>CM076187.1:51141800-52391800 GCA_038277355.1 Encarsia formosa | reverse complement strand
TTAAAATTTCTATTGACGATATATGAGAATTCATAAATCGTCTTAAGGGGGGGTATACCCTAAGCGGCTAAAAAAAAGGTAATTTTTGAGAATTTATATTGAAAAAACGGTTAATATTATTTAAGTCATTTATTCACCATATAATTATACAACATTTCAACTATCTTTCATAATTTTTTCAAGTAAAAATATTAATCAATAAGCCGATGCCAGTACTTTTTCGGCGACGCTTTCGCTTTTCGATTTTTTACGGTGAGGAACGCCATTTTGTTCAGGATCACCTAAAATCAATTTTGAAAAAAATTCTGTTAGAAGACAAGTTTATCTTGGTAATAACACGAGGGTTTTTTTTTTCATTTTTGACGATTTGGTGGTTGTTTAAAGTGAAAAACCGTTTTTTCGGCTAAAAAATCCGCCATTTTGTTGACGCCACAGCCGTTAAAATGAAAATTTTTTAAAATCCTCGTGTTAATACCTGGAAAAATATATATTAAAGAAATCCTCAAAATTTCAGAACGATCGGTGCAGCGGTCGCCGAGATATTTTCCTCACCGACTTTAAAAAGACTAGTTTTGAGAAAAACGCGTTTAAAGTTTTGAACAAGATAAAAGTATTGAAATTTTTTTTTTTTTTACTTTAAAAGTAATCATCGATTCTTGCACCATAAAGCACTTCTTCTGCTGCTTCTGCTTCGTCTTCAGCTTGTTTTTCTTTCCTTATACGCTTAACCCTGGCATCTTTACTCTCTTTGGTAGCTTCTTTCTCAGCTTTTTCTATACGGCTTTCATCCTCGATCATTGCACGAAAACTGCTGTAACTTTCTGAGATCGACTCAGAATGACTTGAAATTTTGACACAACATGCTTGAGATGTTGTACTTTGAGAAAAAAAAATCGATTTTTTAAAGTTGCTTACCCCCCCCCCCCCTTAAAAAAGTACATTGTTAATATTTTTTTATTTATTGAAATTGCAAATATGTATGCAAGTATTGGGCCCAATAGGGTAAGTTGGGCCGTTTGTGCGCATGGCCAGGGCTCTTTGAACTTCAAATGCTTGTAAAAAAAAAACTTTTTCATATATTCACATTTTTTTTTTTTAATTAAAGTTTAAACTCTTTGGAAGCAATTTGTTTTTTTAACGACCTCTTAAATTTGTTTTTTAAAAGTTTCCCTTGAAAATTAAAATAAAACTAAGGGTCATTGTGTGAGCGGTTGGCTATTAGTGAGAGGCTGTTAATGGAATCCAAAGAGATCGTGTTTGAGGTTATGTTAGTCGCACTAACAACCATCACTGTATGTTTGTGCGATTACATCAGTAAATTAAAAAATAATGTTTATTTGAAGAAAAATTAAATTGTTTATAAAAAAAAATTTCATAGAAAACAAAATAGAATAGCAAACACTCATATTTAACTGTCTGATATGCAATAATATATTGTTATACATGGGAGGCAAGCGCCAATGCGGTGCTTAAATCCCATGTATAACATCATATTTTGTTTTACTGCGGCATTCAATAGGTACTTTGAGAAACAGAAGAAAATACTAAACGATTTTTTAATTTCCTGAGATATTTTAATAATAGCATTAATTTTTGGACTGTAATTTTCGTATTAGGTAATTAGGTAATATTTTCAAAAACTATCAAAAATCTTCTACAAAAGTTCTCAAACAAAAAATATTTTTATTAATTTCATTATATGAATTTGAATTCAAATTTATTGAATCCAGTGATCGTTCGTAATTTAATTATAAACAAATTAATTTGGTGATTGATCTTAACGAACGTAATATATTAGCTGTAATGAAGACGAATCTATAATCAGGTTGTCATTATTAAGACAACACGTTGATGAAAAATTTGAAAAATAGAATAAAACTTGCCTCGACGGCATTTAATCTTGTCATGTATCGACCCTTTATCCTCTTTAATCCCCAAACTGCGCTTTAAATTACACCGCTAAAAGTAGGGAAGGGGCCACGTAATTAGACATCGAATGTGTAGTGTATGTGTGTGAGCGCATAGCGCTGAATGCTGCATAGCGCAGAATACTGCATCGCAGGTGTATTATATCGAATAAAGAATCAGTTGTCGGTGATTATCACTTCACCCTATCCTCTCCTGTCCCGCATATGGTACAGTGGCGACGAGGATAAACTAAATTTAAAAAAAAGTAAACGCAAACGTAATCGTAATATTCGAAAGTAGTAATCGAAAAATAGTCAAACGGTAATCGGGAAAATTGTGAAAAGTGATGGAGTAACTATTATAAATATATATTGTTGAAAATTAATCAAATGAATAGAGCAGAAAGAAAAGCACTTGTTGAAGGTAAAAACGCAACGTGGGTGCATGCGCAATCAAAGATAAGTTTGATTGAATTTTTGGGAAATTTTGAACCAGAAGAAGTTTTAAACTTAGTGCCAGATGAAAAATTGAATAGTATTGGACAAGATGCCGAAGAACTTGTTCATTTAGATAGAGTATCGAAGCAAGAATTGATCGAAGTTTTGTCTACTTATAGGTACCAGGACATCTATGAGCAAATCACTTTGGATGAACTACGAAAAGTGACTAAGAAATTAATAGAAAATTTTAAAGTGGTCATAAAAAAAGAAACTGAACAGCAAACTCTGAAAAGATAAAAAGGAAAAATGGAACTGTCAGCAAATTTGGTTTTCGACATGAGACAAAACGATTGGCGAAAATTTGTGGACTGTATCGAACAATATTTTATAGCAAACGATGTAACTGACGAAAAGAAGAAAAAAGCTATTTCATTGAGCAAAGTAAACGCAGAAACATATGATGTCGTCGATAAAATTTGTCAATCACAGAAACCAGGTGATAAAACTTTTGAAGAAATTATTGAATTAGTTGAAAAATATTTAAAGCCGGAAACGTCATATTTAGTGCATCGTGCTAATTTCGGCATCGGATGCAACATGATGATAAATCCATTAGTGAATACGTGGCAGTGTTGAAGAACATTAAAGAAGGCTAAAGATTGCAAGTTTTCGAGCATAGAATAACAAGTTCTGGATCAAATGGTAACTGCTCTTAAAAGTAGAGCGATAAAGAAAGAATTACTATAAATTGAAAATCCTACATTTGAAAAGAGAATAAAAAGCATTAGCTGCAGAAGCAGCGAATAAAGGCGCAGAGACACTGAATCCAAACGAGCAACAAAAAAGTGATGAATTTCATAAATTAGATAATGGTGAGAAAAGCAGAGGTGGTCAATCGGCAGCAGCAAAATTCTTCATGGAAAAGGCGAGGTTGAAGTAATTCAACTTCAAGAGGAGGTTTCAGGCTGCAAC
Organism: Encarsia formosa; assembly: GCA_038277355.1. Lineage (NCBI taxonomy): Eukaryota > Metazoa > Arthropoda > Insecta > Hymenoptera > Aphelinidae > Encarsia > Encarsia formosa. The sequence goes on along the minus strand of CM076187.1, from coordinate 52,388,480 downwards.
GTCATCAAGTGGCAAATCAAGGACAAAGTGTTACCTGTTATTATTGCAATAAGATGAATCATTATGTGAGAGATTGCAAACATAAAAAAAAATATTGTAACTATTGTAAGCGACGCGGGCATCTTGAAAGAATGTGTAGAGATAAGCCGCAGCAACGAAAAAGCGATAACGGACGCGCGAAGGTCGGATATATAGACGCACGCGACTTAGGTGTCATGTTTCCCACAGGTCAGTCAAAAAACGTACACGTGATTAAAAACGAAAAGCGACATCCACAGCTTGAGGGAAAAGTGGATCCACAATTTTTGACCGTGAAAATCAATAACGAACCTATTCAAATGGAAATAGACTCGGGAGCAGCTATGTCAGTTATGGCGATAAAGATTAAAGATAAGTATTTCGGAAATTTAAAAGTACACGAAGCGGACATTCAAGCGAAAAATTACGATGAGTCGGAGGCAACATTCGTAGGTATGTTGAAACGGGTCGAAGCAATCGCAAACGGATGGATTTTGCGAATTGGCTCTCGCTAGTATGCCGTTTACGTTTTATCGAAATAATCCACATATTATTTTATTTATTCGGGCGACATTGTTTACAGCTGTGCAAAGGCGCATTCGACGTCGGAGATCGGAATATGAGCGAGAGCTGCAAGCATGTGTAAAGGTTGTGACTTCCCTGTCTTTTTGATCGTTGTAGGCAACTTGAAGGTCTTTATCTTAAATATTTCGGTACAAACTTTGGTTCAAATGAAAGAAACATGCGCAGTGTGAGGAAACGCTTTATTGCAGGTGATTATAGTTCCAAGTTTTAAATCTATCATCAACACTTACTGCTGACGGTTTCTGATCCACGCATCTGTCGCAGCTGATGAAATCGCTTTAAATACACCGTCATACTGGAAATTCTTCTTTTCCCACCCCCCCCCCCCTACTGAAAGTACTCACTTTCGGGTCTGAAGTTGCGCACGAAAGTAAAATTTCCGAGTCGTGCCTGTAGAGGGAACGTTTCTGATTGGTTCAAATACTTTCGGTGCTTGCCGCAAGTCTTCTTCTTCTTGCGTATGCGATTCATTGATTGTAGAGCAGTGTTAATCTTAACCTAATTTTTGTAAACAATGTACGACCAGCTTACCCAAAATGAGTGAACCTGTGATGAAAAATTCTTAAGATTCAAAATGTGTTTTGATAGTAGATGCACTAGCGTGTGCACCGAAATAAGGCCCGCTCGTTACTGGCCCAAAATAAGCCGCCTACGCAGCGGCAGCGGCCAAGTCGGCTGCCGGCCCATTCTCTCTCTCTCTCACTCACTGTCGCAGTACGTTCTGTTATTAGTACAGAGTGTGCACGTAAGTGTCTGTGTAAGACGCGTGGCTGTGTTGGTGAGCCAGCGCACCAGCGCCCTCTGTAAAAATTTATAAAGAAATAAAATGTATGTTAATAAACAATAATATAATTTATGCTTAAAATTTCATTTTATTTATTTTTTTTATTTATATAAAACAACATAGATGACATTTTGATGCCCGACCCGACCAGTAAATCCTCAGCTATCGCCTCGGGTTCACAAATGTCGGGCGGGCAAAAACGTATAAAAGCAGCAAAATACATTTTCGTTCAGAGTTAGTTGATTTGATCTAAGGTAAATACCAGTAAATACATTCACTATTTTACTAACTTTGAGGTTAGCAACCAATAATAAAATTCAACTCGAAAAAACCAATACGGTAAGTTGCTGCAAGATCGAACTGCTGCGGCAGGCACCGGCAGTATACGAATTTGAACGTGTATTCTGCTTTTACTTTGGTAAAAGCAAAATACACGTTCAAATTCCTATACTTAGTGCAGTTTTATGTCGTTTAAATAAATAAAATGTGATTATTTTAAAAACTATTCGGATCAGGGTGGTAGGAAAAAAAGTATACAACCCTTGGCCGGAAAGTAAAATTTTCCGAGTCTGTGGCTTTGAAGGTCGAGGCGAAGCCTAGGCCATGGGTCTGTAATCTACTATTGAAACATACGAAATGTGACGTCCTTCTTCGTTTTTGCGGATATCCGTGAAACTGTTCCCAGTATTTTGAAAACTTGCGTAAAAATGTGCGGGGATACCTTTATTTCAGTAATTAAAATTTAAAAAGACGTATCGCTTAAATATTACATCTACCATACAAGTTTTAGTTTACCTTAAAGGTGCTGTCTAAAAACTTGAACTTGACGAAAAAAGCTCCAGATTTTCCAGCGTAGGAAATACAATGACTTGGTCTTCTGCAGGTCCGTCATGGTATCTTGAATCGTATTTCAGGAATTGATCACCATTCCGGTAGTTGAGTGAAAACTCCCGCACAGGTGTCGGTTAGCTCTTCTTGTAATGTAGCAGGTGGAGGCTTGTCTGGTTGCGTTTCGTATTCTTCAGACGTTCGTATCTGACTTCAGCCGTATCAGATGTCAGAAGGCACAAGGTGCCAAAACATATGTAACGTTAATATAACTTTATCCGTTAAAAAAAAGTGTAGATCTTGATTTTTTTTTTTAATACTTGTATTTTTATTTTTTTACGATATCGACATGGATCTACATCAAATAAAAAAATTTTTAACGTATTTTTTTATTGGCTTTTGTTACTTATTCATTTATTTTTTTCATGAGTTTCCCATAATTTGGTATGGTAGAAAGAATAAAAATAAAAATCACATAATATAAAAATCTATCGATTTTTAGTAAAAAGATGTATAGTTAACGTCTCGATCTTAAGCTTAACTATTTTATAAGAATTTTGCAAAAACCGCCATAAAATGTCTATTTGCTAAGTTGATCCATAAACATCAGTATTGAGACGACCAACGGGTTCTATAGCAGACGAGTTAAAAGTATTTTGAACAAAAATTTAAGAAACTAAAAGAAAATATAGAGTTCTGAGTAGTGGAGTATTTACAGAAAAAAGTAGAGTAATTAACAGTAGACCAGTGAGAAAAAGAATTGTAACGCATCAAAATAAATATTTGAAAGAATCGTGAAAGGTATCGTAGGGTTAAACAAAACTAAAAGAACGAAGCCTCTTTTGACGCATGCTTAAGTTAAAATAAAGTTTTGGTGTAGTCATAATAATTACTTAGCGATAGATTCAGGTCTCACGCTTTAATAGTGTAGACTGGATTCAGTAAATACGCAGTGGACTCGTGGACTCTTTGTTTTATACTTATCCGTATTAATATTATGCTTAAGGTACTATTGCGAGATCAGCTTCGAATCACCGGTAAATTCATTAAGACCAGCATTATAAGATGGGTGAGTTTGTTAAAAAATCTTTAAGTTGATTTTATTTAGTCTTACGTAGAGGGAAGAGTCAGAGCTCTGATCGCAAAATCGTTCAACTTTCTTCTTGCTCAAATCCTTTGAAAAGGTACTAGATACTTTCTGTTGGTGACATCATATCCAACAAATGGCGATCTGATAGCCAGCAACTGGAAATGACATTATGACTTATGATAGTAGTATGAAGACGACTGGCACGAAAGGTAACTTGCAGTCTGGTTAATGTCTGCATCGCCGTTGTAGGAAAAAGTATTGTAGACGTTGAGTCTAACGTCTTCTTCAACCTGATCAAACAGGTTACCAATGACTAGGGTGCCTAAAGGACTTCCCCAAGGACATAAATTAGATGTTTGGTTAACTTTCATCCAATCACCCACGAGTTATTGAATTCTGAAGAAAAACTTGCTATAAATTTCATTTGCTTACTACACGCAAAGAACTCGGCGGAAAGAAGCGGCCGGTAAGGCATACCGAGAAAAAAGTCGGGTGAAGTTACGCCCGAAAAATCGGCGGAAGGTTTCTGATTTTTTCCAAAGCCTATATAGGTATATGCCGCGGCCGAGTGCTGCCAGCTGAGCTGTAGCGCTGGAGCTTGATGCAGGCAGATCCATCCGCTTTTTCAAAAACGCTGTCAATTTTTATTTGTTTGAACAATATCTTTCAAACCTTTCAGAAATGTTCTTTAGGACCTAATGGAAAACTTCTTCGCTGGAAGTTTTTTCAAATATGAACTTTTATGCTTACTTTTTTAATCTAAAGTTTTTGGTTATAAACTGCTTACTTTTATTTTTAAATGTTAATTACTCGGTTCTGAAAATTTTTAAAAATATTTAAACAACTCCGTTGGCAACGGTAAGGGTTCAAGAATATATAGCTAAAATTTCGTCAAAAAATATTAAGTGGTTTTCGAGTTATCGCGTGTTGAGCCAAAACTTGAATTTTTCTCGATTTACGCATTTTTTCGCATTTTAAGTTCAAATCGCGATAACTCGAAAACCACTTGATATTTTTTGACGAAATTTTAGCTTTATATTCTTGAACCCTTATCGCTGCCAACGGAGTTGTTCAAATATTTTTAAAAATTTTCAGAACCGAGTAATTAACATTTAAAAATAAAAGTAAGCAGTTTATAACCAAAAACTTTAGATTAAAAAAGTAAGCATAAAAGTTCATATTTGAAAAAACTTCCAGCGAAGAAGTTTTCCATTAGGTCCTAAAGAACATTTCTAAAAAGTTTGAAAGAAATTTTTCAAACAAATAAAAATTGACAGCGTTTTTGAAAAAGTGGATGGATCTGCCTGCATCAAGCTCGAGCGCTACAGCCCAGCTGGCAGCACTCGGCGGCGGCATATACCTATATAGGCTTTGGAAAAAATCAGAAACCTTCCGCCGATTTTTCGGACGTAACCTTCACCCGACTTTTTTCTCGGTATGCCTTACCGGCCGCTTCTTTCCGCCGAGTTCTTTGCGTGTACTTTTACAAAAGTTGAAATTTCCTTTAACTATTTCAGGGTTTTATTGTTAATAGATAAACCTTCAAAATCCTGCAAAAAATGTATACAATTCAATATGGTTTTGAGTAGCCCTTCAGAAAGCTTGACTCCATTTGTCGACTTATGACATTCGATTTTAATGTATGAAGTATGAACAATCAGTTTTTTTCCAGAAATCATATCTTAATTTAAAAAATTTATATTTATTATTCATCAATAGATAAATACAATCAAATGACTAAAGATATTTACGGTTTTTAGAAAGCTGGTCACTTGAATCACACTTCTGTACCGTTTTCAAGGTATAATATCAAAACTGCTTAAGGTTTTCAAAAAGTACCATATTCGCAGAATTTAACTTTTAGATGCGTGTTTATTTTCAAGTGTTTAAACCTTTTCATCCTATAAAGTAATAATACTTTATTTATTTTATTTATTAGTTATTATTATTTTTATTATTACTTTTTTTTTTACAATATTTAAAATACAGATGCAGATGAACTTTCATGTACGTACGAAAAAAATGGTCAAATTTTGGACATAAATTCCCAAATTTGGGAGTTTACATCCAAAATTGAGAATAAACTCTCAAACTTTGAATGTAAATTCTCAAAGTTGAGTTTTAATCTTCAACGGTTGAGCGTACGATTTCAAAGTAATTCGTGCCCCTCCGCCAAATGTCAAATATGGCGTTACTATTGGTTGAAATGCAGCTCGGGAAATTAATCAAAATTTAAAAGTTTTATGGAATTACGCATATATGTTTTTGAAATAAACTGTTAGAGTTGTAAATCAGGTATCAATATCGAAAATATCAGCCTTTCCTCAAAACTGTTTCTATTTAATCGAAATTGCTGAAGTTTTGATGAGCTTTGCAGTAATTTGAGTAAATTGAGTGATATTGGAACTTACATTCAAAGTTCGAGAGTTTATTCTCAAATTTGGCGGTTAACGCTCAATTTTGAGTAAAAACTCTCAAATTTTAGAGTTAATGCCCAAAAATCATTGACTTCATGAAGTTATCTGATAATATTAATAAATTTTTTAATTTTTCTTTTTATAATTATTGATTTTGATAATTATTGATTTTGATAATTATCAAAAGATTTCATATAAATCATTTATAAATAGAATTAAGATTTGAAATTTTTTAAATATTTCGGCTCAAGATTTGGATTGTATTCTAAAATGATCCACCGGTGGTTGGTAAGTGCATCAGCGATCGCTCTTCAAAGTTAAGCAAAATTTTCTGCGGTGACTACTTGGATGGGTGACTAACGCTTAAATCTCAATTGGGAGAAACTTTCAATTAAGCATAAACGAAATAATGCTCAACTTATATTGAGTATTTTTTTTTGGCATTTTATTGAGTATATTTTTGAGCGTTTTTTCGTATTGGATGTAACTCCCAATGGAGCGTGATTCTCAATTAAGCATTCGCGAAATCAAGTTCAACTGAGTTGAGTGTTTTTTTGAGCGTTTTTTTAGTATAATTTTGAGAATTTTTTCCGTACGGACGTATGCTCATATAATGTTTTTAAATTTTAGTATTGCTAAGATTCATCGAATAAAAATGCCGAACTTTTCATTAAAACTTTATTTTGAAATAAATTCATATTTAAAATTTGTGACTTTTTATATAATTTGCAATACATTTATATAATCCTTGTTTTCAGATGAAAGAGACGCCATTCAAAAAAAAACCTTTACTAAATGGGTAAATAAACATTTAAAAAAGGTTTGTATACTTTTTTATACATTTTATGCTCAAAATTAAAAATTAAAAAATTAAGAAAAAAATTTATTTTTCTTTGTTACTTTTTGATCTTTCACTACAATCAATTTTTATATGTATACAGGGTGTATTTCAACGAATGCATGTGAGCTTTTTATAGTGGCCGAATTAATTTAAACAATTTGGATCACGCTCGACTTGAACGTGAAAACCCTCGTAGTTTTTCGTTCAGCTGTACTTTCCAATTATTTTCGATACCTGAAAATAAAATTTAAGGCATGCTTGGGTATTATCGCGAACTCGAATAAAAGACCTTTGATTCCCTCGATCTGACTAACCCGTTCTATATCGGTAGTGGGGTTTTACCTACAGGAAAAGCGAACGAAGAAACACGGTAGTTTGAATCAAAACAAAGTTGATTTTTAATATTTGATAAAAAAAGCAACTTAAAACTAACATTAATAACAACAACCGTGTTGCTTGCGAGATTATTCTAATAACAAACTTGGTCCTTGGCTGGTAAACAAAATTATAAAATCTTAACGGTTTTTAACCGGCTTTGATTTAAATACCTGGCCACAGTGTCTCCACATTAGAGAAAATGTGCGGGCGAGAATAGTATATTTTTATAATTAGTTAACCGTAATTCTTGGTGATCACCACGCAACACACAAAAAGTCCAAAGTACTGGGCTTGCTCTCTCCCTCAACGCCGCTATTTGACCGTAGACCATGGCCTGGATGCCGGTTACACTTACTGAAGTTCCCTAGCCGTATACTGCTAAAACCCAGCAATGACACTATGCACCGAACACTTCTGATTCACCGTGAAAAAATTATCTGCGGGAGCTCTAAAATCCGTGTTTGGCAGTTACGAATCGAACGAATCGAACACATCGAATGCCTCTTCTTCTCCTAGATGATTCGCGCCTGTTGTATCGATCGCTCGGTCGGTACAACAGGAATTAATTTGCGCGTGACTTTTCTTTTTAAATCCTTCGAACACCCTTACAAGCTATACCACGAGAAAGAGCAGAAAAAATTGAACTAGGATACATAAAAAATATTTTTTATATATCCTAGTCCGGCTACGTCTCGGCTGAAAAATACATGTGATTTGAGACATTTCTTATTCGTGGCCAAGGTGTGTATACTATTTTTCTGCACGACGGAGCCGGGCAGTAGCAAAGGCCGGGGCGCGCAGTGGCCAGGAAATGCTACTTCCCGGCCGGAGTACAGAAAAATTCATAATTGGAGGTGGGAGCCAGGGTTAGCCCAGAAATAAGTCGAAACATGCGTCAAACATGTGTTTTTTACCAAAATAAAAAACCCTAAAATTTTTTTTTTAACATCGAGAACCATTAAATTTTTTATTTAATAGTTGTAGTAACTTGCTTACGAAATTTATTGTAGAAAGGCAGTAACTGGATATACGTAAGCACAGAACAATAAAGTATTTCAGTGTTATAATGTTTTATTGAATTCGACGTTTCGACAAGTTTTTGTTTTGTGTGATGTCGGGAGGTTTACACCAATTTAATTATTTAAAAAGTATATATTTATATATTACTTTTATTGACACTCTTTTTCTTATAATAATTTTTCTGGAAGAAAATTTTCGAAAATGTGCTTGAACCAAGATCCTAGATTTTGAGTTTGGCTCAGTTTAGTCAGCTCCCACTGGGCTCGCTCTTCCTTTTTTTTTCTCGTCCATAAGATATCTCTCCGAAAATTCCCAAGTTATTGTTCAAGCCCTCCGGAATTTACAACCTTACTTCCCCAACTAGTACAATAAATACAGCGTGCACCTGGACCTTCAGAATTACACTCCGTGCTAGGTCAGGTAAAAATGCAGGATTCCTGCGCCTAAAATCTTTTTCGTTCAAAAATATTATTTTGATATAATATTTCGCCCTAACCCATTTTTGTAATATTTAAAATCTTTTACAAGTAATTTTGCTATGTCAAATCCATAATTAATTCTAGCTTAACCTTTCATAATTATTTCATTTTTGCGTATATATAAAAACCGATAACTCGAACCAAATATATTTAATTATTATTATTTTATTATTCTAAGTGCGCCATTAAATATTTAAACATTTAAATTATTAATTTCTTACTATTCATTTGTATTTTAGTTAAGTTTAATAATTAATAGAACTGGTGTTTACTTGATGAAAATTCATTTTAACAATATTAAAATAACTAACACTTTAAGTTACGTGTTAAAATTTTCACTTTATTTTTGTCAAATTATAAAATTATTATCGTGACAATTGTTTCGGTGCACAGCACCTTCATCAGACAACTTAAAATATATATATATATATAAATATATATATATATATATTATAAGAAGGTTTATATGAAAATTTTGTATAAAAGACCGTTAGAAAAAAAAAAAGTGAGACCTAATCTTACAACTTGGATCGACCAAGTTGTCTGATGCCTTATATATATCCCATTTTCCTTTCTTTTTCCGGTCCATTTGGTTAAACCTCTGGAGACGACGTATGTCGCCGTGGAAGATACACTTTCGGTATCCGATAGATGTTCTTCTGGGTCAAGACCTTTGAACGGGTCCTGTTTCAGGTCATTGGGGTCCAATTTACTATTTGAGTCCAAATCAGGTATTGTCGATGGAAGAGTTTGTTGGTCCTTGAGATCAAGTGGGTGTATTTGCATTTGACACTCCTTACATTGGGCGGTGTTCATCGGTTCCCTTATCTGACTTAAAGGGGATGTGAACCTCCTGGGTTTACCCAACCGAGCCCCGTATTTTTTTTTCACTAAGTCTTGTGCATAAATCGCCCCAATCGGGTCTTGTTACTTAGCAAAGGCCAAGTATAATGGGTCCAAGGATTGAGCTCCGGCGGGTGTTGGCTGCTTCCAGAACCAAAGCCACAGAAGCTGTCCCCTGGCGGAAAGGTCTTTATATACCTCGCTGAAAGAATGTACTTGGGGTACCCTTATATCGAGGAGCGAGCTGCCTTCATCCATTATCCTTTGCTGGTCCCTTAAGGCTTAGAGTTTATCGAGGCCGTTATGCCTCTTTTCGCTATTTATGAACCTGATATGTAGTATGGTTACCAAGTCTTTGGAGTCGTTGTACCCATCTTCTTCGGTTATTTGGATTGGTTCCAGCTCTTTCATTTGGGCGTGGAGGCATTGAAGGTCAAACGGCTTATTGATTATTATGATTGCCGTATCGGATGACCCGATCATCTCGGTCATCATTCGTACAACGAACCGATGGCCCTGCTGGTCCATTAAAGGTTTCATTACTTCGTTACGTTTTCCGTCAGCCGTTTTGTTTGTTGAGACTTGAGGGTCCCTTTTGGTCGGCGTATTATTCTTCGATGCCGTTAGTCGTGGCACGGATATTTGATCCTTTTGGCATCTTCGGAACACCTTAGCCAAGTCTTCCGCGTCTGACTGCGTATGCAACTGGATGGTTATCGCTGGGTGGATCTCTTCGCCTTCGGGGTGGTTTAGACACGACTTGACATCTATTTCTCGTTTGAGGTAGTTTAAGAGAGCCTGGGCCTGAAATTTTCTTTTCAGTTTCAGCACGGTCACGGCTTCTCTTAACTGGCATTCTACCCCTTCAATCTCCAGTCGGACACCTTTGTAGTCCCTGAGATTCTTGAGAGACATATTTCTGCAAAGGAAAAGATTAGATCTGTTAGGACAAGCTGGTTCTTAATAATTTTTTTTTTTTTTTTAAAGAGAATTAAAGATAAGGAAGAATTTTGGTTAGGTTGGTACGTGGAATTGTAGGGGTCGTAAAGGAGGTGGTCAGGTTGACTCTTGACGATAAAAGGAGATTATTAATGGAAAGACATACGGGGGGGGGGGGGGGTGTAAGGTTATGCTTTCGGAGGTTGTGGGACGACCATTATGCTTGGCTCTGGATGAACATTATCCCAAATTCGAGGGGTACCTTGTAATCATGCGTCCTAGTTTTGGTCTACATACACCTAACAATTTACTCTCAATCAATAAATATACACATTTGTTCTACATACTATTTTATTCCTAGCACACACCGCGTAATAAATAATAAGAGTCGAAATAGTTACTTTATGGGTCACTCTCGCACTAAGGTCTCTAAACATTCGCTCAACTTGCATTCTCTGTCTCTTTGTTTTGTTTTTTGCTTTTGTCTTTCACTATTACACTAAAGTCTCTAAACGGTCGTTAGTTCTTGGTGGACGTCCTCTCTCTTCTGCTGACGAGGGGTTTTTTTCCACGCAGGAGCTTTCGGTCTGATTTTGGTCTCCTTTTGGGATGGTTTGGGTTTCTTTCGTTGATATTTCTTCGTCGTGGGACTGTAAAGTGGTCGCTGTAGGTCGTTGCTTTTCGATTTCCATATTGGTTGGTGGTGGGTGCGGGGGTCCGCTGGATGACGGGGGTCCGGTTGTCTGCCCTTTGATTTGAACGGGTTTTCTTCCTTCCCGTGTTGTCTCCATTTCCATAATGGGAAAAATGCGGGATTCTTCATTGTCTTCAGTTTTGACACTTTCAATGGATTTTCTGTGGTAGTCTGGTGGTCTTCGATACGGGACCAACAGGGTGGTTTTCGGGATTTCTTGGACCTCGAGATCTATTAGTTGCGGCAACTCCCTTTGATTGGTATGAGTGGGGTTTCTAGTTAGGCTCCGCATATACTCTGTCTGTCGAGCGCAAATTTGGTCATGGTATTTATAGGTTTTCCTCCCGATTCAGGCTCCACAACTATGCCGTATAGTTGCCGTGAGTCCCGCTGTCTTGCGATGGACTGACGCAGATTTCGGTAGGAAACATTGGTCACTTTGACTTAGTGCTCGGCTGGCATCCTCTTGATGGATGTACCGCACGTAACCCCATGCAAGTTGGCCTTTTCGGTTACAAACGGTCTGACAATACTCCAAGGGACCAAATTTGGCATACTCCTTGAAAAACAGATCGTACCTATATTCGCGTGGGATTGATTCTGGTAGTATACAGAATAATCGGTTGTAGTCTAGGCTTCCTGGTTGAGTCCTTCTTGAGATGGTATTCGTGAATTCCGGGTCTCTCGGATATTCGCTCCAAAGATGGGGCATTTCCGGGGGCGGGAGTTCATCCCGGCTTCCTGGGTCGGTTGCCCCGGTAGCTTCAGGCTCCTGTCTAGGTTTTTTCTTGTTTCCTGGTGGGATCTTGAACACTACCGACCTCATTGGTTTTCGGTTGGGTGCGGTTTTCTCTGACGGACCATTTGGCGATCCCCGACTATATTCGTCATATTTTTTTTGGTTCTTGAGAACTCGTTCGGCGTCTTCCAACCATTTGAAGGTTACCCGACTTATGGTTCCCACGGGTTCGGTGGTTTCTATTTCTCCGCTTTGAATGGGGCCATAACAACTTAGCCCTCGCAGTATTTGCCACAATCCTACTAATTCTACACGCGAAATCTTGGAAATTTCGTTGAGTCACCAGTGTTTTTCAGCTATTGGCAACTCTAAATTTTTGGTGCTCTGCTTAATCTCGTTATGGATTTGCGTTAGAACCTCTGGGGGTATAACCCTGGGGCGAGCTCTCCTTTCTGCCCTAATACGATGATTTGCAACAACCTTTGATGCACTTCGGTTAATTGATGTAACTGGCTTAGGAGGTGTTGGGACTCGATAGCTTTTATCGTTTCCACACGAGTTTCGTGCGTGTACTTCAAGGCCACTTCGAGCTCCCCGATTTTCTGTCGTTGCAACATGGTTGAATTATGTAATTCCGCTAACGCTCCTATGACAATATGAGCTTGGTGTTTTTGCAACCCTATTAATTGCTTTTGGTCGTGTTGCATTTGGTCAATCTGTTGTTGCGTTTTGTCTACGCTATCTTCTGTGGCTGGTCCAAACAAGCTTTGGCCTAGGGTTCCAACAATTCCAAACGGCGCCATACGTTTATTTCGATTTGGTGTTTCTCAGTCGGTTAGATTAGATCGTTCAAATTTTAGGTCTTTCATTCGGTCGTTTATCTCTTGCCTTAAATCTTTTAAGGCTTGATAGGTCATCCGCAAAGTGTTTTCATCAACCACCCCTCCACAGAGGGAGTTTCCGCCTTGCTGCTGACATCTAAGGGTGAGGGCGTTTATTTGGTCACCTGCTTCATGATCATGCAGTAATTTGTCCACTTCCACCGATACGATTATTTTCCAATCAGCTCGTCGGAGGTGCACCACCCCCACCCTTTCGTAATACAGCCCTGGATTGGTCTGTAGAGATGTGATGTTATAGGTCTACTCTCCTAGAACCCTGGTAAGGCCCGTTATAATGCAAAGCAACTTCCACATTTCCTATAATCAGAGCATTAAATGTTAGTCAATTTCGCGGATTCCTTCGTGATCTGACGGGACACCCATGAGTTTGTCAGCATGCTTTCTGATCCTTTTGCCGTTAGGCAGTTCCAGAATAACATTATTCTTCCCCGCGATCTTAACAATTTTTAACGGCTTTTTATAATAGCTATCAAATTTCGAGATGCGAGGTTCAGACAAGATCCATGCGTATCCGTTCGGTTTGCCACAGAATTTCTTGGTCTTTTGGTCATATCGGTCTTTGGTCTTTATTTTTCCCATTATCTCTCTCTCTCCCGCTGCCAGCTTCATTTCGTCTAACCTGACAATTAGGTCACGCAGATAAAGATTATAGGTCCGTAACTTCTCTTCGTTTGGTATTTTGATGGGAAACCTTGCCACTTTTCCGTATACCAATTCAAACGGGGTAAAATTAGTGGCAGAATGCACACTGGTATTGTACGTGAACGTAGCGAAAGGAATCAAACGGTCCCAGTCGTTATATCTTTCCGAATAGGACCGGATGAAGTCCATGAGTGGAGCATGGTTTCTTTCTAAGCTTCCGTTCGTTTGCGGCCTATACCCTGAAGTGGTAAGGCGGTGCACCTTAAAAAGTCTCAGAAGTTCGTCGATCAGTGCAGAGAGACAATTTTCCCTTGGTCAGATAAAAGCGCTTTCGGAGCTCCAAACTGACAGATTAGGTGTCTAACTATTGGTAAATACATCGGCTATAGTGCTAGCCCGTATATCGGGGATAGGTATCGCGATGACGTATTTGGTGAGGTTGCACTGCATTGTCAGCACATGTTGGTTGCTTGACGGAGTCGTCCGTAACTTTCCGACTGTGTCGATGAACACTTTATCGAAGGCCTCAATGGGCGTATCGGTGAGTATCAACTTTTCTCTGGTTTTGCACCTGTTTATCTTCATTTTCCGGCAAATACTACATCGTCGAATATAATTAAGTACATCGTTCCGCATACCTTTCCAGTAGTACCTCTCGCGGATCTTTTGATACGTTTGGTTGATACCTTTGTGCCCGCCAAAGAGGCTGTCGTGCAAGAGCTTAATTATTCCAGGGCGCTGTGCAGCGTCGGGCATCACAACTGTGCCAAAACAGAGGGTTATGTCAATAGGGCTATCACCAAAAATGTTGCGCAGTAATTTCTTCAGTAATCCGGGCTCCAACTGGCTAGCCAAATCCCCTTTCCGGGCAATGCGGAATCCACTGAGGTTTCGCTTTTTCAACACGCTCTTGAGACCTTCCAGACATCTTCTCACCGTGCTGATGTCTAACGGGTCATAGTAATGATTCTTTACTATTAAGGATAGGATGTTGTGGTTCTTATACGGTGTGATCATGATCTGCCCCCTCCTGGGGCGTTTTTGTCTGAGCGCTACGGGGTTGATTGCCTCTAGGTCTATGAGCAATCTACTAATAGGCCCAGTAGGTACACAGTCCTTCGATAAGAAGTGAACGAGGTTATCTCTCTTTTAGGTTAAGCAATTCCTACTCCTTATAATTTTACCAACTAGATGGTTTCCTTGGTTAGTTCCTGAATCCGTGACAGTCTCTTCTGATGTGGATTCGTGACCATTTGGATCCCATGACTTACTTTGATCAGGGGGGTCTCTCGGTACCCACGTCATCTCTGGGAGGAAAAAGGGTAAATTCTCCTGGGCTGGCTTGCTGAATTCGAGGTTGACTGAGTCTAGAGCCCCTTCTTGGATTGTGTCCAAGTCGGGCGCTTTTGACCATCCTACCTTAGACGCGGCCGGTTGTGGTGTGCTGCTTCCTTTCGGAGTTTCTGGTTTGAATTGAGGCTCTACCGACACTCCGGTCCTGATAGGCCATTTTGCCGAGGGGTTGCCTGCATCTTCTTCTTCGTCGGCGTCCTCACTCTCTTCGGCCTCACTGTCCGTACCAGAGGGGGCGGAGACTCGGCGGTCCAACTCACGATCGGTGCTTGCTTGGGCGCGACTTACCAACCTTTGCACTCTTTCACTCATAACCCTGTCATCCAAAGTGTTATCGTCATAGGGGTCGGCCTGATTTAGACTGTCTCGCAGTTCTTAGCTGACTTCCTCTCCTTCGGATAAGCAGGTTTTACTGCCTTCTTCATTAGGCTTCATCTTCTCATCCCCATCCGAGAAGTGTTTTGGCCATTGGTCATCCTTGAGATTAGGTAAGCCGTACCAGTTGTTGGTGCGTTCATAGTGGTCCACTAAACTTTGGTTGAACTTATCACTGCTCTCCTGTATGTCCTGCAAACTAATAGACGCTTGCGAGTTTTCAACGGTCTCTTCCGGGTTGTTGCTGTCTTCGATGGTCTCCGTCTCACTAGGCGTATCGGCACTAACATCTACCACGACGGTTTTGGTGTGCGAGTCTCGATCGGTTTGATATTCATCTTTCTCGGAGGGGGATACCTCCGCAGTCTCATCTCTCAACCCGCTATTTTTCAGGTCAACAATCGGAATTCCCACATCCGACGTGTCCATGTCCTCCACGAGATCTATGGTCGAATCACTTTGAGTTAGCTCTTCCTCTTTTGAGGTGGTGGGTTCACTGCTATTCGTGGCTTTACGTTTAGGCACTCCACCCTGGGTAGGGCTGAGAACTTCTTTCAGATGTGGAGGTATTGGTATTAGCCTCGGAGGGGGAGGTAGTGACGTAGCCCTACCCGGTGGAACAGGCGGTTTGGATCTCGTACGATGGGCCACCGTGCTGTGGTCCAATGCGGGTGGATTTTTATTAGTTTTAGCTCCCAACGGTCTGCCACGTCGGGGTTTTACCTCCTCGCCTACAGATCTCGCTCTCACGCGTGGAGGTAGGGGAGGGGTCAATCTTGAAGTACTCGGTTGGCCTTTGGCCAGTTGTTCTGGCCTCGCTTCTGGCGTACCAGGTGGTGGATTATTTACTATACGGCCGGCCGGTTCTTTCCTAGGTTTTTGCCTTGGTAGTTTAGCTTCTTATCTATCTCTGTCCTTCTTGTCTTCTATGACCAAAACCTTAATCATGGATAAGGTCGCATTAATTTCGTCCTCCGGGACTGGTCGGTCTGTCGGATTTCAAGATAGGGCATCAGCATTACTGTTGAGTTTTCTTGGCTTGTACTTGAAATCGTACTCGAAGTCCGTGAATCTCAACATCTATCGGAGCATTCTCTTGCCTGGGTCCGTCTGGTTGTGCATCCAGCTCAAAGGTTCATGGTCGCTCACGAGCAAGAATCGTCTTCCTAACAGATAAGTCCGGAATTTGCGGAAAGCGTGCAGCACCGCGGCACATTCTTTTTCAGTGGTGGTGTAATTAAGTTCAGCTCCCGTCAAACTCCGAGACAAATAGGCAACAGGATGATTGAATCCATCTTTCTCTTGGCTAAGTACAGCTCCTACAGCAAAGTCACAAGCATCGGTAGTAAGCGTGAACTTCTTATTAAAGTCGGGAAATTGTAAGATGGGAGCTTTGCAAAGTTTCTGTTTTAGTAAATTGAAACTTTGCTCTTGGGCGTCGGTCCATACGAACTTGGTATCCTTCTTTGTGAGGTCATAAAGAGGCTTTGCGATTTTGCTGAAGTCTTTTATGAACCTTCGGTAATATCCTGCCAAGGTCGTGAACGAACGAACATTGGTTACTGTTGGGATTATTGTAGAGGTAGATCAAATTAGTAAAACACTTTGTGGTTGATTAATAGTATTTAAATATTATTTAATAGTACGGTTACAAATCATCTGCATGCGAGCATCGTGCTCCGCACCGGTCAGCTGCTAGTACACTACTCGACTGATCGCGTCGCGTGTCGTCGCGTAGTTGCGTGTAGCGTTCTCACTCACACATACACATATTCTATTCGTGTTCACCGTCGGGCGTCGAGACAGTACATGGTGACACGATTCTAATATTATAATATTTAGCTATATTTCAACACGCCTCCTTAAATTTATAATATTTGTTTTCTTTCTACATTTATTTCATTATTTCATAATAGTTTAAATTTAATCAGTTTCAAAAAAAAATTACAACAATTTCAGGGCTTCGCGATTTTTAATAAATTTATTTTTATCAAGACTTTAAGTCAGGATATTAGCAATATTATTCTGTGACTCTACCTTCAAAATATCTATAACTTTCTTTTCAAAATTTTCGTTAACAAAATGGTACTGAACCTCTATGTGTTAAGAGTTCTTTGTAAAATTTCCAAATTTCGCGATTAACAAAGTACCCGAATTATCTTCAAACATTTTTATCGGTTTAATAAATTTAATATCAAATGATTCACTTAAAAGATTTCTTATAAATAAAATTTCAGTCACTGCTTCGGACATAGCAGTATACTCCGCAAAGGTTGAACATTTCGTTACGCAGTTTTGTTTTCTCGATTTCCAAAACACAACATTGTTAAACAAACGTATTACAAATCCTGTAGTCGATCTTCTATCTATGCTATCGCCTGCATTGTCTGAATCTACCATACAATCTAAGTTTGCATTTTTTTCTTCATCGGTGTAAGTTCATTTTAAATCTTTAGTTTTAATAAGATATTTCAAAATTCTTATAGCGTATTTAAAATGTGTTTCATTATAGCAGTTCTGGAATCGACTAAGATAATTTACGGCAAAAGAAATATCAGGTCTTGTACCTGAGCTAACATACAATAATTCACCAATCAAATTTCTATATTTTATTCTTTCGTCGATTTCAGAAGCTTGCTCTAGCTTGAGATTTTTCTCCATAGTGTGTCGTATAATTTTGCATTTTCTAACCTGTATTTTACAGACAAAGATTCTATATATTTTGTTTGACTCAATGTCATTAAATTTCTCTCATCATTATAATTCACATCAATCCACATATAATTACTGATTTTACCCATGTCTTTCATAATAAATTTATTCATTAGTTTTGATTTAATATATTCAATTTTAGATTTATCTTTACAACATATTAACAAATCATCAACAAAAACTAATATAAGGGTCAAAATAATACTTTTTCAAAAAACCGTCGGCACGAGGTTCACCGATTTTATTGCAATTTTTTTTGGCAAAAGAACTATTTAATAGAAGACTTTTGCCGCAAACTAGAGATCTCTATCTTATTTCTGCTTGGTGCTAGATTTTTTCAAAGATTGAAAAATGGCCTATTTTTAAGCTGTTTTAAGCAATTTTAAGGTATTTTTCGAAAAATTCTAACTTTTCATCAAAACGAGATAGAAACCTCTAGTTTGCGGCAAAATTTTGTTCAAAATAAGTTCTTTTTTGTAAAAATATTTTGACAACATAGTTTGGTTATTTTTATAATAATACAGTCCTACACAGATATTGCTATTTTTACTCATTTGCAGGTATCTTCAAACGACCGTAGCTTTTTCTAGGCTAAATTTTTGTTGATATTAAAAAATTGTTAAATTTTTTTTATGAAAAAACAAAAATTTTGCGACTAACCGGAACCCTGTACGATCTTCCGCTTCCAAGTTACAGCTGTTTAAAGTTGTCAAAAAACACAAAAAACGCGTTTTTTACTTTTTATTAGTTTTGTAATTACGTTTTTAATTCGTTTTTTACTTTTTATTAGTTTTATTAGTAATTTATATTATTAAATTATAAAAATTGACCGAATAATTATTGATTGTGAATTATAAAAAAAATATTTGTGACCAGTAATTTATATTATTAAATTATAAAAATCGACCGCGTAATTATTGATTGTGGATTATTAAAAAAAAATATTTGTGACAAATAAAGTGGATTATTGAATCATACATTGACCAATTAAAGTGACACTCATTAATTGGGAATAAACCCAATAAAAGCGATCCTCATCTAGCGTCTTCTTTTCCTCTCCACAGCGACCAACCAAGGTAAGGAAGATTTCGTAATTTAAGGAAGTATAAGCATAGCGTGGTCACGTCGTCGTACGAGGGGTGCCGTCTGCCCCGGTTTTCTTTAGATTTCCTCCTCTCCGGGTCTGTGTAATAAGGAGGGGGTTAAGCGTGCCGTTCTTAACGCACACTTAACAAATGGTAGCAGAAAGCGTAGTTTAGGCCCCCGCGGACCACGCATTAAATTTAGGGTTCGAAAAATTTAGTTTTACCTTTAAAGTTTGCCAGAATAGGTCGTATATTACTATTCTGTAGTATAAGTTTAGGCATTAAATAAAATAATCGTTAAGTTAGAAATAAAAAATAATCGTTAGTTTAAACATTAAATAGAATAACCATTAAGTTAATTAATAAATTAATAAAATCGGATTAGACTTTAAAAGGTAGTTACAGTTAGGCCCCGCGGAGGAAATCAAAATTTTTTAGAGTAATTAGAATTAGAATTTTGAATCTTTAGTAGTTTAATAATTTATTTTCTTTTTTCTCCTTATGCCAGAACAGTGCGTAGGCTACTGTTCTGTAGTTTAGGTTTTAGTAGTTAAGTAGTTTAACAGTTAGAATTAATTAGTTCGTGCGCAGACTAAAATACAAAAAACTCCAGAACTCGCAAAGGCTCAAGTTACCATCCGGTGGCGGAGAGTATTTTTATCGGATGATTCTGTGTAGCACGGCCGTCTCTGTACGTTTCTAGTGACTAAGAAATTCTTAGTCGCATTATGTTGCACATACTATTATAATTTACTGAGTTTTAAATTTAATGTTAGAAATAAATTCAATTGTAAAAATAAAAACTATAAAATTAGAAAGAGAGAAAACTCGAGTATTATCCGTTTGCAACGTGGAGTTGCATATTTAGTCTGTGGGAACCACTGCTGACGCAGCGGCCCACACAAAGTACAAAATTTTTCCAAAGTATTAATTTTGCGTTCTCAATTTTTTTTGAAGTCGTAAATTTTCGAGATTTTATTTTTCAGATATTATCAATTTTCAAGAGTTCCAATTTTGTGTGTTACTTTCAGTTTTTTTAATTTTTCTCTTCTTTTCCCAATTTTAATTTGTTAAATTCTCAAGAGTTTAACTCTTTAAAACGGCTTCAATTTTAATAGTAATATTTCAGTGTTAGAATTAAAATTTTTCAAATTTAATTGTTCCAACCTTTTCAATCTTTATTTTTTTTATATCTTCAAAATTGCAATTTTACAATCTTTTTTAAAGAAAATTTTTCCCATCAGCTATTTCGATTTTTCGATTTAACAGAGAAAGAAAATACATTAAAAGGCGGAGACATTAAATTGAGCAGACCCAAGTGACCGAGAGAAGAAGTGCGCGTAAGTAATTGCCGTTTCACTTCATTCTCTCCTCGTTCGTACTCCCCCCACCGTGCAGTCCCCACCGCGGAGCCGCAGTAGATCTAGCCGTCTCTTCTAATTCAAAAAAAATTGGACGAATTCATTTGAAAAAATAAATTATTTTTCTGTGATTTACCATAAGTCTTGAATAAATGCATTTTTTTTCATGCGGTTTTCGTCATTAATTTCCTTTAAATTCCCAAGTAACAATAGCAACGTAAGAATTGGTTTAAAAATTCCCAAAGCCAAAAAAATTTGGAAGAATTTTTTTTTTTTTTTTTATTATAATTATTGACGGGCATGAACGCTCTTTTTACAAGGTAATTGGGGGTGGGGGGGGGGGGGGTAAACTCTGGAGGGCAAAAAAAAGCAAATTTTTCATGATTATTCTCGAGCAAACTGCAAAAGTTATTTAATTTATTCATAGTGTACATAATAAAGTAACATTGGAACTACTTTCTGTAATTTTTTTGAATAAAAATATTAAAAAACAAGCCGATGCCAGTGCTTTTTCGGAGACACCTTCGCTCGACGATTTTTTCCCGTGGTAAACGCCATTTTGTCCATAAACATCTGAAACAAAAATTTCAGGAAGATTCTGTTAGAAGATAAGTTTTTCCTGGTAATAACAAGAGGATTTTTTTTTTTTTTTCACTTTTTGACGATTTGGCAAGTGACATTTTTAGTCGAAAAAACGACCTTTGACTTCAAACAGCCGCCAAATCGTCAAAAAGTGAAAAAAAAAATCCTCGTGTTATTACCAGGAAAAACTTATCTTCTAACAGAATCTTCTTGAAATTTTTGTTTCAGATGTTTATGGACAAAATGGTGCTTACCACGGGAAAAAATCGTCGAGCGAAGGCGTCTCCGAAAAAGCACTGGCATCGGCTTGTTCTTTAATATTTTTATTCAAAAAAATTACAGAAAGTAGTTCAAATGTTATTGTATTATGTAAACTATTAATAAATTAAATAACTTTTGCTGTTTGCTCGAGAAAAATCATGAAAAATTTGCTTTTTCGCCCTCCAGGGTTTACCCCCCCCCCCCCTCCCCCCAAATATAAAATAAAATTCAATAAATTCCAAGATAACAAAATTAAACTATAAGATATGTTTAAAATAGAATTACAAAATAAACATTAAATTAATCACTAATAAAAACAAACAGATCTTTAGTCAAATTCTTTAACTAAAGATCTACAGTATTTTTTAAGTAAACTTATCTTGTTGTAATTCATAATTTCTGCTGGAGCAATATTCCGTTTTCTTCTCAATCTGTTTAAAATATTGCAAGATTCAAATAATTTTGAACTATTAGATTCTATGAGTTCTCTTCGATTCCTAATATTGAAATTCAAAGATCTGAGTTTGAATAAAGAAGAAGTATCATTATTAATATAATTCTTCAACGATATAAAAACCAATAGTAAATCATTATCATCGTGTCGAGATTTTACAGATTGAATGTCAAAATTTCTGGCAATCGTAGAATAATCATGATCAAATTGATTCATTGGTTTTCCAATTTTTAATGATAATCTTCTCAAAAATTTATCACTAATTTTTTCCATTCTTTCAATATCTCCAACTAAATAAGGTGTCCAAATTGGTGAGCAGTTTGATAGATGTGATAATACTAAATTTTTGAAGTAAATGAAAGTTTCAGGTTTTTTAAATTTTGTTGTTGATTTAAATAAAAACTCCAGAATTCTATTAGCTTTCAACATAACTGAATCTAATTGAAATTCAAATTTGAACTTGGAGTCAAAATAACGCCAAGATCAGTAAGTGAGTTGATTCTTTCAATTATCAGGTCATTGATCAAATAATTGTACTCAATTATTTGATTTTGCACTTTGATTTAGAAAAAGAGATGACTTCACATACATTAAGATCAAGTTTATTGGATCTAGTTTATTTTCATGAACTCAAGATTATCAGAAACAAGAATGGGCCTAAGTACGAACCTTGTGAAACGCCAGAGAATACGTGATAAGGTTCAGAAAGATATCTTTTGATTTTCCCTTTTTGAATTCGATAAAAAGATAAGAATGAATCCAAGATAAAATATTATCATTAAGACCCAACCTTTTAAGTTTCTCGATCAAAAGATTAATATCTACTCTATCAAAAGCTTTAGATCCAAGTAAATTAAATCAATCGGAGCATCGAGATTATCACAATATATCCACTGTAAAACAAAAGATTGGTCAATGTCGATCTCTCTTTAATAAAACCATGTTGAGCTGGAATAATTAAATGTAAAAGTTGATCAGATAATTATTTAGTCAATATGGCATCAAATAATTTAGCTATAGACCCCAGCATGGAGATAGCTCTATAATTATAGACATCATTTTTATCACCAGATTTGTGTATCGGTGTTATGTGAGAAACTTTTCAAATACCAGGAACTTTACATTCTCTCAATATGTTAAAAAGAATTGACAGAGGTTTAACAATAACATTACTACAATTCTTCAAAAATACAGCGGAATAGTTGTCAGGAGAAATTGATGATGAATTTTTCATATTTTTTATTGCAAGGTTGATATCATCTTCACTCACTTACCAGTATTTTCAGATCAGATATATCAACTAAATCGTTCCCATGGATTCAAGTATGAATAAACTTGAAGAAATTAGCAAATAAATTAGAAGCATGTTGAGGATTATTAACATTTTCATCGTGTAAATACATATTTTCAGGCATCTTATTTGATTTATTAAGACCATCCACATATCTCCAAAATTTTTTAATATTTTCAGAAGATTTTTGCTCAGATTTTCTAGTAAATATATTACAATCAATTCTTGATTGTCTAATGCATTGTAGTCCAGGAGCGCTAGTTTTTTGTGACCAAAGAAAATTGTAGCAGGTAAAGAATACTCAGAAGTTGTTATTGACGATGTACAATATATGGGAAAAATGTTTGGTGGACACCAAAAGTTGTCTATTTTAAATGGGGTCGATTTTTAGGGGTAAATTGGGGTTGTTTATTGAAAATCCGGTTTTCCGGAAAATCTATGCGTTTTATGAACAACATCGCAATGTAAAAGTTGTAGGTACTTAAAAAAATGAAAATTTTTTAAAATATGAGTTTTTCCGGAAAAGTCAATATTTTCCGAGAATAACGTGAAAAACATAAGATTTCCTTTTTCGATGCGTCCCGGGCATAATTTTTGGTGAAAGTGAAGGTTTTTTATGTGAAAAATTTTTCATAATTTTTTTGTGCAAAAATATCAAACCATTTCCGAGAAATCAACTATTTTTCGCAAAAAAGCGTTAAACTTCAAAATTTTGAAGGGTTATCAAATTTGATTTTAAAAATTTCTGTCAGGGCACTTTTTTTCGTTGAAACGTCTACTTTCCGAAAAAAAAAAAAAAAAAAAAAAAAAATGTATACTACTAGAGGAAATTTTTAATTATAATCGAAAAAACCGAAAAAATCCTTTTTTTTTACATCAAAATTATCAAAATTTTTATAATTACTTTCTTGTTTGATCTAGTTTATTGTTAAAAAATGCTGTTCTGCTCATAAAAGTTTCAAATTTCATGTTAATAGGCTGCAAGAAAAAAAGGCGAAGAATAATTTAATTATTTATTGTTTAAACATTTTGAGAGCATTAAATAAAATTTAAAAATAAAAAAAAGTTTTTTTACAGCTATGTGGAAAAAAAAATTCTCAGTCGTAATACCCCTGGTGCTTCAAAATTGTCGATAACTTTCCGACTGTGTTTTGTTGCACAACAACGAGTGGGGGAAGGTTGGCACGAGCGCGAAGCGCGAGTGATTTTTTGTCAAACTTGCCCCGCGTGTTGCTGTACAAAAAAACTGGAGGAAAATTATCTAAAATTTTGAAGCACGAGAGGTATTCGGCTAGATTATTTTCCCCAGCAGAATTTCAACCTATAGAAATGCTGTATTTTACATTTTTGCGGTTATAGTTCTATTACTACTCGTTTACTATGAATATACCTATGAATACCCGTATATAGGTATACACCGCAGTGACTCGGGTCGAACCCAAAAGTTGAATTGAGCAAGTCTAACAATTCGAGTTGCCATGTGACTAATTGGAAATAATCGAAAAATTATCGAAATAATTTTACCCACAGCCCTTCGCCAAATGTCCAATGCAGCGCGGCGTTTCTATTGCTTGAAATTCAGCTTGGTAAAATAATCATAACAATATTTAAAATAAATAATTATTCAATATAATTAGTAATTTAAATATAAAGAAGTTGACTCCAGGAAAAGGTTTTTAAATAATAGCAAGTATCACATTCATTTTGAAAAATAAGTTTTTATTAAATACAAAAATTTCAACAACTATTGTTTTCTGCAGAATTATAGAGAGTACACCGATTTTGGTCCAAGATTTCAATCGGTATCTAAAAAAGGAAAATAAAATATAATTTAAACATTACTATCATAAAAGTATTTAATATTTATGTAAAAGGACCGAAGTATTTAAATAATAAAATATAAAAAAAGTTTGTTCAATTAAAAATAACATATTAAAAGTGTGCTTGTAAAAGTTGAGTTTAATGTGTGGTTTAGTAATGAATTTTTTTTTTCTTAAACTTAAAAATATATACATATATTTAATTTAACTTTAATTTTTGTCGATAATTCCAATTAGTTAAATTTTTGGTAGCACTTTTATAACTCTGGTTCCGTTTATTATAATATCAAGATTTGATTATGAAAATATAACGTTTACATACCAGCGTATATATTCTGATGAGCAGTAAACTCGACCACGCCGTAATTATTTATTTTAAGTATTGTAATGAAAATTTTTTTTTCCTCATAACTGTAAAAAAAACTTTTTTTCACTTTTAAATTTTATTTATTGCTCTCAAATGTTTAAACAATAAATAATTAAATTATACTTCGCCTTTTTTTCTTACAGCCTACCAACATGAAATTTGAAACTTTTATGAGCAGAACAGCATTTTTTAACAATAAATTAGATCAAACAAGAAAAAAATTATAAAAATTTTGATGATTTTGATCTAAAAAAAAGGATTTTTTCGGTTTTTTCGATTTGATTAAAAATTTCCTCTTGTAGTGTACATTTTTTTTTTTCGGAAAGTAGACGTTTCAACGAAAAAAAAGTGCCCTGACAGAAATTTTTAAAATCAAATTTGATAACCCTTTCAAAATTTTGAAGTTTAACGCTTTTTTGCGAAAAATATGTGATTTCTCGGAAATGGTTTGATATTTTTGCACAAATAAATTATGAAAAATTTTTCACATAAAAACCTTTATTTTCACCAAAAATTATGAAATTTAAAAAATTTTTTGTGCCTGGGACGCATCGAAAAAAGAAATCTTATGTTTTTCACGTTATTCTCGGAAAATATTGACTTTCCCGGAAAACTCATGTTTTAAAAAATTTTCATTTTTTTAAGTACCTACAACTTTTACATTGCGGTGTTGTTCATAAAACGCATAGATTTTCCGGAAAACCGGATATTCTATAAACAACCCCAATTTACCCCTAAAAATCGACCCCATTTAAAATAGACAACTTTTGGTGTCCGTCAAACATTTTTCCCACATATTGTACACTCGACATCATATCTGCCCAGTGGTTTTAATTTGGCTGTCGATTTATGTTTCCCAACCTGAAAATTCCAGGGCCGTATGAAATTGATTTTTTGTAAGGGGGCAATAGAGGTACCGGAATTAGAGGTTATATTGTGTTTATCAGTGTGTTTTATTTATTTATTTATGTAACGAATGAAAATTTTAATAATTTATAGTTTAAAACGGTGTTTATTTGAAAAACTTTTTTCGAAAACTGAGTGGTTTTATTTATTTTTGGTTGCTATTAATTAATTTGCTTTTACATATTTAGTTGTTACTAAGTTTTTGTAGCTCATAAGAAATTAAAAATTAAAATTACAATAGTATATTAAGATGACAATTTTCAATAATATTTTTATTTTATTATATTTATTTTTATTAATTCTTTTTGCTTCAAACGTAATAAAAAAATTTTAAATTTGTTAGCAAGATTAATTTTGTAAAAAGTTCAAGTCACAAAAACCAAAAATAAATGAAACCACTCAGTTTTCGAAGAAAGTTTTTCAAATAAACACCGTTTTAAACTATAAATTATTAAAAATTTTCATTCGTTACATAAATAAATAAATAAAACACACTGATAAACACAATATAACGTCTGATTCCGGTGCCTCCATTGCCCCCTTACAAAAAATCAATTTCATACGGCCCTGGAATTTTCAGGTTAGGAAACATAAATCAACCGCCAAATTCAAACCACTGGACAGATATGATGTCCGTCGAGTGTACATCGTCAATAACAACTTCTGAGTATTCTCTACCTGCTACAATTCTGTCACAATTTTGAATAAAATTCATGCCAGCGCTGCTGGGCTATTGAGCTCTCAGTTTTTTGAATTAAATCTATTCATTCAAGGAGTCTGATTGTAGAGCAATTTTACGAATTTTTTTTTCTTGTTAATAATGTTAGCAATGAGTTTGTATGAATACCAGACAGGAAAGGTACTGGAAGATTCATTTATCACAGGAATATTGTGTTCACAAGTCAAACTTAAGGGGGTACATATACCTAAAATTTTTCAAAAAATCAATTTTCAGGTTTTTGTGTTTTTTGATGTACTTTTACATCAGCTTTCAAATGCCGCAAACCGCGTTTCTTAATTCGTTAAGGAAAAAAAGTTACAGTTAATTTAATAAAGACATTCAATTGATTAAATTTACGTTGAAATGGCTTTTTTTGAAATTCAAGAATTTCAAGTCAGTTCTAGTAGCAGAAATACTTTCTACGATACTATAGGTACAAATGCTTTTTCGATGTATTTTTTCCTTTTTTAATTTTCGCAATGTAGGTATATTTTTTTTTTTATCCACGAACAGAACTGTAAGTATTTATATCGTTTTCGTCTAATAAAAGCGATGAAAAAACAGAAAATTTTTTTATCTGTGATTAGATTTTTTCCGTGACATAATATCTTAATAATGAAAATTAAGAATGACAGATTAACTTTCATTTCAAGTCTAATGCTAAAAACAATTTATTAAGTTAGAATCGATCGCATAAAAAAATTTATAACCTTCATGACATAATATATGACATATTACCTCTACGAGTCTACTTTAGTATATTACACCAATATCGATCTATCGATATCAAATTAGGTATTTCTACGCAGCGTTGCAAGTTCATGACGACTTTTTTGTTCTTTGAGTCATCTTTCTAGTGAAATTCTACTTTACTTGGTTTTGTTTTTGTTATTATTTCAATCTGAAGTAAATAAGTTAGTTTTATTCAAAAAAAAAAATTTAAGAATAAATGACCAATTCTTACCAGGTAAACTAATGAAGTTTTTTAGTTGTTAAAAAAAAGGTGTTTATGTACAAATGTGAAGTGAAAAAATAATTCTGTGATTTAAAATTAAAGATAATTTTTAGATAATTGCATACAAAGTCTTAACTTGGTCTTGGTGCCTAATAGTGTGTGATTTGATAAAAAAGCTAATTGGATCACTTTAGGAGCAGGAGAAAAAAAATAAAGTATCCGACTGTGTGCAAAAGAGTATTTACATCAAGCAAGAGTCCTGCGACAAGATATTTTCAAGATATAAATGTTTATGTGTTGGTGTGTTACATTATATTCATCAAAATCTGTTCAGAACTTTAAAAGCCATTTTCTCAAATATGTGATTTTTGAGAAAATGAGGGCATTGCTCGTAAAGCCAAAATTTTTCCAGACAGCGGATGGACCCAGGACTTTGCACACTTGTTGTACATGTGAACCCTCATGAGCGCAACCTCAGGCAACCAAATCTAAGCATTATTAAGCTGATAGCACACCATAAATTGACTAAAATGATAAAAACTATCAAAATTTTAACCACACTAAGCAATTTTAGAGTATGCAAGTAGCTTAATAGTGCTTGGATTTGGTTGCCTGAGGTTCCGCTCATGAGGGTTCACATGTACAACAACTATACCAAGTCCTGGGTCCATCCGCTTTAAGGAAAAATTTTGACTTTACGAGCAATGATCTTTCATAGCCTAAATAAGCTGAATTTTATAACAATTATAAAAACACTTATTTTAATTTTCTAAATGTAAAAAATTATGTAAAAATGTGTGTATATTATGGAAAAAAAAATATCTTTTTAAATAAATCATTTTTAAAAAACTTACAAAATTTTTTCTGAGTTTTTTTTTTTAGGTATATGTACCCCCTTAAAGTCTCATAAAATTTATCTACTGCAACAGTAATATCTCAATTATCAAGAAAAGAATGCCAGTCAGTATCAGAAATTAATTTGTTAATAACACCATAATTAGCCTTACTGTAATCAGGGATTTGATAGAAGTACTTAACTTTTTGTAACTCGACTATCAGGAAGCTGAAAAAATACAGGAATATGATTACGTTTTTCAATGTTAACCAAAGAGTCACAGGATTCATCAAAATTAAGTTTTGAGCAAAAGGTAAACAATAAATCAAGAGTATAACTTTTTTGTGGATGAGGTGGATAAAATTGTTGAAAGTTAAGATTTGAATAAAGTTTAGTAATTGTTTTGACATTAGAAATAGTTAGATTACTAGCACCACTGTAGTTTGAAATTAAAGATTCTTGATAAGTCCAATCAGTATTAGGGAGATTAAAATCACCAATAATTAAAAATCCATGATTAGTAAATTCAGAGTATAATTTACTTACAATATCTTGTGATACTTATAATTAAAATTTGAACTATTTGGAGGAATATATACAACTCCAATAATATAACTCTTGTTATCTAAAGAAAGTTGAACGAATAATTGTTCACACAAATTATCATTTGGTTTGAGAATCTTTAGATTATCAATGCCAACATAAACAGATTAATAACTTTCATCAATAGCAATAATAACACCACCACCAGCAGGGGCATTAGGGTAGTGATGGTGATCCAATCTGTAAATATTATATCCTTTGAGATCTAATTCACTATAACTAATATCACACTGTAATGAGGTTTCAATCAAAATTATCACATTAGGCTTAGGCATCATAATCACCATGTTATCCTTTAAAGAGTCCAACTTCGTTCTCAAACCATTAACGTTTTGGTAGTAAATAATTGGAGCCGTTGATGACTCATTATTTTTATTAACTATTAATTAAATTATCTTTTTTACCAGTACAAGATTCTTTATTATTTCTAAGCTTTTTCTTCTTCAGTTCAGGAAAACCATGATTGAAAATTGCAATCAAATGATTAGCTGGAGTGCTTTTGCTATCATGATCAGATGCCTTGTTTCGAATAATTTTATACTGATCTCTTTACCAATTGGTATGATCTTGACTTACATTTACAGAAGCAGTAATTTTTCTCCAACCTTTCAAAATTTCAATAACATCCAATCTATCTGTCAAGGTTATCTTAATAGCTCTAATTTTATCTTTAGATCTGATACCCAGTCTAAAGAATTTTGCAAAATTTAAGTCAATGAGTAATTTAATGTCTTTAAAGAGATCAGTAATCTTAATCCTATCAAGTTTTTTTTCTTCTCCAACTTCTGACTCAGGTAATTTATAAATCAACAAATTATTGTTCATCGTTTGTTGGAGCTACAGTTCTTTAAGCATATTTTGTATATTATCAACTTAAGAGCTGTTTAGATCATTAGATTTAGCATTCGCAGAAGTTACCGTATCAAGATTAGTTAAAATGTTACTATTGCTACGATTAGAACCAGACTTTAAATTTTCCATATGTGAATTAAATTCTTCTCTCAGATTATCAATGTTGACACCACACTCAGCTTTCATTTCTGCTATTTTATCATTAAATTCATTTCTAACTTTTTGTACTTCAAGTTTAGTAGAAAATATTCTAGAATTATTAGCATTGTACTCAATTATTTCATTATGAATATCTTCTTTTAATCTATCAATATTCTCCAAGATCTTGTCAACTTTTGATGCAGAATTCTGTTTTGAGATGTTTTCAACTTTCTGTCCCAGATCAGCAATCAAATTCTTTAAATCAGTAAAATCACCAGCACTATTGTCCTCAAGACAAGAAACACATTTGAAAATCAAAGATTTTGCAGATTTAGTATTGACGACTTTTAACTCAGTATCAGTCAAATAAGTGCAATCAATATTAGCATGAAAAAGTTTATGACATGCTTTGCAGCAAACTACAAGAAAGTCACCAAAAGGTTTATCATAATTAGAGTAGAATGACATTATTATCTTGAACTATTAACAATTATAACAGTTCAGAAAAACTATTTTAAAAAGTAAACACAATTCTGAGACATAACCTCAAAAAGTGAAAATACCGATCATATTATTCAATTATTATTCAAAAATTATTATTAAATATTAATCTCTTGACATAAATAACGTAAAACTTTCACTGAACTTTTTTTACAATTTTAATTTGGCAAGAAATTTTCGCAGTTTTTATTTAAAGTCGTACTTAAATTATTTTAAGGCTGCCATTTTGAGCAAACGAAACAACGATTGTGATTAAAAAGAATTGATTAAAAGAATTAATTACTTTTCTTCAACGGCTTTTATGCATTTTTCTACACTTATTATAAAATTTATAATTTTCACTTAAAACTACATATTAAAACGCTTATTTAAAAAAAAAATAATTTTGTTCCGGTTAACCGTTCCTTTTAATGATTTACAGCCCTTAAACACTCCAAAGACTGTCTCACCACTGAGGGATTGTAGATAAATACTTCATATTTTGCTAAAGTACTTTTTTTTAAAGTACCCAAAATATGTACCCAATTTAAATTAGAGGCGTATTCTGCTCCGAAGCGTGATCGTTTTCAACTGGAACGTCCCATATACGATTGAGAACGCGTTAAAGTTCTGTAAAACAATCGAGTGCACTCGCAG
This sequence comes from Encarsia formosa, assembly GCA_038277355.1. NCBI lineage: Eukaryota > Metazoa > Arthropoda > Insecta > Hymenoptera > Aphelinidae > Encarsia > Encarsia formosa. The sequence continues at coordinate 52,357,470 of CM076187.1, read as the reverse complement.
AGCATTCCGAGTTAACTGACCAGCAGACGCCTATGTCAATAGATATAGATCGTACATAGTCAAAGGAATCAAACTAGGAATAAAAATATTTTTTTTTTTTTATTTTTTTTTTCAAAATTCATAAAACAATGAAGAAAATGCGTGGTTTCATAACGTTGTAAGAGCAATAGGTTTGGAGCACAAATTTTTTTTTAAACTATCAAAAAATTCAAAATTGTGTTAAAAAAAAATTATTTATCTCATTTTTCAACAACTCCTTATAAACAAATGCAAGTTCGACTCCTTACCCCCCCCTCGATTTTTTTTTTTTTTTTTTTTTTTAATCGTAGGAAATTAATTAAGTTTAAACATCCGAAAACCGTTTATTTATTTTTTTTTTTTTTATTGGTTTATTCAACGTCGCATTTTATGCTATTCATCGTGCTTATTTGCGACGACAAAAATTATAAAATTATTGACATATAAAGAAAATATTCATAAAAATTTAGTTTGTAATACATAAATTTATCAGCAATAAAAAAATTTAATTTCAAACTACAACATAACAGTTTAGTAATTTGATTTATTCAGTTGGATTCGAGTTCAAAGCGTCCTCTTGAGAGTCCAAATTCATCTCATTTTCATTTACTAAATCTTCATCTTGTATAAGGGTCATTCCAGCGTAACTGAAACTGGGCTAAAAATCGTTTTTCATCGGAATCTTTTTTATTCTTCAAAATTTGTACTAATTAACAGTTTTAAACCTAAGATAAGAGTGCCAGCTATGATTTGATCCGAAAATTACACTGAAAAAGTCATTTATCTCTTTAAATTTCAACTTTTTCGGTTTTTTGAGGTTAGCACACGACATTTTTAGGCAATAACATCATGTCAAAAAGATTAAAAAAAAGGTATAAATTTAACTTTTTGTTTGTAATTTTTGCATGAAATCAGCAGTTGAGGAGTGATACAACACGTTATCAACAATAAAGAAGAATTTTCATTTGTATTAAATGGAAAAATATAGCATTCAAAATTACCTATTCGCACGTGTCCCACCCGCAACGGTGATTTCGATTTTTTTCTTGAAGCTACTTTCATGTTTGACAAAAACAACCAAGAGACCTTATAGTTTAAAGTGTTAGCTTTAATATATATTTTTTCTAAATTTCTACTGTTTGTATATTTATTACTTATACTTTTTAAAAAAATAACATAACTGAAAAAGGAAAATACGAAAATTTTTTTGAACCAAGCACTTAGTTTTTGACGTATTATATTTCATATTTAACTCTTTATAGATTATTAAAATTCTCTTGAAAGTTGTACGACCTGTCCCACCCACAACATGGAATGACCCGTAAGCAACGATAACCTGTCACAAAGATTAGAAATCCTGTCTTTAAGATTCTCTCCAAAAACCTTGCCATCACGTATAATCACGATATACATAGATACTCTTCGGGCTCAACTCCAAACCGTTCAGTCAGTAAATTATCCAAATCCGCATCTTTTTCCTGGACTGCCACTATAAGTTCGATACACCCGAAGTACGATAATTCGTAATCATTCTCTTCATTATTCATAACCTTTTTCCAGGGCCGTAGAACCTTGTAAAGTTTCTTAAAGTCTTTGATACTGTCCTCATCGTCGCCGAATAATTTGTTGAGTTCACTGTAAAATTCTCTGGTACAAGGTTTGTTTTCGGTGGATTCGGTCCGTGATAGGTCCACCGTGGAATTTCTTTCATCTGCCTCAGTTCTCAAGCTTTTCCTGGGGTAAGACTTACTACTAGACGAATCCGAAGAATCTTTCACTCTTTTGTTTTTCCACGATGTTTGCTGCTCGACTGCAGATTTTGAATTTGGTCCAGATTTTTCCAATTAATGATTAAACTGCATCTCGGTCTTGTCCGCATTTTTCAAATCCACGTTCTTCATCATTAAATTACGGCAATCTTTTCTAATTCAACACCACAGTTACCGCACTTGATTTTCTCAGATGATAAGTAGAAATTATAGTTAACGTTTTCAATCGTGTATTTCAACTCTTTAGGCATCTTACCCACATCTTGTTCACATATGTAAATTTTGTCGACGATGGCTAATTAAATGATCGTTCCCTTCATCTGTGATTTCAGTTTTGATGGCACGTTGACTAAATGCTTAGCGATTTCTGTACTGTTTAGACAAACGCATACTCTGTTGTTGTAAATCCTGAAAATAGATAATAAATTCTTTGGACCAATTATACTTTCAATCGCAATAGCATATTCACGAATAGACGTTTTTTTCCTGTGCGTCCATAACTACAGCTTGTTCTGCTTGTGGGATGAGGTCACGTGGTTCACGTGCTGTTGTAGCGTATTAAAGTAGTAATGGGCAGCTATGTTGAATTTAGGGTTACGTCGTCATGCGTGCTGATTGCATTGAAAATAGTTTTGGACAGCCATATTGATTCCCTCTCTATGACTGCACTTTTACTCCCAATACAGTTTAGTCTGCAAGCTGTAGGTTAAGTCTGCAGGCGAGAGCGCGAAGCGCACATTGATCTTTCAATACTCACCAATGTTATTACTAAACGGTTTTTAGATATATTTTAACTTAATAAATTTCCTACAATTCAAAAAAAAAAATAATAATATATCAAAGGGGGGAAAGGAGTCAAACTTACATTAGTTTATAAAAAGGTTGTTGAAAAACGGGATGAATCATTCTTTTTACACAATACTCAATTACATTTTAAAGATTATTAATTTTAAGTCACGTTTTTATTTTTTTAAACATTTTTTATGATTTATTTTAACTGAAAACAATTTTTTTGAAAATCCTATTTTGCACAAATAAACAATAAACAATTGAATTTTTTCAAAACTTTATAGCGGAATATTTTTCTGTGGATGAGTACTGAAAAATATGCAACAGTATTTTAATTTCATCACTTCACAAAAAAAGTGTGCCCACTTGAGAAATTTTCACTCAAACTGCGTTTAGTTAAATGAAATTTTAAGCACCCTCAAGGAACTCTGTTTGATACGGTTGTTAGGTGTGCTTTCATTTTCGGACAAACTAAACTTGCTTCTAATTACAGCAAGCCGGGAAGGAGAAAAAGACCGGTGAAGGATGACCTCCCTCGTAGAACTATGGGAATGAATTTCTTACGTAACTAATTAAAAAGAGCTCACCTGGTTCACCCTACGATTACAGATGACTGGGATAAAATTCTAGAAGATGGCTATTTCTCCTTTACTTGATATAGGTTTTTTTACTCGCAATAACATTCAAACAATCATTTCACACTAAACAATAACGTTACAATTCACAAGTCGGATAATAATATTTAAGATAGAAATAAAAAAAATAAGTCGATTGTTAGATGGTTAATTTATGAAATTTGATACTATCGAAAAAAATAAAATGAAATAAAAATCAAGAGTTTGAAATTTGAAGTTGTCACATGAAATCAGGTTCAAGTAACCTCAGCTCGGTGCTGAATTGCAAAATTATACAAAAATAGGGATTTACCGGAATTACTGTGTGCACACAATATGTCACATAACAACGGTGCATCGTGCTGATGCCTCCTTCAATTTTCAAAAGATGATTTTGAATATCTATTATTTTTATAAATTTTCAATTTTACTTACATTAATTTTAAAGTTTTTTTTTATTACAGGCAAATAGACACGTTAGTGATTTATTTCAGGATTTAAGAAATGGACACAACCTAATCTCTCTTTTGGAAGTCTTGTCTAGTGAGCATCTTGTGAGTGTAACATAAATTTTTTTATTTTGGTGTTAATTAATTGCAGGATTGTTAACATTTTTCAAATTCTCGCATTGTAATTTTTATTATCTTTTTCCTAAAGATCAAAACCGGTGGTAGCTGGCTTGGGGAGAGTTTTTCGCGCCAAAATCGTGGCCAGCTGCCGTGCTTTATTTACAGCAGCTGGAGCTACCTTAACCCTACTAACAATGTTAAATTTATTATTTAAAAATGAATACACGTTACCTGCTTTATAAAATCACTTGAATACGCTTATTTTTCACGACACAACAGACAAGGATTTTTTTCCCATCGTATTTTTTTTTAATTTCCTCATTCATCAACTCACGTTTTTGAATTTGGATTTTTTTTTTTTTTGGACTTTCCACAGCGTTTGAAAATTTTTCAAACGTAGATCGGCAGTTCACAGAGTTTTTACCAGATGGCGCAGTTGCGTTTTTAATGAAAAAATAATTTTAAACTCGTTTTCTAATTTCTTTTTAAAGAGAAAAAAAAAAATTATATTTTTGATTTAGTTTGAATATTTTTTTCTTTCATTGCATAAAATAAAATATTTAAATAATGAAGCGAAATAATATATAACCTATTGATAGATTGATAAAAATATAAAAGCTATCATCATGATCAATCGTCTTTAAATTTTTTTACTTGTAGTTAACTCGGTCCTAAATTGAGCCTACTTCCTTATTTCATTAGTACCTGTGTTTATTGTAGTTTTTAAAGCAATAGCAACAACAAATTTTTGCGAATTTCTACACTATAGCTTTTAAATTTGAATTAACTTAATTGAAAATTGATATTTTATGACAAAGTTTTTTAAAAAATCTGAGTGTTGTTCGAAATTTTTACTTCATTTCGATTAGTTAAATAAAGGAGAGACAATAAATACGGTTTAAATAAAATTTTATAACAAACAAAAAATAGTGATATCCCCTAAAAAACCTCAAAAAGGTAAACGAACTAGGGGAGAGTTTTAGTACCCGAAGAATTTTTTTTTAACAAAAATTGTTCTGGTACTAGAACTCTCCCCAAGTTCGTTTACCTTTTTGAGGTTTTTTGGAGGTATGGTTTACTTGCATATGTTATCTTAACAGTTGTTAATTAATGAGCTGATTTTTATGAGTGTAGGTGGTGGAGTGAGAAATAAACAATAACCTTTATATAAAACTTAATTTAATTATTAAATTCTAAGCTATTTACAAGATTCACAGTAAACAAAGATTGAGGGAATTACATTAATTAACTTCCTTGTAATAATAGTGTTTGGTTGAGAAACCCTTGACATAAAATTAAGAAATACCTTAGGAGCTGTACTTGTCAACAAAGGTACCTTGATGAGAATCTTTTAGTGGAAGGTTATTATCGAATGAGTCCGCCTAACGTCGCTTACCGAGAAGGTGATGAATGCCCCGGTGAAGAGTTAGTGTTCCAGAGGCTGTGATGATCACCGAAATCCAGGTAGGCCACGCGGTGACTTTGAGGTTTTGTTGGTTGAAGAGAGAATTCGAATACCCTCAGAATTTTCTCGGCCGAGGTGTGAATCTTGATTTCTAAGCGCCTAGAATTTCTTCGGCACTCAAGGAGCACTTTCGCGGTTAATTAAGACGTTTTAACGAGTAAAAAATGAGCAAGATTTAGCGAGCACGAGGTATGCTGTGCTAACCAAAAAAAAAACCAATGAAGCCGCGCGACGATCGTCGCGCAGACAGACACCGAGAGACAGCGCCGCCGGAAGTTGGTAACAGCGCGGGGCGCGAATATTTAAATTAAATACTTAACAAAAGTTATAGATTTCATGTTATCCAACAAGTTGTATTGATAAAAAAATTTCTTGTTTTTAATAATTTTGAAATTATGATATAATTTGTGATTGAACTACTTTCGTAGAACTATTATTACGTATAGATAAAACTCAAAAAGTTTGCTAACTCGGTGTCAGATGCGATCGGGACAACTCGAAAGTAATTGACAACTTAAGTAAAAACTTATATTTTTTTGAATAAATAAGCTGGATCACGTTTTAATCTCTAACCCATTGCTTCATTTGATGAAATATTTGCAAAAAAATATATTAAAATGTCTGTCGGATGTCCCAACCTCAAATTTTGTAAAAAATCATATTCCAATATGGCGAAAAACAACACAACATTAAAGATGTAAGCATGATTTTCTTTCATAGACCTTAAAGTGTCAAGTCAAAATTTGAATTAAACGTTGGGACTTATGTGTGTTTAATGTGAAATGTTATATTTATGCGTCCATGGTTTTAATGTCTCGTCTGACATACGCATAAAATGAAATTATTACATTGAATTTTTGCAAAAATCATACTTTAAATCATTCTGACTCATTGACCTAAACGTCATTTATCTAGAAGTATTCAATAAACCTCTATTTTCCCGAGTTTCTTTTGAAAATTTCAATGAAGTTTACAAAAATTAAAACTTACCTCAATTGTTGCTACTTCTGTGATGCATTGCACAACTACAGATTAAATCGAAAAAGTAACATCAAAATTATGTTTCGCGTAATAAAAAACATAGTTAAGTAGTGTAGCTATGAGCGTTCTCGATCAAAATACTATAGGAGCGTCGTCTGCTTGCAAGTACAATCCTGTGTTATTTCTTATGGAGCTCCGGGATTAGGAAAGATTATAAATTTGATTAGTAATTGGTGGTAATCATTATTAAAGTCTATTTATTTATTACTAATTTCGTTAAAAACGGTTGTATTATTTATTATTGGTGTATGAGTAAATTTATCTCCTGTACAATGGTTGCAGGTGCGGAGACCAGTCTGAGGAAATGTTGTGTGACAGCAAGGTGGGAATTTTGAATTGAATTATTTATTCATTTTATTAAAGGTTGTTACTGGTAGGTATGTGTAATTGCGGATGTACCCTGTAAGATGTGTAAAAGGAATGTCCTTTTATGAATTTCATCAGTATGTCCGCTTTAGTTACGTGATCAGATTAAAAAGTGTATAATGAATCGCATGTTAGTAGTAGAGCAAAGCCGATCCTAACACCTTTCCCCTAGGTGGCGTTAGAGTCGGCTCTGCAATTGTTTACAAAATTGTTTATTTAAAAAATTATTTATCCGCTAGATGGCGCTAGTGTCGTCTCTGAAATTGTTTATCAATTGTTTAACAATTGTTTATTTAACAAATTATTTATAAAATTGTTTATTCAACAAATCATTTATAAAATTGTTTATTTAACAAATAATTTATAAATTTGTTTATTTAACAAATTATTTATTTATTTAAAAATATTAATTTAATGAGGGAGAGACTGCAAAAGTTTTATGCCGGTTGAAATATGAATCTCTAAGTTGCACGCATGCGCGTGGCTAAATCTTGACTGCTTAATTGTTTAATAAAAATTTTATTTAAAAAATTATTATTTATAAAAAGTAATGTTGTTTTTTCATAGAAATTAAAATTAAGAGATCTTAATTGTTCAATTGTTTGATTTTTCAATTTTTCAATTGTTTAACAAAAAGATTGTTTAAAAAATTATTATTTATAAAAAAATAATTTTATGATTTTATGGATAAGGGAATGATAACACAGATTATCAAAGTTTTTTAAAATTTATTCCGCGTTTGTTTATTTACAATGAATTTCATTTTAATTCAGAATTTTATTAAATCTTCATCTTTTTTGTTTGATGAATATTTATTTTGCTTCCACGAAGATGAGGAATCTTCTTTCTTCGAAGAGGTAGTTGAATTACTTTGTTTCCACGTGGACTTTTCATATTTATATCCTAGTGGAGAGGTGTCGAATGCAGGGTTATCTTTCCACGATGACTGGGATTCATTTAGTTTCTCGTATTTACCAACTTTTGAGGTACTTTTCTTACTGCTTGAATATTCCTCATCATACCAAACTGATTTGTTTTTTTTTCCTTTATCTCCGCTACTATACTGATCTTTTTCTTTTTTCGAAGACAAACGCTCATAATCTTCGGAGGAGGTCGATCCTTGTCCCATGATGAATGAGTAATGAGAAAAAAAATTAAGTTTAAACGTTTTAAATAATTTTTCAGCGGTAGTTTATAGACCTGCGCATTGCAGTAGATCAAAAGAGAGAAAGAGATTGAAAAGAGCTCCAACCACCGCTCTTTTCTGTGAGATTCATCCACATAGTTAATCCCCCCATAAAATTTCTCTCTATAAGTTTTTTATACAGCCAAAAAAAAAAGTGTAATAATTAATTTTTACACAAATTTTCGAATATCTCCAGACATTGGATGATATTGAAAAACGCGGTCGTGAAGAATAAGACAATATGCTGCTGTGTTGTTGGGAAAATTTACTTTTGATTCGAATTCTAATCGGATATCAACAGGAGCATTTCGTAAAGATTCATCTTGTTTAGAACAATCAATAACTATTAGAGGCATATTATCTTTAAAGTCTCTTTTTCTCAACAGAGGTTGAGATTCTTTGTTATAGTAAGAGTTTTGGAATTTACAATACATATCATACAGCGCAGAGTATTGATTTACATCCATATTAAGATTTAAATTTCCATATGGATAATATTGTGAGTTTAAATATAGTCTGATATTACTAATATTACAATGATCAAAGACACTTGCATTTCTTACATTATTATTATTACGGTTAGTTTGAAAGCCTAAAATTATAAATCGAGGTTTTTCCAACTGATTAGAAGTTCTTACAGTCCACACATGACGATTAGTTAGTGGGAGTTGGGGATATTCATACATTTCCCATGTTCTAAAACTCATATCAATCGGTCTATCTTTACCTATGGAATTCAGTAGATTAATTTTAAATTTATCCGACACAGTGACATAAGGCATTAACCACTCAATTCGATTTATAACTAACTTATAAGTTTCATATGCAGGTACAGCATCAGCTGCTGCGGTGCTAGTTTGCAAAATAGAATTTATATCATTTCTGGATCGTACGAGAACAAGTTCATGTTTCATGTTAACAACAATTTTATTATAATCTTCGGCAAATCCAAATATCATACTCAATGGTATGGAAACATCAAAGTTACCAGCTTCATCAGTTAATGATTGAGTTTCCATTATATCTTTCCATCCAGCATTTCCCAGCATAAAAGTCTGAGTAGGATTGAATGAGACCCACCCTTTCATAGTAACAGTTAAACCAGGATTTTTACATTTATCAATTTCTACACCATTTAGTTCATAACGAAACTCTTCAAACATGTGAGAGATTGCATTATTGACCAATATAGTATTTGTCAAAGCATCATTATTTTTCTTAGTAATTTTACCGGTAATATGCAATGAACTTCGAGATGGAAGAACGCACAAGTCTTGATGTTGAATGGAAATGCGAATTTCATCGGTGTTTTTAAATTGAGAGATCGTATACGGTTGATGTGAGAGAATCTCACAACTTTTTACGGAATCGTCGAAAACGATTGGAGATTGAATATTTAGAATTTCGGCCATTGCAACAAAAAATTAAGCAACACCACCACGAATGACTTTTAGACCTATCTTTTTGAGAAACTTGATGTTTCGCAGAGTTAACGCGTTGACTGTTCGTCGGCGACTGATGGGGGATTTCCATATTAATTCACTTATATTCTTTCTTGAATTATAAATAATACCCATTATCACAAAGATTTTATATGTATTCTGACCGTAATGTCTTCTCCTTGAAAATTTATCAAATTGCCGTTTTGATCAACAATCCGCAGTTCTAAAAAATCAATACTCTTCACAGTTATGGGGAAATATATAACTTCGACTGGTATTTCAATTATTTTGAAACCGGGATTAACTTTAGGAAAAAATTGATGAATAGTGTGAACTTTTTGATTATTCAAGTATGAACTACTTACAATATTACACTCTATTCTCACAGACTGAATTTTAAGAATATTCACTGGCAAATCAGATACGTGTTCAATGTTTTTTTCGAGAATTTTCGGTGAAAATCCCAACTATGCACCGATTGAGTCTTTCTTTTCAAAGTCAATTGGTTCACTCGATTCTATAACCACTTGAAGTGTATTATTATTCGGTTTTAGACTGATCGTTATACCTTTGGGAGTAAGTTTTTTTTGCAAAAATTTTTCTATATCAGTTATATCGTAGGCACCAGTTGGAATAGTAATTTCTACCTCACCGACATAAAATTTATTTTTATCCGTGTCGATATTAGGAATAGAATTATAAGTTAAAAATTCAACTAATCCTAAAACATAATTTTTATCAGGCGATAGTTCAATAGGAGGAAAATATTTAGACGATAAAACTGACGAATTACTTTTTAATATCAATGATAATGTTTCATTCATGATCGTTAGAGTGAGAATGAAGAAATTTATTTAAAATTACTCGTTATATAGTCCCGGAAAGAAATTTTAAACATAAATGACCACAATTGTATGATGCAAACTTTTGAAATCTCTGATAATTATATTTAACCGAGGGCACTCCAAGATAAAGTAAGAGATCCATGGGTGGTTGTAAATCTCCAAAACTGTCAAAATAAATTACATCATCACCACGCTTTTTATATGCACACCAGTGAGTTCCAGGTCCATTTGCATCATCAAGATTTATTATAGCTGATTCATTTTTCAAGGGTCCTGTAGATGGTAGTGCATCTCTCATGAATACCCCTCTAAAGTTTGGAATTTTTAATTTTTTGGCAATTCGAATAATATCTAAGTTTGTGAATGCTCTTTTGGGCATTTCAAAATCCTTCTTTTTTGAGGTTTTTTTTTTTAAATTTTTGCGCTTTAAGCCGCGACCCGATTGTCGTTTCTTGAAAATTTTTTTTTTTTTTCAACCCGTATCCAGTTTGTTGGTGTTTGAGATACAAACCATATCCTGTTTTGTAATGCTTAAGATATAATCCTTTTCCAAGAGCTATAGCTTCCATGGTTTTATTATGTCTTTGAGACTCATCTAATTGTTTTTTAGCATTATGGTAATCATTGATAGCTTTCGCTACACCAGCTGCCCCACCCGCTAGCGCTCCAGTAGCACTTAATCCAGCAAACAAAGGAACAAGAAATCCTCCCATCTTTTTTTTAGGCACGCGAAGAAGTTTTGGAATTTTAACTTTATTCTTTCCACCGCCACTCTTTACCGATGCCCGTGCTTTTTTCAAAGCTGTTTGAATTATAGTTGATGCCTTTTTATTTTTAAGTTTTGATATGGAAGCAGCTCTAACTACTTTGTTAAATGAAATTCCCATACCCAATTTATTCTTCAATTTCATGATGTTAGTTACAGCGTATGCAGATGTTTTTTCACCCAAACTAGCGTCTTTAGCGAGAACTCGTTGCCAAGATTTTTCTGCGAGCAGTCTATCAGCCAAGTTTTGATGCTCTATATTATTACGGTTCTGCGAGTAAGCTATATCGTGCTGTTTACAAGCAGCGTCCAATGGATTTACACCTTTATCACCTCTAGCGAGACGTTTTTTTAAATTAGTGCCGGGTCCGCAGTACTGATATCCGGGAATATGTGCTTCAAAGGGAAGTTTATTGATTAAGTTATTGAGAAATCCTTCTCCATGAATGATCATTACTCTTCAAGACGTTGTTAAAGAATGAGCTCGGCGGTATAAAAAGGATTTTATTTATACTCTTCACATCATTTGTTAATCAGATTGCAAGAATTAAACATGAGTTTTAAGGAGCAATGTGTTAGGCTACTCATTGAAAATTTCGATTCCCTGATGGAACAAGAAAAAAAAATCAAACGCCATGGTAATTTACTTCCTGATACTATACGAGCTGTTTTTTGTGGTCCATCAAACTGTGGAATAACAAATACCTTGCTATCACTGATTACAGATCCAAATTGTATACGCTTTGAAAATATCTACCTTTATTCTAAATCTCTCAATCAACCAAAGTATGTGTATCTAAAAGCATTATTAGAACCCTTAGATGGTATGAAATTTTTTTCTTTCAGTGAACACGAAGAAGTTGTTTCTCCAAACGATGCACTTCCAAATTCCATAATAATATTCGATGATATTGCCACTGAAAAACAGGACAACGTCAAAGCGTTCTTCTGCATGGGTAGACATAAAAATGTTGATTGCTTTTATTTATGTCAAACATATGCACGTATACCAAAACACTTGGTTCGAGATAATGTCAATGTATCGGTTGTATTCCGTCAAGATGAGGCAAATTTAAAACATATTTATGATGATCATGTCAATACGGAAATGTCATACAATCAGTTTAAAGAATGAACATATATATTAGATGCAAATTAAAGAATTTTAGCAGTATCATAATGAGTGTTGATGTATTCGGGCGAACTGATGCGAAGTCATTAATAACACATGCTCGTGGACCTCCTGGAATTGGTTTTAAACTAACACAGGATGGTCAATACGATATGATTAAAAAAAGACTCTGCAATCTTGCTGATTCAGTAGATAACAATGATGCAGTTACTTTGCATATCCTGAAAAAACGAATGAATAATAATAGTAAAAAAATCAAGGAAGAAGTAATGAAGAATATTGATTCCTCTGAAAACTTGGTTATCGAAAAATTATCTGAAACAATTAAGTCCGAATTTAAAAATCTATTAGAAAAATTAGATGGTGACATTAGTTTGACAATCAAAGTAATTGAAGACTTTCGAAAACCAATTTTTTAAACATATAGCACAATTGCAAAATGATCTTGAAGATTTAAATACTAAAGTTTCAATGGAATTGTTGTCAATAAATAATAGTATAAAAGAAATTAGTTTTCTAGAAAAGTCTCAAATGCAATGGAGCGACAAACAGTCATAGAAGAACTTCATAAGCCTGCTCGACGTAACTACCCACGTCGAAAATTTGATGTTCAAGGCTTAGATGAAACATGGCAAGCTGATCTTGTAGAAATGATTCCTTATGTGAATGTAAACAAAGGGTATAGGTACTTGTTGACTGTCATAGATGTATTTTCAAAGTATGTATGGGCCGTTCCTGTTAAACGAACGAAAAAATGGTGAAGATGTTAGTGCAGGCATGGCATCCATATTAAAACAAGGACGTGTACCCAAAAATTTGCATACCGATCAAGGTAAAGAGTTTTATAATTCAAACTTTGAGAACGTCATGAAAAAGTATAAAATCCATCTGTATTCTACTTACACTAATCTGAAGGCATCGATAATGGAACGATTCAATAGTACACTCAAGAACAAAATGTGGTTTCAATTTAGCTTAAACGGAAACTATAAGTGGTTGGATCTTTTACCAGGACTAATTAAGGACTATAATAATAAAAAACATCGAACAATCGGATTGAAGCCTGTGGATGTTACTAAAAAAAAATGAAACTGAAGTCTTGAAAAAATTTTCACATCAGTGTATAATTAAGAAAAAAAAATTTAAAGTTGGTGATAAAGTTAGAATTAGTAAGGCTAAACAAATATTTGAAAAATGTTACGCACCTAACTGGTCAACTGAAATATTTACTGTGAATCGCGTAGCAACAACAAACCCTGTTACGTACTATCTTAAGGATAATCAGGATCAACCAATCGCAGGTGGTTTTTATGAACAAGAACTACAAAAAGTAAAGTACCCAAACGTTTATCTCATAGAAAAAGTTTTGAAAAGACGAGGCAATCAGATGTATGTTAAGTGGCTTGGATTTGACAACTCTCACAACAGTTGGACCCTGAGAGAAAATCTATAAATACAAATGTAATGTGTTATATTTGTTTATTTCACCATGGATTCAAGAGCAGTAAAAAAAGTACAATTTGATGATCATCCTTGCGTCAGGTTGATGCGGGTTTGGTTATATGCACACGAAAAAGCACGTCAAGGAATGTGGGAACAAGCAGCTCGCGATAGAGCACGCTTCCGCTTTCGGATTGAAAGTGTTGGTAGAATCATCAACCCTATTTTGGAAAAACATTTACTTTTAATAAAATTAAATAAGTTGAGTGTTATGTTGAAAAATAAATAAAATTTGAGAAAATATTCTGATTAGTGTTATGAAATAAATCAAATTAAAAAATAAATAAAATCTGTGAAAAAAAAACTAGTGTTTTAAAATAAATTTAATTTAAAAAAAAATAATTACCATCTCTTTTTATTTATCAAACCTTTCATTAAATTTTGATTAAATAAATTATATCAAATTATTATTATTATGATTATTATTATTATTATTATTTTTTTTTTTAATAGTTAATAAATACAATTTAAATAATTTGAAAAGTATAAGGTAGTTGAAATAATTAAACTTGTATTTATATTTATCTTTTTTTTTTTTTTTTTTTTTTCAATCATTTGAAATTACACTTTGATTTTTTTTTTTTTAAATAATTTCAAATTTTAGTCTGTATCCGCCCAGTGGTTGAATGATGAGTTTCAATTTGTTGGCAGCATCCTGGAGACAAATGAAATCATCCCCGTTCTCCAATAAGTACCTGCATGTATGAGATGGTGTGAATATATGCTGATCATCTTCCAGTTCAGCTATGATTTTCTGACCATATTTTGTGTTCATTGTTTTCAATGCCGTAACAATATATTTACGATCTTGATCCAAATCTTCGACTTTGATAGCCGTACCTCTCGTGGAAGTTGCGTTAACTTTAGTAAGATCCATCTGTAGGATAAAAATTTTCAAATTTAAATTATTTAAACAAAAAAACAAATTTCAAATAAATTATTTATTTAATTATTTATTTATTAAATATTACCTTTTGATATTTTGCAATGAAGAGACTTCACTTCTTTAAGCTAAGTTGAGCTGCCTGGTTCTTTCGAGAGAATGAGCTCCTGCTGTAACCGAGTCTGTATTTGACCAGTTCCCCCCTCCAATTTTTTTTGAAGAAAGAGAATGGTGATCATCACCCATATTTACAAGCATCTCGAGCAGTTCATAATCTTCCTCATCAAAAGTTATTGCATAATGACCCCAGGGTAGTGTGTCGGTGCATCCTGGGATTAGGAAACGTTTTTCATCGAAAGGACACATTCATAAGATGTATTAACTCCATGATTTTTTAAATACGCTTTTAACTTCCACCCAGCAACGTGAAGCTTTTTCAAGCAATCATTTTTTAATTGCACTGGATGATTAATAAATGTTAATAAGTTTATAGCCACATTGGTTATATATAACCAACCCTTGACATCATCAATTTGAGCAGAACCTGAGCCTATTGATTCAATTACACTATCTACATGATGAAGAGTATCGATAATTGCATCCATGATAATAATTAATTTTTTTTATTCAACGTTAAAAGTTAATTTATGAATTAACAATTATTGTTTAAAAAATAAATTGTTTAGAAACACACAATCAATTATTTAAATTATTTATTCAATACTAAATTAGTATCGTGTTTGGGCTTTGTAAATATTGTAAACGCGGTTGAGAGATGATGATTTTACAGTGTGAAGCATAGAACTGAGTCGAATGGTCTCTTCACGTCATATTTATGTAATGGTTGTGTATGAATGAAGTAGAGTTTATTTTTTCATCAGCTTGTAGATGTCGCTGCTTAGCTTGATTTGATTAAAGTTATTAAAACTATGAATGGTATAAAAAAAGTTGCAGTGTGAATTAGAAAGTTAGTTCTAATATTATTGTTGAACTGTAAACTTCAACCATGCAGCAATTTGTTGTTGACTTCCAAGGATTTCAAAAATCAAAAAAAGACTTTATCTTAAAAGAATTGGCTATTTTTGAGGATCAGGACTCTGCAATACCATTAGTTTTTACTTTTAAAGGACCAATGCTCTGGAGTGAATTATCCAATGATGAGCAATGTAGTGCGCGATGGTTGGAAAGATGTTTTCACGGTATCAGATGGAATCATGGAGAAATTCCATATGAACAAATGACCGTTGTTTTACGCAAATATTTGGATGGTGCAAAAAAAGTTTTTATCAAAGGATTAGAGAAGAAACTATTTCTTCAGAAAATTTTACCAAAATCGTAAGTATCTCATGATTTTTTTTTTTTTTTATTCATAATAATAATTGTTATTATTAGTTAAAAAAAATTTTTTTTGTTTTAGAATAATCGTGGATTTGGGAAATCTAGGATGCCCATCTTTGAAAAAACTTACCATTCCCGAGGATGTTTTTTACAGGTGACTGTGGCTGCAATCACTCCTTTGTTTTCTCTGCTCCATCATTTTCATATTACTTTTCATAAGTTGTTTAAAATAATCATGTCTGTTGCTTATACATTATATATATACATTATACAGTTAAAATTGTAAAAATCATGTTTTAATAGTATTTTTGAATAAAAAAAAAAGTCAGATTATTTTACAAAATGTTTTATTTTTTTTACTTTACTTTAATTATATTTGCAGAATATATCTTCGAGTATAACATGCTTGAATTGATTTTTTTTTTCCCCCAATTCTTTGATATTTTTAAAAAAAAGTATTCTGATTTTCTTATGATAATTCCATAAAACACGAACCTTTCCCCATTCAGCAGGAGAGTATGAGATTGACGGTATTTTGATGCATTTTCTTTTATTATACATAATATCAAATGCATTTTTCAAAATTACATCCTGAAATTTTAAATTAATATTTAATTAAGTGTTAATTTCTTTCTTTTTCTTTTTAAAATGTATGGAAAAAAGTAGTTTACATTTTTCAACTCGCTCCATTTTTTTAACATATATAAACAATATAAAATTCCTCTTGCCCTGCTTTCTGGATTTTTCATTGATTTAATGTCGATTATGAGCTCGTCAAGATGTTCCTGCATATAACAAGTTTTTTTTTCTCAATTATTGCGTTAAAATAAATAGATTTGATTTTTTTTTTTTAGTTTACCTGTACTGGCTTATGTCTGTCCAATAAGAAATTAAATTTTTCTTCATTCGTATAATATGGATAAATAAACTCCATTTCAGTTCTATGAATAAAAAAATTTTTTTTGTTAATAATAAGGATAAATAAAAGTTACACACATTTTTCTCTTTAATTTTTTCTTTTGTTTTTTTTTTTTAAATTTTACAAAATAATTTATATTAATTAATAATTTTATATAAAAAAATTTTACATGTAAAAAATTAATTTCTATCTTTTATTTTATTTTTTTAAGTTTACAAGCATAATTAGAATTTAATTTAAGCAAAAATAATGAAAATATTTAGATTTTTTTTTACATGTAAAAGAGCTTACACTTTATTTTTATCTTTTCTTTCTTTTTTCTGTCTCTTCTTTTTTTCTTTTTCCTCGTCCCCCTCATTTCGTTCTGTCTTTCTTTTTCTTTCCTTCTTAGGTTTTGGATGCTATAAAAAAATTTGAAAAAAATTGTTTTAAAAATCATAAATAAAATCATAAATAATAATAATAAGTACTGTGAAATTCTTACAAAATCGCTTACATTTTGTGTAGATTGTTGGATTTGTTGTTGTTGTTGTTGTTTTGGCTGATGTTGCTGCTGATGTTGTTGTTGCTGTATTTTTTGCTGCTGATATTTTTGCTGTATTTGTTGCTGCTGTATTTTTTATTGTTGCTGTATTCGTTGTTGTTGTTTTATTTGTTGCTCACATTTAAGTAGCTGAAATTAAATTTTGTTTAAGTAAAAAAAAAATTAATAAAAAATTGAAAATTTTTAAATAAAAAAACTTACATTATTTAAAACCTCATGCTGAGTCTCAGTGAGGATGGGATTCTGCTTGGAGCGAGGAACAAACCACACATCAGACTTGATGCGTAAAGTGTTTGAACTCTGTAAAAAAGAAAGAATTTATTATTATTATTTTTTTGAATAATCTAAGAAGTTAATAAATAACCTTACCTCTGATGGTCTAAAGTTTCTGAAATATTCACCAATTGGTGAAATTGGTGCATTTGTTGTGGGTGCTGATATTTTCACCAGCGAAACACTGGGGTTTGGGACCAGTGTCACCGTAGCTGCTGTACTGACTGCTGCTGCTGCTGGAAAATTTCCATAATTTTTTGCTGTTGTTGTAGCTGCTGGTGCTGGCGCTGTTTTTATTGTTACTGCTGCTGGGGCTGTTGTTTTTTCCATTGATACTGCTGATGCTGCTGCTGCTGTTGTTGCTTTTTCTGATACTGCCGGTGTTCCTCCAGCTGTTTTTACTGATGTTGGCGCTGTTGATACTGCTGCTGTTGTTGCTTTTTCTGATACTGCTGATACTGCTGGTGTTCCTCCAGCTGTTTTTACCGATTTTGGTGCTGTTGATGCTGCTGCTGTTGTTGCTTTTTCTGATACTGCTGGTGATCCTCCAGCTGTTTTTACAGATGTTGGCGTTTTGTTTTTTTAGCTCGTTTTGGCGAGACTGTTGCTGTTTGCTTAACCGATAAGTCCATCGGTACTTCTTTTTCTTGAAGAGTCTCAGTAGCTGGTGTTTTAGTTGGTCCTTTCGGCTCTGGCTGAGCAGTATCAACCACTTGTACTGTACATGTAAAAAGAAAAAATTTTTTATTTATCATGTCAATATCAATAAATATTTGAACATTTTTTTTTTTTTTTTTTTTTTTTATATTAAATAATTACCTGTAGCATTTTTTAATACTGTTTCGAAGTATGAAAGTTTTTGAAGTATATTTTGATTAACTTCGACCAACTCGCTCATCTTTTTTAAAAGTTGTGCGCTCGATGCAGAGCTCGATGAACTTGATCTCGAGCTCCCTCGACGCGATCGGGAGCGACATGTGGATGCTGAGCTTGAAGATGATGACGAGCTCGAAGATGATGAAGAGGAGTCTGAAGTTGACCCAGACTCTCTTCTTTCTTTCGGCATTTCGATCGATTGTGCTATAGAAACATAATTAAACCGTTAGTTTTGCTTAAGATAATATTTAATATTAATCGAAAAAGTTTTTATAAATAATTTATTGTTAATAAACAACTTGAAATAAATAATATAAAGTTAATTAACAATAAATAATTTAAAATAAATAGTCTGTTATTATTAAACAATTGCTAATAATTGTTTATATTTTATAAATAAATAAATAATTTACTGTTAATAAACAACTTGAAATAAATAATCTAAAGTTAATTAACAATAAATAATTTATTGTCGATAAATAATTTAAAATAAATAATCTGTTATTAATAAACAATTGTTAATGATTGTTTATATTTTATAAATAAATAATTTATTGTTAATAAACAACTTGAAATAAATAATGTAAAGTTAATTAACAATAAATAATTTATTGTCGATAAATAATTTAAAATAAATAATTTGTTAGTGATAAACAATTGTTAGTAATTGTTTATATTTTATAAATTAATAATTTATTGATAATGAAAAACTTGAAATAAATAATCTAAAGTTACTTAACAATAAATAATTTATAGCCAATAAATAATTTAAAATAGATAATTTGTTATTAATAAACAATTGTTAATAAATATTTATATTAATAATAGTTAAGAAACTAATAATTGATGATAATTTATAAAAAAATTAAAAAAAAAATTGTTTAGAAAATTTTTAAATAAATAATTATCAAAGTTTATAAAAAAATTATTTAAATATAGTTTTTTTGAAAATATCTCTATTTTTCAACTATTATTTATTAAAAAAAATTGTTTAAAAAAATTTTTAAATAAATAATTTATTGTTAATGAACAATTTTAAATTTATAAATAAAATTGTATGTGTGTAGATAAATAATATTCAACTACAAAATTTAAAAAAAATTCAAATGTTAATTTAACATGAATAACTATCAAAGTTGATAAATAGAATGTTTTAAATATTATTTTGTTAAAAATATTTTTATTTTTTTAGCAATTATTTATTCATAAATTAATTATTGAGATCACATCAATTGAAACAATTAAAAGGTTAATTTTATTGAATTTTAGAAAATTATAAATTACTCACTTGTTACACTGGACATAAAAATTTATAACAATTGTTGTTAAACACTGATTGAAGATCCAGCTATTACTAATCCACCCGTGAGATCTTGAGGAGGACTGCAATTATGCTAATTTTTTTCATCCAATTTATAGTCACCGAAAAAAAAAAAAAAAAACTCATACATACGTATAGTGGGTGCGCGATCTTGAAACTGCACTTGAATTATGGCGCACTCGCACTTGAATTTAGACACTCTTGCACTCGCGCTCACGCATCAGCTCCCATGGTACATGAGGACTGCAATTATGCTAATTTTTCGATCAATTTATCGAACCACCCGAAAAATAAAAACTCGTACATGCGTATGGTGTAAGCGCGATCTTAAAACTGCACTTGAATTGTGGCGCGCTCACGCTCACGCACGCAGCTTCCATGGTACGGGTATTATTATATCCTGATATCTAACTCAAAACTTCCTCTGAAAATCACGTGAAGAAATTCTTTCGTTGTGCAATAGGATGTTTTGTTTTTGATAGGATGATTTGTTCTTAAAGTCGATGCTAAATTTATCATACGAAGAAAAAATAAAATCGTTCTTTAAGAATACGAAAAATTTAATTCAGTGTGATTATAATTAATATTCATGTTAAAAAAATAATCACGTATCAATTTGTATTTCTATGAAAAAACAAAATTATTTTTTATAAATATTAATTTTAAAAACAAACTTAAGCAATTGAAAAATTTAAAAATCCAACAATTAAACAGTCAAGATTTATTTACGCGCATCGTAGAAATTCATATCTTCACCTGCATAATACTTTGCATTCTCTCCTCTGTTTAGTTAATAATATTTTTGAATAAACAATTTTTTTCATTCAATATCAGGTAGAAAATCTACCAGGCCTTTGAAAGGGTCAACGGCTATCCCTTTCAAAATAAAAAATTTGTTAAATAAAAAATTGTTAAATTAATAAAAATTTTTTCATTAATTAAACAATTTTCACCAGTCCTTCGAAAGGGTCAAGGGTCAAGGCAAAATAAATAATTTGTTAAATAAACAATTTTATAAACAATTGTAAAATTAATTAAATTTTTTCATTAACTAAACAATTTTCACCAGTCCTTCGAAAGGGTCAAGGGTCATCCCTTTCAAAATAACTAATTTGTTAAATAAACAATTGTAAAATTAATTAAATTTTTTTCATTAATTAAAAAATTTTCACCAGTCCTAGGAAAGGGTCAAGGGCCATCCCTTTCAAAATAAATAATTTGTTAAATAAACAATTGTAAAATTAATTAAATTTTTTTCATTAATTAAATAATTTTCACCAGTCCTTCGAAAGGGTCAAGGGCCATCCCTTTCAAAATAAATAATTTGTTAAAATAAACAATTTTATAAACAATTGGTAAATTCATAATATTTTTTTAGACCCTCCAGTACTTTGAAAGGGCCAAGGGTCATCCCATTCAAAATAAATAATTTGTTAAATAAACAATTTTGTAAACAATTTCAGAGCCTTACTTATACTTGGTCTACGTTTGCATTAATAGACTGATATTTCTAGTGGAAATTTATGTACTTAGTTTTAGTGTCAGTGTTACAAAGAATAAATGAGAATTAAAGTTACGCTATTCATTTACTTTTTTTATCGATCCAACCTTACTTGCTTCAAGTTCGTCCAGCGTCATTTCATACCACCCTTGGATTGACCCCATCATCGTTCTATTTAAATCTACAGTCCACTTCGGGGCAAGCGCGGACATTTGATCCATCGACCAGGATATCAAGAAGTGCGTAGCGGTTTTTGGATAAGGGAGTATCACGGCCGTTCCACGGCAGCCATTTTCTCGTTGGGAGAGAGACAACCTACCTCGTCTCTTCAGCGCTGGTGGTGCGGCGAGTCTATGAAATACCTTCAGTTATTGACCGGCAACTACGACATCGGCGGGTGGCACTTTCTTGGCCGCATTGTTTCTGTTTTAGTCGAGGCCGTCAGTGGCATTTTCTTGGCCGTACTTTTACTGCTGTAAAAGCTACGGATGGCTCTTTTTTGGCAGAGTTGGTGGCACTTTTTTGACCGTATCTCTCCAGCAATTTTGACCGTTCACAAGTCTTTTCTGGCTGCACCGACCACGGGGGCGGCAACTGCACCGCGCTCCTTCACGCTGCAGTCACCGACTCAGCTCCAGCTGTTGTTAATCTAAGCCCGTACTAACTACAAGCTTGCTTCTGATTATTCAAGAGAACTACACAATTCTTCAAGATGGCTCTGAATGTGGAAGCATTGCTGGGTCTGCAGAAGCATTATGCCACCGAAATTGACGCATGAAAGTGTTCATCAACAAACCGGGTGCAGAACAGTTTGACCAAACTGAAGTGGAAGTGTGATTGGAAATGTTGGAGGAGTTTTAGGACTCATTCAAATAAAATCATCCATCCCCTTTGCCTGAGATGGAGAAATTTGTGGAAAGAACTTATGTAAAGAATCAAGTTTATCGCACCACCTCAGCAAACTACACAATAGTCAAGGTCTGGCTGAGGACTCGTCTCAGCTTATTCCAGTCTCGAGCAGTAGAAGCTGCATCCTCAAGCCAGCAAGCAAGGCAACCTCCACAACAGCAAGCTCAAATGATTCAGCCCCAGTCAGCACTCGAGGCTGTAAAGTTAACCACTTTTGATGGAAACCAAAGCAAGTGGAGTGCCTAGAAGGAAGAGGTCATCGCTTTCATTATTGAGGACACTACTATGCCTCTCAATATTAAGTTTCAGAGCCTAAAAAACAGCCTTATTGGGGATGCTGCTCGAGTCTTCTCAAGGGATCAGTACATCGGCAGAGAATTCCCAGCAAGCATGGGATGCCATCAACGTGAAATATGACAATAAAGCCCTACGCCTTGCTGTCCAACTCAAGACCTTGGAAGAGTTACCCTCCTCGACAAGAGACAGTTTCTCATCTGTCCTCCTTACTGAATGCAGATTTGGAATCAATAAATAGTTTTAAGGATCTTGGCAGACTGGTGGAGCATTGGGACGACCTGTTTATCAGATACATAACCAACAAATCGCCAGAGAGGACAAAGATGGATTGGATCAGGGGCCTTATTATGTAAAACGATATCCGCTAGATGCAGGTATATCGGGGGATGTATGTGTACATATTGTGAAGGTAGCTTTAAGGTAGTCGGGTCGACTACTAGCCGCCAGATCGATGAAGAGGTTAGATGCGCCAGATTTGTTTGAAATAAACTAATGATAACAAATACAATGTTTTTTTATTTCGTATTAAATATGAGTAGCAGTAAAAAAATGAAATAATTAATAAAATTATGTTGAAAAATAGAAAAAAAATATCGATCTAAAGATGTTTTGCTTTTTTTTTATTGATCTAATAAATTTTTTTATCAAATTTTTGTAATAAGTATTTTATCTCAAAATTTTTTAAGGATAAAAAAGCAGCTGAATAGAGCCATTAAAATTAATCGGTGCAACCATCCTCTCCATGTAAATTATTTCCAATTAGTGTTCAAAACTTGAGCTAAGATCAAGCGTAAAAAAACTAAATGATGAAAATATTTAGAGCTTGTCTAAAAAGATGCGGAATTAATAATGCTACCTCATGGTAACAATAATATTGTGTGGCTGAAAGTTATTATTTTGTTGTAACTATTGCGTGAATTTTTTGTCCAGCAATTCAATAATATGTGTAAAATCGACCTTATGGATAGGAGTTAATGATTAATCATGATTTTTTGCTGCTTTTAGTTTCGATACCTTTCTGGTATAATCAGAGCGAATAATAATAATAATAACTAAAATAATAATTATAATCTCGATATAATTTTTCTGAGAGACTTTATCAAAAAATTGTATAACAGTTAGTAATTAAAGCATTTAGAGTATAAAATTTTCACATTGACATCAACTCCCAAAAAAACTTTGTACAGCTTAATTATTTAAGTAAATAAAAGGCAAGCTTCTAAATATTTTTTACATATATATTTTTTAACTGCTGCTTATATTTATTACGATGATGAAAAACCGTTTTATTTGTTGACATTAATTTATTTCAACCGAATCTGGCGAGCCTAACCTCTTCACCGATCTAACGGCTAGCAGCCGTGCCGACTACCTCTTAAAGCTGCCTTCACAATATGTACGCATATATCGCCCGATATACCTACCTCTAACGGATATCGTTTTACATAATA
This sequence comes from Encarsia formosa, assembly GCA_038277355.1. Taxonomy (NCBI): domain Eukaryota; kingdom Metazoa; phylum Arthropoda; class Insecta; order Hymenoptera; family Aphelinidae; genus Encarsia; species Encarsia formosa. Next base: position 52,333,656 of record CM076187.1, on the reverse strand, counting down.
AAGCCCCAGGAAAGTCGAGGTGGAAAAGTATGGTAATTTTCCAACCTTCAATCAGTTCAGGGATTTCTCGCATAAGCGTATCCACACCTTGGAGCTGGCCAGATGCACCAACGACCAGCCCAAGGAAGCAACAAAACCTTCTACTGAGCGCCCTACTATGGTAAGAATACGAAGCCTTCAAGGCCGGACTCCAGCAAAAGTTCATCAGTTCACATGACTACACATTACAAGAAGGGGTCTTGAAGAGTTCCTGTTCTTTTTATGGGCAAACCACTTGCTTGGGTATTGTCAGAAGTTCACAGATGCTTCAGTTCCAGAAAGAATAAATCATGTAAAGTCAGCACATTATTGTGTGAAAATTGTTTGAATACGTATAACTTGTAGTGGTATCACAGTGGTGTGACAGCTAGAAAATTCAAAAAATTAGTGCCAGGCCCACTGTTACAAATTGGATGCCATAACATTATTAAAAGTAGCAATAGAAAAGAAAATATGACAAGTTCTAAAATGTCAAACAGTTGCATAATACAAATGAACTAGAAAAAAAAACTCGATAAAAATAAAATAAATAAATTTGATAAAAAAGAATGTATCCATTGTAGAGATTAAGCATGCGCCAAATTTTTTTCTGCGCATAGGGTTGAGAAACTTCTAGAGGATGACTCGCATCTATGTATTAGTTGAGTGCAGACTATAATATGTCACAAAATTCGATGAAAAAATTATGTATTACATAATTGAAACTGATTGTAGCATTGTACAGGCGCACGATGCAGATTTCACCCTAAAAAATTAATACGAAAAACAATATGCTCCAAAAAGTGTGTCGGTAGCCTCGAGCAAAAATATCTAAAAAGAAAAAAATGTATGGTGAATTATAAAAAGTGAATATAATTTTGCTAGTATGTTTCTAAAATATACAACTGCATATTATACATCTCCACAGGGAACATCTTGATATAAAACGCATCTGAATGCATGATTTATCGTGATAATCAATGCGTCCTATGGAGTTGGAGCTTAAGATTACAGTCGATCGCATTAAAAATTACATTGTGCCGGATCGCTTTGGATCATGATGCATCGAATTAGACTGCGTTGTATTATTTTGGGTTGGCTTGGATCACCTGAATACTGCTGAATTGGATTGGGCTTTAGTTCATCACTCTTTATTCATTGCATTGAATTCGATGTATTTGGATCGCATTGAGCTTGAGAAAATCACTTTTTTTAATTACACTTGACCGAATGTTGCCTTTGGAGTATAATGAATCGTATCCGATGACGCCGTACCACTTTGAATTGTATTGAATTCAATTGGATTGGATGAGATTGCATTGAATTTAATCGCATCGGATCGTATCGGATCGCATCTGATCGCATTGCATTGGATTGGATCGCATCGGATCGCATCAGATCGGATTGAATTGTATTGGATCGCATCGGATCGAATTGGATTGGATTGGATCGCATTGAATCGGATCGGATTGAATCGCATTGGATTGCATTAGGATCGGATCGTATCGGATTGGATTGCATTGCGATCGGATCAGATTGGATTTTTATTAAATTAATTAACTTTCAACTAGAAAATAATAAGGAGTCTGAGAGGGAACTTAAGTTTCAGTAGCAAAATAAATAAAAGACGAATTTGAGATAATTACCGGCAGGATATTGGTATTTAAAATACCGAAAAAAAACTTTCAAGCATTCTAGCAATGAGGTATTAAGATATTTTCAGGATCTTAAAAATGGAATCCCAAGATATTTGATTATGAGTACTTAATTCCATAAACGACCTCATCATAAAATTATTCAGTAATATAAGACATTTTTTTAAATTTATTTCAAATTGTAGGGATTGACATTGAAAAAGGAACAAAAATGAAGAATTGATAAAATAAAAAATTTTAATTCAGGCCCAAAAAAGTAGAAAAAATTTTTTTTTAAGTGACAAGTTTTTTTTTTTTTTCTTAATTCCTTATATCAGGATATTAAACAACTAATTCTGGGACGTGCTTCCTAATTCTGGGACGTCCCAGAAATTGTACTATACCAGATTACTATTTCTGAGACGTTTTTAAAAATGGGTTATTTTGAAATATTTTAGAGTCATGTGGATACAAAAGGGTTATTTTTACTTTAGGCAGGGGTTGGAGAGAGTATTATTACTCTAGGAAAGCGAAGGGAGATGATTATTACTTTAGTAGTTTAAAAGGGTTATTTTGAATTTGAGAAGGGTTATATAAAGTTATTTGGTATTAGAAAGGGTTATTTTTGGTTTTTAAAAATTTATATATTTGTACTTGTACATACAGGGTGGCTATTAAGTAGTGGATGGACTAAAAAGCTTGAAAAATATGCATTTTTTCTATAGAACATGCAACGTAAGAGTTACTTCTTACAAAATTTAGGATCTAATGGGCCAGATAGAATAGGGCCTAAGCCATTACTGTGGGCCCTAGGGACCCTAAAACCATTTTTTCAAACGGAAACCCATACTTTTCACCCCAGATTTGTAAAGAGCGGAAAACTTTAGGCTCCTGTAGGATTTTGAAATATTTTTTCTAGTCTTTTCTGAGGTCCTGTAGAGGGACCAAAGAGCCCGTTAACGTTAATACCTGAATAACTCAGAAAAAATCACTTTTTCGACTACCCGAGGTCTAGCAAATTTTTTTTTTTTTACAAAATTTAGGATCAGATGTACCAGTCAGAATAGGGCCCAAAAGAATAAGGACCGGGCTTATACTTTGAGACCTAAAGAGTGTAAAGTAAAATCGCTTTAAATAAAACTGAAACTAAGAGACAAATTAAAAACTACTGGGACTTACATGTAAAATAATAATTGTAAAATTTCACAGGAATTGCCTGAGTCTTGGTGGAGAGCCACAAACCCCCACTACTCATCACATCTAAATAACTCAGAAAAAAACATTCTTACGTAAAACTGAGATTTGAAATAATTTTTTTCATGAAGTTTAGCCTGTAGTAGGGCCCAGTAACTCACTAGGTGTGAGCCCGATGAGTATATAAGACTATCTTTTTTTGGTACAAACTGATTACCAACTCAAATTTGAGAAAAAATCTATTAAAAAAATGAAAAATAAAAATTTTGAAAAGAATTACTGCAGCCCTTAAGCCTGCAAACCTGAAAGCTTCATACACTATTAGGGGTCATTCGTTAATTACGTAAGGGTCACAGGGGGGAGGGAGGGTCCCAAGAATCTCTACATGCCCTTACGTTGAACGGGAAGGGGGGGGGGTCACATGTCAGATTTTTTAAAGGCTAAATTATCTAATTTTCGTTCATGCAACAGTGCGCTGAACGCATAGTACTTATGCGCGCTTCAAAGGTGAAATTTTAGACGTACCTTATAGTTACCGACCGCAGTGCCGGTATGATAAAAACACGTGAGTTAATTACTAGGCGCTGCATGCTGCAACAAGCTATCTGACCAGCTTGCACCGGCGTTTGTTTTTATTAAAATTTTTTGGATCTGAAATTCAAAAACAATGGTCACTTCCAGGACTTTGTATGAAGCATTTTCGATGCGATACGCGAATGAATTATCGAAAAAGTGTATTCAAGATAAGTGTAATGACTGCTGGAACATTCTTAAGCGGCAATTCAAAGGTGCAGAACGAAACTCTGAAATTGATAAGAAGATTCGAGAGTTGAGGGCTGAAACGAAGTTTAGAGTTACTTTTTACAAAATTTAGGATCAGATGGGCCAGACAGAATAGGGCCTGAGCCCGTACTGTAGGCCCCACGGACCCTAAAACCATTTTTTCAAATGGAAACCTACACTTTTCACCCCAGATTCGGAATGAGCGGAAAATTTTATTTTCCTGTAGGACTTTGAAATATTTTTTCTAGTCCATTCTGAGGCCACGTAGAGGGCCCAAAGAGCCCTTTAACGTTAATACCTGAATAACTCGGAAAAAAATCACTTTTTCGACTACCCGAGCTCTTGCAAAAGTTTTTTTTTTACAAAATTTAGGATCAAATGGGTAAGACAGAATGGGGCCCAGGGCTTTAGTGTGGGCCATACGGACCCTAAATCCTTCAGGCTTCAAGGTTACGGGCTTGGGGATTAGGGGCTTAGGAGACAAAGGCTTCGAGCTTGAAGTCTCGGGCAAAAGATCTTCAGGATTGAGGGCCATTCATTAATTACGTAAGCTTGATTTTAGCTACTTTTGACTCCCCCTCCCCCCACGTAAGGCCACGTAAGATTTTTTCACCCCCCACCTCCGGCTAATTACGTAAGATTTGAACTCGATTTTCGCTAAACATTAATAATTCTCTTAAAAGCAAGAAAAAGGGGAAATATGTCATAAACGTTGATAATTAAGATCTTATTTCACATTGTTTAAATATATTTATTCATTATTAAATTTTTTATACATAGCTTATTTTTTGTCTTTGGTAAATACATACTATAAACTTACGAAATGTATTTTTTTTTTTTATTTAAAGCCTTTATTGATCCTTTTAGAATATTATGCTACTTACGAAAGATCCGAAACAATAAAAGAAAGTAAATTATTGAATAATTTATAATCTAGGAATACTTTTGGTAACAATACTAATGAATTTGATTTTATCTTAATAAAATTATCAATAATCTTATAAGATTAATAAACAAAATAAACTCTTTATTATCTGTGGTAAATGGATTAGAAAACCATGTTTCTAAGTCAGAAACGACGGGTAAATTATTACTCTCAGTTAACGACGAAACATCTTCAGTTACTTCGATTGGCACCTCACTCTCTTCTAGCCACTCGACATCTTCTCCACCGGTTTCAGGATGAATCGTGCGATATAATACTTCCTTTCCTCTTTTTACAATTTTAGCTGCTATTCGCAAAGAACGTCTGCGGTTTTCAATCAAGTTCTTGTTTATTTGAGACCTAATTTGGCGTTGATTATGAACAACACGGTTGTGTTTGTCAGCTGCCGAGATAGAAGCAAAATATAGTTCACATGTCTTGCAAATTCTACGCCCAGGCGTAAGATCACCTTGTACGGTAGGACAAAAAAAATCATATGGTAGATTTTTAGACCTGGAGCGTTAGTAGCCTCGAACAGAGCATCCAAATTGAAGTTCCGGAAATGCTGAATGGCGAAAGCAGTATTTTTAGGAAACCTGTAAAAAAATATGTTAATTAAACTCGATATAGGGTTACTCATAATTTCAAGTGAAAGTTTCATGCTGTTATTTACCTTGGATTCTCGTCCGGACCTCCATCTACAGTGATAATCATCACTGTCTTGACATCACCTTGATCCGTTTTCAAAATTTGTGAAAAATTTTTTTCTCTAATTAAAGTACTCATGTTGTGAGCGTGGGACGCTGCAGTAGACTTAGCGTGATTTCCACTTTGAACTGAAATAAATGTAGGGCCCCTGTAGGTCACTAGGATCGCCTTTGCCATTTGGTTTGTTAGAAATGCCAGCATATACTGAAGGTATAAGTTTATGTTTTTCGCCGATTATGAAGTCGTGATCTGGAAGCTGGACTCGATAATCAACGTGCATTACAAGCGAGCACTGCTCTTTTGCAGCAGTGATCCCGATCGGTACACGAGCTTTATCATCTTGCGATAAGAAGCTGCATTGTTTGAGTCCAAGAATAGATGCAAGTGACTCCAAATTCCTTTTACTTGCTGTGCAAAATTTTCCATCCAGATGGTATTTGTGTAAATCATTTGATGGCTTGGATAAACGAACCGGCACCGTCACTACATGGCATAATGCTTGATTAGTCCGAGAATTCTTCGGAATGAGGCGAGTATAAACGGCACTTCATGAAATAGACGACCCTACTAAATTTTGGACATTACGATGCAATTCGTCCAATGTTTTACAAGATTTCATTTCATCAGTCTATCGACGTTCATGAGTTGTACTTCCATGGATGGCAACGGTTTTGATAGAATCAAGTAAATTAACGTGTTCTTCTTCGAGACGGGGACGACCAGCTTCTGTGCGTATACCAATATCATTACTTGACGTTGAAATTCCCTTCATTTTTTCTTTTATTTTATTTCGATAACTAGCCTGATTCTTGGCATTATTTTTTTTAGTTTTCAAAAGCTGCTCTTGAAGATTCAGTTCTTTGCGGGCTTTTTTATGCCCTTTTCAACGTCTATATCTAAATTTGCAGCTGCCCACCTCCGCAAAAAGCAGCAGCAGTACTGATCACGAATCATCAATTCTCCTTAAATCCATCGAGGAACCATCTGCAGCAGACTGCAGTAAAAAAAAAATACAAGAGGATCCTAATGAAAATTCCGAACTAGATTTGGCTAGCCCTGAACCGCTTTAGGTCTCAAAGTATAAGCTCGGTCCTTATTCTTTTGGGCCCTATTCTGACTGGTACATCTGATCTCAAATTTTGTAAAAAAAAAAAAATTTGCTAGACCTCGGGTAGTCGAAAAAGTGATTTTTTCTGAGTTATTCAGGTATTAACGTTAACGGGCTCTTTGGTCCCTTTACAGTGCCTCAGAATAGACTAGAAAAAATATTTCAAAGTCCAACAGGAGCCTTAAATTTTCCGCTCTTTACAAATCTGGGGTGAAATGTATGGGTTTCCATTTGAAAAAATGGTCCCTAGGGCCCACAGTAATGGCTCGGGCCCTATTCTGTCTGGCACATTAGATTCTAAATTTTGTAAGAAGTAACTCTTACGTTGCATGTTCTATAGAAAAAATGCATATTTTTCAAGTTTTTTAGTCCATCCACTACTGAATAGCCACACTGTATATAATGTTTGACACACACTCACACACACACACGCGCACGCGCACACACACACACACGCGCGCGCGCGCGCGCACACACACACACACACACACACATAATGTGAGAAATAAAAATAAACTTGTCACTTAAAAAAAAAATTTTCTACTTTTTCGGGCCTGAATTAAAATTTTTCCTTTTATCAATTCTTAATTTTTGTTCCTTTTTCAATGTCAATCCTTAAAATTTGAATGAAACTTTAAAAAATGTCTTATATTACTGAATAATTTTATGATGAGGTCGTTTATGGAATTAAGTACTCATAATCAAATATCTTGGGATTCCATTTTTAAGATCCTGAAAATATCTTAATACCTCATTGCTAGAATGCTTGAAATTTTTTTTTCGGTATTTTAAATACCAATATCCTGCCGGTAATTATCTCAAATTCGTATTTTATTTATTTTGCTACTGAAACTTAAGTTTCCTCTCAGACTCCTTATTATTTTCCAGTTGAAAGTTAATTAATTTAATACAAATCCGATCTGATCCGATCGCAATGCAATCCAATCCGATACGATCCGATCCGATTCAATGCGATCCAATCCAATCCAATGCGATCCAATCCAATCCAATTCGATCCGATGCGATCCAATACAATTCAATCCGATCTGATGCGATCCGATGCGATGCAATGCCATCCGATGCGATACGATGCTATCCAATGCGATCCAATACGATCGAATCCAATCCAATTCAATGCGATCCAATACGATCGAATACAATCCAATTAAATGCGATCCGATGAGATCTCATCCAATCCGATGCGATACAATCCATTCCGATGCGATTCAATTCAATCCAATCCCATCCAATCCAATTGAATTCAATACAATTCAAAGTGGTACGGCGTCATCGGATACGATTCATTACAATCCAAAGTTAACATTCGGTCAAGTGTAATTAAAAAAAGTGATTCTTTCAAGCTCAATGCGATCTAAATACATCGAATCCAATGCAATGAATAAAAAGTGATGAAGTAAAGCCTAACTTAATTCAGCAGTATTCAGGTCATCAAAGCCAATCCAAAATAATACAACGCAGTCTAATTTGATGCATGATGATCCAAAGCGATCCGGCACAATGTAATTTTTAAAATGCAATACGTAGGAATCCAGTCAGATATATTTTTAAACAATGCAATGCGAGGCCCAACTGTAATTCTACGGTGTTAAATGCGATCGACTGTAATCTTATGCTCCAATTCCATAGGACGCATTGATTATTACGATAAATCATGCATGAAGATTCGTTTTATATCAAGATGTTTCCTGTGGAGATGCATAATATGCAATTATACATTTTAGACGTATACTAGCAAAATTATATTCACTTTTTATAATTCACCATACTTTTTTTTCTTTTTAGATATTTTTGCTCGAGGCTACCAACACACTTTTTGGAGCATATTATTTTTCGTATTAGACTTTTAGGGTGAAATCTGCATCGTGCGTCTGTACAATGCAACAATTAGTTTCAATTCTGTATTACATAATTTTTTCATCGAATTTTGTGACACTTTATAGTCTGCACTCAACTGATACATAGCTGCGAGTAATCCTCTAGAAGTTTTTCAACCCTATGCGCAGAAAAAAATTTTAGCGCAAGCTTAATTTCTACAATCGATACATTCTTTTTTATCAAATTTTTTTTTTTTTCGAGTTTTTTTTTCTAGTTGTTTTGTATTATGCAACTTTTTGACATTTTAGCACTTGTCATATTTTCTTTTCTATTGCTGCTTTTAATAATGTTATGGCATCCAATTCGTTACAGTGGGCCTGGCACTAATTTTTAAAATTTTACTAGCTGTCACGCCACTATGATACCACTATTGGATTCCTGTACTTCTGAGGGTCGCTGTTTCATATGCAAGGGGAAGCATCATACCAAGCTGCACGTGGACTCTTCAAACGTTCAGGACAGTACAGTTTTAAGAAGCAGTCGTACAGACCCGCAGTCTACTTCTCCATCGAACAATTTTCTAGTGGCAACACCATTGACTCACCTGTTTACAAATGGTAGTACGAAGGCACTTCTTCCAATCGCAGTTGTTCTTTTCTCAGATGGATCAAACCATAGAATCCGTGCCAGGGTTCTTTCGGATTCTTGCTCAGAGGAAAGCTTCATCAGTGAGAGGTTAGCTCAGGTTCTGGCGGTGAAAAGAGAGAAAGTTTCTCTAGTCTGCTCTGGTCTCGATGGCAAACCTATAAATACCGCCCGTAGTAGAGTTTTTCTACACTTGACTTCACTCGAGGACCCTCAATTTTCTCTCGCTATGTCAGCCTTTGTTTTTAAGAAGGTGGCCGACAATACACCCAAGGAGCTAGTTTTGAAGGACTCCTTGGACTACCTGGCTGGCTTGCGCCTTGCAGATGCTGCTTTTAACGCTCCAGGACAGGTAGATGCGATTTTGGGCAGTCAGGTTTTCTCGGCTGTAATGTTAGGTGGGATCAAACGTGGAAACTCGGGACAGCCTGTGGCCTTCAGTACAGTTTTTGGTTGGGTTGTATGTGGCGCCCAAGATTCTGGATTGAATCCTACGTTAACATGCACGACGTTGCACGTTTCTATGCAAGATCAAAACTTGGACAAGACCCTTACCAAATTTTGGAAAGTGGAAGAAGTTCCTGACTCGACAATCTATTCACCCAACGAAGAAGCTTGCCTCAGGCACTTTAAGGACACTTGTGGCAGAAATGAAGAGAGACGCTTCGTGGTCCGGTTGCCATTCAAGTGTATTCCGCAACTGCCTGGTTCGAGAATTACGGCTGAGGCCTCGCTTAACTGCTTACTAAAATGCTTCAGGAAGAACCCCAAGCTGTCTCAGGCATATTGTAACTTCATGGATAAGTACTGCCTACTGGGACACATGGTGAGGTCCAGGAGGCAGGTACTCCTGGAGGATCCAGGTGATTCCTTCTTGCATGCCAGACCGAAATTACAGGAGGACGTGATCATCATCTTGCTTCGCTGGGCTTTCTTCAAATTTGTCTTTACTTGCGACGTGGTGAACATGTTTCGTCAATTTCTGATGCACCCCGAAGACCGAAAATGGCAACTCATTCTGTGGAGGGAGTCTATGGATGACAAACTTCGGGTTTTCCGATTAAACACGGTAACCTATGGAGAATCTTGTGCTCTTTTTCAGTCAATTGGCTGCATGTTACAACTTGAAGGCCTTACGGAGGAATCGGTTTGCTGATGATTTTTATGTCGGCGCCGACGACAGCATTGAGCTGAGGAAGATCATGAAAGAACTTGTGGATACCGTAGACTCGGCAGGAATGAGGCTGGACAAATGAGCGACCAACGAACAGTCTATCTCGGAATCCATTCAAGATGCTAGATCGCGGAAGGATGTTTTTGCTGAGGAAGATGAAGCGGTCTCCACGCTCGAGCTGCAATGGCTCGCTGGTCGCGATGCGTATTGCATTAAAATTGTCTTGCCGAAATCAAGTCTGTTTGCCACCAAGAGAATCGTCCTCTCAGATATTTCTCGATTGTTTAATCCTATCGGATTCCTGGCTCCGGTAGTGATTTCAGCGAAGATTCTTATTCAATTACTCTAGAAGTTGGAGCTCGGTTGGGATGATCTACTCCCTGCAGAAGTAAGTCAGCTATGGGCGAATTTTCGAGTACTTCTGCCTGATTTGGAGGAACTTCGCATCCCAAGATGGCATGACACACTTCAGGACGTACCGTGGGAATTACATTGCTTCTGTGATGCTTCGGAGCAGGTATACTCTATTTCGCTCTACGTGGTGGTTCAACTCAATGAAGGGAGGTCCTCCAAACTGCTGGCAGCGAAATCAAAGGTAGCTCATATCAAGCAGCTGTCCCTACCTCGATTGGAACTATGTAGAGCTCTCCTGCTAGTTCGTTTTGTGAGCTACTTGCTGAAAAATTTGCATTCTCACCCCACGAAAGTGCATTGTTGGACAGATTCTGAGATTGTCCTTACCTGGGTCCAAGGCCACACATTACGTAGGACAAAGTTCGTGTCAAACCGAGTGGACGAGATTGCTACCGCACTTACACATGCGTCGTGGAGACACGTACAATCGGCCGACAACTCAGCAGATCTCGCGATCCGTGGGATAACGCCTCAACAGCTTCGAGATTCAGAATTTTGGTGGTCTGGACCCAGCTGGCTCTTTTTGGACTCAGATCAGTGGCCAGATAGATTTTTTGTCTCTTTCTACACAAAATTGGAGACCCATCAGAAAGCTCAGATTCTTCGTGTTTAAAATCCAAAGGTGACATCTCCAGCCCTATGAGAGTGACCGGAGAGATTCTCCGACATTTTCAAGATCGCTCGGATACTTTCCTACTGCTTAAATTGGCGAGTTTCTATAAGGAAGAGAAAATTTGGTCCTATATCTGAGTGAGAGTATGAGAAGGGGCTCCACGCGCTATTAAAGGCTGTTCAACTCGATGCCTTCGGCGCCAAGATTGAGCAACTGCGGGCGAAACGAAATCTCTCACCTAGCAGCTCTCTCGATCGTCTTTTACCTTTCATCGACGCTGACGGATTACTACGGGTCAGAGGCCAGCTCCAAAACTCACCTCTTTCGTACACAGAGAAGCACTCAATTATATTACCTGTCAAGACGCATGTGGTGGAATTGCTTGTGCTAACCGCCCATGCAAACACGCTTCATGGTGGACCAGCTCTGGTGCATTCTCACTTACTCCGCAAATATTGGTTGGTCCGTGGCAGAAACTACGTCAGGAGCATCACTCGTCAGAGTCTAACTTGAAGACGTCACTTGGGCCGCACTCTCGAGCAACAAATGGGTACCTTACCCACCTATCGACTACGTCCTTCCCGGCCTTTCACCAATACCAGCATCGACTTTGCGGGAGCGTTTGACATGAAGGCTTCACAAGGTCGTGGAATCGCAACTCGTAAAGGTTATGTATCCTTATTTGTCTGTACAGTCCCACAGGCGATCCACATTGAAATTGTGTCTGGCTTGGACGCCCAGTCCTTTCTCTCAGCCTACAGACAATTTGATGCCCGAAGAGGCTTACCCAGGATGATGCACTCTGAAGGAGGCCGCAATTTTGAACGTGCTTCTAAGGATTTGTCGGCGTTGCACGAAGCTATGTCTCAATTCTGCATAAAAGTGGCCAAAAACATCGGCAAGGATGGGGTTGAATGGAATTTCAATCCCCCACATGCACCGAGCTTCGGTGGGCTGTGGGAGGCCAATATCAAAAGCTTCAAGGCACACCTTCACAGGACGATCGGATCCGGGCTGCTCACCTACGAAAAGTTCAACACGCTTAAGTGTATGATCGAAGCCTGTCTTAACTCCAGACCTATTTGTCCACTCAGTTCAAACGAGGAGGACGTGGCTGCCATAACCCCTGGACATTTCCTGATCGGGTCTGAAGTCTTAGCCCGTCCGGGCGACCCTTCTACGACAACACCCAGAGATCGCTGGGAAGCGTTGACTCTTATGAGAAACTTTTTTTGGAAGAGATGGAAGGCAGAGTACCTGAATCAACATCTGCAGCGATCAAAGTGGCACCTTGCAACTCGGGGTCCCAGTATTGGCGACTTAGTGTTGTACGAGGACAGCCAGCTTCCTGCTACTAAGTGGCTGTTTGGCAGGGTTGTCAAGACTTTTCCTGGACCGGACGGCCTGATCAGGGTCGCTCGATACAAAGTGGCCAGTAGTGCGGAGTATGTCAAGTCTATCCGTAAGCTAATTGCCCTACTACCACCTGTGGAAGCTGACCAGAAGCTTTTGAATCAACTTCAAGAGTCCTTGACGGGCAACGAACGTCCACCTGGGATGACTACACCTTTGAAGGCTGCAGTGAAGTGAACCATGACTCTTATAGACTATAGAAACCGCAAAATTTGGTGCTGGTATTATGGCTGTAATTATGTTTTGTGTTATATAATCTCGTCAAATTTTTCTTTAATATCTTCAAGTATACTTTTTATTATACTTATTATCTTTATGTTATTCTAGATTAGTGATTATGATTATCTATCCATTACGATCCCCGTTCGTAGTTGAGCGGGATGTTCGCGCTGATTCTTTTAAATTATCGCGCTATTTTTGTCAGCTTGACGTTTCGACTAGGTGGCGCTAGCGAGTTTCCTCTCTTGGAGTCGTCGTGTTGAGAGTAGTGTGAAAGCTTCCGGTTCTATGGAATCGTCTCGCGTTTTTGATACTTTTACTCGGTCTACGTTTGCATTAATAGACTGATATTTCTAGTGGAAATTTATGTACTTAGTTTTGGTGTGAGTGTTACAAAGAATAAATGAGAATTTAAGTTACGCTATTCATTTACTTTTTTTATCGACCCAACCCTACTTGCTTCAAGTTCGTCCAGCGTCATTTCATCCCGCCCTTGGCTTGACCCCATCATCGTTCTATATAAATCTACAGTCCAGTTCGGGGCAAGCGTGGACAATTTGAATGATGCAATCATGAATATGTTCAGCTATTTAAATTGTAATTTATTAAATGTGCAAAACGCCATTAAAAAAAAGAAAATTATAACCGTCATTCAATAATTGAGAGTGAATTGTATTACGTCAAGAAGAGTAGATTGTAATGATAATGTACAGGTGCCATTTATGCATGTTTATGAGTATGCGAGTATGCGAGTCGACAGGCTCGAAAAAGTAATTGGTTTCAAATATGAGTGACCATGTACGCTTCCAAAAAAGATGTAAGGAAATTGGAGTAATTTTAAGCCCCATTATTTTCAAGTTGCGGATAAAATACAAAGAATTTGTACTGAAAAAAATTTAAATGAAAACACAAGACCTTATTCAGTTTATTCTTTTTTTCGGTCACCAACCAATTATTCGTGCGGTTTTCTGACCAAATATCAGGTGTATATGTATGGTCTATTTTTCAGAGCGCGCTACGCGCGCGCCAATTCTAGCCTGCGGCACCGTCCAGAAACACACGCCCGTATATAAATAATCGAACATGTTCAAATATATGCTTTTTCGGGCTCTAATCAATTTTAGGTGCGTTATGAGTGTTGTTTTCTGAACAAATGACAGCAAGTTCAGTCATATACTGTGTTGCCGCGTTCTGACCTCAAAGCCTGGCACCTTGATCATTTTCATGTTTAAGTAAATTTTTTGACGATCCGATAGGTGGCGACTTCAAAGCAGACCAAAGATCGGAAAACAGACCAAATAACGGAAAATATTTGATCTGAAAAACAGACCATAGACACACCTGTTATTTGGTCAGAAAACAGCTCGAATAACGCACCGATAATTGGTTGGCGACCGAAAAAATACTATTTTTTTTTTTTCCAATAATACAATCCTCCATATTAAAACATCAATATTTTTTTATTATTATAATTTAACTGATTAATTGGAGATTGATATAATTTTATGGAGTAGTACAAATTCATTACATATTATATTATAATGTTGATTACAATTATTATTTTCATCTTCATTATGTTATAATGCTTGCGGTAGAATCCAGAGGTAAGTATTCTTAAATGCGGTCGTAAAGGATGATTCAGTATGCAGCAGTATTATCTTGTATGGCTTTTGAACACTCAAAGTCCGCTCTTACATCAATGACGCTGCTTTTTATACTTTCATTTTGTACGGAGCAATCAACGACAATGAAAGGAGCATTCTATTTGTAAAAGCCGGGTGTCATATTGGTCGTCTTGTTATTTTTTCTATTATATCCCAATTGAAAGACAGCAAACGTGCAATATGCAGCGAATGTCATGTATCGATCCCCATAAAGATCCCATATTCCCAAGTTGCAACAGACTTACTTATAATCCGCCTAAAAGGAGTTAGGGAGGGGGCCACGGAAATTGCAATTAAGCATTTTGCTAGCCGACACCTCCGCACTGCTGGAACAGGTGGGGCGAAGTAGCTTCCCTCGCTGCTTAGCCGCGCTCCCAAACCACTATCGTCCCCGACACTCGAGTGGTTCGACCGAAAGCTAGCAGCGATCGAAGACCACGTGCAGCACACCTGGACAAGCAGAGCCGGATCAGGCAAGGATCCGTCAGTGCAATATCGCCTCGCCATCACCATTGGATAAAGTCCCGGAAGGTCCAGAGAACCTCCCGTGACGATCAACTGCCCGGATACTCCGGTAATTTTAAGGTAGATTATTGTAATATTCAACTCTGTCGTTAAACTCTGTCATTAAATTGTAACCTTTCACCTTTTGTTTTTCAATTAAACAATATCACCTTACCTCACTTTATTTCATTTTATTAACCTAATCAAAAGCCAGACAACAAGGGGACGGGACACCTACGTAAGTAGTTGTTCCAAAAAGACGAAGATCCTACCCCTTTTAAAATAATAACGTCAAGGATTATAAATCCGTGACATAAATGGCATCCCTTGTGGGGAACTTAAACCTTGTTGCCTGACTATTTTGATTGGTTTTCTCTTATTGATGATTTTTCCTTCAAAAATTTATAATACTAAAAATTATTAAAAAAAAAAAAGAAGTAAGGAAAAAGCTTTTATTATCTGATACCGGTTACTTTTGGCGAATGGCTGAAGGAAAGATTCTTTTCTTTTGACAAATCGCGATATTTTTTTTTTTGCTGACCTCAACATTTCTGGCTAATTTAACAACACACTTACACTCACAAACGCTTTCGGAACCTGATCTGCTCATCGCTCTGAATTTGACCCGCTTATAGTGCACACATTTCACGTTTTATTACCTG
Organism: Encarsia formosa; assembly: GCA_038277355.1. Lineage (NCBI taxonomy): Eukaryota > Metazoa > Arthropoda > Insecta > Hymenoptera > Aphelinidae > Encarsia > Encarsia formosa. Next base: position 52,318,142 of record CM076187.1, on the reverse strand, counting down.
AAGTTTCGCCAAAAATCGCAACTTTAGATTCATTTTTTTTTGTATAAAATTTTTACTTCTATCAAACGACGTTATCCCTTTAATTTATAAGTATTCGATATGGCTAACCTTGCGAATCTTACTTTGGACGAGATTGAAGCCATTCCAGACAAAGATCAAAAGAAGGCGGCCGAATTACATCATGCCCGCCGGATGGCCGAAAATATGTCTACAATGGCAGCTACGTTAAACGAGTCACGAACCGCGTTCGCGAATGTTCAAGCATCAGCATTGATGCAAAGTGCTCTTGCTGCAATCTCTTTTTACACTGGTTCCACACCCCTGCGCCCATGGCTGCAGGACGTGGAAAGCTACGACCAACGAATTACAGACGCAACCCTGAAAGAACTTTTCCTCCAAGGAGTTATTTCTCGATTGACCGGCAAGGCAAAAACAAGTCTTGACGGAAAAGTTTTTGACACTTTAGACCAACTCCGGAAACATCTTCAGGACCGTTTTTCTCAAAAACGATCCCTATCTTATTACCTTAACCTTATTTCAGACTCTAATATGAGACAGAATGAATCTGTTTTAAATTTTCACGATAGACTCTCAGCTATAGTCCGCGCTGCCACGAAACTAAAAAACGAGGGAATAGATGACGAAGACATCAAGAGACATAATAAGTCCCTTTTCGAAGACCTCGCTACCGAATATTTTATTCGCGGATTACCTTCTGTCATCCGCAACCAAATGTCTAACCATAACCCTGTTAACTTTTCCGAAGCTTTAAACGCAGCTCTGAATGCGGAGGAATGGGTTAACATCGGAGCACCAAATCGTGCTGATGTAGAGCATTCCTCCACCCAAAAACCGCCTCCGCGATCGCGTTCTCCTAGCCCTTATGGTCGACCCGGGACACCTGAAACAGAATCATCTCACGACCGGCGCAACGTTAAATTCTCCGATTTTAACGACCCGCGAAACTTCGATAGAAATATCTCGTATTCTTATGACCCTAACGATATAAAATTGCCTAGAACAATGACCTTCACTGCAGAAGGTAAACCGGATGCTCACCCTTCCCTGCGTTACGAACAACCTTCAAGCATTCTGAAAAACCCGGAAAGACAGAGCCTATCCGATCAACCCGGATCATCAGATCGTTACTCCCGCCCTAGGTCCGAGAGCCCTGGAGGCCGATACCCTAATAGGTCGACAAGCCCCCTTTCCCCTCCCTTCCCTTATCCAAATTTTCACCCTTATATGCCCTATTATCCTCCTATGCCCTACTACTACCCCCCAGCTCCTATGCCCCCTTCTCACTCGCCCTATCCTTGTGCCAACCAACAATCCAATGCCGCAACACCAGCCTACTTCCCTAACAACTATTACGACAAGCCGCCTGGTAGACCTGGATCCCCAGGTCCTTACGGCCCTACTCCACGAGCTCCGACCCCAACGAATATTCCCGCAAATATCTCCTCTAGCGAGAATTTAAACTGGAGACAAGCTCGTCCGGACGGCGCGCCCGCGAGCTTCCCGCGCTCTCAGAGCCCCGAGCGCCGATCGGTGAAAACATTCAAAACAAGGGAGTACGGAAAGTCTGTGGCGAGAAAACCGCACCAACCATAAAAATTAAAAATTACCTATTCAAAAAGGGCGTCGTAACATGTTCCGCTGCACAAACCAATGAAGTGAACGTCATCAAAGCTTCCGTTTTTAAAGACTCGGTTTTCTACTATCCTCACCCTCCCATTACAATCCAGGGAGAAGACAATAATCAAGTCGACGCTCATGGAAAAATTACGATTCGTATTTGTAAACAAAAACATATATTCCATCTAATTCACGACGATGCCCCCTTTTTACAAGATGGTGTTATCAGCAAAAGAACTTTGAAGAAACTCCGGAGAATTAAGCAAGCCGGAAAAATGAAAAATCTTCCCGACCCTTTTCTTGAAGACCTATCCCCAGACTCAGATCGCTCTGAATCAGAATCCTCTGACTCAGAAACCTTTTCCGAAAATTCAACCTCCCAGAGTAGCGACACCCTTAATATAGACAAATCTACTAACGATTCCGACACATATTCACCTAAAATTTACAATCCTAGAAACCATAGGGAAAGAAAGAAAATTTCGTACGGATCACCCAAGATCGAAATTACTAATAACATATTTAAAGCCGGAAAGGGGCGCATTTTAATTGACACCGGCGCAGACGTGAGCGTAATTAAAATTCAATCCCTAAATCCCACGTGTAAGATCAACAAAAATCGTACTCTTCAACTGACCGGGATCGGAGCAGAACCCGTTTACACTCTCGGTACCGTTACTTTCAAAGAAAGAGACGGTAGAAAACATCACATGCACGTCCTCCCCGAAAGTTCTTCGCTTAAAGAAGATGCCATTCTTGGCTCTCGTTATCTACAAATTGAAAAGGGTCAAATTGACTTGGCCAATAATCAATTAATCACTCAAAATGGCACTCAGGACATTTGTTTTTCTAGCGCTACAGACAACAGTGAGTCTGAATCTGCTGAATCCCCTGCAGAATTTCCTGACTCTCGACGAACACCTCAAAGTCAAAACACCATCCCCGACATTCAACCTACGTCCAGCAAAATACCTTCGACTGTTTTCCATTATAAAGCTCGTCGAAAGCAAGGTAAAGCTCTGTCCACAAGATATACGTTGCCAGCGCGTTGTAAAATTGCGATAGAAATTCCCGTGTCGGAAAGCTCTCCAAGAGGGGAGGCGTATCTTCCCCGAATACAAACCCCTACCGAAATATTCATCGGTGAGTCAGCCGTTACCCATGAAAAAGGTTCATGTTACGTGTTAGCCATTAACACAAGAAACGAACCTCAAGAAGTTGAAATACCGGTGCAAGATCTGTATCCCTTTGAACTCGATAGTTCCGACGACTTCTTCGATTCCGAGGTCGAGGGAACGCCTTGCCCTCCTGAACAAAGAGTAACTCGAATAATTGACCTTCTGAAAAGAAAACATCATGACAAAGCAGCCCTAGCTCAATTGAAGAGAGTGGTCGAACGTTTTCCATATCTCTTTATGTTACCTGGCGACGACCCTCCTCGCACACATCTAGTACAACATACCATTCCGTTAACCAGTGATAAACCGATATTTACACGTCAATATCGTTATCCTCCAAAATTACACGAAGAAATTAGAAGGCAAGTAGATGACTTGCTGAAGAAAGGAACCATCCAACCCTCCTCCAGCCCTTGGAACTCACCTCTATGGATAGTTCCAAAACGGCCTGGCCCTGACGGTAAAAATCAACATCGTCTCGTCATTGATTACAGAAGGCTCAACGAAGTATCAATTCCAGACGCCTATCCACTCCCAAACGTTCAAGAAATACTGGAGTCCCTAGGCAAGTCCAAATACTTTTCAGTTTTTGATCTCGTTAACGGATTCCACCAAATACCTATGCACCCGGATGACAGAGCTAAAACCGCTTTCTCACGCCTTACCGGCACTTCGAATTCACAGCCATGCCTTTCGGACTCTGCTGTGCTCCCCCGACATTCCAAAGGCTGATGGACGCCGTCATGACCGGATTACAAGGAATCGAATTGTTCGTTTACCTAGATGACTTAATCATCTTCTCCAACTCTCTTGAAGACCACGAGAGAAAGGTTAATGAAGCTTTTCAAAGATTGTTTAATGCTGGATTGAGATTAAAAATCGAAAAATGCGAATTTCTAACCCCTGAAGTAAAATACCTGGGCCACCATATCGATCAATTTGGAGTCAAACCCGACCGGGGAAAAATCAAAGATATTCAGGATTTTCCCGTCTTAAAGAGTACTTCGGACGTTCGTTCTTTTCTTGGACTCTGTTCTTACTATCGCCGGTTTATCCACCATTACTCTGAAATTGCAAAACCTCTAAACGACCTCCTCAAGAAAAATTGTAAATTCCGCTGGGAGGAGAGCCAAAAAGCCAGTTTCGAAAAACTAAAGACAGCTCTATGCACGGCACCAGTCCTAATTTGCCCAGACTTTTCTAAACCCTTCATACTAACGACCGATTCTAGTGCATACGCAGTCGGGGCAGTTTTGAGTCAAGGCGAACCAAATAATGATCAACCTATTGCATATATGTCAAAAACGCTCAATAAACATCAAAGAAACTACTCTGCCACCGAGCGAGAGTGTTTAGCTGTAGTCCTAGGCATCATGCACTTCAGACACTACCTTTACGGTCGCACTTTCTATGTATACGCTGACCATGAACCTCTACAATGGATTGATTCAATCAAAGACCCAATGTCAAGATTAAACCGCTGGAGAGCCCGACTGCGCGGCTACAGATACATATTTCGTTACAAACCTGGAAGGCTTAACACTAACGCCGATTGGCTCTCAAGAAATCCGATAGACCAGAAAGAGGTAGAAAACGAAAAATCGGCAAACATAGCCTCTCAATCCCTGAAAAATATCAAAACAAAAACCATACTACCTATTCAGAAACCAAAACCAACAAAAACATCACTTGCTCGACAAGCACACAATAAAAGCAAAGAAGAAAACTTCTCTGACGCCCGGCAACCCGGTCCTTCGCGAAGAGGTAGACCGAAAGGCTCCAAAAATAAAACTCATGCATCGCTGAACGTATCTGGTCAGGGAAATCTTCCAGGCGATACCATCACCTCTCGTCTAAGACTCAGACGAAATCAACAGGTAGATCCGAAAAATACTACACCCGTCGATCAAGCAAACGCTGAAAGCTCTACCTCAGAAATAGAAACATCAGATGAAACCGAAAGCGCCTCCGACGCACCTGTACCCTTGCAAAGCCGGTCATTAATACCTAGTTTGGCAGAACCTCTCAACACAACAACCACATCTCCTGCCACCGAGTCTGAAATCAGCAACCAAAAAGAAGATGAGATTTCTGGCATAAGTGAGTTCGACGAAACCATGGTACCATCGGATAGTTTTGAAGATGTAGTCGCCCATTTCCAAAAACCCGCATCAAGAAAGGCATTCTTTGATTCCCCATCAAAAAGAGTGAAACCTCCAGCAAATGATGATGACTCCTCATCTTCTGACGAAGAAGAACTCTACGAAACTACCCCCGTAAAATCAAATTTGGAACTGCAAGCTCAGCTCAAACCTTCCAACTTCAATTCTAAGGAGAAAGAAGAGTTTATCGAAAGATTTAATTCCTTGTGGTGGGACTCTGGAAAATGGGAAGAACTTCTTGAAAATTTCGACCTAGGATCTAACTATCACGAAGCGGATCACTCTGTTGTCCACAGTGATCCAGGCTATTTGGAAAATGACCTTATTGACGCAAATGATAGACAGATTCTGAACAATACACAATCCCTGTTAGACTTAGATAAATGGCAACTGACCGATGACTCAGGATTCAAAAATCCTCCCATATCGTCCACTCTCCTCACACATAAAATACCCCCAACAATTTTTGTTGACACTTTTAATCTCGAGAACACCAAAATCATGTCTAGTGAAAATTCCGACTCTTCAACAAATTCCACGAAGACAATTACACCAGATCATAAGTTAGCTCCATCGGAAAACTCTCTAAACACTCAAGAGAGTGTCACTCACCCTCGAGATACCGCCAAAACGACCCTTCAATCCTCGCAGCAATCACTTCCTACAAAACAACCAAATTCAAATTTAATACCTCGAAGTCCAAAACCTACTACGGCAAATACTCATAATGACATTTTCACCAGCGTTAAAACCATTCCGCCAATTATACCCCCACTCTTGAATCCTTTTTGCACCCCGATCAAACCCCCCGAACGACTGACAGTGAGACTCACCCGAGACGCCCTCACGGGACATAAAGATAACATAATACATTTTATCCCTGCGAATTTAAACCTACACACGCCTAACAATCAACTTCTTGCCGAGTTAGAGCTAATTTCGAAAGGCGAACTCACAGATGCATTACCACGTGGAACTCTATACCGAGAAGTCCAAGACGCACTCAAAAACATACCTACGACGCTAACGATCTGCCTAGGTGTCTGCATAACACCACCACCCGAATCCCGCAACACCATCCTAAAAGAATGCCACGATAGCCTATTCGGAGGACATCGTGGAGTAGAGAAGACTTACAGAAGAGTGAGGGAAAAATTTACTTGGCCCGGTTTGCGTAAAGATATAGTCGATTACATTCATCGATGCCGAATATGCCAAGAGTTTAAACTCATAGGTTATCGCACCAAAGAACCCATGGTAATTACCGATACGCCCGCAGAACCGTTCTTTAAAATGGCTATCGATGCGGTCGGACCTATGCCTCGAACTGTGAATGGCAATGCTTACATAATCACTATGCAATGTTTATTTTCAAAATTTTGTATAGCAGTACCAGTACCTAATCTTAAAGCGCTAACCATGGCACAAGTCCTTGCTAAACATCTTATAGCCGCTCATGGAGTACCTAAAATTATCTTGAGCGATCAAGGTAAAAGCTTTAGGAATAAACTCCTCAAAAATCTTGAAAGCATGTTTGACTGTCGTCTAAAAACGATGACATCTTTCCACCCCCAGTCGAACGCATCATTGGAAAGAAGTCATGCTGTCTTGAAAGACTACTTGAGGACTAACACCCCTAAGTATCAAGACTGGGACGAGCTAGTTCCCTTTGCCATGATGGAATACAATTCCTCAATCCACTCTTCCACAGGTTTTACCCCCTACGAAATAGCAATGGGACGAAATCCTAGAACCCCTTCAGGATGCCTAGACGACTTCGATAACGACACATATAACGGTTACATTTACGATCTAGCAACAAGAATAGCTGAAATCTGAGAGATGGCATTGAAAAGCTTAGAATCATCCAAACAAGTTAACAAAAGAAATTACGACAAATCAACTAAACCCCTAGATATAAAACCCGGAGACAAAGTTTACGTCAACAAACTACCGGGTAAAAACAAACTAGATAAATTCTATAACGGAGTTTTTGACGTCCTAGAAGTACGCGAAAATAACACTGCCCTCTTGCAAAGCCAAAACAAAAAAAAAATCTTAGTTCATAAAGACCGTCTGAAAAAATTTTACTAAAAGCCTTTCTTATCAAAAATCATTGCCTTATCTAATTTAAATCTGCCCTAATTTTGTTCCAGAAAAATGTTCTTTATTTTGCTGTGGTTCACGAGCTTCGCTCCAGTCGGTACCGTTCACACGGAGAATAAAACTTTCTATGAAACGCAACCAATCCCCAATAATCCGGGTATTTTCTATGAACACGTCGGGAAAGTTAATTTAGTCAGAACAAAATTCATATTAATATTTTCTTAAATTGTCCCCCACTAGACAGAAACTTTAAAACGGAAAACAAAAATTTCAAACATTTAGTAAATGAATTATATAGAGTCTACCCTGACCAAATAACACCAGAACTCTCGGAACTTCGCATAACCCGCAAATTATTCGCAATAAATGATCTACATGAATCTATAAAAAGCTTGTTCGTTCTGCAAGAAATCGATAACCGACCCTATAATCGAAAAATGCGAGGAGCTCCGATCGAAGTCGGCGGTTGGGTTACGAAATGGTTATTCGGCATCATGGACTCGAAAGACCGCAAACTAATCAATAGTGACATCGACAAACTGTATGACAGTCAGAATAACTTATCACAAATTTCAATTGAATCAACTCACCTAATTAAATCAGAGCTCGAAAATCTGTATAAATCAGAAAATAATCAAACTCTAGAAATTTCACGCTTAATCAGTCGTGTTGAAGCCATCTCCGAACAAAACTTGGCCATAAACAGAAACCTGCAATTTGAAAACGTTACCAGATGGTGGTTTGATTACTCATACGAACTTGACGAACTACAAAGGGGTTATGAAAACTTGATGGAAGTAATTCAAACCACCGCAAGAGGACATCTACACCCACTCCTGTTATCTTTTTCCCAAATGTCCAATCTACTCTTAAAAATTAACAACAATCCGAATCTCCGGATACCAAACGCAGCAGAGGTAATTACACCCCACTACCTATTCAACGTAGCGAAAACGACTATTTTTAACACTAATGGAAAGCTTCACGTTTCTATGAAACTACCTGTAGTAATGGATGACGACCTCGATTTGTACAAAATACACTCTTTTCCAAACCCTATAACCCTCCCCTTTGATAATACAGGCTATTTAGCAATAAAACCAACAGTTAATTATGTTGTCTTATCGAGAAACCAGACATATGTTCTCTTAAATGACGAACTCCTTCAATCTTGTTCCACTTATAATCACACTAAGCTATGTGAAGACTTCTTACCCTTAATCAACTGAGTGACACACCCATCGTGTGAATATTCAATGTTCAATCAGCCGACAACCTCTTCTCTAAAAACCTGCTCGACAGTTATCATACCAAACACGCCCATAATTCTAACACCCTTGCACGCATCGAATTTATGGTTATATTCAACTTTCAAACCAAATAAGCTCACAATAACCTGCCATAATCATCGAAATGAATTTCTCATAAATGGCACAGGCTCACTTTACCTAAGTGGCGAATGTACTGCACACACATCAAGCTTTACCTTACACGGTCTTCGGAAAATCTCATTCATGTCAGAATACAATTATAATCCCGAATTGTCAGCAGAATTGAACATAATAAAACCCGAGATACATGAATACGCAACCAAATACCCCATGGAAGTAGAGAAAGAACTCACTGAATCACTACAAAAATTTAACCCAATTCCCCTGAGCGAAATCGAAAATAAACTGCGAGCGATACATATTCGACGGACGGAACAGAAGCAAACACATTCATTTATAGCCATCGGCTTAGGATCCTCAATCGCGATAACATTAGTCCTAAAATTTTTGATAGATAAATTTCTTCAGGTCGAGAAAATCCTACCCTTGTTCTTCTTTATCTGCAACAAAAAGAAAGAATATAAACAAAACAAAAAAACAAAGAAAAACCCAACCGAAAAACATGCGCATGTAAAAATAATCATCAGGATGATACTCCTCCTAATGAGACTCACAGCTTGCCTCCGACTCTAAAGTCGGCAGACATTGTAATCCACGTGGACTCATCTCCAAAAATCTCGACAATGCCCACAACCTCTCCAAAAGCACCAAACTCCAATACAAAACCACCGCTTCACGTCGCAGAGCCATGAAAAATAAAACAAAACGTCAATAAAAAAAAAAAAAAAAAAAAAAAATGATAATAATAATAAAAAAAAATAAATAAACAAAATAATAAAAGAAAAAATAATAAAAAAAAAAATATATTATAACAATAATAATAATAAACAAAAAAAAAAAAAAAAAAAAACTTCATTTTCAAACCAAATTTGACCAACTGTCCATTCAAAACACGCTTAAGACTCGACCATAGCCATGAATCTTCGTGACCACTGGCCTGCTGAGTGCGCCCGTCGCATGCAGACCCGCTATGCCTCCAACACAGGCGACTCTTCCACCAACTCGCCCGCAATGCACCTGCAGCACGCGACCCAACTATACAGCCACACCCACGAATCTTTTAATACAACCTAAAAACAATTAATTTATGAAATAACGACAGTTGACGACTTAACTCTGACAATTATACTTAATAAAAATAGTAACAATCAAAGTACTATACTCACAAACTCGCCGAATCCGAATAAAAGAATTTTTTTTTTACTATCCGTCGAAACTCAGGTATCAGATAGATGTTTTAATTTTTTTTTTAAAAACAAATAATGATCGATTGATAACAAATGTGAAAGTATTTACCTTTTAATGCACCTCGACGAGTTGAGGATATGCGATAATAACCCTTGTAAATTGACCAAACTGCGAGTCCAACTAGCTCTCCGATCGACGTTATACCGACTGGAGCACCTACTGAATGCACCAGTATAATCACATTTATCATAACTGGCAACATAGCATGATATAATTTGATGAGCGCACCGCTGCAACGTCACCGTCAACACCTACTTACACTATACTCTCGTGCGTAACCGCCGACCTGCCGACTATCCGATTTCAAGAAGGACGATACAGCAACATTCGCATCAAGAACAGAAGCAGCTTCACCAGTAAAATATAAACTATTCTCATACAATTTTGTGTAACAAATTGAGTGTATTTTCAGAATCTAAATTTTAATTCATACTCGGACATTATCTTAGATTTAACAAAACTCTCTCGAATACTCGACAATAATTTTTTTTGTTATTATTTTTTATATTATACTTAAATATTGTTAACATCTGGTAAAAATTTTTTGCTCAAGTTAATTTAACTTCATTATCAAAAAAAAAAAAAAAAAAAAAAAATTAATAAAAAGTGAATAAATAAATAAACTATCTGTTGTAATATTAATTTTAATATTTATTGTACAAACTCTACGAATCGAAATTCAAGATAAGCTTCATTTGTAAACTTCTCAGTAGCACGCACAATGTAAGAGACTTATTGCGATAATTTAAGTTGCGTCAATTAATGAATAATTTAATTCTATACACTAAACTCAAAAATTTTATCAAACAAATTTGGAAACTTATTTAACTATTTTCGACCAATTAAGGCAAAACTCAGTCTAAATCAGTCAAACGGAGTGTCAAAAGCACTGATTTCATTGAAACTTCCCGCTAATTCATAGTTTTTTTTCTTTAGTGCAAAAATTTAGACATAAAAATTTAAAAAAAAAAAAAAAAAAAAAAAAAACACTAAGACAAAATAATTATATCAAATTTGAAGTTTCATAGCGAACAACGACAAATTGAAACTCAAACCGTTTAGGAACTTAGAGGATAATATACAGAGCCGCTGCACTCAATACTGTCGTATACATTACAGAATTTTCATCGAATGTTTTAAATACTTTTGACTAAACTAATTAGCGATCTTAAAATCAAGGCGAAAACTGTGAACTTCCCTCACTCCTGGCAATTAATGAAAATTATATACGTCGATGCAACTTCCCACTTAAATATTAACCAACCCATACAGAATTTTCTGCTCCAGCGCCCAATAACCGCGCAATATAGAGCAATAATTATTTTATTACGTCTGAATCCCTGTTACCTGGCTTGCGCAAGCAACACAAAAACTTCTATTTAGCATTTAGCTAAACAACTAGCTATTTGAAATTTTCGTTTAAAAACAATTTCAAGAATTCAGGCTTACAACTCAAAAATTACAATATTCTTACCCACTTTCAACCAACCATTTCCCACCCCGTGATCATTGTTATACAACAATTATAAAAACTACCGATCTCTTTGAACATCGGGTAGAAATTACATCCAAAACGTTACACTTGAACTAATTATTCTGAAATAATAGTTATTCAAAAAAAAAAAAAAAAAAAAAAAAAAAACCTTTTGCTAAGCGCCTGCCCACCACCATCTACCAAGATTCACACAAGCGAAATCGATACATTCCCTATCTTCGATACATTTTTTTTTATCATCGATACAAGGACTGCACTCCTACAGTCGTCCAGCCCTGCATTGTCGAGGGCAACAATGGACTAAGAGGGGAGGCATGTCATGTATCGATCCCCATAAAGATCCCATATTCCCAAGTTGCAACAGACTTACTTATAATCCGCCTGAAAGGAGTTAGGGAGGGGGCCACGGAAATTGCAATTAAGCATTTTGCTAGCCGACACCTCCGCTCTGCTGGAACAGGTGGGGCGAAGTAGCTTCCCTCGCTGCTTAGCCGCGCTCCCAAACCACTCTCGTCCCCGACACTCGAGTGGTTCGACCGAAAGCTAGCAGCGATCGAAGACCACGTGCAGCACACCTGGACAAGCAGAGCCGGATCAGGCAAGGATCCGTCAGTGCAATATCGCCTCGCCATCACCATTGGATAAGGTCCCGGAAGGTCCAGAGAACCTCCCGTGACGATCAACTGCCCGGATACTCCGGTAATTTTAAGGTAGATTATTGTAATATTCAACTCTGTCGTTAAACTCTGTCATTAAATTGTAACCTTTCACCTTTTGTTTTTCAATTAAACAATATCACCTTACCTCACTTTATTTCATTTTATTAACCTAATCAAAAGCCAGACAACAAGGGGACGGGACAACTACGTAAGTAGTTGTTCCAAAAAGACGAAGATCCGACCCCTTTTAAAATAATAACGTCAAGGATTATAAATCCGTGACACGAAAATTTATATATCTAAAAATTTATATTCATATTTTCATGGGGATAATTTTCTGAATTTAAATAAATCATAAATTTTGTTAAACTACAACGGTCAAAAATACCTTTATTAGCGGTAATTTTATTTCTTTTGTCTATCTGCATTCCAAAAATAACAATCCTTATACGTTCTAGACCAGATGCGGTTGTTATCATCAATGACTTATTTTGCGCAGATGAACCCTCGGCTTCGCCTCGGACGACAATTTCATGTGATCTGAGACATTTCCCATTCCAGCTGCCTAGTTAAGTAATATACTATTTTATAATCTTCAGCAGTGCCCAATATATTTTTAAGAGGAATTGAAAGACATGGTTTTTTCTGTACCTGTTTTACAGCATTTTCCACCCCTACCCTAATTTTTAGCACTTTTTTTCCATTTCACTGATAGAAACATAATTTTTCATTAATGTTCTTTACTCTACATTTCTTGTTTAGGCAATTGTTACATTATTTAATCCATAAAGTATTTGATCAAATAAAAACAAAGGCCAGTTGTTTACTAGATTTAAAGCATCTTCATTTAATGTTAATTTAATATCAACTTCCAAGTATATAAAATACTTTCGCTTGGGAAAACGTATAGATCCTGATTGCTGCATGTTACGCGAATTTCATCACTTTTTTCAAATGAATTTGTGAACGGTAGATAGTTTACTGTTCGATACTTTGTAAATTTTTCTTCAAAAATCGGGTCTTGGAATATCTCTAAAATGTCCATATTTAATTTGTTGTTATGTTAATTTTTGTTCGTACAAAGGGTATAGCCGGTTAACGGGGGGTAATCGGCCCACCAGAGCAAACCCCTACAATATATATACATCATTCGAAAAGGCATGAAAATAGAAAATTTTGGGCGCCAACCAGAATTTTTTATACTGTAACAGGGGTGGATTTAAGGGTTTGTATGAGCCGATACAAATACCCTCGGTGCGTACTAAATCCTTATCACCTGTACTTAGTGCTGATCCAAGCACTCGTCGTACTGCAACTCGTCGACCTGAAATAATAAAATGAGGAAATCGCGTCCGCGAATATTACTATACTTCGCGACGCGGTCGGCTAGTTCGTTTATCGGTAGTAGGTGCGGGTATTAAAACAGGATCGATTCGCAGGAATACCAGGTTTAGTCAATAAAAATTAAATTAACAATTTAATAATTTATTAAAACAAATCTAAACCTAAAATACAAATTCCGACTTACGACTCGGTGTCGTTTAAACCAGTAAACAAAAGAATATTCAATGCTCTCTAAATCGTTGCGCGCGCACACAAATTCCTGCTGCTATCGGCAGCTAACGCGCGCAAGAGAAAAACAAAGATTATGACAATAATAGTGTACTAAGGACACTCACACGCATTCACACTCACTCGCACATTTACAATTAACTTACGGAGTCGCTAAGGTGCACCTCATACCAAGCCGTCAGGCTAATCAAAATGCCAGGCTACGATGCCGACCAGCCGCAATATCTACCATACTCGAGTTGCCGTGTAGCCGTCGGAAAGCGGTCCAGGCGATGACGTGAAATGACAACTTCACAAATAACACCACACTCTCACACTACGGCTCTACCGCAACGCGCGACGCGAATGTCAATAATTGCCTTGACTTCCGTAACGAGTAAGCTGCTTCAAGATCTGCCATGAATCAATCTCCAGATCTTTGCGTGTCTGCCAGATGTCGGTCAGGTTCCCCGACGTCCACGGCTTCCAAAAGCCGGTTAACTTGTCTAGACAGAAGAATGCTTCCCGGGCGATGGACATCGATCCCGCACCTTCTGTCTCTGCCAACTCTCTCTTCGACGACATTCCACTCCCGAGGAGTCCGGTTAGCCTTCGAACCGAGACGAGGTAAGTTCCATGTACGTGCGAACTCACGAACACGAAAACTACGAGTGGCTTCCCGATTCCCGCTCTACCACCTCAGAGGCCCGTTCTGAGCTGCGTTCGACAGTCACGTGACTCGCGCCAAATCCTAAATCGTTACCGACGATTTAATTACGATCGCTGACTGTCACAATACCCACTACTGCGCATGCTCGGTCCAAAATGGTGACTTTTCAACTTTAATTCATATCTCAGAAGCTATTAGAGCTAGAGACATGCGGTTTGCGGCTAAATTTTCTTAAAAAAAAATGTAGTTCACCTATATTTTTTAATACAATTTTTGGCACCGAATTTAAACCATTTGAGCCATTTTTCGAATTTTTTTAATTTAATTTATTTTACCTTAAATTTACAATAAAAAAAAAAAAGGTTGGGGGTCTATAAAAATATATGTGACGTAATTTAACAAATATTAACCGCTCTGATTTTTTCAGATTTTTAAAAGGGGGGGGGGGATCTTTCCCGACCGATTTATCAAGACTTTTTACATAAAACGCCGCCTAGTGGGCGCATATTTAGTCAAAATTAAAAATCATATGTACGGTTGAACTGCATTTTTTTTTTAGAAAATTTTGACACAAACCGCGTTTTTCTAGATATTTTAGGTTATGAGATATTAATAAAAGTTAAAAAATCACTATTTGGCTCCGCGCATGCGCAGTTGAGGGAAAAAAAATTTGCGGTGTGTGCCAAAAATTTCCTTTTTAAAAGACCTTTCGATTGATATATATATTGTAGGGGTTTCTGCGAAAAAGTTTTTTAAGAACCATCCCAGGGCCAATTTATAACTTAAAAATCCTAAAAGTTAATATAACCTCTCGTATAACCTTATAAATAATTAAGCTAGATAAAAAAGTCAACATTTTTTTCGCAGAAACCCCTACAATATATATATATCAATCGAAAGGTCTTTGAAAAAGGAAATTTTTGGCGCAAACCGTAAATTTTTTTCCCTCAACTGCGCATGCGCGGAGCCAAATAGTGATTTTTTAACTTTTATTAATATCTCATAACCTAAAATAGCTAGAAAAACGCGGTTTGTGTCAAAATTTTCAAAAAAAAAAATGCAGTTCAACCGTACATATAATTTTTAATTTTGACTAAATATGCGCCCACTAAGCGGCGTTTTATGTAAAAAGTCTTGATAAATCGGTCGGGAAAGTTCCCCCCTCCCCCTTTTAAAAATCTGAAAAAATCAGAGCGGTTAATTTTTGTTAAAATACGTCAAATATATTTTTTATAAACCCACACCTTTTTTTTTTATCGCAAATTTAAGGTAAAAAAATTCGAAAAATGGCTCAAATGGTTTAAATTTGGCGCCAAAAATAACATTAAAAAATTTAGGTGAACTACAATTTTTTTTAAGAAAATTTTGCCGCAAACCGCATGTCTCTAGCCCTTATAGGTTCTGAGATATGAATTAAAGTTGAAAAATCACTATTTTGGACTGCGCATGCGCAGTAGTGGGTATAAAAAATTCTGGTTGGTGCCAAAAATTTTCTTTTTTCATGCCCTTTCGAATGATATATATATTGTAGGGGTTTGCTCTGGGGGCCGATTACCCCCCCCCCCCTTAACCGTCTGTACCCTTTAAATAATTAAGTCACTGTTTTTTTGGTCAAACGAACGATATTTTTTATTTCTCAATTAGTAAAAAAACTGACGTTTCGTCATCATTTTATGGATGACCTCTTCACAGGCCAAAGAAAACAAAATCACATATCGAAATGAGAATTATTTTAAATAAGTAAATGCAGGTTACAAATCATGGTTAAAAATTCTTACTAATTTAGTGTGGTGAGACACAAGTCATGAACGTAAGTGTAGCTACGAAATTTAAACCAAAACTAGATGTTTACAGTTTTGAAGACTAAGTGCAACTAAATTCGCAATTCAAAACAAAGGTGAAAAATCATCGGTCCCTGAGGTGTGCGAGGGGGCGGAGACAGAAGAGCTCGAACGATATCCTTGTAATCCTTACGCAGGATTTGTGTGTCCTGCTGCTTGTTAATATTATTATCGCACAATTGTATGTAAAGCATGTCCAAAAACTTCCGTCTCCTAGTGTACGGTTCCACATCCAAAATCGACACTCCATCAAAGTCGAAAACATGATCATTCTCGACACTGTGATTCGCAACAACAGATTTTTCATCTTTGTTTTTCACATATCTTTTGTCATCATTGATACGCTTATATAAACAACTTCTAGTTTCACCGACATATACTTTATTACAATCTTTACAGTTGATCTTATAGATAAAATCTGTCTTCTCAAATTTGTCGAGTTTATCTTTACCTAGAACTTGGAATTGATCAAACTTATTAATATTTCTAAAAACCTTACGGATGTCAAACCGTTCAAAAATATATCTGATCCTAGGGGTAAAGTATTTATGATATGTAAGCACAATAAAGTCGTGTTTCATGCTTTCAGAGGCTCTATCAAGTTCAGAACCCTGTCTAATTTTTCTCAGTCTGCTGTTCGTATGAAGTCTTATAAATTCAACAGGATAATTGTTATTTAGAAGCAATTTCTCAACTAATCTAAGATTCTCACTATGGAATTTCTGGTCAAACAATGCAATGGCTTTGTCGACTAAATTGTAAATTATGGACCTCTTTTGTTGTATGCGGTGATGGGAATCAAAATGAATATATCGTCCCGAAGCCATGTCCTTTTGATACCAATTAGTGATGAGCTTGAAAAACAAAGGTTTATCTTTGTTTTCCAAGCTCATCACCTTTGTTTTGAATTGCGAATTTAGTTGTACTTAGTCTTCAAAACTGTAAACATCTAGTTTTGGTTTAAATTTCGTAAGCTAACACTTACGTTCATGACTTGTGTCTCACCACACTAAATTAGTAAGAATTTTTAACCATGATTTGTAACCTGCATTTATTTATTTAAAATAATTCTAATTTCGATCTGTGATTTTGTTTTTTTTAGCCTATGAAGAGGTCATCCATAAAATGATGATGAAACGTCAGGTTTTTACTAATTGAGAAATAAAAAATATCGTTCGTTTGACCAAAAAAACAGTGTTTTAATTATTAAATGTCCATATTGTTTTAAAAAATTGTTGAAGTCTTGGATAAACCTTTACGTTTACGTTTCCCAGTACGCTCTTTGACTTCCTTTTCCTTAATGATGGGTTCTGGCTTACGCGTAGTATTATATCAAATTATTTCAAATGTAATAGATTCGTCACACTTAAACCTTTAAAATCAAGCAATTGATTTTTTTCGTCTGGAAATGAAACTGATTATGGATTGTTTAAGCGTTGCAAAGTAAATACTGTTTTTGATTTTGAACTCCTCTTTCGTCTCTTGTAATTTCTACAGGAAATTTATAGATAAAATGAATTTGGTACGCTTTCTCTTACCTAAATTTTTAGCAAATAAAAATTAGAAAGTGGCACAGTTCAGTTTCGCGGTCGCGGTGTGGTGCAGTAGGACTTGTCCTTGTGAGCCTACTTACATCCTTACCAACTCCCTCTAGGCCCACTTCGCACTAGGTCGCGTAGTCCTACGGCAAACACTTAGACTTTCTCACGCTGGGATCTTCTATATCGCCAGCAAGGTGCCAAATCCTTTGTTTACACCATGTCTACTCTCGGATCATTTCAATCCGCGGGACCCACTCGTTGCCTAATTGCAGACGAGCCCGAACTCGTCGAGCTCTCGGGCCGTATTGACGAGTTCAGGAGGAAGCAGCACGACACCCTTGTCTCCGTCATTTTGTCCGTGCTCAAGCATCTCAGCATCGTGGTTGACCCCTCTGAAGTTGAGCAAGTCGTGGAACTTAGAATCTCTCAGGCTGGCTTACAGCATGTTTCGCCACTAGGCAACGTTACTACCCGCATCTAACTGGAATCTCGCCAAGACTCAAACTTTAATTCGCCGCCCCTTGGTAATATTCAGCGCCAGCTCAACGTGCTCGAAAGCGTTTTGTCCCCGAAAGGCTTAGCTCAGATTATTTCAGACATCCTCGCTCAAAATCAATCTGAGATCGTAGACGCAGGCTCAGCTGATAATTCAATGATTTGCAAACGCCACCCCGTGGCACGAGGACCTCAAGTCTCCCGGACCCTTACGCTCCGGAATTCGAGCCTGGTTGTAGAACGGCGCTTCTTTAAGCACACTTTCGTGCCCTACTGACAGACATCTAGTCCCCTCAGCCCAATTGCTGCCTGTAGTTCCCATGAACACCAATATCCATGGCCCCTGCCCTTTCATCATAAATGCCATTTCGGTAGCCAATACAAACGACGATCAAGACACCCAAATTTCGATTGTTCGGCTTCCAGTTCTGACAAAATCCCTGAAAGCGAAGATCTGCCTGGTCTCGTCTGCAAGCCGGCTGTAATATAGACCTCTTTCTGGAGTTTGCTGACCTGTGTTCGCTAGACATAACTGCTGCCTTAGCCCCAGACCTTCCCGTGTTCTACATAATTACCACGAAAGGTCCATCGGTCTTGGAGCGTCCTTGTCGACTCGCAGATGATCGTCTGAAAGCCGCAAAACAAGAATTTCAACGTCTTGAAGAACTTGGCATCGTCAGACGTTCGAACAGTCAATGGGCAAGCCCAATTCACATGGTTCCGAAAAGCGATGGTTCCTGGTGCATCACAGGTGCATTACAAGCGTCTGAACGCTTGTATTCAGCCAGATCATTATCCGATTCAAATCGTTGATGTCCTCCTTTTAGAGGTAAAAGGCCGAATTTTTGCGGTAATTGATTGACGTAAAGTTTTTTATCAAATTTCTATCGCAGAGTCAGACATACCAAAAACAGCAGTTACAACGCCGTTCGGGCTTTTTGAATTCTTGCGATAGTCTATGTATCTTCGTAACGCCGCTCAAACCCTGCAGAGGTTTATGGACTACCTGCTTTGCAAGCTGCCGTTCGCAAAATGTTACCTGGACAACGTTTTCATCGATTCGGAGAACCACGAGCAGCACCTATCTCACCTACGACTTTTTGAGGTTCTTCGAGAAACTAACTTACGCGTCAATCCATCGAAATGTGTCCTTGGTAAAGAAAAAGCTAAATATCTGGGTTACATCGTTTCAACAGAGGGTATTACCCCTCCTCCAAAAACTGATTGGTGCTAAACGAACCCAAACGACGACTATGCATATATTAAAGAATTTAGTTCATCAAAAAAAAAATACATTTTGTCGTAAAAATTGAGTGGTGGGAAAATATTTTTGAATCAAATTTAGAGATCCTCTCTCACCCCTAAAAATTACATTTAAATAATACTATTGAACAAATTGCAAAGATAAAAGACATCCATGTCCCACCAAATCACATTTTAATCTCATTCGACTTACACTGACAAAAAGAAACGGTAACTATTAACACATCACACGATATTGAGAGAGAAAAATTTTACATTGTCAGTTACCAAATAGAAGGTAACAATTACTGAATATTCGTTATTACATTGACTTTTCCACGGGCCTAAACTTAACCCCATTTTTATATCTGCTTAGAGAGTTTACCATAAACAAAAATTCGGTAACTATAAACGAGTCTAATACACGAGCTAGTAACAAAAGAAAAAAAAATTTTTGTTACTTTTTAGTTTTTTTTTTTTTTATCAAACAAGCTGGTACAGTTTTACCTCTAAATTTTTTTTTTCATTAATAAAAATCAGCATGTACTACAAAAAATTAGCAGTTGGTTCACAAGCATTTGTTTACTTGCATTTTTGACAAAAAAATGCGATTAAAAAAAACGGTGATATGCATACCTCTCTGGAAATAAATTATGTCATGAATTTTTAGAAAAAATAGCTTTACAAATTTTTTTTAATTTTTGAAGTGGTGAATAGTATATTCCCTTACTTGTCCAGGACTGTGCTTACTCAAATTTGATGAATAATCATTATAATGTGTTTGAAATTTTCATATTCGACTATAGTGCTGTGTATTATGTTTCTTGATTTTTTTTTTGGTTATAAGTTCGGATGTTTTAGTCTGCTTTGATCAGCTTGTTGGTTAGTTGATTCAATCTGTGTCTCTCACATTAATTATGACTTTTACTCTAAACAGCATTATTTCGTGTTTTAAACACTTAATTTTTAATTGAATTTGATACAATCATTTGCTCTTTTAGATCTGAGTTTGGTTTAAAGTGCCTCTTTAGGCCTGCACATCGAAAAAAGTATGAGGCACAGGCACCTGTGCGTGTGCTTTCATGCTTTTGTTGCTCCGGTGATTAAAATCAGGTTAGGAGTATCATTTGTTGGTTAAAAATCGGTTCATGAACTTACATTTTTACACTTAATTAATATTTAAAGGGTGTACCTAGTTTAGTAAAAAATCAAATGATTATTACAAATATATTGTTTAGTCAAAAATAAATGTATACTCTTGTGAAGAGAAATAAAAATAGTAACTATTTTCAAGTTTATGTAAGATGTTTTGTCGAGTTGCTAAAATCAAAATTAAATTCATTTTTGAATCATACTCTTTTTAATCAAGCAGAATTTTATCTCTATGTAGGGTTCATTATACGAAAACATAAATCAGTGCATTATTTATTAACGATGAAGATTCCCATCTCGGGATGTATAGAAATTTCAATATACTTCATTTACTTGCATTCTCCCTAATCTACATATTTACAAGGGTTTATTCATTTACATATCGCAATTTGTCCTTACTCTGTCTTCTTTCTTTACTCTTCGTTTTTCTCCGTTTCTATCTGATCTTCGTAAATTCTTGGGATTTACTTTCTGATGGCTAGCACCTTCTCATCCATTCTATTCCCCCCCTTAACCCATTACCGCCCATGGAAAAATCAAAAGTGATATAAAAAAACTAACTGTTGGAAAACCTGTCTCATGAAAAAATAGTAGATACGTATTTTTTTTTTTTCAATTTTCATTGTTTAAACATTATTTATTTAAACAAATTCGGAAAAAATTTTAAATTTTTATAAACTAATAACGGCATTCGATTTTTTGACCAAAAATAAGGCGAAACTCATCTAAGTAATTTTTTGATCAGACGCTTAGATGTTTTGCTACGAGCGCTCAAACATGTAAAAATATGGTTTTATAGTGGTGAGCTCTGACTCGTAAAAGTGTATCTTCGGTGCGGCGCCTCGGAGCTCACCACTATAAAACCATATTTTTACATGTTTGAGCGCTCGTAGCAAAAGATCTAAGCGTCTGATCAAAAAATTACTTAGATGACTTTCGCCTTATTTTTGGTCAAAGAATCGAATGCCGTTATTAGTTTATAAAAATTTAAAATTTTTTCCGAACTTGTTTAAATAAATAATGTTTAAACAATGAAAATTGAAAAAAGAAAAAATACGTATCTACTATTTTTTCATGAGACAGGTTTTCCAACAGTTAGTTTTTTTATATCACTTTTGATTTTTCCATGGGCGGTAATGGGTTAATTTCCTCGTTTTTCAAGGTCGTCCTTGTCGAACATTCCTCCCTCATCTGTTCCCAGGTTTCCTCCCTCCACCTACATATTCGACATAGTCTTTCTTCCTCTCTTAACCACTACCCTTGTCTCCTCCACTCGTTGCAGCATCTAAACCTTGCCATCATCTTTATCTTACTTCCTGCTCATTTCCAGCTTAGATATTTCGGTCGTTTCTCCGTCCAACATTTTCTGTAGTCTCTTGCCGACCTCGATCCTCTGACTTTCTTTGACCGTTCCCTTTCCCTTTCTTTCTTGAATTCTTCCCTTCATTTCCCAAGCACATCTTCCCCTTTGTCCGTCTCAGCTTCCCTGGCCCACCTTGTTGTACCCCTTTCTTCCTGCATTCTTATATTCCCAATTGTAACATTTAAGAGTTTTTTTTTGCGAATTGAGACTCAAAATTAATTCAAAGTAAGGTTTTTTCCGAGAATGTTGTTTTGAAACGCTTTACTTAAACTGGGTCCTCTTGAATCAGAGCGTAATGAGGTAGATTATAAAAAACTCAAAAAATCAAGTATTTGTATAAATATAAATATTGCTAAAACAAAGAATATCACAATGTGATTACTAAATGTGGATCTAGAGACAATTACGACAGATTTGAGATTGATTGGAATAAAATAAAATTCTTACTTAAAAAAAAATAGGAAAAAATATGAATCAATTAAGGTTCATTTTTAGTGAATTATTTCTATAACTTTCTGTAACTTATGGTAACACGTAAATATGGTAACACGTAAAAATCTCCGAATCAAAATTCCCGACGAAAAAATCCCCACAGCAAAATCCCCGAACGAAATAATTTCCGCCGAAGAAATATTCGAAAATTTCGGCTGACTAATATATGGTATATATTAGTTTGGGGGAAAAACAGGGATGATTATTACTCTAGGAGAGTGTATAAGGGTTATTTTGGTAAAAATAATAAGGTTATTTTGGATTTAAGAAGGATTATTTTGGATTTTAGAAGGGTTATTTTGGATTTAAGAAGGGTTATTTTGGATTTTATAAGGATTATTTTGGTTGAGAATTATAGGGTTATTTTGGATAAAAATGGGTTATTTTGGATTTAAGAAGGGTTATTTTGGTTGAGAATTATAGGGTTATTTTGGATAAAAATGGGTTATTTTGGAATTAAGAAGGGTTATTTTGGCTAAGAATTATAGGGTTATTTTGGATTTAAAAAGGGTTATTTTGGATTTTAGAAGGGTTATTTTGGTTTTTATGGTATATATTAGTTTGGGGGAAAAAGAGGGATGATTATTACTCTAGGAGGGCGTAAAAGGGTTATTTAAGTTAAAAATAATAGGGTTATTTCGGATTTAAGAAGGGTTATTTTGGTTGAGAATTAGAGGGTTATTCTGGATAAAAATGGGTTATTTTGGATCTAAGAAGGGTTAGGTTGGTTAATTGTGCTAAATTACATGGATTTTTTTAACCGGGGGATTTTGAATCGGGGATTTTTTCGTCGGGAATTTTTACGTCGGGAATTTTTTTGCGGGGATTTTTTCGCCGGGGATATTTGCTTCAGGAATTATTACATGGAATCACTTTGATTTGAATAATATATAACTACCACAAACTTACATCTACTCATCCAGAGTTTAGAAGCGATACTGTTGTAGAATAAAAACAATCGATAATTTTTTAGTTTGAAGCAAATAATATGCTGGACTAATATATTTTTCAAAGTTTTTGTTAATGTTTTACTATGTATACTTAAACTTATGTCTATGTATACTTATACATTAATTATCTTTTTGCTTTTTACAGCCAAGAGAAACGTCAGGTAGCATGCGTTTTCACATGTTAGATAACGTTAGGATAGCTTTACGATTTCTTCAATGTAAAAACATTAAGCTTGTTAATATTCAAGCAGAAGATATAGTTGATGGCAATCCAAAATTGACTCTTGGTCTTATTTGGACTATTATTCTTCACTTTCAGGTATTTTAATTTATATAATTTTGTTAAATCATTTAAGTTATTTATTAATTATTTTTATAAGGAAATTTTTTTTTTCTTTTGAGAAAAGCTAATTTTTTACGAGATTATTTTTTTTAATTGTATGAAATGATTATTGAAACTCGTAGACACGTCGTATATATCAACGGTATGGTAGCAAAGGTTACTTTCACAATATTTTTTGAAGTGCTAATTTAATAAATAAAGTGATTTAGAAACATTTTATTGCCCACCATTGTTACTTTATTTGTGGCTGATTTTGAGCTAAGATTTTTCTTTGCATGGGCAATCTAATTCTTTTCACGCTAAAAAATAATATTGAAGAACTTTTTGATTCATTTTTGTTGTAGATAAGTAATATTTAAGTAAAAACTCAACGTTTCGAATCATATAGTAAAATAATTTTTTCTGTGTTAATCGATTGATTTCTACTTCTAATGCCTAGTGACTCTAAGTTTTTATTTTAAGAGTTGAAAGTTAAGATTCTAAAGATTATTTCAAACTTTTAACTTATTGGGAAATAATTAAAATTCTTAATTTAGTAACAAAAAATTCTTGTAATTTTTTAAATTTTGCCCAGAATGGTTTCCAAAATGAAAATGATTATTTTCCCGAGCTGAAATTCAGCCAATAACGCCTTATTTGACATTTGGCGGAGGAGTGAAGGTAAGATTATTTCGATAATTTTTTTGTTATTTCCCATTAGTTGCATAGCAACTCAAATTGTTAGACTTATTCGATTCAATTTTTGGGTTAGACCGGAATTACTGCGATGTATACCTATATGTATACACTGCAAATCCTAGTGTCTTAAAGTGTCATGTTTTTAAGACACTTGCAGCCGTCTTATAATTTTAAAACACTTAAACGTTTTATTTTAAACACTCAAGTGTCTAAAAATGTCCGCCGTTCTCCCATAGTGCCTAACCAACTGCCACTGATAAAAGGATAACATGACTGACCGTTAATTAACCCGACTTGGATTTTGGCTTTGGCCCTGGGACGTAATAATTCATTAATTAGGACCTTAAAGTAACATCTTCAAGCGCTAGCGGCCCTTTTGCAGCCGACTTTGGCCGAAATTCTTTGGCAAGGTTATGTTGTACGTCTTTGCAGCAGTGACACGGGCAGTGCAAGTGTTTAATGAAATAAACAATTTTTTAATTTATTCTCAAGTTTCGAAAAGCGGTATCCTATATCCCTGATATTATTTTCAATCAATAAATACATATTTTGTTTTATCCCAAAGCCTTAATTCCAAAATACCTTTGGAGTCGATGTCAATGAATCAACAATTTTTTAAGTTTTTTTAGTAAAGGGTGACAGATAAATTATTTATTTTTTGATCATATAACTCTAGGCTTACTTCGAAAACGCAAACAACTTTATATATTGATTCACGTACCCAGATTTTGTGGTTTTAAAAGTTGTAGATAAATAAATTATTGATTCATTGACATCAACTCCTAGGATATTTTTGATTTAAGGCTTTGGGATAAAACAAAGTATTTATTTATTGAAAATAATATCAGGGAAAAATGATACCGCTTTTCAAAACTTGAGAATAAATTAAAAAATTATTTATTTTATCAAACACTTATTATTATCTGGCCGGTACACTGCCCGCGTCACTGCTACGAAGACGTACAACATAACCTTGCCAAAGAGCTTCGGCCAAAGTCGGCTGCAAAAGGGCCGCTAGCGCTTGAAGATGTTACTTTATGCTCCTAATCAATGAATTATTAGGTTCCAGGGCCAAAACCAAAATCCAAATCAGGTTAATTAACGGTCAGTTATGTCATCCTTTTATCCAAATCAGGTTAATTAATGGTCAGTTATGTCAGTGGCAGTTGGTTGAGCACTATGGGAGAACGGCGGACATTTTTAGACACTTGGATGTTTAAAATAAAACGTTTAAGTGTTTCAAAATTATAAGACGGCTGCAAGTGTCTTAAAAACATGACACTTTAAGACACTAGGATTTGCAGTGTATACCTATGAATATTCATATATCGCACTGACTCAGGTAAGCATGGGTCTAACCCAAAAATTGAATCGAATAAGTAAACAAATAGTAACCTCTGTAATTCAAAAAATATTCAATTTACGGCGATAAGTTTTATTTTACACGAAGTCTATAAATAAAAAATTATTATAAGCTGAATAATTATTTTTTGAAAATGAACTAATGAGAGAAGAGAAATCAAAAAATGTATTGCGGACGACTTTCCCAAACAGAAAGTTTAGCCGGACGCTAGCAGGGGCCTCGCCAGTTGCCCCGATATTCTAGGTTGGCCCTGGCAGGGCTGAACGGTAAATGTAATGCGGCGCTAGCGGGGGCCTGGCAGGGTGGATTTATTTTGCCAAGAAAAGGAAATTTAGGGATGCTAGGTTAGGTTCGGAAAAGTAATTTTTTTTACTTTCATATTAGTAATTTTTGATTTATAATAATTAAAAAATTGACAATAGAAAAAAAAAAAAAAAAAACAAACAAAAAAAAACCATTGAATATTCATATTTGTTAAAATTTTTATAAATATATACACGGAGAAAAATAAATAGGAATTTCTCCTATTTTTTATAGTACTCTTCGCCGGCGGTTATCTTCTTAATAAAGTTTATGTACTCACCCATACTTTTCTCATAGGTACTTAGAAATAGCTCCCGGTGCACCCACTCGACTTCTCTTAGAACTTTTTCTCGTAGCTAGTGCTTGGAACAAAGAATACTGGGTGCTTCAGGTCGACTCCTGGTGCACCCGGTCAACTTCTCCTAGAACTTTTCTTCGTAACCGGTGCTCGAGATTTAGAACAAGGTACCGGGTGTCCCGGGTCGAATCCTGGAAATGTCTCAGGAAAAGCCAACCGGGTGCCCCGGGTCGACTCCTGGTGCACCTGGTCAGCTTTTCCTAGGATATTTCCTTGTTTCGACCCAGAATACCAGGTACCTTATTCTAGGTCCCGAGTACCGATTACGAGGAAAAATTCCAGGAGAAGTCAATTGGGTGCACCAGGAGTCGACCTGAAGCACCCGGTATTCTTGGTTCCAAGCACTAGCTACGAGAAAAAGTTCTATGAGAAGCCGAGTGGGTGCACCAGAAGTTATTTCTAAGTGCCTATGAGAAAAGTATGGGTGAGTACATAAACTTTATTAAGATGGTAACTGCCGGCGAAGAGTACTATAAAAAATAGGAGAAACTCCTATTTATTTTTCTCCGTGTATATATTTATAAAAATTTTAATAAATATGAATATTTAATGTTTTTTTTTTGTTTTGTTTTTTTTTGTTTTTTCCCCTATTGTCAATTTTTAAATTACTATAAATCAAAAATTACTAATATGAACGTAAAAAAAATTACTTTTCCCGAACTTAACCTAATAGCCCTAAATTTCCTTTTCTTGGCAAAATAAATCCGCCCTGCCGGGCCTCCGCTAGCGCCGCATTACATTTTAAGCTAAGCCCTGCGAGGCCTCCGTCGGGCGTGACGTTTTGTCTAGCGAGGGCCCTCAAGTCAATCGGGGCTCCGGTGGGGCGGAGCTTGTTCGGGTTAAGCCAAACTACTAATTATTTTAAAAAATATTGCTCTACTCATAGAAAATATGATTTTGAATCATTTTAAATACACGTAAAGTTAATAGTTTTTTAATTCGAATAATTTTCAATATCGATAACCACTATTCAAAATCGTTGGAGCTGCTTACTTATTCAATTTTTAAATTATCCTTTTAATTTCTTGCGATGTTCTGCTTTATTAAAATAAAAAAATTTTTTAACAATGGATCTAAAGTTTCTATCTACGTAAATCTAAAGTTTCAGAAAAATTAGTTCTTGTAATTAAAGACTTGGAAATCTAAAACAAAAGGCTCTTAAATAAAAAATGAATGTAAATAATGGAAAAAAAAAAATAATAATCTAACTTCAATAAATGTTAATATGTATGAGCATACAAACTTATGCGTATCACAAAAGTTGTTACTAGAAAACAGCTCCGATGATTTTGAATGGTTGCTATCGATGTTGAAAATCACTCAAATTAAAAAACTGTTAACTTTACGTGTATTTAAAATGATTCGAAATCATATTTTCTATGAATAGAGCAATTTTTTTTTTTAATAATAAATAGTTCGGCATAAGGTCATCCGTAATAAATATTTTGATTTCACTTCTTTCATTAGTTCATTTTCAAAAAAAAATTATTCAGCTTATAATACTTTTTTATTTATAAACTTCGTGTAAAAAAAACTAATCACCGTAAATCGCCGTAATTTTTGAAAAGTTATTTTTTTTTAAATTTCAATATACAAGACCGACGCAGCAGCCATAAAAACTAATCTGCAAATTTAAATTGCATCGTGAGTACTACACATGCTCATATAAATAAACTGATCGTCATCTGTCTAGAAAATTTTGCTTAAAGGGGGGGGGTACACCCTGGAGGGCAAAAAAAAGCAAATTTTTCATGATTTTTCTCGAGCAAACATCAAAAGTTATTTAATTTATTAATAGTGTACATAAAAGAGTAACATTTGAACTACTTTCTGTAATTTTTTTGAATAAAAATATTAAAAAACAAGCCGATCCCAGTGCTTTTTCGGAGACGCCTTCGCTCGACGATTTTTTCCCGTGCACGGGTCCCGAGAAGAGCAAAAAGGTTGAAAAAAAATGTCAAAAAAATCGGTAAAATGGGTCTTATTCCTTACTTTTTGTACTTTTCAGATCCGTTTTCCCAAAAATCATAGCTGTTCATCTGCCCAAATGACGCTAAAAAACATTTTGTTGATTTTAGTAATTTTTAACCGATAAATTGATTTTCTGCAATATTAATTCTTCAAAGTAAAACGCATGAGGAACTTTTTGAAAGCATTACTAAATATACGTAAATATACGTTTTTATCATAAATTTCTCCTAGAATAAGCTCCCGCAATCTGTTTTATTTTCAATTCTTGGTTTTTTTTTTCTTTTGTTAAAATACTTAAGTTATGGTTCAAATTAAAAAGTTAAATAATAGGTCTAATCAGGGTGTTGAAAAAATTACTCGAGTTGACTCTTACCAAGTAATTAAATTTTTTTAATAATTTCATAGTTTTACATAGGCAAATGTTTAATTTCACTTTTTGTTGATTACAAAAAAGTATTTATCAGATGAGTAACAACAATTAAAGATTTCAGATAAAAAGTAACTTTTTGACTAAGCTTAAAGTATTTACAGTAATATCATATTTTATTTTTATTTAATTGAAATTTTTTTGAAATAAAACTATACAATAATAATCAATTTTGGCTCTAAATATTAACAAATAATTATATACAATAATAAATATACAAATTTTTGACATCAATCAATTTTTACACCGAATAAAATAGTTTATTATTTTACATGTGTTTTGATGAAAACTCAATAACGGCTTTTTTAAAATTTTTTATGTTTTGGGGATTTTCTATCGAACTTATTCGGTAACGACCCCAAAACTTTAAAAATTCTCTATGAATAGATTCGCCAGCTTGTTCTGACCACAATCCTAGACTCTCGCCGCTCAAGTAGTTAAGACTGTGTCTAAGATGACATAAAAGAACATGAATTTTAAGCGATGGGAGATCTCAAGGCATTGCAAGGCATTAGATAATTCACGAACATATTTATCTAAATCAAGATCGACTTTGTTAAAAGAAAAACATGCGTGTGCTATTTTGTTCATAGCTTTGAAAGCAACCACAAATGAGTGTATTTCTAAATAACCATATTGAAGATCTTTTCAAATTTTACTATTGTTTAAAAAATCTGCATTTTCTTATAGTTTTTTGCACGCATTGCCCTCAAAAATTTCCCCTTGATAATTTTTAGATATCGCAGTGAATTCATAGTGGACGGTGTACAAAGATATTAAGCGTAATATTTATGAGTATCAACGTACAGCTTATTAGCCTGAAATTAATTCATGACGTTTTGAAAATTCGTAAAAGTAATGAATCGAAACTAGAAATCATATGCGAATCTTTTGTTCAAACTTTCGATTTAAAAAAATAATTTTAAAATGAATGAGGAGTAAAATGTTAATAGTTGAATTTAAAAAATTGTTTTTTGACATACACCGTAAAGTCTTAAAAAAGTTTCATTAAATTTCTTCAAGTATTTTATGCATTATAATTTTTAGACATTACAAACAAAGTCTTAAAATTAGCTCAGCCATAGAGTTACTTGAAGTTTGATGTACAAAAAATTAAAATAGAGTAAAAAAAAAAATTATGTTTTAGTAAGGAATCCAGGTACTCATAGCGAAGTTTTTAAATAAAAATTTGATTCCGTAAGTCTGAAAAGCGTGAAAATATAACCCTGAATACCGATATTTAATTTTTTTTACTCCTGCGCCATCTGATAGTAGAAGTTGAAACCCGATAACCCAATAACCCAATAAGCCAATGAATTGGGTTATTTAAATTTGCCAAGTTCGGAATTTGCCAAGCTCGGAATATGTCGAGCTAAGCTCCAAGCTGAGCTATTCCAGGCTCCGAGCTGAGGTATGCCAGGCTCCAAGCTCCCACGCTAGGTTCCGAGCTCCTAAGCTAGGCTCCAAGCTTTGGCGCCGGGCTCCGAGCCACGTTAGCATAGACACTCTGGAAGCCCAGGATGGTCCTTTCACCCTCGGTGAGAATATTCGGAACTTTTTAGCCCCTTTTAAGGGTTTGATTTGTTAGAAAAAGAGCATCAGTACACCAGGAGAACATATCGCATCAGTAGTAAGCAACCGATCGGTAAGGCTTGCAACCTGTAACCTTTTGTTTTAGCTGTTCTCCTGATCGGATCTATTTTTTAAAGCCGAAGCTTTCTTTCAAACACTAATGCTATACTTATTAATTGATTTTTTCATTCATAATTTTACTCAATTTAGAGTTTGGTTAGCGTTTAGCAGTCCCAAGAGTGCATAAACACGAGGTGGTGATACTAGTGCGCTTTGCATAAAAAGTATGAAATCTACCGTATGCATATAACCAAAGTAATCAGAAGTTACAATTAGTAGTAACTTTATTTAAAGTTGTTTAATTTGTTATATTAGAAAAAAGAAATTATCAGTTTTTTGAACTAACTAAATAACTTATTTCAAAGCATTTCTTCCACGCCAAATTTAGTAATACTTTTGATCGTACTCATATTCGAGCCTTTTTTTTTATAGACGAGTTTTTAATACACTGAGTTGAAAAAAAAAAAAAAAAAAAAAAAAAAAATCAGAAAGAAGAGAAAAAAATGATGATTAAATTTTGAATAGTAAGAACCGATCTTTTGATATTTTTCCATTATGCATTCCTAGTAAGTGATTAACATCGCAGCCGTTCCTATGGAGACGCGGTGGCTTCGCTACCACGCCTTTCAACTATACCTATATGTTTATTCGACATGCTTCAGCTCTGTATAAAGCGCATCGGAGTGTCGGCTCCACGTTGCGGCGTTCATGCAAGATGCAACCAAACAACCAGTACAAGCCAAACAATCTCGTAATTAAATTTGGATATTTTTTTTATCACAGTATTATTTATTGAGCGTGAAAAAATGACACTTTTTTTTACCAGAAAGAGCGGTTGAAAAAAGTGTAAGATTTTTTTCGGTTTTCTCCTATTATAATAAGGCCCAGTGTAAAAAAAAAAAATTTTAACGAATTTTTTCTCAAAAAGAAGCATTTCAACCTTATGATGGATCGAATATAAATGTTGTAGCTTTTTGTTTAAGGAATCACCTGGAATTTTTTGAGCAAATCAAACGGTTGAATCAAAATTGCGTAAGCTTCCTCAAAGGCGCTTTGCTTTCACAGCAGAGAGTGAAAATCACTCACCATAAAAGCGCTACCGCGCTTTAGGATTGAAACTTGAACAAAATCAACTTTTTTATCATCATTTTTATTATTACCACAAGCACTGACAAAAGAAAGCACTTCAAAATCTACGAAGAAAAATTCAAGTAAAACACCATGATCCTTCTTTTGAAAACTTATTAAGTTAGAAAAAATTAAAATAAAAAATGATTAGCATTTTAAGAGTAAAAACTGTATAAAACAAATAAAAAGTATTCAACATTAACCCGCCAAATCTGAAAATTATTTTCTAACTTAAAAATCTGATAAGAAAAATTATTTTTGTAGTAATTGGTCAACTATAACAAAAGTTGTCAGGAGTCATAAATTCAGTTTTTCAAATTAAAAAATGTATTCAAAATTTTTTTTTTTTTTAGGATTTAAATTCAGCATAAATTTTTTTTTAAATTAATTTCAATTAAAAATAATAATTTATGTTTTATTATGGTTTAAATTATGTTTACTTAATAAAATAGTTTTGATCAACATTACCGAAGATATAATTTTTTAAAAATTAATAATTTTGACATCATTGCTCTAATTTACATGGTTAGTATGTCTACACATATCAGTATTTCAAAAACTTCAAAAGTCAATAACTCCTTTGATTTTTACCATTTTATTGGTTCTATTTTATCAAATTTTGGCAGAGTTATGAAGAATTCTGAAGACATATCATTGAATAAAAAATTGCAAATCTCGTTTTGCTTGATCTGGTTATAGACCAATAAATTGAAACACCTTAAATTATTTAAATATCACTTCTTTTTGTTGAATTAACTATGACAAAAACCCTCCCAGTTTGTTTTACTTGGCAAGGTTTTTTTTGGGGGTACATATTATTAGATATATACATATCTAATCGTATTTATATTCTAGGTGATATTACATACTATTCATGTATACATACACACATATATGTATATAGATATGTACAATGGTCACTGTCCGGCCTTCGGCCGAAGGCCGAATAGCGAGCACTGTACTTACCACATGAAAAATTACTAGAGCAATCATACACCTTCTTTAAGCGCAAATTACGCGCAATCCACCCACGTATTTCAAAAAACCAAAATAACCCATATTTTTTTTATTTTTTTTTCAAAAATAACCCATCAATAAAAACTTTTTCTAGGTTTGTGCGGTCCAACCAAAATAACCCATCCAAAATAACCTATCCAAAATAACCCTTCCAAAATAACCTATCACCCAATTCCTGGAACTAATTTTTTATTCATTCTCAGAAAAAATGGGACCAAACACTATCCTTACTGTCCGGATAGTGTTGAAATGTCTATGAACTGTTTGGTTAGTGCTTATAATGATATGTTACTCAACTTGTGTGTGAAGTTGTACAACTTTGGACACAATTTGAGTATCATATTTTATTCAACAAGATAATGTAGTTTAGTACTTTGATAAAAATGCGGCTGTTAATGTACCCTATTATTCAACGCTGCGGTGAAAAGAAAAAGTATCACTTCTACCGCGTATTTTACACGTCAAAAAGTACCGATTACATGGTCGAGTTGAATAATGTATATTTATATCAATATCTATTTATCGTGGTGTCGCTTTTGAGTCGGAGTTTTGGGTCGGTTTTTTCTGTCGTTTTTTACGGATTCACTCCTCACATATAAAGCTTCGCTTCAATTGTGTCTTTTCTAATGAGCGAGAACGAAAATTATCAAATGTAACTGATAAAATTCCAATATTTATATCTGAAATTACATGTAGACACTAGACATGTAATAGATCAAGGAATATGAAAATCGATATTTCCGCAAAAACGACCTAACCCAGGGTTAGGTCGTTGTTGCATCTAACGCCTCACATTCAAGTCCTTTTTTCATTTTTTTTTCCTTACTTTAAAAAAAAAATTGAACAAATAACAGAGCTATTTAGTTTTTCTCGGTGTCTCAAGTTGCCCTGATTGTTATGCTGCACCAGTGCAGTAATAAGAAATGAAACAATTTTTAATAACTCACGAAAAGTATGAATGCTTTTCAAGCGATTTACAATATTTTTTTTTATTTTCTAAGCAGAGCCGCTCCAAGAGAAATTGTTATTTGTTAAAATTTTCATGAAAATAAAAAAATAAATAAAAAAATTCATGTAAAATATATTTTGAATTTTTTAGAGGAATCTTTAAGGTTGTATTTAATTGATTATTTTCCCAAGCTGAATTTCAAACAATAAAAATGCCGCCAAATTTGACATTTGGCGGAGGGGTGTGGGTAAAATTATTTCGATAATTTTTCGGTTATTTCCAATTAGTCGCATGGCAACTCGAATTGTTAGGCTTGTTCAATTCAACTTTTGGGTTAGACCTGCGTCACTGCGGTGTATACCTATATATACCTATGGATACTCATATATTGGACTCTATATGTAAACATTTGTAACCTCTATAATTTAAACAATTGAAAATAATTGAATGTCAGTTGTTCCGCAAAAATGTAAAATACTGCATCATTTCTATGAGCTAAAATTCAGTTGGGGAAAATAATCCAGCCGAACAACCCTCGTAATTCAAAATTGTAGAAAATTTTCCTCCAGTTTTTTGCACAGCAACTTGCGGGGCAAGTTTGACAAAAAATCACTCGCGCTTCGTGCTCGTGATTTTTAACATGCCAAACTTGCCCCCCTCGTTGCTGTGCAACAAAACACAGTTGGAAAATTATCGACAATTTTGAAGCACTAGGGGTATTACGACTGATCATTTAACTTAATCTAACTGAAATATGTTCTGAAGATTTTATCTGAACTAAAAAACGTGGATCAGAATTTTTTTTACTTCTTGAATTCCTTTTATTTAAATCTTTCTGAAAATTTATCTGTCTGGATATTTGAATTCCAAAAAAGTAACAGTGACTCTCCGTATGATTACTTGTTAAACTATATTTCATCATTTCTTTTTTTCCGTTTATTTCAGTGCTCTGAAAAATGAGCTGAGTTACTAACTAATGATTATAGCCCTTTCACCAAGTTTCGCGCAAATCGTTATTTTTATTTGAGTATCGTGGTAGAATTGAATAAAAAAACTACAGTGTTAAATTTTGATTTTTGGAGGTTTTTCAACCATGTGAAACCTTTTGCCCAATCTTTGTATAGCCTTTTTAAGTTTTAAGACAAAAAGAAAAAAAAAACCTAAACCTTTAATAAAAATTTTCTTTTGCTCAAAATTTATTAAAAATTTAGTAAAAAAAGAAGTTTAGAAAATAAAACTTTTGAGATATTTTGAGATACAGAGCTCTGTAAATTTTTTTTAAACAAATTTTACATCCTATTTTGATTCTGAGACAACAATGATTGAAATATCGCAAACCGCATGAAAAAAATTTATTTAATCAATACTTATTTAAAATTTAGTAAAAGTAATACATTTTTATTCTCGAAATTTTTCATTTTTTCAAACCGCGTGAAACTTTTCACCCTATCTTATACAGATTATTATAATTTTGAGAAACAAATAACACCAATAGCATGAAAAAATATCTATTTATTCGAAAGTTCTTCAAAATTTAGTGAAAATAATACAGTTATTAAACTTGAATTCTTCATGTTTTTTGAAGAGTATGAGTTTTTTATCAAATTTCCTATATTCTATGACAATGTTTCAACCGACTAAGACGTGTGCCTTAACCGACTGATCCATCTATGGCTAGTTTTTACTCTTAAAATGCTAATCACTTTTTATTTTAATAGGAGAAGTGACTTTTTATTTTAATTTTTTCTAACTTAATAAGTTTTCAAAAGAAGGATCATGGTGTTTTACTTGAATTTTTCTTCGTAGATTTTGAAGTGCTTTCTTTTGTCAGTGCTTGTGGTAATAATAAAAATGATGATAAAAGAGTTGATTTTGTTCACGTTTCAATCCTAAAGCGCGGTAGCGCTTTTATGGTGAGTGATTTTCACTCTCTGCTGTGAAAGCAAAGCGCCTTTGAGGAAGCTTACGCAATTTTGATTCAACCGTTTGATTTGCTCAAAAAATTCCAGGTGATTCCTTAAACAAAAAGCTACAACATTTATATTCGATCCATCATAAGGTTGCAATGCTTCTTTTTGAGAAAAAATTCGTTAACATTTTTTTTTTTTAACACTGGGCCTTATTATAATAGGAGAAAACCGAAAAAAATCTTACACTTTTTTCAACCGCTCTTTCTGGTGAAAATAAATTCATTGAAACGTTTAAATAATTTTTTTTCGTTAGTGTCATTTTTTCACGCTCAATAAATAATACTGTGATAAAAAAAATATCCAAATTTGATTACGAGATTGTTTGGCTTGTACTGGTTGTTTGGTTGCATCTTGCATGAACGCCGCAACGTGGAGCCGACACTCCGACGCGCTTTATACAGAGCTGAAGCATGTCGAATAAACATATAGGTATAGTTGAAAGGCGTGGTAGCGAAGCCACCGCGTCTCCATAGGAACGGCTGCGATGTTAATCACTTACTAGGAATGCATAATGGAAAAATATCAAAAGATCGGTTCTTACTATTCAAAATTTAATCATCATTTTTTTCTCTTCTTTCTGATTTTTTTTTTTTTTTTTTTTTTTTTTTCAACTCAGTGTATTAAAAACTCGTCTATAAAAAAAAAGGCTCGAATATGAGTACGATCAAAAGTATTACTAAATTTGGCGTGGAAGAAATGCTTTGAAATAAGTTATTTAGTTAGTTCAAAAAACTGATAATTTCTTTTTTCTAATATAACAAATTAAACAACTTTAAATAAAGTTACTACTAATTGTAACTTCTGATTACTTTGGTTATATGCATACGGTAGATTTCATACTTTTTATGCAAAGCGCACTAGTATCACCACCTCGTGTTTATGCACTCTTGGGACTGCTAAACGCTAACCAAACTCTAAATTGAGTAAAATTATGAATGAAAAAATCAATTAATAAGTATAGCATTAGTGTTTGAAAGAAAGCTTCGGCTTTAAAAAATAGATCCGATCAGGAGAACAGCTAAAACAAAAGGTTACAGGTTGCAAGCCTTACCGATCGGTTGCTTACTACTGATGCGATATGTTCTCCTGGTGTACTGATGCTCTTTTTCTAACAAATCAAACCCTTAAAAGGGGCTAAAAAGTTCCGAATATTCTCACCGAGGGTGAAAGGACCATCCTGGGCTTCCAGAGTGTCCATGCTAACGTGGCTCGGAGCTCGGCGCCAAAGCTTGGAGCCTAGCTTAGGAGCTCGGAACCTAGCGTGGGAGCTTAGAGCCTGGCATAGCTCAGCTCGGAGCTTAGCTTGATAGCTCGACATATTCCGAGCTTGGCGAATTCCAAGCTTGGCAAATTCCGAGCTTGGCAAATTTAAATAACCCAATTCATTGGGTTATTGGGTTATTGGGTTATCGGGTTTCAACTTCTACTATCAGATGGTGCAGGAGTAAAAAAAATTAATTATCGGTATTCAGGGTTATATTTTCACGCATTTCAGACTTACGGCATCAAATTTTTATTTAAAAACTTCGCTATGAGTACCTGGATTCCTTACTAAAACATAATTTTTTTGTTACTCTATTTTAATTTTTTGTACATCAAACTTCAAGTAACTCTATGGCTGAGCCAATTTTAAGACTTTGTTTGTAATGTCTAAAAATTATAATGCATAAAGTACTTGAAGAAATTTAATGAAACTTTTTTAAGACTTTACGGTGTATGTCAAAAAACAATTTTTTAAATCCAACTATTAACATCTTACTCCTCATTCATTTTAAAATTATTTTAAAAAATCGAAAGTTTAAGCAAAAGATTCGCATATGATTTCTAGTTTCGATTCATTACTTTTACGAATTTTCAAAACGTCATGAATTAATTTCAGGCTAATAAGCTGTACGTTGATACTCATAAATATTACGCTTAATATCTTTGTACACCGTCCACTATGAATTCACTGTCAGATTCAAGTTTTTTGGCCATATTAACGCTACTTCTCGGCCAACAAGAGGAACTAGTTCGTGCCAAAACAAGTGATTTAATAACCCTTGCAAAAGATGCAGATCAGGAACTACGCATTTTTCTATCACAAGGACTTGATCATCTTCACAGAAAAGAGGAGAATTGATGGTACTATAGGATTCTTCTGCATTTTTCTTATCTTTGTAGATGGTCACAAATTTTTGATGATCTTCGCGTAGATCTTTACAACTCTTCAACTTATAAAATTTTTACCACTTTCTAAAAATTCTAATCGGGAGCCGTTGATTTGAAAATTGGAATCATTTAATTCTTCCTTTTTTTCCAAGTCTTTCAAAGACACAAAACAAAATGGACATGGGTATGACGAATAATCTGATTGCTGGCCATTAATTATTAACATTATCTTAAAGTCACAGACAAATTTGAAAGAAATATTATTTATTTTAACTAGATTAAATAAAATCTGAACATTGTCATAACTTTCAGTTATGTCTGGCACAATACAGAGTAAAATCAATTTATTTACACTTGTCAATTTCATTTTTTCTGCTTCAAATACTTCTGAATAAGAAAATATTTTTTGCATAGAGTTGTTTTCCTCATCAGAGTTGTAATTAGAATCTGAAGAATAATCTTTAGGTAGTAAAGAAAAACAAATTTTGAAGAAACCTTGTCCCCCATCAGCGATTAACTTTACGTAAATGAAACCAACACTTCGTCGATATTTTGTCACCACCGCCAACAACTCTTCCGCGTCAGCCCAAATGACAGGTCTTAGTTGTTTGATTTTTTGTTTGTTTTTTAAGGTGTCGAATTCGAAAAAATCTTCTTGATAATATTTTTCTAATATTTTAGAACTTTCTGATAATTTTTTTTCAAAACCACTCGAAACCGAAACTCTACCAGCAGAACTCCTAAAAAAATGCGTTACCGTTTTTATTTGATTTGCGGAAATGTTTGTTGAGAGCTGTAAATTTTGTAGATTTTGCATACTAAAACTTACTTTTTTTACTTTTTTTGCATTAACTAAAATTCTAGTTTGGCGATCTGTTGTACTCAAATTTAATCCGCTTGTACTGGGTTGTGGATCAAAATCTGACGACGTAGATTCTAATTTTCATTTTAAACAACCAGTTATAATTTGTTCTTGCTTTTTTTCTGGTAACTCATTCATTATCTGGGTCACGTTTTTTATAGCATTAGTAGGATTGCATTGATGGTTAATTCCCCTCCCAACTTTCTGATAGCATTTTTTGGAGACTGTTATTTGAGTTTCGTTTTCAATTTTTGATATTTCTTTTTTTTTTAAGCGGGATTTTCAAGAATTTTCAAATTGCCATTGGAATGATCAATTTTCAAATTAGTATCACGAATTTGGCCTTTACCTTTTTTAACTTATGCATAACCTTGAGAACGACCTGTTCTACAAATATAACAGTTGCATTCAGCATTATTTCTTGTTTTTTTAGGTAACTGTACATCTTCGTAATTTGGCATGGTGGGTAATATTCTTTTTTTTACATTTTTTTTCATCATGACTAGAAATAGCAAGTCGACAAGAGCTGCATATACCAAGAGGGAATTTTGAATTGGTTTTACTAAAGTTTTTGTTAGGGTATAGTGATTTATCAATTACCTCTAATGCATCGTTTATACAAAATTCAGTTTTGTTTTTACCAAAACTAATTTTTCTTCCACATGGGGCACACACCTTCAGTCGATTTTCTTCATGATCACATTTGTGATTCATCTTTGAAATTATTAACTGTGAAAAAATATTACAATAATTACCCCTCATAACTTATCATAACAATAATAATTATTATTATTACTACGACTTAATTTTACTTAGTTTTTGAAACAAAATGTTGATAAATCTAATTTTTACAAGTAAAATAAAAATAAAGAACTTTTTCGATATTAACATAGTTAGTTAATTTTTAAAAATACTTTTTTTTTAAAAGAAAATTTTTCCATACACAAAGATAATTGTAAATTTATTAGAAAATGGAGAGTCTGATTTTTAGAAACATCTGGATTTTCCAAAAGAAAAGAAGCTTTCGTAAATTAAAGTAAAGGTTAAATTTATTGCAACTTACTTTAAAACTAGTTCCTTGTTTTAAATTGTCACGGTAGTAGTGCTACATACAATCACTCAAAATTAAAAACAGAAATTATAATAAAAACATAAGTATACAAAAAATGACACTTGTAGAATGAAACAACAATAAATTGATTCGAACAACAAAGAAGAACAGTTGAAATGATTGCGATTTGAATTAACCACAAATATGATGCCAAAGTACATAAGTTTCTCACGAGTGGCGCTGTATACTACGAATGCGCCAAATTCAAATCAATGCTTATTTCACTTTAAATACTTAGAATTATCTTACTCAAAAAAATCAATAAATTGTAATGAATATAGTTTAATATAAAATATAATGACAGCAATAAATAAAAATAAAATATGATATTACAGCAAATACTTTAAGCTTTGTCAAAAAGTTACTTTTTATCTGAAGTCTTTAATTGTTGTTACTCATCTGATATAGTATTTTACATACCTGAGGGAGTCAAAAATTAGTTAGCCCTTAGCAAACCGAAATTGATGCCCGAGCCGAAGGCGATGGTGTCAAAGGTTTGCTAAGGGTTAGCTCATTTTTGCACTCCTTCGTATGTAATATATTTTTCAACAGGAGGCAAGGAAAGTTCAAACTCCCTGTTTGGGACAAATCAGAAAGTTTGAAATTTCTGCGCCGTGTGTTGAAAAATACTTTTTTGTAATCAACAAAAAGTGAAATTAAACATTTGCCTATGTAAAACTATGAAATTATTAAAAAAATTTAATTACTTAGTAAGAGTCAACTCGAGTAATTTTTTCAACACCCTGATTAGACCTATTATTTAACTTTTTAGTTTGAACCATAACTTAAGTATTTTAACAAAAGAAAAAAAAAAAAAAACCAAGAATTGAAAATAAAACAGATTGCAGGAGCTTATTCTAGGAGAAATTTATGATAAAAACGTATATTTACGTATATTTAGTAATGCTTTAAAAAAGTTCCTCATGCGTTTTACTTTGAAGAATTAATATTGCAGAAAATCAATTTATCGGTTAAAAATTACTAAAATCAACAAAATGTTTTTTAGCGTCATTAGCGTCATTACAGAAAGTAGTTCAAATGTTACTTTATTATGTACACTATTAATAAATTAAATAACTTTTGCCGTTTGCTCGAGAAAAATAATGAAAAATTTGCTTTTTTTTGCCCTTTAGGGTTAACCCCTCCTTAAGTTTGGTGCTGCTGTCCAAGGCGTAAGAAGAATTAAAAAAAAAAAAAAAAAAAAAAAAAAAAAAAAAAAAAACATTGACAACGGTGCCAACTTGAAGGCACAGATATACTTATACACATGTTCAATTGAGTACCCCGTTACCCATATATATAATCTGCATCGCTCGCCACCAATCGTGGAAACATTTTTTAGATTTGTTGCTTATAACAATATAAGCTGATTCGGCCGAGGGCT
The DNA here is from genome assembly GCA_038277355.1 of Encarsia formosa. Lineage (NCBI taxonomy): Eukaryota > Metazoa > Arthropoda > Insecta > Hymenoptera > Aphelinidae > Encarsia > Encarsia formosa. The sequence continues at coordinate 52,277,321 of CM076187.1, read as the reverse complement.
GAACTTAAACTCGGCAAACACACATTCGTATGCATGTATCACATCCACTCATTTGTAAGCATGCATTGCTCGCCACTTGAAGATGTTGTACTTCAATTTCTTTCTATTTAATTTTATTTATTTTACAAGGCATGGGTAACAAAAATCAAAATATAATCGCAGCATCAGAATCGGCACCATCACGTGCGCACGCATTCACGAAAGCACATTGCTCGTCACCTACTGTTTCAGTTATAAGATTTATTGTAAAGACTAGGAATCTCATTTTGAAGACTTTTCAACTTGTAGCCTTTGCATAAAATTAACAATTACCTTAAAAATTGCGGTGAAAAGCATATTATCAGATACTTTTGCAGCATAGCTGCAGTCTACGCGCTGCTCATGCAAGAGGTTAGAAGCTCGACATTTCTTTCTACAGTGGCTACACGTTGGTATAGTAGATCGCCTCAATGCAGCATTGTTGTACTTTCCACTGGAAAGTCAAAGAATTTTATCCAATGTTTATATTAATTAATAATGATACAAATAGATTATTAGAAGCATAGGTTATATTATAATTATAAAGTGGCGCATAGTCTGCTACTGATTAGTACTGCAGACAGCCGCACCGTGCGCTCCGTCCTCGCTCGGTTAAAAATGTCTCGCTAGGTATTGGGAATGAGAGAGACGGAGAGATACGTTTTCCTGTTTAACCGGATATTCTCGACTGAAATCCAAAATTGACTGAATTTTATCGATATGATTTTGGCACTCTCAAAATTGAAATGCAAAAGAGAATATTTCTGGAAATTTTTTTTTTTAATTACTTAGGGGATCGTCAGATATGTGAGGAGTAAACTTGTCATAACACTCGCAACATTGTTTTTTACAGGACCAACGTAACCTCAAACCATAAATTCAAAATATATAAAGCGTATGCTTTGATGGCAGTTTTTTTCGTTGTTATTGTTATTGAAAAAAAACTCAATCGCCTTGACTAAAGCACTACTGCGCTTTAGAATAAAAAATCTATTATTCCGCAAAAATGTTAAGTACTGCATTTGTATGGGTTGAAATTCAGCTGGGGAAAATAATCCAGCCGAATACCCCTCGTGGTTCAAAATTGTAGAAAATTTTCTACCAGTTTTTTTGCACAGCAACTCGCGGGACAAGTTTGATAATAAATTTGAGTTTTTAACCAGCCAAACTTTCCCCCTTCGTTGCTGCGCAGCAAAATAGTCGGAAAATTGTCTACAATTTTGAAGCACTAGGGGTATGGCGACTGCTTCAATTGATAATTTATAAAAATTAGAGAAAATCAATTTACACATGTTTAATTGATTTGTTGCTATGAAAGTTTTTATGAAACACGTTAAATATATTGGGCCCATAAACTCTTAATTGATTTAAAGTGGTTTATTATTTTTCATGAAATCATTTCTATAGACTTTTTATGATTCGAAAAAAAAAGACCGGTTGTTTTACGTTTTGTCAAAATTAACAGTCTTTTTCAAAACATTTAAAATTTTACTAATTCAAAAGTGATTCACTGCAATTTCAGTTACGCTTTATTTTGTATTTTGTACTCTTTTAGCAGGTCTATTGGGTAAAACTAAAGGGTATAGCTGGGTAAGATAGTTGAATCGGCCCCCACGGCAAACCCTTACAATATATATATATCATTCGAAAGGGCAAAAAAAAAAGAAAATTTTTGGCGCAAACCGCATCTCCCTATTACCAATCTATGGACCCTAGGGTTTAAAATAGTGATTTTTCAACTTCTTCAATATCTCAGAACCTATTAGGGCTAGAGACATGCGGTTTACGGCAAAATTTTCAAAAAAAAAAATGTAGTTCACCTATATTTTTTAATATTATTTTTGGCGCCAAATTTAAACCGTTTGAGCCATTTTTCGACTTTTTTTACCTTAAATTTGCGATTAAAATAACCTGATCAGAAAGATTGTCAGGGCGCTAGCTAGGGCCTCGTTAATTGCCCCGAGAGCATAGTAAGGCCCTCGTTAGAATTGTAACGGGGCATTCACGGGGCGAGACTTAGGGCCTAATGAGGTTCAGTTGAAATAGTATTTTTGGTATTTAGATTTCGAGGTTATAACTTATTCCAAATGTATAAACAACAACTTGGACAATAAAATCTTGATAGTTTAATTTTATTTATTCACGCAATAATTCTGAAAAAATCGAAAAATTCATTGTTTAAAAAAGATGAAGTGAAAAATGTCACTAAGATTCTAAATAATTTTAGTAAAAGTTTTTTTCGAGGTTTTTTTTACTAAAACCACTACTACTTTTTAATCAAACTTGTTTTCACGGAATTTGAATATATTTTTAGTTTTATTTTTAAAATCACTTTTTCTGTAATAAACACTTACTATATATATATTCAACTTAAAATCACAATGTTTACATGACACATAACCTCTAAAACAAGTTATTTTCTTTATATTCTATGACTGTCAGTGTTGTTTAGAGGGTTAGCTAAAATTTTTGTTCAATTCTTTAAATTCATTATCCCCACTAAAGTTTTAACTTTTCAATTTCACTCTCTTAAAAAAACTATCCACCTGTGTCAAATTTTCAGTCAATTACTGCATACGTTCATAGTAAATGATCTAGAGACGCCCGAAACAGCGCCTTGGCTTCGCCCCGTTACAAACCGAGCTAGGGCCTCTGAAGGCTACCTTACGAGGCCCTCATTCGCTCCCCAATAGCCTTCTGATCGGGAAATTAAAGACAAACGCCTCGCTAGAAAAAAAAAATGTGATGTATTTTAACAAAAATTAACCGCTCTGATTTTTTCAGATTTTTAAAAGGGGGGGGGGGACTTTTCTGACCGATTTATCAAAACTTTTTACATAAAACGCTGCCTAGCGGGCGCATATTTAGTCAAAATTAAAAATTATATATACGGTTGAACTACATTTTTTTTTTTAGAAAGTATTGCCACAAACCGCGTTTTTCTAGCTATTTTAGGTTATGAGATATTGATAAAAGTTAAAAAATCACTATTTGGTTCTACGCATGCGCAGTTAAGGGGAAAAAAATTTGCGGTTTGCGCCAAAAATTTTCTTTTTCATAGACCTTTCGATTGATATATATATTGTAGGGGTTTCTACGAAAAAAATTTTGACTTCTTTATCTAGCTTAATTTTTTATAGGGTTATTATTAACTTTTAGGATTTTTAAGTTATAAATTGGCCCTGGGATGCAAACCGCAAATTTTTTTCCCTCAACTGCGCATGCGCGGAGCCAAATAGTGATTTTTTAACTTTTATTAATATCTCATAATCTAAAATAGCTAGAAAAACGCGGTTTATAGCAAAATTTTCTTTAAAAAAAATGTAGTTCAACCGTATATATAATTTTTAAATTTGACTAAATACGCGCCCGCTAGGCGGCGTTTTATGTAAAAAGTTTTGATAAATCGGTCAGAAAAGTTTCCCCCCCCCCTTTCGAAAATCTGAAAAAATCAGAGCGGTTAATTTTTGTTAAAATACATCACATATTTTTTATCTAGCGAGGCGTTTGTCTTTAATTTATTTTAATCGCAAATTTAAGGTAAAAAATTCGAAAAATGGCTCAAACGGTTTAAATTTGGCACCAAAAATAATATTAAAAAATATAAGTGAACTTAATTTTTTTTTTAAGAAAATTTTGCCGCAAACCGCATGTCTCTAGCCCTAATAGGTTCTGAGATATGAATTAAAGTTGAAAAATCACTATTTTAGACCCTAGGGTCTCTAGATTGGGAATAGGGAGATGCGGTTTGCGCCAAAAATTTTCTTTTTTTATGCCCTTTCGAATGATATATATATTGTAAGGGTTTGCCGTGGGGGCCGACAAATAATTTATAAACTTTTATATCACAAATAAACAAGACAATAAACAATTTAAAATAAGAGTATCCGACAGAATAGATCTCGAGTTTTAAGAAAAAAAAAGGATTTTGATTATTGTTAGTTTTGTCAAAATTATAGGGCTTTTTAAAAATTCCTAAAATATCACTACTTTTAGAATAATTGAATTTGTTGGTTGAAATTTCAGTTACTCTTAGATTTGTTCTTTGTACTCTAGTAAATAACTTGCTCGATAACTTCTATAAAAATTCAAAGGCTTATTTTGGGAAGCACTAAAAGTTCATAAATTAGATGGAACTAATAATACATAAATTTTCTACGACAAATAAACAATTTTAGAAAAAGAGTTTGTGAGAGAAGGGAAGTCTGTGGGAGTGTTTGGAGAAGGAGAAAAGAAAAACGAAGAGAAGATGCATTAAGAGTAAGCGAAAGGCATGAAAGAGGAAGGAGGAACCGTACAGCGTAGATGTTACTTTGAAAAAGCTGAGCAGTAACAACTTTACTTTCTGGCTTGGAATTTTTTTCTAATTCTCCTTCTTAGAATTAGACTCAAGCAGATATATTTTAAAATTTTGAATTGAATTTTATTTAACTGAGTAAAATATGTCTATGATTCGAGTTGTTAAATCTTAGCATAAAATTAAATTTTTGTATTTTGTGCTTAATTTTGACCGTAGTAACAGTATCGTAAGATTTGTAGTACTCTAACGGTTTTTTTTTAGAATTTTCTTTCAAGAAACATGGATGTGCAAGCAATACATATAAAGAGAAAGTTATCAACTGAACTTTTAGGTAAACAAAAGACCAATTTATTTAACAAAAACTTTTAGCAGGATCGTGTGATTTGTGTTGATTTTATTTTGTTTATTCATAAAAAAATGGTATTGTTTTTAAATATATCAATGCTTTATAATAAAATATCAAATAATAGTTTTTAAAATTTGAAAATTTAATACTTAGTAATTCAATACTACTCAATAATTAGAGATAAAAAACTAAATTCATTATAATATTATCATTAATTCTACTTATTTTTATTAAAACTTAAAAAGAGTATTGTTAGTTATTATTACCATTTTCTATATCAATAAATTTTAATATTGTTACTTTTACTGATATTTACGTAAAGTTTCATAATCATATTTTAATACACTTTAACAAAAAAGAAAAGGAAAAAAAATTGTTACTAAATGATGTAAAAATTACTTTTTTTGAATTCAGTTTAAAAAATACAATGTTTATTTTGAAATATAGGTTGTTCAGGCACACCTACAGTTTTAAATTCGAAAGTACAGAAAATGATAGAATAAACCTAAGAATTTTATTGAGTAACAGCAGAGTAAGGAGAATGGTAGGCGTACCTTATCGAGCTAGTCGCAAGTATTTACGAATGAATAATTAGCTTGGGCAACTTTTCAAAGGAATTAACCTTGATCTTGCCCACGCATAGTGACGTATACTTTTAGGCAGTGTTAAATAAAAATCAAGGCAAACATTATTAATATTATTGAATGATCATTTTTTTAGTTCTAATATTTTTGATCTTTTCTTGAAATTAGTATTTTTTTACTCTCAGAAAATATTCATAACTTCTCTTCTAGGTTTTCATTATTATAATTTTTTTAAATTAATTTATTTACTTTTTTATTCAGGTGCATTCAAACCACTAAGGTTTACTCGGTCATAAATTTCTTTTCGGTATAGATAATCTCGACTTTGCGTAAAGTCGATTAATCTTTTTATTTATTTATTATTTTTTATTCAGAAACAATTGATTTATTGTGATTCATCACTGATATTTAATAAGACGTGTTTCAGAATGTTCCATAGTTATTTTTTAGATTCATTTAATCTCTTAAGCTGAGAGCAAATAAATCTGTTGAAACATTTTTTTTTCTTTTTCTTACTTAAAAATTTTTTCTTGGGTAATTCTTATCAACAATTTATAGATCTTGCTAGAAGCGTTTTTAACTCTACTAAACATTAGTACACGTATTTGATTGAAACAGGAGCTTCAACGAAATCAACAAAAAATTCACGGCAAAGTAAGAATGGTGCTCGACGAATTGTGACGCGTATTATACGAAAAACAACAACAGTTACGCGAGGAGAAGAAGATAGAGCATGTGAAGATCCAAAAAAAATTTGTCCAAAACTTATTGAAAAGGTATTTTTTGAAATTATTTGATTTATTACTTCAACTGTGAATCGCTGTTATTAAACCTGCGGCCGCGTCGTGAGTTTTATAATCTATTTAAACGAGGTAATAATTAGGTAAAGATTCAGTGAAAATGGCGATTAAAACAAGATATAATCAATAAGCAATGCAAGCTTTTTTATGAAGATAGTTTTTTATCCTATTAAGGTGAAGACGTAACCAGCGCTGGAAGTAAAAAGTGGCTATAAAAAAAAAATAAAAGGGAAAATGTAAAAAAACGCTCTGTAGCGCGCTAGACAATAATTTTAGCTATTTTTTAAGCCTTGTTTGATGAAAATCGGTTAAAAAATAACTTCAGGAAACTTGGAAAATCGTTTTCCTCCCGTTAACCATGTGTAGCAGATCCTTGCGTCGTCTGCTACCGCACGCGTAGTAAATGCACGAACCGCACATGCACCCGTTCTCATAACCTTTAAAATTTATTTCCCTCAATGAAATTCTAAATTTTTTAAATTATTTATTTCATGCAGCACATGCAAAGAAAAAAAAATTTTAGTAAGCAATCATACAAGCAGCAGGCAGTGATAAATAATTCTTCTTTCTTCAATATTAATAAATTATTTCTCCAACTGTCTGAAATTTCTTGAATAATTATCTTGATATGGGTACTTTATTAGATCCTGTTCTTGTAGCAACCGTGTCGATTACTTTTCTTCTTATAATCATCTTCCTTTTTGTACCAACACTGAAAGCTTCTCTCTTGCCGTCACCCAGTAAGATAATTAATTATCAATAAAAGAAAAATTACATGCTTAGACTGATGAATATATTTTAAAAAATAGTAGTTTTCATGCATTTTAGTCAAGTATTAATAAAAAGCAGAAGAATATATCAAAACTAAATGAACCAAAGTAATCACAGAACTTACAGTTTACACTTGGTTTACACCTGTGTGCAGTGCACCCGTCTGCACCAGAGTGACCGATCCCAGCCCAGGTGGTACCGCGAAATTTGAAAATCTTCCGGCACAGATCAGGCAAACAAAAAACTCAATAACGCTGGGCGCCCAGCTTTTTTTATGAACTAATAATTAAATAAATAAAATACCCCCTAATTTTACAACCCAATAACGCTGGGGGTACGAGTTTTTAATAAGTAAAAAAAATAATAAACAAATTAACCCCCAAGCTATACAATCCAATAACGCTGGGCGTCCTGGTTTTTTATGAATAAAAAAACTAATAAACAAATTATCCCCGAAGTTAAACAACCCAATATCGGTGGGTGTCTGAGTTTTTTATAAACAAAAAAATTAATAAACAAATTATCCCCCAAACTATACAACCCAATAACGCTGGCCATCCTCGTTTTTTTATCGATAAAAAAACTAATTATAAGATTAACCCCCAAGCTATACAACCCAATAACGCTGGGCGTCCGAATTTTTTATGAAAAAAAAAAATTAACTAACTATTGACCCATAAGTTAAACAACCCAATAACGCTGGGTATCTTAGTTATTTAAACAATAAAAAAATCTAATAAACAAATTATATCCAAGCTACACAACCATAACGCTGGGCGTCTGTTTTTTTGTTGTTGTCAACGGTATTTTAATCCTGGACATATCAACTGCAGTTTTCTGAATATCAAAGATAAGTGCCTCGTGATAGTCTATTAAATCATTTATTTGTTTATTAAGAGCCCCAAATTTTTCACTAGGTTTAACGATTAAGCCTGTTCATTTATTGAATTGTTAAAATAATTTTAAAAAGTCCCGTACTCCTCAAATTATTGGCTTGTAAAGCTTGAGGGATAATTTGTTATTTAGTATTTTTATTCATAAAATAACTAGGACGCCTAGCGTTATTGGGTTGTATAGTTTAGGGGATGATTTGTTTATTAGTTTTGTTATCTAGATAAAAAAGTTAGGATGCCCAGCGTTATTGAGTTTTACAGATAAGGAGTAACTTGTTTAATAATTTTTTATTTACAAAAAACTCGGACGCCTAGCATTTTTGGGTTGTACAGCTTGGAAGATAATTTGTTGACTAATTTATTTATTTATAAATAATTAGGATGCCCAGCGTTATTTAGTTTTACTGCGAAGGGGTTTATTGTTTATTAATTTTTTTGCTTATAAAAAACTCGGATGCCCAGCGTTATTAGGTTGTATAGCTTGGAGAATAATTTGTTTATTAATTTTTTTAATTATAGAAAACTCGGACGCCCAGCGTTATTGGGTTGTATAATTTAGGGGATAATTTGTTTATTAGTTTTTTTATTGATAGAAAAACCAGGACGCCCAGCATTATTGGGTTGTAAAGCTTGGGGGATAATTTGTTTATAAATTTTTTTGCTTATAAAAAACTCGGATGCCTAGCGTTATTGGGTTGTATAGTTTGGGAGATAATTTTTTCATTGGTTTTTTTTATTGATAAAAAAACCAGGACGCCCAGATAAGGTCGAAACTTAAAATCTGATAAAACCAAGTATCGTTGTTTTTTTGAGGGTATAATTTTTATGAAAAAACCAATGGACCTATTGACTTGAAACTCTGGACCCTGCTTTCTAGTTATTTTAAAAAAATTTAGAAAATTTTTTATACACTTCTAATCAATTACTAAAGCAGATAAGGTCGAAACTTAAAATCTGATAAAACCAAGTATCGTTGTTTTTTTGAGGGTATAATTTTTATGAAAAAACCAATGGACCTATTGACTTGAAACTCTGGACCCTGCTTTCTAGTTATTTTAAATAAATTTAGAAATTTTTTTTTACACTTCTCATCAATTACTTAAGCAGATAAGGTCAAAACTTAAAATCTGATAAAACCAAGTATCATTGTTTTTTTGAGGGTATAATTTTTATGAAAAAACCAATGGACCTATTGACTTGAAACTCTGGACCCTGCTTTCTTGTTATTTTAAATAAATTTAGAAATTTTTGTTTACACTTCTAATCAATTACTAAAGCAGATAAGGTAAAAACTAAAAATCTGATAAAACCAAGTATCGTTGTTTTTTTGAGGGTATAATTTTTATGAAAAAACCAATGGACCTATTGACTTGAAACTCTGGACCCTGCTTTCTTGTTATTTTAAATAAATTTAGGAATTTTTTTTTACACTTCTAATCAATTACTAAAGCAGATAAGGTCAAAACTTAAAATCTGATAAAACCAAGTATCGTTGTTTTTTTGAGGGTATAATTTTTATGAAAAAACTCATGGACCTATTGACTTGAAACTCTGGGCCCTGCTTTCTTGTTATTTTAAATAAATTTAGAAATTTTTTTTTACACTTCTAATCAATTACTAAAGTTGTTTAATAAACTTAATTACTAAAGCAGATAAGGTCAAAACTTAAAATCTGATAAAACCAAGTATCGTTCTTTTTTTGAGGGTATGATTTTTATGAAAAAACCAATGGACCTATTGACTTGAAACTCTGGACCCTAATTAATAGAAAATCCTTTGACTAGAGAAAAGAGAGTAAAAAATTGTAGTGTTTATAAGTTGTGGGCAACTAAAATTTAATTTTATTATACTTATTGTGCCCTTAAGTACACAATTATTTTATCTAAGCGTTGGTTTCCACAAATCTTCATCAAATTCAAAAAGCCACACTCAAATTTGAGAAAACAACAAAAATTTATATTAGCAAAATTTATTTAAAAACAGCCGTTATACATTTACACCTATGATTCATGAACACAAGAGAGTTTTTTTCTTTTTTAGATATCTGGTAGTTATGAATTTCCACTTTTTATTTAAAAGTAATGTTTGATTAAAAATCTTTTACTAAATAAAAGTGAGGGAACAATTTTAGTTTTGATAAACTGTAATAGTTGTTAAAATTTAGTTTTATTTCTCTTATTGCACCCCAAGTATTAAAGAGAACGCAGCAACAGTCAAATTGGATGGAGGAGTCAACAAAAACATATTTAAGATAAATTTATTTAAAAGCATTAGTTTATTTACATCTACTATAGTTATGAACACTAGATAGCTCACAAGAAAATGATTGATTTTTTTACTATTTTTATTTATCCTATTGTCATGAATTAACACTTTATATTAAAAAGTAGTTTTTGTTTTTAGTTTTCACTAATAATTGTTGCTTGATGCATACAAAATTATTGGTTATATTTGGCAGTACTGCATCCTTCGCTCACTAGCAGCAACTAGCAGACGACATACACTACTACAATTTTGAATAAGAAAAAAACCGATTTTCCAAGTTTCCTGAAGTTATTTGTTAACCGATTTTTATCAAATAAGGCTCAAGAAATAGCTAAAAATATTATCTAGCGCGCTACAGAGCGTTTTTTTACATTTTCTCTTTTATTTTTTTTTAAATTGCAATCGACAAATTTTATGAAAACGCGGTTACGTCTTCACCTTAAGCGAAATTTTGAAAAAATTTGTACGAATATACGATTAAATCCTAAAAATAATGACATAAAAAAGTCGTTTCCCGAAAAATTTTTAAGAAAAAAATTCACTTGGTGAAAATCCACGATAGATATTAAAAATAGAATCAACTGTTTTCGAATTTAACCAATTTTATGATATCTGTGAAAATCAAAAACAGTTATTTTTGTTTTAATAGATGAATTGTAAAGTCTAGCTTTTTTAGTTTAAACAAAGCTTTAAAAATATTTAACTACTTTAATTTATGTTTCAAGTACTACAAGCGTAAAATTTGTTCATTTGCAGTAATCATCACAACTTAAAAAAGTTTTTTTTTTATTTTCAACTCAAAGCACCCACAAAGGGTTGTGATAATTACAACCACTGTGCAGTGAAGTCAACTGGAGGTCTGACTTCCTGGAACGTTTGAATAAGTAAAAAAAGAAAAGTGTTGACTCCTCAGTTCTGTTGATTAATTCAGATCTACATATTCTTATAAATCAATAAATGCAAAAATGAAAATTGTACAAAGAGACGTTTTTATTGATGGCCACATGAACAAAGTTTCATTAGTTATTTCAGATTTTTGCAAAAATAGATTGTTTTTAAGCCTTCTAACAGCCAAAGAAACTTCCATAAGTATTAATTGCATAAAAAAACCTTGAAAGCTTATTAACAAATTTAAATAATTGTAGTCACTTTACTCAAAAACCAAAGTTATGAGAATATAGTTTTAATGAGGTTATCAGTATACATCTATGAATTACTATAGTCAATTTGATTTCTGTTTTTTACAAATTGACCGTAAAACTCTAATTATCGTATGTTTTTTAAAGAATCTCCAGTAATAAGTAAGTATTTTAGTTAAAAATTTTTTTTTTTTTTTTTTTTTTTTGAGAATAACAAAAAATCAAAAATTCAAGTTAAAGTTGAAAACTATTAAAAAAAAATAAAAAACAATAATAAGCAGAAAAGTGATTATTTTGATTGTGTAGTCGCAGTTTTTAAGGACCAAATAAAAAAGATAATTTTAAATTTGTTATTTATTAAACTAGCTCTTCTGAGCGCGCTTCAAGCGCGCATAGGAAGAAACAATAAGAGTAACCTCAAAATGCACTTTTCGAAAATTTTAAAAACTTCTTCACCAATCAGCTCACGAATAAAAATCTTACGCAAGATGGCGATAGCTCTCTTTTATAAAGGGATTTTGTTACAATTAATTTATTACACGGACAGAAAAAAAACAGGAATTTACTGTGGTAAGCTAACACGAAAAAATCGTGTGTTAACCTTACGCAGAAAAAATCCTAAGCGCTCCTGTAGCCGAACCAATCAGGCAATCAGGTGTGACCAGAGTGATTTTGATTGGCTCTCTTACAGTAGCGCTTAGGATTTTTTCTGCGTAAGGTTAACACACGATTTTTTCGTGTTAGCTTACCACAGTAAATTCCTGTTTTTTTTCTGTCCGTGTAATAAGTCGAAGAAAAAAAAAAAATTGGTAGAAAAGTTTCTAAATCGAACTTTTTATTATTTTCAGAATACCAGGGCCAGACAAGTTTATTAAACACTGTACTATTTACTGTTTTTTAAGCACGAATATTAATAAAATACGGCTGACAATCGTTTTCCAAAAGTAATAAAAATGTTGGCTTGAAATTCATTTTCTGTAGATCTAGTGCAAGTATCTCTCCATTTTCAATAATTTTATTTAGTTTTTTTATAAACAAATAATAAAAGTATCAACAAAATCAGGTTAAAGACACTGGGTTATGTAAAAACTAAAATAACTGAATTATTGGTTTGAAATTTAAACAGTAAACTGTATTGAAAAATTCGAGATACTTGTACTAGATACACAAAAAATTAAACTTTCTACAAAATTTCATGTCGAAGTATGGATTACTTTCAGAAAACTATTGGCAGCCGTACTTTATTAGTATTCGTGCTTGTAAAACAGTTAATAATACAGTGTTTAATAGAAATGGCTAAAAATGGTGTGCCAAAACTGCAGGATGATTTATATAATGTTTATAAAGTGCAAAAAAACTTTGCTAGTACCAAATTTATTTTTTATCTTTGCATATAAATGCAGTGGCGAATTAAAGATTTCGGCGCCCTAGGCTATCCAGTTTTTGCCGCCCTTCAAATTTTCGAAAATTCGGGCACCCGAGATCAATAAAAAAAACTGATCAGCTATCCCCCAAGCTCTGAACCCCCAAATACTCTGGGCGCCCAAGTTCAACAAAAAAAACTTATCGGCTATACGCCAAGCTCTAAACCCCCAAAATACCCTGGGCACCCGAGTTCAATAAATAAACTGATCAGCTATCCTCCAAGCTCTAAACCCCCAAATACCCTGGGCGCCCGAGTTCAATAAATAAACTAATCATCTATCCCTCAAGCTCTAAACCCCCAAAATACCCTGGGCACCCGAGTTCAATAAATAAACTGATCAGCTATCCTCCAAGCTCTAAACCCCCAAATACCCTGGGCGCCCGAGTTCAATAAATAAACTGATCAGCTATCCTCCAAGCTCTAAACCCCCAAATACCCTGGGCGCCCGAGTTCAATAAATAAACTAATCATCTATCCCTCAAGCTCTAAACCCCCAAAATACCCTGGGCACCCGAGTTCAATAAATAAACTGATCAGCTATCCTCCAAGCTCTAAACCCCCAAATACCCTGGGCGCCCGAGTTCAATAAATAAACTAATCATCTATCCCTCAAGCTCTAAACCCCCAAAACCCTGGGTGCCCGAGTTCTACAAAAAAACTGATCAGTTATCCCCCAAGCTCTGAACCCCCAAATACCCTGGGCGCCCGAGTTCAATAAAAAAAACTGATCAGTTATCCCCCAAGCTCTAAACCCCCAAATACCCTGGGCGCCCGAGTTCAATAAATAAATTGATCAGCTATCCCCCAAGCTCTAAACACCCAAAAACCTTGTGAGCCCGAGTTGAATTATTCCAAAGGAATATGAGTGCATTTTAGTTAACTTGAGCATGAAGTAAATAATTTAGTTCCAATACCTAATTAAGCTGCACTGGTGCAATAATACCATAAAGTTATAAATCTGAAATTTTTAACTCCAAAATGGCGTGGTTGACTAGGAAAATACTATAAGTTTTCACTTATAGTAACTCTTTGTTTGCAACATTATCAACAAATTTTATTTTTTAACTATAAATTAAATGCTTCTACGAATGAGACACATTTCGAGAAAAGCGTAAAAATTTTCGTTTGTTTATTGGTTATTAATTTTATTATTTTATATTGATTTTTAATTATTTTGTAGTACTTTCAAGTGATGTAAATAAAAGTACACCACAACCTTTTTGTGGAATAAAAAAAAAAAAAAAAAAAAAACTTTTTTATGGACTTGATATTCAAATATAAAGTACGCTTGTAAAATTATTCCACTCAGTAACCAGAATTTTGGGAGGTCTACAGCTTGAAAGATAACTGATAAGTTCTTTTTATTGAACTCGGATTTCCAGGGTTTTGGGGGCTTAGAGCTTGAGGGATAGCTGATCAGTTTATTTATTGAACTCGGGCACCCAGGGTATTTGGGGGTTTAGAGCTTGGGGGATAGCCGATAAGTTTTTTTGTTGAACTCGGACGCCCAGGGTATTCGGGGTTTAGAGCTTGGAGTATAGCCAATAAGATTTTTTGTTAAACTCGGGCCCCTAGGGTTTTTGGGGGTTTAGAAGATCAATTTATTTGTTGAACTTGGGCGCCCAGGGTATTTGGGGGTTTACAGCTTAGGGGATAGCCGATAAGTTTTTTTGTTGAACTCGGGCGCCCAGGGTATTTGGGGGTTCAGAGCTTGGGGGATAGCTGATCAGTTTTTTCGTAGAACTCGGGCACCCAGGGTATTGGGGGTTTAGAGCTTGAGGGATAACAAAGATTAGATATACAAGTTTGAAGCCTTATCATTTTTATCATTTTTTTCTGCAAATAATTTTTAACTCTCCATCTAAAATTTCCGCCCCCCAAAAATTGCCGCCCTAGGCTACAGCCTACTCAGACTGTCCCTAAATCCGCCACTGTATAAATGTATAGAAAAAATTATTAAATAGCATATAAAAAATTATAAACCCTCGCCAGCCAAGACAGAAGCGTACGGTTTACGTAGAAAGCTTTATTTTGACATACTTTTTAATCTATAATGACACGTAAAATTTTACATTAAAATAAAATTTTAATTAAAAAATATTGTTTTAATTTTATAATGTAAATTTTTTTTTTTTCAGTGCTTGAAAATTTAGTTCTTGTAATGCTTATGTATAAAATGATGAGTAGTAACTTTACTGTTAACTTTTTATTTGTGCTCTGATTGATGGAGAAGATTTTAAAATGTTCGAAAAATTAAAATTCAGATTATGATTGTTGTTTTTTTCCTATGCGCGATTGTAGCGTGCTGAGAGATGCTAGTATTTTAAAAAAAGATTGAATATTTTCCGTTTTTGGCATTTTTACTCTGATATAATACTAAAATATATATTACGTAAGCAGGAGGGAGGGAGGGGCTTGAGAATCATGCGAATGCTTATAAGGGGGAAGGGAGGGATTCAAAATGGTGATTTTTATGCTGAAGGTTTTATGCTGAGTACCTAATTCTGCAAGTTCCCTAATTATCTGGTTTTTAAAGTTGATGATTAAATAATGTTAAAAATGTAGTAGAACTCTAAATTGTTTTTAAAACTTAATTTTTATGTCTAAATATAATTATTAATGGCATAACAATCATTTATAACATTAATTTTTTGGCTAATTATCTATACCCGCAGAATTAGGGACCAGGTAAATCCAATGCGCGTGGAATTAATTCTGCGGAAACATGACCAAAAAACCGCGGTAATGCATCCGCAGAATTGGGGCCTCAGAGTGATAGTATATTCGACGGTCGATACGAAAAAGGGCACTTTGAAAAAATTAGCGAAGTAAAAAGTAACAACAAGGGGGTGCCGCGAGTAAAATAAGGTGAAATGGCTGTTTTTAGCGATTTTGGAAAAAATTATCATGCCGCGTTATTAATAACAACAAAATAATAGGACGAGCTCCTCAAATGATGAGTTTACTCGTTAGCTGCGTAAAAAAAAAATCCAAAAACTATTTAAAAAATTCATAATCCAGCAGCGGAGTAAAAAATAACACGCTATCTTCTAGCGACGTGAAGAATAACACGAACTTTATACTGGCTACGTGAACTGTAACACGCGTAAAAAATAACACGAATAATTCTATCATTATTTTAATAAGTTGCAAGCTCTTGGGACAACTAAATCAGTAATTTCAAGGGTAGTGATGATAAAAGTAACACCAGCCGCGTAAAAAATAACACTGATAATTGTATCATTATTTCGATAAGTTGCGAGCTCTTGGGACAGCTAAATCACTAATTTCAAGGGCAGCGACGATAAAAGTAACCCCAGCTGCATAAAACCACCAAAAATCGGACCAGCCGGGTAAAAAATAACACGAATGATGTTATGATTATTTTGATAAGTTGCGAGCTCTTGGGACAACTAATTCGGTAATTTCAAGGCTAGCGACGATGAAAGTAACCCCAATTGTGTAAAACCACCAAAAATCGGACCAGCCGCGTGAAAAATAACACGAATAATTGTATCATTATTTCGATAAGTTGCGAGCTCTTGGGACAACTAAATCACTAATTTCAAGGGTAGCAACGATAAAAGTAACCCCAGCTGCATAAAACCACCAAAAATCGGACCAGCCGCGTGAAAAATAACACGAATGATATTATGATTATTTTGATAAGTTGCGAGCTCTTGGGACAACTAAATCACTAATTTCAAGGGTAGCAACGATAAAAGTAACCCCAGCTGCATAAAACCACCAAAAATCGGACCAGCCGCGTGAAAAATAACACGAATGATATTATGATTATTTTGATAAGTTGCGAGCTCTTGGGACAACTAAATCACTAATTTCAAGGGTAGCGACGATGAAAGTAACCCCAACTGTGTAAAACTACCAAAAATCGGACCAGCCGCGAGAAAAATAACACGAATGATATTATGATTATTTTGATAAGTTGCGAGCTCTTGGGACAACTAAATCACAAATTTCAAGGGTAGCGACGATAAAAGTAACCCCAACTGTGTAAAACCACCATAATCGGACCAGCCGCGTGAAAAATAACACGAATGATATTATGATTATTTTGATAAGTTGCGAGCTCTTGGGACAACTAAATTATTTAAAATTATTTAAATTATTCAAAATTTAATTGTTTATAAAAAATAATTTATTTATAGCCCTCCCCAGCGTTATGGGGGCTTAGAGCTTGTCGGTTTATTTATTTATTTATTGATTAATTATTTGCAATGGTTTCTGTTGCTCAGCTTTCAATCTTGCGCGTTAACTGTGACGGTCAATTTTCCCAAATAAAGCGGGGGGCATCATTTATATGACTCGCCGATGACATAAAACACTAAAACACTAAAACACTTAATCCACCATGGTAACTACTAGGTAACTTACCAAAGTGGCGCACCTGCCCAACCCTGACCTTAGCCGAGTGAACCAACTACGGCTCTCTTGATGAGACTTGTGAAGCTACCGCTCGCAAAAATTAAATATTAAAAAAAAAAAACTTCTCGATTTCTTCCATTCTTCGAGTGTTCTACACAAAAATCACATTTAGCGAGACTTTGTTGCAGTAGTTATTTAAAAAATAAAATCTGAGGCTGCTGAGCTTTTTAACCTTTAAATTTTTGTTTAATGAACAATGACTTTTAAGGCGATCATTTGATTTCTCTCGTTCTGCGAGATATAGGCTAGTATTTTTTAAAACCGAAATAACTATATAATAAAAAATTAAAGACAATAAACAACTAACAAATAAATTGTACATATATCGTCTGCTGGTGTGTCACCGTCATGAAATTCTGGTCAAGACCAGAATTTTAACTTGTACAACTTAATCTTTTTGGACGTTTTATGTAAACAAATAAAAGGAAAAATTAATTTGGATATTTAATTGGAAAATAATGAATGGATTATTTTGATATTTATTTGATAAAAATATAAATGAGTCATTTTGGTATTTTAATTCAAAAAACAAGAATCGGTTATTTTGGTATTAAATTAGCAGAAGAAAAATGAGCTATTTGCTTATTTAATTGAAAAAATAGGAATGGGTTATTTCGGTATTAAGGTGGTTTTCTACCAGAGCTAGTCAAGTTCAAAACTAAACAAAAATTACTTCACCAAATTAGTAAAAATTGTTTATTAAAATTTAATTTTTAACTTTTTATGGGTTCAAAAATTATTTTCTACCAAAAAAACATTGACAATCACAATAAAACATTTTTTTAAACTTTTAACCTCACCTTTGAATACTGCAGTTTTGGAGGTTATTCACGTTAAAACTATTTTTGTAAAATTATTGTAAAATTTGTAAAAGGTCAATTTTTTACAGTTTCAAGGAGTGAATTCTTCGATAGTGAAACTATATGCATGTGGTTTTTCTAAAGGATCGTATTGTAAGAAGCCAAATATCAATCATTTAATACCATTTTTCACGCTAGTAGCCTGAAAGTACAACTTTCGGGCTCGTACCGGAAACGAATATTGTACTTCCTGACTATTCGCGTGAAAAATAGTACCTTTGATGACCTCGCCTTCGGCTCGAACATCAATTTGGGTTTGCTAAAGGCTAACTCATTTTTGACTCCCTCGGGACTGTAATATACTATTTCAGCGTAGCATCCATACGCGTAGTGAAAAAAATTCAATCTTTAACTTGCTGTAACTTTTAAACTATATGGTCAATTTTGATCAGACTTTGGAAAAATGTTTATTAATATCTATAATAAACACCTCCAGAAAATTTGAGCTGATTCTCTATTGTCATTTATTTGGTAGAAAACCACCTTAAATTAAAAAAAAAAAATTGATTATTCAGCCATTTAGTTAAAAAAAAAAAAAAAAAAAAAAAAAAAAGATTGGGTTATTTTGGCATTTAATTAAAAAAACATAGATGGGTTATTTGAAATATTTTACATAAAAAAAAAAAAATTTTAATGGTTATTTAGACCTAGAGTTAAAAGACGTGACTTTTAAAATAAGTCGTTTGGGATATTTTATTTTTAAAAAAAAGAAAAAAACGGTTTATTAAAAAAAAAAAAATTATATCTTTTTCTCCATTCCAAAGTGATCAAGCTCTGCATGGAAAAAAAACTAGTTGAACCCAAGATGTATTCGGCATAAATTCATGCTAAGTAGAAATGACAATTCTTACACTCAGCCCGGTTGAACCTGGTGACAGAATTGATTTCTTAATGCATTTGCGTGGCACACGTTTGACAATCCTGTCGCCAGACAAGTTCAACCGGGCTGAGTGTAAAGATTGCCATTTCTACTTGGCACGGGTTTATTCTACTTCACTATAACACGGGTTCACCTAATAACTTTTTTTTAAGTGTCAAGACATGCAGCAGACGACATAGATACATATGCCATTAATGTATTATTCGTTTATTGTCTTTAATTAATTATTTACTAGTTTTTTTTATTTTAAAAATGATGGCCTATCTCGCAGAATGAGAGAAATCAAATGATCAACTTAAGTCATTGAGCGGTACTTTTTTGCAGTAAACTAAATAAAAAAGGCTCAGCACTCTTGGATTTTGTTTTTTAAATAACTACTGCGATAATGTGATTTTAGCGGGGAAAACACTCACAGAATGAGAGGAATCGAGTAGCCTTGAAAATTTATTTTTCAAAAATATTTAATCTTTGCGAGCGCCAACTTTACAAGTCTCTGATATGTATTAATATTAACTAATATTGAATGTCGGAAATCGACATTGATTTTATTAATTTTTTATAAATTAAATTTTGTTGATTTTTTAATCAATTATTTTGTATCATTTAATTTGATTAATTTTATCTTTAATTTGAATTTTTCTATAATACCCGTGCGCCGAGTGACTGGCCGTGGTCCTACGTCGCCGTCGGGTCGCCGTACTAACGTTCAGTTCACCTCCGGTCGCCGCGACAACACCTGAGTATGTGCCCCGAGCAATTAATAAAGTTGTTGAATAAATAAACGATGTTGGTTTTAAACAAACTGCATCCCAGCTCTGCTCCTCGTCCTACTCAATTTATTTATTGAAAAATATTTGGTATTCCATAATTTATTATTAAATTAATTTATCTTAATTCAATGTTCCTAGTTAACTTTATGTCATTTAAAATAGAAAATTATTACGCTCAGGTATTTTACATTCGCATATGTTTTTATTCCTCTTTACTGAAAACCAAAACAATTTCCATTCAGTTGTAACTTAAAGAATAAGAATAAAATATCATAAGTCATTTGCGAACGATTATTCAATTTACCTTAACCTTTAGAGTACCGGGTTTTCCGTATACTGCAAATGGAAAATAAGTAATTTTTTAAAGTTAAAATTTTTGAAAATAATTTCTGGGAAGTAATGTTTGAACGACCTGGTTACCACTTAGGTCCGTTATTTTTTTGTATTTTCGAGTATAAAAGTTCTCAGTCCCAAAAGTCTTCAAATTGTTTCATTTTGTATCTTTTTTTTTTTTTTCTCTCGAATACGCTTGTTTTGAATGACCTGGGGGTCTAGCTCCTCGGAAATGAGCTCTGAGTACCCGACATCGGAAAATTATGCGTCTAAGTCGAAGTTATCACCCTGATTATAAAAAAAAAACTGATCAAATAAATTTCTAGAAAAATCAGTCTTTTTCCCTGAAGATGACCCCCGGGTATACTCGTCATCGGCGACCTGATTATGGAGGCTCTAAATAACCTTAGCTTATTAAATTATGATTGAATTTGACGTATTATGCTTATTTTTTGCCTTGTCAATTTGTTTTAAGTAATTAAAATCATACTTTATGATTTCAAAAAATACTCAATATGGTGCGTGACGTTACGGGCCGGAGTTTCCGTATACGGAAACAACCCATGGTCGACATCTTGCCGATGGTTAATATACTATATAAGATACTTTTTAAATACATTTTTTTATGGTTATTTTCTGCTTGAAATCCCGGTACTCTAAAGGTTAAGATACAAATCATCACACAATACTGTATCGTCTCGAGAGGTTATTCATATAAAGAATGAGAAATGATGAGTTTCAAAATAATTTATATTTTATTTTTAATTAATATTAATCTTTATTTTAACAATTAAATAATCTCAAAATTTACAAAAGTAAACTTAAATCTTTTTAACAGTTTTTTTTATCTTAATAGCCTCTTTTCTGATTTAAAAACTACCAATACCGAAAAAACTTAAAAACATATAAGGTACCTGTACCTAATATGGCCCCCCTAAGCGAGAATCGACGTTGTGGCCAATCAAATCAATATTTTTTGACGGGTAAGGTCTCATTTTAAAGCTTAATTCAAGAGCTTTAAAATAAGACATTACACGTTCGATTTTGATCAATGAGCTTCAAATGCCAGAGGATTTACCAAAACACGGTTTTTTAAGACACCTAAAATTTGTGTCCTAATATGGCCCCCCTTGAAGTAATTAATTAATTGCAATTTGTTCCTACTTTTTAAATCAATCAGGATATCAGATTTTAAACACTTTAAAATTGTTACTATTTTAAAAATGATTTATTTAAAAATTGAGCCTTTTTTACAATGTTTTTGAAAGCTTTGCAACCAGTAGAAAAATTTCAACTTTAAATTTTGGTCAAACTTTTTTTTTTGAGCTAGAATGCTTTTTTAGTTATAAAATGAAAAAAAGCTTTGAAACAATTAAATTTATTTTTCTTAAATAACATTAGGATAGGATTTTCTAAAAAGTAAACATGAAACTAAGGACTCTTAATATCGGTATTTCTACTAATTCGTGGGGGGTCATATTAGGTACACTGCATAATAAAAAGTTATTTAAGAATAAAACCCTTTAGAAAACGAGTTGAACAAAAACTAAGGTCGCGTTTTAAAGCTGAATCAATAACAAATCGAAGCTACTTATTCAAATTTTGATCAGGTGCGTCTAAATATTTTGGCAGACCACTTAATTACAACGTAAAATAATAACGGAGGTATACGAAACGAGTTTTAGCTATTAGGCATGGCAAAAATAATTTTAAAATGTTCTAAACAACTGAAAACTTCATAATTCAGTGTTTTTGACTTCTTCCTACCTTGCAGAGATGCCGCATACCTAGCATATTCAAAATAACAGGAGGGCCATGTTAGGCACACTTACCTTTTAAATCAAAAACAAAAAACCGCGTCGCTACGAGACTGCAGCAAAGGGTTCCAAAAGAGAGATCGCGTTCTCTGGTTTAGAACCCCCGTCGAAATCACGCAACTTGGCTTACTTTAATTGCCTTTTTCTACGCCACTGGACAACGTCAACGGCGTCATACGCTAACCGTCACGTAAGGTTTCCTTTCGCGCTGGTCTATAAATTCATAATAATTTACGCCGCAAGACGAAAAAATCCAGAAATGTTCACAATGAACGGCCCAAAATCCAAAGCATCATTGTTCAATCAAAGCGCAAGAAAAGGCAATCAAATTAAATAATAATAATCACAAATGAAAAGAAAAGTTCGATAAAATCTTGGTAGATTTAAAAGTACAAAAATTATCTTAAAAACTAAATTAAGCTTTGAACAAAAATAAAACCATGTTGTCATCGTACAAATACCAATAAAAAAAAGAAAAAAGAAAAAAAAATGAACAAAAAAAAACTATTTTTAAATTCTACCTGGCTAATACAGGTAAAAAAATACTGTACTTTAAAATAAGTATTTTTTTTTAAATTATTTTGTTTTATAGTACTCTTGGACACTAACCTCAAAATCAAATTTTTGATACGTGTTTTCGGTTATTCGTTCTATAAAATAGTATTTTTTTTTTTTCTTTTACCAAGAAAATAGTATATAGCACTGGTGTAGCACGTCACCAGGGCACTTTAAGGACCTCGAGCTCTGCTTCGCTACGTACTCGGGTCCTTAAAACCGTCCCGGTGACGATACTGCACCCGTACTATAATATACTTTTATAATTTATTCAGACATATTTCAACAATATTAATGATTTATTTATGGAGTTTGGTTTTTTGAACTTGTGGACATTTTTTGAACTTGTGGATTTAAATATTTACCGAATTTACGCAATAAAATCTTTAAAAAATACTTTTAAAAAAGTAATATTTACGGTGATTGGTTTTTTAAAAAGGAATCTAAATAAAAAATTTATACGCTAAGTATGATCTTTAAAAAATACTTTTAAAAAAGTACTATTTTCGACGATTGGTTTTTTTAAAAGGAGTCTAAATAAAAAGTTATACGCTAAATATAATAATCTTTTTTTGAAAATGAATTAATGAAAGAAGTGAAATCAAAAAATTTATTACGGACGACTTGAGGGTGAATTACTTATTATTTAAAAATAATTTCTCTTCTAAAAGATGATCATATTATGTTGAATCACCTTCAATATACGTAAAGTTAACAATTTTTCAATTATAGCACATACATGGGAAACACATGCAAATTGCACACAACTCAAACACTTTTTAAAATTAAAAATTAAAATATGTTGTTGAGAAACACACTGAGCATTCAAAATATAATTTAAAAAATACAGGTATCAATGATTTTTTTCGAGATAATTTAGTTCAAAGAATATTAAATTTTTACCATACATTGTGATTTAGTTGATTTCTAACTTAATTACAACATATTTCAATTTCAAAAAGTGTTTGAATTGTGTGAAAAAAATCATTGATACCTGTATTTTTTAAATTATATTTTGAATGCTGAGTGTGTTTCTCAACAACATATTTTAATTTTTAATTTTAAAAAGTGTTTGAGTTGTGTGCAATTTGCATGTGTTTTCCCATGTATGTGCTATAATTGAAAAATTGTTAACTTTACGTATATTGAAGGTGATTCAACATAATATGTTCATCTTTTAGAAGAGAAATTATTTTTAAATAATAAGTAATTCAGCCTCAAGTCGTCCGTAATAAATTTTTTGATTTCACTTCTTTCATTAATTCATTTTCAAAAAAAGATTATTATATTTAGCGTATAACTTTTTATTTAGACTCCTTTTAAAAAAAACAATCGCCGTAAATAGTACTTTTTTAAAAGTATTTTTTAAAGATCATACTTAGCGTATAATTTTTTATTTAGATTCCTTTTTAAAAAACCAATCGCTGTAAATATTACTTTTTAAAAAGTATTTTTTAAAGATTTTATTGCGTAAATTCGGTAAATATTTAAATCCACAAGTTCAAAAAATTTCCACAAGTTCAAAAAACCAAACTCCATAAATAAATCATGAATATTGTTGAGATATGTCTTAATCAATTATTTCACGAACTTAACAAGTTCTAAATAATTTAACAATAACTAAGATGTATTCAATTATTCTGATGTAAAACCACGACATAAACCAGAATCTATAAAAGTCCTAGGGAAATCTATTTTAAATGTGAAAAAAAATTCAATTTAGTATTTACCTATTTTTTAAATGTACATTGCATAACTTTATTTTAATGTAAATTTACATTGAAATGTAGCAAATACTCATTTGTAACCTTAAAATGATTAAAAAAAAGATCAAAATTTTCAATGATTGGTTCATGTTAACTTAGATATATCTAGTTCTTCTGTTTAAAATTACTTTTATATAATTTTATCATTATTCAGAACCCATAAAAATCATAGACATAATTTATTGTTATAAACTACTTTAGAATTCTTTTTGCATACATAATAGATGGACAAACTAAATCCACTTTAAAAATAATGGAGCAAATGCTCATCCGTACTTTAAAAATCCATGCCTAATAGAATTCATAATTTTTGGTCCACTGGATACCTAAACCCAAAACTATCTATTTCTATTGTACTTTTTAATTCTTGTAAGAAAAAATTAACCAATTTTAAAATTTAAAATCACTTTGGCCGCATAATTTAAGCTTGCTTACAGAAAACAAAAAAGATAAAAATTTTTAATAATTGATTCATGTTGACTTGGATATATCTAGTTCTTAAGGTTTAAATTTCTTTTATATAAATTTTATCATTAGTCAGAACACATAAAAATCATAGACATAATTTACTGTTATGAAGTACTTTTGAATTCATTTTGCATACATAATTGATGGACAAACTAAATCCACTTTGAAAATAATGAAGCAAATGCTCATCCGTACTTTAAAAATCCATGCCAAATAGAATTCATAATTTCTGGTCCACTGGATATACCTAGACCCAAAACTATCTATTTCTTTGGTACTTCTTAATTAACCAATTTTAAAATGTAAAATCACTTTGGCCGCATAACTTAAGCTTGCATACAGACAACAAAAAAGATAAAAATTTTTAATAATTGATTCATGTTGACTTAAATATACTTATCATTAACACCCTGAATGAATGTAACAGTTACAATCAAAATTAAAATTGATTGTCAGACATCAAGTTTATTTTAGAAGAAAGGTGGGATTACAATACTTTCAGACATCAAGTTTATTTTTGAAAAAGGGTAGGATTACAAAACTTTAACAGTTCAAGTGTATTGGCTCAGAGCATATACATTTCTATGATGATTCTATGAAATTAAGCGATGATGCGTATGACAATGACATTATGTGCTGCAATTGCACCTTTTGCAATTTGCAAGTTGGGTGGATTATAAAAAATTAATTTGCAAGTTCAACCTGACACACACACGCACACACACACACAAACACACTCATTCAGAAAAAACTTTATTTTTAATATTGCCAATATGCACCTCCAGCCTTCAGGTCCCCAACACAACCACAGCACAATTATTATCAACTCAGAGGGCACACCACAATAATTGAAAAAACTTTGATGATGATGATCATAGAAAGACTGTAGACATTATTTATTTCATACTCTTTTATTGAAATTAAACAAATTAATAATTATAAACTCTATCACTTATTTAATATATAATGAAAATAAGGGTCTTCAGTACTGTTTTTTCTATGACAATCAATTATTTATAAAAAAAATTATTGCTCACAACACATTACAAGCTGCTCTGCTCAGCGGCTCCCACCGCAGTCAGCTGAAGTCAGCTCACGAGTCAGCTGTAGGGAGCTGCTAATTAATACAGCGCCACCAGTCGCCTCACGGCTACAGGCTCGGGCCTACAGGCCCCCGTCTGCCGCTGTAGGTAAGCAGTTAGAGTGAGACAGCAAAAATAGACACGCCCACCGCATACGTCACGTCCGGTTAAGTCTACAGAGAGCGCAGGCAGAGAGACCGGATGCTCGAAACTGAAATCGAATGTCCCCTGACTACCGTGAGCCAAAGGAAATCAGCGTTTCGAAAAATGAAACGTTCATAACTTTTCAATGCGGGCTTTGTTCGGGATAATTTTTTTTTTAAATTACCCAGGGGATCATCAGCTACGCGCGGGATGTATAGTATAAATGAAATAATCATCCTAAAATAGTTTTTCTTTGAAGCGTCCTAACCTAAAACCAAAAATCAAAGTATATAAAGCCCTGCAGGCTTTCACGGCAGTCGGTTTAAAAAAAACCAAATCGCCGTTAAAGCCCGATTGGGATTTAGGATTATTATTTTTTTTTTAATTTTTTTTTATAATTATTTATTTTTAATGGATTTTTAACGAATATTTAACAATATGACTCTAATCTATTATTATTATTCTGTCCGAGGAACATACTAATTTAACAATTTTCAAGGTCATTTGAAAGTTGTTGAAGCAAATGAAAGGTTCTACATTAAATTTAATATTAAGTTTTCAAATGAACAATAATTAATTAAACTGTTAATAGACAGTTCGAATTGAAAAATTATTTTAGTGTTGAATTCGCTTTGTCCAGACCAGAATCACAGCTGATATACAAATGCACTCGTTTACCCACCACTCGAGGGTGAACATTTTGACCACCAGGGCTAAAATGAGAAAATTGGCGACGATGCTAGCCTGGACAGGACGAATTAACAAAAAAAAAAGTTTATTTTCAAAACAAAACAATATTATTCTTAAAAAATAAACAATGTTTAAAGCACAAAAAAGAAAAACAGAGTTTTTGAACTGTTATAGGGCTCGAACTAATCAGGCAGACTCGGGAATACAACCCACGTTGATCTGTCGAGCTCGTCTTGCAGCCTCATTAATCTCTGTCGCAGTCGGCTACCCGCCGACAAACTTCCTGAAAAAGGAGAAAAACCCGACCGCGATAATAAATACCTAAGTGATTTAAGAATCGGGGAGGGCGCGACAGCTCGTTAAATTCGGTAGGTGGGCGTGGGCTAGTGGATTCGAGCGCAAGGAACACCGGTTAGAAAAAATAATTGTAATTTAAAAAGTTCATTTTTAATATTTAATGATAAAAAAATTAACTTAAAAACTCATACAAAATTAATATCTAACACGGTAATTCGCTCTAAATAAATACTCGTACAATCGAGTTTTCAAAACGACAACAAAGAATTATCTGTGCTCTTTAAATCGAGCGGCGCGCGCACACAACAACTTGCTGCTATCGGTAGCTTACGCGCGCGCGAGAAAAGAAAGAAAAACAAAGTATATCGCGATTTACAAATAAACGATCCCGGACACACACTCACAATCGCTGTTTTACGCAAAACAAAACTCACTCTAGATCGCCGCAGGTGCACCTGTCCTAAGCCGCAAGGCTTCAAACAAAGCCGCTCAGCTGGGTGTAGCTCTCCAGGCTACGATGGCTCCCGACCGGCGTCTGGCTCAGCGTCGTCGTCTTGGTCTGGGGATTACCAAGTCGTCAGGTGATGACAACCTTCCTGCTGACTTGGTTTATCTAGCTGGATATCTCACCAACACGCACGACACTGCAACCGATCTCTCTCAAGCGAATTTATAACAATGCAAGTGAAATTTATAACACGCGAGCTGACGAACGATGCCTGTTCGACCAAGCGTTCACTCCGGAACCTCTCCCGTCCTCGTTCCACCCGCCCCGATATTCTATCGCTTCCCGCGCATTCCGGTCCCACTCGTGCAGCGTTCTAACGGTCGCGCGGCGAACATGAAATTAATCCAACATCGTGGCGTTAATTAACTCGACCGTTACAGAACCAAGATGTTAATCAACTTGAAATTTGGTAACGATATTTTCGAAGCCTGCACGGACCTTGCATTAAATTTATAAACACTTCTTATCGGTTTTTAAACAATTTCAGCATCGTTTTAGAATTAAAAAATCAGTAAAAAGTTTCCTGATTTTTTCTACTTTTTTAAAACATTTTCTGGTTTTTAGATCTTCACTGTCAAAAACTATAAGCCTTTGATAGTATTGAGTAAGAATTTTATAAAACTTGAGTTCAAGTCGCTTGGCTGAAGAACGTAGATTTTTCTCAATACACAACCCCGTGTGAATTTGAAGGTGTAGCAGTTGCTTGATTAGTAACTCAAGGTTTGGAACTGGTGACCAAAAGGCTCCTTTACAGCTCAGTCCGAGTAGGACTACCAGATTTCGCGAACTTGGTTGCGAAGGGCCAATGTACCACGGTCAGAAGTACTCAAGGGTGATGAAAGTCCTTGAAAGTCCTTAGCAAGAGTACTGTGGTTAGTCAAAGCCAGTCCAGTTGATGTTTGTGTCGATTATTTATAAAGATCAGTAGTTTAAGTTTATTTTTGTCAGTAAAAAGTTATTTGTTGCCAGTCAACAAATTGGCTTTAATTTCTGAGCCTTTTTTTCTTTAACTGAACACAATAATTTGTTGCTATTGAAAGAGTTGAATAATTCACTTCAGTTACTTAATTTTTTTTTTTTTTTAATAAATAAAGTATAAAATAATCTCACACAAAGATTGATAACAAGAAAAATGCTTAACAAAACTCAAGAAAAAAAATAACGTTTAAATTATGAAAATGAGATTCATTCCCAAAAAGAGGACGCAAAAAATTGTACCTATAAGCCTGAAAGCTAAAACAAACAAGAACAAAAAATAGTAGCTTTACGACTCATGAAAGTCAAGCAGCAAGGAGCAAACACATCGGAAAAGATGGATCCAGCGATGAGCAAGTTGCTTCAGTTGTTGTGGTTGAACAGCTGAGTTAGAGTCGATCTTGCACCGTAAAGATGTAGTTGCACCGCTGCTTTCCTGAGTAGCTTGTGCACGTTCGTTTTTGTTGGTGGAGTTCATTGCGTCTTTTCCGCTCCGACTTCGTTAGGTTACGCAGTAGGCCCCGGGGCGCCGCGCGGAAAAAGATTCTAAAAAATCATGTTTCTTATTCATATTTTATAATAACGGATTAACCCATTACCGCCCTTGGAAAAATCAAAAGTGATATAAAAAAACTAACTGTGGGAAAACTTGTCTCATGAAAAAATAGTAGATACGTGTTTTTTCTTTTTTCAATTTTCATTGTTTAAACATTATTTATTTAAACAAATTCGTAAAAAAAATTAAATTTTTATAAACTAATAACGGCATTCGATTCTTTGACTAAAAATAAGGCGAAAGTCATCTAAGTAATTTTTTGATCAGACGCTTAGATATTTTGCTACGAGCGCTCAAACATGTAAAAATATGGTTTTATAGTGGTGAGCTCCGAGGCGCCGCACCGAAGATACACTTTTACGAGTCAGAGCTCACCACTATAAAACCATATTTTTACATGTTTGAGCGCTCGTAGCAAAAGATCTAAGCGTCTGATCAAAAAATTACTTAGATGATTTTCGCCTTATTTTTGGTCAAAGAATCGAATACCGTTATTAGTTTATAAAAATTTAAAAATTTTTCCGAATTTGTTTAAATAAATAATGTTTAAACAATGAAAATTGAAAAAAGAAAAAATACGTATCTACTATTTTTTCATGAGACAGGTTTTCCAACAGTTAGTTTTTTTATATCACTTTTGATTTTTCCATGGGCGGTAATGGGTTAAGATAAAGAGATGGTTTTGGTCTTAAAAGAAAGGTCTCGTCAAAACCTATACGGATAAAATGTAAAAAATCAATATTATGAATTTTTTCTAACCGGAAAATTGGTGAAAAATCGACCTTATCCAGAAAATTCGTGAAACTCAGATTTTCACCATGGATTCCGGTACTTCCAATAAAATTTAGTATTTTTATTGAAAACTAACTATTTTTATGAAAAGAATGACACCTGCCCTATGTCTCTAGCTGTTATCGATTTTGAGCAAAAAAAATTTTAAAAAAAATTTAGGTAAGCTACTGCTAGCTCACGACACTCAGATATATTTTTAATACTTTATATTTGCATTACCATTCATTAGTGTGAAAACTATTTTTTTGAATAAGACTTACGGATAAATCACTCAAAAGTTCGATAGAGCTCGAAAAAAAATTATTTCTCAAATCTGACCCTAGAAACTAACGTTTCCACGTATAAAAACACGGTCGAAAACGGATCTTTTCCATCAAAGTTTTTGTTTCCATAGAAAAAATATACACGAGTAGCTTTTCTAACCAAAACCTCAAAAATATATAAATTATAAAATGAACAATTTTCGTAAAATAATGTTTCTTCATACTTCCGATAAAAAATTTATATTAAATTACCAAATAACAATAAAAATAAAAAAAATTTTGTAAAATATGTAAAACAAGAGTTTTTGAATAAAAAATTACTTTTTTTAATTTGGAGGTTGGATTTTATAAAAATAAATAACAATATTGTTGTTGACAATTTATTGAAGATTTATTGAAACTCACTTACTGTTAAAAATTGACCAAAATAAGTATTCAGAAGTGTATTTACTTTATAACAAACAATAGAATTTCTTAGGTTAAAAAGCACATGAAATCCTGCCAGCAATAGTTTGACTTGGGTTAGAGATACATAAAAATCTAAAAATCGACCTGCAGCAACTCAAGTGTTCTGTGTGTGATCATTAAAAAAACTAGCACAGTAAGCGATAAGCGAGTGGAATAAATACTTAAATTTAATTAATAATTATACATGAAAAAAGCGCGTGCGGGGAAATAATTTAACCATTACGCGCATAAAATAAAAACACACTGCGTACCACGCTAACGCAATAAAAGTGATAAAAACAATCAAATTTTTAATAATTATTATTTGTTAAAAACGCGGAGGATTCAGGTTCAATCAAGTAAACAACACGCCGAGCAAAGCAGACCGAAACATTCGAACTTAAAACCAACAAAATTAGAAACAAAAAACACAGCACTGACTGAAAATATTTTAAACTTGTAGTAATGATTATCTATCAAATTTGAGAAAGCAAAGTCCTGTACAAGTAAGGGAAACGCTTCGTTTTCACGAGAGTTGGATGTTTCAGCACAAGACGAAGTCGAGTGCCGAAAAAAACTCGAGTGTGAAAGACAAGTACAGGAATGTACTATTGGGAGTGTACAGGAATATACTATTCCTTGACTATATGACAATTTCTCGCCCGTCATTTATTAATTCAAAAATTTTTTTTTTGAAAACTAAAGTAATAAGCTGACAAATAAAATAGTACACGGAAGGTCATGCGTTTTTGTAGAAGATTAAACTTTATTGATTGATAAATTTGAAGTCATTCTTGTTAAAAAAGTTCCAAAAATACGACTTTTTTCGAAAAATTGTTGAATTTTGAAATATAAATACAAAAGATACAATTTACAACGCAAATATTCCTGGTTTTTTAGCATTTGCAAAACAACAGTCCTATTTAATTAAAATTGTTTCCGGTAAACAGATGATTTCTAAACATTTAAATAAATTGCTGACTCAAATAATAAAAAACTGTTTCTCTGAAATTAACTTTCTGAAATCGTTTTTTTTTTGGTTCACTGATTATTTCATTTTTTTTTTTCTGCTAAAACTACTGGTACATTTTTTTTCTACAAGTCAACTGCTTGTCTTATACCAATATTCAAAATTATTCTGAATATGGACTCAGATAATCTTCGTTAGTTTCAAAAAAAGTATCATCGCCTTTTCTATAAATCAAAATACACTGTACATAATTTGAATAAATACATAATTTAAATACATGGGTCATTCCAGCTTTGCCAAAATTTTAGCTCAAAATATGCCATAGAACCCGAATGGCAGCTATTTCAATTAAAGAAATAAGCCCTTTTTTGAGTATTTTTAAGCACATTTTTATCCTAACTTCAAATACTCGCCAAAAATAGAGTTTTATTTAGATTTTTATGGTTCACTCCGCAAAATTTTTGTTTTCCAGTCAACTTTTTGGAAAATTTTTTCTTATAATTATGGTGAACATTTTGATGCGAGAGCTGTTACAAACGCTGATACTTATAAATTCATCGATTTTGACGATTTTGAGTCATATTCAAACTGCTGTCATTTAGTTCGGATCAAAATTTTTTTTTCTGGTCAGTGGCAATCGATATGTCTATTCAAGACATATAATTCTTTTTCTTTAAGCGATTTAAAAACTTTGAAATTGTCCTAGTTACGGCCTTTCAAAAATGTTGAAAACTGTGAGAAACGCGTAAAAAATGAGTTTCTTGCTTGTATTGAAACTGATGGCATTTGTTTCTACCAATTTTTTTTTTTTATGAATTTCTGGGAAAAACTTCTTCATACATAGTATAACAAGTTCTCATAATTTTGGTCAACTTTTTCGGCCATTTTTCCATTGTTTCAAACAGCTAATTCATTTTTTACAATTTAGAGTCACGAGTTCTAAAAGGTTAATAAATACCGATCGACACTTCTTAAAAAACTTGGAATGTCTTGAACGAACTTTTTATATTACTTTTGTTAAAATTTAGTTCGATACTTGTTTATTTATAGTTTACTGTAGTAAGAGGTGACAATTTTTGCAACTACCTAAGCAGCTTCCAAAATGAAATACCCTGTCAGCTGCTTAGGCAGCTGCTCTTATATTTACGAAAAAAAAATTTATTTATTTAATTTTAAAAAGATATAGTATTTATTTGGATATGTTCGATTATGGGGGTTATATACGGGCGTGTGTTTCTGGACGGTGCCGCGGCCGCAGACTAGAATGCATCGTCCAGGAATACACGCTCGTATAAGACTCCCACGTATAACACATAAACTGTGTTGATGGGTTCTAACCTCAAAGCCTGAAACCTTGGTCGTTTTCATTTTTGAGTAAGTTTTTTGACGATCCGATAGATGGCGACTGCAAAAGAGACCAAACATTGGAAAACAGACCAAATAACGGAAAATATTTGGTCTGCAAAACAGACCATGTATACATCTGTTATTTGGTCAGGAAACTGCACGAATAAAACACCGGTAATTAGTTGGTGACCGAAATATGAATTAAATAGAAGGTTTTAAAATACCCCCAGAAAATTCAATTATTAAAATAAAAATAAAAAATTTCCCCAAGGTAGATTTGAACCCACGATCAGTTCTACAAGTTCAGTTGAAGTTATTTCAGCTATTGGGTCACTTCGACCACTAATGACTTCATGAAAATGAAAAAAAAGCTATTTAATAAGGTATCAAAAGAGTAAAATACGTGTGAATATGATAAAGATAATTGATCTTTTCACCTTGATCAAATACATTTTATGCAAACACACCCTGAAGACCAGAAAATTTTGACTCTGGAGGGGTCAAAGCAGACATCTGGTGCACCTGGGGATAAGTACACCCTGGAGACAATTTCTCCAGGAAGTTTAGACTTCAGAAGGGTTAGAGTTGTTGTGTCGGCACCAGCTCCCCTTTTTAATATTAAAAAAGTTTTCAGATAATTTTTCAATTATTTACAATTCTTTATTGTTATTTACAATTCAATTATTTACATTTATTCAGAGTTGGGCAAGTATCCGAAGTTGAAATTTCGGATACTTTTGGGCTTTCGAAAAGTATCCGAAAAAAGTATCTTCGGATATTTTTCAATTTTTAAAAGTATCCGAAAAAAGTATCTTCGGATACAAGATAAATTTCATGAAAGTATCTTCAGATACAAGATACATTTCAAAAGTATCCGAAAAAAGTATCTTCGGATACTTTTGATTTTTTGAAAAATCATCTTCGGATACTTTTTTTTTTTTGAAAAAATATCTTCGGATATTTTTTAAACTTGAAAAGTATCCGAAAAAAGTATCTTCGGATACTTTCATAATCGAAATATATCCGAACATACTTTTTGTGACATAAAAATTTTATATAGTTAAAAAATTTAAGTTTTTTTACTAATGAACCCAATAACCAAAATCAAATAAAATAAAAAATAATAAAAAAAATAAAATTATTAAAAACGTGATTAAAAAATAATTTTTTACAAATTTTTCAAAATATAAAAAACTTTGAATTAAGATCCGTTTAAAAAAAAAATTTGTCTCGCAAAAACTCTTGTATAAACGTGTGAATAAGTTGCGCGACTAAATTATTGAAACACATTTACGTATTTAACAGAACTGATTGTAGCAAAGCACGGTGATTGAATTCCAGAGTTGGTTCAAAAAGTAATTTTTTTTTTTTGTTTTGCAAAAACTTATATGCTATAAAGTATTTTAAATCCTTTTATAATCCTTAGCACCCGTTCGAGCGTCCCCAACAATTTCCAATCACGTTTTTAATAATTTTATTTTTTTTATTATTTTTTATTTTATTTGATTTTGGTTATTGGATTCATTAGTAAAAAAACTTAAATTTTTTAACTATATAAAATTTTTATGTCACAAAAAGTATGTTCGGATATATTTCGATTATGAAAGTATCCGAAGATACTTTTTTCGGATACTTTTCAAGTTTAAAAAATATCCGAAGATATTTTTTCAAAAAAAAAAAAGTATCCGAAGATGATTTTTCAAAAAATCAAAAGTATCCGAAGATACTTTTTTCGGATACTTTTGAAATGTATCTTGTATCTGAAGATACTTTCATGAAATTTATCTTGTATCCGAAGATACTTTTTTCGGATACTTTTAAAAATTGAACAGTATCCGAAGATACTTTTTTCGGATACTTTTGAAATGTATCTTGTATCTGAAGATACTTTCATGAAATTTATCTTGTATCCGAAGATACTTTTTTCGGATACTTTTAAAAATTGAAAAATATCCGAAGATACTTTTTTCGGATACTTTTCGAAAGCCCAAAAGTATCCGAAATTTCAACTTCGGATACTTGCCCAACTCTGCATTTATTATATTATTTATTTATATTTATTTTTTTATTATTTATTTATACTTATTTATTTATTATTTATTTATATTATTCAATTATTTACAGTTTATTATTTACAATTCAATTATTTACATTTCTTTTAGTGGTATCACAGTGGCGTGACAGCTAGAAAAATTTTAAAAATTAGTGCCAGGCCCAGTGGAACGAATTGGATGCCATAACATTCTTAAAAGTAGCAATAGAAAAGAAATTATGACAAGTGCTAAAATGTCAAAAAGTTGTATAATACAAAAGCAACTAGAAAAAAAAACTCGAAAAAAAAAAATAATTTGGTAAAAAAGAATGTATTGATTGTAGAAATTAAGCATGCACTAAATTTTTTTTCTAGGCATAGAGTTAAGAAACTTGTAGAGGATTACTCGCACCTATGTATTAGTTGAGTGCAGACTATGAGGTGTCACAAAATTCGATGAAAAAATTATATATTACAGAATTGAAACTAATTGTTGCATTGCACTGACGCACGATGCAGATTTTACCCTAAAAGTCTAATACGAAAAACAATATGCTCCAAAATGTGTGTTGGTAGCCTGGAGCAAAAATATCTAAAAAGAAAAAAAAGAATGGTGAATTATAAAAAGTGAATATAATTTTGCTAGTATGTTTCTAAAATGTACAATTGCATATTATGCGTCTCCACAGGAAACATCTTGATATAAAACGCATCTTAATGGATGATCTATCGTGATAATCAATGCGTCATATGGAGTTGGATCGCATAAGATTACAGTCAATCGCATTCAACACCGTAGAATTACAGTAGGACCTCGCATTGCATTGTTTAAAAATATATCAAACTGGAACGCAGCGTATTGCATTTTAAAAATTACATTGTGCCGGATCGCTATTATTTTGGATTGGCTTGGATCACCTGAATACTGTTGAATCGGATTGAGCTTTAGTTCATCACTTTTTATTCATTGCATTGAATTCAATGTATTTGAATCGCATTGAGCTTGAGAGAATCACTTTTTTCAATTACACTTGACTGAATATTGACTTTGGATTATAATGAATCGTATCCAATGACGCCGTACTATTTTGAATTGTATTGAATTCGATTGGATTGGATGGGATTGGATTAAATTGAATCGCATCGTATTGGATCGGATCGCATCGGATCTCATTGAATTGAATTGGATTCGATCGTATCGGATCGGATTAAATCACATTGGATCGCATCGAATCGCATTGCATCGCATTGCATCGCATCGGATCGCATCGGATCGGATTAAATCGCATCGGATTGGATTGGATCGCATTGGATCGGATTGAATCGCATTGGATCGCATTGCATCGGATCGCATCGCATCGCATCTGATCGCATCGCATCGGATCGGATTGAATCGCATTGGATTGCATCGGATCGGATTGAATAGCACTGGATCGCATTGGATCGGATTGGATTGGATTGGATCGCATTGGATTGGAATTGAATCGCATTGGATCGCATTGGATCGCATCGGATCGGATTGAATCGCATTGGATTGCATCGGATCGGATTGAATCGCACTGGATCGCATCGGATCGGATTGGATTGGATTGAATCGCTTCGGATTGGAGTTGAATCGCATTGGATCGCATTGGATCGCATCGTATCGGATTGAATTGCATTGCGATCGGATCGGATTGGATAAGTATTAAATTAATTAACTTTCAACTGGAAAATAATAAGGAGTCTGAAAGGGAACTTAATTTTTTCACCCAGTAGCAAAATAAATAAAAGACAAATTTGAGATTATCACTGGCATAATATTGATATTTAAAATACCGAAAAAAAACTTTCAAGCATTCTAGCAGTGAGGTAATAATATATTTTCAGGATCTTAAAAATGGAATACCAAGATATTTGATTATGAGTACTTAATTCCATAAACGACCTCATCATAAAATTATTCAGTAATATAAGACATTTTTTAAAGTTTCATTCAAATTTTAGAGATTGACATTGAAAAAGGAACAAAAATGAAGAATTGATAAAAGGAAAAATTTTAATTCAGGCCCAAAAAAGTAGAAAATTTTTTTTTTTAAGTGACAAATTTATTTTTATTTCTTAATTCCTTATATCAGGATATTAAACAACTTATTCTGGGACCTTTTACAAATGACTATTTCTGAGACGTTTTTAAAAATGGGTTATTTTGGAATATTTTAGAGTTATATGGGTACAAAAGGGTTATTTTGGATTAAAAAATGGGTTATTTGGAATTTTAGAAGGGTTATTTTGGATTTGAGAAGGGTTATGTAAGGGTTATTTGGTATACGAAAGGGTTATTTTTGGTTTTTTAAAATGTGTATATTTGTATGTACATACAAAGTAGCTATTAAGTAGTGGATGGGTTGAAAAACTTGAAAAATATGCATTTTTTCTATAGAACATCTAACGTTCCGAGTTTATATCTAGGTGTTAATGTTAACGGGCTCTTTAGGCCCTCTATGGGGCCTCAAAATGGACTAGAAAAAATATTTCAAAGTCCTGAAGGAGCCTAAAATTTTCCTCTCTTTCCAAATCTGGGGTGAAAAGTATAGGTTTCCATTTGAAAAAATGGTTTTAGGGTCGGTAGGGCCAACAGTAATGGCTCGGGCTCCATTCTGTCTAGCCCATAAGATCCTAAATTTTGTAAGAAGTAACTCTTACGTTCCATTTTCTATAGAAAAAATGCATATTTTTCAAGTTTTTCAGCCCATCCTCTACTTAATAGCCACCCTGTATGTACATGCAAATATATACATTTTTATAAACCAAAAATAACCCTTTCTCATACTGAATAACCCTTATATAATCCTTCTCAAATCCAAAATAACCCTTCTAAAGTTCAAAATAACCCATTTTTTAATCCAAAATAACCCTTTTACGCCCTACTAAAGTAATAATCATCCCCTTTCGCTTTCCCAAAGTGATAATCCTCCCTCCAACCCCTGCATAAGGTAAAAATAGCCCTTTTGTACCAACATAACTCTAAAATATTTCATAATAACCCATTTTTAAAAACGTCTCAGAAATAGTAATCGGGTATAGAACAATTTCTAGGACGTCCCAGAATTAGGAAGTACGTCCCAGAAATAATCATTTGATTTATATAAGGTCCCAGAATAAGTTGTTTAATATACTGATATAAGGAATTAAGAAATAAAAATAAAGGGTATAGCCGGTTAAGGGGGCCCCCAGAGCAAACCCCTACAATATATATATCATTCAAAAGGGCATGAAAAAATAAAATTTTTGGCGCCAACCATAATTTTTTATACCTACTACTGCGCATGCACGGTGCAAAATAGTGATTTTTCAACTTTGATTCATATCTCAGAACCGATTAGGGCTAGAGACATGCAGTTTGCAGCAAAATTTTTTTTAAAAAAAATGTAGTTCACCCATATTTTTTATTATTATTTTTGGCGCCAAATTTAAACCATTTGAGCCATTTTTCGAATTTTTTTACCTTAAATTTGCGATAAAAAAAAGGGTGAGGCTCTATAAAAAATATATGTGACGTATTTTAACAAAAATCAACCGCTCCGATTTAATCAGATTTTCAAAGGGGGGGGGGGGAACTTTTCTGACCGATTTATCAAGACTTTTTTCATAAAACGCCGCCTAGTGGGCGCATATTTAGTCAAAATTAAAAATTATATAAAAACGGTTGAACTAAATTTTTTTTTTAGAAAATTTTGCCACAAACCGCGTTTTTCTAGCTATTTTAGGTTATGAGATATTAATAAAAGTTAAAATATCACTATTTGGCTCCGCGCATGCGCAGTTGAGGGAAAAAAATTTGCGGTTTGCGCCAAAAATTTCCTTTTTCAAATACCTTTCGATATATATATATATATATATATATTGTATGGGTTTCTGCGAAAAAGTTTTTTAAGAATCATCCCAGAGCCAATTTATAACTTAAAAATCCTAAAAGTTATAAATAATTAAGCTAGATAAAGAAGTCAACAATTTTTTCGCAGAAACCCATACAATATATATATCAATCGAAAGGTCTTTCAAAAAATAATTTTTGTCTCAAACCGCAAATTTTTTTTCCCTCAAGTGCGCATGCGCGGAGCCAAATAGTGATTTTTTAACTTTTATTAATATCTTGTAACCTAAAATAGCTAGAAAAACGCTGTTGGTGGCAAAATTTTCAAAAAAAAAATGTAGTTCAACCGTATATATACACAGACAAGGACTATGAAACACAATGTGTGCACGGTATTTTCCAGTGTACGCATTTGACGCATGCTTTTTTCTCGGTTACTCAAGTTCTGCTGAATCTCTAACCTTGAAACTTTAAAATCGTATAAATATAAGTATCAAGTTTGAAATCATAATTGAAGTTTATAAATTTGTTAGGAAAGATAGCAAGAACATTTCAAAGTAAGAATCGTACACAATTTTTAGTGTAAAACTTTGAAAAACTGGTTACGTGGGTGTTTCGAGCGCCGTCGTCTGCTCTATCGAAATTGTCTCTCTAAAAATTTTGCACTGTAAAACACGGTGCATGCACTTGGCAATACGAAGTGTGACTTGGAATCAGGCTGCACCACGCATCATGTAAAACGATGGCGCTGTACACCAAGTTTCATGATGTACCTCTTTCTCCGTGTTATTTTTAATTTTGACTTAATATGCGCCCACTAGGCGGCGTTTTATGTAAAAAGTCTTGATAAATCGGTCAGGAAAGTTCCCCTCCCCCCTTTTAAAAATCTGAAAAATCAGAGCGGTTAATTTTTGTTAAAATACGTCACATATATTTTTTATACACCCACACCTTTTTTTTTTTTTTTTATCGCCAATTTAAGGTAAAAAAATTCGAAAAATGGCTCAAACGGTTTAAATTTAGCGCCAAAAATAATATTAAAGAATATAGGTGCGTCCAATGCGATCCAATGCGATTCAATCCGATCCGATGCAATCGAGTCCAATCCAATTCAATGCGATCCGATGCGATCCGATGCGATTCAATCCGATCCGATGCGATCGAATCCAATCCAATTCAATGAAATACGATGCGATTCAATCCAATCCAATCCCATCCAATCCAATCGAATGCAATACAATTCAAAATGGTACGGCGTCATCGGATACGATTCATTATAATCCAAAGTCAACATTCAGTCAAGTGTAATTAACAAAAGTGATTCTCTCAAGCTCAATGCGATTCAAACACATCAAATGCAATGAATAAAAAGTGATGAACTAAAGCTCAATCCGATTCAACAATATTCAGGTGATCCAAGCCAATCCAAAATCGTACAACGCAGTCTAATTCGATGTATCATGATCCAAAGCGATCTGGCACAATGTAATTTTTAAAATGCAATACGCTGCGATCCAGTTTGATATATTTTTAAACAATGCAATGCGAGGTCCTACTGTAATTCTACGGTGTTGAATGCGATTGACTATAATCTTATGCGATCCAACTCCATATGACGCATTGATTATCACGATAGATCATGCATTAAGACGCGTTTTATATCAAGATGTTTCCTGTGGAGACGCATAATATGCAATTGTACATTTTAGAAACATACTAGCAAAATAATATTTACTTTTTATAATTCACCATACTTTTTTTTTCTTTTCAGATATGTTTGTTGGAGGCTACCGACACACTTTTTGGAGCATATTGTTTTTCGTATTAGACTTTTAGGGTGAAATCTGCATCGTGAGTCTGTACAATGCAACAATTAGTTTCAATTCTGTAATATATAATTTTTTCATCGAATTTTGTGACACCTTATTGTCTGCACTCAACTAATACATAGGTGTGAGTAATCCTCTACAAGTTTCTTAACTCTATGCCTAGAAAAAAAATTTAGCGCATGCTTAATTTCTACAATCGATACATTCTCTTTTACCAAATTAATTTTTTTTTTTTGAGTTTTTTTTTCTAGTTGCTTTTGTATTATACAACTTTTTGACATTTTAGCTCTTGTCATATTTTCTTTTCTATTGCTACTTTTAATAATGTTATGGCATCTAATTCGTTCCAGTGGGCCTGGTACTAATTTTTAAAATTTTTCTAGCTGTTACGCCATCGTGATACCACTTTTCATTATTTAGGCGGACTGTACTTGTAGGAGAGGAAATTCACACATGAAGAGTATTATAATAAATTAGGCCAAGCCCTAGCTCTCTTGGAAAAGGGGCAAAATCATTGGTTTTTCCCCCAGATTCGGACTTACAGGGGAGGGTCCATGATACCCACTACGGGGCTGGGTCCTCATGCGCCAAGGGATAAATAGGGCCGCGAACGCTGGCCCAGGAGCTTGGTTATTCAGTCGCGATCCAGAACTCACCCCACACACATCGTTTCGCGAGTAAGATCTGTAAGACTTGACTCACGGAGTTAGAGATTTTAAAAGACTCGATGTCTTCAAAAATAGATCGAGTTCAACCTGAGTGACTATTTTTAGTCTCATATTAAGGGCATTTCTGAGTTTACAGTTAGTGCACCTAATTCGCGAGTTTTCAGATAAGTGCTAGGGTTAATAAAAATTAGAGTTCCGGCAGTGACTATTTGAATCTGAAAGACTTTTAAGAAATCAGCTTTTGTGTCCGACTAAAGAAAAGAGCCTGGAATTTCCTTCAGGACTGCGTAAGAACCACCGATTCACCACCTCAAGCAGCCCAGCGGGAATCTTTGGCTTTCAACACAGTCTCAACTCTCTCTCTCTCTCTCTCTCTCTCTCTCTCTCCGAAACTTCCTGGGGAAGTCTTCTCCGAGACGTAATCACTGATCTGGGACTTCAGGTTATCATAACTTGCTATGGATTTTGTTTTGCGGTTGTTGCAAGCAGATAATAATTAATCTAATTTTTTCGAAATTATAAAAGCAGCTCCCTAGGTGTTTCAATTAGGCAGCTGCCCAGGCACTTACTAATACTTTCCAGCGCCCGGTGTGAAATATACTATTTGATACGAACTAAATGGCAGCCGTTTGAATATGACTCAAAATCGTCAAAATCGATGAATTTATAAGTATCAGCATTTGTAACAGCTCTCGCATCAAAATGTTCACTATAATTATGAGAAAAAATTTTGCGAAAAATTGACTGGAAAACAAAAATTTTGCGAAGTGAACCATAAAAATCTAATAAAAACTCTATTTTTGGCGAGTATTTGAAGTAAGGATAAAAATATTCTTAAAAATACTCAAAAAAGGGCTTATTTTTTTATTTCAAATTGCTGCCATTCGGGTTCTATGGCATATTTTGTGCTAAAATTTTGGCAAAGCTCCTAAATATAGTTAAACTTGAACATTTTAAAAAATTAGAAAAATCGGTTGACCTCGCGCCCATGGTTTTGCTGAAAGATTTTGGAATGACCCATATACATAATTTGAATATATACATTATACATAATTGAAAATCAATTTTTTTATTAATTTAAACTACACCATCGTGTAGATCATACCCGCAAATAGTTGATAAGGGTATTTCCTTATTCATTTTTGAATTTTTTTTGTACAATTCTACAATTAAAAATCGTCAAAAAAAATTTTTTATTTCAGGCTTCAAAGGTTTAATACTAATTTACATTAGAAACTTTGTACCTGAGAAACAAATACTTTTTCATGTCATCCGTAA
The DNA here is from genome assembly GCA_038277355.1 of Encarsia formosa. NCBI lineage: Eukaryota > Metazoa > Arthropoda > Insecta > Hymenoptera > Aphelinidae > Encarsia > Encarsia formosa. Next base: position 52,235,150 of record CM076187.1, on the reverse strand, counting down.
TTTGTTGTTTTTTCGTTTTTCCACGCCTTTCAGCTTGATTTAAGACAGTGAAAGCTTCGGATCACTTAAGTATGTTGCTCTATTAAATAAATTCGTAATTCTATTCAAACGGGATGTTTGTCGTGCATGAAAAATCTCATGAAGACGAAAAAATTGATGTCAGGACTCTTCTGAATAAAGTCCTATGGGAAGAAGAAACCTCCGTGCAATTTCACATCCATGTTTCAGAAATTTATGCAGCGAAGGTTTCATCTTGGCCCAAGGATACAATTTAAAATGCAAGTCATAAGTTTCCATAAGTGGCTAATTTTTTTACTTCTTCTTGGTTCAAAAAGTACTTGGATTTGAATATTTTCAAAAGCAGAGCTACTTTTTGAACCAATATAGGATCTATTCCAAGCACTTCTGCGAATTCAGCAGGTCCTGAAAAAATTTCCGGTGTTGGTGTTACCATGACCTTGAATTACTCTATCAGCAATTACAGCAATCTTTTCATACAGTCTCTGTTAAATTAACTTTTTTTTTCAAATACTTCTGAATAAAAAAAAATTTACATATTATAATTATTAACTATACTTTTATTTGAGAATGAATATTATTCGTGTAGACTAACCAAATAAAACTTAAGTCAAAATTTCAAAAGTGTGCTCCAATTTTTACTATATTTTTATAAATTTTTACTAATTTTGAAAATTTTTGATGATTCCCCATGTACACGGAGGGAACTATTCAGGGTCAAAGACAGTGAACAAAAATCGCTCACGCTCCCGAAGCCTGCGTTCACGGTAAAATCTAGTGAACCGTAAGCGATCACTGAAAAATCCAGTAAACAACACTACAATGCCCGTGTAGAGGGCGCGCGTTCACATAAACAGATGACGCCGAGCACAACGAAGCACGCTGAACGATCACCTGCTTTGACTGTGATTGCTGATCACTGAAAAACACAGTGAATTGTTCTCTCCGTGTAATCATCGCAAGATAAAAGAGAGAACCCAAAAAGAATGTCAGCATTTTATTCGTGATGTGATTGGTTGAAGGTCAAAATTTAAAATTTTTATTTTTAATTTTTATATTGCAATTCAATTAAAACATTCAGAGAATAAATTTGATAAAAAATAATCATTTAATTATTATGATGATTTCTCACAGATGCTTGTGATGTAACAAATTTCATGTAGGATCCACACAGGTACCCCTGTTACAAGCAATAAAACCTCTATTTATCGCGAATCAGAGAATCTAAGTCTCCCATTTAGACGCGAGAGGCGATTAAACTAAAAAACCCAGATAAAGCCCAAGAATATTTGAAAATTCGAGAAAAAAGAAAAAAAATTTTGACTGCCGAGTTTTGAACTCGGATCCCCAAGTTTCCGGCCTAATGCGTTACCAAATACGCCACGGAGGCAACGAGATCGGCTCTCTGCTTAGTCAAATTTAATTCCTTTTTGTCTCAAAGGGTAAAGCCGATTAAGGGGGGGGGGGGGGTAATCGGCCTCCAGAGCAAACCCCTACAATTAGGATGTTCTGAAAAATTCAACGTTAGGCGTCGCTAGTGTAAACTTGACTCGGCTACCAGCAGTTTTGCATAGGAGCAGATGTATCAGTGTGTGTGTTCGTGTGGAATCTCTCACCGATACACACAGTCATACGTCAGCTCCCATGCAAAACTGCTGGGAGCCGAGTCAAGTTTACACTAGCGACGCCTAACGTCGAGTTTTTCAGAACATCCTAATATATACAGCGTGGCTATTAAGTAGCGGATGGGCTGAATAACTTGAAAAATATGCATTTTTTCTATAGCACATGTAACGTAAGAGTTACTTCTTACAAAATTTAGGATCAGATGGGTCAGACAGAATAGGGCCCGAACCCTTACTGTGGGCCCTACGGACCCTAAAACGATTTTTTCAAATGGAAGTCCATACTTTTCACCCCAGATTTGGAAAGAGAGGAAAATTTTAGGCTCCTTCAGGACTTTGAAATATTTTCCTAGTCCATTCTGAGGCCCCGTAGAGGGCCCAAAGAGCTCTTTAACGTTGATACCTGAATAACTTGGAAAAAAATCACTTTTTCGACTACCCTTGCTCTAGCAAAGTTTTTTTTACAAAATTTAGGATCAGATGGGCCCGACAGAATAGGGCCTGAGCCCTTACTGTGGGCCCTATGGACCCGAAATTCATTTTTTTAATTGTTAATTTGTTCAAATAATCAGAACACTTATGACGGGCTCCAAAATTGTGAGCTCCGCGGTAAGGGCTTAGGGGTTATGGGTTTGAGGGATGAAGATTTTGTAGTTAGGGGCTTTGCGGGTAAGGGCTTCGAGGTTTGTGGGCTAGAAAAGCTTGGGAGTTGTAAGCTCGGGGGCTAAGGGCTTCGAGGTTATAGTCTGGTAAAATAAAGGTTTTGTAGATACGGACTTGATGAAGGTTGTAAGCTCAAAGGTTAGGTGCTCAGCGGTTATGGGCTTCGGGATTAAAAGCTTGAGAGATGAAGGTTTTATAGTTATGGGCTTAAGGGATATTGGTTTAGAGGATAAATGTTATGATGTTTCGGGCACGAGACTTGAGAGCTTTAATGGGTAAGGGCTTTGAGGTTACCGGCTCGATGGTTGTGAGCTAAGCGTATGAAGCTTTCAGGTATGCAGGCTTAAAGGCTGCATGAATTCTTTTTGAAATTTTTTTTTTTTTTTTTCTTTTAGAGTTTTTTCTCAAATTTGAGTTGATAATCAGTTTGTACCAAGAAAAGATGATTTTACATACTCATCGGGGTAACACCTAGTGAGTTACTGGGCTCTACTACAGGCTAAACTTTATAAAAAAATTATTTCAAATCTCAGTTTAACGTGAGTGGTGTTTTTTCTGAGTTATTCAAATGTCATGATTAGTGAGGGCTTGTGGACCTCCACCAAGACTCAGGCAATTCCTTTAAAATATTGTAATTATTATTTTACTTGTAAGTTTCAGTAGTTTTTAATTTGATTCTTAATTTTATTTAAAGCGATTTTACTTTACACTTTTTAGGCCCTAAAGTAAAGGCCCGGTCCTTATTCTTTTGGGCCCTATTCTGTCGGGCCCATCTGATCCTAAATTTAAAAAAAAAAAAACTTTTCTAGAGCAAGGGTAGTCGAAAAAGTAATTTTTTCCCGAGTTATTCGAGTACTACCGTTGAAGGGCTCTTTGGGCTCTCTACGGGACCTCAGAATGGACTAGGAAAATTTTTCAAAGTCCTGCAAGAGCCTAAAATTTTCCGCTCTTTCCGAATCTGGGGTGAAAAGTATGGGTTTCCATTTGAAAAAATCATTTTAGGGTCCGTAGGGCCCACAGTAAGGGCTCGGGCCGTATTCTGCCTGACCCATCTGATCCTAAATTTTGTAAGAAGTGACTCTTACGTTACATGTGCTATAGAAAAAATGCATATTTTTCAAGTTATTCAGCCCATCCGCTACTTAATAGCCACGCTGTATATCATTCGAAAGGGCATGAAAAAAAGAACATTTTTGGCGCCAACCGGAATTTTTTATACCCACTACTACGCATGCGCGGTCCAAAATAGGGATTTTTCAACTTTAATTCATATCTCAGAACCTATTAGGGCTAGAGACATGCGGTTTGCGGCAAAATTTAAAAAAAAAAATGTAGTTCACCTATATTTTTTAATATTATTTTTGGCGCCAAATTTAAACCGTTTGAGCCATTTTTCGAATTTTTTTACCTTAAATTTGCGATAAAAAAAAAAAAAGGTGTGGGTCTATAAAAAATATATGTGACGTATTTTAACAAAAATTAACCGCTCTGATTTTTTCTGATTTTTAAAAGGGGGGGGGGGGAACTTTCCCGACCGATTTATCAAGACTTTTTACATAAATCGCTGCCTAATGGGCGCATATTTAGTCAAAATTAAAAAGTATATGCACGGTTGAACTACATTTTTTTTTAGAAAATTTTGCCACCAACAGCGTTTTTCTAGCTATTTTAGGTTACAAGATATTAATAAAAGTTAAAAAATCACTGTTTGGCTCCGCGCATGCGCACTTGAGGGAAAAAAAATTTGCGGTTTGAGACAAAAATTATTTTTTGAAAGACCTTTCGATTGATATATATATTGTATGGGTTTCTGCGAAAAAATTGTTGACTTCTTTATCTAGCTTAATTATTTATAACTTTTAGGATTTTTAAGTTATAAATTGGCTCTGGGATGATTCTTAAAAAACTTTTTCGCAGAAACCCATACAATATATATATCAATCGAAAGGTCTTTCAAAAAATAATTTTTGTCTCAAACCGCAAATTTTTTTTCCCTCAACTGCGCATGCGCGGAACCAAATAGTGATATTTTAACTTTTATTAATATCTCATAACCTAAAATAGCTAGAAAAACGCGGTTTGTGGCAAAATTTTCTAAAAAGAAAAATGTAGTTCAACCGTACATATAATTTTTAATTTTGACAATATATGCGCCCACTAGGCGGCGTTTTATGTAAAAAGTCTCGAGAAATCGGTCGGGAATGCCTCCCCCCCTTTTAAAAATCTGAAAAAATCAGAGCGGTTAATTTTTGTTAAAATACGTCACATATATTTTTTATAGACCCACACCTTTTTTTTTTATCGCAAATTTAAGGTAAAAAATTCGAAAAATGGCTCAAATGGTTTAAATTTGGCGCCAAAAATAATATTAAAAAATATAGGTGAACTACATTTTTTTTTTTACAAAATTTTGCCGCAAACCGCATGTCTCTAGCCCTAATAGGTTCTGAGATATGCATTAAAGTTGAAAAATCACTATTTTGGACTGCGCATGCGCAGTAGTGGGTATAAAAAATTCTGGTTGTTGTCAAAAATTTTCTTTTTTCATTCCCTTTCGAATGATATATATATTGTAGGGGTTTGCTCTGGGGGCCGATTACCCCCCCTTAACCGGCTATACTCTTTTAGAAAGAACCCCTGTATTACCCGCAACCCCCCGGCACATCAACGGGTACATGCCTTAAAAAATATTATGATGATTTCTCGCAGAATGATGATTTGTTACATCACAAGCATCTGTGATAAATCATTATAATATTTGTTAAGGCATGTACCCGTTGATGGGCCGGGGGTTGTGGGTAATACAGAGGTCTTTCTAAAATTTGAGACAAAAAGGAATTAAATTTGACTAAGCAGAGAGCTGAGCTCGTTGCCTCCGTGGCGTAATTGGTAACGCACTAGGCCGGAAACTTAGGGATCTGAGTTCAAATCTCGGCGGAGTCAAAATTTTTTTCCTTTTTTCTCGAATTTTGAAATATTATTGGGCTTTATCTGGTTTTTTTAGTTTAATCGCTTCTCGCGTCTAAATGGGAGACTTAGATTCTCTGATTTGCGATAAATAGAGGTTTTATTGCTTGTAACAAGGGGTACCTGTGTGGATCCTACATGAAATTATTTAATTAAACGTTCGAAATTATCCGATTAAAATCATGAAAATAATAATTATTAGTATATAAACAAAACCAATGCGCCTTTTTTGTACCCAAGATGCAAGCACTGTTCAAAACACTTTATTTCTACATGGAGCAATCCTACTCTAAAATCTAGATGCTTATTTGAAAGAGGCTCAAAGCTTAAATCTTTGAAAAAGTTTGTAAAATTGACGCCACAAACAGGACATCTTGTTGTAGCTTTCTTACCAACAATACAATTCAGACATTTGCTGTCAAAAAGTGTGGTGGCAATTTGGTAATTGACTTTTACAGTAGGATTACTGCAATTTTTAAACTTGTGAGAGTGAATGAATTGAATTTTTTTCTTTAAGCGACGAAACTCTTTCAAAGTTGTTGTTTCATTCTCTCGTTTGTAGCAGATACGTGAAGGGCGGCAAAACCGAAAACTTTGCGGAGTCTCGTTGATCCAAGCACATTTCCCATTTTTACTTGCGATTTTCAGAATTGTGAAGCAGCTTACAAATAGGCTTTGAGTAGATTCAAGCTTTTGATATATTTCACTGGAATAAGCTTGATTTGGATTCGAGTGAGAGGTAGAGCTGTCAAATTCTACACTAACAATCAAATCGTACTCATCATTGGGCCAGTTCAATGCCTCAACCAGTCTCTCCGCAGTTTAATTTAAAGATAGCTTGCAGAAGGACGGCAACATCTTTCTCCTAATATTGTACGTTCTCTGGTCGGCACGCTTTTTATTGGTTCATACAGTAATGAATATGAAGGGTAAATTGGAGCACCTCTTTTTCTGGAATCAGTGGCGTAAAAAGTATACTGCTCTTTAGTAAAATTCTTCTCTAGGAGGTGTGCTAAAGCTGATTCTAATGAGTGACGATCCAAGTTTGATTGTGATTTTTGTTTGGCATTCTCACTAATAATTGGAGAATGTAGTTTACCCAATGCTCTCTTCAAGATATCGCTGTCGTTGGTCACATTCAAAAGATCGCTGGAACTTTGCCACTTACAAGGGCAGGATGAGCATCGAGCCGGCGTGCTCGTGCTCTCGGTGGCTGGGTAACGACCACGACTGATTTCGCACGAGCGGAACTCGGATGTTTGTAAGATTTAACAGTATATTTATTTTCATGAACATTCACTTAATTACTAGCACCTCATGGTTGCGCGTACACACACCAGTGTTGTTAGCTCAGCTCAGATTGTCACCAGCAGCTGGTGACCAGCTAGATAGTCAGCCTCTGTAGTACTGTTATTACTGCACTCATATCATCCAACAATTTTATTTCATTTATGTTATCTAAATTTCTTTTATTTTTAATTTTTATTAAATAATTAAATATATAATGATTATTAGCAGTAAACAATCAAAAAATTTGAGAAAAAAAATTTTGCTTGATCGAATTACATTCGATCTTCTATTTATAAAGGGTATAACCGGGTAAGATAGTCGAATCGGCCCCCAGCGCGAACCCCTACAATATATATATCATTCGAAAGGGCATGAAAAAAGAAAGTTTTTGGCGCGAACCAGAATTTTGTATACCCACTACTGCGCATGCGCGGTCCGAAATAGTGATTTTTCAACTTTGATTTTTATCTCGAAATCTAAGAGGGTTAGAAAAACGCGGTTTGCGGCAAAATTTTGTTTACAAAAAATGTAGTTCAATCATATTTTTTTTCAATCATTTTTGGCGCCAAATTCAAATTGTTAAGGCTGTTTTTCGAATTTTTTTCCCTAAAAAATGCGATTAAAAAAAAACGGCGATACATACCTCTCTGGAAAAAAAATATGTCATGTATTTTAGGAAAAAATAGCTTCACAAATTTTTTCAAAATTTTTGAAGTGGTGAAAGACACTTTTTAGGTCAAATTATTGAAATTTTTTATCTAAATCGCCACCTAGCGGCTGCATACTGCGTTAAAATATAACAACATTTATATCGCTGAACTACATTTTTTGTAAACAAAATTTTGCCGCAAACCGCGTTTTTCTAGCCCTCTTAGATTTCGAGATAAAAATTATAGTTGAAAAATCACTATTTCGACCCGCGCATGCGCAGTTTAGGGAATAAAAAATTGCGGTTTGCGCCAAAAGCTTTCTTTTTTCAAGACCTTTCAAATGATATGTATATTGTAGGGGTTTCTGCAAAAAAAATTTTTAATACCTCTAACGAGATCAGTTCAACCATGTCCATCACTAAAAAATTGTATAAATTAGTTATTTTCAATCTAGGTCAGGTAGGCCAAATTTTTTTATGCAGAAACCCCTACAATATACATATCATTTGAAAGGTCTTGAAAAAAGAAAGCTTTTGGCGCAAACCGCAATTTTTTATTCCCTAAACTGCGCATGCGCGGGTCGAAATAGTGATTTTTCAACTATAATTTTTATCTCGAAATCTAAGAGGGCTAGAAAAACGCGGTTTGCGACAAAATATTGTTTACAAAAAATGTAGTTCAGCGATATAAATGTTGTTATATTTTAACGCAGTATGCAGCCGCTAGGTGGCGATTTAGATAAAAAATTTCAATAATTTGGCCTAAAAAGTGTCTTCCACCACTTCAAAAGTTTTGAAAAAATTTGTGAAGCTATTTTTTCCTAAAATACATGACATATTTTTTTTCCAGAGAGGTATGTATCACCGTTTTTTTTTAATCGCATTTTTTAGGGAAAAAAATTCGAACAGCCTTAACAATTTGAATTTGGCGCCAAAAATGATTTAAAAAAATATGATTGAACTACATTTTTTGTAAACAAAATTTTGCCGCAAACCGCGTTTTTCTAACCCTCTTAGATTTCGAGATAAAAATCAAAGTTGAAAAATCACTATTTCGGACCGCGCATGCGCAGTAGTGGGTATACAAAATTCTGGTTCGCGCCAAAAACTTTCTTTTTTCATGCCCTTTCGAATGATATATATATTGTAGGGGTTCGCGCTGGGGGCCGATTCGACTATCTTACCCGGCTATACCCTTTACCGTTGCCTCGAAAACAAATAAATTATTTTAATATATAAAATTTATTATTTTTGAACAGTGTTGGGCATGTCGAAAATAGGTTGTATTAAATGACATTTTTGACATGTCAAAAATGTAGTTTAAGACAGTCGTAAATTTTTTTGACAAAAATATTTGTCAAAAACTCCAACCCATTTTTTTTTTTTTTTTTTTTTTTTTAATTTGTTAAAACTATCATATAAATGCGCACAGAGACTCTATATTATGAAAAAAAAATTATTAAAAACTTTTATTACAATCAAATTTTAAATAAAAATCTGACAAGTAAATCGTTGGCCCGTACGAAAAAAAACACCTGCCAGAAAATCCGGTAAAACAGTAACAGTACCAGTTTTTCAAGAAAAACGTAACAAGTTTTTTTTTTACTAGAAAACTGTAACAAGTTAACAATTTTCCGAGATAACTGTAACAACAAAATAATCGGCCAATATATGAGCCAGTTTTTCAAGAAAAATGTAACAAGTTCTTTTTTTACAAGAAAACTGTAACAAGTTAACAATTTTCCGAGATAACTGTAACAACAACAAAAATTCAAAATTTTCTAACGTAGAGAAACTTATTTTATGAATAGCGAAATTCTTACAATTTTCATAGGTCGAATTTTCTCGGGCTTATTTTAAAGTTATGACCACAAATAATTTACTCAAACCCCGCAAGAAGCGTTTGATTATAGTTAGAGTTAGCCCAGAAAAACATCTCATCGTTATGATTTCCTTGAGAAAAACTCTCAGGTCCGCCTTTAACAAGTTGACATGGAGATTGAAAATTTTTATTTAGAAAAAATTTATTTTAATTTTTTATTGACTCAATGTTACAATTTACTCGGAAAAAACATCAACATTACGATTTACTTTGGGAAAGCTTCCTTGCATATTTTAATTAATTTGGGATTGCTACTGTAAGTTTTGACCAAAAAATATATTACCATACTCAAAAATTGCCCCAACGTGACATTTTACCTGGAAAAAAGTCTCATCGTTACGATCACTTCAGAAAAAGCTCCCAAGTCTGGTTTAAATAAGTTGGCATAGATATTGTAAATTCTAACTTGGAAAAATTATACCTTAATCGTTGACAACTTCAACATTACAGTTTACCAGGAAAAAAGTTTCAACGTTACGTTTTCCTCGGAAAAAGCTCCCAAATCTGGTTTGAATAAGTTGGCATAGATATTGTAAATTCTAACTTAGAAAAATAATACCTTAATCGTTGATAACTTCAACATTACAGTTTACCCGGAAAAAAGTTTTAACGTTACGTTTTCCTCGGAAAAATCTCCTTTCTCTGGTTTAAGTGAGTTGTCATGGATATTGTAAATTTTCTTTTAAAAAAAATCTTTATATTCGATGATTTCCTAAACGTTATATTTCACCCGGAAAAAAGTTGTCAACGTTACGGTTACCTCGGAAAAAGCTCTTTAATCTGCTTCAAATAAATTGACATAGATATTGTAAATTCTAACTAGGAAAATAATACCTTAATCGTCGATAACTTCAACATTACAGTTTACCCGGAAAAAAGTTTTAAAGTTACTTTTCCCTCGGGAAAAGCTCCCTGGCCTGCTTAAAATAAGTTGTCATTGTTCTTGTTGCTTTTTACCTGGAAAAATATTATTTTAATCGTTGATCACCAATACGTTACACTTTACCTGGAATAAGTTGTGCAGGTTACTTTTTTCCCGGGATATATTTTCGTCTTGAATAAACGTAATTGTTTTCCCGGATAAAAGCACACTGATTACACTTTCCTCTGGGAATATTGTCTTCCGACCCGCAGCAACTTAACATGACACTTTTCTCGGAAAAATTATACATCGTGATAGTTTCCTTGGAAAAAATTGCAACGTTACATTTATCGTGCAAAATTTTTTTTTGTTTTTCTTTCCCCGGAAAATCACGTAATGGTACTTTTTTCACGGATAAATTTTACATCATGACAATTTTCTTGGAAAAAATTGCAACGTTACATTAATCGCGTAAAATTTTTTTTTTGTTATTCTTTCCCCGGAAAATCATGTAATGGTACTTTTTTCACGGATTCTCGGTCTCAGGTGTTTCAATTCGTACAGGTCAACGAAATAACAGTGTATAATATTCGAAAAATAATAATAAATAAATAGAAATGAAATTTATAGACAATATTTTTGAAAAATTAAAAATAATTTTTTAAACTTAAACTTGCTATACAAGACAGATTGGAAATTAGTAGAGTAATCAAGATTTAATAATCTAACAAACTCCAGAAAAAAAAACTGGACTCCACAGTAAGAAACGAGATGTTGCAACAAAAAAAAAATTTGCATAAATCATTATCAAGTTACTGTTTTCTGAAAAATTAATAAATAAAATAAAAAAGAAAGAAAGTAATGAACTGTATAACTTTTTTATAAATTAAACATTATGAAATAAAACGTTATAACAATTTAAATTTAAGAGGCTTTAAAGACTACCTGAGAGCGTCCTTTTTCAAACTAATTTGAATAAATTGTAAATAAAAAAAATCACTTTTTTTTCGCTAAACTTAAATGTTTTTTCACCATTGTGAGCTGCATTCAGTTTAAATATTTAAACACTATTAAATTAAAAATTGCAATAAAGTTTTTTCAACCTAGAAAATTTTCATGAAAAGTAGGAATTGCTTTTATTAACTAATAAAAACTGAAAAACCAATTATAAACATTTATTGTTAACATATTTAATTTTCAACAATAGTTTAAATAATTTTTACTAAAAATTCATTAATATCTTGAAAAAGATATTGGAAGAAAAAGGACGTGAGAGAGGCCTGAGAAAAGAAAAAGTATTTTATAATATAGTAAGATATACATAAATCTTAATTCTAAAAAGCTGACTATACATCATTTAGATTTCTAAAATCCAAAAAGCTAAAAAAGCTAAAAGTACTTACAGAAATATACAGTAAAAATTTTAGAGTTGAAATTTAAATGTATTTCTTACTCAAATTTCAGAAAAAAAAAAAAAAATTCAATAAACTGCATCTCTGTATATACACTAGGCGTCAAGTAAGAATTTTTTGAAAACTAGCTAAAAAATCGATTTTTTCTATAATTGTCATCAGGACCTTATAGTAAAAAGTGACTAAAAGCCCATCAGCATTAGTTATTTGTGTTTTCTTTCGTCTTCAGGTGTATGAGAAAAATTGAAACTTTCGAGTAATAGTGGGCAATCGTTTGCTCGATCACTTGGAGACTGTCCAGATGAACCGTTGAAAATTTCGCTGGCTTGATAGTCAAGCCTCTGGAACTACCCTAATTAGTGTTGTGAAAAATTAGAAATGTTTTTAAAAATATGGATCATTCGATTTCACTGGCATGGTTCTGTCAGTTTTACAGACCTTTTATTGAAGCAAAGCTTTTTTACTCGCGTTAAGTAGATCTCCGTAAGGGGGGTAAATCGAAAAAATGTTACCATCACCCTTATTGGAACCCAAGCCAGATGCGAATGCACGTGGTTGCACTCGAGTTGCTGGCTGTTTACGCTCCCTCTCTCTTTTATTGTGGACTACCGACTATTCTCCCGCGCAAACCCAACTGATCGAGGCCTGCCTGTGCTTTAAGTATTATATTCTTAAGACCTTTCATACATTATTTAGCTTTCATACAAGCAAAATTAAGGGTATCCTCTCATCTGAAATATATATAGGTATATTGCAAGCATTTATTTCTTTTTCAAAGGCCCTGCAACCATTAGTTTTGATTAGAAAAATCGATTCCTAAGATTCTTAGCTACCGACCCATATTTTTTTCAAAGGTCTCTGCATTTTTGAGTTAGTTATTATATTTTTTTAACGACTCTTGTATGGCTCCCATAAGCGCACGTGCTAATTTTTAACTGAAAAGGCTTGTTACACCCCTAAAAAAAAAAATTAAAAATAAATTTAAGCATCAAAGAACTTCTTCCAAGCATTCCGAGACGCGCGCTTTTTTATTTTGAGGGGCAATCTAACCTTTTTCTTTTTAATTAATATAATTCAAAAGCAACTTAAAAATAATCTATAGTTAAATGAATTCAACCTTTTTTTTTTTAAACTTAGATATCTGACATCGTGGTTGGCCAAGAATCTCATGTGTCAGCTAAAGAAGCTTTGTTGCGATGGGCTCGAAAATCAACAGCTCGTTATCCAGGTGTACGTGTTATAGATTTTACATCTTCCTGGCGTGATGGATTGGCTTTCAGTGCAATTTTTCATAGAAATAGACCAGATCTTCTTGATTGGCGCTGTGCACGTGGCTGGCTACCACGTGAACGACTTGATAGAGTTTTTCACTTAGCTGAACACGAATATGGTGTTACTCGACTTCTTGATCCAGAAGGTCTGTATTGATATCAGTTATATTAAAACTATTCTGAGTATCCCTTTATAAAAGAGAGCTATCGCCATCTTGCGTAAGTGTAAGATTTTTATTCGTGAGCTGATTGGTGAAGAAGTTTTTAAAATATTCGAAAAGTGCATTTTGAGGTTACTCTTATTGTTTTTTCCTATGCGCGCTTGCAGCGCGCTCAGAAGAGCTAGTTCTTTTTAAATGAGTATAGTTATGTAATCTTACATGGAGTTTTATTTAATAAGTAAATGTAAAATTTTTTATTTTGCCACTCTTTTACAAATAGTATTTCAATAAATGAACATTTTGATTTAATTTCGTCATCACATTTTGTAAGAATGTAACCATTAGAATATCAGTTTCAGAGATTGAAATAAAAAAACACGTCAATTTTAATGTCTACCACGTGTTTTATGTGTACTTTTTGCTTCAAAATTCACAAATAAGCGTTTGAAAAATAAAAATTAATAAATCCACAGCAACTTAGCTAAAAGTCAGAGTTACAAAAAATGTTATTGAATTTTTGACAATTTTTTTATTTTACATTAAATATTAATTATTTTTATCAAGACGTACGTGTTATATTCTATTTTATTTATTAAAAGTTTGTCACGGAGTGTACAAAAAAGAATGTGAAATAAATCATAGAAATAATATCAGAAACGGATTTTACAAAAGTTCTACTTCTAGTGAGCTTACTTCCAAAAACGTCATTTAAACTTTATTAAGGGAGGGGTCTAGGGTAAGAGGTAAAAAAAAGTGATTTTTTGTGAATTTTTTTTGAAGATCCAGTAAGAGTTATGGTATTTATTTTTTCTGCACATAATAAAGTAAAGTTTAAACTATAATTCATAATTTTTTCGTCGAAAAATATCGATAAACAAACTGCTGACCGACTGTTGCTTGAAGTGCTTTGAAAAGAAGGAGCTCTGCGGTGGACATTGGAGCTGTTTACAGCTTTATCTGAAATCAAAAAATGAGACGAATTTCTTTAGCTGAGGGCAATACCTAGAGCTTTTGGCTGTTTCTTTATTTTTTTTTTTTTTTTTTTGCGGTTTTGACAGACAAAAGTTCAAAAAAGTCATTTTTTCGACCAAAAAATCGGCCATTTTTTAGTGGTAAAAAAAAAAAAAAAAAAAAAAACCGTTGCACACTTAAGAAATATATAGAAAAAAAGTGTGCCAAATCGCAGAAAGATCGGTTAATTATTTTTCAAGTTACAGTGTCCACTGGCTTTAAAAAGTATAGTTACGAAAAAAACGCGTTTAAAGTTTTAAAAGAGGAAAAATCATAGAAAACTTTTTTATTTTTTAACTTACACTGAATCATCAATGCCAGCCCCATAAAGGATGTTGCCTTCAGCTATTTCTTCATCCAACATTGCTTGTTTTCCCTGTCGCAGATTTTTTGAAACCGCTTACCCTAGACCCCTCCCTTAAAACCAATAAATGGATTTATAAAAATTTTCAAATTTTTCTTTATCCATTTGTGACGCACCAAAAGAATGAGTAAGTTACGTGCAAGCAGAGTTTTCTAGCTGATCGCAACGGTGCAAGAGAATTGTTGAATTGAACACAGTTTTCACAATTAATGCTGTTTAAATATGTGAATATTACTTCAGTCAAATCTAATGATAAGCTAGGAAGCGGTAAACAATTTATGCTACTGCGGCACCAGTCGACGCAGACATACAACGATCAGGTAGGGCTCAAAGAGCCAGTTTATCTTTCTGTATGAGCCAAATTGAGGACTTAGAAGCAAAAACCACCTTAGCGCCTGAAAAGCGGCTCAAGCAGCCCCTCCGCTTTTTCAAAAGTGCAGTCAATTCTTTGAAACTTTATAGAAATTTTCTTCAAAGTTTTTCAATTCTCAATTTTATGCTCTTGTTTTTAATCAAAAGTTTAAAGTTAAAAACTGTTCATTTTTAATTACTCGGTTTTAAAACACTTTAAAAATATCTGGACCATTCTATTGGTAGTGGAAAGGTTTCAAGTGTATGTTATTCAAATTTCATTGAAAAATATTCAATAGTTTCAGAGTTCTTACAAATAGATAAATAAAAAATTCGTAAATCAAGAAAAATTAAAATTTTTTTTTTACTTCGTAAGTACTGAATATTTTTTAATTGAATTTTGGCAGCATACATTTAAATCTTTTCCGATGAGAATAAAATGAACCAGGTAATTTTGAAATGTTTTAAAGCCGAGTAATTAGCTATGAAAAATCAAAAATTAACAGTTTTTAATCTCAAACTTTGGATGATAAAAGTGAGCATAAAAATTAAGATTTGAAAAAACTTCGAAGAAGATTTCTAGAAAGTTTCAAAGTGATATTTCTAATACGTAAAAATCGACAGCATTTTGGAAAAAGCGGATGAGGCTGCCTGAGCGGCTTTTCGAGCGCTAATGCCTTTTTATGCATCGAGGTCCTCAACTATTATTAATTAATGAAAGAAGTGAAATCAAAAAATTTATTACGGATGACTTGAGGCCGAATTACTTATTATTTAAAAATAATTTTCTCTTCTAAAAGATGATCATATTATGTTGAATCACCTTCAATATACGTAAAATTAACAATTTTTCAATTATAGCACATACATGGGAAAACACATGCAAATTGCACTAAACTCAAACACTTTTTAAAATTAAAAATTAAAATATGATGTAATTGAGTTAGAAATCAACTAAAGCACAATGTATGGCTATACTTGACCTGTAAAAATTTAATATTCTTCAAACTAAATTATCTCGAAAAAAAGCATTGATACCTGTGTTTTTTAAATTATATTTTGAATGCTCAGTGTGTTTCTTAACAACATATTTTAATTTTTAATTTTAAAAAGTGTTTGAGTTGTGTGCAATTTGCATGTGTTTTCCCATGTATGTGCTATAATTGAAAAATTGTTAACTTTACGTATATTGAAGGTAATTCAACATAATATGATCATCTTTTAGAAGAGAAAATTATTTTTAAATAATAAGTAATGCGGCCTCAAGTCGTCCGTAATAAATTTTTAGATTTCACTTCCTTCATTAATTCATTTTCGAAAAAAGATTAGACTATTTAGCGTATAACTTTTTATTTAGACTCCTTTTAAAAAAACCAATCGCCGTAAATATTACTTTTTTAAAAGTATTTTTTAAAGATCATACTTAGCGCATAATTTTTTATTTAGATTCCTTTTTAAAAAACCAATCGCCGTAAATATTACTTTTTTATAAGTATTTTTTAAAGATTTGATTGCGTAAATTCGGTAAATATTTAAATGTATTTCCTTTTTGTCCACAAGTTCAAAAAAACCAAACTCCATAAATAAATCATTAATATTGTTGAAATATGTCTTAATAAATGATTTCACGATCTTAACAAATTCTAAATAATTTAACAATAACTAAGACATATTCAATTATTCCGATGTAAAACCATGACATAAACCAGAACCTGTAAAAGTCCTAGGTAAATCAATTTTATATGTAAAAAAAAAATTCAATTTAGTAATTACCTATTTTTTAAAAGTACATTGCATAACTTTATTTTAATGTAAATTTACATTGAAATGTAGCAAATACTCATTTGTAACCTTAAAATGATTTAAAAAAAGATAAAAATTTTCAATGATTGGTTCATGTTAACTTAGATATATCTAGTTCTTCTGTTTAAAATTTCTTTCATATAATTTCATCATTAGCCAGAACACATAAAAATCATAGACATAATTTATTGTTATGAACTACTTTTGAATTCGTTTTGCATACATAACAGATGGACAAACTAAATCCACTTTAAAAATAATGGAGCAAATGCTCATCCGTACTTTAAAAATATAGCCAAATAGAATTCATAATTTTTGGTCCACTGGATACCTAGACCCAAAACTATCTATTTCTTTTGTACTACTTAATTAACCAATTTTAAAATGTAAAATCACTTTGGCCGCATAACTTAAGCTTGCATACAGAAAACAAAAAAGATAAAAATTTTTAATAATTGATTCATGTTGACTTAAATATACTTATCATTAACACCCTGAGTGAATGTAACAGTTATAATCAAAATTAAAATTCATTGTCAGACATCAAGTTTATTTTAGAAAAAAGGTGGGATTACAATACTTTCAGACATCAAGTTTATTTTTGAAAAAGGGTAGGATTACAAAAATTTAACAGTTCAAGTGTATTGGCTCAGAGCATATACATTTCTATGATGATTAAAATTAAGCGATAATGCGTGTGACAATGACATTATGTCGTGCAATTGCACCTTTTGCAATTTGCAAGTTGGGTGGATTATAAAATAGTTATTTGCTATTCTAAGTTCAACCTGACACACACACACACAAACACACTCATTCAGAAAAAACTTTATTTTTAATATTGCCAATAGGCACCTCCAGCCATCAGGTCCCCAACACAACCACAGCACAATTATTATCAACTCACAGGGCGCACCACAATAATTGAAAAATCTTTGATGATCATGATCATAGAAAGACTGTAGAGATTATTTATTTCATACTCTTTTATTGAAATTAAACAAATTAATAATTATAAATTCTACCACTTACATAATATATAATGAAAATAAGGGTCTTCAGTACTGTTTTTTCTATGACAATCAATTATATATAAAAAAATTATTGCTCATAACACATTACAAGCTGTTCTGCTCAGCGGCTCCGCTGCAATCAAGTGTAGGGAGCTGAATGATACATCGCCACCAGTCGCCCCATGGCTACCATGACTACAGGCCCGGGCCTACATGCCCTTAGCTGCCGCTATAGGCAGGGGCGTTATATTTCCCTTATAGTGGGTCTGGATTCATCCAGACCCGGGCGCGTTCAACCAACCATTGATCGGTTATTTCTCAAGCCTGAAACCCCCCAAACCCTGGGCGCCGAGTTCAACAAAAAAACTTATCGGCTATACCCCAAGTTCTCAGCCCCCAAATACCCTGGGCGCCCGAGTTCAACAAAAAAACTTATCGGCTATCCCCCAAGCTCTCAGCCCCCAAATACCCTGGGCGCCCGAGTTCAATAAAAAAACTGATCAGCTATGCCCCAAGCTCTAAATCCCCAAAATCCTGGGCGTCAAGTTCAATGAATAAACTGATCAGCTATCCCCCAAGCTCTAAACCCCCAAGTACCCTGGGCGCCGAGATCAACAAAAAAACAGATCAGCTATCCCCCAAGCTTTAAACCCCCAAATAGCCTGGGCACCTGAGTTCAACAAAAAAACTTATCGGCTATCCTCCAAGCTCTAAGCCCCCAAATACCCTGGGCGCCCGAGTTCTACAAAAAAACTGATCGGCTATCTCGCAAGCTCTAAACCCCCAAAACCCTGGGTGCCCAATTTCAACAAAAAAGCTATCAACGAATTTTTTTTTTTTTTTTAACTAGAAAATAAAATCTACAACCTTATTGTGGAACAAAAAAAAAAAAACACTTTTCATGGACTTGATTTTCAAATACTATATAAAGTACGCTTAACTTCTAAAATTATTCTACTCGGTAACCAGAGTTTTGGGAGGTTTAGAGCTTGGGGGATAGCTGATCAGTTTTTTCGTTGTCTTAGGGGGCCCAGGGTATTTGGGGGTTTACAGCTTGGGCGATAGCTGATCAGTTTTTTTGTTGAACTCGGGCGCCCAGGGTATTTGGGGGTTTAGAGCTTGGGGGATAGCCGACCAGTTGTTTTGTTGAACTCGGGCACCCAGGGTTTAGAGGGTTTAGAGCTTGGGGGATAGCCAACTAGTTGTTTTGTTGAACTCGGACGCCCAGGGTATTTGGGGGTTTAGAGCTTGGGGGATAGCCGACCAGTTATTTTGTTGAACTCGGGCGCCCAGGGTATTTGGGAGCTTAGAGCTTGGGGGATAGCTGATCAGTTTTTTTATTGAACTCGGGCGCCCAGGGTATTTGGGGGCTGAGAGCTTGGGGGATAGCCGATAAGTTTTTTTGTTGAACTCGGGTGCCCAGGGTTGTGGGGGGTTCAAGGTTTGAGTTTTTTTTTTTATAAATAAGGTACTGAACTGTTCAAAGTTAAAAAATATTAAGATTAGTTGGGGAAGGAAGGGGGGGGGGGGGTTCGAACTTTATCCAGACTCGGGCCCAAAATGTAATAACGCCCCTGGCTATAGGTAAGCAGTAAGTAAGAGTCTGGTTAAGTCTACAGAGAGCGTGGGCAGAGAGACCGGATGCTCGAAACTATAATCGAATTCCCCTGACTACCGTGAGCCAAAGGAAAATCAGCGTTTCGAAAAAAGAAACGTTCATAACTTTTCAATGCGGGCTTTGTTCGGGATAATTTTTTTTTTTAATTACTCAGGGGATCATCAGCTACGCGCGGAATGTATAATATAAATGAAATAATCATCCTAAAATAGTTTTTCTTTGAAGCGTCCTAACCTAAAACCAAAAATCAAAGTATATAAAGCCCTGCAGGCTTTCACGGCAGTCGGTTTAAAAAAAACCAAATCACCGTTAAAGCCCAATTGGGCTTTAGGATAAATGTTAATCATATAATTAATCCACAACTATTAATTTATTGATCCATGGAACCTCAAATCTAAAAATGTGCATAAAAATTTTGTTTAAAAAAGTAAAAATATTGTATGTGGCATTTCAGTTTATTCAGCCTTGTCTTAAAAATATTAAAAGTTTTTAGCCACAAGCCGGTTTATGAGTTTAGTTTTTCAGCAAAGTTCGTTTTGCTGATATTTAGTTATTCAGTGATTGTTTAATAATTAGTTGTGGAAAATTATAATTTAAATTCGTTTATGAATCTATATTACACCAAGAGAACTGTGTTATATCAGTAACGTCGCCGACTTAACAGCTGTGTTGAGCCGCATTAACTATTAATAGAGGACTATTCTTGAAGCATTTAATGCCTCCGACAGAACCTCGGACATAACTGTCGATGCAAGAGGCTTTAATTGCTATTATGATTGAATTTTTTGTGTTTGATTGAGTTAAGATAAACAATTCTTTCGCAAATTTATTAAACTTCTCCAGAGTGTCGCATGCTGCTGCGCATGCGTCATCATTATTGAATAGGCGCCAAACAATTCCTCATGCATCTTCAGAAGTTCTAAAAATAAATTTCTTTATTTTAGTTTATTGATTTGTTTTAATAATTACGAAAAGTGAAAGACTCTTGCATCAATAGTTATGTCCGAGGTTATATTGGAGGCATGAAATACTTCAAAAATGGTCCTCCGCTAATAGTTAGTGCGGTTTGACAAAACTGTTTAGTCAGCCACGTTGCGGTTATAACATAGTTCTCTTGGTGTATTGAAAAAAGTTTTGTTGACCTTATTTTCATGAGTTTTTTTAGATTCAGCCACAGTCATGATGAAGAAACAACTTATCTATGATTTCAAAGATTAAAAAGTAGCACAGGACAAAATTTAATCAGTAATTTAAATTTGTACAGTACGAGATATTTTTTAGGGTAATTTAGGGACACTCGGGTGGGCAAACTTGCGCAATCCCAAACCAGCTGGTAAGATAAGCGGAATACGAGTGAGAGTTTAGTGAGAGCTAAGCTGCTAAAGTGGTTCAAGTTAGTAAGGTAGATCAGGTTAATGAGGATAGTTAGGCGGAGGTTATGGAGGAGAGCGGGAGGGGAGATGAGGTGAGGAAGGGTTTTTTATTTCACTTAAAAATATTATTAGAGAACTTCCAAAATTTAAAGTACTTTAACTAAACCTTAAAATTTGTGACTGAGTTCAGGACTAGGATGAATAAGGTTAGTAGGGTTTGTAGTTGGATTGGGTTAGATAAGTGTGGGGGATAAATTACGGTATTTGAAAAAAATCAAATTAGTGAGTTCAATAATGTGGCTAAGATTAAAGTAGGTAAGATAGTTGAAGATATTAGATAGATAAGAAACTTAATATGGGTGAGAATAGTAAAGCGGGTTATTTAAGGTAAGTGATGGTTGTGGGCTGGTAGAGACATTAAATTTATAACTTTGGCTACAGTTAGATTTTTTATATAAAATTATATATCATTAAAAAAGTCCTGAGCTCAGCTTTCTAAGTATGCCATTCAAATTTTTATTAAATACGTTTGGTTACCATGAGAGGATTCTGAAGAAAGCTGTATATCAGTTTAAATTTAAGCGCAATTTCGCGAGCTGTGACTCTATAGAAAGTAAGTTCATCTCATGAAAAATCTGTAAAAAAATGTTGAATGAAAAATCGAGGCTTGTTAGTACGAGCTAGTGAAGTTTGAAAATAATCGTATTTTTTTTACTTTTTCGGTAATTACTAGGGTAGTTTAAGATAGAGATGTAAGATGAGTCAGTGTCGAGAATGAATAAGGTAAGTAGGGTTTTTTGGTAGAGTGAGTGAGAGAAGTGTGGACGATAAAGGACGGTATTCCAAGTTAGTGAAATCAGTAAGGTCAGTAATGTGGCTGAGATTTGAATAGGTCAAGTTGTTATGGATAAGAAATTAAATAAGGTTAGTAGGGTTCTCAAAATGGGTGAAATAGGAGCCCAAATTTCTGAAGTAGGCCACTGAAAATCAAGTTTTCGATTTTCGTAATTTTTTATACAGGAAATCGAAGGTTTATACGTCAAAATTAAGTCCCCTAAATATTTTTAAAAAATTTTTATTTTTGTAATAGTTATAAATAAATAAGTTTTTAAGCATAATTTTATCAACTCACGATCATTTAAAAAATAATTGATGAAAGTTTACAAAATTTGGTTGGTTAGTCAAAATTTGTAAGAAAAATCATAATATGTATTCATTTGATGAAAAAGTTTTTATTCAATTATAAAAAATTGAATTTTAATAAACAAATAAAAATTTATGTAACTTCTCATATGAGTAGAAACAAATTTTTAATCATTAGCTAATGATATCTGAAAAAAAAATTAGTAATATTCATAAGAAAAAAAGGTATGAAATTTTTAAAGATTAAAAACGCATGGAAAAAGCGGCTTTTGGGCCGCCCGGCCGTATATGACTGTAGACAAGCGAGTTTTGACGTTCGGAGCATATATATATACCGCCGGGCAGCCCAAAAACCGCTTTTTCCATGCGTTTTTAATCTTTAAAAATTCATAACTTTTTTTCTTATGAATATTACTAATTTTTTTTTTCAGATATCATTAGCTCAGGATTTGAAGAATCATATGACATTAAAAATTTATTTCTACCCATATGAAAAGTTACATAAATTTTTATTTGTTTATAAAAAAAATTCAATTTTTTATAATTGAATAGAAAATTTTTCATGAAATGAATATATATTATAATTCTTCTTACAAATTTTGACTGGCCAACCAAATTTTGTATACTTTCATCAATTATTTTTTGAATGATCTTAATTTGAAAAAATTATGTTTAAAAACTAATTTATTTAAGTAGTACAGCTAAGAGAGTTCTAGGCCATGGCCCAGAACTCTCAAACCTTTTTCGGCCCAGAACTCTCGTACCTTTTTCGGCGCAGAACTCTCGTACCTTTTTCGGGGCAGAACTCTCGTACCTTTTTTGGCGCAGAACTCTCGTACCTTTTTTGGCGCAGAACTCTCGTACCTTTTTCGGCGCAGAACTCTCGTACTTTTTTGGTCCCGCTCTCTCGTGACTTTTGGTCCCGCTCTCTCGTACTTTTTTTGGGTTCGCTCTCTCATACTGTTTTTGGCCCAAGTACCTTTTTGAGGGTGAGGGCTGGGGTCGTACTAGGGGCTAGCCGCTGCTGGCTAGCTGCTAGCTTGATTCATTTTTAATAATATTTTAATGAATTTTTTCATATTTATTCAATTCATTGATGATATTTGAAAATTATTTTTAATAAAATTTTTAAAGAAAAAAAATCGGTTCAACCGGGATTCGAACCGACGATCCCAGGCACGACAGGCAGACACTCTACCACCTGAGCCATTGAGCTAATTAAAATAATGATTCTTATATATGTTTAAAATGTAAAACTTTCAATATGAAACTTTATACTTTTACTTTAAAAGTTTAAACTTAAAGTTCAAATGTTTGAACTTACATTACGAAATTTATACTTTTACTTCAAAAGTTCAAACCTTAGACCTATAAGTTTGAACTTTACGTTTAAAAGTTTAAACTTTTAATGTGAAACCCTATACTTTTACTACAAAAGTTTAAACTTTAAGTGTTCAAACTTTCAATATAATCTATACTTTTAGTAAAAATGTTTAAACTTTCAGTAAGATACTTTATACTTTTACTTCAAAATTCAAACTTCAGACCTATGAGTTTGAACTTTACGTTCAAAAGTTTAAACTTTTACTCTAAATGTTTAAACTTTCAAGATGACTTTTTATGCTTTTACTTGAAAGCTCAAACTTACTTTTTAGAGACCCGTTTTCTTAAAACACTAGTTCCTCTCAGCGCGCAATTGTATTACATTATCTAAAACAAATTTTTGTCGAAGCATCATTTAAATTAACTAACAATAAGTTCTATGTATATACTTTTTACCTTTGCCGCTACGTTCAGAGTTCATTTGAACTTTCATGGTTATAAATTCATTGGTTTTGTTTATATACTAATAATTATTATTTTCATGATTTTAATCGGATAATTTTGAACACTTGATTAAATAATTATTTTTTATCAAATCTACTCTATCTCTAAATGTTTTAATTTAATTGTAATATAAAAATAAAAAATAAAAATTCAAATTTTAAATTTTGCTCTTCAACCAATCACATCACGAATAAAATGCTGACATTCTTTTTGGGTTCTCTCTTTTATCTTAGGATAATTATTTGTCAACAGGGTTTATTATGTTGTATCCAAGACATTTTAAAAAATTTTGGTTTTGTCGTTTTAGTGGTTTGGAATGCTTGGACTTTGAAACCAATAGTTTATTTCTTATGATAGTTGAATCATTGTTCTGTCGCCTTACTTCTTTTGCCCTTAGTTGTTTGTATGGTTTAAAGATTAAACCTTGACCTTGTATATCAGGTTTTTTACCTTGGGCTATGGCTTCTATCGCATTATTACTTCTTTTGATTTCATCAATTTTTTCTCGATCAATTTTTGTATCGTTAATAGCCTTGTAAACTCCAGAAGCACCACTTACCAATGCACTTGCTGCGCTCAACCCAGCTAACAAAGGTGTAAGTGGTAAAGCTCCACCAGTTTTCGAAGGTACACTTGATTTAATACCCATTCCTAGTTTCGATTTCAGGTTCGTTGAAGTAATTTTTTCAATAGAACTTGAGTGTTTTGGAAGTGTCCGAGCATAGCTTTTTCTGGTGGAATGTAAGCTCCCGTACATTTCAGCTGGTCTCATAACTGTTTTAAAGTAATTGTTGTCTGACAAGTTTAGTTCGAAGGGGAGTTTGTTGATGATAGTATCCATCAATCTCGAACTCCCCTTCTTCTTTTTATTGTAAATGATCATTCCTCTATGAAGGTTAATTTACAACTGAAATCAATAGTAATAAATGTACTGTATTTATAGTAAAACTAGTAATTTGAAGCTTAACTATAAAATTAAATGTTGGATACAGTTAATATCATCATCATAGACTACCGGGAAAAATTTAAATACATCTATTTTAGTATTAAATGATGTGAGTTTATTAAGGATCATTATAAAAGAAAGAAATGAAGTTAGGTACAAGTGGACTCTTAACTTTTAGTTCTAAATATAATAGCGAATGAAGTAAGGTACGAGTGGATTCTACACATTTTGCTATAAATATGAGAACGAAAGAAAAAGTGTTCAGTCTTAATTTAGACATCGAAGAGCCAATATGGATAATTTTATCTGGCAGAAAAAAATCCTTGAAGAGCTAGTTAAAGCTCAAAAAGCAGCAAAACGCAAGTATAATATTATGCGTTCTCGAAGAGATGATACTGAGCGAATTTTACATCAAACATTTAAGCCCATTGTCAATCCTATTCAAAAGTTAGTTGATCTAAGCGCTTACAAACGAAGAAAATTTAATAGTATAGATGAGAAATATAGTAATCAAAATTTTAATGAAGAAAATAGTCATTTGAAAAAACAATTAAAAACAAAAGGAGTGCACCCAGTTAAAACTGATAACGATCTTGAAGTATCATTTTCTGAAACATTGATAGACAATAATGAAAGACCATTAATGACTGTCAAAGAATCATCTGACTCAGAAGATAGAGAATTATTCCAAGATGAAACTATCGCAGAACCAGAAGAAACTTTTGAAAATAACAGTAGTCAGAATGAAAGCCCTTCTCCAAGTGAAAAGTTTTGTCTTGATGAAAGCGATAATTCAGTTACAAGTACTGATTATGAAACTGCAGCTGAAGATGATAAAGATGAAGATGTGTATCAATTATTCAATACAATTCAAAATCAAGGAAGCTTAGATAAAATTTATGGAGTTAAAATGGACAAAGGAAAACTCTTACTTGGAAAAACTCCAATAAGTTTTTTAAATAGTCTTATAAAAGTAAACCATAAAACTTACCAAAAAACTCCTGGGTTGCTTGAATTATTGTTTGAAATAGATCCAGTTCATTATAATAAAAATGATAAAGAAAATTATAGGCAGATCATGGAAACTACTCATGCTCATAAAGTTCGTTGTCAACCTAATGAAAAAATACGAACATCGAAAAGTAAAAAATTTATCAAAATTATCGCTCCCATGTTTTTAAATGCAGAAGAAAAGACTGGAGAAGGATTGTTAGATAGTAAAGATGATCTATCCTGGGTCGATCCAAATGAACTTGTTACAAATGAAGAAGGAGTATTATATAGTGAGGATGATCCCAATGAACTTGTTGAACGTCTTAAATTACTGGTCTCTAAAAAACTTACTGGAAGTATGTCTCACGATTTTGAAATTTATAACATCATCGAAGAGCTAGCAGAGGGTGGTTACATATATTAGATATCAAAACTTAGAATATACTTTTCGAACTTTAACTTGGAAGTCTTAAAGTAAAAATTTTCACATTGAGAGTTTAAAACTTAATTCGTTTATCTTCAATTATCTTTTGAAGTACTCTACACTTACATCGGCACCATCATTCAGCAACTTTTACTATTTATAAAATTTAATCTTTGATCATAATTATTGTATATAATATTCAACAATATAAAAATCAAACAATAAAATAAAAATCTAATTTAATGCAGTTACGACTTATGTATATAGCTAACCTAAAATATAGATATTGACACTCATTGCCCCCACTCTGACGCCACGTACCGCCGCGGCCAACGCAACTCCAAATCATACTGATGTCATGCATTTTTCATTCTTTTCTATTCATTATCTCAGAAGTTAATATCGCTTGCTATGTTTAGCTTTGTACCTCTCGATTTCTTAGATCTTACCCTTCAAGAAAACCTGTTTTTAAAATATATTTAGAAAATTAAGTTTGCTATCCGAGATTAACCTTCAAATTTTTATGAATTTTTACCCTCAACATAAGAATCTTAAGTCAAAATTGAAACTTCTGAGCCCAATATCTCAAAATTAAGTGTGGCTTGGGGGTGTAGGAAAAAATACCAGCATGTAGAGAACATAAAAATCTACCTTTGGGCAAAGTTTTAGAGATTTTTTTTTAAGAAACTCAATTTTGCGGTAACTATCTTAATTACAAAATTAATTCAAAAGTTCAAATTTTAATAACCCACTTTCAGTTTACATATATTTTTTCCGTCCACATGTCACACTCATTAATTTTATAATCAAATTCAATCATAGATCTCAAACTCTATAATGAAATAATCTTACATTTAGTAACATTCATTTCATGTTTATTTTTCACATTTCGACTAATAAATTTATATAAATCACTCTCTGCAATCTTATACAACCCGTTACATTGAAAATCTTGAAATAGTATATTATATAATAAGTGCGTAAAATGCATCATTCACGCACGCGTGCTGGCGTCGGCTTTGCCGACGCCAATAGCACAAGTGTGTGAACAATGCAGTTTACGCACGCATTATGTATACTATTTTATATTACGAGTACTCGAAAATGCGTCAAAAGTGTGAATTTATTGACAGAATTTGGCTAAACTTTTAAATTTTTAGATTGACAGGTTAGATTCTGCTAGCAGACCGCCATAGTTGTTCTTGCTAGCATGGGTACTTTGGTTTTAGCTGTACACTATATAATATACATGGGTTTGCTATAGTGTACGTTTCACACCGCGGCCTCGAACTCGAACTCACAACAGCGCGTTGTAAACTTGTAAGGAGAAAAGATTTCACGATTTAGCGTCGCTTGATTTGTTTACTTAGGAATGCTAACGTTGAAACTGATGCACAAAAATGATCCCGAAATAATCATTCATATACGGGTAAGTATAAGCTGAAAGCTCGGTCATCAAAACACAGCTGCTGCCAGTGTCGTCTGCTTTCTCCACGCGGCCGCCGCCGGCCGCTGTCTCGGTGTTTACCTACTTACACCTAATTTTTCCTGACGTTAATTTTTTGAAGTCGCGGTCTCCGCCGGTGCTCAAGCCAAAAACTGAGGTAGTTGTTCGTGTTTAAAAACATTTGATCCTTCGTAATATAGTCTAATGATGTGTTTTAAAATAAAATATATTTTTGAAATCAAACACACTATTCTTCCTGAGTTAACTTCAACTTACAGTTTAAACACTTTTTATAACATTTGATACTATTATTATTACACTTTTAACTATAAGCAGATTTTTATTTAAGTAAATATATAACAACTGTTGATTATTATTTTGTAAAATATGATTAACCGCTGCACGCAACACAACTTGATGGCCGAGGTTATGTACGTTTTCTTTTTAACTAAGTAGACTTTTTATAAAAAGAAAAAAATAAAACTTTTAATAACTACCTATACTTGACGTTTAATTTTTATAAAAAAGTATTATTTTGTAAAATACACGGACGATTAATGATATGAGCCGCAGGCCGCAGCAAGACACTTGCAACAAGCAAAAGCAGCTAAAACCAAATGTGCCTGCTGCTCAGCTTTGAATTTAAATCAATAGATGGCAGCTCTATCAACATGAGCACAATCATAATGTGCCATTTTACACACTCAAAATAGCTCTTTTGAATGCGTAAAATACGCATTTTAGAGTACGGGTATTATAAAGTAGTTTTGTAAGATCAACAAATATCAGTACCTTAACATAATCTAGCTCAGTGGTCAAGTCATTTATAAACAAAATAAAAAGAAAAGGGTCTAAATGGAACCCCTGAGGAATCTCAGATGAAACATTATAACAATCAGACAAATGACCTTTAATTTTGTTTCTTTGACTATTAGTAGGAGACAAACCATTTAATTGGTTTACCTTCAATGTCATGAGACATTAATTTATGTAATAACAATTTAGTATTTACTCTATCAAAACCTTGGAATAATCTAAACATAAAGAATCAAACTGAGCATTTTCAGATAATACCTTGATTATATATTATTAAATTTTTCAAAGTAGATTCATTAATCCATGCTGTTCCTTAATTATTTTATGAGAAAGTAAAGATGATAATTTATTTACAACCACAGCATCAAACAATTTAGCAACAGAACTCATAATTGAATTAGGTCTATAATTTGAAACATACCTCCTACCCCTTTCTTGAATACAGGACTCACAAATGATAATTTTCATTTATCAGAAAAAATAAATAAATAAATAAATAAATAAATAAATCACTATTCAAAGACTTCCTATAAGTAATTATTATTGAATTTAATTTGTTATTATTTTTATTTTATTTTTAATAACAGTAAGCGGTAGTGGTCAAGAGGTCTTGGGATAGTCTGCTGTCAAAATCTGTCGGTTAGACCATCTAACCCTCATTAGTTTCTCGCTGATTTACCGACTGTGATCAATTTTGAAATTTACTTAAATATTCATTTTCATTTTCAATTAATTTTGTAATTAAGATAGTTACCGCAAAATTGAGTTTCTTAAAAAAAAATCTCTAAAACTTTGCCCAAAGGTAGATTTTTATGTTCTCTACATGCTGGTATTTTTTCCTACACCCCCAAGCCACACTTAATTTTGAGATATTGGGCTCAGAAGTTTCAATTTTGACTTAAGATTCTTATGTTGAGGGTAAAAATTCATAAAAATTTGAAGGTTAATCTCGGATAGCAAACTTAATTTTCTAAATATATTTTAAAAACAGGTTTTCTTGAAGGGTAAGATCTAAGAAATCGAGAGGTACAAAGCTAAACATAGCAAGCGATATTAACTTCTGAGATAATGAATAGAAAAGAATGAAAAATGCATGACATCAGTATGATTTGGAGTTGCGTTGGCCGCGGCGGTACGTGGCGTCAGAGTGGGGGCAATGAGTGTCAATATCTATATTTTAGGTTAGCTATATACATAAGTCGTAACTGCATTAAATTAGATTTTTATTTTATTGTTTGATTTTTATATTGTTGAATATTATATACAATAATTATGATCAAAGATTAAATTTTATAAATAGTAAAAGTTGCTGAATGATGGTGCCGATGTAAGTGTAGAGTACTTCAAAAGATAATTGAAGATAAACGAATTAAGTTTTAAACTCTCAATGTGAAAATTTTTACTTTAAGACTTCCAAGTTAAAGTTCGAAAAGTATATTCTAAGTTTTGATATCTAATATATGTAACCACCCTCTGCTAGCTCTTCGATGATGTTATAAATTTCAAAATCGTGAGACATACTTCCAGTAAGTTTTTTAGAGACCAGTAATTTAAGACGTTCAACAAGTTCATTGGGATCATCCTCACTATATAATACTCCTTCTTCATTTGTAACAAGTTCATTTGGATCGACCCAGGATAGATCATCTTTACTATCTAACAATCCTTCTCCAGTCTTTTCTTCTGCATTTAAAAACATGGGAGCGATAATTTTGATAAATTTTTTACTTTTCGATGTTCGTATTTTTTCATTAGGTTGACAACGAACTTTATGAGCATGAGTAGTTTCCATGATCTGCCTATAATTTTCTTTATCATTTTTATTATAATGAACTGGATCTATTTCAAACAATAATTCAAGCAACCCAGGAGTTTTTTGGTAAGTTTTATGGTTTACTTTTATAAGACTATTTAAAAAACTTATTGGAGTTTTTCCAAGTAAGAGTTTTCCTTTGTCCATTTTAACTCCATAAATTTTATCTAAGCTTCCTTGATTTTGAATTGTATTGAATAATTGATACACATCTTCATCTTTATCATCTTCAGCTGCAGTTTCATAATCAGTACTTGTAACTGAATTATCGCTTTCATCAAGACAAAACTTTTCACTTGGAGAAGGGCTTTCATTCTGACTACTGTTATTTTCAAAAGTTTCTTCTGGTTCTGCGATAGTTTCATCTTGGAATAATTCTCTATCTTCTGAGTCAGATGATTCTTTGACAGTCATTAATGGTCTTTCATTATTGTCTATCAATGTTTCAGAAAATGATACTTCAAGATCGTTATCAGTTTTAACTGGGTGCACTCCTTTTGTTTTTAATTGTTTTTTCAAATGACTATTTTCTTCATTAAAATTTTGATTACTATATTTCTCATCTATACTATTAAATTTTCTTCGTTTGTAAGCGCTTAGATCAACTAACTTTTGAATAGGATTGACAATGGGCTTAAATGTTTGATGTAAAATTCGCTCAGTATCATCTCTTCGAGAACGCATAATATTATACTTGCGTTTTGCTGCTTTTTGAGCTTTAACTAGCTCTTCAAGGATTTTTTTCTGCCAGATAAAATTATCCATATTGGCTCTTCGATGTCTAAATTAAGACTGAACACTTTTTCTTTCGTTCTCATATTTATAGCAAAATGTGTAGAATCCACTCGTACCTTACTTCATTCGCTATTATATTTAGAACTAAAAGTTAAGAGTCCACTTGTACCTAACTTCATTTCTTTCTTTTATAATGATCCTTAATAAACTCACATCATTTAATACTAAAATAGATGTATTTAAATTTTTCCCGGTAGTCTATGATGATGATATTAACTGTATCCAACATTTAATTTTATAGTTAAGCTTCAAATTACTAGTTTTACTATAAATACAGTACATTTATTACTATTGATTTCAGTTGTAAATTAACCTTCATAGAGGAATGATCATTTACAATAAAAAGAAGAAGGGGAGTTCGAGATTGATGGATACTATCATCAACAAACTCCCCTTCGAACTAAACTTGTCAGACAACAATTACTTTAAAACAGTTATGAGACCAGCTGAAATGTACGGGAGCTTACATTCCACCAGAAAAAGCTATGCTCGGACACTTCCAAAACACTCAAGTTCTATTGAAAAAATTACTTCAACGAACCTGAAATCGAAACTAGGAATGGGTATTAAATCAAGTGTACCTTCGAAAACTGGTGGAGCTTTACCACTTACACCTTTGTTAGCTGGGTTGAGCGCAGCAAGTGCATTGGTAAGTGGTGCTTCTGGAGTTTACAAGGCTATTAACGATACAAAAATTGATCGAGAAAAAATTGATGAAATCAAAAGAAGTAATAATGCGATAGAAGCCATAGCCCAAGGTAAAAAACCTGATATACAAGGTCAAGGTTTAATCTTTAAACCATACAAACAACTAAGGGCAAAAGAAGTAAGGCGACAGAACAATGATTCAACTATCATAAGAAATAAACTATTGGTTTCAAAGTCCAAGCATTCCAAACCACTAAAACGACAAAACCAAAATTTTTTAAAATGTCTTGGATACAACATAATAAACCCTGTTGACAAATAATTATCCTAAGATAAAAGAGAGAACCCAAAAAGAATGTCAGCATTTTATTCGTGATGTGATTGGTTGAAGAACAAAATTTAAAATTTGAATTTTTATTTTTTATTTTTATATTACAATTAAATTAAAACATTTAGAGATAGAGTAGATTTGATAAAAAATAATTATTTAATCAAGTGTTCAAAATTATCCGATTAAAATCATGAAAATAATAATTATTAGTATATAAACAAAACCAATGAATTTATAACCATGAAAGTTCAAATGAACTCTGAACGTAGCGGCAAAGGTAAAAAGTATATACATAGAACTTATTGTTAGTTAATTTAAATGATGCTTCGACAAAAATTTGTTTTAGATAATGTAATACAATTGCGCGCTGAGAGGAACTAGTGTTTTAAGAAAACGGGTCTCTAAAAAGTAAGTTTGAGTTTTCAAGTAAAAGCATAAAAAGTCATCTTGAAAGTTTAAACATTTAGAGTAAAAGTTTAAACTTTTGAACGTAAAGTTCAAACTCATAGGTCTGAAGTTTGAATTTTGAAGTAAAAGTATAAAGTATCTTACTGAAAGTTTAAACATTTTTACTAAAAGTATAGATTATATTGAAAGTTTGAACACTTAAAGTTTAAACTTTTGTAGTAAAAGTATAGGGTTTCACATTAAAAGTTTAAACTTTTAAACGTAAAGTTCAAACTTATAGGTCTAAGGTTTGAACTTTTGAAGTAAAAGTATAAATTTCGTAATATAAGTTCAAACATTTGAACTTTAAGTTTAAACTTTTAAAGTAAAAGTATAAAGTTTCATATTGAAAGTTTTACATTTTAAACATATATAAGAATCATTATTTTAATTAGCTCAATGGCTCAGGTGGTAGAGTGTCTGCCTGTCGTGCCTGGGATCGTCGGTTCGAATCCCGGTTGAACCGATTTTTTTTCTTTAAAAATTTTATTAAAAATAATTTTCAAATATCATCAATGAATTGAATAAATATGAAAAAATTCATTAAAATATTATTAAAAATGAATCAAGCTAGCAGCTAGCCAGCAGCGGCTAGCCCCTAGTACGACCCCAGCCCTCACCCTCAAAAAGGTACTTGGGCCAAAAACAGTATGAGAGAGCGAACCCAAAAAAAGTACGAGAGAGCGGGACCAAAAAAGTACGAGAGTTCTGCGCCGAAAAAGGTACGAGAGTTCTGCGCCGAAAAAGGTACGAGAGTTCTGCGCCGAAAAAGGTACGAGAGTTCTGGGCCGAAAAAGGTACGAGAGTTCTGGGCCGAAATAGGTACGAGAGTTCTGGGCCATGGCCTAGAACTCTCTTAGCTATACTACTTATTTATATTTGAGTAATCACCCAATAGGGCGTATGGATCGGTTGAAGGCAGGAGGTGTGTTTGCAAAAAAAAATTTTTTTTTTAAACCAAATCTATAATCTGATTTCCTCGACGTTTTGTCGGCCAGGGTTTGCCGACCTCTTCAGGAGGACTTGATTGAACAAAAACAAAATTCACAATTAGTTTACAAATTTGAATAAAACCTTAACAGTCTAATTTATACAAACATCGACCTCAACTTACTTATAATAAAACTGAGATGTACAGTATCATCGAAGGTACAGTGTAAATCGCCAATGCAAAAAGCAGTCGTCAATCGTGTGGCAAATTAAATGCAGTCTAAAGTCAGTCTCACAGTTTAGGTAAAAAATTCAACACACTGCACACACAGTTCAGTCACTAAATTCTGTCAAAACTCCAAACTGCACAAAGAAAAGGTAAAAACAGCAACAATGCACCCACAAGAAGTCACGTTCGCAAAAACTCAAAAAGCGCATTTACATTAATTAAACTTACAATTGACTAAAGTCAATTACAAATTTAATGAATGCATTTTTTGAAAAACTATGTAGCACAACGGAGTGAACAGCACGAGTGTTTAAAACAGACTGCTCCTCCCCCGTAGCTTCACGGTGAGCGAGGCGAGGGTGCAAGTGAAAAACGCATGACCAACGCTTGCACTCTGAACACGTGGGCCTCATGTTTTTCAAGCAGCGTCAAATTCGGGAAAAAGTCGTAAACGAGAACAAGAGCAGGTTCAGTGTGGTGGAGTCCGTGTGAAGGTCAATGAGTAGTTAAAATAGAAATCAGGAAAAAAAGGGGAGAAAAAAGTTTAAACTACAGGATTCATCGGAGTAGATGGGAAATATTTTTGGAAATGGAGTTCAAATTTTTCACTTCATGCTTTTTATTCAAATTATTGGGATTTGAATTTATAAAAAGCATCTCAGAAATATTACGCTTATACGGGTTCCTCTCAGTGTCTAAAATTTCAGTTTTCCCCCAGTCAAACTCGTGGTCGTGAAAATGTCTGTGTAATGAAACTACCGAGGACGGGTCTTTAAATTCAGCGTGCTCCCTGACTCTGTCCTCAAGTGGTCTTTTTGCCCTACGTACTCAGCTGGGCAGTTCTTGCAAACTAACTTGTAAACAGAGCAGGTTTTACGCATCCTAGGCGTACTGTCTTTCCCCAGTTTAATAAGCCTTTTCAGTGGCTTCGACATCCGGGATACTATCTTAACATTGTAGGAACTCAAGGATCTTGAAATTCTACTGAAGGAGCGTTTGTCATTGAGAGGAATAGGGATAATGAGAGTGTTATTTGAAGGATTATTATTTGTGTCGTCCGTAGTGTTGGAGTTTTGTGTTTGGAATTTAATATTCCTCAGTCTAACTTTAATATGTTTATCAACAAAATCCCCGTCATAGTCGTTATCGGCAAGAATCTTTCTAACTAACGTAATATTCGCGTCGTGAAACTGTGCGTCCGAGAGTTGGATAGCCCAATCAACCAAGTTATACACGATATTCTTTCCCTGTGAGTCTGTATGGTTTGAGTAAAAATTAATTGTTCTAGATGTGAATATGTCTGTCCTGTACCAATTGGTGATAATTCTGTCATTATCTCTAAAAAACGTCACGTCTAGAAAGTTTATCTTCCTATCCTGCTCTGACTCACATGTGAAAACTATGTTTTCGTCATGACTATTAAAAATCTCAACCACCCAGTTGAGGTGTGACCTGTCAATGCAAATAAAAATATCGTCAACGTATCTGTAATAAAAACGAGGTTGAATATCGTGGTCCCTCTGCAGTGTCTCGAAGCAGGATGATTCCAAATCACTGACCACTATATCAGTCAAAATCGGGGATATAGAGGAGCCAATAGGTGTACCCAAAATCTGGTGATAGCATGCATTATCAAATGTAAAGAAAGTGTGTTTAAAAAAAAACTGAATGCAAAAAATGAGATCATTAAAATTTATCATGCATTTAGAACTAATATCGTGGGCTCTCCTCGAAAGGCTGTCAGTTACCGACTGAAGAGAGATATTAGTAAAAAGTGATACTACATCTAATGAGATTAAAATATAGTTAGGTGGAATGTGTATGTTCCTCAGGTTCTGGATGAGTTCCAAACTATTGTTTATGTAGGATTCAGGAAGGTTGATTGCTTTCTTAAGTTCGCGCAAAAAAATTTTTGATAAAAATTCAGTCGGAGTATTAACCATCGATATAATCGGTCTCATCGGTGTATCAGTCTTATGAACTTTCGGGAGTCCGTAGCATTTGGGTAGTAGGGTGTCTGTCTGTGTCAGCTGTTTTTCATTAAAATTATCAGAAAATAATTTATAATTACCATTAAGAAAACATAAAATATTATATACGTTCCTTTGTAAAGTCGTCAAGAGATTATCAAAGTCATAGATCCGTTCGTAATATTTGTCACTATAACAAAAATCAAAATTTTTTAAAAATATTTTAGGGACTTAATTTTGACCTCCGATTTCCTGTAAAAAAAATTAGGAAAATCGAAAACTTGATTTTTAGTGGCCCACTTCAGAAATTTTGGCTCATGGTGAAAAAGGTTAGATAATTAAGAGGAGAATATATGACTCGTTTGGGTATGCCGATAATTCTGATTGCAGTTTCGCCATGAAAACATAAACCTAGATAGCCTCCCATACCCAATCGCGCGGTCGTGCCTGCGCCGCCTTGCGGCTGCAAACCAAAACCAGCGGCAAATTTAAAAATTGAATTACCAAGTTTTTTTTTTATAACTGTAGAGATGATTGACATAGTTATTTATTTATTTTTTTATTAGCCAAAAATTTGACAATTATTTTATAGTTAATTATTTATTCATTTTGAAAAAGTAACAAGCTTATAAAGCAGTTTATCTATTTTTTTAATACTTTTAATAAATCATACGATTTATTATTTAATCTTTATTTTATTAGCAGCTTATTTTTCATTTTTAGAAAAAAGTAAGCTTAAAAGCAATTCGGTCACTTTTTTTTCTTTCTTTATTTTTTTTTATTTTTTTTTTCTTCAATGTTTAATTGAATTGAATCATTTTTTGAATTTTTTCGCCAGAATAAGTACTGGTCTTGTTAACTTTTTTTTTTTTTTATTCATTTCAAATCTTTTTACTTCATATATTACTGTTGTTAAAAATCATTTTTTCATATTTTCAGTGAAATAAGATCACATTTTTATTATTAATATTGTATTCAATTTCATTCTTTTTTGTATTTGAGAAGAGGTGATTCAATATTTTTTTTCTCAAAATATATGTTAACTTACCAGATTCTCATTTATTAGTTGTTTTTTTTTTCTTTTATTTTTCTCATTTTTATTCATAGTGATAAAAATGTTTATTTAAAATTTGTGATTTAAACTCATTATCATTTAAAATTTCTTTAGAACATCTATAATTTATTGTACAAGCATCGATCAATCACTTTTTGTTAGTTGCACACTTTTCTTTTATTATATATATTATTGCTTTATTTGATTATTTATTAATAAAGCATTATCAAGGGCTCCAGGTGTCTTCTCTGACTTCTTCGGAGTCAAAACTTCTTGGGGAAATCATCTCCACGGCGTAAATTTCACCAAGTGCACCAGGTATACACCCTGACTCCTATGGAGTCTATGCTTCCTGGGAAAATCATCTCCAAGGCGTTACTATTATCAAGTGCACCAGTTGTCTGTCCTGACCCCTCTGGAGTTAAAAAATCCTGGGGAAATCATCTCCAAGGCGTTACTATTACCAAGTGCACCAGGTTTACACTCTGACTCCTATGGAGTCAAAACTTCCTGGGGAAATCATCTCCAAGGCGTTACTATTACCAAGTGCACCAGGTTTACACCCTGACTCCTATGGAGTCAAAACTTTCTGGGGGAATCATCTCCAAAGCGTTACTATTACCAAGTGCACCAGTTGTTTGTCCTGACCCCTCTGGAGTTAAAACATCCTGGGGAAATCATCTCCAAGGCGTTACTATTACCAAGTGCACCAGGTTTACACTCTGACTCCTATGGAGTCAAAACTTCCTGGGGAAATCATCTCCAAGGCGTTACTATTACCAAGTGCACCAGGTTTACACCCTGACTCCTATGGAGTCAAAACTTTCTGGGGGAATCATCTCCAAAGCGTTACTATTACCAAGTGCACCAGTTGTTTGTCCTGACCCCTCTGGAGTTAAAACATCCTGGGGAAACCATCTCCAAGGCGTTACTATTACCAAGTGCACCAGGTATACACCCCGACTTCTATGGAGTCAAAACTTCCTGGGAAAATCATCTACAACGCGTTACTATTACTAAGCGTACCTAGTGTCTATGCTGACACCTTTGGAGTCAAAACTTTCTAGGGAAATCATCTCCAAGGCGTTGCTATTAACAAGGGCTCCAGGTGTCTTCTTTGACCTCTCCGGAGTCAAAACTTCCTGGGAAAATATGTATTCGATATTTTAATTTAATGTAATAACAAAAAGAAACTATATGTGGGACCCTTTGCCAGTAGCCGTATAAACCACATATAATTCATTTTAAAAATTTTCTTGGTAATAATTTTCAATTCTATTTTCCTTAAAAAAATAAATATTCACAATGATCTTCCGTGAAAATTTTTTTTTTCAATTTTATCTTCAATATCAAAAAATCTTCCGCTTGAATAATTCAATAATTTTTCATAAAAATCTTCCGTGTTTATAATTGTTTGTATGGCAGGACCCTTTGAATTTATTTTTAAATTTATATTTTAAAATGTTAAACTATATTTAGATAAATGAAAATGCCGTATTTGCTGGCCATGTTAAATTGTTTATTTAAATATTGTTAGTTGAATATTGTTTTAAAAATTGTTTAAAAAACCCAACGCGCCATGTAAGTACCTCCTGGGTGGTGTGGAAATCTGCATAATTAAAGTTAAAAACATAATTTATTTCATATTATAGTTTAATTTACTTGATTTGTAAATATTTAATAAATAATTCATTTGTACTTAAAGTAAATACATAGTATATATTTTGTATATATAGGGGGGGTTGGCGAGCGAAGCGAGCAGAGGGGTACCTCCCCTAGTATATAAATATACATACATTTCAGATATAAAAATAGTCATATAAATTCATTTTTGCAGATGTAGATACTTCTGAACCAGATGAAAAATCATTAATTACTTACATTTCATCACTCTATGATGCATTTCCGGAACCACCAGCCATTCATCCTCTATATGATGCTGAATCTCAGCGTCGACTTGGTGAATATCGTGTATTGGCAAATAATCTTCAACTGTGGATGCGTGAAAAAATTTCTTTTGTACAGGATCGTCACTTCCCTCAAACCTTAATTGAGATGAAAAAACTTTTAACAGAATGTACAAGCTTAAAAAACGAAGAATTCCCTGTTAGACAGCGAGATACACATCTTCTTGCACACTACTATCTTGATCTTAACAAATATTTCGAGAGTGTTGGAGAAGTTGACCTAGAACCTGAGCTTCAGTATGAAAATCTTGAAAAAATTTGGTGCAAACTCAATTCCCTTCAACAAGAACAAGAAGATGCAATTATAGCAGAGATAAAAAATCTTGAACATTCACAAAGACTGGCTGAAAAAACTTTCAGAGAAATTAAAGCTTGTGAGAGTCGGCTAAGTGAGCTTGAAATTCGTATCAATGAAGAGTCTCGAAGTCAGCGAATTCTTGAACGTCTTCATCCGCTTGAAGCTAAAAAAGCAATCGATCTTTTTGAACAAGATATGAGAAGTAGCGAGTTCCAAATACAAAATATTTTCGCTGATATCCACAGTCTGACAGAGCTTAAGTATAATCAAGCCGGAGATCTTCATAGAAAGTAAGTTAAAATTTTCTAACTGACTAAAATTAGTTAATTTTATTACTTCATAAATTATTATTTAAAATTACGTTTAAATTTTAATTTATAATATGATGCCCACTTATAAAAAATCATATCTAGAATAATGAAATTGATAGTTCAAGTATTAAAATATTTATCAGAATTTAATAAAATATAATGAAAGTTTCTAATATAAAATTATTGGAAACAAATTTATACATGATTGTAAAAAAAATAATTTTGGAAAATAAAATAAACTACTTTTTTAACTAATAATTTTTGAGTTCTTTTCGAAAAAAAACTACCAAGGCGTTGTAAAAGTACCAATGGCAAAGCGAGGCATAGCCTGGAGACCCATGCTCCTTGAGCAGCAAGCATTCCTGATGCAGTGCTGCACTTTTTTGAAACTTGTATATTATGTATAAAAAGATAATTTCATGTTTCAGTTATTTTGTTAAATAATTTTATTGTAGACCATTAAAATCTTTAGTAAACTCACAATAAAAAATTTTCGTTTTAATAGTTAAGCTTACACAATAAATTAGGAAAGTGCATTCCTAGCATCATGTACTTTTGATTGAAAATAAAAATAGTTGCCTGGTTATTTTTGACGTTGTTTAGTTTTTAAGACAATCAGAAATGATGATTTCTGATTGTCTTAATAACTGAAATGTGTGAAGGATGTGCTATGGTATCGTGCCCTAAAAAACGTTTTTATTTTCAAATCGTCAGGGCTCTGGTCCCAATAAATTAATCGTCTTGAAAATTTGACACAATGTTTTTGAAGATCTCCAGTTTTATTTAGTATTTATATAAAGTAAGAATTTTTTTTTTTAATTAGGAAAAATACCATAAACCTAACTTACTTTTCAATTATCAAATCTCTGAGATAAAAGTTTTTACAAGTTTTTTTTCATTTTACATGATTTAAAAAGGTCTCAAGATAATGTATGTAAGTTTTGCGTTAAAAATATGCGGTAGAGAAAGATAGATCGATTTTTGTTCTGATGCGTATGAAGCTATAAAGGAATTTTTAACCTCGTTGATCACAAGTAATAACTTGTGTCCCTCCGACGCAAGCCAAAAGAACGAAATGTACTCCCTGCGCCATCGACCAACGCGCACCCGGCCTACTGCATGCCCTCGCTAGCGCTCGGGCCGCAACATGGCGGCCGGCTGCGTGTCGGCCGCTGGCACTTCGGGTGTACATTTCGTTCTTTTGGCTTTAATCGGAGGAAATCAAGTTATTTTTTGTGATCAACGGACTTTAAAAAAGTGCATATATCCCTCAAGACTAAAGTTTGCTGAGGAGGCCCACGTATTTGCAGCCCTCGACTTCGTCTCGGGCTGCAATGATAGCGGGCCTCCACTGCAAACTTTAGTCCCTCTGGGAATAATATACTATTTATCGTTCCGCCTACTATTTTCGTTACTATCTTTTTAAAATAGCTGGTAAATTGGTATGAAAAAAAAAATATCCTAGGACTTTCTTGAAACTTTTCTGTAAAATACTACATAAATATTTTTACACTCTCCGCATTTTTAACCCTTAAAGGCCACACGGGGTCCAAAAGACCCCACATAACTGTCAGTGTGGCAGTTCTGGATTTGGGTGTATCATTTAAGGGTTGAAAGAATGACACGCAATATAAAAAAATACTTGATTCACATTAGAACAAGTGTTAACTTGTTAAAATAACAACGGTGACTTGTTTAAAAATGTAAATAGGAGGAAAATCTAAAAATGACTTGAGTACAAGTTTCAAGTTGATTAGATCAAAATTGACTCAATGGCCGAATTTTTTTCGAAACCATTACATGAAATCTTTCAACCATTTGTATTTTTTAGGTTTTTATTTTTTTGGACCTTTAACTGAAAAACGAAAAATCTAATTCCGATCAAATAATGAGTACTAAAGTTGTTTGGGAATCGCGGAGGATGCGCTCTAGGTTAAAGGAATAATTACCGCGTTCACGAGGGAGTGGAAGCCAAGGGTATTTGGAGTTTTTATGCTGCACTTAAACTATTTATTGAAACTATATACACTACTGAGGGGAGAGAACTCGCCGTTTTGGCCGGGAGTCTCTCAACCTCAGGCAAACTAGGTAGAATCGTCGTAGATAAGCGGGCGATCTACGACGACGGCGTTGAGTCCCGTGACGCGTGGTAGCGGCATCACGGTTGAAGCAAGACTGGTGAGGGTGGAAACTGGTCACTCTGGGCAGCTCTGGCGTGGGTCGCTCGCATGACCAATCCCGTGGCAATAAAAGGCGGTAAATCTCAAACATTCCACCCGCCTTAATCGACTGTAGTCGATTAATAATATCTGTGAACATACTAATTATAAAATTAAATAAAAATATAAAAGGTATAAAGTATATAAAAAAAAATACAATGGGTTTTAAATAGGTTGTAA
This sequence comes from Encarsia formosa, assembly GCA_038277355.1. NCBI lineage: Eukaryota > Metazoa > Arthropoda > Insecta > Hymenoptera > Aphelinidae > Encarsia > Encarsia formosa. The sequence continues at coordinate 52,194,029 of CM076187.1, read as the reverse complement.
ACGTACGAAGAAACGTAGAGGTTTACTGAGCGAGAGTAGTTAGAGCTTACGCTCTTTGCGATAAAAATTCCAGGGTCGAAGACCCAATAGTTAAATAATGATACAGCCAGAGCCATGCTTGAGATCGTGATTGGAGCCTGAACCTAGAGTGGTTCAGGTGGCTTAATTTTTGAGAATATAGCCGGTGCCTGAAGCTTGATTAGTTCAGGTGGCTGTACTTTCATCATGATTTCCGGTGCTTGGACTTTAACTGTCGCAGGTCGCTGAATTTTTGAATAGCTAGCCGAAACCTGGACTAGGACTGTCGCAGGTGGCTGAGCCTTAAGACACGTTGCCGGTTTCTGAATTTTAGAGTGTATAGCCGAAGCCTGGACTAGGTGTGTCGCAGGGGGCTGAATTTTGAAAGGTTTAGCCGAAGCCTGAACTCTAAGTAATTCAGGTAGCTGTTTCTCGAAAGTGATGGCCGGTGCCTGAGCCAGGCTCTCGGAGAGGTTCGTTGGACCCTGAACTTGAGGTGTCTCAGGTGATTCCAGTTTGAAGAGGGTCGCCGGAGCCCGAACTTGAGGTAGTTCAGGTGGCTGTGCATTAATCAAGGACTTGAATTCGTAGGAAGGCGTCGGAGTCTGAACATGGAGCAGTTCAGCTGACAGATTTTTCAGGTTACAGCCGGAGCCTGGAGTTGGCTGCCGCAGGTGCCTGAGTTTTGAAAAGTGGGGCCGGAGCCTGAACTTGGATTCGTTCAGGTGGCTGGATTTCAGAAATAGTGGCCGCAGCCTGAACTAATGTCGTCGCAGGTGGCCGCAGGTTTCTGAGAAAGTTCGCCGTTGCCTGGACTTTGGATGTCACAGGTTGCAGGATTTCGAGGTTTTTAGCCGAAGCCTTGACCAAAGGTGTCGCAGATGGCTGAGTTTTAAAAAACTGGATATACGAGTCGTGCACGTCGTCAAAGGTGTCCTGCGTGTAGTAGTACAGGTCTTTGACGAAGTAGTCGTGGCCACGGTCTACGTCCTGGCAGTTTCTTAAAATTTGATCATTTTTGGCAAACTCTTGCCAGAGTTGTTCGAGACGCAGGATGCGAATCTCTCCCAACTCGCGAGTCATATTGGCTCCCTTTTGTTCAAAGGACTCGAAATGAGTCATGATTCTATTTCTGATTATAGCTTCTCTGCTAAGAATTTGCGCAAATGAACTAGATTTGTTCATGTTGCAAGGTAGGGCAATATTTGAAATAATAAATCAATAGGTAAAATTAAAACTATTTTTTGGCTTGGGAAAATTAAAATTGAAACACAATTTAAATTTTTTTTCTAAACTTGAGGCGATTTGGACATAGCAAAAAAAAACATGAGTGGGAAAAAATCCCGCAGCTGCTCAGGCCTCAGTTACGGAGGTGACAGGTTTGAATAAAACCCTGGCGAATTCAACAGTAGGAAAGGTAAGCATTGGAAAATATTCAACAATATGAATATTAAGCATTGGAAATCATTCAAACATATGAATGTTACTTGTAAGGAAAATTTAAATCGAAATACAATTTAAATGAGGCAAATGTTCCTTAAATAAAGGAATAAAAAAAAACTTAAACTTATGAATCATTCATGAAGAAAGATCTTTAAATTGAGATATAATTTAAAATGAAAGAAAACTAATTGAGGAGGGACAGAAAAGGAATGAAAGATTGAGTAACTAAGTATAAATAAAAAATAGAAAACTAAGAAACTAAAGTATAGTAAAAGAGGGCTATGTTAGTAGGGAGTGAGCCACATTAGCTCTAGAAATCAATCCTTTAATTAAAAGGATTACCAGTATTCAATCAAGTTGAATACAGTTCATCGATGAAACCAGAATTCAGTTGTTCGATAAACAAGACATATTCGGGTAGGGGGCTTGTTAATTTGGTTAATTAATCTTGACAAATACCTAAAAATGAAAAAAATTCAATTGGAATTTTTGAAAATATAAACTTGAGAAAAAAAAAAATATCAACAAGAGACTGGCTACTAGAAATAATTTGATTATACTATACTAAGGAGTTGGCAAATTTAGTTGAAAAGTGAAAATTAAGGTTATACGATACAAGTAGAGTGTGTATTAGGTTCCAGCGAAACCCTGGTTATTGTTCGCTGGAGTGTTTGACTCAGATAAGGTGCTCGAATAGACAACCCAGAACTGATATGAAGCTGGAGAGGTTACTCGATGGTTGAATTCAAGGTTGGGTGGTCCACCAAGATGTGTAATGAGCTGACTGTAGGTTGCATGACTTACTAGGGTGCAGGACTACTAGTTGCTGGTGAAGAGAGTCCAGTGTGGTTATGCGATGAAGATACCTGTAGTCCAACCAAGCCAAAGGTAGTGGTGTGGTGAATTAAACAGAGTGTAAACCTATAATTCAAGGTGGATCAGTGTTTATTTACAAAAATGGGAATTTGATTTGGGATGAATTTCACCAAAGGAGTTTGAGACTCATGGAATTTTTTAACTTAATAAATTGTAGAAAGAATTTTTAAGTTTTATCTTAACTACACAAGAGTTGATTGCACTCTTGAGTTATGGCATTGAACAAATAATATCAACAATAATAGTAATCTAATTTGAGAATTATTGCTTAGCAGATATTAAAATGAGATTTTCATCAAGATGAAAAGAGGTAAACAAACATTATAGTAAAGTATGAAAACAAGTTAATTAGTTTTGTGGTGACAAACTGTCAAAAACAAATTTGGAACAAATACACCAGATTATTTGATCCATCGACGCCAGAGTGCTGCTGGTGGTGAGGTCCTGTTAGGTCACGTGACGGGAACGTTCTTGTTGCTGTGCTGTTGCTTGGACTCGAACAGCTGATGAGAGATGGACCGCTGCTTCGTCGGGCTGCGTGGTCTCCAGGCCGTCTCGCCGAGCGAAGGCAGTTATCCGCGGGGGGGTGTCCAGGTGCAGTTGATTAGCGCTGCACGCAGAAACGAGGTGCTAACACTTGTTGGCTGCTGCAAGGTGCTCGCTGCTCATACGCACAGCGAGTTGGTACGTGACGTGGACGGGGCCAGGCAGTTGTCCGTCTCACTCGCTCCTACGACGACTGCTTACTGGTGCGTGGCAGTGATGCGCGCGCCACTTGTTGTCGCGCGATCTTCTTCTTCGCGATGAGAAAAAGAAGCATGAAAATGGCCGTGTCGTGGCACAAACTTATCACTTTTTCGTTTCACTCGCGAAATGCCTTTTTTTGGGGAAACTTTTCCCAACAATGGATGCCAATGTTTGGGAATCGCGGAGGATGCGCTCTAGGTTAAAGGAATAATAACCACGTTCACGAGGGAGTGGGAAAAGTGAAAAGCCCAGGGTATTTGGAAGCACTACACTTGGAGTTTTTATGCTGCACTTAATTTATTTATTAAAACTATATACACTACTGAGGAGAGAGAAATCGCCGTTTTGGCCGGGAGTCTCTCAACCTCAGGCAAACTAGGTAGAATCGTCGTAGATAAGCGGGTGATCTACGACGACGGCGTTGAGTCCCGTGACGCGTGATAGCGGCATCACGGTTGAAGCAAGACTGGTGAGGGCGGAAACTGGTCACTCCGGGCAGCTTCGGCGTGGGTCGCTCGCATGACCAATTCCGTGGCAATAAAAGGCGATAAATCTCAAACAAAAGTATTTTTGAGAAATTGCATTTGTAGGCTTGACCGGTCCCATAGGGATCGGTAGAACGTTATATTTTTGAGAGAGCAAAAATTGTTACCTTCTTAAATTTGAACCTCGATTACGAAAAAATAGTTTCTAACGTATTTTAAAGCCGTTTTGGGTGATACTTCGCTATTTTACGCTTTTACTTGAAACTATAAAACTGTACAAAGCTTTTCTCGAAATGCGCCGAACTGTTTTTCACCGGGTGAACGGGAAAAGGTTCGTTTTCGCGTCTCAATGATCCAAGGTGTCTCCTAGATACTTCGCCCTTCCGCTGGTCACAACATGAACCGGCCATACGTCCATCGGGATGATCGAGTCAATCTTCGTGCACCTTGTCAAGGCCCTATATTGGTCTTCTGCAGCGCTGGCTCCAGACTATGAGACCGCATCCATTCGCCTACTATCCATAAAATAAAATGAGAATCTTTATTATTTTAAAAACTACTTTTTTAAGCTATAACCACAAAAATATCGAACTGAACTTACCTGCAGGTAGCAAACGATATGTGATGAATTTAATGTTAAAAATTTTTTTTAACTTCGTTTTTTGGAAAATGAAAGTCAAAATTATCGTTTGTTTACTTGCAAGATTAAAAATTGAGCGCGCTTGCGCGCCGATTGAGATTATGTATTTAAAACGGGGCATAAAAGTCTCTATGTAGGTGCAGTAAGTACGCTGACCAAAAAAAATAAAGTGCGGGACGTTAAAAGGGATCTTTAAAGACGCTTTAAATGATTTAGTAGTATAAGATTTCGGCGAATTTGCAAAAAATCTTTTGAAAACGAAATTTATTTATTAGTTTCCGAAATTTTCAGTTTTAAGTTGATTCTTAGAACAAGCATTCATTTCATAGTGCATTTGATGCTTCTTCTTTTAAACAAAAATCTTTTAAGAAGCATTACTAATTTAAAAATATAAAAACAACAAGCGTGACCCCGCCTCTTTTGCTTCGCTCAAGAGGACAGGTGGCTTGCCTGTTTTGGTGTTTTTGCCCAAATATTCTTTAAAGTATCGGACTTTGCAAAGCATGATCGCTACGCTCGATGCAAGGTATACATCGCCATGCTCCGCTACCGCTCAGCGCAATGCATAAAAGGCACGACCGGCTGACACTCGTGCTTCGCGCTCGACGGTATAGGTACTTTGGTATTGATAAATTTTATCTTTACAAGTAACTATGTTTTGATATTGTAGATCAACTTTGTATTGCCTAGGAGTGAATTAATAGGAAATATGACTTTGTATCGATGATCCAGGCACGAATAATAACAAGATGTAGTTTGTCATAAATATTTATTGCACAAGGTTTCAAGGGCATTGCCCTTCTCTTCAGGTGTCCAAACAAAATTATGATATTTTTATAAAAATTAATAATATATAATTAGAATGTTCTTGAAAGTAAAACGTACAAATTATAACAAACCATACAATTAGATAAACATCACAATGACTGTTTGAGATTTACCGCCTTTTGTTGCCACGACATTGGTCATGCGAGCAACCCACGCCAGAGCTGTTTGTCACCACAAAACTGACCAACTTGTTTTCATACTTTACTATAATGTTTGTTTACCTCTTTTCATCTTGAGTTGTTTTTGATGAAAATCTAATTTTAATATCTGCTAAGCAATAATTCTCAAATGAGATTACTATTATTGTTGATATTATTTGTTCAATGCCATAACTCAAGAGTGCAATCAACTCTTGTGTAGTTAAGATAAAACTTAAAAATTCTTTCTACAATTTATTAAGTTAAAAAATTCCATGAGTCTCAAACTCCTTTAGTGAAATTCATCCCAAATCAAATTCCCCTTTTTGTAAATAAACACTGATCCACCTTGAATTATAGGTTTACACTCTGTTTAATTCACCACACCACTACCTTTGGCTTGGTTGGACTACAGGTATCTTCATCGCATAACCACACTGGACTCTCTTCACCAGCAACTAGTAGTCCTGCACCCTAGTAGTTCATGCAACCTTCAGTCAGCTCATTACACATCTTGGTGGACCACCCAATCTTGAACTCAACCATCGAGTAACCTCTCCAGCTTCATATCAGTTCTGGGTTGTCTATTCGAGCACCTTATCTGAGTCAAACACTCCAGCGAACAATAACCAGGGTTTCGCTGGAACCTAATACACACTCTACTTGTATCGTATAACCTTAATTTTCACTTTTCAACTAAATTTGCCAACTCCTTAGTATAGTATAATCAAATTATTTCTAGTAGCCAGTCTCTTGTTATTATTTTTTTTTTCTCAAGTTTATATTTTCAAAAATTCCAATTGAATTTTTTTCATTTTTAGGTATTTGAGAAGATTAATTAACCAAATTCACAAGCCCCCTACCCGAAAATGCCTTGTTTATCGAACAACTGAATTCTGGTTTCATCGATGAACTGTATTCAACTTGATTGAATACTGGTAATCCTTTTAATTAAAGGATTGATTTCTAGAGTTAATGTGGCTCACTCCCTACTAACATAGCCCTCTTTTACTATACTTTAGTTTCTTAGTTTTCTATTTTTTATTTTTCTTAGTTTTCTATTTTTTATTTATACTTAGTCACTCAATCTTTCATTCCTTTTCTGTCCCTCCTCAATTAGTTTTCTTTCATTTTAAATTGTATCTCAATTTAAAGGTCTTTCTTCATGAATGATTCATAAGTTTAAGTTTTTTTTTATTCCTTTATTTAAGGAACATTTGCCTCATTTAAATTTTATTTCGATTTAAATTTTCCTTACAAGTAACATTCATATGTTTGAATGATTTCCAATGCTTAATATTCATATTGTTGAATATTTTCCAATGCTTACCTTTCCTACTGTTGAATTCGCCAGGGTTTTATTCAAACCTGTCACCTCCGTAACTGAGGCCTGAGCAGCTGCGGGATTTTTTCCCACTCTTGTTTTTTTTTGCTATGTCCAAATCGCCTCAAGTTTAGAAAAAAAATTTAAATTGTGTTTCAATTTTAATTTTCCCAAGCCAAAAAATAGTTTTAATTTTACCTATTGATTTATTATTTCAAATATTGCCCTACCTTGCAACATGACAAATCTAGTTCATTTGCGCAAATTCTTAGCAGAGAAGCTATAATCAGAAATAGAATCATGACTCATTTCGAGTCCTTTGAACAAAAGGGAGCCAATATGACTCGCGAGTTGGGAGAGATTCGCATCCTGCGTCTCGAACAACTCTGGCAAGAGTTTGCCAAAAATGATCAAATTTTAAGAAACTGCCAGGACGTAGACCGTGGCCACGACTACTTCGTCAAAGACCTGTACTACTACACGCAGGACACCTTTGACGACGTGCACGACTCGTACATCCAGTTTTTTAAAACTCAGCCATCTGCGACACCTTTGGTCCAGGCTTTGGCTAAAAACCTCGAAATCCTGCAACCTGTGACATCCAAAGTCCAGGTAACGGCGAACTATTCAAAAATTCAGCGACCTGCGACAGTTAAAGTCCAAGCACCGGAAATCATGATGAAAGTACAGCCACCTGAACTAATCAAGCTTCAGGCGCCGGCTATATTCTCAAAAATTAAGCCACCCAAACCACTCCAACCCTCCATCAGGCTCCAATCACGATCTCAAGCATGGCTCTGGCTGTATCATTATTTAACTATTGGGTCTTCGACCCTGGAATTTTTATCGCAAAGAGCGTAAGCTCTAACTACTCTCGCTCAGTAAACCTCTACGTTTCTTCGTACGTTTACAACCTATTTAAAACCCATTGTATTTTTTTTATATACTTTATACCTTTTATATTTTTACTTAATTTTATAATTAGTATGTTCACAGATATTATTAATCGACTACAGTCGATTAAGGCGGGTGGAATGTTTGAGATTTACCGCCTTTTATTGCCACGGGATTGGTCATGCGAGCGACCCACGCTAGAGCTGCCCGGAGTGACCAGTTTCCACCCTCACCAGTCTTGCTTCAACCGTGATGCCGCTACCACGCGTCACGGAACTCAACGCCGTCGTCGTAGATCGCCTGCTTATCTACGACGATTCTACCTAGTTTGCCTGAGGTTGAGAGACTGTCGGCCAAAACGGCGAGCTCTCTCTCCTCATTTGTATATATAGTATTAATAAATAGTTTAAGTGCAGCATGAAATCGACAAGTGTACTTATTAATAGACCTCTTTTCACTTTTCACACTCCCTCGCGATCGCGTTAAGTATCCTTTTATCCCATAGTGCACCCTCCGCGATTCCCAAACAATGATTAAGATATAAGATATAAGTATCTCCCTATATTATATTTCCGTTTTTTTTTTTTTTCTTTCTCAAAATTCGATCCTCACATTTTGTAATTATTATAAGAACACCGTGAAAACACCGTACTAATAACTAAATATTATGATCCTCAAAATTCGATCCTCACTTTTCAAATTCGATCCTCACTATGAAGTCCTCAATTCAATTCTCAAAATTCGATCCTCAGAGTTCAATCCTCTAAATTCTTTCGTATATAAATTAAGGGGGGGGGGGGGTCTACCCTAGACAGTTTCAAAAAATCGATTTTTTTTTTGTTTTTTCTGATAGTACAATATCTCAAGAATGTTGTGTTGAAATTTTGAGTCATTCTGAATTGATTTCATAAGTTACAGCCTTTCTCGTGCGACGTCTTTTAGCCTGCTTCGAGCGGCTACAGCCGCTTTAAACGCGTTTTTCTCAAAACTAGTATTTTCAAAGTTGGTGAGGAAAATATCTTCGCAACCTCTGCACCGATCGTTCTAAAATTTTAATCACGTCTTTATTATATACTTTTCTAGGTATTTAGTCGAGGATTTTTGAAAATTTCAATTTTTACGGTCGTGACACCGACAAAATGGCGGATTTTTTTGCCGAAAAAAAGACTTTTTGTTTCAAATCACAGCAAAATCGTCAAAAATAAAAAAAAAAAAAATCCTCGTGTTATTTCCAAGATAAACTTGTCTTCTAACAAAATCTTCCTTCAAAATTGATTTTAAATGATCTGGAACAAAATGGCATTCCTCACCGCAAAAAAACGTAAGACGGAAGCGTCGTAAAAAAATGGCTGGCATCGGCTTGTTTCTACGTATTTTTACATGAAAAAATTTGAGAAGATACTTGAAATGTTACTTTATTATGTTGTCAATAATTGACTATAATAAATTTTTCCGTTTTTAACATAAAAATTCACAAAAATTTGCTTTTTTTGGCCCTCAAGGGTAGACCCCCCTTAAACTTATGCGAAGCACTGGCATGCTGATGAAATCGGGTTTCCGTATAGGGTCGCCCCCCTTAAGAATCAATTTTTTTTTAGTATGTAAAGTGTTGTTTAGTGTATTAAAGCATATAGAGAAGCAGCAGTAGTTGTTTGAGTCAATCAGATCTTAGCTTTGATTGGACTCTAAAAGTTATAAGATCGGTAGCGTCTCGCCGCTCCGCTCCGCCGCCGCTTCCTTCTGGTGTCAGTCGCGTTGCGTCACCGTTATAGCGCGCACGCATGGCTCCCGGTTAACCTAAAACTGCGTTCACTTTACGAGGTCGTGCATCGTGCCCGATCACGACTCTCGTTTACGGCAAAGGTGCATCGTACGCGATCACAAGTGTATTCGGCAGGCATCGGTCCCTGATCGTGCCTGCAAATAGTTCCTGTAATTTAAGTGCTTTGACGTTAATCAAAGTGTTCTCTTTTACCTCGCCACCTTTTTCACGTCTCTCTACTTAGCCTTTAAGCCTATTCCTAATGCAACTAAAGGGAAGGCGATAAACGCGTCAACAGTAGTAATGGGATTCATAGAACATGATAAAAATATTTTTGAAATTTTCGACAAAGCTAATTATCTAACACCTAAAAAATTGAGAGAATTTTTTTGTTTGTTTTAAATGTCCGAAAAAACTCCCGGTAGTTCAGTTTGGAATAAGTCTACTAAAATTTTTACAGAAGATTTAAGGAGAATAAGGAAAATAGAGGTTCGAATGGAATAAAATTTTGGATGTTTATTCATACGCAAGAATAGGCTACGACCAGTTTCGCCTATGTAATTAGCATTAAAATCTTAACATTTTATATTCACAGCCCTTAGTGTCGAAAATATTAGTCTTATCTTTGGCTAAATTTATAAATTTATTAAGAGAATGATAAAGTTTTGGAACACATCTCAAATTATATTTGAAACAGATTTTTTTGAATTCACTAAAGATTTTATCGTTTAAAAAAGAAAGAGCTATGGTATTTTTTATTCGGTTATTCACGTAATTTGTAGTTGTATATTTTTGTATTTAAGGTATCTGAGTCTATGTTTCACATATTTGTCAATAAACTTAGCAGGGTAGTTATTAGAAATAAGTACCGTATTTTCCGGTGCATGAGTCCCCCTGTAAGCCCTAAAAATCGACGTCAAAAGTAGGGGGGGGGGGGGCTTATACACTGGTTTCTGAAATTTATAAAATTTTAAATCATGTCAAAAGTGAGTTTCCACGATCGGCGGGGTTTCAAGAACATAAATTAAAGTATGTAATAATAAGTGATTTATTGCAAAATAATTATAATAAATTTATAAATTAGATAACTGTTCTGAAACATTTTCCATAAAAGTATTTAAATATCTATGGTCTACATAATCATCGTAATAATTGTCTCATTCATCAGTATCACTATCTGCAGCTTCCTCGATTTCATCTTCGTTTTCCCACAAAATGTCATCTTCAGTACCATCTAGAGCATTAGATATACAACATTTCTTGAAGGATTTAATGACACTCTCAGTCTTTACTTTTGCCCACGCTTTTATTATAAATGTGCAAAATACATCTAATCCTGGTGCTTCATATTTCCTGATTTGGTGTAATCTTTTTTTGAGTTTACCATCCAATCATTCCACTGTTCCCTAAGCTACTGTTTGAAAGGCTTGTTTAAGCAAACATCTAAAGGCCGTAAAAGAGATGTTAAGCCTCCTGGGATAACAGCGTGCTCAGTTCTTTTTTCTCTTAGATCAGCTTTTATTTTGTCTGTTAAGCGACCTCAAAACATATCCCCAACTAACAAACTTTTACTATTAAAATTGCCTGGTCGATTGTGCTAAATTTTATCAAGCCACAACTTACTTTTAACAGTGATTGTTTTTGCACCTTTGTAACATAACTCAAATTAATCGTTTGTATATCTATATTGAATTATTGATTATTATTAAACAATGGGACAGTAAGTAATATAAACGAGTGTAATTGCTCGCAGGCGACAGTCTGCCGTCACACTTCTGCTCGCAAACACTGCGTACAATTTATGTAAAATAAAAGAAACTAATAAATAAAGATAATAAAAGTGAAATATAAACATTTCTTTTTAAAAACATAAATACCATAAAGTTAGGTATTACATATTGGCGCCCAACGTGCGTGGCCGAAAAGTGAAAATCGGTTGTGTTTGATGTTTAGTGCATCAAATTTGCGAATAAGGACTGTGAACACTGTTCGGTGATAAATCGCCTCCTTAAGTTAAAGGACAACGTACTCCGGATAGGACAATTCAAAGCAGTTCAACGAAAAATGCTGATTAAGGTTAGTTAAAACTATACACTTACCTTATGAATAGAAGCACAGGCTCAGACACAGATTCTAATTCAAATTTACAATCCGACGAAGAGATTGATAGATTTTACGAGGTAGACGGTATACATAAACCTTTGATAAAAATAATTAGAGATAAAAAAATGAGTCGCGAGCAGCAAACAATCGTACCACAAACTCAGACGGAAGAGATACTTTTAGAACAATTAAGAGTAATGCAGCAGGCGGTATCATCTTTACAGGCTGAAATAAATTCTTTAAAGGGAGAAAAAATTGAGCCAACGGCGCCGCCACCACCAACGACGATTTCCACAGATTCTCATCGGTTAGTTAGAGAATTATTGAATGAAATTAGAATTTTCGATGGTAGTTCGAACGTTGAGTATTTTCTCGATCAATTAAGAAATGCACGGGACCAGCTAGAAAATGAAGCCGAAAGAAAGGCCCTGTTGAGAAAAGTAATAGCTTCAAGATTAATAGGAGAGGCTGCAAGAATAGGGGAAAGTACACAAGGTGCTGGCTATTCAGATTTAGCTAACGCGTTGCGAGCTAGTTTTGGGCAGGCCGATTTGACATATGAGCAAATATCGGAAATTCGTAATAATACTAGACAGGGCCAGAACAAATCTATAGATAATTATGTAAAAAGATATGAAGAACTACATCGACGTGTGCAAAAATCGATCGAACAAATAAAGATTGAATATCGAGCTGGAATTCGGTACATCGAAGAGGACTCCCATGTCCGACGTTTTATTCAATCACTGAAACCAGAGCTAGAGGTAAGGCTTTTAAATATAAAAATTGACTCTCTGCGTCACGCCATGCAGGAGGCACGGGCTATTGATAAAAGACTACGCGACGACGAAGTAATCCGAAGCCGAACACAAAGAAGAGGTGAGCCATTAAATAATACAAAGAGTAAACCCAGAGACGATAACAATAAGCAAGATGATAAAAATGAAATTAAAAATAATTATGTAAGTAATAGTAGAAACGAATTAAAAAGGTGTAAATTTTGCAATAAATTGAATCACACTGAAAATGAATGTTGGAGAAAAAATCCACAGCTTCGAAATTTTCAAAGAATTCCACAGATCGACAAAGGGCCCCCACGAAAATTTCTGATGACCGACGAGAACCAGCAAGATACTACATCGGATCTGGAGGAAAATATTATGACCTCTACATCCAACTCCAAGGAACAACAGGAGTTAACAAATTTCTGGTCGACACAGGAGCGCCAGAATCAATTGTAAAAAATTCAATATTAAAATTAGAAGACTGCAACCCAAAGAAAATACCACCAGGAGATAGAAGGAGATTCCAGATTGTAGATGGCCCTCACGAAATGATAGGTGAATGTACATTAAAAACTTTAGGTAGGTCGCATATTTTTCATGTAGCCATGAATGAGTTTCCTTTAAATACACATAAAGGAATTTTAGGTAAGGACTGGCTCGAAAATTATGGAGCCCTTATTGATTGTAAAAATAAAATAATTACTCTGTCTGATATAAGTAAGAAAAAACACGATTTTAAATTAAATACAGAATTGCTTACAGAAGTAGAAGCAAATTCTGTTAAACATTTGAAAGTACATACAAAACCAGGTACTCATGTGTTTTTCGGCTCTAACTGTGTCCCTGCTTTATACACAGGAGTCGAGGCTACTTTGTATTTAATGAACGACTCTTATAAGAAAATCCGTGTTTACAAGTCAGACATTTGTCATGAATATTACGAGAATGATGAGTTAGGGGCACCATGTATGCAAACTCGAAGAAAGGAAAGAAAGCAAGAGTCCCTCGTGTCAGAAATTCTAGACAATAATATATCTCAAGAAAAAAGAAAACAGATGTTGAGAAATTTGTATGAAAGTAAGAATGAAACAAAAATTTTTACAATGAAAAAGTCTGAAGATGAAAGAATTGAACTGTTGAAAAATAAAACAAGATTATCTCACTTATCTGAAGATGAACAGAATGATTTGTGGGAAATTATAAAGAAATATAATGATATATTCAATTTGCCAGGTGACCCAATGCCTGTAGTAAGTGATGTAGAACATGAAATTCTACTAAAAACAGGTAAGCCAATATCTTCAAAAATTTATAGGCAACCTATTCATATACAAGAAAAAATTGATGCTCATATTAGAGAACTCGAGAGCAAAGGTTTAATACGGCCAAGTTCGTCACCTTACTCAGCAAATGTGCTGTTGGTACCAAAGAAGATGGATGCTTCTGGAGAAGTAAAATGGAGGCCGGTTTTTGACTTCAGGAAGGTTAATTTTGAAACCGAGCAAGACAATTATCCTATTCCTTGTATCGAGGAAATACTTTGCTTATTGGGAAAGGCAAAATATATGAGTGCATTTGACTGCGCTAATGGATTTCATCAGGTGGCAATGAAACCAAGAGACATCCCAAAGACGGCTTTCAGTACACACAAAGGACACTGGGAGTGGTTGAGAATGCCTTTTGGACTGAAGAATGCACCAGCAACCTTTCAACGGATGGTGAATTTTAAATTGAGAGGCTTGATAGGAAAGATATGCTTCGTATACCTAGATGACATCATAGTATTCTCTTCTACGTACGAAGAACATTTGAGAAATTTGGAAATAATATTTCAAAGACTGAGAGAAACTAAATTATCTCTACAGCCAGATAAGTGTGAATATATAAAGCCGGAACTTGACTATTTAGGGCATCTCATTACACCAGAAGGTGTAAAACCTCAAGAGAAGCACGTTGAGAAGATGAAAAATTTTCCAGTTCCCAAGGACGTGAAAGAGATGGAAAGATTTTTGGCATTGGTAAACTACTATAGAAAATTTATCCCAAAATGTGGCGAAATAACAGCCCCTCTTCATAAAATGAGAAGAAAAAATGAGAAGTATGAAATCACAGATAAAGAATTGAAATGTATAAAGAAACTGAAGGAAATAATAACAAGTGATCCAGTATTGAAATATCCTGATATAAAAAAACCCTTTATTTTAAATACAGATGCCTCTAATGAAGGTATTGGTTGTATATTATCGCAACTTGACGATAAAGGAGATGAACACCCGTGTGCTTTTGCTTCAAGGATACTGAATGCAGCTGAAAGAAGATATTCAACTACGGAGAAAGAATTTTTGGCAATAGTATGGGGATCGAAAGTTTTTAGACCCTTCTTATGGGGAAGGAAATATACAGTTTACACAGATCATAAACCGTTGGAAGGAATAATAAAAAGTCAATCCCCAGACATAACTTCAAGATGTTTCAAATTTATAGAAAAATTAACTGATTATCACCCAGAGATAAAATATAAAAAAGGTAAGAAAAATCAAAACGCTGATGCCTTTTCTCGGGCATTCGTTGCAGAAGACGAGGATGATACTCCAATCGAAGAACTGTTGGATTATATGAACGAGATGGAAGCAGATGAATCAGAATACCCAAGCTGGATAGATGAGACAGTGGATAAAGAGGCAGCTGAAGAAAATTTACCTTGTGAGAAGGAAACGACAGATGAGTCCAAATTACAACCAGAAGTGACAATTTGTGATGAATTTGAAAATGTGGGATTGAGTAAAATAAGGTTGGTAACCGAGAAAACCAGTGGTGAGCAGATTGATCGATGGGTAAATATTAATAAATTTACACTCTTCTACAAGACAATGCGAGATTTTGAAAGAATCATAAAGGCAGGTAAAAACACCATGACTATAAATGCCTCCAACATGAAGAATTTTGAAATACACTTTGAGGTAAGGAAGAAGGCTGGACTAAAAGAAAAGTCTAGAGAAATAGAAAAATACAAATTAAGAGGTGATAAAAGAATTAATGGTGCACCATATTGTGAACCAGGTGACATCATCAGTCTGTTCTCATTATTGGATGATATAGAAGATGATGAAACCACCATTGAATTTACCCACGTTCAAGATAATCAGCATGAAAATTTATTACTTGGTACATATATTTATACAAAGATGACAGAAAGAACTTTGTATGTACGACAAAAATATCCAATTTATATAGAAGATTTAAATACAAGAAAGAACTTAATAGCAAGGGCTCACGAGCATGGACATCAAGCTTCAAAGAAGATTGTTATGCAACTCCGCCAACAGTACGTGTGGGAGAACTTACCTAGTGATGTGGAACAATATATTAAGATATGTCAGGTATGTAACAGGCTGAAAGATAACTCTAGAAAATATAATACTCCAGGCATGAATATAGAACCGCCAACTCAACCATTTGAGACAATAGCGATAGATTATTTAATGCTTGAACAAAGAAATTACTTACTTTTGGAAGACGTATTTTCTAGATATGCATGGTTAAAAGAAACAAGAGGAAAAAATCCTTACAAAGTATTCGAAGAATTCATTCTTCAGCAGAGAATTCCGCAGAATTTAATAACCGATAATGAGTCTATATTTAAATCAGAATTGTTAACAAAAATTGTAGAAAAATATGGAATCTACAAAATTAAAATTTCATCATATCATCCAGAATCCAACGGTGCATGCGAAAGACTTGTGAGAACAATTAAAAAGATAGAAAAGACAGAAGATGATAAAGCTAGTCCAGCTTTGAATTTGAAAATACTGAAGGCGGCTAATCATTATAATTCAATAATACATTCCAGCACTGGCTATAGTCCTTCCAGATTATTATATGGACTCGAGGAGAAGAATTACGAAACTTATGAGGAACGACAGGAAGAAAGAATGAGGCGAATGACAGCAGTAAGAAGAAAAGCAGATGAAAACAACAGGGAATCAAAGGAGAGAAATAAGAAGATTATGGAAAAAAGACAAACAGGAAGCAAGACATATGAGGTTGGAGATTTAGTATTAATTATTTTAAATAATCAATGGTCGGAAAAACCCTATGTTATACGAAGAATACAGGGACATACTGCATATTTTATGATGAAGAATAAAGAAATAATGAGACATTTTAATCAAATTAAACATTTTTATGGCGAAATAGTCTAATCAATTTTTTGTTTCAGATTCTACTTTTGGTAATTTGTATATATAAAACAAAAGCTTTTGACAACAATACTGAAATTTATAAGATAATAAATGAAATACCAGATGTCGCAACGACCTTTTCGGGAGAAGTACATCTTTACTCTGAGCAGTGGAAAGTAATTCATACAACTGATCTCAACAAAATCTACAACCAAGGTCAAAACTTGAAATCACAGCTTGGAAAAATGAAGAATATATGTAATAAGCCAAATACAAAATGTAATTTACAGGGTCTAATTGAAACTATAAGTAGAGAATTAAACTCAATCGTTGACGTACCAATTAGAAAAAATAGAAGAAAAAGAGGTTTGTTAAATTTAGTAGGAAAAGGTTCTAAATATTTGTTTGGTACAATGGATAGTGCCGATGCTGAATATTATAATAAAGAAATAGATTTAATGCATAAAGAAGAAAATTATCTTTTAAAATTATTGCAAAAGCAAACTGCATTAGTTGCTGAAAATATTAATAGTTCATCGATTCATTTAATGAATTATGAGAAAAATATTAAAGAATTAGAAAGTTGGAGTAATAATGTAAGTAGATATTTAACGAAATTAGAAGTTGATAAAATGTTAATGATATCACTGCAAAATTTTCAGTTTGCACTATTTGAATATAAAGAAAGAGTAGAGACAATACATAATGCAATTGCTTTTGCAAAGTTAGGAGTAGTATTACCAACATTAGTTTTACCAGATACTTTTTTGAAAGCTTTGAGGGAGATTGGTAAAAATGAGACGATAGATTCATTTATAAAAATTGATAAAGATCATTACGATGATCTAATTAAAGTATCCTCTTCTATAGTATATATAGAAAATGATAAGTTAGTTTTTATTATAATAACACCTATTCCTGAAAAGACCCCTTACGATATAATGAATTTTGAAGTATTACCACATAGAGAAAGTAAAACTTCTTTTAGTAAAATTTTTATTGAACAGAAAATAATATATATATCGAAAGATAAGATGTATTATACATATCCAAGCCGTTGTTGTATTGAATATAAACCAAAAATAAAATTTTGTGAAAATAAGAATCATATAACAAATTTACTTTTAGAAAAAAATTGTTATACACAATTAATATTTCAGTCAAAAATAAATAAATGTGAAAGAGTTCTATATCAGTATCACGGTAATTATATTACAAGAATGAGTGGGGAGGAAAATAATTGGATAATTTTACCCAGAGAGGAAATAAATTTTAATGTATTTTGTAAAAATAGTCATACTTTTTTGAAAATTGATACCGATACATTACTCCAAGTAAGTGATCCTACTTGTATATTTATGTCAGATAAAATAAAGTTAACTGCATTTAATACGAGAGAAATAGAAACTAAGGTAGAATATATATATTTAAATAATACAATAGACATTGAAAGGGAATATTTAGATAAAATAAATTTTTATGGTTTGGAAAATAATTTGCATGAGAAATTAGTAGAGTTGGAGGAAATCCAAAGTAAGATAAATCAATTTAAATTTACAGAACGCACTACGACTTTAACACAAAAGATATTAAATTATTTAAGTACTGTAGGACAAATAACTTTGATAGGATTAATTTTATTCATTATTCATAAATGTAGAGGCTTTAATTTTCTATATAATATAGTTGGAAAAATTTATCGGAAAATATGTTGTTGTAAAATAAGTTATAAAAGAAATGTAAATGTGGTACACAACCCAAATAGTCCAGTGTATATAGCTTCTTATGATTCTGGAAATCAAGGAAGTGAGAATATACCTAAAAATCCTAAAATAATATTTCGGAAAAAACTGTCTGATGAATTTAAAAAAAAAATGATAAACGAAAATTTTTCACTCTGAAAAATTTTCTAAGCTGGATAATGGGGGTGTAACATAACTCAAATTAATCGTTTGTATATCTATATTGAATTATTGATTATTATTAAACAATGGGACAGTAAGTAATATAAACGAGTGTAATTGCTCGCAGGCGACAGTCTGCCGTCACACTTCTGCTCGCAAACACTGCGTACAATTTATGTAAAATAAAAGAAACTAATAAATAAAGATAATAAAAGTGAAATATAAACATTTCTTTTTAAAAACATAAATACCATAAAGTTAGGTATTACACCTTTTACATCTACCGTGCGATTACGAAGCATATCAAATTGTACCGGAGTTTCATCCATATTTCCAATTCTGCCAAGCGGAAAGTTAAATTTAGATCTTAAATTAATCATGAACTTTTGAAAGTTTATTATTTTTTCTTCTAAATCAGCAGGTAATTTTTGGGCAATTTTAGTTTTTTGTCGTATCACGAAGTTATGCCTTTCCATAAGCTGAGAGCACCAAGTATTAGCAGCTATAAAATCTTTAGACAAATCTGGATGCGTAAAAGCCTACTTTATTGACTCATTTCTAATGAGATCCCTGCTCACAAAAACACCATTTTTTCTCAAATTATTAATGATCTCAGGAAGTTCACTTTCTAACTCAGGCCATTTAGGTAATTTTACTCGGAGTGCACATTTTTTTTTTGGGAGTCGTGTTCAAAACAGCTTCGTCTTTTCTCCAATTTCGTACTTGCTTCCGATCGACATTGAAAATTTCGGCCGCTTGATGATTGCTACTTTCTTTGGCCAGTTGCACAACTTTTAATTTAAAAGCAGCATCGTACTTGAATCTTTTTCTTGGTGGCTCTATACTTAAATACATTTAAAGCGATACAGATTCACAGTAGGATGCGAAATATTTAACTGCCGCTCACAGTGTTATGGTTCAAATCAGAAATCAGGAGGGGGGGGGGGGCTTATACATCGAATCATTAAAATTCCAAATTTTTGGCTTAAAATCAGGAGGGGGGGGGGGCTTATACACCGGAAAATATGGTAATTGTGTAACAGTGTAGAGGTTTTGGGAATTAAATTTTGGTGATGAAAGTATAACAGCCGTACCCGTAAGGTTCTTCATGTCAATTTTAAGATTTTTTGGATGTGCAGAGTTGTAATCAAGAAACCTGCCTGAAGAAGTAGGCTTGGTATACCAATTATAAGCAAGTTTATTGTCAGTAATTTTGAATAAAACATCAAGAAAGCATAAACCTTTGATTCAATTTTAGTAAATAAACTGAATTTAAGATTTTCATTGTAATTATTAAAGGTGTTTAGTAAAATTTTAATATCTTCCTTGTGGACACAAAGAAATGTGTCATCAACATAACGCATAAAAAATAAGATACGGCATTTTAATTGTTTTAGTAAGTCTAAGCAAATTCTTTCCAAATCAGTCATCACTAGTTCAGCAAAACAAAGGGATGCGAGCGAACCCATAGGAGTTCCAGAAATTTGTCTATAATATTGAAGTGGAAATATGTGTTGTCAAATAATATTTAAATGCCTTCAATAATGTTCCCAAAGGGTATTTAAAAATTACGATAAATACTATTAAATCTTCTATCTAAAGATTGAATAACCGATGATTGTGGTATACAGGTAAATATTAAATGAGAAGCGAATATTTTCTTTGACTTCAACAGGGGGGCGGCAAGGCCGTGTACACATGGAAGATAGCCAGTAAGATGTGTTTCTGCAAGTACCAACGCAGAGACAGAAAAGAAGCACTTCAAGCCCTAACACCGCCATCAGCGAGTTCTGCGTCTGCACGAGAGAGACTGTTCTTTGGAACAGGCGGGAGAAGAGAGAAATCCTCATGGCGATCCAGGCAGAAATCAGGAAGAAGCAAGAGATATGCCTGATACAGAAGAACGTCAACAAAACGGTAAAGGATGGGCTCGAGACAGTCAGAGACCAGGTCGAGGAGGCACTGAAAAGACACGAAGAGGGAGATCAGGTGCAGGAGGGATACTGTGAGCATCTCGACGAATTCTACCGATTGATGGCATCGACGAATGGCGCAAACGCGCGCAAGTCATCGGTAGACGATGTCGTCAACGAGGATGGCAGTGGCGAGGGTTACCGCACTGTCAAGCTGGGGAAGAAGGAGAAACACCAGGCTGACATTGGGGCTGTAGATCCAAAGTCAAACGTCGCTTCCCTGGGTTCCTCAATTGAGAGGGGTACCGGAGCATCATCTGGGAAAGAGCTCTTGGTGGCGAGCGGAGCCGAGCATACGGAGACCAGCCGGAGGAAAAAGCGCAAGGGCAAGAAAGGTGCGGAAGCTTACTGATAGGCCCGACCGTCCGCAAAAGGCCTCAACGTACAGTTCGATACTTTTGAGGTACAGGTGGGCATAAGTGGGCTAGTCATATGCGGACGTGATGAAGACTCTGAAGAAGAGGTTGAACTCTACGGATGCTGGAGGTGGGGGGGGGGGGGAGTAGACATCCAATTCCATCGGCTGACGAAAGATGGGGGCATCATCTTACACGTCAGACGCGGTAAGGACCACGTCGGCAAATTTAGGGAGACTCTACCAGGAGGGATCGGCAAGGACTCGGTGAAGGACCTCACAGCAACAACAAAGCTGGAGATCCTGAACCTTGGCCTGGGCATGACGCAAGAGGAGATTCACTCAGCGGTACGTGGAGTTTACGGCGTAGAGCTGGATGACGTCCACGTCTTTCTCCCCAAAAAGTGGCAGAAATGCCTCGCAGTCATCCCCGTGGAAGTTACGGTGGCGCAGAAGATCCTCCTAAAAGGCAGGCTCAGTATCCCTTTGTGCGAGGTGAGGGTGTGGCCGCGGATTACGGTCCCGAGATGTTTCTGTTGCTTGGAATTCAGACATCATCGACGGGATTGTAAGGGGAAGGATAGGCACGCGTGCTGCAACAATTGCGTCAAGGTAGGACACAAGCGGAAGGGATGTGTGGCGAAGGCCACCTGTTTTCTCTGCGCAGAGGCGAGGATTGGTGACACCACCCACGACCCTGGACAAGGGTCGTGCACGGCGTTACGGAACGCACTGAAGGGATGGAGGGCAGGAATCGCAATGGATAGTGTAATACAGGCATACCTGAACAGGGCTGAGCTCCCCCCAGCTCCTCCTTCCAGCAATGGCGGAGGAGGAGGAGGCCGGCTTAATACTAATCAGTGAGCCTTACAGATCCATTGCGACACCCACATACACAGTGAGTCGATCGAAAATGGTGGCCATTTGGGTGTGGCAGACGGAGACCCAGATCACCAGGAAGAAATCGGGGACTGACTTTGCATGGGCTCGATTGGTGGGTAAAACGTACGTGAGCGTATACTTGTCCCCGAACTGCGGGATGGACGACTTTGAGAGCAAGGTGGTGGTTCTGGAAGACGCGATCGGAGGGATGGCCGGGGTCGTGATCGTTGCAGGAGATTTAAACGCGAATGCGGTTGAATGAGGAATGCTCCACGACGACTGATGAGTACAGGTACTATTGGAAATGGCCGCAAGGCTAAATCAGATTAGGGATTTTTGAGTGACTGAGCGCTACATGGGTAGCAATCACCAGTACATCCTCTTCTCTATCGGCGAGCCTTCGTCGCAAATTATCAAGATGGCCGGAAGACCTCCACGCTGAAACCTGAAGAAGCTGGATAGAGAAGCGTTCGTGCGGAAGTTGCGGGAGGCACCAGCACCCTCTGAATTAATCCCAGATGACATACCGGAGGGTAGGATCCGAGCAAACCAGCTCGTTGTTAAGACGATCAAACTCCTTGCGTGGAGGTAGACAGGGACCAGTTGGGCACTGGGTACAAGTTGGTAACTGGCAGACGACGAGAGCGGAATCCACCAGAGGTTCCAGACACCGAGTCTATGCGTAGGATAGTCGACGGGCTATTCCCGACGCATGAGTTGAGGGCGGAGACGCGTGACGAGGGCATCCTGCCCAACGAAGGTGAAGTGATATTTAAGTTGTCAAGTATCACAGAGGTCCCAGAACTCTAAAATAAATCTGTTGAGAAAAAAGGTAAATCTCCACTTCAACGGGAGAGCGGCACGTACGTATGTGTGTGTGTGTGTTCAGTACGAGTATGCGTGAGTAACACATGCGAGTGAACGGCGCTGCTTGTAGCAGTCACAAAGAGTCGTCCGTAAGAGACACCACGTGCATTAGGACGCACGTTATTAATTTGTAAACTAAATTACAACTATACTTATTAATAAATAATAGTTAATATAACGATCTACGAATTATTAATCCGAAAATCCCAACATGGTAGCAGGCCAGTGGTTGCTTTTGAACGAACAATAAGTAAGTGTAGTTGGAACGTGCGGTGAAGAAAAAAAATGTGCTCTAAAAATCTTTTACCTTTTCTGTGTCTGCTGTCTCAGGGACACAGAAAATAATATCACTCCGGCCAAGTTTGAAAATGAAGTGTTGAAAAGGCAAAAAGAATTTGAGGAAATCTCCGTGTGATTATAGGATGCACGTGGAGTTAAAATCTTGCAAGCGCGTGGTTGGTTATGTAGCTAAACGAACGCATGGTAAAAGTGAGGTTAAGTGAGCACATGTCTGAATAATTTTTTTTTTTTTTATTGCGCGTACCCACATGTCTGAATTATAATTGAGTACTGTAAATTTTTAAATGGGCAACGAGTTAAATAAAGAAAAATTTAACGAACACGAACTAAACGAAATTTTGAATAATTCAAATTTCGAGTTAAAATTAGAAGATAGAAATTGTTTACGGAAAATTTTTCTGAAAGGTTTAAAAAGAGTTTTGGTGATTTAATTGATGTGCTTAAAGAAGAAGACAGAAACTGTGACTTTATAAAAAGAAAAATAGTGATGTGGGAAACTAAGTATAATAGTGACTCAAGTAAAAAGAAAGCAAGTGTTTTTAAAGTTGAACGGAAAAATTTAATTTGTTATGGTTGTGGCGAGCCGGGCCACAAGAAAATGGACTGCAAAAATCCTTGGTTGAAAGGACCAGGTTGAGGTGGTCAAAGAGGAGCTGATTACAACAAAGGAGGTGCACGAGGTCTGCAAGGCCGAAAGCAGCAGCAGACGACGCGCGGTGGACACAGCCGCGGCCGCGTCAGAGGCAGCTCACAGCGAGATAATAGCAGAGCAGACGGAGCAGGCCGCGGAGCAGGGCAGCAGCGAAACGACGAGAGCTACAACTACAACAATGAACGAGAGTTTCCAGGTTCGTTTTTGGCGCAAGTAATGCGTAATAATAATGGTGTAAAAGCGGATGTTTATAATTGTAATGTAAATAGAATAGATTGGATATTAGATAGCGGATGCTCGGATCATATCGTGAATGATGATTCGTATTTTTCTGAGTCTGTTTTTTTGAAAAATCCGATTAAAATCAAAGTCGGTGATGGTAGAATTTTTGAGGGAACTAAAGTCGGTAAAATCACAACATATTTTATTGTTGACAATAAACGGATGGAAATCAATTCATCCAATGTATTCTATGTAAAAAATATGGGTAGAAATTTAATTAGTTTTGCGCGCGTTACTGATAAGAATAAAATTTTTTCAATCGATGATACTGCGAAAATTTATTATAAGAACGATAGATTGTTAGGAGTTGCTTAAAAAAGAAAATGGTTTATACAAAATGAGTAGTTTTAATTTTGACGGAGAAAATTATAATACTCAAACAAATTTGAGTGGCATGACTACGAAAGAAAAGCTTCACCGAGTGCTTGATCACTTGAATTTTAAATATTTAAATTACATGTGCAAAAATAAATTAGTTGACGGTTTACCCGAGAAGTTAGAATCAACCTATTTAAAATGCGGTACATGTTTGAGAGAGAAAATGAATAATTTGCCATTTAAAAATAATAGATCTAGAGCCAGTGAAATTTTAGAGTTGGTACATTCAGATTTAAATGGTCCTCACAGGACAATCGGTTTTGATGGATCAAAATACTTTTTTAGTTTGATAGATGATTATAGTAAACTTGCAGTAATTTATACTATTAAATCTAAAAATGAAGTTTATGAGTGTTTTGAGAGTTATATGAATAAAGTACAAAATTTAACCGGTAAAAAGATTAAGAAATTCATATGTGATAACTGGCGGGAATATTTAAATAAACATATTCATGCTTTGGCTTGTGAGAATGGCATATCTATTAAAACATGCCCACCGAACGTGGACGAATTAAATGGTGTGGCTGAGAAATTTAATCAAACGATCATGAACTCCGTGAGATGTTTGATGTATGAGGCTGACGTGAATAATAGATATTGGCCAGAAGTTGTAATAACAGCTGTTTATTTAAAGAATAGAACTTTTACGAGAAGTACGATAGAAACTAAAACACCTTTTGAGATATTTTTCGGTAAAAGGTCGAATTTGAGTAACATAAAATTATACGGTAGTAAAGTCTTTGTTAGAGTACCGGACGTAAAAAGAAATTCTAAATGGGATAGAAAAGCCGACGTGGGTATTTTGATAGGTTATGATAACGTAAGATACAAAGTTTTAATTAACGGTAGAATCTTCGTTGCACGACAGGTTGAGGTGATCGAAAATAAAGATAGTTTAATCGGTTATAATGGGGAGGAAGAAGAAAGTGACTTTAGTGATGATAATGATTTTTGTGAGATCATTTCGAGTAAAAACTCTGTATCCGATGTTTTAATGAAAGAATCTGGAAGTGAGAAATTAATCGATAAACAAAATAAAAGTCCGGAAATTAAAAGTAAGAAATCACCCCCGAATATTTTAAAAAGTCTACTAGAGACAGAAAGAGATCAGATTCTTATAGCGTGAATTTGGCTGATACGAAAGTAATTTATGTAAATTTAGTCAACGTGGAAAGTCCATCAAGTTATTGCGAGGCTATTGAATGCGATGAACGCGATTTATAGAGGGAAGCGATGGAAAAAGAGATGGATTGTTTGTTGAAAAATGAAAATTAGTAGAAAAACCAAAAAATGCGAAAGTCTTGGACTTAAAATGAGTTTTCACGAATAAATCTGATTATTTTCCCGAGCTGAATTTCAACCAATAGGAACGCCGCATTCGACATTTGGCGGAGGGGTGTGGGTAAAATTATTTCGATAATTTTTCGGTTATTTCCATTTAGTCGCATGGCAACTTGAATTGTTAGACTTGTTCAATTCAACTTTTGGGTCAGATCCGAGTCACTGCGGTGTATACCTATATATGTTCGTATATGAGTAAATCCGCCAAACTCTGTTTTTTTTCAGTAATTTTGAAACTTTTTCAATTTTTGAAGCACACTCTTGAAATTTTGGCAATAATTCTTTAAAATAATAAGAAATAAAAAAATGTAGCGTGGATGGTCTTAACAAGTTGCCTGAAAAAATTATTCAAACAATTAAATTATTATTAAAAAAAAATGAAAATCTGAGTATGCTAGTCGATTTTTTATTGAAAAAATAAAAGGAAAGATAGTATTTTTTCAATTAAAAGCTGAGTTTTTTCATAATAATCATCTAAACAACTTAAATTTTTTATAATAGTCATCATACGGCACTTTATGAATAGGTTAGGGTCTTTTTTTTTTAATGTATTTTAATGTTGGCAATAATAATATACAGGCGATAATATCCACCTACTGATCTTTTTACACTAATCTACTAAGTAAATTATAAGTAAAGAGCAAAAAAATTGATAAATATAAGTTCATAACTACGTCGTTGACCTGCCTGCTGCTGAAAGACATTAGTAAGTGTCTTCTGCTACAGGTTGAGTTTGAAGGTGCGAATAATAAAAAAACTCTTTTTTTTTAAACTAAATTAAGTTTTTTGGCTTCAGGCAGCTAAACTTAGTTAAAAAAAGTTATGTTTTATTGATCACACTTAAATTTGGAGACTTTTTTTTTAATCTGTGGATGTGCCAGCTGAAAAAATCATTTTTTACAAGGATTCACGCTCGAACTTTTCAGAATAAAATGATGTAAACAATAGCTTATTTTGAAAGCACGTTATTCGGATTGGTCTTAAATTATTCGTTAAAGTATGTAGTTTTAGACGAATACACATTTGTGGCGTTTGAATAATGCCTGAACCTGCAAAAACTTGAATAAATAGGTTATTCATTTTTATCAAAAACGTGTGGACACATTTTTAAAGTTGTGTCTCTCGAAAAATATAGGCACAATATTTTTATGGGTCGTAAAACATTCCTTGAACCCAGTATTAATACCTCCATCAGTTGTAAATATGTAAAAAGATTGCCTGAAAAGTTACAGCAGATAATATTTTCAAAACTTAGTTCCGGACACAGCGTTTTCTTGCGTTTTACAGGGTAAAACCTAATTTTTTAAACATTTGCATAAACTTTTCAGCATTTATATTTGTTTCCACAATCTCTAAAAGTGTAAATCTAAATAATTATTCAATTAAATATAAAAAAAATATTGTCTTAAACCTTTTTACTATGCCCGGACAGTGAAAATAAGAGTTTGGCGGATTTACTCATATATGAGTATTCATAGGTATATTCATAGTAAACAAATGGCAATAGACCTATAACCGCAAAAATGTAAAATACAGCATTTCTATGGGTTGAAATTTAGCTGGGGAAAATAATCCAGCCGAATACCCCTCGTACTTCAAAATTTTAGATAATTTTCCTCCAGTTTTTTTGCACAGCAACTCGCGGGGCAAGTTTGACAAAAAATCACTCGCGCTTCGTGCTCGTGATTTTTAAACTGTCAAACTTGCCTCCTCGTTACTGTGCAACAAAACACAGTCCGAAAATTATCGACAATTTTGAAGCACTAGGGGTATTACGACTGATAATCAGAAAAAGGCGAGATTAGTGGTGAGAGGTTTTCAGCCGAGAGAAGTGCTTGAGGACATATACTCACCAGTAGCTCGGGTGCAGACGTTGAAATTATTGTTGTCATTTTGTTATTTATTCTTTGTTATTTATTCTAGGCTTATTTATTCACCAATTAGATGTTGAGACAGCTTTTCTAAGGTGTGAGGTTAAGACAGAAGTATTTGTGAACCAACCATTAGGTTTTGATGATAATACAGGTAGGGTTGGAAAGTTGATAAAGTCATTATACGGTCTCAGAGAAAGTCCGAGAGATTGGAATGATTGTCTCGATGATTATTTAAGAAAATTATGATTTGAAAGAAGCGAGAGTGATTATTGTTTATACACTAAACGCGAAGGAAATTACGATATGTACATCATTGTATTTGTAGATGATTTATTGATTTGTTGTTAAAATATTGAAATGCTAGAGAAAATAAAAAATAAAATGTCTGATAAATTTAGTATGAAAGATATGGGTAAAGTGAATACATATTTAGGTATAAATATAAATTATAGTCGTAAAAACGGTAAGATGACTTTAGATCAGACTAATTATATAAAAAAGTTAGAGAAAAAAATACAATGTAAACAATGCGAAATTATTTCGAACGCCTATGGAGCAGAACTTGAGTTTACAACTCGCACAATCAGCTTCAACAGATTTGAGATATAGAAATTTAATTGGTGCTTTGTTTTATATTAGTTCGAGTACTGGATTGGATATAAGCTATAGTGTGAATTACCTTAGTCGTTTTCAGAATTGTTATGATGAAACACACTATAAGTATGCGTTGAGAATTTTGAAATATTTATACTTGACTAAAGAATTGAAATTGACCTTTTGTAGAGATTTTAATGCAGATTTGATTGATTGTTACGTTGATGCTGATTGGGCAGGTGATAAAGTAGATAGAAAATCTACAACTGGATATGTTATAAAAAATTTTGGAATTGTTATTTATTGGAAATCGAGAAAACAGAGTAGTGTAACTAAATCTTCGACAGCTGCTGAATATGTAGCTTTATCTGATTCTGTGAGTGAAGTGAAAATGGTTCTGAATATGGGAATATGACAAAAAACTTTAAGTTCATTGAAGTACATTATCATTTTGTGAATGAATGTTACGAAAAGGGAATAATTAATATTGTAAAAGTAGAGTCAGATGAAAATATGGCCGATGTATTAACGAAAGTGTTAAGTAGAATTAAGTTTGAAAAATTCCGTGAAAATTTGCGAATTGTTTGAAGTAAAATTGAAAAGAAAATTGTTATTGTATACGAATAAAATATCACTAGGTGCGGACTGAGATAATTATTATATTGATACTGTAACGAACGAATAAAATAATTAAATTGTTTAAAATTGTTGAAGCGGAAATTTAAGGAGTTGTGTTGAGATATAAGGTAAATCTCCACTTCAACGGGAGAGCGGCACGTACGTATGTGTGTGTGTGTGTTCAGTACGAGTATGCGTGAGTGACACATGCGTGAACGGCGCTGCTTGTAGCAGTCACAAAGAGTCGTCCGTAAGAGACACCACGTGCATCGAGACGCACGTTATTAATTTGTAAACTAAACTACAACTATACTTATTAATAAATAATAGTTAATATAACGATCTACGAATTATTAATCCTCTGATACGAAAATCCCAACAAAATCAATTCGTTGAGTATTATTAAATACCCGACAATGTATTTTTATTAAATTTGACGCTGTGATTTATCAAAAAAGTTTAAAACAGTGAAAATTAGTTTTTAAAAAACCCTTAAATTTCCATAAAAACTCAAAAAATTCATCTGAACTATTCAATCTTGTATGATAAGTATCAAAAAATGTTTATAATTTTTAATGATAAAAAAAAAATATACTATTTTTAAAATTTGATTTTTGAATAAAACCGTTCACAACTTATGAAGCTTAGAAATATTTTCATAACTTATTCGTTATTGTTGGATTTGAGTATCTCAGGGAGTGTCGGCCGAAGGCGAACACGCACGAGAGCGAGTGGTCATCGACGTGTGTGCGCCGGCAAGGAAATTCATTTTAAGCGTGCGTTGCTAACCCTTCGCACGTTTAACTTTGCTTTATCGTAGTTGCTCTCATCTTTATTATAGATTATTGTAAGTCGACGTCTTTGTGTTAATAAAGTAAAAGTTAAATTGATTTGTGTGTGTCATTCTTTCATTAAGGTCGATATCTTTAAATAATAATGATTAGGGAACTTCAAAGCTGACAGGTTATGGGCTTTTCCTAGCAAGCTTCCACTGCGTGAACGTGATTTTTGTTCTTGAAATATTCGTCGCAAATTAGTGCGCGTGTGGTGGTTTGAAAAAAAAAAAAAAAGAAAAAGAAAACAGCGAAAATCTACAGTCGACGAGAGAAATCGAAAGAAAAAAGAAAAAAAAAGAGAGAAAAAGAGATCAGAAAGTGTCAACAGTTGACAAGAAGAAAGAAGTTGAAAATGTCGGAGAAAAACAAGTAAGTAGTGTAAAGTGAGATTTTAATAAAGAGAGAAGAAAGAAAAAGAGTGTCGACGAACGTGGGGGGCCGAAGATCGGCCTTGACTTTGACCGGTAGATTTTTGTTTCTTTGTTCCTCAGAATTCGAGGGAAGCAGGCACTGACTTGCATTGCGCGTAAAGCCGACCGGCGGCTTGCTTACGTTTCCAGGAATCGATTGATAGCTGTTGCTGGCTCGCGTACGAAACACCCGATTGGTTTTTTTTTTTTTTTTTTCTTCACGAAACGAGTGGGGGTGTACTCGGCAGCGCAAGACGGCGCGCGCGGGAATTTTCGGTTTGATTTTCTCTCCTCAGTGACAATTGGTTTTTTTTAAGGCCCGTTTCCCGGAAGAGCAAGTGAGAGAGAGAGTAGAGAAGAGACGACGGTACGTAAATTATGCTAATCCAGTCGACGACCGAAATGAATTAACATTTATCGCGGACTCATGTGCTACAGAGCACATGGTTAAAAAGGGCTTTGTTTTGTCGAATTTCCGTAAATGTGTGAGTGGCGTAATTAAGGGGGTACATATACCTAAAAAAAACCTCAAAAAACATTTTGTAAGATTTTTTAAAATTATTTATTTAAAAAGATTTTTTTTACCAGATTATACACTCATTTTCATACTATTTTACACATTTAGTTAGTCCAAAAACATGATTTTCTAAGTAACATAAAATATAGCTTATTTAAGAAATAAAAATTCATTGCTCGTAAAGCCAAAACTTTTCCTGACAGCGGATGGACCCAGGACTTTGCACACTTGTTCTATATGTGAATCCTCATGAGCGGAACCTCAAAAAACCAAATCCAAGCACCATAAAGCTACTTGCATACTTTGAAGTTACTTAGGGAACGTTCACAAACCACGTGGCCCAAATAGGGGGGGAGGGGGGCGATTAAAAGGCTACGAAAGGTTACGTGGGGGGTAGGGCTGTTGATTCAGAAAAGCACGTGGTTTTTAAAGTGCATGAATCGATGTTTTGATTCAAAATATTTTACTGTCAAACGTTAAAGTCGGCTATCCCCCAAGCTTTAAACCCCCAAGACCCTGGGCGCCCGAATTCAACAAAAAAACTGGTCGGATATCTCCCAAGCTCTAAACCCCCAAGACCCTGGGCGCCCGAGTTAAATTATTCCAAAAATATGAGTGCATTTTAATTAACGAAATAAATAGTTTTGTAACGGTACCTAACTACGTTGAACTGGTGCAATTATATCATGAAGTTGTAAGTCTGAAATTTTGAACTCCAAAATGGGGTGGTTGATTAGGGAAACGCTATAAATTTTTACTTATTGGTGAACTCTTCGTTTGCAACATTATCAACAAATTTTTTTTTTTTAACTATAAATTAAATGCTTCTAAGAAGCAGACACATTTCGAGAAAAGTTTAAAAATTTTTGTTTGTTTATTAGTTATTTTTTATTTTTATTTTTATTTTTTTATCTTTTTATTATTTTGTAATATTTCCAAGTGATGTATATTAAAGTACACCACAACCTTTTTGTGGAACAAAAAAAAACACTTTTTTATGGACTTGATATTCAAATATAAAGTACGCTTTAATTATAAAATTATTTCACTCGGCAACCAGAGTTTCGTGAGGTTTAGAGCTTGGGAGATAGCTGATCAGTTTTTTTATTGAACTTGGGTTTCCAGCGAGGGACTATGCTCTCCAGAATCATTGATGATTCTTTTGATTCTTTTGTGATTCTTTCTTGATTCTTTTGGAAAATTTACCATATTTTGAGCCTTGAATCCAATTTTAATTGATATTTTGTTAAAAATAATATTTTTCGAAGATTTTTACTTGAAATGACATTGATATTTTATTGATTAAATATTGATTTTCATGGGGTTTTAGGGGATTCAGAGCGTAAGAGATAACTGATCAGTTTTTTCTTTGAACTTGAGTTCAATAAATAAACTGATCAGCTATCCCCCATGTCTTGAACTCCCCAAACCCTGGGCGCCCGAGGTCAACGAAAAGACTGATCAGTTATCCCCCAAACTCTAAACCTCCCAAAACTCTGGTTACCAACTGATCAGTCTTTTCGTTGACCTCGCGCCTCCAGGGTTTTGGGGGTTCAAGACTTGGGGGATAACTGATAAGTTTTTTTGTTGAACTCGGGCACCCAGGGTTTTGGGGGCTTAGAGCTTGGGGTATAACTGATCAGTTTATTTATTGAACTCGACGCCTAGGGTTTTGGGGGTTCAAGGCTTGGGGGATAGCTGATCAGATTATTCATTAAACTCTACGCCCAGTGTTTTGGGGGTTTAGAGCTTGGGGGATAATTAACCAGTCTATTTATTGAACTCATCGTTTTTTTTTTTTTTTTTTTTCTCAACGTCAGTTTTATTGGGGGGGGGGGTAGACCTCAGGACACCCCCTAGCTGAAAGGAGTTGTTGCGCCCCTGGTATTAAATCATTAAATTATAACTTGAAAAATAATGTCTTTAAAAAACTAATAGTATTCATATTGAAAATTTGAAATCTTAAAAAAAACCACGTGACTATAGGGGAGGGGGGGTCGAAAAATTGATAAAAATACTACGCTGATCTTCATGGGAGGGAGGGCCCTTCAAAATCTTCGAAAAAATGACCACGTGGTTTATGAACGTTCCCTTAATGTTATGAAAATTTGTATAGTTTTTATCATTTTAGTCAATTTTTGGTGTGCAAGTAGCTTTATAAAGCTTGATATTGGTTCCCTGAGGTTCCGCTCATGCGGGTTCACATGTAGAACAAGTGTGCAAAGTCCTGGGTCCATCCGCTGTCTGGAAAAATTTTGGCTTTACCACGGTGGTCTTGAACCAACTTTAAATGAAAAGTCGTGGGGCACTTAAATTTCTTGTAGAATTTGATAATTTGGACTTTCCTGAGTATTTTCCAAAAAAAATTAAAATCGTCTACAAGGCCGTTTTTAAGAAAAGTCGATTTAAAGGTTATAATCACGAAAAACAGTGGTCTTGTACATTTTTTTTTCTCTTTCTATTAAGTATTTTTTATATTATTTGGCTTATTTTCAAACAAAATTAAAATATTTTTTGACATTTTAGAAGGTTTTGATCGCTTTGTAAAGAAAATTCTTTTAATATCATGAAATTATTTATTTAAAGCTTTTCTGAAAATGTAATGATCAATTCAATTTAATAGAATATGGAGAAATTTTTAAGTTTTTTACAGTATTTATACAGTGTATTTACATAATTTTATAACAGTACAACAAATAAAAAATGTACAAATAATAAATACTTTTCATTTTAATAGTGGTATCAAACGTGAAGACCATTGAATTCACATATTGCTCGGAATAGTTTTTTATCGTAGTCTGGATGATTTACTTTCACTAAATATTTATTCCATGTTGATTTGAATTCATGATGAACAGATTCGAAAGCTTGTTCACTGAATATACCTAATCCTACTCCATGTTTTTTGCAAAACTCTTTGACATGAACAAAGATACAGTGTACTTTAGGTGTAACGGTGATTCCCAAAGCCAAATAACTTTTTTTAAAATTTTCAATGTGTTTTTCGAATTCAAAGTTTAAAGTTTTGCTGAAGCAAGAGTCAACTACTATTTTTAAAACACTAAAAGCTTGAATGTATTTTTGGCACTCATCTGGACATGATTGGCGCAGAACATCTAATTTTTTCAGTAACTGCTTGCAATTGTTACCGTTGAAGCCAAAAGAAACTTGTCGCTCAACATTGCAAGCTTTTGCCCAGGACAAGGCTGCACTCTCAAATTTTTTAGACATATTAGTAAACAAACCGTTTATTACCCCTAAGTACAAATGAAGTTCAGGTAGCGCCAAAATATCGAGTATCGGTTTTTCTTCATCACAGTCGAATATCGGTTTCGAAATGCAACATTTAAAGTTCTTAGCTGATTCTTTTTCTCCTCCAGCATTAATCCATTGAATGTAGTTGTCTGTGATATTTTTTATCGTCCGCAAAGTAGAAGAATTTTCAAGATTTTCTTTACTTACCTCACACCATGTGCATGGATAAGAGCTACTGCAAGGCATAATGCCGACCATAATATTGCATAGTTTTAAATCAGCGGAAACTTTTCCATCAATTTCATCGATTTTCATGTCTGACCATAATTGTTAAACATTGTCATAATTCTCTTGGACGTTTTGAACCAAACCAATTATGAACAATTTTTTCACGCCAGAATCTTGAAACAATTTAGAAGGGATGTCGTCTGAATATTTTCGTCGCTTTGTTGGTGGTGGTTCAAATTCATTGTCGATTGACTATATCGATAAGCAGACTTTTAAAGATCCTCCTCCACCATCGATGCCGAATTTCAAACGCATATTAGAAAAGTTGCGTTTTTTTCTTACGTATTCTATTAAACCATGCAAATCCTTGCAACACACAGCTGTTTGAATTTGCTCGGTTTCAATTATTTCATATTTTTTCTTAATTTTTGACTCTTCAGATTTTTTTTCTGTTTTTTCTACGTCAAAATTTAAAACACTTTTTTTTGTTTTTGATCTGACATTTTTCTTGACTTTTTTAACTTTTTTAACAACTTTAGGACTCACTTTAGTTTTTTTAGGTTTTGATTTAATAGATTTTTTCGACGTTCTAGTTGTTTGTTTATTTTGTTTTGTTTTTGATTTGATATATTTTTTGGAAGTACTACTTGTTTGTTCAGCTTCACATATTTCTTTAACTTTCGAACATTCTAAATTGTTAGTTTTTTTGGAATTTGTGGAAGCTTCTTCAGTTGTAGTGATTTTGTCATCTTTTTTTTCTATCTTTACAGATTTTTTGAATTTGTAAACTTTTGTGTCAAAAAAATCATCTAGTGCGTGAATATTAGCTGAAAGATTTTTTTCTAGTTTAGGTTCAATTAATTTTCTATTTTTAGTCGCAACACGCAAATCTGATGAAATTCCAGTTGTCACATTTAGAGAAAGCCCGTATTTTGTTTGAATATTTTGCATGTCAGTTGCCGTAATAATTGTTTTACTCTTTTCTACTGAGTTGGAGTTTTTTGGGTTAACATAAATTTTTAATGGTTTTCCCCGAACTTGGTTAACTGATAGCGTATTCTTATCTGTTAAAATCATTTCATTTTTTAAAGTTGATGAAATTATTTGATTTTGCACTGTTGGTGTGGATTCTGATATCAATGATTGAACATTTTTAATACGTGTTGTAGTGTTGCATGTATGAGGTTTGCCTCTAGCAATTTTAGAAAAGCAATCATCACACCGGTAACTTCTTTTAGATTCATGAGACTCAATACTGGCTTCCCCTGTTTAAAAGAAAATGAAATTGTGCAATCGAGTAAAAATTTACTCATTCAATAACAAAAACAAATATTAAGTTTACCACTGATATACCTTACAATTTATTATTAGTAACTTCGAGAATTTTTGTAGGTAAATTCTTTTTGATCGAAGTGCCAGGACGCTCTCGAGCTAATTGGCAAATGAGACAGCTACATGCCAATAACTTTTCAGATTGCCGAGTTTCAATACTCTTATAGTTAAATGATACGGTTGGTTTTTCTTACTATTTGAAACGTACAGCTTCTTTAAACAAGTCTTACATACTTCATTCGGTAGATATGGATCATCAGCGTCGTAAGTTGATGGGTTAAAAATATACTGAACTAAAGTTTCAACGTTTCCATTTTTAATTATTTTTCTTACTTCGTGACAACCATTACGGCCTCTCTTTTTTAAGCAAAACAAACTAATCTTGCTACGATTTTCATCGTGTGTCAAGGCGTGATCTTTTTTGGGTATTTTGTGTACCATCTTGAGGTTAACTGAATGTAATCAAAATTAATTTTCACTATTAAAATAATTTCTGGAAGTAACCATAGTAACTATACTCGCGCACTTACTGAAGGATTGAAAGTTCGCCTGCTTTTCAAAGTGAAAATAACTTTGTAATTTTTTTTTGAGCCATGATTTTTTTAGATGATTTGATCTAAACCTTTTAAAATGTCAAACAATATTTTAATTTTGTTTGAAAATAAGCCAAATAATATAAAAAATAATTAATAGAAAGAGAAAAAAAAAAAAATGTACAAGACCACTGTTTTTCGTGATTATAACCTTTAAATCGACTTTTCTTAAAAACGGCCTTGTAGATGATTCTAATTTTTTTTGGAAAATAATCAGGAAAGTCCAAATTATCAAATTCTACAAGAAATTTAAGTGCCCCACGACTTTTCATTTAAAGTTGGTTCAAGACTACCGTGTTTCGAGCAATGCCCTCATTTTCTCAAAAATCACATATTTGAGAAAATGGCTTTTAAAGTTCTGAACAGATTTTGATGAATAAAATGTAACACACCAACGCATAAACATTTATATCTTGAAAATATCTTGTCAAAGGGCTCTTGCTTGATGTAAATACTCTTTTGCACATAGCCGGATACTTTATTTTTTTGCTCCTGCTCCTAAAGTGACCCAATTAGCTTTTTTATCAAAAGCACAGATTACACACTATTTGGCACCAAGACCAAATTAAGACTTTGAGTCAGCGGAGTCTTCATATGCATTTATCTAAAAATTATCTTTAACTTTAAATCACAGAATTATTCTATCACTTCACATTTGTACATAATAAACATCTTTTTTTTAACCACTAAAAAACTTCATAAGTTTAACTGGTAAGAATTGGCCATTTATTCTTAAATTTTTTTTTTTTTTGTATTAAACTAACTTATGTACTTGAAATTAAAATAATAACAAAAACAAAACCAAGTAAAGTAAAATTTCACAAGAAAGATTACTCAAAGAACAAAAAAGTCGTCATGAACTTGCAACGCTGCGGAAATACCTAATTTGATATCTATAGATCGATAATCGATACTAATTGATGTTATGTACTAAAGTAGACTCGTAGAGGTAATATATGTCATATATTATGTCATAAAGGTTATAAATTTTTTCACGCGATCGATTCTAACTTAATAAATTGTTTTTAGCATTAGACTTGAAATGAAAGTTAATCTGTCATTCTTAATTTTCATTATTAAGATATTATGTCACGGAAAAAATCCAATCACATAAAAAAAATTTCTGTTTTTTCATCGCTTTGATTAGACGAAAACGATATAAATACAGTTCTGTTCGTGGATAAAAAAAAATTATACCTACATTTTAAAAATTAAAAAAAGAAAAAATACATCGAAAAAGCATTTGTACCTAGAATTGTAGAAAGTATTTCTGCTACTGGAACTGACTTGAAATTCTTGAATTTCAAAAAAGCCATTTTAACGTTAATTTAATAAATTGAATGTCTTCATTAAATTAAATGTAACTTTTTTTCCTTAACGAATTAAGAAACGCGGTTTGCGGCATTTGAAAGCTGATGTAAAAGTACATCAAAAAATACAAAAACCTGAGAATTGATTTTTTGAAAAATTTTAGGTATAGTACCCCCTTAAAAGCCCGAATAAACGACGAAGCACGGATATTAAAATCAACGGTGAAGGCGACATAACATTAAAATCAAAGTCGGGAAAGATTGTGAGGTTAGACAACCTTTGTTTCCTTTCCTCCAAACCTTTCTTGTACCAAATCCGTACCTACTCTCATGTCCATTCCTGTGCCTACCCTCTTACCTAAACTTGTATCTACCTTTGTGCGTATCCGTGTACCTAGATCCATGAATACCTTTGTACGAATCATTGTGCCTACTGTTGTTCGTAAACTTGTTTCTACCTTTCTACCTTATTTTTAGCTACCCTTCTATATACCCTCATACGAACCTTTGTGGATACTCTCGCGCCGACCCTTGTGTTTACCCTTATTAATTAACTTATAGCTACTCATGTAATAATTTTGTTGTGTCACCTGAACCTTCTTTCGTATAAAAAGTATATACAGGGTGATTGAAAAAGGTTGGATATAGCAATTAACTCGAAAAATATGGATTTTTTGTATAGCACATGCAATGTGAAATTTACTTTAATTAAAATTTTGGGCCTGATAGAATATTCAAAATTGGGACTGGGGCCTTATTTTGGGCCCAACGGACCCAAACTTCGTTTTATTAAATGGGAACCTCTATTTTTGAGTTTTAAAAAAACCTTACTGAGGCCCCGTAGGGACCATTTTTGAAAAGTCTGATTTACCTCATAAAAACTCTTTTTTTTATACCACATGCAACGTGAAAGTTTCTTGAAATAAACTTTTAGATAAACTGGGCCTTATGAGATTGAGCCCGCGGCCTTATTTTGGGCCCTATGGACCTCAACTTTGACTAAAGATGACATTGTGGACTTCACCAGGTCTTTAACGAAGTCGTAGTTGCACTGGTGGCTCTGGTCCACGTTATCAGTGTGATGCACTAACAAAGTCGGTCTTTGAAGACGACACCGGTATACCAGCTACTGAGGGGTACTTTGCGTCGACTGCCTCTCTACAGGTTCCTGACTTCGCGCTGAGTGAAACCTTCTTTAGCGAATAACTTCGCGCCAGCCTTGTGGACGTGTGCTCACCGAGTGGCCTAATCTTTATGGTGGTAACTTAGTGGATTGATAAAACAATTTTCCAAGAGTCCGGTTGAGCGACAAAATTTTTTTTTTTCATTTTTACTATAGTTTTTTTTGTTTATAATTTGTATACTTGGTGCAAGTGTTGAATTACGGGGCTTGGATTGCCAAAAAATTTACGGGGTTGAGTGGCGAAAAGTTGCTGAGTGCCGCTGCAACACGTTCGAGCCTGCCCTAAGCGCCGGACAAAAGAAAAACTTGGTGGTTTTTTTTTTTTTTATCACCGACACTAATATATCCTCACCGTTGGAATCTCCAATTGTAGGGTCGACCGGAGGTCTTGGTTGTGCACCGTGCCCTACACTCCAATATTTATATAAGGATGAATAATAATCACCAGGAGGATGTAATTATAACATGACATTATTCGGCTTTGCATTACAATAGCAGTAACACGCAGAAGCCATGTGTGCGCGCCGCAGGCTCGAGGTTAACTGGACACGCGGCTCGACGCAGCAAGCTGCGTTCTCTCTCTCTCATTCTCACACACATGCTTTCTCTCTCGCTCTCGTACGAGCTTGCCGAGGCAGAGCTCACAAAACTTTTACGTTTGGTTCTATCTAGTGGCTATATAAAACTTAAAAGTGTATCAATGAGCTATATGATCCTTTGGCAGAGGTCAATGTTGTTATTTTTTTATCCATTATGAAATATTTTTGGTCAAAAACAATAGAAAAATTTGTAATATAATATTGAATGAAATTAAATTTCATGATGAGCAGTGTGCACATGAAATTTATCGGTCTTTATTACGGTGTAATATTAATATTTGATTTTGTAATTGTTAACATTACACTGTAATTTTAATAATTATTTAATTCTTTTGTCAACTTAAGATTTTTATTTTTATTCAAAATTTTTTTTTTTTTTTTTTTGTTAGGGTACAAAAATTGCATCAGAAATGGGTTGGACTTCGCTCTCTTTTACATAAAAGACTAGTGCAGCCTTTATCATCGCTAACTTTTCCAATTCAAGAAGAGCGGATTATAACAAAACAACGTACTACAGTTCATGAAACCAGACTTGTCGAAACAAATCCTCCATTTCGAGCTCTTCACGATTGTATAGATTGGTGTAAAAAACGAATAACTCAATTAACTGAAACCGATTATGGCTCGGATCTTGCAAGTATAGAAAATTTGCTTGAAAATCATAAGCTGGAGTATCAAACTATTGAACAGTTTGAGAAAACAATAGCCAAATGTTTGCAAACAAAAAATGGCCTTGAAGGTGAAGAATTGGATTTATACTGTCAACATCTAGAACAACTAGAAAAACTATATGTTGAATTAACAAATATTTCAAACAAACGACTGTCTGATCTTACAATATTTCATGATTTTATTAAAACCGCAACAAATGAACTAGTATGGTTGAATAATAAAGAGGAACTAGAGCTGAGTCGAGATTGGAGTGATGTAAACCTGAATCTTATCTTGGTAGAACAATATTACGAAGTATGATCATTTATAATATTATATTTATTTGAAACCGTTTTTTTTTTTTAATTCAATTTTTCCATTACAAATGAGATCTATCGCCATTTTGCGTAAACTTTTTATTCGTGAGCTGATTGGTGAAAAAGTTTTTAAAATATTTGAAAAGTGCAATTTGAGTTGACAGTTGTTTTTTCCGTATATTTTGAAATACTAGCTTCCTGAGAGAAGCTAGTATTTCAAAATATACATTTACTAGGGGGGGTACCCCCCTGCTCGCTCCGCTCGCCAACCCCCTAATTATAATTGATGACTATAAAAATTAATCGAAACAATACGTAAGCTCTATGTTTGGTAAAATGATAAAAAGACTTATGTGCTTAAAACCAATAAAAATTAGACACGAGAGTTCAGTTTGAACTTTACTTACTCATCATAATCTTACCAAATTATGTTACTAAAAGATTCATAACCCTACCAACCCTACTTGTCAGGGTGGGCAGTTTAAGCTAGAGATCTAAGATGAGTCAGGTCCAAAATGAATAAGGTGAGTAGGGTTTGTTGGTAGAGTGAGTGAGAGATGAGTTGGGGATTAAGTGCGGTATTTGAAGTAAGTGAAATTAGTAAGGTCTGTAATGTGGCTGAGATTAAAATATGTTAGGTGGTTAAAGATAAAAAATCAAGTAATTAGCAACTACTCGAGTAATTAGCGAAATAATAAAAAAATCACGATTATTTTCAAATTTTGCAATCTCGTATAAGCAAGCCTCGATTTTCAGTCGTAATACCCCTAGTGCTTCAAAATTGTCGATAATTTTCCGACTGTGTTTTGCGGGGCAAGTTTGACAAAAAATCACTCGCTCTTCGCGCTCGTGATTTTTAACCTGTCAAACTTGCCCCCCTCGTTGCTGTGCAAAAAAACTGGAGGAAAATTATCTAAAATTTTGAAGCACGAAGGGTTATTCGGCTGGATTATACAAAATTTTTTTACAGATTCTTCTTGAGATGAACTTACTTCCTGCATAGTACCAGCTCGCAAAATTGCGTTTAAGCCGATTTATGATTTTGTGGGGAAAGGGCTGAATTTAAAATGATAAACGGCTTTGTTCAGCACCCTCTCATGACAACAAAAAGGATTTAATAAAAATTTTAATGACATAAAATGGCATAATTAGAAAGCTGCTGAGCTCAAGACCTTTTTAATGATATATGATTTTATATGAAAATTCTAATTAGAGCCAAAGTTATAATTTTAATATCTGATCTACCAGCCCACAACCACCTTACCTACACTCTACCCTCCGCACAGACTCGCCTTATCTAACCCGATTTACTATTCTCACCCATATTAAGAACCCTACTAACTATACTTACTTTTTTATCTTCAACTACCTGATCTAATACAATTTTAGCTACATTACTGACCTCACTAATTTGATTTACTTCAAATACCGTATTTTATCCCCCAAACTTATCTCACCCAATCTACGAACAAATCTTATTCACTTTATTCATCAACTCAGTCACTAACTTTAAAGTTTTGTTGAAGTACTTTAAATTTTGAAAAAGCTCTATTAACATTTTTAAGTGCAATAACAAACCCTTCCCACCTCATCTTCCCTTCCACGCTCCTCCCTATAACCTCCGCCTAACCAACCTCATCTACCTTACCAACCTGTAGTATTTTTCTTGTTTTTTTACATGTAGCTTCAATATTATGTTCATATAAATTTGTTATTTTCAATCTAGTTCCATTGCATACACCATCTTTTTTACTTAGATTTCTAATTAACATACTACTGCATTTTTTTTTTAATTTTAGTTCATGGGTAGAAAGCCCGTCATTTACTGAATTTAAGTATTCAATTGGATAATCTAAACATATATTTGAATCAGTTTGATCTACTCCCTTATGAATGGCTTTGTCTATACTGTAATATGTTTTACTTGGTCCATTTAATATGTTTAATACTTTTCTGTTAAACATTGCAACATTTTCATTTTTCGATTCTAAAATAACTTTGTTTAAATTATTATTTTCATTTATATCTCCAAAAATTTAATAACCAACATCTTTACTTTTCCATTTCATAGGTATTTTAAAATTTTCAATTTCTCCTATTTTTAGTAATAATTTAGAAAAGTTTTTATCTTTACATCTCATATTTTCAGTGAGTTTAAGAATTTTGAAATTTTTCCACAATTTACTGTATTTAATCGTATCTTCTACAATAATTTTTTCATTGCCTCTTTTGACTACAGGAAGGATTTGTCTAAAATCGTCACCTAAAATTATTAATTTTCCTACAAAAGGAAAAACTGTTTTACCTGTACCACCTGCCCATCTTTTAAGTACATATTATTTTTGTTTTTTGTTATTGTATTAAATATATTTTTTTGATCATTATTAAATTTTTCAAACATTTTTTCATACTCTTCTTTTCAGTTTATTTTGCAGTCATAATTTTCAGAAATATTAGAAATATTTTCTAAGCATGGTTCTGGTAAACCAAAACATTTATAACTTAAATTAGAATCTTCGCTAGATAGAAATTTGATTATTTCATTCAAACCTCTATCTTCTGCATTATCTTTGAAATCTTTTATAAAATGTAATTTATATTTATTCCAAATTAAATTACCAAGAATTTTTTCAGACAATAAAAATAATCCGAAAAATTCTTGTAATTTTTTCGGAGTTAAATAGTTTATAGATTCTTCAAAAATGGCATATACATTTTTATCATTTACTATTAGACACATTTAAATAGCTCCTTCTCTATATGTTTATAAATAATTTTATTATGAGTTCTTAAGTATTCGTGAGAAGTACCACCTTTTACTTTATCTGATATTAATTTTAAGTGAAAACTCTGAATTTTTAGAAGAAACAACGTTTATTCTACCTATAGTTTGAAATTTTTTTTAATTTTTCTATCTAACAAAAGTTTTATCATCTAGAAATCTATAGTAATTTGGTATATTGGCATTTTTAATATTTCTAACAGATCAATTTTATTTAATTCAAACCAAGTTGCTAAAGTTGTTTTCCAATTTTTTAACTATTTAATTTTTTAACTATATTATGTTTTGTTGATTTTCTGTATGAATTTCTAAACGTTGTACTGAATGACTACATTTACACAATTCAAATCTTTCTATACACCAAGCTGCTTCTATAGAAAATATTACATGAGAATCTAAAAAGCACCGTTTTGAGAAAAGGAGGACTCAACTTTGAGGACTCAACTTTCCCATCGTAGACTCAACTTTGAGGACTCATAAGTATCTTTTTTACGTGTCTTTTGACCGTGTTTTTATTGATTTTCAATTTTGAGGACTCAACTTTGAGGATCATAAAAAAAACCAGATTATAATATAAAAAAAATTCAAGTTGCTACATAATGGAAATTGGAATAAAATCAGAATTAGATTTTTATTCCTCTTAAAAAATTTTAATAATTCTTATACAGAAGTACATTTCATTTTAGAATTTAATAATTTTTTCTTTTTATTGAAAAGTAACAATCAAATTTATTAACTTT
The DNA here is from genome assembly GCA_038277355.1 of Encarsia formosa. Classification (NCBI taxonomy): domain Eukaryota; kingdom Metazoa; phylum Arthropoda; class Insecta; order Hymenoptera; family Aphelinidae; genus Encarsia; species Encarsia formosa. Next base: position 52,151,033 of record CM076187.1, on the reverse strand, counting down.
AGTAAATTTAAGCATAAACTTATATTAATATAATTTTTTTAAATAATTTTTTTTAAACAAATTTATTGTTATAAAAATTATAAAGAATTTTAATGGTAACATTTTATATTTTAAAACAACGAAAAGGAGGACTCAGTTTTGGGGACTCAGTTTTCACGACGCAGAGCAAGTTTTGCGGACTCAGTTTTGCGGAGCAAAAAAAGTCAAAATTTAACTGTCTTTTGACCGTGTTTTCAAGATTTTCGTCACAACAATGACCAAGTTTTGCGGACTCAGTTTTGCGGAGCAAAAAAAAAAAAGGGATTATAATATAGGGAGATATGGTAGACAAGGGAGGAAGAAAAGTTTCATTACTCATCCTAGTTGGTAAATTGCCAAATAAAATCTTAAATCTAAAGTTTGGTAGAGCTTCAAAGGCGAGTTTTTTTTTTTTAACCGATTACCACAAGAGCGTACACTGCTCTATATGCATTGAATTTCGGTATTGAGTTGAAATAATTGTCAGAAGCAGAATTCCTTTTTTCATAAGAGTTATGCTTTATTATAATTTTAATAATTTTTCTGGGAGTTAACGAGCGAAGCGAGCAGGGGGTACCCTCTAACATCTCTTCCTATATTATATACTTATATCCAGGAGTAGCAGTACTTTTTTTGTTTCTTTTTTGAGCCAAATTGCTCCTTTTTGCTTCATGAAGCATAATTATAAAGAAATTCTTTTTAGTTATTGAGTTAAGGGGCACTATTCCCGGCTCCTCCAAAATCATTCTTTGCTCCTCCGGTAAAAGCACCTCAAAATGGTTGAAAAACTTAATATTTAACATGGTTTAAAGGCGCTTCTCTTGTTGAGCCCAGCTCCTCCTGATACTCTTCCTGCTTCTCCTCGTTGGCTCAAAAAATTTTTATTTTTTTTTGGTTAGGAAAATTTGGCTCCTCCTGGAGAAGCGCCTTTCAATCATGTTAAATATTATTTTTTTCAACAGTTTTGAGTTGCTTCTCCCGAATAAGTACCTATTTCCAACTCCTCCTGGAAGAGCCGTAATTTTAAAAGCTCCTCCCGGAGAAGCTAGAAGAAGATGCTAAGTATAAGGTTTTTAACTGTTTTGAGTAGCTCTTCCCGGAGGAGCCGTAATTTCAAAAGCTTCACCTGGAAAAGTACTTTTTCTCTGCGCTACAGATATCTCGTCAGATAATACGCCATATTCTTTATTTACGTCTGGGGGTTGGCAAGCGAAGCGAGCAGGGAGTACCCCCGACTATGGGTGTGTGTGTGTGTGTTTGTATGTACTAACAAAGTGGACGGGAATGTATTATATATAGAGCCCCACTTGGCTCGTGGATGAACTGAATTCGAGTAGTGTGCCGAAAAGAGCAGACTAGTTCACTTTTTTTTAAATGCTGCCATGTCGCTGAATGGCCAGAGTTGGTCAAACACCGACTTGATTGGGTCTTTCGCCCGCCTTGGCACTCGAGATGCCTAGGCAGCCTAGTCCATTTTTTAAAATGCTGCTATCTTTTACCTATTTGAAATACCTTTTTCAAATTTTCTAGAAAACTTCTTTGAAACGTAATGAAAACTTCTTTGCTTGAAGTGTTTTCGAAGCTTAATTTTTATTCCTACTTTTTTAATCTAAAGTTTGAGGTTAAAAACTTTTAATTTTTGATTTTTAATAGTTTTTTTTTAGGCTTTGAATCAATTGAAAAATATCCGAATTATTTTATTGGCATCGAAAGGAGTTTCAAAATATGTTGTAAAATTTCATTGAAAAATATTTAGTAGTTTCTAAATTATTATAAGTTGAACAGAAAACTTGAACTTTTATCGATGTGCAAATTTTGTATTTAACTCGCAAGAACTCGAAAACCACTTTATATTTTTCAATGAAATTTTAGCAGCATATTTTTAAACTCTTTCCTCTGCCAATGAAATAGTCTGGACATTTTTAAAGTGTTCTAAGACCGACCATTGAACTTATAAATGTAAAAAATTGACATATATTAATCTCAAACTTCAAATGAAAAAATTAGGTACAAAAATAAAAAGTCAAAAAATCTTCTAGCGAGGAAGTTTTTCATTACGTTTTAAAAAAGTTTTCTGGAAAATTTAAAAATGGTGTTTTAAGCAGGTAAGAAATGACAGCGTTTTTGAAGTAGTGGGTTGGGCCTTCCTGAGCTAATTTTGGAGATCGTTGTTTTGGGCTGCATATGGCCAGAGTTGGTTGCTGAGCGATCAAATGTTGGGTCGCACGTCTCGAATTTGCGTGCTGACTCATACTACTAGGGAAGCAGCAGCACCCGTACGGCTGGGCCACTGACCTAAATTTTTTACTGTTTATAATTTTTTATTTCTGCTGAGATAAGTGGAGCTGCTACAGTGTAGTCACAGTGGCTCAGGGCATAAAGAGCGCGTCTCCCAACTCTGGGGTCGTGGGTTCGAACCCAGGTCTCAGTGACTTTTTTCATGTGTTTCTCAACTTGTTAAAAAATTGTCGGGATTGAATCCACTGTTGCTTAGGTGAGGTGATGCCCTACATCACTCATTCTAACTCGGGCATCTTAAAAGCAAACTAAATTCTCTCCTAAAACACTGACCAGCTGCGAGACCGAATCGGAGAAATAAAGTTGACTGATGCCAGACCGGAAAAAAGGGTAAGGTTGACTACGGGTTGGGCTTGAGTTTACCGATGCGGTTGTGGCTAGTAGGGTCCCCGAAAAACAAATGCAAGCATCGCTCGAAAAATTCGTTTAATTTAGGGTTCTTTTAAGAGGGAGTCTTAGAGAGCGACTCAAAAACGAGAATCGGGTATAAACCACGTCAAAAAGCATGAGACCGGTAAACAGAGACAACTGCATAAAACAACTTAGAGTAGCTGGGGTGGGGTCCATCACACATGCGGTTGAAACCCTCTCCGCCCCAATTAAAAAAACAAAAACGAAAAAAAAACAAAAAACAAAAAATTTAGCTACAGTGCTAGGTGATACGAGTAAGATTTTGTCTAAAAGCTCTAAAATAAGGTTTTTAACAGTTTTTAAAACAGAAAATATTTATCGAAAACGTAACTTTGGGGTTAACGAGTGGAGCAAATAGGGGTACCCCGCTAGTATATATATGAATCATTCTCTGTAAAGCGGATTCCTCTTTCTGTACTTTTCCCAATTTGACTTGAAAAAAAAATTGGAAAATAAAGCAGAAGATTTAAGCTTTCAAATGCTCATTCACTAGACAGTTTTGGAAATTCATTATGACGGCTACAAGATAGCGCTTGAATCGCAGCAAATCGGCAGAAAGCATTAATAATTTAGTGATGAAACTTTATTTTGACGTTAAAATTTTTTGGAAAAATACAAAAATAGTATGTTACGTCATAATTCCGTTAAATGCGATGAGAATGAGATATTACCACGAGAGAGTAGATGTAACAGTATACCTGTTATAGTAAAAACCGGTTGAGATCCTCCTCACTTGTAATATATGTTGCTACGTCTGTTTTTTTCTCCATACGTAGATCTTGTCATTTCTGATAAAGGTGATCATTTTACTATCACAATCGTATTCTCAGCTAATTTCGGTCATTTATTACTTATCCGCATACTCATAATCTACCTTCTCCACCTACCTCATACTCAACCTACTCTCATCATCCTCCATTGCGTGTTGTTAAAAAGAAGTTCCGTGTCTGTCATTTGAATGCTAACTCGCTTAGAGTGCACATTGAATAGATTAAGCTGTTTCTTCTGTCCAAGCCTCTTATCCATGTGCTTGCTGTAACTGAGACAAGGCTTGGTCATACTATAGAGAACTCTGTGGTTTCGCTTGAACATTGGATCGGTGTCCTGTGATTCTACTGCTCCTGATCTCTCTCTAGTTTTACAGGGCCTGTGTAGAGGGAAAAATGATTATGGTTGCTTTTAATTTTCAGCAATAATTTATTGTGAATGCTATCAATGGGTCGACGTCACAGGCGGTGGGCAGTGATTTTAGCTAGGCGTTCGACTCGGTCTCTTATACAACCTTACTTGTTAAACTCCAGGCTCTAGGTTTTTTTAACAATGTTTCTAGGTTTATTGCTTTTTATCTCTCTCGTAGCTCACAAGCTGCAAAGAAGAAAGTAGCCAGTGGGACCTTTTTCGTCCCCTGAATTCAAAGATATTCGTTCTTCTTTTTTTTTTAATTCTATTAATCTTGTTGTTTTTCATATCTGCTGTTACTATGAAAATAAATAAACAGTTTTGTTTTTGTTTATATGTATATACTTTTTATACAGTTAGTATACATAAATATCTTCCTATATTATATGGTCATTTCCAGGAGAAGCTATTTTTTTCGGCTCCTTCGGGAGGTGTTCCTTAAAACAAATTAAGGCAGCTTATGTATTATTCAAACTTCGAGTTTTTTCTCTTTTTTTGTTTGTCGTCCTTTCATATTTATGGTCCTCTAAACCAGATGACTGTAGGGTAAATATAAAAGTGTGTGATAAACGTGGTTCTCAAGAATACTCAAGTGTGCACGCTGAAAGTGATGTCTGTCTGAAAACATCAAGATAAGGGCTAATCAACACAAAGCCTTTTTACAGAACGAAAAATCATCCATGCCGCAGTCTCAACAAATTGCAAAGAAAGAAGATGACGGACAGCCAGGTGCCATCGCCGCCAATATAGCCATCTCTGTCCTTCACGCGCACTTTCTGCCAGTGCCGCGACTCTCCACAGCGCTGCTGTACTGCTCTGTACCGTGTCGTCGCCGCACTGCTCCAAACTCCCCGCGGCTCATGTCGATCAGCTGATACCAATGCAGCTGATTGAGTGACCCATATTTGCTTACCGCTCTACTACAATGGACGAAGCAAAATTGAAAGCTTTGCTTACAGATCAAACTACGCAATGGAATTATTTAATCAACGTGATTTGTAATACCGATGCTAAAGGCGCAAATCACATGACTGTTGATTACCTTATCAATAGGATCAATCGTTTGGATCAACTGTGGAACGAGATTGAAAACAATAATAAGATCTTTGAACGCAACAAAGAAGTCATCAAGGATGACGCCTACTTTTCGTAAGAAACCTTCTTGAACTACGAGGATTCTTATGTTGTCTCAAGGACCGAGTTGGAGAGTAAAACACCTTTTCTACAAGACTGATTGCCTGATACTGGAGTCACGAGACAATTATTCGTCTGACTTCCTGGAAAGAGATACTCAGACTTGTCAGTTGATGTCGATGACGAAGGCTCTGTTTGCACAAAAGAAGCTAGAGGTTTCTCATCGAAATGCAAGAGGCTATGATGCCTGCCTTTGCACTGACGACAAGTATAAGTCGAAGGACACTTATTCAAGAAGTGATCTCCTAAACAGTTAAAACAAAGTTCCCTTGATTCAACGAAACTCTTCCGTACGACAGTTGTTTTATTCTTAAAAGAATCGCATCTTGAAAGGTAATGTGATTGACCACTCAATGGACAACGAGGTACCTTGTTACTCTTTGATGAATTCTTGTTTGATTGAGTCTGAGTCAAATTAACAGAGGAGTAAATTCTCTCTTTGTTACCTTTGCTTGTGTGACTAGCTGATGACTGCTTGTCAGCCACACTAGAACTGATGCTACCTTCAATCGACTCTTAAGTCATGATCTGACTACGGAGAAACTCTTTGGTTTTGGCCACAGTAGGCATGGTAGCTGTATTGCCTTGGAATTTCTCCCAATCTTTACGAGTGTTACCGTCGAAACGACTCGCTGTAATAAAAACTAAGAGATCGTCCCATTGATCAGTGGGTCGACCTAAGGATTGAAGTGAATCGATAGGGTCGAAAGTCTCTCGCAAAATCCGCTTGAGCTCTGATGATGACTCTGACTTAGCGGGTTTGACTGCGAAGAGCTCAGCCAAATACAGATTAATAACCCTACGTTCGTTCTCGTTCTTCTCTGTCAGCTTTTCCCAAGCTTTCGGATAGTTATCATCCGTCAATGGTAAGTTTTTTACCATAGCAAGAGCTTCCTCTTTGAGATAAGTCCTAAGGTAATAAAACTTGACCACATTAGGAACATCGTCCTTTCGATGAATCATAGCCCTATACACATCACGAAAATTTTCCTACTCCGAATATTTCCCTGAAAAGCTGGGAATATCGATCTTTGGAAGGGATTGAGAAAAACTATAAATGTCCTGATTGATGGTGTGATCATGATTGCCTTGAGTGGCATTGAGAGCTCGAGTGGCTTGATTCTCATCCAAAGTAAAAAAGAAATCTTTGTAATCACCTTTTCTGTCGTAATAAGAATCGGTGATTGCATCAAACAATCTCGAGAAGAAATAGTTGTGATTTGGAGGAGATTTCAATCCGAGAATTTTCGAATGAATTGATGAAGCTTGAGCGTACAGCGTCTCCAGCTCCTCTAAACGAGATTGACCCTTACCTTGAGTCATTTTATCTTGGCCTTTCTTTCTGAAATTCTCAAAGGAATTGGCAATCCTTGAGTGGAGAGTTTGCTGAGCAGCAACGTTATCTTCCATGTTGAATAAATGAGATTGTCAAAATAGAATGTCAAAATAGTGAGGTTAAAATAATTTTCTGTTTAACACTCAGCAGCGTGGAACAGCGAAGGCCCACAACAAAAAGTCAGTTTTTAGGTTTTGATTAAATTTCAAGTTATTAGCAGTTTGACAGCTGCGACGAGAGTGAAGTCGTCTTCGCTGGCGTCGGACGTTGACGACGAAGAACAATGGAATCTAGTAGTTGAATTTCGAACATTATTGAATTCCAAAAAAGAGGATTACCACATATGCATTTATTAATTACCTCAGAACATGGATATGAAATTACAGCATCTGAAGTTGTAGATAAATTTATATCTGCAGAAATTTCAGAAGAAACATCTCATCCTCGCTTATATAAAATACTGTTAAAGCATATGATTCATGGTCCTTGTGGGGATTGGTGTTACATTAATAATAAATGTTCTAGAAAATTTCCTAGAAAATTTAATATTAAAACAACTTTAGATGAAAATGGATATCCTTTTTACCGTAGAGGAGACTCTGGTACGACGTATCAACGAAGTACGGATCATTTAGTAGATAATAAGTGGGTTGTTCCATACTCTCCAAAACTTTTACAAATTTTCAATTGTCACATTAATGTCGAGATCGTTTCGAGTATTTTAGCTGTAAAATATTTATGCAATTACATTTATAAAGGACATGATTCAGCTACAGTGATCATAGGTGAAGCAAACGAAGCTAACACAATTAATCACGACGAAATACATGATTTTATTGAAACTCGATATGTCGGTCCAGTCGAAGCTTGCACACGCATTTTAAGTAAACCTTTACAAGATAAAAGTCATTAGATTCAAAGATTATTAGTTCATTTACCTAATGAACGATGCATTATCATTCAAGAAAATATAGATGATGACACCACTTTAGTTAACTTACATAATTCAAGTAGTATGTTACTTGATTATTTCAAATTAAATGAAAGATGTGTCGAAGTAAGACAATATTTTTATAATGAGATCCCCAGTCATTTCACTTATCAGAAAAAAAAAATTGATAATACTAGGACAACTTTTTAGAGTCGTCGACAAGAATATTTTAATTGCATAGGTAACAATTTTTTACAACCATCATTCACAGCAACTTGTTTATCTCTCGGACTTATTGAGGACGATGAAGAATGAATTAGAGCGATGGAAGAAGGAACAAATTATATGATGCCTCAAAGACTACGCCTCTTATTTGTTCGAATACTAATACATTGTCAACCAGTTCATCCAGAAGAATTGTGGGAAAAAGTTTAAGGAGCTGTGTCCGAAGACTTTTCATGAACAAACAATGATGAAATAAGTTGTAATATGGCTTATTCTAGCATTCAAGATTTGTTGCAAAAAAAAGGTAAAAGTTGAGCTGATTTTCCAATAATGGAACAAAATGTCATAAGAACAATAGAATATATCAATGATAATCTAACATTAGAAGAAATTTTGAATACAGGTACTGAGCAATATAATCAATTGAATACTGAACAAAAAAATATAGTTGATCAAGTTCTCAAAACATGTCGAGGAGAAAATTACAATGGTCCAAAGTACTTCTATTTAGAAGGACAAGGTGACTCTGGGAAAACTTTCGTGTATAAGACTATTTTTAATATATGAACTGCCGAAAATAGAAAGGTGAGTACTATGACGTATACAGGGATTGCTGAAACATTTCTCCCAAATCGTAAAACAGTTCACAAAACTTTTGGACTACCTGTTCCCATGTTTCATGTCTTCTCATCAAATTTTGAAGCACAGTCAAAAGAAGGCAAATTGTTGAATGAAACCGAAGTTTTTATTTGGGATGAAGCACCAATGGCACCACGATATGCATTAGAAATAGTAGATAGAACGTTGGAATACATTATGAACAACAAATTGCCTTTTGAAGGAAAAATTATGCTTTTAGGTGGAGATTTCAGACAGCTTCTTCCTGTAAAAAAAAAAAAAAATGGAACTCGAAGTGAAATATTAAATTTATCAATAAAATACAGTACATTATGGAAGGAATTCGAAAAATTTGAACTTACAAGAAATATGAGAGCATTACCACAAGAACAAGAATTTACAAAATTCTTATTAAGTATTGAAGATGAAAGTTTCAATGATTGAAACGATAACATTCAATTACGAGCTAACTGTGTATTACCAATTGATGGTTGTGTTGTGAAAGATGTCTTTGGAAAACTTATACAAGAAAAAAAATATGATGAAATGAGTGAATGCGCGATATTATCTGCCAGAAATATTGACGTTGATGATATAAACGAACAAGTAACCAATTCATTAGATACTGATCATGTTTATACCGGGATTGACTGCGTTGAAAATTGAAACAATAAAGAGTTAGATGATCTTCTTTTATCAGAATATCTCAATACTTTGAATCCTCCAAGCCTACCACGATAAATTACGACTGAGAAAACATTGTATGTTGATCAGAAACATAAGTATAAATGAAGGCTTATGCAATGGCACAATACTTCAAGTTATTGATTTTTCAAATCATTTATTGAAGTGTAAAATCTTAATGGGTGATAAATGTAACAATATTGTATTTATAAACAGAGTAGCTCTTTATTGTAAAAATGAATACGCGTTTACTTTGAGAAGAAGACAATTTCCAATTAAATTAGCTTTTGCTATGACTATAAATAAGTCACAGGGCTAAACTTTCAAAAAAATAGGAATAGATTTGTGAAGAGACGTTTTTGATCACGAGCAACTATACGTGGTTATGTCTTGAGTTCGATCATGGGATTCACTTCTTATTTACTTAGGTTGTCATAGAGAAACCCATACAGTTAAAAATTACGTATACAAAGAGTTATATAAATAAAATTTATGATACTATAATTATTTTGTTCAATTGCATGATTATATTATTTATCATTTAAATATAAATTTTGAACATATACTTTAAAAAAAATTTAAATAAATAATATTAAAAAGTACATTTTCATAATAAAAATGTATTACAAAATCAAAAATCATCGCCGCGCGTAGCATGGTAGTCAAAGTCCTAGTATTTTTGACTGAAATAAAAAACCCTCCCTCACTTCAACTCCTTTCACATCCTCTTCCCTCATAACCTCTGCCTAACCAACCTTATCTACCTTACCAACCTGAACCGACTTAAATGATTAAATCTCACTAAACACCAACATATTTCATTTATCTCACCAGCTGGCTTGGAATTGCGTAAATCTGCTCACTTAAGTGTCCCTTAATCACCCTAAAAAATTTCTCGTACTGCACAAATTTTAATTCCTGATTAAATATTATCCTGAATTACTTTTTCATTTTTGAAATCATAAGTATGATCCTTCTTTGTCTTGATCGTGGTTGAATCTAGTAATGATCCAATATATGGATGAGTTGTATTCTCGAATGTCATTGGATCTAGTATTGCTGTATCGTATTTATGTGTTGTTTGTTCGGTGTACGTTTGGTCGGATATAGTATATGTTTATAAATTGAAATTTAAAAAAATTTAAGCGCTTTCAGTTTCTTCGTTTTTGTTTTTTTCGAAAAAATAAAAAACAGGTGTTGACTATTGTTTGATGCTCTAATCAACTAAGCAATAAAATATTACAAAATTTAAAGTTACCAACCCTATTTGGGGGTCTAGAGTGGATCCAATACTTTCGACGAAGCTCCAACTTAAGGCGATCACAGAAACTTTGCGTCGTCGCAGCGTCGCATGACGCTTAACTGGCTAAAAGCTTTAATAAAATTTTTATTTAACTGGTATTAAATCTTCTACGAGGAAATCCAAAGGCTCAAGACAGATGGTAAGCATATAATGAACACGAGTTTAACAACATATTTAGGTTACAATAACAGAAACAATAGATTTTGAGGTTAGCGTAGTCAGCGATCGCAAATCTCACTCCCTGTCTGCTCAGACTGTATAGATATACAAACCACCGTGGCGATGTGCGGTTCTGCGACGACGCAAAGTTTCTGTGATCACCTTTAGGGGATCAAAAAAGTACGATATTTAACTGTGTTTTGACCGTGTTTTAAAAATTTCAGATTTTCGAAGATCCAATTTAGGGGATCAAAATAAAAAACGGAAATATAATGTAGGGAGATACATAAATATTTATTGATCAGACGTAAACTCTAGGTGACATCAAAGCATATACGACAGTAGTTGGTAGTGCATGATTTAAAATGTATTTTACACAAAATTTAAAAACAAACATCTCGCTGATGTGTTAAGTATATACAAGATCCTTTCACATTTGCGTTGAGAAAACAACGCATCGATGCATTGCATCAATACTATATCCAGCCATATTTACGTCGAAGAAACAACATATAGATGTGTTAAAGCAATACTAGATCCAATGACATTCAAGAATACAACGCATCCATGTATTGGATCAATACTAGATTCAGCCGCAGTCACGATAAAAAAACAACAAACCCATGATTTCAAAAACGAAAAAGTAGTCCAGGAATATTTAATCAGGAATTAAAATTTGTGCAGTACGAGAAATTTTTTAGGGTAATTAAGGGACACTTAAGTGGGCAGATTTGCGCAATCCCAAGCGAGCCAGCTGGTTAGATAAGCAAAATACGTTGGTGTTTAGTAAGAGCTAATCATTTAAGTCGGTTCAGGTTGGTAAGGTAGATAAGGTTAGTTAGGCAGAGGTTATGAGGGAAGAGGGTGTGAGGGGAGATGAAGTGAGGGAGGGTTTATTATTTCACTCAAAAATATTAATAGAGCTTTTTCAAAATTTATGTACTTCAATAAAACTTTAAAAGTAGTGACTGAGCTGATGAATAAGGTGCGTAGGATTTGTTGGTAGATTGGGTGCGATAAGTTTGGGGGATAAAATACTGGATTTGAAGTAAATCAAATTAGTTAGGTCAGTTATGTAGCTAAGATTAAACTGGGTCAGGTATTTGAAGATAAAAAAGTAAATATAGTCAATAGGGTTCTTAATATGTGTGAGAATAGTAAAGCGGGTTATATAAGGTGAGTGATGGTTGTGAGCTGGTAGAGATCTTAAAATTATAACTTTGGCTTTAATTAGAATTTTCATTTAAAATTATATATTATTAAAAAGGTCTTGAGCTCAGCTTTGTAATTATGTCACACAAATTTTTATTAAATATTTTTTGTTGTCCTGAGAGAATGCTGAACGAAGCCGTTTATCATTTTTTTCGGTCACCTACCAATTATCGGTGCGTTATTCATGCTGATAGGTTGAGAGTTAGATGTTTAGAAGAAAAAAAGGTAGCAATAGAGTAATCATAGAAGTACAAAAAGATGTAAAAACAAGAAAAAGTAAATCAGTAGTAACCTAAATAGAATCAGTAGAAAGTACAAGGATAGAAATAAGAGAAGTCACAGAGGTAGGTACAAAAGTGAGCAAAACTAAAAGAACAGTAGTTATGTTACAAGGCTAAGCACAAGAATAGGAGTAATTGTGTACATGGGAGTAGGTATAGTAGTAGTCAAAAAGTTAGGATAGTATGCACACGAGTATGAACAAACATAAAAACAGTGATAGGCAGAAGAGTAAATACAAGGATAGCTACAAGAGTAGAAACAATGATAGATACGAGGGTAACCACGAATGTAGACACAGGGATTGGGGAGTTGGCGAGCGGAGCGAGCAGGGGGGTACCCTTCCTAATTTATATATGTATATAAATTGAAATAATTTGAACAAATTACTATCATAGGACCAGTTCCGAGTTACTTTTCTTTCTTCAGCTAGGAGTAAGTATACTAAACTAAAATCTCAAAAGATAAGCCTATATAGAGAAAATTATTACGCTACCCATAACAATTTTTTTTTATTGTTTGATGAAATTTAAAAATTGGAAATAATCATAGTTTTCTGGGGTTTTCCTGATGAAAAATCTAAAATCAATTTTGAATTAGAAGTAAAACTCTTCATTTATATATATATATATTATATAGTTATATCCTGAGGCGCAGTCAATTTTTACTGAAAAATTGCGTTTTTTTGCTCCTCAAACTGCTCCTCACTTCCTATTAGAAGCCGAATTATAAAGAAATTCCTTTCGAGATACGAAATCCTCCTCGCGCGCTCCTCTGTTTGTGTTTTTTTAGTGTTCACTTGAATTAATATTGCTCCTCACTGAGGAGCAGTCAAATTATTAGATTTTATCTTATATTTACGTTATTTTTGTCTTACTCCTCATTTAAAAAATTTTCTTTTTATATGCTCCTCATATCATTACATTCAAAATTACATCATTTTGCTACAATTTTGCTAATTTTTTACCTTGCTCCTCACGAATTTTTCAGGAAAATCTATATTTTTATTAATGTTCATGAATTTTAACTAATTTGTAATTTTTAAATTTTCTATATTTAAAATTTTTTTGTTAAGACATTATTTAATTGAAATATTAACTTTTCAAAAAATATTTCAATGTTAAAAATTACTTAAATAGTTTCAACTTTACATTTTTTTAAATAAACAACAACCCTTCATTTTTTATACATATACATATATTTCAATCTTTGTTTACAATGCAAATTTTTTAACTAATTTTATTTATATACGTTAAAATACCACCTTTTTTGTAAATTTTTTTTGTGAATGTTTTGATGGTATGTAATTTATATAAATTTTGATGTTTTAATTTATCAACATTCATTTTCAAAATTTTTGGTTAACCTAATTTGTGTGAGTATTTTTAAAATTTTAATGATTCATACAATTATTATTATTTTTTTAGATTGAAATTGAAATTTAATATAATTTAATTGATATCTTTTACTCAGATAATCTCTAATTCAACGAGACTATGATTTTTATGAAATTAACCTTTGAAAACTCCAGGTTTTTAATTAATTTGTATTCTATTTTACCTCGAATTCCATTTAAAGAAACAAAGTGTATCTCAAAGGTAAAATTATTTTATTTTATACAGTTCAATTTAAAAGAATATTCAGTTTTAACTGATCTTGGAAATTTTCAAGAATTTGAACCAAACTTTATCAATTTTTTAGAAGTACCAAATAATAGGGGATTTTTTATTGATGGGTTATTTTGAAAAAATAAAAATAAAAAAAGATGGGTTATTATGATTTTTTTAAATACGTGGGTGGATTGCGCGTAATTTGCGCTTAAAGAGGGTTTATTATTACTTTAGGAATTTTTCATGTGGTAAGTACAGTACATTGTAAAAAAAAATCAGGGTAAATTTACCTCGCTCAGCGATGTAAATTTACTCTGCGTTCGTAAATTTACACCATTGAGCTATGTAATTTTACAAATATTTGTGCTCAGCGATGTAAAAAATGGGAACGTGGTCCAGCGGAGTAATTTTACCAAGATTTGTAAATCTACCGCTCGAACGTAAAGTTACAAATTTTGGTAAATCTACATCGCTCAGCTTCGTATTTTTACGCCAGGTTTCGGAAATATGTTTTGGTAGTCGAGAGTGAGCTTATGTTGTCGTAGATATCAGTCGACTCGCAGGCATCACCGGTTCGATACGTAGCAATGTAATATTTTATCATGTTTTTTTATTCAAGCAATCTAAATTAAAGAGAACGATATAAAAGATTACATAGAGTTTTTATTTTCTTCGAGTAGAACTTGTTGGCTTTAAGTATAGTGGGATTAATCGGATTTACCCTCGATAGTCTAAGACAACAAAAGTGAAAATTAAGTGTCCGGTTTAACAAATTTTCCCTCGAAGTTTTCAATAAAATTGACGTTGATTAAACTTATTTAGATTTCAAGATTTTAACATCATAAAATTTTAAGTTGTAATTTAATTACTTATCTGAAAAAATAGCCAAATTAGTACGTAGATTCTAAGTCTTTGTGATATGTGAGGTTAGGATCAGTGTGAATTTACGAAAAAAAAAATTATTTGCTGAACGAACAAATAAATAAATATTTTTAATTAAGCTATTTTGTTGTTTTTCATCTTTGCCCTTTAGTATTTATTGATAAATTTTTATCAATAATTTTTTTTTCTAAATAGCAGAAGGTAAAATTACCAGAGATTTGTAAATTTACAAAATATTTGTAAATTTACCATCGACGCGAAAATATACTGCGCAGGTCATTGTAATTTTACCTCGCTGAGCGAGGTTCCCATTTTTTACATCGCTGAGCGAGGTAAATTTACCCCGATTTTTTTTTATATCCGGCCGAAGGCTGGAAAAAAATAAAAAATTGAAAGTAAAAAAAATTTAAGCGGAAAAGATAACTTAACTAGGCACAAAAATTTATGTCATTAATTAATTTTGAAAATAAATTAAATCATTGTATTAATTATTCTGTTTCAAATAAAATTTCATCCAAAAACATTTGTTTAAGTTTTTATATTAATATTTTATTATTGAATAAACATATATTTTTTTATAAATCTTTATAAATCATGTTTATTTGGGGGGTTGGCGAGCGCAGCGAGCAGGGGGGTTCCCCCCTAGTACATATATAAACGCATTTATATAAATTTTAAAATTCCAAAATAACCCAAAATAACCCTTTCTAATACTAAATAACACTTCTAAAATCCAAGATAACCCATTTTTTATCCAAAATAACCCTTCTACACCCTCCTAGAGTAATAATCATCCCTCTTTTTCCCCCACTCATAAACCAAAATAACCCTTTAAAACACTCCTGTTAACAGGGGAAAAAAAAAACAACCCATTTTACACCCCCTTAAAGCCAAAATAACCCTTCTAATATCCAAAATAACCCTTTTTAATCCACATAACCCTTAAATATTCCGAAATAACCCATTTTTAAAAAAGTCCCAGAAATAGTCATTCTTTGTAAAATTTTTCTGGGACGTCCCAGAAACAGACATTTGTCCCAGAAAACGCGTGTATATAAATAAAGTCCCATAAAATGGAAGGGCACAAAAATATATGTATTGTCACGGTCGGTGAAAACATCCGTCCACACGATCGATATTGATTATCCGTGTGGACGTGGGCCAGCAGCTGACACTCAGCAGCTGGCGGACCATTTCGAAACGGACCGACCGTTAGAGGTCGGACCGGGTAGAACGAGACGGAAGCGCGCCAGTCGTGTGTAGAACGTTTGCACGGACGCTCGATTTTCTTTCAACGTCAGAGAGAAAAAGTACTGTAATCGCGAGTCGCGTTGAGGTTTTCGTTAAACACGACATCGCGAGGAATGAGTGCTGTAAAAGAGTGTGTGCTGTTTTCGTAGACCACCCGTCTTCGCTTGGAGATCTCCACCCGCGCCTGTAAAGGTTTGTGTAACCGCGTTCGAGTGCAGATAGAGTGAAGGAGTGTGTCGCGGTAAGGGAGAGAACTTGTCGATTTTTCTCTCCCTATCTGGATTTATTTCCGAAAGGTTCAACGCGTGAACTCTTGTTAGAACTCACACGTAGAAACTTGCGAGCCGGCGCGCGTAGTCGCCCGGCAGATTGTTTTGTTTACATTCGACTCTCTTTGTTCGGCCACTCGCGCGATCGGCCGAACTTTAGATTTTAAATTCTAGGATCGCGACAATTAATTTTTGTAGTATCATTTTTATTATTCTTTTTGTTAATAAATTGTGAGTTAAAATTAATTGTGGTTCTGAGGTTTTTTATTAAAAACTGAATCTCTTTCCTCCGCTCGACTTTTCCTCATTTAGGGAATTTATTAATTCCGGGAAATTTGTTTTATTTTGATTTTAGCTTGGGGAATAGCCCCGCCCACTGCCGGCATTCGACAGCTAGTCCGCGTACGCGTCTCCCCAAGCATGTCTACTTAATTATTTGCAGGTACTGGCAATGGCTGCAGGAGTACTCAGGAGCGAGTACTCAGGAGTTTTATACTTGTACAGTTGCTGGTCCGACAACGCGGATCATCGTTGTTTTTCCCCGGACGAGCACTGTTACAGTATATATATACTTGTGTGTGTATTAATCTCTAATTGATTATCTGTTTAATTCGGGTCTCAAATCATTTTTTTTTATATCCAGTTTACTTATTAATTTATTTTCATTTAACTATTTTATACATTTGTTACTATTGTATAACTATTTTTTTTTGTACATCTTAGTCAAATCAAATCGAATCAAATCTCTATCTCTCTTTCTTTCTCAGAGAGAGTGAATGCTCTAAAAGTGTAGCTTACTTCTTACCAGAAATATTGGTTTTATAACTGGTTGCATTGCTGCTCCGTGGTGCGCCATGTTAGGTGAATGTTTTACTCTTGTTGAAACTGTTGTGCATGGGTGGAACTTTATTCCTGTCAATTTATTCTTAGTCGGAGTGCAGTTCCAGTGTGGGTTGGATTTTGAAGTTAATTGAAACGCTTACTCTTGGTAGCGTCACAACGATCCGTAATTTGAACAGTTACTGCTAGGTGGCAGCACTACTAGAATTACTGACCGAGTTGTTTGACCTTACTCAGTATTATACTATTCATCTCCTCGGCCGCGAACTTTCAAATTTTAAGAACCTGCTGCACTCGATCCTCGCTGCATTATTCACCCGCTTTGAATCTCCATGATTTTCTTCCACTTGCATTGATGCTTGGTGAAGACATTTGTTATGCTTACGAGCAGTTAAAACAAACCATAAACCTGATACACTCGTGCTCAGAGTGTAAACTACTATTCCATACTCCTTGTACTAAGTTTTCAATCACCAACAAGTGTGGTATTCCTATAAAAATCTGCCTGAAATATGCTAAGAAATAAGTCGTGAATACCACCGAGCTAGTCCCAACGTCTATCCGTCAAATTACTCCAATTAACATGCCTGAATTAGAGGTAGCTTCTGCTCTGACTAAAGAGACCTTCTTGCTACTCTTAAAGGAAACGAAGGACTTTAAGTCCTTTGTAAATGGTTGTATTGATGGCATCAACACGAAATTAGAGAGGTTGACGTTATTTCTGGCCTGGTCATGTGAGTCGACAATACTGAGACACAGCTGGAGGAACTCAAACGTAAATGTGATGAGATCAAATAAAGGCTGTACTTTCCACAGGTAGCATGGCAACCCAGAGCTTTTCAACAAAGTCCTTCACCTGTAGCAAAAAAATGCCGAGCTGTAAACTCGCCTCATGCAGGTCTTCACTTCTAGATCTGCATCAACAACAACTGATGACGTTGTTAGTGATTTGTCTGTTACAGATGGTACTAACCTTATAATCCTGGTTCTTGCAGTTTTAAAAATAGTCCATGCAGACATTGAATCATGTGACTTCATCTGCTCATTAGTAAAGTTGTTGTGAATACAACCTTTAACAGACCAGGTTCAAAAGAGCTGAATGGTCCACACCAGAAGCTGCCCTCTATCTTGCCACATTTGAAAAATTTCGACGCCAACTTCGTCCACCAACGATTAGCTCACGTACACTGCTTCTGGAGGTTATCGAAAACAAAATTCAACTAAGAAAATTCCATACTACTGCTATTACACCCAATCTCTGTACTGGTATAGAACGTTTATCCATTTTATCTGCTCTCATTAACATGAATGAGTTCTTATCAAGAGCAACCCTCGACCCTTGCCGTACTGTTTACCAGAAATTACAACTTCCGAATTCCAGCTTCATCACTTTCGTCAGAAGTGGTCGCATCTATGTCAGGAAGAAAAAGAAGATGTCTGTGTACTGATCTAATCTGAATAGGATCTAATGCGGTTTTTATTATAATCGGTATACTTTTACATCTTCTCTTTCGTGATAATATTACATTCTCATGATATTATTTCAGATTATTCGATTCCAGCAGCCTTTATTCTTGTGCATGCCGTACATTGTTTCAATACCGTACTTACACCATCCGTCCTACCTCTCAGAGGCCTTTGCGAAAAAGGGGGATTGAGCTGCGAGTCTGTTACCTTGATGCAAACTCTCTGCGTTCTCATCCTGAACAGCTCAGGCTTTGTCTCTCGATGCAGCCCTTGATGCATGTTAAAGCTGTTATTGAAACCTGGGATCCTCGATTGAAGAGGTGCTTATAGCATTCGATGATTATGTTATCTTTAAGATCGTTATTTCTCTGCTTATCTACTACCATGTAGACTGGAAAGCCTAATCAGTCTGAGTATTTGTTTGCAGAGATTTTTCTTAGAGGTTGTGACCTTATTTTTGTAGGTGTGATGTATAGATCCTCAAAGGCTCCATTTCTTGCTAGCATTGATTGTCACTCATTCAGGAGTGGTTATGCATCGCTCTTTTGAGGGCCCTTTTATATTCTTTCCGTCACCGATGAGCTTGACCTGCTATCTCCTAAGTTGCCCCCAATATTTCAGATCTCAAAGTGTGACGATATTCTTTGAATAATTTATTATTCTTTGAATAATTTAGGAACGATTTGCGAAAAATCTTACGAACAGGATTTCCTCCACCACCAATCAAGGTCAGACAAGAATGAGAAACAAGTTTTTTAATTGCGACGCTATTAGAACGGAAATATGGTAATAATAAATTCTTATCCCTTTTTCAAAGATTATCATTATTAGGTGTTCAAATTCCCAACGCGAATGAATTCAAAAATATTCCATATGATCTTTGGTGTTCAACAGTTCGTGATACACTTTGGACTAGAGTGTGTGCAAACTGTGGGCTTTACTTTGCTCCTAAAAAAAGCTGTTAATTCTCATTCAAAAGCGTTAAAACACAGTACGAAAGCAGTATGATAAAATGAAAGTAACTAGGATTAAAGCTCATCAATATGAGGAGGTGCTATGTGTTTTTCGTGATGGAACAACAGAATCAGAAAATGTTGAATGGGTCGAAAAAAAAGATCTTGAAACCAGTGATGTAACTGGTTAATCAGACAAAAGATATAAATATTCAGATAGTCAACATTTATTGCTTATTATAGAGTCTTTGGAGGATTGGATAGAAAATTTCATGCATAAGTAAGCTTAATAAATTACATGTGAAAAACTATGGTATTTTAAATCTATCTACCTATCCGTTGCATTAATGTAATTGAAAATTTTGGGTGTGATTTATTGCACACGAAAAAAAAGCGATGCACGGGAAATTTTAAGTAGAATGCACGGAAAAAAAATAATTGAACAGTATTTAATGTATTACAGCGGGAATTAAATTTTTTCAACAGGAAAAATATATTTTAAACGGTATATAAATAATTTTTGAACTGTATGAAAAATATATTGAACAGGATAAAAGAGATTTGATCAGTAAATTTATATTTTTTGGATGCATTTTATTAATTATAGTTGTAATAGCTAGCGCGTTGATTAAATTCGAATTCGGCGCTAACTGTTATGGAACGCAGACGCGGATCGGTAAATCAGGTGATGACGAGATCTACCGATCAGCATTACTCTAATCTCGGCGCTTGGCGCGATCACACGTGTGTCAGAGAGCGAATGTACCTATTTACTTTTTTGTGTTGTTAGATAACTTTATTGAGGTTGTGTTAGATAAAGTTATCAGTGAGAAGTTGTGTAGATTTTACTGTGATCCAGTTGTCATTGGATCGGAGCGGGAAAGGCAAACATATCACGGAAAGTCAGCGTGCGGCCTTGGAAGGCATTGTCGTCTTGTGTGAAGCCATTCGGGCTAATAGTAATTATCATTATTATTGTTTAATCAAGCGATGGTGCCCCTGCTAGAAAAGTAAGTCCGCGTAGCGGTTAATCATTGAGTATTTGTTCGTGTGATAGTTAGAGTCAGAGTGTGTGTGTGAAGTACAGTAAGTACTTAGATTTTGTATCGGAGTTAGTCCACGCCTTTGTTCTTTTGGCGCGCTGCAGCAAGCAGAGGAGCGCGAGAGTGTGTGTGTGCGTCGGTGTGTTAGTAGCGACCACAACACAACCGACGGACTTTATTTTTGTAAAATTAATTTTCGTCGTATCAAGACTTTGAGTCATTCGGGTAGGATTGTTTGTAAACAATCAGATAGAATTAATTTGGAATATTATGTAAATTTTTGATTCATTTATTTTTATTGTTAATTAAAATTATTAAAATTTACATTTTATCATTAATTTAATTAACCCGTGTTCCTGCGATCGGTCCACGTAAACTCACGCCACTACCGACGAAAGAGAGCAGCCGTGCCGCGTAATAAAAACATTAGTTCGCGTACGCGTCTTCCCCCCTCTTTTCAGGTATTGAGGAAAAATCGACGGATTGTCGTGTTTACAGAAAGTGCATTTTGTCAGCAGGTCGGAGGAGTGCGGACGACGATCGCCGCGGGTTCTCGTGTTCAATCACGATCCTCCGAGGAATTAAATTCCTTAATTCGAGCCCTGTGACAAGTATACATTTTTCTGTTTTAGCTACGTCTTAATACTTGAAAATTAAAAAATTTTTTATTGAGTCTAATATTCATTTAATATTATTCTTATCATTATACAAATAAAAATTTTACTGAACCAACGATGCTTTTTTAGCTTGTGATGGTCGTCCTCTCTTTCGTTTCTGTCCTAAGGAGATACTTTTTGTTTCTGCTGGCACTTCAACCTTTTTGCGTTCGAATAGCATTCCCAACAAGTGCTTGCACTGGTTTTTTTTTTTTTTTTTTTTTTTTTTTTTTTTTTTTTTTTTTTAGACAGGGCAAGAACATGTCACTCAGTCAGCGTAAACTTCTATTTTCCACAACTTGGTTCGCCACTTACTATATTTTTCAAATAATTTCCATCTTTCATTTTGAAAATCAAATCCTTTAAGATTTTTGTTGTTATCGGTGTTTCTGATTTAGATGAGAAGTAAAGTACTGAACGCAGTTCTTGGCACTACGTTGAAGCACAACATGTTTTTAAGCCACCCAACTGAAAGCTTCTGTCCAGAGTGTTAGAGAAACAGTTTGAGTTTCTTCAAAATAAATACAATTTACTGACTTTGGATCCCGACGCTGTGACCATTCTCTCACCTTATTGGTTGTGCAACCTAAAAATAGCTCAACTGGCAATCTTTGCCTGAGAGTGTGTTATTTTTTAATCACGCTGTTTCCAGCCATTAAAAAAAATCAGTTAAAGACTTTAATCTCATGTATTAAAAAAATTACATAATAAATGGGAGGAGAGATTCGAAAAAGTTTTTATTTCCTTATACAGGAACAAGAAGCTCCTGTATAAAATTTGAAAAGGTCTACAAATTTTTTCAAATTTTTGAATTGGGGAAGACACTTTTTAGGTCTGTTATATTGATGGATACTTGAAAAATATGCAAACAAATCTTATTTTTATGATTGCACTCCTCGCTGCGCTAACGCTTTCTCGGTTGAGAATTTAAGGAGGTTCCCTACCATCTACGTAAGTCAAATGTGTATTTGACTATAGTAGTCGTCTGCTCATTGGCTCAGCCACTTTCTAACCTCTGTATGAGCCAATGAGAAGTCATATTTACAAGAATATAAAATCAATTGTTTATTATTATTGCTACAGACTCCTAATGAATGTTTTGAAATAAGTATAATCAAAGTCTAATTTTTTCCGATTTCTGTGCGTAGTTACATTAAAATCTGTGGGCTGGAAATTAAGTATTTGCTGTTTTAGTAAATTTCCCATTAGAACCCATGCAAATTTGTGAAATTTGAAATGTTTATAACTTTTTTCACAAGCTCCTCAGGGCTTTGAAATTTTAGCTGAGCTATTTTTATACTAAAAACTATGTGTTCATTCAATTTGGACAAAATCTGTGGGCTAGATCTATTTGGTAGGGAACATCCTTAATTATTTTTATTTAATTTAATAAATCAAAACACAAAGTTTAAAAACCTAGTTATTTAAATCATCTTAAATAAAATACGAAAATAAAATACTTACTAAGAATAGTTTATGCATAAATATATCTAATTTTATAATTTTCATAAAAAATATTATATTATTTATAGCCCTTATATAGGTCAATTTAGAAAATGAAGGTCAGATTAGTAACCAGCAACCCTAAACACCCCCGTACACAAAGTTTGAAAAAAATGCTATTAAAAATAAATTTTTATCTTAAGTAAGTAGCTCTTGGGTATGTCAGTTTTAAAAATAAATATCAGATTCATAATCAGCAACCCCAATATTTCTCGTATACGAAGCTTCAAAAAAATGCTATTAAAAAATAAATTTTTACCTTATCAAAAAATTAAGGTCAGTTTTGTAATCAGCAACCCCGAAAACCCCTGACTACTCAATTTCTAATTAATCATAGACGTCAAAGTCTGAAAAGAGCATGAGAAAAAAATAAATTTCAATCTTGAATAAGTAGACTTTACATAGGTCAAATTTAAAAATGAATGTTGGATTTGTGATCAGCAGCCCTGAAAACCCCCGAATACCAAATTTCTAATTGATCTAAGACGTCTAAGTAATTTTTTTTTTTTTTTTTAAAGGAAGTTGACGACGACAACGACGGTGACGATAATAAACTTCTTAATATAATAAAGGATATTAATGTTTCAAGAAAGTGTAAAAAATATTTTACTAACATATATGTAATATATAATATTTAAAAAAATCAAACGAGTGTCAAGTTTAAGAAATAATCACAAGATATTTATATTGCTCTTACAGACTGTAATTCAGTTACAGTGTTGAAAGAGTCTGATGAATTTGGTTTTATGATTGAAGCCTGACGGGTAGGAGTCTGGCAAATTTAGTTATAGGATTGTAAAATTGTCGGGTAGCAGTTTGACAAATTCAGTAATGGAATTGTAGGAAACTAGCGAGTTCAATTATAAGAGTTAAGGAGTCTGATATACTCAGTTCTTGGGACATAAAAATATGGTACCATGTAATCATATGCATGGAAATAATTTTTTGTTGAAAAAAAATTATTACTGTCAGTTCAAAAATTATAAACTACTGTATTTTCAAAATCTTTCAAATTTGAATATGTACATTTAAAGTATTGCTTACTTAAAACTTGTACGTCCAAAGCCATTTAGCATCTACGTATACTCGAGAGTGGCTTTTATAATTTTTTTTATAACCTATGATCGGAGGTAAGAAAGGGAGTTTTTCAAACTTGTCAAGACTTTTTGGTCCTCTCAAAAACTTGTCTAATTATTGTATATATGTATTCTGATTTTTGTGGAATAAATGAACTATTTATTATTTACAATCACTTTATCTTAATCTTAAAATTTTTAAGTTTTTAATTTGATATTTTTCAGAGTTTAATGAGCGAGTTGGAAAAACGCGAAATTCAATTTTCTGCTGTACAAGATCGAGGTGAATCATTAGTTCTACAGCATCACCCAGCATCAAAAACAGTCGAAGCTTACCTGTCTGCAATGCAAAGTCAATGGGCATGGCTTTTGCAACTAACTCTTTGTTTGGAAGTTCATCTCAAACATGCATTCCAAAGCCAACAGTTTTTTAAAGATATTTCACAGTCTGAGCAATGGCTTTTTCGAAAAGATGAGACTTTAAATACAGTCTACTCACAATCTGAGTTTAGTCTTGATGATGGAGAGCGCCTTCTCAAAGGGATGCAGGAGCTTCGTGAGGAACTAAATGATCATGGAGATTACGTTCACAAATTAGTTGAGCAATCTAAGAGCATTATACCCATTAAGCAACGAAGGCAGCTGGTAACAAGACCTTTGCAAGTCATTGGTATATGCGATTTCAAGCAAGTAAATGTAAGTTTTATTTATGCGCAGTTGAAAAAAATTTTTAGATAAAATTTTTTTTGTATACTCTGGTATTAATTTTGATTGACAACCGTTCTCCTGAATCTATTTGCCCGAACGCCTGATCCTCCGAATACACAATCGCCCAAAAGGTAGATTACCCCGAAGATTTTTAACAGCATTCCGTGAATGAGAGTCCATCCTTACACAATATTATACTTATAACAATGGTTTTATGCAAATAATATAAATACAGTCGTACTAGTAAATAAGCTCAAAACATAACGTTAACGTAAATATTAAAAGGATGTGTTTATAAAAATATAAAAATATCTAAGTAACGATTTTATAAACTAATTAAAACAATATTAAACGGATATGGTGTACCCGATCGCTTCTAAAAATTTTAAAATTTCGTAAGCCTCGTAATTCAAAACGATTCGTTGTAATCTTGTCTGGATATCGAGCCATCTTTTTTTCGGTGCTGCTTTCACTTTTCTAGCTAGTGAAAAACTGCTCAACAACTGCTATTTCTGTATCTCCTTGATGAATGAGTATAAGCCTGAATGAGTTTTTCCCATGAGAAGATGAAAGCGACTATGCCATCCCTCTAAGACATTGTTTGTTTTGGCCTCACCGATTCTCGCGGCATCATGGTGATTCCAAAAATAGATTTTATATCTCGGAGGGACCTTACGCTTATCAACCTTGGGCTTGCCTACGAATTGAAGGATAAAGTTGTATAATTATTATATATCTTACTATATTATATAGTTGTTTTTCTTCTCCCACGCCCCTCCCCCCACGCCCCTCCCCCCACGCCCCCCAAAAAAGTGCTTAACTAACCGTAAAAGTGTATCTAAATATGCTTATTTCTATGTTTTTAAATTTTTCCTATAATTTTCTACTCACGCCTCCCCCCCCCCCCATGTCCTTTTTTTACTCACGCCCTCCAGCTTTGATATATGTTATCAGCTATGTAACTATAGAAATGTGAAAAGTAACTAGGAGTAAACAGGGTTAGTCGGCAGTACTTAAAAAAAGGAATTAAAAGGTTAAGTAACAGCAGAGGTCAATAGCATATAAAAATATTATAATAGAAACAATAGTAGGTGCATGAGTAGGAGGCTAGTAAACGAAAAAGATTTTTACAACGGTAAGTACTAAGACATAAACAATGATAGGCACGATCATTGTTACAGGTATACGTTCGAAGTTACAAGGTTATCACAGTGTTAGAAACAAATATAACCCTAAGAGTAGTCAGGAGACACCATAAAAGGGTATCCACAAGAGTATGTTTAAAGGTATAAATAATTTTATGAACAAGAGAAAGTATTCAAAAATGCACAATAGTAGGCAGAAGGGTAGGCACAGTTGTAGGTAGAGGGTTGCGTATCTATTGTGTAATAACAAACGGTAGAAATGATGTTAGTTCCAAGGCTTTAAACAGGTCTAGAAAGATAAAAAAGAAAAAACTGAACTAATGGTAGAAACGAAATTAGGCACAAGAATAAGAACAACAAACGCTTAAAGTTACAAATTGGAGTATAAAAATAATAAAAAAGTAAAAAAAGGCTGCACATGGCTGGAAACTAGTGTCGTAAGGTAAACTTCGATATCAATCAGGGTAGGTTAATTGGGAGAAACCTAGGTAGAAAATATGTTGATAACAAATGTAAACGGATGTAGGAAATATTTGTCAAAAAAGTTAAAGAACTGTGTGGTTAAAAGTGTATGAAGAAGACTAGTTTCACGATTGTAATTACAAATAAATTTTAGAAGAACAATAGAAACGAGAGTATTCACAAAGATGAGAACAAAGGTTTAGAGTTAGAAACCAAAGCATGAAAAAAAAAAAAGGAAAAACAACAGTAAACACCAAAATTGAAGCAAGTAGATTCATGTGAAGGAGACTAGATAAAAAATTGTTGTTTACAATTGTCAAAATCAGCATAGGAACAATATTAAGCAAAAGTGTACATATCAGCTTAGGTTCAAAGTTACAAACGTAATGAAAAGTGTAGGTACGGGAGTAGGTGCAATGTAGTTACAAGAGTAGTTATCAAGTTTAAAACAATGTTATGAACAAGGTTTGTTATAAGGTTATTTACAGTAGTAAGCACAAGAAGATAAAAAAAGATTATGCACAAGGCTAGATTCAGTGTTAAATAGAGTTAGCATAGGAGTAGAAACAGATGTAGAAACAAACGCATGTGTAGAAGGTTCAGCGTTAAAAGCTTGAGTAAAAAATAGGTAGTAAGCACAAGATTATTAACATAAGTAGAAAGAAGAAAAAGTGAACAGACGTAGTAAAGAGAGTTGGAAAAAAAGTCGGAAGAGACGTGGATAGTTGCAAGGTTATGAGACAGGGAAGGTTAATAAATAAAAAGACGAAAAAAAGTCGGAAAAAGAATAGAAACAGATGTTTAACTAAGGATGGAAATGAAAGTATGCTTAACGATAAGAACAAAGTAGTCTTAGAGTTAGAAATAAAAGCATGAAAAAAATTCAAACTCCAGTTATAACCATGTTAGAAACAGATATATAAACATGAGCATATTCCTGGGTAAGGTGTTCTCAAAAACGTTTTGAGGTGCTCGTGCCGGAGGAGCTTTAGAAATTATTGCTCCTCCGAGAGGAGCACTTCAAATGCGTCAAAAAACTTTGTACATATTTCACATAATTTCAAGGTGCTCCTCCCAGAGGAGTTATAATTTAAAATGCTCCTCCCGGAGGAGATACATTTTTCAAATGCTCCTCCCGAAGAAGCTACAAATAGTGTTAAATATAAGGTTTTTCGACTGTTTTGAGGTGCTTCTCCCTCATTTTCAAAAAATCCACCTTAAAAAGTACTTTTTCCTTTAATTATGTCTAGCTTACACCCTTTCATTTTACATCATTCTTACATTTACACTGATTTCGCTTGCTTATCTTCTATTTTCGGATCTTATTTTTTTATTTATATTTATTTTTATAAATTAATTACTTTCATATTATTTAAATCTATTTTTCATATCAATAAAGTCTGCTCGTCGCTGTCAGCGCGCACGGTGCCTTTTCGCTTTGCTAGTAGCTTTTTTTTTGTATTTTATAGTAGCTATCGAGTTCGAGAGTATTATTTCATAGTTGAAATACAATTTTTTGTTCAATGGATTATTTTCGCGGTTACTTATCTAGTTAGTTCAAGTTAACTCTTTCATACATTAATGCATCGAGGTGCCATAACCTCAACGCTGCACGTGTTTACATTTTATAAATTTTGTTGTGAAATTCATTGTTAGTTTTCTTTCTAAGCCATACTGACTGAAGATGCCACCGAAAAACAATCCGGCAATAAACAGCAACAATAACAACAACAGTAGAGTGAGCAACAACCCAAAGTCAAGGTCATCAAGTATTTCCAGTGCTGCTGATGAACTAGAGGAAAATTTGAAGCCACTTTGGACCTTAATAAATTCCAAGTTTTCTACAGTATTTGAAAAGTTGGATTTAAATACTGAGAGAATTTAATAGTTGGAAGACAGAGTTCTTAAATTGAAATCAAAAAATGCAGATAGTGGAACAACAATTTTCAAGGAGCTCAAGGACAGGCAAAACTGAGAAATTTTTTTTATTATATTCAATTTTAAGGATTCAAAAGATGCTGAGAAAAATGATATCACATTGATCTAGGAGTTTTTTACCACTTCATCAATTTATAATGAACTCCCTTTTGAACTTGAGATTATAAAAGTAAAAAGACTAGGCAAGTCTTTCAATAAAAATGATATGCGTCCACTCTAGGTGAAACTTGATTGTCCAGATGCTGTGCACTGGGTTTATCATAACAGATTAGTTATTTTTCCAGAAGAATTGATTATTGCTTTTGACCAAACTCCTTCACAGAGAAAATATTTCAAGAGTGTAGAGTCAGAATTGAAAGACAGATTTAAAAAAGGTGAGAAAAACCTTGCTATAAGGTACTTCAGTGGTACTCCTTGCATAATTGAAAAAAAGTGATTAGTAGCAGTAGCGGAAATTCTTCATCGCTAAAAATTTTTTATCAAAAGGTACATAGTCTTAAAGGTAGGCTGGATAAATTCAGAACTGTTATAAATCTTTTGAGCGAATATGATGTTATTGTTATTACAGAATCTTGGTTAAATAGTGACACAAATGATGCTGAACTTGGTATGAGTGATTATATTATCTCTAGGTGTGACAGATCTTTATTTACAAGTGCTAAAAGTGGTGGAGGTGGAGTTTTAGTTAGTGTAAAAATAAGCATAAAGTGTACATCCATTCCAGTGACTGATAACTCCTTCGAACAACTCTTGCTGAGAATTGCTTTGGATGTTTCTAGTATAATTCTGGGTGTTGTTTATATCCCTCCATCTTCTCCAGCCGACTACTACACTGAATACATCTTAAATCTTTAATCTTCATTAATCAACTATGCCAATCTCTCCAACATTGAAAAATTGTTAATTGTTGGTGATTTTAATCTGCCTGGTTATTCTTGGAATAAATTAGAGAATTCTTCTGTTGCTAGAGGATATCACTCCTCATCAATAACAAGGCTAGCTGCATCAGTTCTATCAAATTTTTGCTTTAATCATGGACTTTCTCAATTGAATTCTTTTAAAAACAGTTGTCGTAATATCCTAGATCTATTCTTTACTAACCCAACTGATTTAAAGTTTGATAAAAGTGATGATGTTATTTTTGTTTATGATAATTATCACCATGCTTTTTTACTTGAAATTCCCATTGAATTTTCTGTTCCTTTGTCATACTCTTAATTTTTCTATGACCATAAAAGAACTTATTTTCCTGGCATTTTGAAATCTTTTGATAAGTTAGACTGGGCCACTTGTTTTAATAAAGATACTTCAAACCTAAACTCATTAGTTGACAATTTGACAGACTTTATTAATAAAACTATTCAAGAATTTGTACCTAAAGTTATTGTTAAGCCCAGGAAATTTCCTGTCTGGTATTCTAAAGAACTTATTGACTCAATCATTGAAAAAAAACACATCATTTATATTACAAATCACAAAATTTAAATTACCATTACAATAAGTTTAAGGAGTTTCGCTCTAAATGTTTAATATTGACTGAGAGAGATAGAACTAAGTTTGAGTCAGATACAGAAGAAAAACTTAAAGAAGATGCATCGTATTTTTAAAAATATATCAACAAGTTAGATAAATCTAGGGATTTTCCTTTATCAATGCACTTAGACGGAGTAAAATCAACGAGCAATCAAGACATTGTGGAACTTTTTGGTAAAAAATTTGGTAGTGTATATGAAGACAGTGAACTCAATTTTACAACTCCAATTGCAGTCTTGGATGATTTGTCAACGATTGTATTCACCACTGAAGAAATCTACAATGGCATAATGGAATTAGATGAATCCACATCTCCTGGACCTGATAACATACATCCTTGTTTAGTGAAAAACTGTGTCGGTGTGCTGGTGCCTATTTTGACTGATATTTTTAATTTATCTCTTAAGAGTGGAATTTTTCCTGATAAATGGAAAGTTAGTTTTGTTACTCCCTTATATAAATCTGGGGATGTATCTGATATTAGTAATTATAGACCTATAACTAAATATGATGTTTTTTGTAAACTTTTTGAATCTCTAGTTTCTAAAAAATTGATCTCATATATCTCTAAGTATATTATATTAAATCAACATGGGTTTGTAAAAAATCGATCAACGATGACTAACCTGTGTATATATGTTGATTTTATTGCTAGAAATCTCTGTCAGGGTCGGGTTTGTGATGCTATATATACTGATTTCTCTAGAGCCTTTGATAAAGTGAATATTAACCTTTTGCTCAAAAAATTAAAATCGTACGGTATCACCGGTAATTTGATTAAATGGTTTGAAAGCTATTTATCGGAAAGAACTCAAAGAGTTAAGTTGAAAAACTTCATCTCTGAGATTATTAATGTTATATCAGGGGTAGGTCAAGGATCACACTTGGGTCCTATTTTGTTCTTAATTTTTATAAATGATATCGGCTTTTATATTAAAAATTCTAAATTTTTGCTTTTTGCCGATGATTTAAAAATTTATAGAGTTATACATACACTTGATAGATATTTAATGCAATCTGATATTTATTCTATTTCTAACTGGGGTCGCGAGAATGAAATTTTCTTAATATAAGGAAATGTTACAGTATTTCGTTTGGCAAGGGTAGACTTATTGAGAATTTTTATAATATTGATGGTGTGATTATTGAGAATCTTGCAGAAATCAGAGATCTGGGAGTAATGATTGATTGCAAGCTGAATTTTAATTCACATTGAAACTCTCTAAAAACCCTAGCCACAAAGAGAATCAATTTTATAAAGCGATTTTCAAGGAATTTCAAAAACATATGAACTTTGAAATCACTGTATTACTCATATATTTACCCCATTCTCACATACTGCTCTCTAGTTTGGCGACCATATCTTAAATATTAAGTCGATATGCTAGAAAGTGTAAATCATTTAAACATCAGATATCTCGCTTATAAAATTGGCAAACCAATGCGTTTCAATGATCATGATTATAGAGAGATAGCTACCTACGTTTCGTTGCCTAATATCGATTCATCCCTTGAAAGAATTGATTTTATTTTTCTTTATAAATTATTTAATAAATTGATTGATTGCTGCACTTTGAGAGATGAATTTATTGATTATCACAGCGTTCGTGAATTGAGATCTAATTTCTGTTTTTATGTTCCTATAATTTATAACAAGACTTTATTGCATAATTGTTCGGTTGGATTAAGCATTATAGGTAATAAATATGCTTCTAGGATTGATATTTATGATTCATCATACTACCCAGCGCGAAGATTATCTAATGAAATGTTAAATTATTCTTAAGTACTTTGTTTGTTGCATTTTTTTTTTTTTATATACTCTTGTATTATGGGCATGTCCCGTTTATTGAAAATCAATAAATAAATAAAAACATAAGTTATTTTTAATCTCAATGTAATTTTCATTCGATTCTGTATAATTGTTTTTTGAATTTTTTTGAACTTCATTCTAAAATCCTGATAGTTTCGAAAAGAATGTTATGACAGTATGTGAACAAGCTTCAGTTTGTACAAAACTAAATCCTAAAGCCCAATCGGGCTTTAACGGCGATTTGGTTTTTTTTAAACCGACTGCCGTGAAAGCCTGCAGGGCTTTATACATATACTTTGATTTTTGGTTTTAGGTTAGGACGCTTCAAAGAAAAACTATTTCAGGATGATTATTTCATTTATATTATACATCCCGCGCGTAGCTGATGATCCCCTGAGTAATTTAAAAAAAAAATTATCCCGAACAAAGCCCGCATTGAAAAGTTATGAACGTTTCATTTTTCGAAACGCTGATTTCCTTTGGCTGACGGTAGTCAGAGGAATTCGATTTCAGTTTCGAGCATCCGGTCTCTCTGCCTGCGCTCTCTGTAGACTTAACCGGACGTGGCGTATGCGGTGGGCGTGTCTATTTTTGCTGTCTGACTCTTACTGCTTACCTACAGCGGCAGACGGGGGCATGTAGGCCCGAGCCTGTAGCCATGAGGCGACTGGTGGCGCTGTATCAATTAGCAGCTCCCTACAGCTGACTCGTGAGCTGACTACAGCTGACTGCGGAGCCGCTGAGCAGAGCAGCTTGTAATATGTTATGAGCAATAACTTTTTTATAAATAATTCATTGTCATAGAAAAAACAGTACTGAAGACCCTTATTTTCATTATATATTTAATAAGTGGTAGAGTTTATAATTATTAATTTGTTTAATTTCAGTAAAAGAGTATGTAATAAATAATCTCTACAGTCTTTCTATGATCATCATCATCATCAAAGATTTTTCAATTATTGTGGTGTGCCCTGTGAGTTGATAATAATTGTGCTGTGGTTGTGTTGGGGACCTGATGACTGGAGGTGCATATTAGCAATATGAAAAATAAAGTTTTTTTCTGAATGAGTGTGTTTGTGTGAGTGTGTGTGTGTGTCAGGTTGAACTTGCAAATTACTTTTTTATAATCCACCCAACTTGCAAATTGCAAAAGGTGCAATTGCAGCACATAATGTCATTGTCATACGCATTATCGCTTAATTTCATAGAATCATCATAGAAATGTATATGCTCTGAGCCAATACACTTGAACTGTTAAAGTTTTGTAATCCCACCTTTTTTCTAAAATAAACTTGATGTCTGACAATGAATTTTAATTTTGATTGTAACTGTTACATTCACTCAGGGTGTTAATGATAAGTATATTTAAGTCAATATAAATCAATTATTAAAAATTTTTATCTTTTTTGTTGTCTGTATGCAAGGTTAAGTTATGCGGCCAAAGTGATTTTACATTTTAAAATTGGTTAATTAAGAAGTACAAAAGAAATAGATAGTTTTGGGTCTAGGTATCCAGTGGACCAGAAATTATGAATTCTATTTGGCATGGATTTTTAAAGTACGGACGAGCATTTGCTTCATTATTTTCAAAGTGGATTTAGTTTGTCCATCAATTATGTATGCAAAATGAATTCAAAAGTACTTCATAACAGTAAATTATGTCTATGATTTTTATATGTTCTGACTAATGATAAAATTTATATAAAAGAAATTTAAACCTAAAGAACTAGATATATCCAAGTCAACATGAATCAATTATTAAAAATATTTATCTTTTTGTTTTCTGCAAGCAAGCTTAAGTTATGCGGCCAAAGTGATTTTAAATTTTAAAATTGGTTAATTTTTTTTTACAAGAATTAAAAAGTACAATAGAAATAGATAGTTTTGGGTCGAGGCACCAGTGGACCAAAAATTATGAATTCTATTTGGCATGGATTTTTAAAGTCCGGATGAGCATTGGCTCCATTATTTTTAAAGTGGATTTAGTTTGTCCATCTATTATGTATGCAAAACGAATTCAAAAGTAGTTCATAACAATAAATTATGTCTATGATTTAAATTATGTCTATGATTTTTATGGGTTCTGGATAATGATAAAATTATATAAAAGTACTTTTAAACAGAAGAACTAGATATATCTAAGTTGACATGAACCAATCATTGAAAATTTTTATCCTTTTTTTCATCATTTTAAGGTTACAAATGAGTATTTGCTACATTTCAATGTAAATTTACATTAAAATAAAGTTATGCAATGTACATTTAAAAAATAGGTAAATACCAAAATGAATTTTTTTTTTACATATTAAATTGATTTCCCTAGGACTTTTATAGGTTCTGGTTTATGTCGTGGTTTTACATCAGAATAATTGAATATATCTTAGTTATTGTTAAATTATTTAGAATTTGTTAAGTTCGTGAAATAATTTATTAAGACATATTTCAACAATATTCATGATTTATTGATGGAGTTTGGTTTTTTGAACTTGCGGACTAAAAGGAAATACATTTAAATATTTACCGAATTTACGCAATAAAATCTTTAAAAAATACTTTTAAAAAAGTAATATCTACGGCGATTGGTTTTTTTAAAAGGAATCTAAATAAAAAGTTATACGCTAAAAATAATAATCTTTTTTTGAAAGTGAATTAATGAAAGTGAAATCAAAAAATTTATTACGGACGACTTGAGGCTGAATTACTTATTATTTAAAAATAATTTCTCTTCTAAAAGATGATCATATTATGTTGAATCATTGATACCTGTATTTTTTAAATTATTTTTTGAATGCTCAGTGTGTTTCTTAACAACATATTTTAATTTTTAATTTTAAAAAGTGTTTGAGTTTTCTGATACTTCAATTTTTTTTTAATTTTGTTTATTTTTTTATTAATTTTATATTTTTAAAATTTTTTCTGGGGGTTGTCGAGCAAAGCGAGCAGGGGGGTACCCCCTAGTGTGTGTGTGTATATGTGTATGTATATATATATATATATATATATATATTATAGTTGTTTTTTCTCTCCCACGCTCTCCACAGGCCCATCAAAAAAGTGCTCAACTAACCGTAAAAGTGTACCGAAATATGCTTATTTCTATGTGTTTTAATTTTTCCTATAATTTTCTAATCACGCCCCCCCCCATGTCCTTTTTTTACCCACGCCCTCCATTTTAGATATATGTTATCAGCTATGTAACTATAGAAATGTAAAAAGTAACTAGGAGTAAACAAGGTTAGTCGGCAGTACTTAAAAAAAGGCATCAAAAGGTGAAGTAACGGCAGAGGTCATTAGCATATAAAAAATATTATAATATAAACAAGATTCGGTGCATGAGTAGGAGGCTAGTTAACGAAAAAGATTTTTACAGTGGTAAGAACTAAGACATGAACAATGATAGACACGATTATTGTTACAGGGATGGGTTCAAAGTTACAAGGTTATCACAGTGTTAGAAACAAATATAACCCTAAGAGTAGTCAGAAGACACCATAAAAGGATATCCACAAGAGTATGTTTAAAGGTATAAATAATTTTATGAACAAGAGAAAGTATTCAAAAATGCATAATAGTAGGCAGAAGGGTAGGCACAGTTGTAGGAAGAGGGTTGCGTATCTATTGTGTAATAAAAAAGGGTAGAAATAATATCAGTTTCAAGGCTTAAAACAGTTCCAGGAAGATAAAAAAGAAAAACCCGAACTAATGGTAGAAACGAAAGTTGGCATAAGAATAAGAACAACATACGTTCAAAGTTACAAATTGAAGTATAAAAATAATAACAAAGTAAAAGAGGCTGCACATGGCTGGAAACTGGTGTCGTAGGGTAAACTTCGATATTAATCAGGATGCGTTAATTGGGAGAAACCTAGGTAGAAAATATGTTGATAACAAATGTAAACGGATGTAGGAAATATTTGTCAAAAAAGTTAAAGAGCCGTGTGGGCAAAAGTGTATGAAGAAGACTTTTTTTACGATTGTAATTACAAAAAGATTTGAGAAGAACAATATAAGTGATATTTTTAACAAGGATGAGATCAAAGATTCAGAATTAGAGACCAAAGCATGAAAAAAAGAAAAAACAACAGCAAACTTTAAAATTGAAGCAAGTAGATTCATGTAAAAGTGATAGGAACAATATTAAGCAAAAATGTACATATAAGAGTAGGTTCAAAGTTACAAACGTAATGACAAGTCCAGGTACGGGAGTAGGTACAATGTAGTTACAAGAGTAGTTATCAAGTTTGAAACAATGTTATGAACAAGGTTTGTAATAAGGTGATTACAATAGTAAGCACAAGATGATTAAAAAAGATTATGCACAAAGCCAGATTCAGTGTTAAAAATATAATTTAAAAAAATAAAGAACTAGAGTTAGCATAAAAGTAGGATCAGATGTAGAAACAAATGCATGTGTAGAAGGTTCAGCGTTAGAAGCTTAAGAAAAAAAAAGGTAGTTAGTACAAGATTATTAACATATGTAGGAAAAAGAAAAAATCAACAGACGTAGTAAAGAGAGTCGGAAAAAAATACTCAAGAGACATAGATAGTAGCAAGGTTATGAAGCAGGGAAGGTTAATAAAGAAAAAGACGAAAATAAGTCGGTAAAAGCACAGAAACAGATGTTTAACTAAGGATAGAAATGAAAGTAATGATCAAAGATATTAACAAAGTAGTCTTAGAGTTAAAAATAAAAGCATGAACAAAATTCAAACTACAGTTAACACCATGATAGAAACAGATATATAAATATGAGCATATTCCTGGGTAAGAGCCTAGTTATAAAAAGCAGTACGTGCAACGGTATGAACAAGGGTCGTTACAAGGGTTTGGAGTAATATGAAAGGTAGGAACAAAGGTAGGCATAAAATATGGTCCAGGTGTAGTCACCAGCTATAAGAGTAGAAACAATGGTATGCATCACAGTAGATTCAAGCATAAAATTCTGGGGG
Organism: Encarsia formosa; assembly: GCA_038277355.1. Taxonomy (NCBI): domain Eukaryota; kingdom Metazoa; phylum Arthropoda; class Insecta; order Hymenoptera; family Aphelinidae; genus Encarsia; species Encarsia formosa. The sequence goes on along the minus strand of CM076187.1, from coordinate 52,115,088 downwards.
GTTGGCGAGCGTAGCGAGCAGGCCCCCCTTGTGTGTGTGTGTGTGTGTGTGTGTGTGTGTGTGTGTGTGTGTGTGTGTGTGTTTGTGTGTAAAACCTTTTCAAAAAGTAATACTTGCGGCGATTAGTTTTTTTAAACGTAGTCTATAAATAAAAAAGTACTGTACTCATAGAAAATATGATTTTGAATCATTTTAAATACACGTAAAGTTAACAGTTTTTTAATTTGAGTAATTTTCAACATCGATAACCGCCATTCAAAATCGTCGGAGCTGTTTTCGAGTAACAACTTTTATGACACGCATAAGTTCGTATGCTCATACACATTAACATTTAATGAAGTTTGCCTAATTTTATTTTTATTTTTTTTTAGTAAGTTTATACAAAATTAATCCATTAGATTAAAAAAAATAAAAAAAGTAAATTAAAGGTAAAGATGTTACAAGTTTTGCATAAAGAGTTTGAAGAATGAATTTCAGTGTGAATGAAATTAATGAGTTAAAAAATATCAATCAGTTTGAAAAATACACTCCACCAGGAATACATCCAAAATAGCAAAAGTAAACTCAAGAGAAAACCACAAGAAAATTGACTCAAAGTCAGAAGAAACTCTCTGTTGTTAACAACAAATTGCGCGAAAACGAGAGAGAACAATGAATAGTGAAAAACTAACAAGCCGGCGGCAGCGGCAATAGTCGCAGCAGAAGCCCCAGACACAGCTGCGCAGGCGCGGCATGCGGGCATCAGTAGTCAGTACTTTGTAGTTTTTCGTAACCTACTAGATGGAGCCACGCAGTCTACAAATGTAAGGGTTGTGTCGAGTGTAATAGTTTGAGGGAGGAGTATTTTGAATAAGCTTTTAGTGTAAGGTAATATATAAGTTTATTTCACTGACTTTACATTGTGACTGAGCTCCTTTAAGAGTGTCGCTCGCTGTATATATAACGCTCGCTTGGACAATGCCTAATGCTTGATCAGCGTGTCAGTAATCTGCTTGCCATACTTTCTGCTAACTACGCTTTAGCAGTTTTATTATTCTATCAGGTTCATTCTCTTTCCTAAAATGCATTCATTACGATTCCCCCCTTTTTATTTTTGATTCACTCTGGTTTTATTTCCCAACCTTTCTGACCTTCTTGGTCCACTTTGGTTTTTCATTCTGCACTTATTTTTTTGTTTCACTGCACTTTTCTTATCATCTTGCACTTGCTCGATGTACTCTCTCTCGTCGTTCATCATACTCTTTTTTACAATTTTATTTCGCTCGCAATTTTTCTTTATTTTTTCATTCGCTACGCTTTTTGTTTTACGCTCGCCTGTTACAGATTTTTTGTTTGCTTGATTTTTGGAAATAGACTCGCTTTCGCCTAGTTCCCCCTTTTTAGATTTGACTTCATTTGCGTCTTTATAATTGGGTTTACGCGTCTTTTAGTAATATAACCATCTTTAAATTGAATATTGTCAACTATTGTTGATATTCTTTCTAAAATTTTAGCTTCTGCTTTTTTATCGGCAAAATTTCGAATATATTAGCATAAACTATGTCTCCTACTTCGAATTCTATTTTTCTATCCCCCGATCTAAATCTTTTTTGGTTAAATTGTTGCAATTCAACTTTTGTTTTTACATTTGGTTTTAATAATTCAAAAAGAGTTCTAAGTTCACGTTTAAACATTAAAAATGATGGTATTTTCCCCGTTGTTGTGTGTTCTGCAGTTCTGTAGTCAAATAAAAATCTATTTAACGCAAAATCTAAGCTGTGCCAGTCTCGTATCATCTTGTCAATTTTATCTTTCACGGTTCTTACAAAATTTTCTGCAGCTCCATTTGTAGCTGGAAAATATGGTGCTGAAAATATATGCTTTACTCTAAGACTTTTCAAATATTGTCGAAATTCTTCGCTTTTTAGTTGTGGACCGTTGTCACTAACGACAATTTTCGGCAAACCGAATCTACTAAAAATTGAATCCATCACTTAAATCAGTTTTTTCGCTGTCGTGTCTTTCTTCATATTAATGATTACTGGCCATTTCGAATGAGCATCTACTATAGCTGAAAACATATTCCCGTGAAAAGGTCCTAAAAAATCTCTATGTATTCAAGTTCAAGGTGTACTTGGCCATTGCCACGGTGAAAGCTGTACTTTTCATGGATCCGGTCGCGCTTCTAAGCAAATTTTACATGTATTAGCTAATGCTTCTATATCTGAATCTATTCCTGGCCACCAAAAGTGGTTTCGGGCTACTTGTTTCATTTTAACTATACCCAAGTGAGATATATGTAACTCGCGTAGCATTTGTGCTCTAAGTGTTTCAGGTATCACTAATCTATGACCCCATGTGATACAATTTTCTTCTATATCTAATTCATTGCGTTACGCGTGGAATGCTCATTCTGTTTCCGTTAATTTATTGATTTTCGGCCAATCGTTTTTTATAAATGCAATTATTTGTTTAATCTCTAAGTCTTTTGACGTTTCCTTGGCTGCTTGTTTAAAATCTATTATGTACCAACCGTTTTTAATATAATTTAAATTACTTTACTCTGAAGGAAATATAGGTGTTTTGTCGTCTATCGGGAGACGTGATAACGCGTCGCAATTCCCGTTTGCTTTTGATTTTACAACTTCGATTGTGTACGTGTATCCTGATAAAAAATGCGCCCATCTTTGTAATCTACTGTGTAACATTATTGAAATATTTTTACTACCGAAAATAAACTTTAACAGTTCGTGATCTGTTTTCAAAATAATATGATTACCAATTATGTACTGGTAAATTTTTTTAAACCGAAAATAATTGCTCCTGCTTCTTTGTCAATTATAGCGCGATGTTTTTCGCTTTTCGGAATTACTTTTGAAGCAAAGGCCTTTCCGTACCGTCATCGTACCTGTGCGATAAAATTGCTGACATGCCTACGTCACTCGCGTCGCATGCTAAAACTAGCTGTATGTCTGAATCAAATAATGCTAACACATTTTCGGACGTTATTTGACTTTTCATCCAGTAAAATTCTTTTTCACACCCATCTGACCATACCCATTTTTTATCTTTAAGTAACGCGTACAGTGGGCAAACGTGTTCTGCCCTGTCTTTTAAAAATTTTTCGTAAAAATTTAAGCTTCTAATTCTTTAAGGTTTTTTTGGCGATGGTGCTTCTTCAATTGCTTTTATCTTAGATGGACTTGGGTTTAACCCGTTCTCGTTTATATCAAACCCTAAAATTTCAATGCTTTCTTTAAAAAAATAACATTTATCTAAATTTACGCGTGGACTTGCTTTTTCTGGTCTCGCAAAAATCTCTGTTAAAATTTCAACATGTTCTTGGTCCGTTTGACCCGTAATGTAAATATTATCAATGTATATTTTCGTATGTTTTATAATTTTTAAAATTTCTTCAAGAATATCCTGACATTCTCCCGGATTTGATGCTATACCTTCGCTCAGCTTTGTGTATCGATATAAACCTTAATGTGTAATAATTGTTAGCGCGTTTTTAGATTCGTCATCTAATTCAAATTGCATAAAAGCGTGTTTCAAATCTATCTGAGACCATTTTTTACCTACTCTCAGTGTGTTAAAAATTTTCTCTTTCAAAGGAATCGGGTATCTTTTTACAATTAATAGAGGATTTACTGTGAGTTTAAAATTACCACAAATTCTAACTTCCCCGTTTTTCTTTAGTACCGGTATGAAGGGTGTTGCCCATTCACTACACTCTACTGGCTCTAAGTTTCCTAAACTGATCAATCTTTGTATCTCGCTCGAAATTTTCGGCATCAGTAATAATGGTGCGTAATGTGGTTTTAATTGTATTGGTCTTACATCTTCTTTAAAAACGAAGTGTACTTTTTTACCCTTATAGCACCCTTGCGTGTTAGAGAATAATACCGGAAATTTTTTTAACATGTTATGTTTTATAGTTTCGCTCTCTATTTTTAAAACATTACTATCACATTCATTTTTCATTAATTTTAATGGCCATAAATTAAAAGCTTTTAGCCATTGCCAACCTAACAATAAATGTCCTGAGCCAGCTATAATGTACAAATCTAAGTTTTTCTCGCTTTCTAAGAAGTTTACTTTTACTTTTAATATTCCGATAGGATTCAGTGGTAATCCTCCGTAACACGTTAATGTAAGATAACTTTTGCTTAATTTTTCGTTTGGAAAATATTTATTCTTACCTTTTTCCGACATAGCTGTTACATATGACCCGGTGTCAGTTTCCATTTCAAATTGAATATTATTTATTGTTACCTCTGCAAATTGCGGTTTTGCATCTATTTTATTAATTTTCAATTTGTTTTCTTTAATAGAATAAAATTCATCGGAATGTTCGCACTCATCGTTTGTTATTAATTATTAGTTAATAAGTAATTTTTATTACTTTAATCGATATTATATTTTATTTCATAATCAACTATGAATAATTTTAAATTTTAATAAAAAATTAGTTTTTAAGATGAATAATTTATGATTACTAATTTTTCTTGTAATTAAAGTTTTTTTTTTCAACAATAAATAAAATTAATTTTTTATAAGAAAAGGAAAAAGTATTATAGGTCACAACTATATGATAAATCCCATACAATTGTTTAGGTTATGTTTATTAGGCAGTCACTCACGTTTTTTTCAAGCGTATGCAACCGCCTCCTACTCAAGTGCGGCTGTTACTCTAAAAAAGAGTAGCTGATGCTATCGGCAACGAGAGCAATCGCTCCTATAGGAAAAAAGTTGAAAAATAAATTATTAAATGTATAAATAAACGGTCATTGTCAAAATTACCCTAATCCTAAGCGAGTAATGTATATGAATTAAATTAAAAATAATGTATGAAATAAAAATTGATAAAAGTTATCAAGCTTAACCATCGGCGAAAATGAATTAAATAAGGTTTTGTTTATTACCATCAGGCTGGCGTATCCACTTTAGAATGCCGCGTCCGGAGCAGGTGATTAGTTTTTCGCTAATTTGTTGCGTCAATCTCAAATTTTTTGCTCTTATAAATTCCGAGAAACCAGTGGTTACGCTGTCTTGATATAATGCTAGTGTATCCAATCGCTGTATCTTGGTGTGAAAAATAGTTAAAAGTGTGTGATTCGTGGGACGATAAGTCGCTAATTTTTTGCTAAAATTATACGCCAATCCCAACATTGTTGCTCTTATCAGTTCCGAGAAACCAGTGAATACGGTGTCTTGATATCACGCTGGCGTATCCAATTGCTGTATCTTGTTGCGAAAAATAGTTAAAAGTACGTAATTGGTGGGATAATTAGTCGCTCATTTGTTGCTAATTTGCTAGAGATCTTACCATGGTAAAGAGGGGCTTCAAGAAGTTTCATATATGTAAGGTGCATAGTCATAACGTAAGTGTACAAGCTACGCTAAAAAAAAGACGAATATTTTTACGCTGCATTTGAAACCACTGTATCTTAAATCAGTATCTTGTAATTAGTTCTAAAAATTGTGACTTATTGAGAAGGTAACACAATTTGGGTTGAAATTGAGAATTGACAAAGATCTCAAATTCAAAGGCTGCTAATTGTAAAATAGTACCAAGATTACTTATGTATATTAAGAATAAAAAATAATGATTTGATGCAATTTACTAAAAAATTTTCTTTATTTTTTTCACTTCTCAAGATATTTTCTATTTTAATTTTTTACAATCTTAGACTTGTTTTAATTTTATAACTGAATTGTCAATTTTGATCAGGCTTTGTAAAAACTTTTAATAAACATCTCCGAAAAATTTGATCTGATTCTCTTTTGTCATGTATTTGGTAGAAAACCACCTTAAACAAATAAAATTAAAAAAATATATATTTTTTTAGATTAAATTAAAATATAGTTTTTTCTTAGTTTAAAAAAAAAAGAAAAAAAAAAAAGATTGTTACAGAAAATTTTATTTAACGATAAAATTTTTTCAAAACAATGCTGAATAATGCATATATAATCTTGGCTATTAAAATAAATTACTAAGATTTTTTTAAATTTCCTTAAACGTTCAATTAAATGAATCTGAGATCTCTTACTACTATACTACCACTGACTACCACTAACAACTTAAAAGGGTTTAAGAAATTCGCAAATGAATCATGTCCCTTAAGAAACTCGAAAATGAAATTTTTTTATGAGGTTATGTACACCATCTTGATAAGAAGAAGATAGTAGTGATACTTTTACATCCCGATTTCTTTTCGTCGCGGCGTTAAATAATAGGGTACATTTACAGCGAGCTTGGCCAAAAGCTATTTCAAAGTATCTATTTCATGGCCCTGTTGAATGAAATACGATACACAACTAATGTCCGAAGCTATGTATCCAAATCGAGAGTTCTTGATGCTCTCGGTGGCAGATAAGCGCGGTCCGTGCGCTCATCTTACGCATTGAGTATCAACAACTCCTGATTTAAATGTATAACTTCACACAATAGTTGTGTAACACAACATTATCAACTGATAATTATCAAAATATTAAAAAAAAAAAAAATTAACGAGCACGAAATAAGCATCGAGTTTTGTGGTAAGCTTCGCTCGGGTACGCGGTACACCAAAAAAAAATCACGTAAACTTCCAAACGAGCTCACAAACTGTTTCATTAAGGCGAAGTCATAAGGGAAGTGGCAGAATTTGCGAAAAAAATCATTTAAAATTAAACTAAAACGAAAATAAAAAAAGAGCTCAGTAGCGCCTAAGCTACTACCTTCAACTATATTTTAAGCCTAATCCCATCAAAATCGGATCAAAATTAACGTCAGAATATGGGAAACAGTTTTGTAAATTTTTGTATCCTAATAGCATTTGCTATATATTTATATTTATTGAATCTTTAGGAAGTTTTTCCCATATTCTGACGCTAATTTTGATCCGATTTTTATGCGATTGGGCTCAAAAGATAGATTAAGTTAGTAGCTTGAGCGCTATAGAGCCCTTTTTTCATTTTCATTTTTAATTTTACTGAATCTTCAATTTTTTGTTAAAATGACCCTTATGACTTCGCCTTAAGGGTGAGGCGTAAAACGCTGATATGGTCAAGATAACGTACACTCGGATTTCTGGAAACTGACAAGAACAACAATTTTGGGATTGGCATATAATTTTAACAACTTAGCAACAAAAAAGCAACAAATTATCTCACCAATCGTGTACTTATTACGATTTTTCGCACCGAGATACAGCGATTGGATACGCCAGCGTGATATTAAGACAGCGTATCTATTGGTTTCTCGGAATTGATAAGAACTTCCAAGTCGGGATTGTGACAAAAAATTAGCAACAAATTAGCGACAAACCATCCTACCAATCGCGTACGTTTAATTATTTTTCGCATTAAGATACAGCGCTTGGATACGTCAGCGTGATATTAAGACAGCGTATTCACTAATTTCTTGGAACTGATAAGAGCAACACATCTGAAATTTGCGCAACAAATTAGCAACAAAATAACGACAAATTAATCACCTGATCCGGATGCGGTACTCTAAAGTGGATATTCCAGCTTGATGAACATGCATTGTTCTTCTTTTTCTAATCCATTAAACCGTGTGCATATATGCACAAAAAAAATCAGCTGCTTTGGCAGCTGCTTTAGCAGATGCCGATTTGAAACACTTTATCAGCTGATTCGGAAGCTGCTAAAGCAGCTCATTTAGCAGCTGCCAAATCAACTGATTAAGCAGCTGTTTCATAAATTTTGGCAAAATAAATATTTAGCTTGCAGCATTTCTCAATATTTAACAACAAAAAATAAAAAAGAATAATGATTAAATAATAAGTAATAAATACGCAACATATTGATTGATATATATTTCTTGATTTTACTGTACTTTATTTTCCAAATTCAATTAAAATTTGAAATAAAGCAAACTTCGAAATGGAGTATCATGACAAATCTCGAGAAACGAATTAAACGTTGAATGATAACGAAAAGTTTCTCTTCGATGTCTTAAATTGAACGTCAGGTATTAATTATTAAAGGCCACATCACCAATTCAACCTGATAACGCTAGCAGTAACATATATGGGGTCCCTGAAATCCCTGCATATTTTGATACAGAACCAAAATAGAACTTTATATTACGAGTAACCAAAAACACGAATCAAAGATTCAATTTTGAGGTTAGAGTGACTAACAGTACTATAAAATTTTTTCAATGACAAGATTCCTGCTTTGAGATAAGAAAACGAGAAATTGTAAATTTATTAAAAATTTAAATTTATACTTAACGCTAGTTACAAACATTATTTTTTTTCTTAAGAAAACAGCTGCTAGAAAGCACAAAAATTTACGTATAAATATTTTTGAAAAATAGTTTGTATACTAGTAAACAGTTGAATAGTAAGCCCAAAATTAAGTAAAGTCAAAAGTTTTTGGACGGGCAGGGTCAGAATTGTTTTGCAATTATCTTTCCCATACATACATGCTATGAAAAAGATGCATACTTATTGAAAATATCGTTCTTTGAAGAGAACAAATTTTTTTATGCCTTATAAGTTCGTGTAAGACACCATTTTTTTTGCTAGACACCCAAATGTACAATAACCGCTCTTTCTGAATCGAGGGTCTAAACATAAGGGTCCCATTTAAAAAACTTGGGATTTGGGTCCATAGGGCCCAAAGTAAGGCCAAACAATATATTTTTAACAAAAACTTATAAAGCAGCTGCTTTATAAATTACAATAACCGCTCTTTCCGAACCTAGGGTCAAACATTAAGGGTCCCACTTAAAACCCCGGGATTTGGTTCCATAGGGCCCAAAGTAAGGCCAAACAATATATTTTTAACAAAAACTTATAAAGCAGCTGCTTTAGCAGCTGATAAAGCAGCTGATAAAGTGTTTCAAATCGGCAGCTGCTTTTTCAGCTGCTTTATCAGCTGCTTTTTTTTGCCCGGGTAAGAGTTAATAAATTTATTTATAAATGAACAAACAAACCTACGAGCTTACATTTCCATGACTCAAGGCATATAAAATAAAAAATTAGTTAAACAATTAAGTGAACAAATAAACCGACAAACCTGCAACTCCATAACACGGAAGAGCAAAATGAAAAGCAGATAAATAACTAAATAAGCAAATATATCAATAAGCTTACAACCACTTAACTCTTCAAGTTTTTATTGAAATGTTATGGTGGAAATCAATATTAAAGAGTTGGGATTTTTCAAAGTTTTCAAATTAAAAAAAAAATTTACGTAATGACAGTTATAAAAAAAAAGGCTTTTATTCTTTTGTAAGCAATCATATTGGTGAAAAATTATTCAATTTAACAAAATCTTGCAACTATTTATCTACCATTGAAATCATTTTCAGATGACAGTGGAAAAAAATGAAACGTGCACATTATATGATAATTCAGGTAGAATAAAATGGAGGATTAAAAATTCTCAAGGAGTTGAGTCTCCTGTCCCTGGCGTATGTTTTTCTATGCAACCACCGGACAAAGAAGCAGTAGATGCAGTGGAAAAACTTAAAAGACAATATGAGAGAAGTGTAGCTTTATGGCAAAGAAAACAATTACGGCTCCGACAAAATATGATATTTGCAACAATTAAAGTAAGTCTATTCGTTGTATTATTCATACAATATTCCTTGAGGAAAATTGCAAATTTTAGAATGCATAAGTCAACAACCTAGTAAAATTTATCTTGGACGAATGTTAAACAGAACAGTTAATGCTCATACATTCTTAACGTTGATAATAAAATAAATTGAAACAATAACAATGGTTTCAATATATTGTGCTTATCACATCTAAATTACTAACTATTATACTTATTATATTTTTGATCACTCTTGTTTTGAAATATGTATAATCATAAAATGTTATTGAAATTTTCGATCACGTTAAATTATGAATAAAGTATTGTTTTTTACATTATTTTTAAAAATAATTCTTGGAAGATTTTATTTAAAATTTTTGAAAGATAATTTTAAAAAATAATGCATTATTATATTTATAAATAATGTAACAAAACTATTTTTCTCTTATATTATCTATAAAATAACATAGTAAAATTGAAAAGATGGAAAATTTTCTTTAAAAAACTATTTACATAAATTTTCAAATTCATATTCATACTTAAAAATGCATTGAAAATGTAAAACCGTTTATTGAGTCAACAAAGATTTTTTGGCTTTTGAGGGACGACCTCTTTTCCTTTTCTGTCCTAGAGGGATACTTTTTGCTTGTTCAGGAACTTCAACTTCTTTTCTTTTAACCATCATCCCTACAGAATGTTTGCATTGATTTTTTTTTGTCCCGTGGTCAGTGTAAAATTCGATTTTTCAGATTTTTAAATGCCAATCAGTGAACTCATCAAGTGTTCTACATTTGCCTTCTTGATTTTCTAAGTCCCTGAGAATTTGTTCTGTGATTGGCGTCGGAAAATTAGATGACGAAATGAAATAGGTTTTGAAAAATTCTGCGAGCTTTGATTTTGCAGGTTCGATTATATTATTTTGACGAATCAGATTTAACAAAGCATTAGGCTTAGTAATTCCATCCGCAAATTTCTGTTTGATAAAAATTTTAATATCTACTGTCAGCACTCGAGCTAGATTATTCATGTGATTACTGTGTAAATAAACTGGCCGCCGCCAGCCCTAATGCAGATGATGAATGCACAAGTAAATGCGTAAAAACTAATAAATGTATAAATTATGGAAATTGTATTTCCCTTTATACAACAAAAGAGAAAATACATTAAAAATCACGAGAGTGACAATTATAACTTATCATTTTTTGTATAAATTTTATTAATTTTTTAGGACTTGGTCAGGTGCGTTCGTCTCTTTTAGCAACGCACATGAATGCACAGTACAGCACAGTCACCAGTTGATGCGTCTGCTACCACGGGGTGATGTAGCTAGAAAAAAAAAATATCAAATTACTGTTCTCATTTTTCTCAGTCAATTTTAAGCCAATTTTGATGCAATTTTCTTTTTTAAAATATAGCCTTTTAATGTTGGTACAGTACCACAGAGCTCTTTTTTGATTTTATCTTCTTGATTTTTTTTTTTTTTTTTCAATTTAAATTAACTGCAGTGAACCCTCGCCGGACTTCCCCTTATTAAACTTATTTTCGACCCCAATTTTGGAAACAGCGAAAAATTTCACGATTTTTAAGTTTTTTTTTTAAATTGTTCTTAAAAAGATCGGCTGATTGGTTTATGTAGCTGCAGAACAACCATCTCCACTCAATTAGTTTAAGGACGTTGCCTCGTCGTGGAAGTAGTGGGGGAAGCCGCCCATAGGTTAGGCACGGGAACAGCTGACATTCGCCTCGAGTCTACCCGGTCGATTAACAAAATTATTTTATTTTCAACTCGTTAGTACTCAAGACTGAATTAATCAAACTTTCTGAAATTTTTACATAGTATTACTGAAGACTTCTAGTTTTTAACAGTGTGAATCAAAAGTCCAGAAAACTTTTTTAAAAATAAGGAAAAATCAGCAAACTTTTTACTGATTTTTTTAATAACAAAACAATGCCGAAATTGTTTAAAAATTCATAAGAAGTTTTCCAAAAACATAGCAATTTGTTCTTTAAGGCTCTAAAAGAATGACATATCCAAATTTCAAGATGATTGCCAACCTGTTTCGAAAACTACAGCAAAATGAAAACAGCATGGTTTTCCCATAAGAGCCTATGTTAAATCACCTGATTTGGAGCGATTTTAGCCCAACTTTGAATTAAAATTTCTCAACAACTGTATTGTAAATCCTCTTGAAATTTTGACAAGTTATTCCTTAAGCCTAAACTTAAAGATTGCAATAATTTAATTTTCAAACGATTCTTATGGATTTTATTTCACGAGGCAACGTCCTTAATCGATGTTACGCGGCGAAGAAGCGCTTGGGATAAAATTGCTGCGCGTTTTTTGGCATTGCAACCATTCTTACTTCTTGCGTGCGCTTCTCTACTTTTAAAATCTTATTATTTTTAAATGTTGAATACATTGATTTTTTGATCATTTATAACATTTTTTAGAGTTTCAATGGTTTAGTTTACCCTACAGTTATTTAAAAGATTTTTGTTTAAAAATTTCAGTTTAAAAATTTTTTCTTATTTTCAGGGCTGATTTAATTCTATATGTACTTGATAGAGTGGTTCTAGAAAGATTAACATTGAAAACAAATTTTTCAAAAAGTCCAGTCTGTTATTAAAGTCAGAGTAATTATTCCAAATTTTTTTAGAACGAAGTTCTTTATCGGAGGTTATGACTCACGGGGGGGCTGCAGCAAAAAAATTTTCACTTGAAATGAAACTAATATTTTATTGATTGCTATGTGTGATTCTTTTAGTGATTCTAAACGCTCAAGTTTTTAAATTAAGCATTCTGTACCACCTAGTTCTTTTATGATGAAAAATTCATTTTTACTCATTCACCTGTAAAAATGGATATGATAAGAAAAAAAAAAAAAAAAAAAAAAAGCGGAACTTGGGGTCCGCGGAAAGAATGAAGTTCCCGACGCTCTACTTCTTCAGTGATGCAAGAGTATTTCAGGTGAGATAAAAGAATGCACTTCACGTACAAACACAGAAGACTATACTTCACCTGAAATCCACTCGTATGACTGAAGGGGTAAAATGTCGGGAACTTCGTTCTTTCCGCGGACCCCGAGTTCCCCTTTTTTTTTTTTTTTTTCTTCTTCACGATTTTGAAGAGATGGGTCTCGCTCAGCCCTTCAAAATCTGAACATTGAACCGTAAATCTGAAGGCAAAATTTCATATTTTAACCACATATTTCATTATCTATTTAATTCATGATAATTTTTGTAATTGTTTACTCTTTACGTAGAAAAAAAAATAACAATTTTAGCGATTTTACCTACTTTAGAATCTAAAACTAAGGATAAAATATTTTAATTTACTGGATGTATGCAACTTTTCTGCAATTTTTTTGAAAATAGAATATCCTTATGTCCATCAATTTTTGAAAGATCTATTTATCCTTGGGTTTATTTATTGTAGGCAAAAAATAGGCTCAACCCAGTAGTATGCGTCGTCCAAAAAACTGTAAATCATGAAATTTTTTCACAGTTTCATCTAGAAGTTTTTTTACTCTTCTTTCGTTGAGGTTGAGATGTGTATCCAACAAATTTTTTCCAATTTTTCGGCACGAGATGCCATTCTTCTTGTACCTATGTCAATACATGTCAAGAAATTATTATTTAATTAACAATAAATATATTCAGCATTTATACTTTTGATACTTGATACATTTTGATAGACCAATCATCGAGAAGAGTAGTAAAAACCTGAATTTTTCAAGATGTATGCATAGTTTTTAGAAGTTATTTTTTTACGGACGCTTAAGGTAGTTCCGAAGCGTATATATAGCTAACCTAAAATATGGTTATAGACGCTCGTTGCCCCTACGCGCCGTCGTCGCTACCGCTGCTCCAAATCATGCTAAAATCATGCATTTTTCATTCTTTTTGATTGTATATCTCATAAGTTAATATCGCTTGCTATGTTTATCTTTGTACGATACGATTTCGAAGATCTTGCCCTACAAGAAAACCTGTTTAGAAAAAATATTTTAAGAAAATTGAGTTTGCAATCGAGAGAATAACCTCCAAAATAAATATTCACGCCCTCAGCATAGGAATCCCATGTAAAAAATTGAAAACTTCTGAGCCCAATATCTCAAAATTTAGTACGGCTTGGAGGTATGAGAAAAATACTAGCGTGTACAGGACTCAAAAATCTACCCTTGTGCAAAGTTTTAGAGATTTTTTAAGAAACTCAATTTTTTTGGGAACTACCTTAACTCAAAAAATTAGTCGTGATGAAAAAATTATAAAAATTTGGGGATTTTTTTATTGAAGTATAAGAAGTATTCTGTCAAAATTTGTAAGCGATTAGGAGTCTAATAACTAAGATATTAATAATTATTTGGTATTTTAAGCCGGTGTCTTATATGAATCAGAATTTTTTCGTGCTTTTGTCGGAAGATTCTCAACAGTAGATGATGACACAGAAAACAGCTTTCTTGCAATATTAAAAGAAAATTTTAGGACTATTTTGAGATGTTATAATAGATGATCAGGAGATTATTTATACAAGAAAACAATTCATGAAGATAAAAAATAGTACCTTTGGGAGTTGCGAGACGGTTTGACTTGGGTAGTCAAAGTTGAACGTTCTTAAAGAGTTTATAAATCTTTCCTTATATTTTTGGTTAGATTTTTTTTCATTAAAGGTTTACCACATTAAATGCAAACTTTATTAACATTTTCGATTTTGGTAGTATTGTCAGAGTCTTCAAAGTTGCTAAATTTTACAATGGGATAAAATTTTTCATTGTCAACCTCTAATTTGATTTCTTTATCATTCAATTAGCTTTCCTTTTGATGAAGTAGATTTTGAGGCTTTTCTGGTTAAAAAGATTAAATGCGTTTATAACACTTCTTTTACAAGCACTGCATTTATAAAAACTGAAAAAAGGCTCGAATTTACTGTCTTAGTTGGCGATAATTAGGTGTCTCATGATTCATACTAATATTCAAATTTATATCATCACTTTGCTTGTCAATCATATGAAAAATATAATAAACTGGGCAACTTGGTAATTTTTTTAATCGGGCTCAATAAAGTAAAATAGAAAAAATTAATCTAGGATATTTTTTAAAGCTTAAATCTTATACTTACAAGTCGTTCGTTGAAAATAATTACAATTGCTACAATCTTGTCAGGACCAGATGAATGTTAAAAATAAAATGAAATCCAAACAATATGGCTTTCGTAAAAATCGCAATCAATAAAGTGGTTCCTCAAGTAAAAATACATATTTTAACTTTATACGAGTCTACACATTTTTTTATCATGTAATAAAATTAAACAATTAAATGTCGACAGAAAACTAGCAATAATGATAATAAAAAAAAAAAAAAGAAAAAAAAATTGTATAAGCGAGGAATCGAACCCGAGGCTTCCGTGGTTGAGACATCCACCCCGACCAGTTAGCCAAGGTGCATCTCTATTTTGACAGTTTGAAAGGAATATATCACCCCCTCCCCTACCCGGAAAAAAAGATTGACCATGTCTGTTTGACAAGACATGGTCAAGCTTACGAATATCATTTTTATAATTTATAACATGATATTTTGTTATTTTCAAAGCTGAGTTGCTATAGGGCTCGATCTAGACGAAAAAATCGTAGCTGAGTCTACGAATACCCTTGCCATTTGGTCGAGGCTAAGTAAAGAACAACGTACTGCTAAATTCCAGCCGGAATACTTGTAAATAATAGGAAAACCGAACATGAATTTATAATTTCCCTACATCGGATTATTCGTCCGACAAGTCAGCTAGTCAGTTGGATCGGTAGAGGACGCGGGCTATAAAAATAGGAACGAGCGCGGGAATACCGTTCGATGAAAATGAAGTTTTAAAGATTTTATTTTAACAAAATTTAATAAACAAAAAAATCTTAAAATCATTACAACTATCATATGTCACGATATTATAAATTAGGTTAATCACAATCAGCTGAGATCCAAAATCATACAAAATCAAACACAAACAGCTGTAGTATTGTGAAACGAAGTATTGATTTTTTCTGATCTCAAGCTGCGCGCGCACCTAGATACTAGCTGTCCCCGGTAGTCCTCACGCGCAAGAAAAACAAAGTGCAGGTTACTGCCACGGTAAGAAATTTAGGTTAATGGCCAAACTACACTAGTGCTAGACCAACTCTGGCCGTATACAGTCCAAAACAGCGGTCCCGAATATCGGCTCAGGCGGGCCCATGCGCTATTTCAAAAATACTGCTGGAAGTTTTTTCAACTCTTAATTTTTATACCTACTTTTTTAATCCAAAGTTTGAGGTTAGAAACTGATAATTTTTTTTTTTTTTATAGTTTTTTTATACGGCTCTGAAACGTTTTAAAAATATCTGAAACGTTCTATTGAGGCGATGGCACGAACTCGCGAGATGAGGGAAATCCTGCGTCCTGCGTCCCGCGTCTTGCAATCATCGGTCATGCGCACGGCGACCGGCCAGCGAGTTAAGAGTCCTAACCTTAAAATTTTATGTCAGCTTAAAATTCTATATTTTTAAAAAATTTTCTGGAACCCTAACTTTTATATATAAATACTATTTAAAAATACAGACTTTTAAGCTGATATAAAATTTTAAGGTTAGGACTCTGAACTCGCTGGCCGGCCGCCGTGCGCATGACCGATGATTGCAAGACGCGGGACGCAGGACGCAGGATTTTCCGCATCCCGCGAGTTCGTGCCATCGCCTTTAGCAGCGGAAAGAGTTCAAATATATGATGCTAAAATTTCATTAAAAAATATTCAGTAGTTTCCGAGATCTTTCGAGTAGAACAAAAAATGCGTACATCAAGATAAACTCGAGGTTTCTGTTCAACTCGTAAGAACTTGTAAAGTACTAAATATTTTTTAATGAAATTTCAGCAGCATATTCATAAAGGCTTTTCGCTGCTTATGAAATGGTTTGGGTATTTTTAAAATGTTTTAAAGCCGAGTAATGAACTATTAAAAATTAAAAATGAACAGTTCTTAACCTTAAACTTTTGAATTAAAAAAGTAGGTACAAAAATTAAGAATTGAAAAAATTTCCAATGGAGAAGTTTTTTTTAACGTTTCAAACAAGACTTCTGAAAAAATTACAAAGTTATATTTTAAAAAGGTAAAAAATGACAGCATTTTTGAAAAAGCGGATCGGGCTGTCTGGGCGTCTCGAGCACTAAGCAGTACGATATACCTGATCGGGTCGTTGATCAACAAACTCTGGCCGCTCAGTGACCAGAGTTAGTCGCTAAGTGGCCAGAGCTACTGTTTAGCAGGCGACCCGAACTCAGTTCATCCACGAGCCAAGCGGGGCGCTCATCGACTAAAAATTTTTACCGCGATGGGTTTACAATAAATAGGCGTACTCACACACACTTATACATTGACTCTTGTATTCGCTTATTTTTAACCAACTTTTTTTACCGTAGGTGGACCTGGAATGTAATATAACAGGCACTGGGCTGTTGAGATATCGGCAGGCTTTTACCGCCAAGTCGCGCGCACAGCAAAATGTCTGTCTTTTGCTCAACCTCGTGGAGAAGAATGGGCTCGTCTCATCCACTCACCGAACGATGACAATCGTTTGCACATTCCACACACACAAAGCAAGTTATAAGAATTTTCTCGATCGACAACGAATATTACAAGCGAGTCAGAAGGCCGTCCGACTTATACCACGGTCACTTTTAGAGTGATTCTGCGTCCGACCGTATCGGACGTCCGAGTCTCGTTCCACGTTGGATATCGATTAGCGCGAAAATACGAAATTCATTAATAAATTAATTTTTTTTTTTTTTTACTTTGAAATGCAAAGTTTATTTTCAAATACACTTTTGTGTAGGTAATAACATAAAATTAATTCATCTTTATTAAATAACTTCCCCCCAAAGGGGGGTACATGGGTGTGACAATATATAGTTTAGTTATAATCATACAACACTAGCTTGAGTTCAATAGATCACTTAATTTGTATCACTTTATCACGTCATAAGTTTAATTCTTTATCACAATTTTGCTTCGTCGTTGATTAACTCCAGACATAAATATTAGTCTCTCGCGTGATTACGTCAATATAGAACATTATTATCTTAACAGATGCTAGGATACACAGTCATATATATATATATTTCAGTCATTTACAATTCATTAGTAATCACAGTCAGTTTTCGCTAAGTGCTAAGTCATCTTACACAACAAAAAAAGAAGAATAATAAAGAAAATAAAATAAATTACATTAAAATAAAATAAATAGATAAGTAAAAATCACAACTAACGGACGTATACAAGATAAAATACAAAAAAAGTAAAAAGAAAGCGGACTAGTACTGTCTGACATCCGACAGGTGCTCCACGTAGATGTTCTGGGACCATTTAATCGCGTCACTGATCGAATGAGCCGATCTGAATGAGCCTCCTCATCATCCGCGCATAAAACGGGCTAATGTTGAGGAGTCCTATCACCCGCTCGTTGCCTGGATCCCAGCCGCCAAGGGCGCCGACGACTATACGCTTCCACTACGACCGTGTAGCCCTGCCGTTGTAGGTTCTCAGCAAGCGGGAGGTACTTGGTAAGCTTCCCCGTTCTTGCTTCACAGAACCCCCCTCCATCTGGTTCTCGAACGGCACGGCCACATCAACGATCGTGATCTTTCTCTCGATCTCGTTTCGGATCACCAGATCGGGCCGCAGTCTAGCGAACTCCTCGTCGACACCTCTAATAGCTCGATTCACTCTGATTCCCCCAGAGACATTACTTGCCTTGACGAGCCTGTCCAGGATGGCGTCGTGGCGTTTGGTGCGAGCGTCAGAGTGTACGCCGCAGTGCTGGAGCACATAAGGCAGTGTCTCAAGGTCACCACATTTCCTGCATTGCCTACCCACGCCAGAAGCTTTCCATCGCATGGTGGCGTTTAAACACACTACCCCCAGGCGAGCTCGGTGGACAAAACGCCAGTCAGCGAAGCAGGTGAAACTGCCGGAGCGGAGGAAGTGATTGCTCACCGCACTCCGGCCGGTTACCTCGAGCACCTTCCCTTGATTTGGTTTGGCAAGAACTCTTTCCTCGTAGTGCCTCACCAGTACGGCCCTCAGCCTCCGTACGACTTGTCCGCGAGCCATGGTTGGGATGATGATGATGATGTCATTGTCGTCGCTGTTGCCTGGGCGACGGCACTCCAATGAGAGTTCAGCACGCTCGGCAGTCCACCTCCATTTCAGACCCAAGGCAGAGGACATCCGTCTGGTCGCGTTTCTGGCTCTCGACCAAAGTGAGGAACTTTTTAATGGTCGAGCAAATTCCCCCTCTAGGGAGCCCAACAGATAGTTTGCCATGTCATGCTCGTCGGCGGGGTGGCCCACTCGTTAAGCTACGGTCTCTCGCAACGTGGACATGGCCACATTAGCCACGCTTGTGTCCTTAGAGCTCAAGAGCTTAAAGGCATGAACGATGGTAAGAATGTCGGCCATGTCTGTGAGAGGCAAAAGCCCTCCGCCCCCCATGTATGAAGGGAGGAAGTCCAATTCGGCGCTCGTTTGTCGGGGGAGATTCATCCATCTCTTGGCAATCCTTTTCAACTTCCTGTTGGCCTCCACGAGAAGACCTTTTCTCACATCCGACCCTAACAAAAGTCCATTCGTGGCAGGATAAAGGTAGCCACAGTCTCAAGTTTCTGTCAAGGGGCCAGCAGTGAACCGTCGACCGCACGGATGTCCGCCGACAGTTCTATGTTTGTGTACGGCGTCTGCTTGACTTGAAATCCCGTTGGGGTGCCCAAATGTTCGTAAGCTTCGCCACGATCTAAGGCGCGCATCATCTCACCCTGTATGTTGAACTGAGTTCTCTTGACCGCATCGACACCCCTGCCTTTCAGGTGTTGGGTGGCAGATTTCGCAGGGTTGAAGGTGAGGCCAACAGCCGCAGCAGCATCCTCCGCAGATCTCAGGAGGATTCTCATCGCCTTGGGCGGGTCCGCAATGAGACCCATGTCATCCGTATAGTCGAGATCTGTGAAAATCTCTCCCGCAAGTTCGTAGCCCCCACCTGAAGCCGCAACTGCCCTAACAACAGGCTCCAGAGTGAGGTTAAAAACTATCGGGCTCATGGGACGTCCTTGCTTCACGCCCGAGTCTATAGTGATGGGCTTGGTGATGCCGTCCGCTGTCCTGATGCAGGTGGTCGCGCCATCATACGCTGATGCGATCAGCTTCCTGACCGTCTCCGGGACCCGATGCTGCTCGAGGGCACTGAAGATAGAAGGTTGGGGGGGCCGACCCAAATGCATTGGCGAAGTCCAGCCACGCAACCGCGGGGTATGAAAAAAAAAGGTTGGTGGTGGGACTCCGTCCACAGGGAGTTCTGGTCCAAGAGCTGCACCCGGTGCAGGAGCCGATTCTCTTCCGGCGCCACCCTCCGCGCCAGGAGAGCCAGTGGGGGGGTCTCCCGGAACATCAACGCTGGATTGTGAAACGTCCCTGAAATGGTAGGAAATATCAGTGTCGCGGTGGCAGACTCCGAGACAGTCAAAAATATTATGTGAAAAAAAATTGGGAGATACGGCGTTGCTGATGTTATTGCTGCTACCTCCTCCCCTGCTACAGCGCCTCAACGTCGTGCTCCACTTCGGTGATGATGGGGGGCTACCAGGAGTATTCCTTCTTGTGCCCCCAGGTGTTGCCGCCTGTGAAGGTGGTGGTGGCTTAGCGGTGAACTGCGGTGTCAGTGGCAAGTAGAGGGTCGCTGACATCACCGGGCTCGTGTTGGTCGTCGTCGTCGTCGTGCACGTCGTGACCGTGTTGGTGATGGCCGTCGACGGTCGTGTGAGACACCAAAGGGATGGCGATGCAGTGTGGCCGGTCTGATTATCCGGCCCCTCCCCCACGGGTGTTGTGGGGAGTCTAAAGGTGGCGCTGGCTGGGCTGGTAGTTGCTGGCGTCGATGACGACGATTTTTGCAGCGTTGGTAGTGGTAGTTGCCGCTTCCCGGTGACGCGTGTCCCCATGTCCCGGAGTATTGTCCTCCGCGCCCTCTGCTGACCCCTTGATGGTGGGGTAGCCTCCTTATGGGCTGACGAGACCTTAGATCTGGTGGCCTCTTGTCTGAGACGCTCGGCCCTCGTCAGCCGTACCAGTAGAGTTGGTAGTTTGGCAGAGGACTGCTACTGGGGCTGCTGTCGATGACGGGGACTCCTCTGCGACTAACTGGTCTGGGTCTTGGCGCTGATACTGTTGCTGCTGCCACGACGGTTGTTGTGTCGTGACTTGTATTGCTACCCTTGGAGGCCCTGATCCATGACCAGATGGTTGGGGTGGCGGGCTCCAGCTCTCGGCTTATTTCTGCGCCTTTGCGGCCTTGGCGGTGTAGTTCAACCGCTTGGCGCTTGACCGAATCCGGGTATTTGGAACGCCTGCTTGACGACATCTCCATATGGTTATACGACGATCCCGTGTCGGCTAATCAAAAATATTTTGAATTGACTCACAATGAAGTAGATTATCAAGCCGCTTTGTTTGTTGCTTAGGAAAGTACGAGGTGAACGTGAGAAGAAATGCTGATCGAGGCCGGAGCTGATTTGAACGTTGGGTTGAACCGAACATCGCTGTGTTTGGATTGTGCTATCAGAAGCGACAGGACTCAGTCGCTAACTCTTGGTGTGTTGTATCAGCTTCCTGGTGACGATTCGAGGGTGTTCTTGGTCCTCTCCATCGGGGAGCCAGGGCACTGTCAGATAACCTCGAAGCTCCGAGAATCGAGCTTTCTCACACGACACGCTCACTACTTGTGCTGTTGACAAACACGTCCTACTTGGACGAGAGTTCGAACAAGACTAAATTAATAAATTTACAAATAAACTAATAATTTAAGACTAAACCAATAAATTAATAAATAAATTAATAAATTAGTTAATAAATTAATAAATAAATTAATAAATAAATTAATCCGCGATAGCTGTTACAGAGTATACAAATCTTTGCAAGTACTCGAGATTTTTTATTTTTGACTAATTTGGGTTTTGTTTTCGTTGTTGTCAATATAAATTTTGATTACTTATTACATTGAAATTGATAAACTTAACGCATAAAAAATTTATTTTTCACGCTAGTAGCGCTGAAAGTACTTTCGGGCTACTAGGTTTTTTGTACTTTCGGTCTACTAGCGTGAAAAATAGTATACACGCTCAGGGAGAGCAAAAATGAGCCAACTTTTAGCAAACCCTTGATGACCTCGCCTTCGGCTCGGACATCAATTTGGGTTTGCTAAGGGCTACCTCATTTTTGACTCCCCGAGCGTGTAATGTACTATTCTGAACTTTTATTGATTTTTCAAAATTTTACCAAGATAATTTAGTTTTCCGAGTTGGAAAATTTTCTCAATTTTCCTTTGTATTTTCACACTTAAATTTGTTTTCACTAACAACGAGATAATTTGTCCTTTCGGACCTGAATTTTCATGAAACTTTGCACACAGCTTTAATTCATCTTGAAAAAAGCCCTTCAGTGTTCTTTTTTCAGAATGGGCCCTCTTTCACCGACAAAAAAAAATTTTCCGTCGAAAAATCGATGGAAATAAAAATTTTCAACTTGAGGTTTTCAACCTGACCTTCTCAAATGTTGAAAGTTTTTATTTTCATCGATTTTCTGACCGGAAAATTTGTTTCTTTCAAAATTTTATTACAATTGTTTCTGATAGTATAAAATAAGACGGACATTTTAAGACCCAAACAGTCTCATTTGGTCCGGTGATTGACATTTTTTTTTTTTTTTTTTTTTTTAATCCTAATAATCTCGCAGTGTGGGGTCTATAATGTGCAAATAAATTGTTTAGAAGGAATAAAAACCACAACAAAAAAGATGTCTACAAAATCGCGGAGAAGGACGTTAACACAATTTCCTGGGGACATACCTGCTAAAATTACGCGAGATTTTCCTTTTACACACATTAAATCATACCATACACATAATAATTAAAAAATCATACCTCAAACACTATAGACTACCAATAACTTATCGAAAACATAAGGCGTCCCATGTTACAACTTTTCCCAATTGTGGCTTATTTAATCTCTGTCTAGTTAAGAGAAAGGGCAGCTATCCATCCTTTGGGAAATTCTGCTCAAACCAATTTTTACCTAATCTGAACGGAAAAGGAAAAGTGTACAAAAGGGAAAGGGAAAACTTGAGAGGCTAGATGAAAAATATACTATCGTTCGAGACGGGTCTTGAAACCAGAATGTGTGTACACCGAGCGCCGCTAACCACGAGCAGTGGCAGCAGTAACAGCGCGGTATCAGCAGGGGCTACATACACGTAGGTGGGCGTTGGCTGCTTGACAAAGAAAAATAATATCATTCTCGGGCTTGTCGTCACCTGGTAATACAAGAAATAACTATTAAATAAATTTTTGTCCCTCAGGTGACCCGACACTATCAGGTGGGTTCTTTCTAATTTAACACTCGCCGCTCAGGAGCAATAAACTCGCAGCAGAATTTTACGATGGACAACTCCCTCGCAGTGTTCATATTTTAAATGAGCGATAACAAGTATGAAAGTCTTATCGTAATAAAATACGGTAATATTGTATGTAATACTGTGCAATTATCATTTCGAATTGTTTGAGAGGGCTAAACATGATGAGAGATAAAATTTATTTTAAACATTCAGGATTTTCATTTTTTTATTTTTTTATTTTAGTAAATAAAATCCTTTTGATGACTGTATCAAAATAAAAATAGATGTAAGCAAGTTTTCTTACGAGAGAAAAAAACAATTTAAAAATGTCAACGTTCACGTGAGCGTGCTTGTAGTTTACGAATTTTTTCTAATTTCATGTCATGATTTTAATCAAATACATTTTTTTCATCCTTAATAAGAGTCTTGAATGCTCTATATTTTTTTAACTTCAAATTTTGGAGCAAAATCGCCAAATCTAAAAAAAAAATTTTTTTTTCAAAAACTGAAAAATACTAGATATTCTCTAATTACATGAATGATTTCTTTGTGTTTTTTACAAATACTAGTGTCTGTCAGCGCAAAGCGCGCTCAAATACTTAAATACTTATTTACAAGATGATTATCTTAAGACACAAACTTATTTAGTCAATTTTTTTATCTCGTAAAAAAAAAACAGTTTTATAATTTTATTTTGAAGGTAGTGTATAAAAAGTTATTAAAAATATTCATTTTTATACTTATAGTATACTATTGAAAATGGTTTATTTTTTGTTTAATCGGAAAATTTTCGTCAAAACCTAAAAATTAGATTGTCAAAAGTTTTTTTTTTTTTTTTATTAATTTTAAATCTTTACAGAGATATATTTAAACAGATTTCGGTACTTTAAAATACATTATTAAGTCATTGATTCTTCATCTGGTCAGGCGAAGAGGCTGTCCAAGTTCCATAAGTTCTTGATGGTGAACGATAATGGATGAAATGTCTTTTTACCTTATCAGCTGTGATCAGAACAAATTTTTGATGAACAATGGCCCACCCATCAGTGGCCATCTCCTGTTATCTTCCGAGTGAGCCATTATTCGATCAAAGAATCAGGATTGTATGGTGCAGTGATAGGTTCAGTATTTTGGTTCAGTAATTGGTACAGTATTTTGGTACTGGTCGCAGATCTTTTCACCATGCTCTCGATTAGACTCATAGGATACGAGGATTCTTGCCTAACCAGACTACCAGGAAAGATCCAGTTTAAAACGTCTTACATCGTACTTGCAGACCATAGGAACCAAGCAGACCAAGCGCCGCGACGGAACACTAAGGAAAATTCGAGCGCGCGTTGTATCGGCCGGCTAAGGTGTAAGCATTAACCGACTGAGTCAACGACGCGACTGATTTTCAAAAGTATTTTGAATTGTAAATGAAAAAAAAAACAACCGAAAAAAATATTCGTTGAATAATTTTATTTACAAAAGCTTGGTTCTGCATTTTGATAATCAAATAAAGAAATAAATTTTAAGAGAAAATTTTATAATATTTCGTGAAATACAGTCAAACCTCAATAGTTCGAAGTTTTTTCTGGTTCCTGACAAAAAATCCTATCTACAACGATTTAAAATTCAATAATTCGAAATTTTTTTTGGCTCAAAAATTACGTTTTTACTTGGAATTTCATTTCGACAATTCGAAGTTTCAAGACTTTGAGTTAATAAAGACTAAGTTACCCATCGTCTCTGACGCGCTAAAAAATGGACCAATTAAAATAAAACAAACTATAAATATTCTTGACTATAAATGGCTTGACTTTCGATAATTCGAGGTTTTTCCTGACTCCCTTATCACCTCGAATTATCGAGGTTTAGCTGTAGTTTAATAATTTTTTATACTATCAAGACCAAAAGATCTCTCTCATCAAGTTTTCGTCTTTACTTATTGTTAGGTATTAACTAGCGCCTAACGTTTTTCCCTAATTCTAACAGCCCGGACGGGAATTGTACCGGGTGATCGCGGTCCCCACACGTGTGTTGACGGATGAGAGTAATTATGCGATTAAACTAAAGGGCGCGCGATGATGCTAAAGTTTAATTCTAAAGCTAGATTTTATGAACTAAAACCTTACCATGAGATTGTAGCTGAAGTACCTGGTACACTGTTTCAGATGAAGGGTGATTGTTCAAAGAAAACAGGCAATTCTAGTAATACTCGAATAATTAATTTATTGGGTCCTGATCATACACTTGAATATTATACAAATATAGAAACCACAACATATCCGACAAAGGATCCTGGTCCGTGCTAAACTAAACTTAAATCACGAGACAATTTATCCGAATTACACAAATAGAGAAAACACAATGTATCCGACAAAAGATCACTGGCCCACGCTAAACTAAACTTAGTTGCCACTTAAAATCGCTAGACGACTTCTCCACCAAAGGATTCGTCCGTATTTAATGCTACCTTCATTAAGACTGCCACGCGCTGCTCCAGCACCGCCTGGCCGGTGCATTTCCCCGCCACCACGACTTTTCCCAGCCAGGGCGTCGTGCTGACGAAGTATGCAGCGCGTACACTTGCCGAATAATCAAAACGTTATGTGCATTATAACTGTCAGACACTTGCAACTTTCAACTCATACAGTTTTATAGTATTTATTTGGACATGTTCAAATAAATGCTTTTTTGGCTCCAATCAATTTTAGGTGCTTTATTAGTGTTGTTTTTTGAACAAATGACAGCAAGTTCAGTCATAAACTGTGTTTCCGCGTTCTTACCTCAAAGCCTGGCACCTTGGTCGTTTTCATTTTTGAGAAAGTTTTTTGACGATCCGATAGATGGTGACTGCAAAATAGACCAAACATCGGAAATCAGACCAAATAACGGAAAATATTTGGTCTGCAAAACAGACCATATATACACCTGTTATTTGGTCAGAAAACAGCACGAATAAAGCACCGATAATTAGTTGGTGACCGAAAAAAGTTAATAAAAGGTTAACTATTTATTAACTTGCTTTTTTTGTAAAAAAAAACCTCTAGTTTATTATTATTTAAAGACTTCTATGAAATTTTAATAAATTTTAATATTAATTAAATTTTAATATTAATTAATTTTATTTAATTTTAATTGTAAATGTCCGGGATTATTGGACACTTTTCAAGGGGGGATTTTTGGTTTACGCTCGATTATTACAGCAATATTGCATGAATATCTATAATTTTTTCACAGGATGCTCACAAAATAAGTCAAGAATAGTGTTCAATCATTTTTTTCATCAATTATCCATTAAAAAACTGCTTCATTTTGGCACCCCTCAAATAAGAATTTTCAGAAATGTCCCCTCGAACCTTCCCCAAGAATGGCATCCCCAAATTTCGAATTTTACGCATATTTTTCGTATTAAACTCACTAACTTTGATTGAAAATTTATCAAAATCACTTTTTTACCGCTGTGGATGATTAAAATCTTTTGATTTTAGTTCAATATCAATAATTTCAACACTCAACATCAGCTCCACAGCAGAAGATCATGAACGAAAAACTAAACCGAGGTTATCTTCGCCGGCCCGGCCGTCGAGTGGTTTTTCGTAAAAATTAGGTTAACTTTAAAAGCTCAGATATAAACATTCTGCACATTTCAACTCACCAAACTTTTTTTAAACTGTGTGAAGATGATATTCAAACATTTTATGCGAAGGTGCCATCTAGGGGACAAACGTTAAACTTGAGCTTGTCCGGGTGCCTTCGAGGGGACGCGTAGTCTCAATTGTCCCCCAGAGCGGCATCCCCTCAATAAATAAATAAAAGATAGTCCAGTCATACTACGTCAAAAATAGGGTAATTTTGAAAAAAATTCCTGACAGCGATTTTATGATTGAAATGGGAAGATAACATCACAAAAAAAAGGTAAAATCAAGCGAACACTTTTTTAGTCCCTAGGGTGGAACAGGGTGGATTTTTAGGGGTTGAAACAGCTTTCGCGATTTCCAGGAAAAGTATGAGTTTTATCGAAAAAAGTTGAATACCAAAGTTGTAGATAATTGAAAGATCTACAACTTTTGTTCTATACATTTTTTTACATAACCTCAAAACTGACGAGATAAACGCAAAAAACAAGTTATTTTGCTTTTTATTTTTCTTGGCCACAAAAATAAATGTATCTTAATGAAACTTGCTCAAAGTAAAGTTTTTTTTAAGTCAAATGAGCCATAATTTTTTTGTATAAAAATATTCAACCGCTTAAAAAATACGGGTGGCTAAAGTGAAAAAAGGGGTCTACTTCCCGAGAAAAGTTTCTTAGTTTAAAACACTCTACGATGTTCGTTTGGGTCTCATTCTTTTTGTTTTAACGTGTAGTTAAAAAAAAAAAAAAAAAAATGGTACGTTTTTAGAGGAAAAATTATAAAAAATTCAGAAAAACCGATTTTTTCAATTTTTTTTCCTTTATTTTTATATATAAAGTTATAAATTTTAAATCATTTATTTAAATTTTTTGTTAAATTGTCTCAAAACCATAACTACATGATTCCGATATCTTTAACTAATTTTTTATGATGTATAAATTATGATAACTTAGAAACAGTATGAAAATATACGTATAATTGAAGTATCTCTTATTTTATTAATATTACATTTATTTTACAATCGAGACAGTTGTATTTGTCATTGTCTAATTGATATTTTTTAATACTTCAATAATTATTTTATGTAAATAATTTTTATAGTTAATACTTACAAGGAGAGGCTACACCCTGCGGGTCACTGATCCTAACGAAACTTTGGGGATCATTTTCTAAAATCAAAAAATGAAGAAATCCATCAATAATTCCGTCCAATGGGACCTTGATATCGATTCGCCATATAACTCATATAGCATTTTTAGCACATTTTCGGTTTTTTAGCTAATTTTTCAAAAATTCCTCTTCAAAGCCTATCATTCACAGAATTCTGCAACCTTGCATTATCTTCGTTTTTTCATTTACTTTCAAGGAAAAATATTCTTCAGTTCACTTTCGATGAGTTTGACCTTGTGCTAAGAGGATTTCTAAAATAATTTTTTAGGGTTTTTCTGGCTTTTATAAAATTTAATTGTACGTGAACAACTTTATCAAAACGATGTATCAAAATGTTTTTTCTCAAAAATTCATAAAAAAACAAAAAGAGAAGCAGAATTCTGTACGTGCAATAGGCTTTGAATAGGAATTTTTGGAAAACTAACTTGTTTAGACACTTTTAGAATTTTTTTGTAGTATTTTAGCTAAAAATTCTTGTTCAAAGCCTATTGCACGTACAGAATTCTGCAACCTCGCATTCTTTTTGTTTTTTTTATGAATTTTTGAGAAAAAATATTTTGATACATCGTTTTGATAAAGTTGTTCACGTACAATTAAATTTTAAAAAAGCCAAAAAAACTCTAAAATATGCTTTTAGAAATCCTCTTAGTCCAGGGTCAAACTCATCAAAAGTGAACTTAAGAATATTTTTCCTTGAAAGTAAATGAAAAAACAATGAGAATGCGAGGTTGCAGAATTTTGTAAGTGCAATAGGCTTTGAACAGGAGTTTTTGAAAAATTAGCTAAAAAACCAAAAAAGTACTGAAAATTCCAAATGAGCTAGATGGCAAATCGATATCAAGGCCCCATTGGACGGAATTATTGATCGATTTCTTCCTTTTTTGATATTAGAAAACGATCCCCAAAGTTTTGTCAAGGTCGGTGACTCGCAGGGTGTAGCCACTCCTTGTTAGATATTTTACATTTTATTTTGTTGTACTACTGTGTAATTTAAAATCTCTGATACGTCATTATTACTTGAAAATACTGTAGCAGGAATTAAAAAATAATTCTATATTCAATTACATTAGTATAGGCGCCGGTATAATAGGCCTCCTTGCCTCATTCGTTTACAATGTAGTGGGGGGGGGGGGGGTTGAATTATTAGAAAATGTAAATACTATTACAATGAACGAGGATAATTCTGAAATTGATGACGATGTTGTTGAAGAAGAAGAAAATTTAATTTCAAAACCAAAAAAAGCCAGATTAAATTAAATGATGTCGTGACTTTGTACATTGAAATATTTTATAATTTTGTATTTTATGCAAATATAATAGTTAGTCTAATCTGGACTTATGTAAATATTCAAGTTTTATATCGTTTTGTAATTTGACAAGTGAAAATTATAATTTGGTCAAGTATCTGATTTTACGAGGCCCATGTGCTACTTACGTGCTTTGTTTTTTATTTACTGTTAACCGATATACTGTCATCACTTTCATTTATTAAAATTTTTTATAATTTAATAAAATTCTGATAAAGTCTATATTACAATAAAACCAAAAATTTATGTAACTAAAATTCTTTTATAGATTGCAACAAAAAATTTTCTAAATTATTGATTTTAGGGCGAACACTTTGTAGTGCTAATCGTTTTAAGTAGTAATAGTAGTTGTAGTGCATGATTTTATATTAAAAAATATTAATTAAACGATGACAAATACAACTATCTCGATTGTTTGGTATTGAAAAATAAATATAATACCAATAAAATAAGAGATACTCCAATTATACGTATATTTTCATACTGACTTCTAAGATATCATAATTTATAATTTAATCAATTTTAATTATTACTTGATTTTATCTTCATAAAAAATTAGTTAAGGATATTGGAATAATGTAGTTATGGTTTTGAAACAATTTAACCAAAAATTTTAATAAATGATTTAAAATTTATAACTTTATATACAGTACTGCTCAAAAGTTTAGCGCACCCCCAAATTTCATATTATTCACCTATGAAATTTGAGCTTGCGCTTAACCGTGATAGCTCATATCGTTGCGTCAATGTCTTAAACTTTTTTTTCACTCAAAGAATACATTTATATGGAAGAAAAAATTTTATTACCCTAATATTTAATTTAAAAATGATTGTTCACTCACATTTTTGCTAAAAAAGTTACTTTTCGAAAAACAGCAATTTTCACCTATTTTTTGATTTTACAGACTGTTTTGAAATTTATTAGAAACATCCAACTACATAATTAATTTTTTTCCGTGTTTTTTCAATGTTCAAGTTTAACGAAAAAAAATTTCAAGTTTATATGTTCAAAAATATTCAAACCACAGAGAAAAAACATAAATTTTTAGTCACTTATAAATAACTCGTTTTTTGTAATTTTACTGAGTTTTATGCTGAAATCTGTTATTTCTTTTAAATATAATGGAAAAATAATTGTATAGTAACACATATTTATTGTATTTTCATTTATTTTAATTTCAATTTACATGAATAACCTGAAATATTTGAAAAAAAAGTTACAATTTTTATATTTATAACAATAATTTTTAAAAGGAAAAAAAATAAATTTTTTAAATTACATTTAGGATGCGTATAATTTTATTGTTAGGTTAATTATATTATTTGATAAAAGAGTTGTTTAAGACTGCCACATTTCAAACTGACTTCTTGGAATGTTATGTTTGAATTATTCTACGTTTAGCGCCAACTAGTAGACGAGTTAGATACTACTAAAATTTCATTAATTTTGAATTTTGTTGCAATTTTATTGGTTAAAGTCATCATGGGGAAAAAAGTAGTAACAGAATCAGTGAAATGGCAAATTATCGGTTTATTTAAAGCTAAAAAAAATCAAACTGAGATTTCGAAAATCATAAACATAAGTAGACGTTGTGTTCAAAATACGTTAGCGACTTTTCAAAATACAGCGAACGTCAAAAATAGAAGCCGATCAGGTCGACCTCGCGTAACAAGTGCTAGAGTGGACAGACTTATTATTAATAAAGTAAAAAAAGATCGTACAATCACAGCCAATAAACTAAAGAACCAATTAAAAGATGAAATGAACGTCATTATTTCTAGACAAACTGCAAATAGACGTATGCTTGACAAAAACTTGAAAGCTGCGTGGCCGTCCGTAAGCCGCTTTTAACAGTCAAAAATCGTAAAAATCGCTTTGAGTGGTGTAAAGACAAACTTTTGTGGACTGAAGAAAAGTGGAACACTGTGTTATTTAGCGATGAATCATCATTCCAACTGTACTCCAACCGTCCGAAAAGGGTAAGACGTACCGCTGATGAAAAATATAATCAAAACTGTCCCGCAGCAAAAGTTCAGAAAGGTGGTGGTTCTGTTATGGTTTGGGGCTGTCTTTCAGGAAAAGGACGAGGCGAACTCCATTTTATCGAAGGTACAGTCAACAGTGATAAATACATAAATATAATGGAAAACGCCATGATCCCTTCAAAAAAAAAAATTTTCGGAAGACGAAAAATTGGCTTTATCAACAGGACAATGCTCCTTGCCACACTTCAAAGAAAACATTAAAGTGGTTAACTGACAACAAAGTTCCCCTTTTGAAATGGCCGGCTCGTTCTCCGGATTTAAATATTATTGAAAATGCTTGGGATCAAATCGAACGAATGATTCAAGAAAAAAACTTAAAGAATCTCAAAGATCTAAAATTGGAAATAGCAGCTGCATGGCAAAATTTGAGTCAAACTTATTGCACAAACCTCGCAAAGTCAATGGTCCGTAGAGTCACTGCTTGCTATGAAGCGAAAGGAGGAGCTACAAAATATTAGAATATCTTCAAAATAATATCATATGTTATAAAAAAAAGATTAAGTTGTGTATATAATCACGAATGTTAGTTAGGTCTTTGTGTTTAAATAGTTTAATAATAAAATTGACGTTTTTTTTTCCTTTTAAAAATTATTGTTATAAATATAAAAATTGTAACTTTTTTTTCAAATATTTTAGGTTATTCATGTAAATTGAAATTAAAATAAATGAAAATACAATAAATATGTGTTACTATACAATTATTTTTCCATTATATTTAAAAGAAATAACAGATTTCAGCATAAAACTCAGTAAAATTACAAAAAACGAGTTATTTATAAGTGACTAAAAATTTATGTTTTTTCTCTGTGGTTTGAATATTTTTGAACATATAAACTTGAAATTTTTTTTTCGTTAAACTGGAACATTGAAAAAACACGGAAAAAAATTAATTATGTAGTTGGATGTTTCTAATAAATTTCAAAACAGTCTGTAAAATCAAAAAATAGGTGAAAATTGCTGCTTTTCGAAAAGTAACTTTTTTAGCAAAAATGTGAGTGAACAATCATTTTTAAATTAAATATTAGGGTAATAAAATTTTTTCTTTCATATAAATGTATTCTTTGAGTGAAAAAAAAGTTTAAGACATTGACGCATCGATATGAGCTGTCACGGTTAAGCGCAAGCTCAAATTTCATAGGTGAATAATATGAAATTTGGGGGTGCGCTAATCTTTTGAGCAGTACTGTACAAAAATAAAGGAAAAAAAATTGAAAAAATCGTTTTTTTTGAATTTTTTATAATTATTCCTCTAAAAACAACCATTTTTTTTTTTTTTTTTTTTAAACTACACGTTAAAAAAAAAAAAAGGGTGAGACCCGAACGAACATCGTAGAGCGTTTTAAACTAAGAAACTTTTCTCGTGAACTAGACCCCTTTTTTCACTTTAGCCACCCGTCTTTTTTAAGCAGTTGAATATTTTTATACTGAATATTATTTTGTGGTCAAGAAAAATAAAAAGCAAAATAACTTGTTTTTTGCGTTTATCTCGTCAATTTTGAGGTTATGAAAAAAAATGTATAGAACAAAAGTTGTAGATCTTTTAATTATCTGCAACTTTTGTATTCAACTTTTTTCGATAAAACTCATAGTATTCCTGGAAATAGCGAAAAACTGCTTTCAACCCCTAAAAATCCACCCTGTTCCACCCTAGGGACTCGAAAAGTGTTCGCTTGATTTTCCTTTTTTTGTGATGTTTTCTTCCCATTTCAATCATATAAAATCGCTGTCAGGAACTTTTTTGTTTCAAAAATTTAGTACGAATGGACTAAGAGATAAATTTATGATAAAAATTAACATAAATATTTTGTTCAAGGTCTTTAGTAATAGAAAAAAAAGTTTTAAAGTTTTTTAATCAATTGTACTCTTTGCGATCGATAAAACAAAAGTGCATCTTTTGACGATAGTTCGAGATTTTCCTGGGGGTGTCAAACAACTTTTGAAGGTTTTGAAGAGCTCACTTAGAAGTGATTTTTAAGCTAGTTTAAAGGTATAATTGAAGTTTTTTTTTATACTACAGTAAAGTTTAGTGGTCAAACTAAATTTAAAAAAATTTTTCAGGTTCTAAAGTGTGATTTTATAATAAATGAGAGGGATTGTCACTGTGGTGGACATTTACGGTACTGTCCAATAATTCTGGACATTTACCTTACCTACATTTTGATTTTATCAACAAAAAAAACTCATATTTAATGTTTAAAAATTTTTTAAATCTTACGTTCTCAATCAATTACATTTATTTAAAAATGCTGACATTTTTTTAGCCTCATTCATTTGTAAGGGGATTGTTTTAAAAAACCAATATTTGTTTGATATTACTTTTATCGTTTGAACTTCAGAAGTATGTTAGGTGTATGTTCATAGTCATTCGGAGGACCCTACTGGCCATGATTCTAACTGCGTTACTCTCTGTTCGGTCTGTGAACTGGCTGCCTGTATAGGGCCAGCTATATCGACTGGGCGTCCTGGCTAAAATTCCCTGTAGGGTTTTTCTTTTTTTTTTAATTTATTTTTTATATTTTCAGGTGGTGAAAGCATGGACTTTACAACAATTTTTGGATATGGGTCAAGATCAACGCTCAGCGATTCGAAAAGCTTTAAATGAAGATGCAAATAAGCTACTGGCTGAAGGAGATTCATCAGACCCTCAACTAAGAAGGTTGAAACGTGAGATGTTGGAAGTAAACAGACTTTTTGATGACTTCGAAAAACGTGCCAGAGCTGAAGAAGAATCCCGCTATGCTGGTCGTATTTTTAGTGATCAGATTTCAAAACTTGAATACGCATTGGGTGAAGTAGAAGATCTTTTGAAGGCTCGAGTTGCTGCTTTACTGCCATTTGACTTAAATTCTCTTGAACATCTCATTTTTGAACACAAAGACTTTGAGCAAAGTTTGCAAAGTATTTCATTAGATGTAGAGCAATTGCAACAAACTTTCAGAGGTATTACATTAAAAACTCCTCTAATGAAAAATAAACTTGATACCATTATTGGCAGGTGGAATTACATTCGCAACTTAAGCAACTTATACATTGATCGACTTAAAATTATTAAAAGCTTCTTTGTATCTCTGGAAGAAAATACAATTATTATTAATGAATTTGAAAAAAAACTTCTTTCATTTGATGTTTTGCCAACTGATCTTGTAGGTCTGCAGAATATTCTTGAGGATTTAATGCTTTTGCAAAATGCTATAAGCCAACAACAATTTCAGATTGATCAATTAAATGATGATGCACATAATGCAAGACGATTGATTGAAAAATCTAGACCTGATCACCGTGGACCACATTCTGATATAGATCGATTAGATTTAGAAATCAATAAACTTAACTCTCGATGGACAGATGTATGTAGGCAACTAGTAAACAAACTCCGTAGTGCTGAATCTGCTTATGGGCTCGCAGAAAAATATCATTCGTCAAATATGAACGAAGTTGATTTTGTTGAAGAAAAACTTTGTAAGCTAGACAAATTTTCTCAAATTTCCGTGAAAGATCAAGAAAATGAAGCAATAAAGGTAAATTTTTTATCTTAAACTGTCAAGGTCATCATAAAAACTCGTGGGATGCAAAAAATCCTGCATCCATCATCGCGCGTCGCTCAATTAAACTGTGAGGTTAGGTTAGGATAGCGCGAGACGCGGAACGCGGGATTTCTCGCATCTTGTGAGTTCTGTGGTGGCCTTTATAATACTCTAGCACGTGCCCGCGTGTTTGACTGTTTTTTTTTTTTTACAAAGAACTGTATTAAAGAAAATACATTTAACTAATAATCCAAATTATGCAATAGGTCTCTAAAAAAATTACAACTATATTTTCAATTTAATAATAGAGTATTTCTTTTTTTTGCATTTATTTTATCATTAAAATTATAAAAAATCTTTTTTTCTTCGAATTGCCCTGGTGTAGATTGTGCAAAAAAAATTTTTATGCAATTTTTTTTGTTAATGTTAAAATAGGCTACATAAGATAAAGCAAAAAATCCACTGAATTTAAAAAATTTGAAAATTTTAAGCTCAAAAGTTGTATTGTTTCATTAAATTAAAAAAAATTTCCAAGCAAATAATTATTTTTTTATGTGATTGACGTATAATTTACTCAATTTTTAATTCTAGAACTAACATAGGCGAAAAAATTTACTTACAAAGATAGGTATTTCTTTGCGAAACGTAGTCAAATAAAACGGAAACACGAGTTAATCTACGATTCAAAATCTACGAAGTAAAAAATCTACAAAACCTAAAATCTATGGAAAAAAAATCTACGAAAAAAATATCTTCGAATTTTGTCAACCAAAACAAAAAACCACTAAGGGTTATTTTTTAAAACAATGCGCGCCGTGGGACCCGAAGGGTTTCCGAAGAGGCGCGCCATAAAATTTAGATTCAATTATTAATTTATTATCCATTCATTAATCAGTGAGTTGGGTTTGTATGTGTACAGTATTGTGTTGTATGTATGTATTTGTGTTGTGATTGTATTTATTTGATTGTTTGTTTGTGATTGCGTTCAGGTAATAGTTTCCAATTTATTCGGTCTGTATTCATTTAGATTTTGTATAGTCCTTATATATTCGTTTTGTTTCAAAATTTTTTTCAAAAATGCCACTGCAATTTATTTTAAGTCAAAAAAAAAAAGAATTTACTTAACTATAATAATTACTTACATCATCTACACAGAGTTAATAAATTTCAATTTGGAGATTTTACGAACAGAGATAATTGGTAGAAAAATCATTATATTACTGGCCAGTTCTGTTCAAATTTGATTTATAATTTTTTTCTATAAATTACATAGCAACGTTTCGCGTGACTATTTTTGTTTCACGCCTTTTCAAGCTAAAAATAAATATAAATAATTTTATTAAAAATATTATTACAATAATACACATCACAGTCTGTTTTTCACAGTATATTACAATATAAAGTTTATTTTACCTAAAATTAATATTTGGTGTAAAAGTATTGCAACATGATTGCACAGTCAAAATGCTTATGCGGCTTATTTTCTGCTAGCCTATGGTACAAAGGTGTAAAGATTCGTTTACAATTTAGACTTTAAATGTATATAAGTATCTCGTAAAGGTGTAAACACTATGGAGTTTTGATCCCAAAATCATATAACACATGCATATGTGTCATATGTGTTATAAAACTTTTACATTAATTATTTAAGGGGGGGGGGGGGCATACCCTAAGAGGCTAAAAAAAAGGTAATTTTTGGGAATTTATATTGAAAAAATGGTTAATATTATTTAAGTCATTTATTCACCATATTATACAACATTTCAACTACCTTCCATAATTTTTTCAAGTAAAAATATTAATAAATAAGCCGATGCCAGTACTTTTTCGGCGACGCTTTCGCTTTTCGATTTTTTACGGTGAGGAACGCCATTTTGTTCAGGATCACCTAAAATCAATTTTGAAAAAAGATTCTGTTAGAAGACAAGTTTATCTTGGTAATAACACGAGGGTTTTTTTTTTTTTTTCATTTTTGACGATTTGGTGGTTGTTTAGAGTGAAAAACCATTTTTTCGGCTAAAAAATCCGCTATTTTGTTGACGCCACAGCCGCAAAAATGAAAATTTTTTAAAATCCTCGTGTTAATACCTGGAAAAATATATATTTAAGAAATCCTCAAAATTTCAGAACGATCGGTGCAGCGGTCACCGAGATATTTTCCTCACCGACTTTAAAAAGACTAGTTTTGAGAAAAACGCGTTTAAAGTTTTGAACAAGATAAAAGTAATGAAATTTTTTTTTTTTTTACCTTAAAAGGAATCATTGATTCCTGCACCATAAAGCACTTCTTCTGCTGCTTCTGCTTCGTCTTCAGCTTGTTTTTCTTTCCTTCTACGCTTAACCCTGGCATCTTTACTCTCTTTGGTAGCTTCTTTCTCAGCTTTGTCTATACGGCTTTCATCCTCGATCATTGCACGAAAACTGCTGTAACTTTCTGAGATCGACTCAGAATGACTTGAAATTTTGACACAACATTCTTGAAATTTGTAATTTAAGAAAAAAAAAACAAAAAAAACAAAAATCGATTTTTTAAAGTTGCTTAGGGTATACCCCCCCCCTTAAATTAATTGCGAATTGTTTTGTTTTCTTGTTAATCGTTCTTTGTCAGTTAATAAAAATAGTATTGTGTGGAAATGTGTGGATTATAAAAAATATTATTGTCCTGGTCGTGTGGACACAACCGCTGAAAATGTTGACGGTAAACGAATAACTATACGATTTGATTGAATATTATAATAACTTTTCTTTTTTAAATTGTAGGAGAAATTATAAATTTTGTTGAACATACTCATTTATCAAACTTAATCGATCTTGAAGTACGAGAAAAGGTCAATGAAATTAAAGAATCGGCTGAAGCGACGAATGATAAAACTTCCAATGTTATTGCTCGTGTTTTACAAAATGTTTCAGATGAGGCTAGCGCACATTTGCCTTCAACAAGTAGCTTGAGCCGTACGGTCCAAGTGATACGCGCTAAAAAAATGGATTCATTTGCTATTTACAATAGTTTGGATAATTTAGAAATACCTGAAACATTTAAGAAAACTGTCAAAGGAAAACCTTTTTTAATTCTCGATAGCAAAGATGGAAACAACAGATTTTTAATATTTAGTATGCATAAAAATTTAAGATTTGAAAAAAAATGTAAAACATGGTTCTCGGATGGTACCTTTAAGGTCGTACCAATAGTTTTTCAACGATTATATACAATTCATGGTCTATATAATAATAAAACGTTGCCTCTAGTTTATATGTTGCTGCCTAGTAAAAGTAAAAAAATGTATAAATTAGTTTTAAAAGTATTAAAAAATTTGATTAATGATTATAATCCTGATGAAATTCTAGTAGATTTTGAACAAGCTTTTATCAAAACATTCCATTCTTTATTTTCAAATACGCGAATAAAAGGTTGTTATTACTATTTTTGGCAATGTGTTTACAAACACGTACAAAGTTGTGGTCTACAAACTAACTATTCTGAAGATACTCAATTCATGATGGCAGTTACAATTTTGGTTGGCTTCGCTTTCGTTCCAAGCTGTGACATTATTTATGCATATGAACTTTTAGTTTCGACAAATTATTTTGTAGAAAATGAAGAAATATTAAAGAATTTACTAGACTATTTTGAACGTACGCGGATCGGACCAAAGACACGCCACACTCGTTTGCAGCCGCTATTTGAAAATAAACTATGGGATGATTTTGAAGACGTTAGCAATGATTTACCCCGCACTAATAATTGTGTTGAGGGGTAACATAACAGATTTGCAAATATGGTTGATAAATCTCACGCAGCGATGGGTGAGTTTATTTATAAAATTTGCTTAGAACAAAATAAGACCGAAATTTTGATCGAGCAAGCAAAAACCAGCCGAGATATTACTCCTCCTAAACGTAAGAAGTATAAAAATTACGATGACATTAAAAAATGTAGTTTCTATGTATGAGAAGCAAAATGTGTTGGAGTATTTACAAAATGTTGCAAGTCTTATAGTTATGTAAACGTATTATTATTGTATTTTTTTTTTTTTTTTTTTAATACTTATTTATAGTCGCGACTTTTTATGCTCCGTATGGGCTTATTGACGACTTTGTCCCTACACTGCTTCGCATTAACCCATGGCCCATATGGACCATGTGGAGTACGGGAAAGCCAGGGTATGTGCCTCATTCGAGTTAATCGTAAGACCAGCGCTGAACCGGCAGGCTCATTGGGACTTTTGATCCCACATATCGCCCCCAATCAGATAGTCTTGAATTAGACCAGTGCTGAAGCGGGTAAGGCTCATTGGGAAGGTATGCCCCAAATATTGCCCCTGGTCGAGATAAACTTACGACCAGCGCTGAAATGATGGCCCCCGGTAAAACCGACTCCAAAGCAGTCGGGGTGAACGTAGGGATTGACATAACCGACGCAACGAACGAAGAAAATAATTCCAAGTTAGTTGCGTGGAGAATCGAACCCAAGACCCCTCGAACGACGTTTTTTCAAAAGCGAGCACGCTAACCACTGACCCAACGACCGCTCTAAATTTATTATTGTATCATTAATTGTATCGTGTTATTTTGGATTAAGTCATCTGGTCGACAAAGAGTAACAAGCACCGCAATGGTGCTCCATTTTAATTCGAAAATGTGCAATGTTTTGTGACTGGTTTTTAATCCAAGTGTTCTGTATCGTGAAATATAAACTTGTGACTTTCGTTTTGACTACCATGCTTTTTGTATTGTGTCGTTCTAGACTGGTGATTGTGATATGATTTTTGTGTATGGTGTACAGTGTTTTGAGGTTACTCAGGAAATAGCCTCCTCAGTCCTCGGCTGCACCGACATATCGACGGAGCATCGACGAAGCAGTCCGACCGACCCGCAAAGTGGCAGCACCTTTGTTGATTGGTCTACCGGCGGAGCAGCCTGTACACTTTCCAGACCCTGCAGAGCTGACAAAACTTAAATGAGTGGTAGCGAGGATGACTACCAGGACCACCCGTGTCTCCCTTGCCCCACGTTCACTACCACGACGCACACCCTCTACGAGTGGGGCGCCGCCCCCACCAGCGCACCCTCAGACCCATCTGCGCTCATCCATCGAGCCCAGTGTCTACCCGCCGAACAAA
The DNA here is from genome assembly GCA_038277355.1 of Encarsia formosa. Lineage (NCBI taxonomy): Eukaryota > Metazoa > Arthropoda > Insecta > Hymenoptera > Aphelinidae > Encarsia > Encarsia formosa. The sequence goes on along the minus strand of CM076187.1, from coordinate 52,075,305 downwards.
AGCAGGCGCACAAGATACTCGGACGCGGTCAAGCGCCAGGTGGTCGAACTATACTGACAAGGCCGCAAAGGTCCAGAAATAAGTCGTGAGCTGGGGGCCCCCGATCCAACCATCTGGTCATGGATCAGGGCCTTCAAGGGAAGTGGCACGGGCTACGACACATCGACCGTCGTGAGAGCAGCAGCAACAACATCAGCGCCAAGGGCCAGACCAGTTGGCCACAGAGGGGTCCCCGTCATCGACAGCAGCCCCAGTAGCAGCGAGACCAGCTTCGCAGCCCGAACTCCGTCCTCTGCTAAAACACCCACCCCACTGGTACGGCTGATGAGGGCCGAGCGTCTCAGACAAGAGGCCGCCAGAGCCAAGGCCTCGTCAGCCCACAAGGAGGCTACACCACCATCCAGGGGCCAGCAGAGGACGCGGAGGACGATGCTCCGAGACATGTGGGGACAAGCGTCACCAGGAAGCGGCAAACACCACCACCGCCGCTGCAAGAGTCGTCGCCATCAGCGCCGGTAATCACCAGCTCTACCGGCGTGGCCGTGAGACGCCCTGCAATACCTACGGGGGTGGGGCCGGACACCCAGATCGGCCACACAACACCACCACCCCCTTGGTGTCTCACATTGCCGTCGATGGCCACCACCACCACGGTCACGACGTGCACAACGACGACGACGATCATTACGAGCCCGGTGATGTCAGCGACCCCCTACCTGCCACCGCCACCGCAGTTTGCCGTCGTCCTACCATCACAATCACAGGCGGCAACACCTGCATCCCCGGCAGAATCTGAGGGCGCATCGGTGGCCGTGGGCCCAGAAAGGAATACTCCTGTAAGCCCGCCATCATCGCCAGGGTGGCACACGACGTCGAGGCGCTCTTCTAGAGGAGGAAGAAGCAGCAACCACAACCGCAACGCAGTATCCCCTAACTTTTTGACAAACAATGTTTTTAATTTTTTTAACATCTGTGACCGTGACTCTAACCTATATTCTTTCAGGGACGTGCCAGTATCCATCGTCGATGTTTCGGGAGACCCCCAAATTACTGGCTCTCCTGACGCGGGGGGTGGCGCCAGAAGAAAATCGGCTCCTGCACCGGGTGCTGTTTTTGGGCCAGAATTCCCGGAGGTCAGAGTCCCACCACCGACCTTTTTTGAACATACCCCGCGGGGCGGAGGCCTCTCCTCTCCCGACTCTCTCATCGCATTAACCCTGCAGGACCCAGTTGAACGCTCAGTTCGAACCCAGGACGCCCTTTGCCAACGTAGCCGGCGGGGAGGTCGTAATCGCGGTCTAACAGAGGGCCAAGGAGCGTTCATTGAACTGGCGAATCTAGCGGGTGATGCCCATCAGCTGGAGGAGGATGCCCTCCAAGCTGCTGTATTTTTATCCAGGATGACGAGTCGGGAGAGGCGGGGTGCCCGCCGCCGGGGGCGCCACGTCCGCAGGCGTGGCGGTCGTCGACGAGGGTTGAGGAGATCCGGGTTCAATGGCGGTGGCAACAATGTGATGCCAGCCACACAGGGCCACATTGCTCCCGAGGAAGTCCCAGGTCATGACAGGATGACATGGGTAGAGGGGTCTAAGCGCATTCAGGCTCTCTATCGATCTAATCGCAAGAAAGCGGTTCAGGAAGTGCTAGGTGGTCCCTCTCGACACTGTGAAATACCAGTGCAGGAGGTTGAAAAGCACTTCCGGCAGATACATTCTGCGAGAGAGCCTGGAGGCGAGCTTCCCTCTTTGTTCAATGCCGATATGAGCCCAGTGCCGTGCTGTACCAACCTGTGTCGCCCATTCAGACCCGATGAAGTCGCCAGAAAGCTTCGGGGTATGAGTAACTCATCCCCGGGGCCAGTCTGCGTCACGTACGCGGATCTGAGGAAAGCTGACCCGGGTTGTCACGTGCTGACGGCACTTTTCAACGCTTGCCTTAGACTGGGCCCAGTACTGCAGTACTGGAAAAACTCCGACACTGTATTGCTGTTCAAAAAAGGCGAGAGGGACCAAATCGAGAACTGGTGGCCCATCGTGATGGGGGATACCACCCCCAAACTCCTCTCCTCACTTGTCGCCGATCGCCTCACCTGCTGGGCCATGGCTAACAAGAGAATAAGCGCGTCCCAAAAAGGCTTTCTCCCGTACGAGGGATGCCATGAGCATAATTTTATCCTGCAAGAGATTCTGCGCGACGCAAAGTCCAAAGGGAAGGAAGTTGTGGTCGCGTGGCTGGACCCTACCAATGCTTTTGGCTCGGTCCCCCACGCTTCTATCTTCAGTGCCCTCGAGCAGCACCTGGTCCCGGAGCCGATCAGGAAGTTGATCGCATCAGCGTACGACGGCGCGACCTCCTGCGTCAGGACAGCGGATGACATCACCGAACCCATTCCCATTGACTCGGGCGTGAAGCAAGGGTGTCCCATGAGCCCAATAGTCTTTAACCTCACACTGGAGCCGATCATGAGGGCAGTTGCGGCGTCTGGTGGGGGTTACTGCGATCTGCGGAGGACGCTGCTAAGGCTGTTGGCCTCACCTTCAACCCTGCAAAATCTGCCACCCTACATCTGAAAGGGAGGGGTATCAGTGTGGTCAGAAGAACGCAGTTTAGCATACAGGGCGAGGTGATGCGCGCCCTAGACCGTGGCGAAGCCTATGAGCATCTGGGTACCCCAACGGGCTTTCAGGTCAGGCAAACGCCGTATACCGCCATAGAGGAACTGACAGCGGACATCCGTGCGATCGACGGTTCACTGCTGCCCCCCTGGCAGAAACTTGAGACAGTGGCTACTTTTATCCTGCTACGCATGGACTTTTGTCTGCGGGGGTCAGACGTGAGAAAGGGTCCACTTAGGGAGGCTGACAGGGAGTTGAAAAGAATTGCTAAGAGATGGATGAATCTCCCCCGACGTGCGAGCGCCGAGCTGGTCTTCATCCCTCCATACATGGGGGGGGGGGCGGGGAGGGCTCTTGCCTCTCGCGGACATGGCTGATATCCTTACCATCGTCTTATGCCTTTAAACTCTTGAGCTGTAAAGACACGTGCATGGTGAATGTGACCATGACTATGTTGCGGGAGACTGTATCCAAACGAGTGGGCCACCCCGCCGACGAGCATGATATGGCAAACTATCTGTCGGGCTCCCTAGAGGGGGAATTTGCAAGACCATCATCAAGTGGTTCCTCAATATGGTCGAGAGCCAGGAACGCAACCAGACGGATGTCCCCTGTCTTGGGTCTGAAATGGTGGTGGACTACCGAGCGTGCCGAACTCTCGTTGGAGAATTTCTCGTTGGAGTGCCGTCGTCCAGACAACAGGGACGACAATGACATCATTATCATCCCGCCCATGGATCGCGGACAGGTCGTGCGGAGACTGAGGGCCGCACTGGTGGGGCACTATGGGGAGAAGGTTCTTTCCAAGCCAGATCAAGGCAAAGTGCTCGAGGTAACCATGCGGAATAATGTCAGCAATCACTTCCTTCGCAATGGCAGTTTCACCCGCTTCGCTGATTGGCGTTTTATACACCGCGCGCGCCCGGGGGTGGTATGTCTAAATGCCACCATGCGCTGGAAACCTCCTGGGATGAGGCAATGCAGGAAGTGCGGTGACCTTGACACACTCCCCCACGTGCTTCAGCACTGCGGCGTTCACTCTGACGCCAGCACCAAACGCCACGATGCCATTGGTTCGCAGTAGGCTCGCCAAGGCCAGTAACGTTCCTGGGGGAATCAGGGTAAACCGAGCCGTCAGAGGCGTTGACGAGGAACTCGCCAGACTGCGGCCCGATCTGGTGATCTGGAATGAGATCACGAGGAAGATCGCGATCGTCGATGTAGCCGTGCCCTTTGAAAACCAGATAGAGAGGTTCTGTGAAGCAAGAGCGAAGAAACTTGATAAGTATAGCCCGCTCGCACAGAACCTGCAAGGGCAGGGTTACACGGTCAAAGTGGAAGCGTTTGTCGTCGGCGTCCTTGGCGGCTGGGACCCAGGCAACGAGCGGGTCATGGGACTCCTCAACATCAGCCCGTTTTATGCGCGGATGATGAGGAGACTCATTATCAGCGACACTATTATATGGTACCGAAACATCTACGTGGAACACCTTTCGGGGATCAGACAGTACTAATTCTGTGTTTTTTTTTTGTTTTTTTGTTTTTTTTTTTTTTTTTCTTCTTATATTTATCTTTTGTATATTGCGTTTTATTATTTGTTGTATCGTTTGGTCTGTCTGACCTAGCCTGGGCTTACCAGGGCACGTCCTTTTAATTATTTTCTTGTACATAATGCATTCGTTTTATTTGATATTATTGTAAATCGATTTTTCTTAACTTATCTTTCATTATCTTTTGTTCGATAGCGAATGGACTGCATATATGATTTTGCCCGTGCGTGTATGAAATAAATTAAAGAATCGAGATTAATTTTATGAAAAATCAATGTAATGCGTTGAATCAATTAAAGCAATAAAATTAGTAGTTATAACAATAAAAAGTCAGTTTTTAAGCTTTAGTTAAATTTCAAGTTATTAGTAGTTTGACAGCTGCGACGAGAGAGGAGTCGTCTCGGCTCGCGTCTGATGTTGGCTACGAAGAACAAAAAAATCTCTCAGTCAAATTTCGAACATTCCGCCCACCATCGTTTCTTCCAGGAAACGATTTTCACGATTTTGGTTGAGGGACATTAGGCGTTGACGAATCGTCTATCCGTTCGAGGATGACCAGCTTTTGGATATGACGTCGGAAGGTCGAGTAGGCGTTGCGGACGGTGTACTCCCTGGTTTCGCCAACCTTGGGAGGGTGTACCGTGATGATACGTCCCAGTGGCCACTTTGTAGGTGGTGTCAGCTCGCTTTTTACTAGCACAAGATCGCCGACTTTGAGGGGCTTTTAGCTCGTTGCCATTTCGGTCGCTGCGGCAGCGAGGTGATGTACTCAGTGGACCAACGGTTCCAGAAGTGTTGAGCCATTTGTGTAGTAATTTGCCAGCGTCGGCCAGCAGGAATTTTCTCGTTCGTATAGTCTGGTTCAGGCACTAAAAATGACGAACGTGAAATCAAAAAATGAGCAGGTGACAAAACATTTAAATCGGAAGGATCGACAGTTAGAGCATTAAGCGGTCGTGAATTGATACACGCTTCAATTTTACAAAGTAAAGTAGTTAATTCAATAAGAGTAAGCAAAGTGTCACCCATTACTCGTCGAAGATGGTGTTTTACTGACTTTACCGCAGCTTCCCAGTATCCACCTGTGTGAGGAGCAGCAGGAGGATTGAAGCTCCAAGTTGTGCCATCATTGGCCAAAACTTTGGCAATGGTTTGCCATTGAGTTGAAGCTCCCGTGAACAGCTCTCGTAAGTCTTCGTCAGCTCCAATGAAGTTTGTGCCACAGTCGCTGTAAAGCTCTCGACAATGACCTCGACGAGAAGAAAAGCGTTGAAATGCCGCTATGAAGGCTTCTGCCGTATAATCTTCGACAGGCTCCAAATGAACAGCTCGTGTACTAAAACAAATAAAAAGTGCGACATAACCTTTACAAGTACCTTTACCCCTGTGCTTGGTTATTCGCATCGAAATCGGGCCTGCGTAGTCCACGCCAGAACACTCGAACGGAAAGTTTGGTCTTAATCGTGCGGCTGGAAGATTGCCCATGAGCTGACTGATAGTTCAAGCTGCATGTCTTTTGCACTTCTTGCAGTTGTGAATCACAGTCTTGACAGCGCTTCGACCCTTGGGAATCCAGTACTGTCGACGTAGAGTGCCAAGAGTCAGCTGCGTTCCATCGTGCAGTTTTTTTTCGTGAGTGTCCAGCATGATGAGTTGAACGAAGTTACCTTCGCTCACAAGTATCAATGGATGCTTTGCGTCGTGGTCCAGCAAAGCGTTGTGAAGACGTCCACCAACTTGTAATAAGTCGTTTTCTAAAATTGGATTCAAACTTATTAAAGGGCTTTTTACCTTAACTTCTTTATTTTTTAGAAGCTGGGAAATTTCATCAGGAAACTGCACTTGTTGATGTAAATAAACCCAAAGCAGCTGAGAGTTTTCAATCTCTGCCGGCATTACGATGTATCGCCGTTTCGATTCCAAATAAGCCTGTAAGTTAATAAATTTGAGTTTACAAATTTTAAGTTTTGAGTTATTCAATGAAACTTTCTGGCCTGAAGATAAATTTAAGTTTCCTCCCGATTTTGAACGAGTGTTGAGTCCGGGACCTCCTTTACTCTGGACAAGACGGCTCTGCAGCACTCGCTGTTCAAGCTTAAAAATGAATTTCAAAGCTTGGGAAGTTATTCGGAGCAATTTTTTCAAAGAAGAATATTTACAGCAAAGATCCCAAACTTCGGGCACCTTTTTTGTGTCAAATGAGCACTTGGAAATGCTGAAGCATTTTCGAAAGCAGCTCGGACCTCGATAGGTTTATGAGCGGATAAGTCATCAGGCAGAGTCGACCATGGGGAGGAAGAATCTCTGAGCCAACTTGGACCTTGTCACCACAACTCACAACTCTCAAGTTGTTCAGGAGATATGCCTCTAGAGGCCATATCTGCTGGATTGTCTTTCGATCGGACGTGATGCCAATGAGCATCTGGAACTAACGCACCTATATCCGCGCAACGAGTGGCAACATAAGTTTTCCACCTTGAAGGATGGTCTCGAAGCCAATACAACACATCCCTAGAGTCGGACCAAAGATGTATTGAATCAATCTTGATTGGCATTATGTCACGATAATGACTGACTAGATCAGCAAGCATGTGAGCTGCGTTGAGCTCCAATCTGGGTAGGGTCATGGTTTTGAGAGGAGCTACTCTAGTTTTTGCTAACTGTTGAGTAACCTTGATTTGAGATTCAACACATCTCAAGTAGATGATAGCACCAAGCACGCTCTGAGGCATCTGCAAAACGATGAATTTTGCAAAAATCAAGGTTAGGTGACCAATTTATGTATCTAGGAATACGAATGGTATTAATGGATGAAAGCTTACCACGCCAATTTAACCATTGATCGCTAAGATCTCTTGGAAGAGGATCGTCCCAATCACTCTTCAATAGCCATAGAACTTGAATAAAAATCTTAGCACAGACTACGACAGGGGCTAACCAACCCATAGGATCAAAAATCCTGGCAATTTGCGGCATGACTACTCTTTTTGTCAATACAGCCGCATTGACAGAGCAATCAATTTTGAAAACAAAACAATCCTCACGATTTCTCCACCCAATTCCAAGAACTGTGGAGGGATTGTTCGATTCTTACCAAAAATCTGGGTCAGTTGCGAGAACATCAGATGGTAACCATTCTAATAATCGTGGATCGTTAGCTTGCCATTTACTCAAGGGGAAACCGCCCATCGTGAGCAAATTTATCAAAGATTTCTGTTTAGACAAGGCTTCCTCTATTGTGGATGCGCCAGACAAAGAGTCGTCCATGTAAGTCTCTTCATCAACAACTTCAGCTCCCTCAGGATACTGATGACGGTAATCCTCAGCAAACTGTTGCAAATCAACTATTGCTATAAAAGCAGAGCAACCCATGCCGTAAGTAGCAATCGATAAATAATGCGTGTGTACATGTTTTTTATCTGAGTCACGCCACAAAATGGCTTGGAACGGTTGATCTTCGATTGCAACCTTTATTTGTCTGTACATTTTGACAATGTCAGCGATAAAAACATAGAGATATATGCGCCATCTGCAAATGATATCGAGCAACTCAGGCAACAAGTTTCGACCTGTGTGGAGGAAGTCATTCAATGAATTACCAGTCATGGTTTTACACGAAGCATTAAAAATTGTCCGAAGCTTAGTAGAAACACTTTTTTCTTTAAGTACGACATGATGTGGTAAATAGTACCTAGTCGAATCAAGAGTCTCACTATCAGTAGACAAAATACGATGCATGTGCCTTAAGTCTTCATACCGTTGCATGAACTTAACGTAAAGATCTTTAAAACGTGAATCTTTCTCAAACCTTTTTTCCATTCTATACAACATCTGAGTAGCAGAGTTAAAAGATGACCCTAACTGATCGAGGGTAGGCTAAGCAAAATTTTTAAATGGTAGCCTGACTACGTAACGACCAGAAGAATCCCGAGAGTGGTATTGAAATGATCTACACACTCTTGTTCCTCAGGAGTGAACAACCGCTTTTTGGGCAATTCTTCCTGCCGCCAGAAATTCTGCAAAGTTTTGGACAAATCATCCTCAACTTTACAATACAAAGAAACGAGATTTTAGGTTAAAGGCTGATCGACTGATGGAACTGCACCCATCAGTATCCATCCCAAAGTCGATTTGATAGCTACAGGCTGACTGATGTAATCCTTAACGATCCCACCGAGCTGAATTTGAGCATAAACGTCTGCGTCTAAAAGAACGTCGATCTGAGAGTTATCCAAAAAATTCGGATCAGCTAGCTCTAAATTCTGAAGGTACGAGAATGAAACAGCCCTACTTACTTTAGGAGGCGAGTAAACAGCGACTTTGGGAGCAACCAAGGCTTCGACCTCGTAAGAGTAGCTCGATTGAAAATGTGGCTGAATTCTGAACCGAGTTGATTTTTTAGCAGTGAAAACTGCTTGTCCACCTGCACTAGTCACTGGCAAGTTTACGGTTTTACTTTGCAACCTTAACTGTTGACAAACGAATTCTTAAACGATGGAAGTCTGAGAGCGGTTATCGAGCAAAGCTCGAGCCAAAAATCTAAAGCCGTTAGGTGCTACGAGAATCACACGCGCGGTAGCTAGCAAAACACCTTTCTTGCAGGACTGATTGCCTGAAACTGGGGTCACGAGACAATTATTTGTCTGATTTCCTGGAAAAGAATACTCAGATTTGTCAGTCGATGTTGATGGCGAAGGCTCCGTTTGTACAAAAGAAGCAGGAGGTTTCTTATCGAAATGCAAAAGACTGTGATGTCTGCCTTTGCACTGACGACAAGTACAAGTTGAAAGACACTTTTTCAAGAAGTGATCTCCTAAACAATTAAAAAAAAGTTTCTTTGACTCAACGAAACTCTTCCGATCGATGGTTGTCTTGTTCTTAAAAGAATCACGCCTTGAAAGATAACGAGATTGACCACACAATGGACAAGGAGGTACCTTGTTACCCTTTGATGAATTCTTGCTTGATTGAGTTTGAGTCAAATTAACAGAGGAATTAATTCTCTCTTTGTTACCTTAGCTTGTAAGGACAGCTGATGACTGCTTGTTAGTCACACTAGAACTGATGCTACTTTCAATTGACTCTAAAATCATGATCTGAGTACGAAGAAACTCTTTGATTTTGGCCACAGTAGGCATGGTAGCTGTATTGCCTTGGAATTTCTCCCAATCTTTACGAGTGTTACCGTCGAAACGACTCGCTGTAATAAAAACTAAGAGATCGTCCCATTGATCAGTGGGTCGACCTAAAGATTGAAGTGAATCGATAGGGTCGAAAGTCTCTCGCAAAATCCGCTTGAGCTCTGATGACGACTCTGACTTAGCGGGTTTGACTGCGAAGAGCTCAGCCAAATACAGATTAATAACCCTACGTTCGTTCTCGTACTTCTCTGTCAGCTTTTCCCAAGCTTTCGGATAGTTATCATCCGTCAATGGTAAGTTTTTTACCATGACAAGAGCTTCATCTTTGAAATGAGTCCTGAGGTAATAAAACTTGACCACATTAGGAACATCGTCCTTTCGATGAATCATAGCCCTATACACATCACGAAAATTTTCCCACTCCGAATATTTCCCTGAAAAACTGGGAATATCAATCTTTAGAAGGGATTGATAAAAACTATGAATGTCCTGATTGACAGTGTGATCATGATTACCTTGAGTGGCATTGAGAGCTCGAGTGACTTGATTCTCATCCAAAGTAAAAAAGAAATCTTTTCAATCACCTTTCCTGTCGTAATAAGAATCGGTGATTGCATCAAACAATCGTGAGGAGAAATAGTTGTGATTTGGAGGAGGTTTCAATCCGAGAATTTTCGAATGAATTGATGAAGCTTGAGCGTACAGCGTCTCTAGCTCCTCTAAACGAGATTGACCCTTACCTCGAGTCATTTTATCTTGGCCTTTCTTTCTGAAATTTTCAAAGGAATTGGTAATCCTTGAGTGGAAAGTTTGCTGAGCAGCAACGTAATCTTCCATGTTGAATAAATGAGATTATTCAATCAACGATCAAAAAAACATTAAAAAAAAAAAAAAAAAAAAAGAAATAATTGTCGAACGAGGGCGACTTTGAAAAACGTACTATAACTTTCAATGAAGAGTGTCAGGATAGTGGGGTTAAAAATAATATTTTGTCAAACACTCAGCAGCGTGGAACAGCGAGGGCCCACTAACAACTCAGAAAAACTGTGAGGTTAGCTTATTGTTTAACCTGACCACTAACCTAGTGAGAGTTAGATCTCAAAATTTTAACTTGAAAACGATGAGTTCAAGTTGAAAATTGCGTAAAAGAGGTACTTTTAACGATTGAGAAAAAAAAGACTAAATATCAAAAGAAAGTAACTAGGTTAATAAAAAGAATTTTTTCACCAACTGAATCAAGAGTTTCGAAGATCCTTGTCCCGTGCCGCGTGAGATACTCCGGAAACATCCGATTTTAGCAGCTGAAGAAAAAAACGGAGGACGACGCTGACAGCTGAAATCGAACCGTAGACTGGATGACGATGATGATCCAAAAGCCAAGTAACCTAGTTTGAAAACTTCCCAATGAAATTAGTAAAGCACTCAAAAAAATATTCTCGAATGAATAAAAATATTGAAAAATTTTTAGTTCAAAACGAAAATAAATCATCCATACTTCTTGAACTATTTTTCTTAACCTTAGTAAACAAACGAGGTTATTTAGATCGAAAAAGAAAATAACTTAAAAAAGGAAAAAAATATCGAAAAATCAAGCGACCTGAGTTTTGTTCCACGGATTTTTAAGAGCGCTCGCAGATTACGACTTCGAAGCTCTTTCCGCTTGTAGGAACGATGACTCGAACGGCAGATCTCTCGAAGAACGCAGAGTAGATAATTCACCAAACCACCAAAGAATTGATTTTTCAATTGATCTCGATGACACCAGTATATCCGGCTCGAAGGACCAAAATGTTCGATAGCGAATGGACTGTATATATGATGTTGCCCGTGCGTGTATGAAATAAATTAAAGAATCGAGATTAATTTTATGAAAAATCAATGTAATGCGTTTATCCAATTAAAGCAACAAAATTAGTAGTTTTAACAATAAAAAGTCAGTTTTTAAGCTTTGGTTAAATTTCAAGTTATTAGTTGTTTGACAGCTGCGACGAGAGAGGAGTCAGTAGTATAGTAACACTATGGCGAATGTAAACAAAGATGATTCACCGCAGCGAGCAGTTTCGCGCGGTGGGGGCGGCCGGTTACGCGGTTGAGGCGACTGCTCGCGGGTGCTGCGGGAGGGGGTGCTCGGGGCCGCTCGGGAAGGAGGAGGGCTTCCTGGCGCTGCGAGCGGCCTCGCGCGGTGGCGGGGGCTGGTGCCGCGGTCGAGGCTGCTGCTCGCGGGTGCTGCGGGAGGTGGTGCTCGGGGCCGCTCGGGGAGCAGGAGGAGGGCTTCCTGGCGCTGCGAGCGGCCTCGCGCGGTGGCGGGGGCCGGTGACGCGGTCGAGGCGGCTGCTCGCGGGTGCTGCGGGAGGTGGTGCTCGGGGCCACTCGGGGAGCAGGAAGCCCTCTGGCGACGGTGACGAGGCAGACTCCGCGGAAGCGAAGGTCGCTGAGGCGGCTGCGCTCGGATGTCGCGGCTGCTGAGGGGGGGGGGGGGTCTGACCGGCTTTGCTGCTGCCTCTGCAGGAGCTGCTGCTGCGTCTGTATCTTGTTCGAAGGTCGCTGAGGCGGCTCCTGACACCAACGACGGTGCTGACTCCACAGAAGTGAAGGTCGTTGCGACTGCATTTAGATTACGTATTCTTCAAGAGATTATTTTATTCTCGATCGGGATTTTTTTTTTTTTTTTTTTTTTTTTAAATTAATAAGAAATCAAAGAAATTAGAAATTAATGATAACAATTTTTAATCCATTGAAAAAATACTTTGAATATACTTTGATACTAATTAATGTTACTTTAATACTAACTAATTTTACTTTTTTTTTTTTTTTTTTTTTTTTTTTTTAAAAGAAAATATGATTTGAGTCGCCGTCGGCTGAACGCTGCTGTAGCAACACGAGCACATGGCGCGCGCACGACACATACAAACACACATATGTTCACCACCCGGGAAGGCTCTCCCGGCCTAGGTCGCGCATGTACACTCACATACACCACACACGGGTTCCGATTCTCCGTCGAGGAGTTTTCGGCGACGGAGGAGGTGCGCAGCGCGTGTCGGCAGACGACGCAACTGCGTCGACAGGCGCGTGCGCGCATACTCAACACAGTAGACGCGGGCGTGAGTGTAGTTTATTTTTTTTTGTTTTTGTGCGTTGCGCGGACAATGTGTGCGTGTAGGGGAGAGAGAGAGAGAGAGTATGTGCGCGAGGAATAAAGTTAGAGTAGTGAATGCCTCGTGTGCGTTACTTTAATTTTTTTTGGATTTTCGCGCGTAGTATAGGTGGCGTGGCGATCGCCACCGGAAGATTGTAGACGGGAGCGTGATTGGGTGTTGTGGCGTGTATGTGTCTGATTGGTGGACATATGACTGTTCCTCGAGTGTGAATGAGGCTTGGTTAGATTAATTTGTGTTGATTGGCTGAGAGTGTTTGGAGGGGATGGTGAAGAAGGAAGTCGAGTCAGAGAGACGCGGGGAGCGTCACTCTGTTCTCAGTAGCCACGGTGTGAGGTAGTGTTTTTGAGAGTGTGATTTTTTTTAGTTTCTTTGAGTAGATTTTTTCTAAGTTCCCCTTTTCCTATTTTCTTTAGTCGAGTTTGTAGACAATTTTTTTTTTTTCTTTATTTTACAGCTAGGTACGAGAAGAAATCGAACTTTGGGTTATCTCTTATACCGAGAGTTAAAAAAAAAACCAGAGAGTAGCCATTTTGGGGCAATCAGAGAATTTTCTGGAATTTTTGTGAACGTAAGGTTTTTTTTTGATTTATTTCATTGAAAATTTTATAAAGCATGGTTTTCCGGAAATTTGTGTATTGTACGCGGAATGAAATTTCTATTTGGATATTAGTAGTATAGTAACACTATGGCGAATGTAAACAAAGATGATTCACCGCAGCGAGCAGTCTCGCGCGGTGGGGGCGGCCGGTTACGCGGTTGAGGCGGCTGCTCGCGGGTGCTGCGGGAGGGGGTGCTCGGGGCCGTTCGGGAAGGAGGAGGGCTTCCTGGCGCTGCGAGCGGCCTCGCGCGGTGGCGGGGGCTGGTGCCGCGGTCGAGGCTGCTGCTCGCGGGTGCTGCGGGAGGTGGTGCTCGGGGCCGCTCGGGGAGCAGGAGGAGGGCTTCCTGGCGCGGTGGCGGGGGCCGGTGACGCGGTCGAGGCGGCTGCTCGCGGGTGCTGCGGGAGGTGGTGCTCGGGGCCGCTCGGGAAGCAGGAAGCCCTCTGGCGACGGTGACGAGGCAGACTCCGCGGAAGCGAAGGTCGCTGAGGCAGCTGCGCTCGGACGTCGCGGCTGCTGCGGGGGGGGAGGGGGGGTCTGACCGGCTTTGCTGCTGCCTCTGCAGGAGCTGCTGCTGCGTCTGTATCTTGTTCGAAGGTCGCTGAGGCGGCTCCTGACACCGACGACGGTGCTGACTCCACAGAAGTGAAGGTCGTTGCGACTGCATTTAGATTACGTATTCTTCAAGAGATTATTTTATTCTGGATCGGGATTTTTTTTTTAAATTAATAAAATAGTTTAAGGAATCAAAAAAATTAGAAATTAATGATAACAATTTTTAATCCATTGAAAAAATACTTTGAATATACTTTGATACTAATTAATGTTACTTTAATACTAACTAATTTTACTTTTTTTTTTTTTTTTTTTTTTTTAAAGAAAATATGATTTGAGTGAAGAGGAGGAGGTGGATATTTAAAAAACAATCCAAGTATATATTTATTTTAAATTTTATTCTTAATTTTTTAAAGATTTACATACACAAAACTTTTTACAATTAATCATCGAAAGTAAACGCAAATTGAAAATTACCAATATACGTGGCATAAAATTTATTTTCATCAATTTTCTCCAATACTTTTTCCCAAAAGGACTCATGTTTCGTCAGAGCATCCGAAATTTTTTGAGGCAGATAAATAGCAAATTCGTTATCAAAGGTAGCCAAAACTTTGCGTCCATATTTTGTTGTCGTCTTGTTTACAGATGTCACTTTGTATTTGTGATTTATGTCTAGCTGCTTTAAGTTTTTACGGGGTAAATCAGGTGCTTGAGATATACCGTTGAGCCAGTCGATGCCTACTTCTTCTGCAGCCATATTTTCAAGCCTGGAACAAATTTTTTTGATTAATTCAAGAAAATTAATAAATAAAAGGTAAAAATAATAGAGATCGACAAATCTACTTACAAGTATTTCAAGGAAGATGACTTTCAAAAATCCGAGAGCTCGTTTATTGGCTTTTGTTCGGCTGGTAAAGAGTAGGGGGCCAGTTAAGTCGAAGGCTGTACACTTTGTGACTGATGGAAAGACTGACTTTCGTCGTACAATTTATAGGTATAAATATTGTAAGCCCCGCAAATGCAGCATTGGCGTTTTACAAAGTCCTGACAACGTGATTTTACAATAAAGACATTTTTGCACTACTACTTTGTAAACAATGTATGACACAGCCGCCGTTACCCGTAAATTGATAATTATCACGTGATTTGTGTTTAATAAAAGATCTTGCAATAAAATCATTTTTTTTCAAGTCATCAGAAAAATTATTTAGAAAAGCTTCGAAACCCAATCCGTTAGTCATATAATGTAAAAACATTAAACAATATTGACCACATACGTCGGATGTCTCACTTTGAAATTGTTTAACATTCCATTTTAAATGCTTACAATTTTTGCGCAAAGTTTTAATATGATTGGGTATGAACGGGGGTATACCGTAGCTATCTAGATAATGCCCAAAACCGTGTGAATCTACATGTATAGCAACCCAATGCATACCAGGTTGAGTGTGATTATCAGTGTGAAATACAAAGGCCGTCGGTTTCATCCACACCCATGGAATCCGATCCGCAGGGAACACACCGATAGTATGTGAGGGCATCAGCGACAACTTGTTTAGAATCTGCAGGCTGTTCATTGTAAAATATTACAGGTGAACTTAAAGGGAAATCTTTATTTAAGCTTTGAGATTTAGATAACAAGTATGCTTTAATTCGATAGACGTTATTTAAAGCACAAGCAAATTTTAAATAATTATTTTTTACAGCGTGATTTATACAGTACTTATCGCTCCATGGTAGGTTATTAAATGACGGACAGTTCGTATCGTACTCTAAATTAATAACTTCTCTAGTAGTCATTTTATGAAACATTAACCACTTTTCTTTACCCCTAACATAAGTTTTATCGACACTTTTAAAAATATCGCTGAGCGTACGATTGAGCGTTTTCAAAGTCACACTCCCTTCTAAATAATCTATGCCGTGTTGATTTCTTGTCAACCAATTATTCTCTTTACGAACTTCACAAGGTAGCGAATCTACTCGGTGCACAGCGCTAACAATCCAATGCGCGACAAATTCATTTTTTAAAGATAACAAAGCTATTTCTTTAGGCACCAACTTGTTATTTTTATCTTTGAAAAATTGAACATCTGCAATGAGTTCCATTGTAGGACTCTATTTCGTTAACTAACTAATTTTTTTAACGAGACTAACTTTATATACTTAAAAAGCGACATCTAGTGATTCATCCGCTAAAGTCTACAAGCACCTGCCTCGACGCGTCAATTTCTAAAATATTTTCATATTCCGAATAAACTATACAATTTACTGTTTCGGTCAGAGGATCGTCAAATCTAACATCTATTCTAACGCTACCGTGTTTAATTAAATTCCAATGAGTACACTCATTTGCAGATAAGTCAGGTGTTAAATCGAAAGCAAAAAGGCAGTAGCCATCAGGGTAAGACTCGCGAGGTATGTTATTACCCTCGTTAAGAAAATGAACACCAGTACCCGAAAATAGAGAGTGATAACAATCTATATAAGCGCCGTTTTTTTTGAAATCAGGCTGTAAAGGTTTCGATGGTACCTGTACACCGTCAACATACAGACATAGAAAATTAATGTTAAAATTTTTAAAGTTGAAGGGATTAAGGTGACGATCACCGTTGAAAGCTTTATTATTAATAAAACCTAAAATTATTCTTTTTGGAAGTTGCCCTAAAATGACGTTATCTAAGGTTTCACCGTGAATACCGCTGTGCATCGTGATAGATTTTGTTTCTACGCGCGTAAGGGGGTACTTACTAGTTGACTTTGAAAGCGCTCTAGCATGAGCTAACAAAACACTAGGACTGATTTTTACACGTCGCACTAATAAAGACGCTTCTTCGATATGAACAGAGTAGCATCCTACAGGATCCATAAGACTAAAAGCATCTCTCGATTTTACTAAGCAAACTCTCACTTCGACGCCATTTATTAATAATTTTTCTTGATTGAAGACATCTCCGTGTAAATGGCCAATTAGATCCACAGATTTTTTGTAGTTGAAAAGTTTTCTACGAGCTTCGAGGCCACTGTTTGCTGTTCCTAGGTCATCCATATTTTTAGCTGTATCGTCGTACCAAAGAACGCTTGTCAAATGAGATTTTTTGGCAGCGGGACCGTAGTTGAGTAAAGTTTCTATGTACGCTCTATAAGCGTAAGCATGATTGGGTGGCGAAACAGCTTTTTGATTGAAAAAGACATCCACTTGGTTAAACAGGGAGTGCATAAAATTGTTAACAGGTCCAACTTTTTTTGCTTCTTCCTCTGAAGATTCTTTTGGAATTGTACCTCTTAAAGCTACTCTCAAACTCAACATCGTGTGGGTTAAATCGAGATATTCGTCTCCCGTACCAGTGATAACAAACTCTATAGGTAAATCGTTAGTGAGCGAAGATATTGGTTTACATTGAACGTACTTTGAACTTTCTATAGCTGTTAAGGTTGGAGGAATATCGAATAACAAGAGCTCCGATTTTAAACACTCGCACGATTGAGTATGTAGAAACGCCATTTTGCTGATTAATCAAAAAAATCTCTTGCACTTCTTTTCACAATTTTTTTCTTTTTTTTCTTTGTTTTATTTTTTTTTTTTTGTACTTCTCTTAAGTATTTTATTTTATTTTATTTTTTTTCTCTTGCGCTTGCAAACAGTCCCAGAGTCGGCTAACAACTGCAAAGCGCTCATGCCGCGAGGCCTTTTATAACCTGATCCTTTCATCATCATCATTGCATCCAATTTATCTTCGGCTTTACGCTTCAAGTTCATTCCCGACTCACGTATGCGATTGCGCAGTGACTCTTTTACCGGAGTATTTTGAGTCACGTCGGTCACAACGTTCATACCAGCACGAAAAGCTTCTTTGCCAACGGCTCGAGCACCACTCGATAGTAAAGGCAGAACTCGCCGAAAGATGCCCGCAAGAAAAGAGCCTATGCCTCCATGACCTCTTTGATAGGGAGAGCCGATAAAAATATGACCAACACCTTTTCCAGCACCTCCACCATTTTGAAGGTAAAAAAATTCGTCGTTGCGTTCCATATCCATTTTTTTTTTCAATAGTTTAATCCGTACGCTTGAAATGTAGTGTCACTGCCAACGTACCAAAATCAAATGGTATTGGTTCACCATTTTCATCTCTTATATCGATTTCGATAGTCTCAAAAGAATTAAAAAGTAGATCTAAATACATGGGTGGGGAGAAACTTTTGATTCGAAGACCTCCGTAAGTGTATTCATCGGTACCCAGAGAGACAACGCGTAGCAATCGAGTTTGCACGTCACCTGTAAAATACGGCTCACAAATGTCTGTGCAAACCATCAACATCGATGGTAGACAGTTTGAAAGATTAGCAGGGCGAATTCCAACAATCGCCTCGTTTGATTCAAATATATTAACACTGTTGAGGTCTAAACCAAGAATAGTTTTTATTCGCGCAGAGAGATTCACTTTATGGTTGAAACCTGCACACTCAGCTCCAGTGCACAGACGTTTAACAGATACATAATCACCGCGTTCAATGCCAAACTCTAGATGATTTTTTGTACAGGCCAAATTATTGAGTTCGTGAATAAAAGTTTTTATATCTTTATAAATGCCCGGCGATACAGTTGAAGTCGAAGAAGTTGTTTCTTGATCTTCTTCACCCGTGTCAGAGGTTAAATTAGTTTCATAAACAGCAGTCAAAGCCTGTGTTTTTTCTGCGCCGAGTAACAAGTAATCTATCGTCAGTTTCTTTCGGTATCGTATTACAGAAACTAATGTCTCATCGCGCTCAAGTGGAATGTGTTGAAAGGTCAATGGAATCCTTATCTCTGTTAAAGTGACTGCCCAGGCACCGTGTAAGCGTATCTGATGAGGTAGCTGCGTGACGAAGCGAGTTGTAGTATTGTCAGGGTAATAATGCATGCTACTGTTACTGGGAAGAACAATATAAAATTGATCCTTCATTTTAGATTTTTCAATTGACTTGCTTTGATCCAAGAGCAAAATTTTTCTGGATAACCACGCCACTGAACAAAAAATTCTTTCGAGCGACCACTGGTTCTAGTTTTTAAAATTTTTTCGACGTCAGAAAAAACCTTTTTTAAATCTTTTTTTACGCGACTAAGCTCTTCCTCGTAGAAAAATCCATCGATTTCTTCATCGGCTAAATCTTTTAGGTGATAAACAGGAGGATATCTAGTCAAGGATTTCCGAGAAATCTTGAATAACTCCAAGGTCCAGCCACTCTCGTAACCTTTCGGAAAAACGTTTCGAGCTCGACTGACGCGCACCAGGTCGTTCACGTTATATTTAGGAACTCTGACGATGGGGCTTTCGTAACGATGATTGATGTTTCTACGAGCTTCAGCAGCGTTATCAAGGGTAACGGACGCCGGTGTCATTTTTGTAGCTGTGTGTTTAGTATGATTATAGGCTTCTACAATGTTAGACAAAACATCTAAATATCTATGCGTGTTTTTATGCGTTAAATATCTGTAAATTCGCTCTTCTATTGATCTTATAAATGTCTCTACGATCGCGGCTTTAACATCGGGACTACGGACAACGCGGTACAATATATTTTTGTTTTTCAGGTAAAGTTGAAACTCGCGATTTACAAACTCCTTACCTTTGTCGAATTGCATGGGAACGGGAACTCGGTTGTTAGACTTTTTGAATATATTATCGAAAGCAAGAATTACGCTTTTTGCAGATTTGTTTTTTATCGGCTCAACCCATGAATATTTACTCACAACGTCTATAATGGTAAGAAGATAAGCGTAATTATTGTTGTAAGATTTTAGGGACCTCATGTCCATCAAATCAATTTCCCATACATCATCCATGTTACGAACGTTGTAATGGCGTCGAGGAAACCGTCTTCTCACCTGCTTATGTAAGTTATAGGTATCTTGACCTTTGAGCCAGCTTAAAACCTTCGGTTTACTATATTGCTTTCTTGTAGAGTGTAAAAGATTGTTTGCACCCGCGTAGGCCGTGTCGCGAGGTAGGCCGTAATACAAGCTTTGCAGTCGTCTATGCATTTTTTTTATCACTATTTTTATTATTATTATTCTTCTTCTTCTTCTGCAAAGGTTGGCAGTTTACTGACTTTGTCTTCTTCTTGTCCTTCCTCTTGATGGCTTTTTTTATTCGATTGAAAAATTTTTCAAATGTAATCTTGCTGACCATGCAGCAGGCCGTCATCATTGCAACTGTTCTTTCATCGGGAGGAGTCTCACCGGCTAACAAACGAGAAAATGTTTTTTCGGCAAGCACGCGATCAGCTTGACGGCGGTTGGCCTTTTTATCAGCGTATGCTATATCGTGTTCACGACACGCTTCGTCTAGAGGATTGATGCCTACGTCACCACGATTCAAACGCTCGGACAATTTTGTACCGGGACCGTAAACTTATAACCTAGTACATGCATTTCAAAAGGCATCAGGTCTACTATAGCATCCAAAGCACTTTTTTCTTCCTCTTCGCTCTCAGGGAGAGTAGCGTTTTTTACAGAAACTTCCATCTTCCCTGGTTATTTAATTTTTGTTTTTTCGGAGTTCCGGTAGCGATTGAATTTTTTTCCAAAGCCTTTTTAGCGTTTCTCTTTTGCCGTCTCGACAAACTTTTTTCAAAATTGTCACTTTTTTCGAAAGCACTACTTCGGTCTTCGGTAATATCAGCTGGTGAAATCAAATGAGGTCTTTCACCTCCTGAGTTGTAGCCATGTGCCAAAATATCCGAGGAAGGAGAAGAAGTAGCACTGGATGACTGACTATGAGCACTGGAAACGATTTGCTCCCACAGTTGATTATTTCCGATAAACTCGCGCGGTGTGTTCGCCTCTCGAAGAGCAGCAGCAAACTGTTTACGACCTGTAGGTGGAGCGCGTTTTCTGTGTCTCAGAGCATCGCCAACCAAGTCGACGATATTAGCCCCCGCCACCGAATTTCCGTTTATAGTTACAGCGCCACTCGGGGACCATTTCACGTTACCGGCCCGTTTCAAATGACGTACCAGGTTAGTAGCAGCGCTTTTAAAAGTTTTGGGTACTCCTGCGATGATGAAGCTGTCTTCCAAAAAAGTTTTTCTTTTTTTCTCTTCACTTTCATCGGTCGAGGCATCTTGAGCTAAATTCACAGGGGCCGAGACATTTTTTTTCCGTCTTGTCGTTAAAAAGAAGAAATCTCTGCAACGCACGACTGTAATCGAGCCAATTTTCTCGATCGTCCTTTCCTCTTTCAGCGGAGTTTAAAATATCGTTCATATGCGCGTCGAGCCTTTCGCTTGGTGTGCCAGGAGTCTGGACTGTTTTGAGGAGACCACCTTTGCCTACTAGCTGTTGTATTCGCTGAAGACTGTCGTACGGTAGTAGAACTAATTTTCGGGCGTGGTCCATTATTTAGCTATGAGAGTTGATAAAACGGTACCGAAAAGCGGTGCCAACAGCGCCGGTAAAAATCCGCCTCTCCGCTGAAGGATTAGTTTTTTTTTTCGAGCCAAACTAACCTTGGGCTTGGATAGCGTTCGTAAAGTAGAGGCGTGTTGCCGAAGACGTGTCTTGTGGTTTTTACCCAGTGTTACGTTCCCCACTAAGATATTCAAGGCGCACTCGCAAATACGCTTAATCAATGAAGGATCAGCTTTGCGCAAAACTGCTTTTTTCTGCTCCTCGTTGAGGTGATACAAGGCTCGCCAAATATGTTTTTCTTTTTCGGAAAATGGCGCTCTACGTTTACGAGCCATCACAGTGACGCGACTGGTACGAGATTTGCTTTGTCACCACCTTTTATATTTTTACGCGGTACGTAAACGTACTGCCACTCGTCGTCGGGGAAAATAGATGTCCGAAATCTACAGTTTTCCGGAGTATTTTGTTTCAAATCCGGTAGCAGATAGCCGTAGGGCTCAGAAGTAGCGTCCCAGTATGCTTCCTGCAAAAAACGCGGATCTTCAGGACACAGTTGACGCGAGAGATGCGTAATCTGAGCGCGATCGCGGAGATTTCTAAAAACAACGATATACTGCGCGTTCAGCGATATGTCGCGTTGACCTCGGGCTTGATGAAAAATATTCTGAGTGATGAATATTACCGACAAGTTATTGTGGTGACTCTCTTTTGTAAATAAATCGACAACTGCGCCCCTTGTGCTCGATTCGCGCATCAGGTCATCAACAATTACGAGTTTTGGCCTAGGGTCGATTGCGTAATCCCCGCTTTGAGGCAACCCCTCGCGAAATTCAATCTCTTCACCGAGTTCGCGATAGCCGTTTTGCCACTCGGCGAAATGCAATATTATTCGTTGAAAGCGAGTGTCGCACATACGATCGATGAATTTAAAAAATTTTTTCACAAACACAGTTTTTCCACACCCTGTGGGACCACTCAGAATTGACGTAAACGGGTGCTCCCACTGTAAGGTCATCGTTGCAACTGACGCGATTTACTCGATTGTCTAAATTTTACCGCCCCGCCGGAGAGGGAGACGCCTGCTCGCCAACAGAGCGCCAGCGCCTGATACTCTTTTTGCTTGGGCTTGAGCTTGAGCTAGAAGAGCTAGAGCTAGAGCTTGAGCTAGAAGAGCTAGAGCTAGAACTTGAGCTAGAAGAGCTAGAGCTAGAGCTTGAGCTAGAGCTTGAGCTAGAGCTTGAGCTAGAGCTTGAGCTAGAGCTAGAGCTTGAGCTAGAACTAGAGCTTAAGCTGGAGCATTAGCTTTTGCTTGAGCAAAAAAAAAAAAAAAAAAAAAAAAAGCAAGTGTTGGTTTGCACTTTTTCAACGTACAAAGTCTTCAGCTGACGCTCGCGAGCTCGTCAGTATCACTTTGCTCTCGCAGCGTTGAACACTCTTAACAGGATAACGGATATCGAAATTATTTTTGAAATGCCTGTTTCCGTCATTAATCCGTGGCATCCACGTAACATTGCTGATTACATTCCCAATCACCAAAAACTCGACGAAATGGTGGCTAAGCCTCACGTCGATCACCATCAGCCATGCGATGATGATTTTTGCTACTTCGATTATAAACCGGAAATTAATCGAAGAGTAGCCGATCTGGTGTCATCGTGGACCGAGTTTAACGTCACTCTTGAGTGGATTCGTGTAGTTCATGGTGCTTTTATAAAAGTGCCAGCTCAGCTTGTGCGTGATTTTCTTTTCAACGAAATCCCCCCATTTATCGATCTGCCCGAGGAAATCCTTTTCATCGATAAAAAAGTTCGCGAGCTCCAGCAGGAGCTGCATTTGGAAAATTTTAAACACAACGCAGAGTTCGACGAGCAAAAACAATTTATTGGTGCGATAATGGATCTGAGGCTGCACAAAACAGACAACTATGTGCGCGAAGTGCTACTCAACCTGATTAACGAGAACAGTTTTACAACAGTGCAAGAAGAGCGAGACTTTATTTTAAAACATATTCCGCAATAGTTTTTTAACTTTTTTTACATTTTTACAGACTTAACAAAGAATATTTTTTACTAAATTGCTAATCTTAACACGGCCGTAGGCTTTTTAAAAAAAAATCAGACTTTTAATCGTGTAAGACTCTTCACCTAGAACTTGAGCTAAAGTTTCAGCATTAGCTTTTGCCGGAGTTAGAAAAAAAAAGATTTAGTAATATTTATTGTGAAAATCAGGATCTGTTCAAATAAATGAAAAAAAAAAGTTAAGCAAGGTTATGGATTTCTTTATTTACTTTATTTTATTCTCTTACAGGTTTTATTTTAAATGCAGTTTTTAATAACAATACTTAAATTCAAACGTTAATTATACTTTTCCAGAGGTATGCCTTTCGACTTTAATTATGTACACTTTTCGAAACATCGAGGATACAATATTTTTAGAGGCTCACATTTTAGCTGCGAGTAGCAGCGATGTGCGGTCGCAGAGTTCTATGACCGCGAGCTCTTTGATACTCTCGTATCACAACTGTATGACAGCGCGCGTAATCGACCTAGTAAAAAACGCTGACGAGCAACTCCGCGGGGCGCTTAGTCAAAGATAAAGTTTTTAGCTGCTTGCTCATTGTACCACGTAATAAAGCTTTCTCTTTCTTTTTCACCCATGGTATCAGGGGAGTAAAATTCAATCGCCGGTAAAGGACCTATGTAATTCGCATTTTCTGGTTTATTAAAAAAATGCAGGAACGTGCCTTTTTTTATGTTCGTCAATCCATAGGCTTTGGGTAAGTTACTAAGAGGCATATGAAAATAGTTTAGACTGTCGATAAATTTTATGCCCATGTACTCTATCACTATAATCTTTGTACCATTCAGTATCACCGAAGGTTTTTCACGTTCACTTTTTTCAGCCAGAAATTTAAAAATAAAGTGGGCATCATATCCTTGAGCATTATGAGCTATACACACAACTCGCTTAAACAGTTTACGTGGCTTCAAAGCTAAATCCATAAATTGTTTTACAGGGTCTGTCTTAAAAATATGTTCACGTACCCCGCACTTATCGCATTCAGCCGTTATATCGGTCTCATGTAAGCAAAAGTTGCAAACTTGATGAACTACGCACAAGTTTGGTTTATGAATTTTTTTGTCTTCATCTCCAAGCACGTGCACGTTTTGTTGAGTTTCAAAGTCGTAAAAAAAAAATATCACCCTGTGTGATTTTTCAGATTCTTTTATTGGTTGCATAAAACACTCGTGATCAGACATGTACTTGCAACAAATTGTACAAAAACTTTTGCCGCACTCGTGCTTGTCATCGGAAACTTTAAAACATATTTGACAAATTTTAATACTCGAACACACGCTAGATTTTTTGAAAGAATTAATTTTTAAATGATTTTGATAACACTCTTCACCGTAAAAATATCTATTACACAGTTGACATCGAGTCATTGGTTGTTGCTCGTCGCACACAGGATATTGTAAACACTTTGAACATCTGTTCGTGCATCTATGACTAAGAAACCTTGAATAACTTTTATTGCATGGAATGCAATAACCTATACTTCCTGATACACCAACCAAATTAAGTATAGGTTCAAAATGATTTAAAGAGGCATAATACATTATACATAAAATATACTTGATGCTTTTGTACTTGTAAATAACTAAATTTGATCCATCGTAAAGAGGCTTTTCACCTCGTGCGAAACCTCTAAAAGAGTAAACTACTATAGCTATTCCTTTTGCTGCAAAATATTGTTGAAATTTTTCGATTTCTCTCATTCCACAACCTTCTGCAGGTACATCAACTCGAGCTAATTTTATTAAATCAAGAGCTGCTTTTTTTTGAGTAGAGCCATTGATTTGACGTACGCTGTTCCAATAGGCATGCAAAACACCTGAGCTTATCTGTCCTCTGATACTGTAAGCGCATGCAGCAACGAGAGAGCGAGGCAAGCAAAGATTATCATCGTTTCTAATAGTAAGTATTGACTTTTTTTTGACAGACTCTTCGGTGAGCTTTACGCGTCCGCAACCTGTTACATTTTTAACTATGTTGCAAGTTATATTCAAAGGATCTTCAATGTTATACTCGTTTGAGCTCTGAGATATACTGAAAAGTAGTTGCCACAACTCTTCTACGTTAAAATCGCGCAATGGCCGAAATGAGAGCCATACTGGACCGTGAGTGAGTCTTTCTGTATTTATTGTCAGCCCGATAAAATCAGAAGAAGTTGTGTCTTTAATAAGGTCAGCGTGCAGATCACTTAAAGCTTCTCCTAACCACCGAAAAACGTCTGATTCAGCACGAGGTGGCAGTATCCTTACATTTATTTCACGCCCTTCCACTCCGAATCTCTGGTAAAATCTAGTTCTAATGTTTTCTATGACTAATCGTTGATTTTTTTGTCTACCGCTGCCATTCTGAAATAATACATCTAATATAAAAAAATAAAAAATGCAAAATTCGTTAATTATTATTTTAATCCAATAAACAATTTTATACTCACTGTTGAGATTTTGAGCCGCGACATCGTCATCATTATCATCAGATGAATCGCTATCAGAACTGCAAGAACACGAACTACTTTCAAATGACGAAGACGGTGAATTGTTATTTTCTGCTGATGTTGATGGTTCGCCTTGCTCGTACGCACAGCGTTTGATAAACTCATCACCTTCGTGATCAAGCATCATTTTGGTAAATTCTAAAATTATAATATACAAAGTTAGAAAATTAAAAGAATGGCTCTTTTTTTTTTTTTTTTTTTGTCGCACGCACACAAATTATTCGAATACCTTTAGGTTTGTTAAGATCCTTAAAAGCTGGTTTGTTCAATAAATTTTTGAGTTTCAAAACATTTTTTAAAATCAAAATAATTTTCTCATCGTGAAATATTCCTCGCTTGTACAGGTATTCAATTGTATCTTCACTGCAGTGTAGAAGCAAAAAATGCAGTTTCTTTTCCAGGATCTGCATCGGTAAGCTTGATAAATTTTTCGGTGGCGTAGAGTGGTTTTAAAAATAAATTTTTAAAACCACTCTACACCACACATTGTTTTAATATATACATCTCTTTGATGAGCTACTCTCAAAATGCATTTTATAATATTCACTAACTTTTTTACTGTTATTTCAGACATGTTTAAAAGTATTTTGCTCAAGTGCTGTGTATTCTGTAACGTTCGAAAAACGACTAAGAACACGAGTAATGCTGAAGTCTAAGCGTTGCACTTTTTTATTTTTTCATCACTTATAGAACGTTTAAAAGCTCAAACGACTTTCATTCAGTGTTTTGCTTTCATGGAAAATTGATAACTTGATATTACACATCAAGAAAAGAAACAAAATAAAAGAAGTTCGTACCTGATCCTATGTGCTTGAGTAGAAAAATAAACCATTTAATAGTGTCGCTGATCATGAGCCTCCTCATCATCTGCGCATAAAACGGGCTGATGTTGAGGAGTCTTATGACATGCTCGTTACCCGAATCCCAGCCGCAAAGGGTGCTAATTACGAACGCCTCCACTACGACCGTGTAGCCCTGCCGTTGCAGGTTTTCAGCGAGCGGGTGGTACTTACAAGGAGAGGTAACACCCTCCGGGTCACCGATCTTGACGAAACTTTGGGGATTGTTTTCTTATACCAAAAGATGAAGAAATCTACTAATCATCCCGTCTAATGGGCCTTTCATACCTAGTTCCTACATAGCCTATATCGTATTTTTAGCTCTTTTTGGGTTTCTTTGCGAATTTTAAAAAAATTCCCGCTCGAAGCCTACTGCACTTACAAAATTCTGCAACCCTGCATTCTCTTTATTTTTTCATCTTCTTTTGAAAAAAAATATTTTTAAATCTAATTTTGAAGAAATAGTCCATGTAAAATTAAGGTAATCAAAAGCATTTTTTTACTGTTTTTTTGGTTTTATGAACTTTAACTGTACGTCGTAAGCCTTATCAAAATTATGTCTAAAAATATTTTTTTTTTAAAATTCATAAAAAAACAAAGAAAATGTGGGGTTGCAGAATTCTTTAAGTGCAATAAGCTTTGAGCAGGAATTTTTTGAAAATTGGCACAAATGACCACAAAAGTGTTAAAAGTGTCAAGACAAGCTGATTTTCAAAAAATTCCTGCTCAAAGCCTATTGCACTTACAAAATTCTGCAACCCTGCATTTTCTTTGTTTTTTTTATGAATTTTTTAGAAAAAATATTTTTAGACATAATTTTGATAAGGCTGACGAAGTACAGTTTAAGTTCATAAAACCAAAAAAACAGTAAAAAAATGCTTTCGATTACCTTAATTTTACATGGGTTATTTCTTCAAAATTAGATTTAAAAATATTTTTTTTCAAAAGAAGATGAAAAAATGAAGAGAATGCGGGGTTGCAGAATTTTGTAAGTGCAATAGGCTTCGAGCAGGAATTTTTTTAAAATTCGCAAAAAAACCCAAAAAGAGCTAAAAATACGATATAAGCTATGTAGGAACTAGGTATAAAAGGCCCATTAGACGGGATGGTTGGTAGATTTCTTCATCTTTTGGTATAAGAAAACGATCCCCAAAGTTTCGTCAAGATCGGTGACCCGGAGGGTGTGACCTCTCCTTGTTAGTAAGCTCCCCCGCTCTTGCTTCACAGAACCCATCCATCCGGTTATCAAACGTTACGGCTACATCAGCGATTGTAATCTTTCTCTCAATCTCATTTTGGATCACCAGATTGGGCCGCAGTCTGGCAAACTCCTCGTCGACGCCCCTAATATCTCGATTTACCCTGATCCCCCCTGGGACATTACTTGCCTTGGCGAGCCTATCCAGGATGGCGTCATGGCGATTCGTGTGGGCGTCAGAGCTGCTCCGCAGTCCACCTCTATTTCAGACCTAGAAAAGAGGATACCCACCCAGTTGAATTTATAGCTTTCAATCATAGTGACAAAGCGTAGTTTGATGGCTGAGCGAGCTCTTTCTCTAGGGATCTCGACAGACAGTTATCCGTATCATGCTTGTCGGCGAGGTGGCCCACTCGTTTTGACACAGTCTCCAGCAACGCCAAACTCGTGTCCTTACAGCTCAGGAGCTTAAAGACATGGACATTGGTAAGAATATCAGCCATGTCCGCGAAAGGCAAGAGATCCCGCCCCCTCCCCTTGTAAGAAGTTAGAACGACTAGCTGGGCGCTCGTACGTTGGGGGAGATTCATCCATCTCTTGGCAATCCCTTTCAACTTTCTGGCAGCCTCCCTGAGGGGACCCTTCCTCACGTCGGACCCCAACAGATAAAAGTCCATTCGTGGCAAGATAAAGGTAGCTACAGCCACAAGTTTCTGCCAGGGAATCAGCAGTAATCCGCCAATCGCACGGATCTGTCGCATGTTCGCTGTCAGCTCCTCTATGGTAGTGTACAGCGTCTGCTTGACCCAAAAGTCCATTGGGATGCCCAGGTGTTCGTAGGCCTCGCCACGGTCTAGGGCGCACATCCCCTCACTCTGTATGCTGAACTGCGTTTTCCTGATCGCACCAACACCCCTGCCTTTCAGATGTAGTGTAGCAGATTTTGCAGGGTTGAAGGTGAGGCCATCAGCCGCAGCAGCTCTAATAACAGGCTCTAGATTGAGGCTAAAGACTATTGGGCTCATGGGACACCCTTATGACCAAGTCAGTGGAAATGGGCTCGGTGATGCCGTCCGCTGTCATGACGTGGGTGCCCGCGCTGTCATACGCAATTTAATTTCCTGATCGGCTTCGGGACCCGATTCTGCTTGAGGGAAGCGTGGGGGACTGAGTCAAAAGCATTGGTGACGACCACCATACCCACGGATGCACAGTGCAGTTAAACATCGTAAGAATGTTACAAATTCTTGATCATGAGATTTACATGGTTTTTTAAGAATAAAATTTAAAAAACGTGATTTTTATTATTTTTTTCTATATTTTGTTTTGGTCATTTTCATGATTTCACTTATGTTATTGCAAAAAATGTGCTAAAATTTTTATGAAGGAAGGCTTTTTCGATGTATTGTTACCTATTAAGTAATAACACAGAGGGTTTTATATGTTTTAATTTGAAAAAAATGAAAAAACTATTATTCAATCAATTTTTTTCGATGCTTCAATCACTTTGAATAATTTGAGTAATGTATAAAGAATAGAAAAAAAACGATGAAATTGAGGTTTTTTCATTTTTTTCAAAATTAAACCTATAAGTGGTATCAATACATTGAAAAAGCTTCGTTTCATAAAAATTTTAACACATTTTTTCAGTTTACCGTCAGTGATATCATTAAAATGATAATAAAGAAAGGATTAAAAAAGTGGTAAAACTACTTTTTACTTTCCGTGTTCTGCTGCCAAACAGATTCACTTTATCGAAAAAAGTGCACAAGGAATCGCAAATTGGGCATTATGACTACAGATTGATATCAATTTTATTATATTAATGACAAATTTTACGAGGGCTCAAGAATTTAGAACATTCTTACCACGTTTTACTGCACTGTGGGACGTGGCGCAGCACCGGGGGCGGGTACGCCGCCTCTTCCGACTCGTCATCCTGGATAAAAATACAGCAGCTTGGAGGGCAGCCTTCTCCAGCTGAAGGGCATCACAGGCTAGATTCGTCAGTTCAATGATTGCTCCATGGTCTGCTAAAGGCTATCACTGAAACTCGCGGGATGCGAGAACTCCCGCATCCCGCGTCCCGCGTCGCGTGTTTTGACTGTGAAGTTAGGTTAGGCTAGTGCGAGACGTGGGATGCGTGAATTCTCGTTTTATCTTCAACTCGTTAGTACTAGACACTGAATAAACTAAGCTTTCTAAAAATTTTACACAGTGTTACTGAAGACTTCTTGTTTCTAACAGTGTATCAAAAGTCTAGAAATTTTTTTTTTAAATTATGAAAAATCAGCAAACTTTTCACTGATTTTTTAGAAGGAAAACAATGCTGAAACTGTCTAATAACCCATAAAAAGTGTTTGAAAATTATTGCAATTTGTTTGTAAAGGCTTCAGAAATAACATATCCAAATTTCAAGATGATTCATATCCTGGTTCAAAAACTACAGTAAAATGAAAACAACATGGTTTTCCTATAATAGCCTATGTTAAATCATCCGATTTAGAGCGATTTTAGCCCAACTTTGAATTAAAATATCTCGAAAACCGTGTTGTGAATCCTTCTGAAATTTGGACACGTTAATTCTTACACCTAAACTTGAAGATTGCAATAATTTTCAAACGATTCTTATGGGTTTCATTCCACGGCGGAACATCCTTAACGACAGCGAAGCCAGCTTATCAGGTCTCAGTCCACTACTGGTACTACACTAATACCACCGGTACGATTGACGAGGGCTGAATGTTTCAGGCAGGAGGCCGTTAGGTCGAAGACCTTGTCAGCACAAAAGGAGACCACACCTTCTAGGGGCCAGCAAAGGGCGTGGAGGATGATAGTACGAGACATAGAGGCTCGCGTCACTGGGAAACGGCAATTACCACCACCGCCGCATGTGTTGTCGCCATTAGCGCTGGCAACCTCCAGCTTAGCCAGCGCTGCCAGGAGATTTCCTGCAATATCTACGGGGATGGGGCCGAACACCTAGACCGGCCTCACATCATGCCCTTGGTGTCTCACACAACCGTCAACGGCTACCACCATCACGACGTGCACAACGACGACGCCCGCGCCACGAGCCCGGTGATCACAGTTATTTTCAAGGGGGCTTAGATTTGCGTAGCAATCCAAAGATTCCCATCATATGTAATAAAAAAAAGCTTTTTTTAATCGAATCGAAAAAATGAGTAAAATGAAAAAATTCATTTTTAATGTGCAATGATAATTAAAAATTAATTTATAAAATAAAATAATGTTTGAAACAATTAATTTTTGAAAGTGTCTAGGTACCATCGCCGTGTACCGTATTCGGTGTACGGTGCACGGTACACGGTACCAAATAAGAGTTACTTTAAACACTCTGTAAACTTAATTGGATTATTTAATATGGGTAATTGAATTTAAAGTAGAAACTAGTAGTTTTTTAAACTTAAGGTAGTTATTTGGGATAAATTATAGGGTCTAAAATAAAAAGCTACCGTGTACCGTGTACCGTGTACGGTACACGGCGATGGTACCTAGACACAACCACAATTTTTTCAGTAAATTTTTCACTTTTTTATTTTTAAATTAAACGTTTCGAGGCTAAAGGTTATAAAATAAACAAAGCATAGTGTCTAAGAATAGTATATTTCTGTACAAGTGAGGGAAATGTATCGTTTCCACGAGTGTTCGATGTTTCGGCACGAGACGAAGTCGAGTGCCGGAAAAATCCAACTCGAGTGGAAGCAACAAGTTTCCCTTACTTGTGCAGGACTGTGCTTTCTCAGATTTGATGAATAATAATTATTAATGAGTTTGAAATTTTCATATTCGACTATAGTGCTGTGTTTTTTGTTTCTTAATTTTTTTTTTGGTTATAAGTTAAAATGTTTTGGTCTGCTTCAATCGGCCTGTTGGTTAATTGATTAAATCTGTCTTTTGCAATAATTATGACTTTTACTCTAAACAGCATTATTTCGTGTTATAAGCTCTTAGTTTTCAATTGAATTTGATACAATCGTTTGCTCTTTTAGATCTGAGTTTGGTTAAAAGTGCCTCTTTGATACCTCACCCTTATTTTTACCTGTAAATTCTTAACATTATGGTTATGGTGATGTTACTACCTGTATACATTTGAACAAATAACAGTTTTTCAAATTCGTTTTTTATCGCTTTTATTGGTGTATCTTATTATTGTGTGCACCCTAGTGTTATTATACTATAGGAGTTTTTTGTATCCTACACGCTTTTTAATGTAAATAAATCATTATCAAAAATTTAGTGTTCATCTCGATTCCAGCGTGCGTAGCACAATAAATTTTTTGTCAACAACAATGTTGTTATTCATTTTTAAAAATACAACCTCCAAACTGAAAAAATTAATTTTTTTTTTTAACTTATTTAATTTTACATAAAAAGTTATTAATTTTATTGTTTTCATACAATAATCATATTTTTTTTATTGAAAGTATTACTAAGCATTTTCAATTAAATCATTCATTTTTTGATTTTTTTATTTTTGAGGTTTTTTATTAAAAAAGCTGATATAACATCGTGCATGTTTTTCCCATAGAAACAAAAACTGTGGTGGAAAAGGCCCGTTTCTGATCGTGTTTGAAACCATGGAAACGCGCCGTTTCCTTTATCAGATTTAAGAAACTTGGTCTTCTATTTCGCAACATTTAAAAAAACAGTAATGATACAAATTTAATTTCTTAATCTATAATTATTACTTTGCTCGAGAAAAATTCATTCACTGCTACCATAATCTAAAAAACACAACCTTTAGCCTAACGTTTAGTTAAAAAATAAAAAATTGAAAAATTTACTGAAAAAATTAATGGTTTTTAACAATTAACAGTTCAAGAATTTTTTAAGTAAAATAAATGTCTAATCTACTTTTTTCGTAAATTTATAGGGTTTTAAACGCAAACTCGTTAAAAGCCGAAATAGAGGTTTTTTAATGAATGAAGAAACCAAAATTCGCGAATTTTTCAAGTAAAATAAAGCCCTATTACTTCATAACTGAATTTTTGATAAAACATGAATATCTCAATCGAGAGAAAAAGCCTTTTTCTACTAAAAACTGTGACTTCAAACTAAAAAATACATTTTTGACGAAAAGATAAGATTTAAAATTTAAGAAATAAATTTAATAAATTATATAAAATAAGAGTAAAAATTAAACTTTTTGATATTCACGGCATTTGAAAATAGAAGCAGATCGGATTTTAAGGTTTGCGCGATTGGATTCAGTAAAATTTACTAAAAAAAGCCCTACACTGGGAAAAAATTGGGGATGACTCTCCTCACATATGAGTTTCGGTGTACTCACAGCGTCGTGTAGCAGCGCTACCTCGTTTGAGTAGAGTCGTCCCCAATTTTTTCTCAGTGTACCGTTCGTTTTTTGGGACATTTTATGCAAACCTAAGCCACCTTGAAAGTAACTGTGATCATCGGGTTCGTGATGGCCGTCGTCGTCGTTGTGCACGTCGTGATGGTGTTGGCCGTCGACGGTAGTGTGAGACACCAAAGGGATGATGTGAGGCCGGTCTGGGTGTTCGGCCCAATTCCCGTAAATATTGCAGGAAACCTCCTGGCGGCGCTGGCTAAGCTGGAGGTTACCGGCGCTAATGGCGACAACTCATGCGGTGGTGGTGGAAATTACCGTTTCCCAGTGACGCGAGCCTTTATGTCTCGAACTATCATCCTCCACGTCCTTTGCTGGCCCCTGGAAGGAGGTGTGGTCTCTTTTTGTGCTGACAAGGTCTTCTTCGTCGACCTAACGGCCTCCTGCCTGAGGCATTCAGCCCTCGTCAATCGTACCGGTGGTGTTAGTGTAGTACCAGCAGTGGACTGAGACCTGATAACGAAGCTGGCTTCGCTGTCATTAAGGCGTGGTTCAGTTGCCGCGACTCCTCTGTGGCTGACTGGTCTGGTGCTCGCCACTGAAGTTGTTGTTGTGGCCACGATAGGTGTTGTGTCGTGGCTCGGGGGGCTACCTTTGCGGGCCTTAATCCATGTCCAGATGGTTGACACGCGAATCTCCAGCTCGCGGCTCATCACATTGTTTGGTCACACCCACCTGCGAGGGGCGGAGGGGTAAAAAGAGAAAAAATATATATATACTTTCAGAAAGTAACTGCTCTAGCGCGTTTTTTTAGAGAAGAAATTATTATATAAAAATAAATAATGCTCTCATAAAAGATCTTTGAATTCAGAGGTTATTCTTTCGGGATAAAAAAAGGGTTTTTTTGCTCAGCTTTATTTCGTGAAAAATACATGAAATTAATAAAAAATTCAAAATTTTATATGCTTTATTAAAAGTTTAGATCTTAAACTTCATTTCTGTCCAGGAATCTCCCTATATTATATTTCCGTTTTCTTTTTGTATCCTCAAAATCCTATCCTCAGACTTCAAGCCTCAAATATTTTTTTTTCAATAAATCTATCATCAATATCCTTTAAATATTCTGAATTTTGTATCCTTAAAATCCTATCCTCAGACTGCAATCCTCAGTTCAAAAATTCGATCCTCGGATTCCTATCCTCAATGACATTGAGGTAATGCATGAATTCAGTAAATAAGTAGTATGATAATAAACACACCGGGCGCTGGAAAGTATGAGCAAGCCGTAGCAAACCCAAATTGTTGAAGGTTTGCTCATTCTTTTTCAACGTCGTGTGTAATGTTTTAAACGGGGCTGGGAAGCGCACTTTGGCAACTAAATGGAAATTCGCCTCGGACGACAATTTCATGTGATCTGAGACATTTCCCATTCCAGATGCCTAGGTATGTAACCTACTATTTAAACGAACTGTTCGTTGTTACTATAATAACCTATTTTTAGTCACTTACCCGAAATTGTTTCATAAATTTATGTTACAGTACAAATTTAAATTACAGTTTTTCAAGAATACTGCAAACTGTAATTGCATCAAACTTGCTGAGCGCAAGTGGATCATAACCTAAGTTCGCGATCTGCTCTGGAAACTCTTCTCTCATTGTGGAATTTAAAAATTTTAAAAGTTTGAAAAAATTAATCAATTTTTAAGAGTTTTTAATAAGTGTTTAGTGAAAAGTGGGGTGAAAAAGGATTAGACCTTACTGATTTTAACAAAATTTTGGGGATTGTTTTCTTTTTTACCTAAAGATGAAGAAATCCACCGATAATCCCAATCTAATAGGCTTTTTCTAACGATTCATCAGCTAGCTTATATAGCAATTTTTAGGTTTTTTTTTTTTTTAAATAAAGAGAATACGAGGTCGTAGAATTCGGTACGTCCAATGGACTTCAAACAGGAATTTTTTTTTAATTTCGTTAAGATCGGTGATCCGGAGTTTGTGACCTCTCCTTCTGAGTGTATGATCGCTTCCTGTAGATATTTTTTAAAACATTGTATAAGCTTATTGAATTGACCTCTAACATGAAAGTTTCAAATAATAATGAAAAAAATTATTATTTTGTCAAAAGTTGTAAATTTTTCTTGGAAATTTATTCTATATTTATAAAATTATTAAAAAAAGTTATAGAGATTAAAATTATGTAGGAATAAAAAAAACTTATTATTAAAAAATTATTATTAATAAAAGACGTTTATTAATATTAATTTATCCATACAAATTTTGACAAATAATTGGGGTAGAAATTACAAGTTGATTTTTTTCTTCTTCTTTTCGTGACAACACTTATGATGAGATAAATTATCTGATCTATTAAACTCACGACTGCATTCTGAACGCTTGTAAGTTTTTGAATTTTTATGTATAACGATAAAAATTGCACTTATATTTGATGATCTTATGACAAAATTTGCGTTCGTAAAGTTTATGTCTTTCATGACATTCATAATGGTGTTTTCGATAATCCACTTTCGTTAAAAATACTTTACTACACCAATCACAGACTCTTTTTAAATGAACTTTTTTTTATGTTCTAAATATGACTTATCGTTTGAAAAAGTACATCTGCATTCTTCGCATTAAACAAAATCGACTGGAAGACTGTGTAAATATAATATATATTTAAAAAAATATATTTTTTTGTAATAAAAAAATTAAAACTCTCTTATCTATTGTATACAATAGAAAGATTGTTTGTTTTACACCTATTAAAAAAGTTAATTTTCAGTTAAATTAAAGTATTATTGCTTATAAAAATTTAAGATTAATAAGTTTAAGATTAAAAAAAAATTGCTAGTAGTAAACAAAAATCATTTTTTTAAACAAGACAAAATTTTCGAGTCCACATGCATTTAACATTATTGATTATAAGAAACTTTTAAAAGTATTTTGGATGTAATATTAAAAAATAGTATAACCATAAAAAAGGTTATAAAACTTACGATGCAGTTTTGAAATTTGTTGATTTCTGTATCACCAATCTGTGAAAATAAGAAAACTCAAAAAAAAAATATTTAACTTCGTTGTTGGCCGATTTAATAGTGATGAATGAATTACAAATTTTTATTTTTATTCTTGAAAAACTGTTAGTGGTATCACAGTGGCGTGACCGCTAGTAAAATTTTAAAAATTAGTACCAGGCCCACTGGAACGAATTGGATGCCATAACATTATTAAAAGTATCAATAGAAAAGAAAATATGACAAGTGCTAAAATGTCAAAAAGTTGTATAATACAAAAGCATCTAGAAAAAAACTCTAATAATCTCTATCTAACTGGATCGCAGCGTATTGCATTTTAAAAATTACATTGTGCCGGATCGCTTTGGATCATGATGCATCGAATTAAACTGCGTTGTATTACTTTGGATTGGCTTTGATCACCTGAATACTGTTGAATCGGATTGGGCTTGAGTTCATCACTTTTTATTCATTGCATTGAAATCGATGTATTTGAATCGCATTGAGCTTGAGAGAATCACTTTTTTTAATTACACTTGACTGAATGTTGACTTTGGATTATAATGAATCGTATTCGATGACGCTTTACCATTTTAAATTGTATTTAATTCGATTGGATTGGATCGCATTGGATCGGATCGGATTGAATCGTACTGGATTGCATTAGGATCGGATCGTATCGGATTGGATTGCATTGCGATCGGATCGGATCGAATTTGTGTTAAATTAATTAACTTTCAACTGGAAAATAATAAGGGTCTGAAAGGGAACTTAATTTTTTCACCCAGTAGCAAAATAAATAAAAGACAAATTTGAGATAATCACCGGCAGGATATTGATATTTAAAGTACCGAAAAAAAACTTTCAAGCATTCTAGCAGTGGGGTATTAAGATATTTTCAGGATCTTAAAAATGGAATACCAAGATATTCGATTATGAGTAATTAATTTCATAAACGACCTTATGATTATTCAGTAATATAAGAAATTTTTTAAGTTTAATTCAAATTTTAGGGATTGACATTGAAAAAGGAACAAAAATGAAGACTTGATAAAATGAAAAATTGTAATTCAGGCCCAAAAAAGTAGGAAAATTTTTTTTTTAAGTGACAAATTTATTTTTATTTCTTAATTCCTTATATCATAGTAAATTATAGTAGTAATCGCTTATTCGCTGCATATTTAACATTTAATAGAGTTTTTTTTAGGATACTTTGTTAAAAATTGTTTTTATTAAAACAATTTTTACAACAAAAAATTTTTTAGTCGCCAGCGATTAAGTATTCGCCCCCCATGAAATTGAGCCTCAAGGCTTTCACAGACTTTTAGATAAAGACAAATTTTGAATTGAATTGAAATAAAAATAGATGAATTCATTTTAAATAAAATTAAGGGTATATTGTACTGATACTATATAAAGCAACAGTAAAAAAGCAGCTAAAAAAGCAATAATGATAAAAAAAATTTTATGGTAAAATTAATTTTAAGAAACCTATTTTCTTGTAAAAAGTATTTTAAAAAGTTTGAATAAAACGTAGGGCCTCAAGAGCGCCTATCTCCAAGACTAATTTCTGGAAATTTTTTTAAATCAGCTTCGAAAACATGGTTCTAAGTTCACGTTACGAGTTTTCAACTTTGAAGGCCCGTCGAAAAAAACCA
Organism: Encarsia formosa; assembly: GCA_038277355.1. NCBI lineage: Eukaryota > Metazoa > Arthropoda > Insecta > Hymenoptera > Aphelinidae > Encarsia > Encarsia formosa. The sequence continues at coordinate 52,037,689 of CM076187.1, read as the reverse complement.
AGAGGTGTACCCTCGAGATGAAGTTCCTGATCGGTCCCTACTTTAATAAGGAATATTTTACAGGGATTCCGGAGACGATTCTATGTCTTTAAATCGGCTTTAAACGCGCGAAAGCAAGTTAGCTTTACGTTCTTATCAATTAAGAAAGGACAATGAAAAAGAACTAATCTTCGACTACAAATAAGGTTTTTTACAGTATAGCTCATTAAAATATTAATAAGTAATTTCATGTATTTTAAATTGATGACAAAAACCTTTTTGATAGTTTAATTGGGACATTAATTTTTTCCACGATTTTTTCTTAAAAAAAAAAAATAGTTTAATTTATACTGTTGGTAAAAATGTTCTAAACCCTAAGAATTTGCTTGCCTAATTAAGGGTTTTGAGTATTGGGCTGAAAAAAATACTTCTACTAAAGTGAATTTAAGACCCTGAAACTAAGCTAAAAATGAAAAATTATTATAAAACGGTTTTTTTTAAAAATATTCTTGTTTAAGCATAAATTTACAGCAGTATTTTATAATTTATGTACAAATATTATGCTTGAATTGGGGAGTTGAAGAGTGGAGTGAGTAGGGGGGAACCCCTATGCCCTAAGCCGTTTATGGCACAGACTAAAATTTGTAACGTTAGACATAAAGAAATATATCAATTTCCTTCATTATAACGAAAAATTGAATATGGGTAGTGTTTTGCAAATATCACCTTCTGTTTTTTTATAAACGGAAAAGAAATGGGTCTGTCAAGTATCAAAATGCTTTCATCGACATAGGAAATGCCTTTTATAATTTAAATTTTTAAATCTTAATAATCTAATTATTCGTACTTTATATAAATATTTGAATTCATATTAGAACGCAGTAAAATTCATCGTTATTATTTCCTGATTTTAATACAGACAATAATTTATATTACAAATGATAAAGACTTAAAATTGTAAAGAATAAATTATTATATTATAGAAATTGATACTTTGAATAAGGTTTAATGAGTTAATTTAGTCACTAAAGGCACCAAAAAAAAACTTGTTATAGACAGTGGCGGATCCAGCAAACATTTTAGGGGGGCGTTCTACAAAAAATTATATATATATATATATATAATTTTAGTATATATATATATACTAGGGGGTACCCCCCTGCTCGCTTCGCTCGCTAACCCCCATAAAAATAATTATAAAATATGGAGTTTTTTGATAGTTAATATTTAACATGTTTTTTGAGTTGAGTTTGTGTATTGAATAAAAGTTCAAACATGTTTAGGTAAAATTGTTCAATATGATTTAAATTGAAAAAATAAAATTTTATTATAGTGAGTCTAAAAAAATAGTTATAAAAATTAAATAGTAAGTTAAAATACTTCAAGTACTTGAAACATGGAAAATATAATATTTTTTAACCGTTTTGAAGTACTCCTTTAAAAAGGTCTTTTAAAATTGCGACTCCTCTAGGAAAAGCTCCCTTCAAAGAGGTTAAATATGGAGTTTTTTGACAGTTAAGGTGCTCGTACAGGAGAAGCTCCTATAATTTAAAATCAACTCCTCCGGGAGGAGCCCCTTAAAACATGTTGAATATAAGGTTTATTGACGTTTTGAGGTGCTCCTCCGGGAGGAGCTCTGGAAATTACGGCTCCTCCGGGAGGAGCCCCTTAAAACATGTTAAATATAAGGTTTTTTGAAGGTTTTGAGATGCTCCTCCGGGAGGAGCTCTTTAAACTACGGCTCCTCCGGGAGGAGCCCACTTCAAACATAATAAATATAAGGTTTTTTGACGTTTTAAGGGGCTCCTCCGGGAGGAGCTCTGAAAATAACGGCTCCTCCGGGAGGAGCCCCTTAAAATATGTTGAATATAAGGTTTTTTGAAGGTTTTGAGGTGTTCCTCTGGGAGGAGCTCTTTTTTTTGGCTCCTCCCGGAGGAGCCCCTTAAAACATGTTAAATATAAAGGTTTTTGACGTTTTAAGGTGCTCCTCCGGGAGGAGCTACTAAAATTGGCTCCTCCGGGAGGAGCTTTTAAAATTAAGAGCTCCTCCCGGAGGAGCACCTCAAAACCTTCAAAAAACCTTATATTTAACATGTTTTAAGGGGCTCCTCCCGGAGGAGCCGTAATTTTCAGGGCTCCTCCCGGAGGAGCCAAAAAAAAAGAGCTCCTACTGGATATAACTATACAATATAGGAAGATATATATATATATATATATATATATATATAACTCTAAACTCTCAAAACCCTGGGCGCCCGAGTTCAACAAAAAAACTGGTCGGCTATCCCCCAAGCTCTAAACCTTACAAATACCCTGGGTGCCCGAGTTCAACAAAAAAACTTATCGGCTATCCCCCAAGCTTTAAACCTCCCAAATACCCTGAATGCCCGAGTTCAACAAAAAAACTTATCGGCTATCCCCCAAGCTTTAAACCTCCAAAACCCTGGGTGTCCGAGGTCAACGAAAAAACTTGTCGGCTATCCCCCAAGCTCTAAACCTCCCAAATACCCTGGGTGCCCGAGTTCAACAAAAAAACTTATCGGCTATCTCCCAAGCTTTCAACCCCCAAAACCTTGGACGTTGAGTTCAATGATTAAACTGATCAGCTATCTCCCTAGCTTTAAGCCCCCAAAACTCGGGTTACCGAGTGGGATAATTTGGGGTAATAGAGTATTTTAATAATTGGGGGTTTAGAGCTTGGGGGATAGCCGATCAGTTTTTTTGTTGAACTCGGGCACCCAGGGTTTTGGGGGTTTAGAGCTTGGGGGATAGCTGATAAGTTTTTTTGTTGAACTCGGGCACCTAGGGTTTAGAGGGTTTAGAGCTTGGGGGATAGCTGACCAGTTTTTTTGTTGAACTCGGGCACCCAGGGTATTTGGGGGTTTAGAGCTTGGGGGATAGCCAACCAGTTTTTTGTTGAACTCGGGCGCCCAGGCTATTTGGGGGTTTAGAGCTTGGGAGATAGCTGATTATTCGTTTTCTGAAGTCGGCATGCCAAGTAATTTGGGGGGGGGGGCGATCGCCCCCCCCCCCCCCCTGGATTGGCCACTGGTTATTGATCTCATTTTCACTAGTATTTTGGACATAAAATAGATGTAAATTACAAATTAAAAAATAAACATTATGTAAGCAAATTATGTCTTTTTTAAAAAGGAGTGTCACGTTCTACTAAGAACGTGTAAAATAAAATTAATAAAATTATAAAAATGTAAATTAAAAAGCACTGAATTAACATTGAAAATGAGGCCCTGGTTCTTAACCGCACCTTTAGTTTTGGCTTGCGCCAATTGTCTTAAAGGCTTGCAAAACTCAAAAAGAAAGTTAAGTTAATAACTGTAAGTCTTACCTTATATTTATCAGGAACTCCGGTGACAAAGGGTTTTGGAATAAAAGAGTTAATTCGAGCAAAATGTACTTTAATGACTGAACTTTAACTACACGGAAAAGATTGCTAATGGGTCTAAGGAATAAACAGACTGAACTCGATTATGTTTATACGCGAGGGACAGGAGCCTGATGGGTAATCGGTATACGATCGCCGCGATGATCTCTTAAGTTCCTGCGTCGTCGCAAAGTGCACCCTTCTTAGCTCCAATAATCCCTCCTGGACTGTCGGGGATCTTCTTAATCTCTCCTCTTGTTCGCATTTTCATCCCGTTTATATACCCGCGGTAGGGGTACAACGGAATGTGCGAATTAGCATAATGAGATGTAAGGGGTGGGGTTATCTATTTCTCCCTTTAAATTCATATTTTTCGGGAGACCACGCATGTCCTCAGACTAATCGATAGACCTACGTGACTTTTATCACATACGATCTCGCGCGTGTATGACCCGATGTAGAGTCTGATGCCACGTCACGACGTGACAGGAGTTAAGTTATAAATAAAGTTGAAACAAAAATTTATATTGGTAGAGTGAACATAATTTTTGTTATAAAGTATACTACAAATTTAAATAAAACCTAACTTTTATTTTTAGAAATATTATTTTCGAAAATATAGTTAAGACATTCTTTCAATAAATGACTTTTTTATTATGCTACTTTGTATCATTATACACGTAACAAACAATTTGAATCCTCTTGGTATCACTAACAATAAACTGTAATAATTTAAAAGTTCCAAACTCTTTGAATATTACATATGGATTTGTTATAATATTATAAAAAAATGTATATTATGATCATAAATAATAACCTTAGATTTAAAAACAAAATGAGTGTAGTATATTACTGATGTATGGTATATGATAATTAACGCTTCATGAAATTTATTAATAAATTGAATTATTTTCAGACAGCTTTAAATGAAAACTTTAAACACTGTTATGAAACAATTGAAAAGTTTTCTCATTGGCTAGCTGATGTTGAAAATAAACTAGCTCATCAAGATATTGTTCAAGAAAATATTAACGATCTCTCAATCCAAATTGATGGCTTGCAGGTAAATTTTAGATATTCTTATTTCAAAATATATTTAACTATCTGTAGAAACAGAGAAGTAATCCTTTGCTGCAAGAATACTGTTTTTAATGACTTCCTTCTTGTAGGTAAAAATCAAAAAGTCGGACAATTTCAGATACCGATAAATGAAAAAAAAAATCTTTCTGAATAAAAATTACTTTGTAATCTCTTAGTAGATGGTTTATAGATATCGAAAAATAATGCAGCCGCGATCAATATTGTTAAAATTGAAAATAAACAATGATATAAATAATATCGGTGGATCGTAGGTTTCTGTGGAAAAAAACAAACGTTTTTGTTTGAAATCATAATTTTACACGATAATAATTCTTTTACAAGTAATTTCCATAAAATTTTATTAACAGGCAAATATTATTATTTTAATATATTTATTTATTAAACTACTATAAAAAACTATCACTTTTTTTTGGACGTCTACGGCCGCGTGCGGTTGGGGTGGGGAGAATCGTTTTTGCTAGGTGTTTTACCTGCGACAGAAATTATCAAAAAAAATATAGATTAAAATATATTTTGAAACAAAATTCATATCAATTAATATGAAATGATAATGACTCTTTTTCATCGAATAATTATGATGTACATAAAAATATTAACTATGTGTTATTTTCGATGCAAATTTTTTTTTGACATAGTTTTTTGATAAAATAAATAATTATGTATGTAAAGTTGATAACAGACGTGACATGAAAAAAGGTACGCGTCAATACTTCCAAATTTTCTTTGACATTTATGAAAAATAAAGCAATACAACGAACTTTGATGGTCATCATAAAATTTATGAAAAAATATCAAACGATTATATATATTTTTTCAACTTTTTTAACCTACTTTTTTTACCTGCATATTTTTTTTAAACCTTTTTTTAAACTCTACAAATTTTTTAAAATGAGCCAAAATACTAATGTTGTCCTACTTGGAAGTAAGCTTATTATTGACGGCTTCTTATATTCTCGCTCAAGAGACCGGAACGGTAAAACTTATTGGGACTGACGCCCAAGGAGTGCAATGCACGAGCTACCACTTCACTGGCGCTAAATGATGTTGCTCCTGAAATATTCAAAAGGCCTCAACACACTGGGCATGAACATCTGATTCTGATCCGGACTTGTGTGCTGCAGAAATTATCAAGTATCGTGTGCAGTGTGGCCGATCCCGGCCCCAGGGGTACCGCGAAATTTTAAAATCTTCAGGCGCAGATCAGGCAAACAAAAAACTCAATAACGCTGGGCGCCCAGCTTTTTTTATAAGCTAATAATTCGATAAATAAAATACCTCCTAAATTTACAACCCAATAACGCTGGGCGTCCAAGTTTTTTGTAAATAAAAAAATTAATATACAAATTAACCCCCAAGCTATACAACCCAATAACGCTGAACGTCCGAGTTTTTTTATGTACAAAAAAATTAATAAACAATTAACCTCCAAGCTAAACAACCCAATAACGCTGGGCGTCCGAGTTTTTTATAAACAAATAAATTAATAAACAATTAACCTCCGAGCTATACAACCCAATAAGGCTGAGCGTCCGAGTTTTTTATGTACAAAAAAATTAATAAATAATTAACCTCCAAGCTAAACAACCCAATAACGCTGGGCGTCCGAGTTTTTTATAAACAAATAAATTAATAAACAAATTAACCCCCAAGCTATACAACTCAATATCGCTGGGCGTCCGAGTTTTTCTATAAACAAATAAATTAATAAACAAATTAACCCCCAAGCTATACAACCCAATAACGCTGGGCATCCGAGTTTTTCATAAACAAATAAATTAATAAACAAATTAACCCCCAAGCTATACAACCCAATAACGCTGGGCATCCGAGTTTTTCATAAACAAATAAATTAATAAACAAATTAACCCTCAAGCTATACAAATCAATAACGCTGGGCGTCCGAGTTTTTTATAAATAAATAAATTAATAAACAATTAACCTCCAAGCTAAACAACTCAATAACGCTGGGCGTCCGAGTTTTTTATGTACAAAAAAATTAATAGACAATTAACCTCCGAGCTAAACAACCCAATAATGCTGGGCATCCAAGTTTTTTATAAATAAAAAAACTAATAAAAAAATTATCCCCCAAACTATACAACCCAATAACGATGGGTCCGAGTTTTTTATAAAAAAACATTAATAAACAATTAATCCCCAGGTTCAATAACCCAATAACGCTGGGCGTCCAAGTTTTTTGAAAACACAAAAATTAATAAAGAAATTATCCCAAAGCTTTACAGCCCAGTAACACTGGGCGTCCTTATTTGTTTATTAATAAAAAAACTATTAAACAAATCATCCCTCGAGCTTTACAAGCCAATAACGTTGAGAGTACAGAACTTTTTAAAATTAATTTAATAATTCAATGAATGAACTTGCTTAATCGTTAAACTTAGTGAAAAATTTGGGGTTCTTTATAAACAAATTAATAATTTAATAAACTATCACGAGGCACTTATCCTTAACATTCAGAAAAACTGCAGTTGATATGTCCAGGATTAAATTACCGTTGACAACAAAAAAAAAAAAAACAGACGCCCAGCTTTATTGGGTTGTATAGTTTGAAGGTTAATTTGTTTAATAGTTTTTTAATTGATAAAAAAACTAGGACGTCCAGCGTTATTGCGTTATATAGTTTGAGGGTTAATTTTTTAATTAGTTTTTTTATTGATAAAAAAACTAGGATGCCCAGCGTTATTGGGTCGTACAGCTTGGAAGGTAACTTGTTTATTAGTTTTTTAATTGATAAAAAAACTAGGACGTCCAGCGTTATTGCGTATATAGTTTGGGGGTTAATTTTTTAATTAGTTTTTTTATTGATAAAAAAACTAGGATGCCCAGCGTCATTGAGTCGTACAGCTTGGGAGATAATTTGTTTATTAGTTTTTTTATTGATAAAAAAACGCGGATGCCCAGCGTTATTGGGTTGTTTAGCGTGGCAGGTTAATTTGTTCATTAATTTTTTTATTCATAAAAAACTCGGACGCCTAGCGTTATTGAGTTGTATAGCTTGGGAGTTAATTGTTTTATTAATTTATTTGTTTATAAAAAACTCGGACGCCCAGCGTTATTGGATTGTTTTGCTTGGAGGTTAATTGTTTATTAATTTTTTTGTACATAAAAAACTGGGACGCCCAGCGTTATTGGGTTATATAGCTTGGGGGTTAATTGTTTATTAATTAATTTATTTATAAAAAACTCGGACCCATCGTTATTGGGTTGGATAGTTTGGGGGATAATTTTTTTATTAATTTATTTGTTTATAAAAAACTCGGACGCCCAGCGTTATTGAGTTGTTAAGCTTGGAGGTTAATTGTTTATTAATTTTTTTGTACATAAAAAAATTCGGACGCCCAGCGTTATTGGGTTGTTTAGCTTGGAGGTTAATTGTTTATTAATTAATTTATTTATAAAAAACTCGGACCCATCGTTATTGGGTTGGATAGTTTGGGGGATAATTTTTTTATTAATTTATTTGCTTATGAAAAACTAGGACGCCCAGCGTTATTGAGTTGTTAAGCTTGGAGGTTAATTGTTTATTAATTTTTTTGTATATAAAAAACTCGGACGCCCAGCGTTATTGGGTTGTTTAGCTTGGAGGTTAATTGTTTATTAATTTATTTGTTTATGAAAAACTCGGATGCCCAGCGTTATTGGGTTGTTTAGCTTGGAGGTTAATCCATAATCTCATTAATTAATTTATTCATAAAAAACTCGGACCCATCGTTATTGGGTTGTATAGTTTGGGGGATAATTTTTTTATTAGTTTTTTTATTTATAAAAAACTTGGATGCCCAGCGTTATTGGGTTGTTTAGCTCGGAGGTTAATTTTTTTATTAATTTATTTGTTCATAAAAAACTCGGACGCCCAGCGTTATTGGATTGTTTTGCTTGGAGGTTAATTGTTTATTAATTTTTTTGTACATAAAAAACTGGGACGCCCAGCGTTATTGGTTTGTATAGCTTGGGGGTTAATTGTTTATTAATTAATTAATTTATAAAAAACTCGGACCCATCGTTATTGGGTTGGATAGTTTGGGGGATAATTTTTTTATTAATTTTTTTGTACATAAAAAACTCGGACGCCCAGCGTTATTGAGTTGTAAAGCTTAGAGGTTAATTGTTTATTAATTTTTTTGTACATAAAAAACTCGGACGCCCAGCGTTATTGGGTTGTATAGCTTGGGGGTTAATTTGTTTATTAATTTATTTGTTTTTAAAAAAACTCGGACGCCCAGCGTTAATGGGTTGTTTAGCTTGGAGGTTAATTGTTTATTAATTTATTTGTTTATGAAAAACTCGGATGCCCGGCGTTAGTGGGTTGTATAGCTTGGGGGTTGATTGTTCATTAATTAATTTATTTATAAAAAACTCGGACCCATCGTTATTGGGTTGTATAGTTTGGGGGATAATTTTTTTATTAGTTTTTTATTTATAAAAAACTCGGACGCCCAGCGTTATTGGATTGTTTTGCTTGGAGGTTAATTGTTTATTAATTTTTTTGTACATAAAAAACTGGGACGCCCAGCGTTATTGGTTTGTATAGCTTGGGGGTTAATTGTTTATTAATTAATTAATTTATAAAAAACTCGGACCCATCGTTATTGGGTTGGATAGTTTGGGGGATAATTTTTTTATTAATTTTTTTGTACATAAAAAACTCGGACGCCCAGCGTTATTGAGTTGTTAAGCTTGGAGGTTAATTGTTTATTAATTTATTTGTTTATAAAAAACTCGGACGCTGAGCGTTATTGGGTTGTATAGCTTGGGGGTTAATTTGTTTATTAATTTATTTGTTTATAAAAAACTCGGACGCCCAGCGTTATTGATTTGTATAGCTTGGGGGTTAATTTGTTTATTAATTTATTTGTTTATGAAAAACTTGGATGCCCAGCGTTATTGGGTTGTATAGCTTGGGGGTTAATTTGTTTATTAATTTATTTGTTTATAAAAAACTCGGACGCCCAGCGATATTGTGTTGTTTAGCTTGGAGGTTAATTGTTTATTAATTTATTTGTTTATGAAAAACTCGGATGCCCAGCGTTATTGGGTTGTATAGTTTTGGGGTTACTTTGTTAATTAATTTATTTGTTTATAAAAAACTCGGACGCCCAGCGATATTGAGTTGTATAGCTTGGGGGTTAATTTGTTTATTAATTTATTTGTTTATAAAAAACTCGGACGCTCAGCGTTATTGGGTTGTTTAGCTTGGAGGTTAATTGTTTATTAATTTTTTTGTACATAAAAAACTCGGACGCCCAGCGTTATTGAGTTGTTAAGCTTAGAGGTTAATTGTTTATTAATTTTTTTGTACATAAAAAACTCGGACGCCCAGCGTTATTGGGTTGTATAGCTTGGGGGTTAGTTTGTTTATTAATTTATTTGTTTTTAAAAAAACTCGGACGCCCAGCGTTAATGGGTTGTTTAGCTTGGAGGTTAATTGTTTATTAATTTATTTGTTTATGAAAAACTCGGATGCCCGGCGTTAGTGGGTTGTATAGCTTGGGGGTTGATTGTTCATTAATTAATTTATTTATAAAAAACTCGGACCCATCGTTATTGGGTTGTATAGTTTGGGGGATAATTTTTTTATTAGTTTTTTATTTATAAAAAACTTGGATGCCCAGCGTTATTGGGTTGTTTAGCTCGGAGGTTAATTGTTTATTAATTTTTTTGTACATGAAAAACTCGGACGCCCAGCGTTATTGAGTTGTTTAGCTTGGAGGTTAATTGTTTATTAATTTATTTGTTTATAAAAAACTCGGACGCTGAGCGTTATTGGGTTGTATAGCTTGGGGGTTAATTTGTTTATTAATTTATTTGTTTATGAAAAACTCGGATGCCCAGCGTTATTGGGTTGTATAGCTTGGGGGTTAATTTGTTTATTAATTTATTTGTTTATAAAAAACTTGGACGCCCAGCGATATTGAGTTGTATAGCTTGGGGGTTAATTTGTTTATTAATTTATTTGTTTATAAAAAACTTTGACGCCCAGCGTTATTGGGTTGTTTAGCTTGGAGGTTAATTATTTATTAATTTTTTTGTACATAAAAAACTCGGACGCTCAGCGTTATTGGGTTGTATAGCTTGGGGGTTAATTTGTTAATTAATTTATTTGTTTATAAAAAACTCGGACGCCCAGCGATATTGTGTTGTTTAGCTTGGAGGTTAATTGTTTATTAATTTATTTGTTTATGAAAAACTCGGATGCCCAGCGTTATTGGGTTGTATAGTTTTGGGGTTACTTTGTTAATTAATTTATTTGTTTATAAAAAACTCGGACGCCCAGCGATATTGAGTTGTATAGCTTGGGGGTTAATTTGTTTATTAATTTATTTGTTTATAAAAAACTCGGACGCTCAGCGTTATTGGGTTGTTTAGCTTGGAGGTTAATTGTTTATTAATTTTTTTGTACATAAAAAACTCGGACGCCCAGCGTTATTGAGTTGTTAAGCTTAGAGGTTAATTGTTTATTAATTTTTTTGTACATAAAAAACTCGGACGCCCAGCGTTATTGGGTTGTATAGCTTGGGGGTTAGTTTGTTTATTAATTTATTTGTTTTTAAAAAAACTCGGACGCCCAGCGTTAATGGGTTGTTTAGCTTGGAGGTTAATTGTTTATTAATTTATTTGTTTATGAAAAACTCGGATGCCCGGCGTTAGTGGGTTGTATAGCTTGGGGGTTGATTGTTCATTAATTAATTTATTTATAAAAAACTCGGACCCATCGTTATTGGGTTGTATAGTTTGGGGGATAATTTTTTTATTAGTTTTTTATTTATAAAAAACTTGGATGCCCAGCGTTATTGGGTTGTTTAGCTCGGAGGTTAATTGTTTATTAATTTTTTTGTACATGAAAAACTCGGACGCCCAGCGTTATTGAGTTGTTTAGCTTGGAGGTTAATTGTTTATTAATTTATTTGTTTATAAAAAACTCGGACGCTGAGCGTTATTGGGTTGTATAGCTTGGGGGTTAATTTGTTTATTAATTTATTTGTTTATGAAAAACTCGGATGCCCAGCGTTATTGGGTTGTATAGCTTGGGGGTTAATTTGTTTATTAATTTATTTGTTTATAAAAAACTTGGACGCCCAGCGATATTGAGTTGTATAGCTTGGGGGTTAATTTGTTTATTAATTTATTTGTTTATAAAAAACTTTGACGCCCAGCGTTATTGGGTTGTTTAGCTTGGAGGTTAATTATTTATTAATTTTTTTGTACATAAAAAACTCGGACGCTCAGCGTTATTGGGTTGTATAGCTTGGGGGTTAATTTGTTAATTAATTTATTTGTTTATAAAAAACTCGGACGCCCAGCGATATTGTGTTGTTTAGCTTGGAGGTTAATTGTTTATTAATTTATTTGTTTATGAAAAACTCGGATGCCCAGCGTTATTGGGTTGTATAGTTTTGGGGTTACTTTGTTAATTAATTTATTTGTTTATAAAAAACTCGGACGCCCAGCGATATTGAGTTGTATAGCTTGGGGGTTAATTTGTTTATTAATTTATTTGTTTATAAAAAACTCGGACGCTCAGCGTTATTGGGTTGTTTAGCTTGGAGGTTAATTGTTTATTAATTTTTTTGTACATAAAAAACTCGGACGCCCAGCGTTATTGAGTTGTTAAGCTTAGAGGTTAATTGTTTATTAATTTTTTTGTACATAAAAAACTCGGACGCCCAGCGTTATTGGGTTGTATAGCTTGGGGGTTAGTTTGTTTATTAATTTATTTGTTTTTAAAAAAACTCGGACGCCCAGCGTTAATGGGTTGTTTAGCTTGGAGGTTAATTGTTTATTAATTTATTTGTTTATGAAAAACTCGGATGCCCGGCGTTAGTGGGTTGTATAGCTTGGGGGTTGATTGTTCATTAATTAATTTATTTATAAAAAACTCGGACCCATCGTTATTGGGTTGTATAGTTTGGGGGATAATTTTTTTATTAGTTTTTTATTTATAAAAAACTTGGATGCCCAGCGTTATTGGGTTGTTTAGCTCGGAGGTTAATTGTTTATTAATTTTTTTGTACATGAAAAACTCGGACGCCCAGCGTTATTGAGTTGTTTAGCTTGGAGGTTAATTGTTTATTAATTTATTTGTTTATAAAAAACTCGGACGCTGAGCGTTATTGGGTTGTATAGCTTGGGGGTTAATTTGTTTATTAATTTATTTGTTTATGAAAAACTCGGATGCCCAGCGTTATTGGGTTGTATAGCTTGGGGGTTAATTTGTTTATTAATTTATTTGTTTATAAAAAACTTGGACGCCCAGCGATATTGAGTTGTATAGCTTGGGGGTTAATTTGTTTATTAATTTATTTGTTTATAAAAAACTTTGACGCCCAGCGTTATTGGGTTGTTTAGCTTGGAGGTTAATTATTTATTAATTTTTTTGTACATAAAAAACTCGGACGCTCAGCGTTATTGGGTTGTATAGCTTGGGGGTTAATTTGTTAATTAATTTATTTGTTTATAAAAAACTCGGACGCCCAGCGATATTGAGTTGTATAGCTTGGGGGTTAATTTGTTTATTAATTTATTTGTTTATAAAAAACTCGGACGCTCAGCGTTATTGGGTTGTTTAGCTTGGAGGTTAATTGTTTATTAATTTTTTTATTTACAAAAAACTTGGACGCCCAGCGTTATTGGGTTGTATAGCTTGGGGGTTAATTTGTTTATTAATTTTTTTATTTACAAAAAACTTGGACGCCCAGCGTTATTGGGTTGTAAATTTAGGAGGTATTTTATTTATTGAATTATTAGTTTATAAAAAAAGCTGGGCGCCCAGCGTTATTGAGTTTTTTGTTTGCCTGATCTGCGCCGGAAGATTTTCAAATTTCGCGGTACCCCTGGGGCCGGCATCGGCCACTATGATCGTGTGAAACGAGAAGGTGAACTGCACCCTGAACGACCTCAAAGTAGAGTGGTGCAGGATGAATTAATAGATATACCTTAACGTGTTGTTTCTCGATTACCTGAGAACGAGAAGTTAAAGCGGTTGGTTCGAACGGCTAAACGTCGAACTCTGCCTTCCAATTATAAAACTCTCAACGATGTCCCAGATCTTCCTAATAAATTTAAAAATACTTTAACTGGTGATAGGTTTCTTATATATGATTTTAAAAATAAAATCATGCCTGGCCGAGATATAGTTTTCTCGACACGGCGCAACCTAGAACTACTCAAGGAAAGTAACACTTGGTGTTTGGATAAGACTTTCAAAGTACATCTCATGATCTTTATACTTCAATTTTTTACTTGTTCGTCGAACTTAATCATTGTCATTCCTAGGTCAGTCCAGCGTTATTTACTCAACTATTCACAGTAGGTAGCTGCACTACCCTTAGTCTGCGCACTTCTCACTTCTAAAGAAAAAAACCCAATATTCGGCAGTTCTGCGTGCAGTCTGTTTATCGGAGAGGACAAAAAGAACAGTTGCAAGCGGCTTACCAAAATCAAAATGACAATACAGTGAGAACCCAAGTGCATATGTTGCTGGCGTTGGCATTTGTCTTGTGCTCTGAATCTCCACGCGTTTTCCGAAAGTTTAATCAGTTCGCAACAGAATGTCTTGAGCCCGTTTTAAAATACTTTGAAACTTCTTACATCGGTATAGCTCCACGTGGCCGAAGAGCTGCTGCATCTGCTACGTATCCTTCCAAAATTTGGTATCAATGACATGCAGCTCTCGCTGGCGACCATAAAACAAATAACGTCAGCGAAGGCTGGCATAATCATTTCAAGTTGATGGTCGGAAAAAACCATCCCGATCTGTTTCCACTCTTGACTGAAATTTAAAAAGAACAAGGAGGTACCGACATCGGGGTCACGGAATTGTGTCTAGGCCGTAGAATTAAAGCTGCACCGAAAAAAATGGATCGATTACCAAATTAAAATTCAAAACATAACCACGCAATATGAAACTTACAAAAAAGATAATAAAGAGCTTGACTTTTTAGAGCTCATTGGTAGTAACAATATGTTATAACAATATATTTTCTATGATTTATTTTTCAAACGATTTTTTTTAATGGCTCATTGCTTTTCTAAAATTTAATTCTGAATAAATATTTTGTTTTACAATGACATGGTATACTTTTTGTGTCGAGAGTAAAGCTGTTGGTGAAAAATGCAGTCGTAAAAATTGTCTGTCGTGAAAACTGATTCGTGAAAAATGCCGGTAATCCATACTTGAGTATTTTTTTCCAGTTTTATTTTTAATGAAGTTCAAACAAGATTTTGTACAAAATTTGAAGTCCGGACTGCTGACAGACGTTACATTTTGACGTGTTTTTTTTGATAATTCTTAAAAAATAAGCAAGTAGGAACTTCTAAAATGAGATTTTATCTTCCTTTTCTCGTTTAAAATACGATGAATTTTTATTTTATTGGTTATCTACTTTTATTCGCTTGTAATCGTTACGGACGCTTAATTGCCCGACTTTTTGAGTTTTACCCTTATACTCTTACGGCAAGCAAGGATATGATGCTTCTGTTATATCATAAAATCAGAAAACTTTACATCTAATAGTATATGCTGCATTAATTGTTTTTATCACAATAATTATATTATTCAATTGATTTTTAGTGAATCATAAATTGATTATTAATAATTTAAGTTATATTGTTAGAACTTTAGATTTAAAAGAAAGTATCATACATATTTTTGCTGCTAAATTCGATTTTATGATTGTTAAAATAGAGGTTTTTGTAGCAAAAAAATTCTTCTTTGTGTGTTATGTGTGTACAAAAAATAACCAAGGGTCACCGTAGGCTTCAGCGAAAAACAGTTCAAATTAATTTTTGAAGAACAAAAACATACTAAAATTTTAGATTAATCGAAGACGAATTTTTTGAGAAAACACGATTTGAAAAAAATCCGTTCTTTTTAGTCTTTTAAAAATTCCGTAAAAATAGGAACTTTGACTTGAAAACAAATAATGAAGTTAAAAAGTAGAGCAAAAGACAAATAATTTGAAAAAAAAACATCGAAAAAGGTTGAAACTGGTTCAAGTTATGGCCATTGTCGAGTATCTAGTTGATACTCGTTTTAATTTACTAGATTTTTAAGATTCAGGAGCTTTTGTAGTGCTTGCCAATACAAGCACCACGTCGCATTCCCTGTATTGCTTTACCCTGTAAAGATATAGACTTAACTAGATGACAAATATCATAAATTGAATGTAGGTTAGATTTGACAGTATTATCAAGGTTAAATGTAAATTGAAAGATTGATTTTTTTTATTAATATATTGTTAGATAGAATTACATTGATTTCATAATCTTAGGTTGATAAATAAGTTACGAGATTACAAATATTATATATGAAATTATAATGAATTTAAGATTATAGTCCTCCAACGTAGTCTAACATTACAATTATTATCTAACCGACTACCGGAGGCGTCCGGGCGAGTTGAGGATCCAGCGAAGGTTTCTACGCTTCCACTGGTGACTTAAACTGATGTAAAGGATCGATCTTCCACTTTCGGAGATCCTTTCACTCCGGCTTCTCGATCTAGGTGAGCCTGGGAACTCTTTTTATTGTCCGTTTCCGTACTTTCACTGCGTTCAGGTGTCGGAGACCAGAAGAAAGTTTGGAGCGTGGGTGCGGACAGTGAAGAGCTTGGCTTCTCCCACCTGGCCATGAAGTGCGGAGGTGGACATCAATCATTCGACGCCTAATTACGCGGATCGGCCCCTCCCCTACTTTTGACGGTGTAATTCAAAGTGCAGTTTAGGAATTAAAGATGATTAAAAGGTCGATACATGACAGCTATTTAAAGATTTCAGTGTCTTTTTTACTCGAAAAAAGCCTTTTATGAAAAACTTCTATAGCTCTGGAAATTGAAAACAAGGGTCAGAAAAAAAATTCCTGAGATTCATATTCCCTAAAATATTATATAGAACCTGGAAAAAA
Organism: Encarsia formosa; assembly: GCA_038277355.1. NCBI lineage: Eukaryota > Metazoa > Arthropoda > Insecta > Hymenoptera > Aphelinidae > Encarsia > Encarsia formosa. The sequence goes on along the minus strand of CM076187.1, from coordinate 52,021,307 downwards.
AATTTCAGTCGATTTGAAGAAAAATTTCTGAAAGCGTTGTACGATCTGAAATGAAATGAGCCAGTTGCATTTAATTAGTGAAAATCCATCATAAATTGAAATAATTAAAAAGACTTGTTTTCGATTTTCACTGTTATTTATTAACAATATTTAACTCTGAGGCCTCATGATGACAATGTTTTCCTCAGATGAGTATATTCAATGCTACAATTATAATATCCAATACTATAATTGTAGTAAACTTAGGTTGTAAAAGATCTCCGGAGACGAATATAAATAAACAACACTTAATTAGTGAATCATTTGCTAAAATTAGGTGCAACGTTTCTTCCGCCGATGTGTGGGCCTTTTCAAGCACTAATGTATAATTCAGAGGTATAAAAATTCACGGCATGCAATCTTTTTTACAGTGCTTGAAAAGGTCCGCTCATCGGCGGAACAAAGCTTGCACCTATTTTTAATAAAGGGCTCATTAATTAAGTGTTGTTTATTTATATTTGCTCCCGGAAATCCTTTACAACCCGAATTTTCTAAACATGGAGGGTGCAGTTCATAACTACTATGGATGTAGTATTGAATGTACTTATGGCATTGTAAATCAAAATGGCCATCGTGAGGCTAACGTTTACATGATTGTTAATAAGTAACTGTAAAAATTAGATTAATTAAATTTGTAGTGATTTGCTCACTATTTTTTACATCGAATTAGGTAGTTACTCGGATTTAAAAAGCTGAAATAAACGAATTTTAATTAAAATCAAAATTTAAAAAAGAATAAATTTTGGGATTGACCGAGATTAGAACTCAAGACTTTTCTTTTTCTGGATTTTCTTACCACATAAGCCATCGACACTACATCAGAAATTTCCGCCAAGTCCTGTTTGAGGTCAATCATGACAATATCAGCAAAAAAAGAGTGATATGAGGGAACCCATTGGAGACCCGAACATTTGTTTGTAGTTCGCTTATATTTTTTAATATCATTTTTGGCGCCAAATTTGAACTGTTTGGGCCATTTTTCGAATTTTTTAACCTTAAATTTGCAAAAAAAAAAGAACTAAGACAAATACCTTCCTAGAAAAAAAAATTTTAAAAACATGTTTTAAAAAAAAATTAACTGCTCTAATTTTTCAGATTTTTAAAAAGGGTGGAAGGCACTTTTCTGACCGATTTATCAAAATTTTTTACATAAAACGTCGCCTAGTGAGTGCATATTTAGTCATATTAGAGGTTTATTTAGATAAATAAAACATAGAGTTTAACTCAAATAAATAGTTTATTTATTAGATTAAATACTCGCGTGCGTATCGCAACAACTCTCGAATCTAAGGTAAACAATAAGCAGCCGCTTGCTGCTATCGTTACGCACACGCGCACACATTCATGTGGTTCGAAGCCAAAGCTTCTTCCCAACACTTCCTCTGCTTTGCTTTGAACTATTTAGTTTTGTCAAAATGAACATAATATAAAAAGTTAGAAATAATTTTATATCATTTTTTTCATCTTTAGTTATTGGCTTACACAGTTAATACCTTGGAATTTTTATGCAAACAACAAATTAAAGTATTTTTTAATTATTTTCAATTTGCAGGGTCTGAACTAATAAAATTTATTATATAAACAATTTTAGCAAGTACAGGCAGTTAGTATATAGCGGATAATTCTAAAATTAAGCTTGATAGTCAGGCGAATTTGTCTTGGAAAATAAACTGAGAACAATAAACCTTATGAGTATTAGTGCATTGACTCAGAATTTATAAATTAATAGAATAGTTGTCTACTTGGTAGAAATTCATATTCAACTCACGTTATTTATTTTTTTTAAATATATAAATAACGAATTCATTTATTATAGTTACAATTAATAATTTTAAAGCTTCATGTTTTGAGTAAAAGCAAAGTGTTAGATTATTTTGAAGCCATGGAGATAAACAAATTTGAGTACACTAATTTGTTTTTAAATGATCAGAAAGACTTAATTCCTCGCCCTTATTGAATCTTGATTGATTCTAATGATAATTTTCATCTTCCTAACTGAAGTTGTTTGTAAACAAATCATGCTTTATTTTATACACCTACTTGTTAGTTAATTGTAGTATGTTGTTTGGAATTCACGCCGCTACGTTGTAAACTGACCGAGTCACCGCAGCGACGTCAGGAGCGAGCGACGCAGTCGACTTCCGCCCGCACAGTCAGTCGTTCTCCGTCCGTGTACGGCGCATCCACGCGTCACGGGAAACTTCTAACCTCACGCACTAGATAGGAAAAACGGAGTCCGAGCTTTTCCTATCAAAAAGGCAAAAGACTCGGCTCCGAGCAAGTATTTAATTTAAGGTGAAAGAGTCTCGAACTCTTGTAATTCAAACGCGGAATAAACAAAACAGTGCAGTTAAAACCCAAGTTTTTATTTCAAGATCCTTTAGCGCCTCTCCTCCCTCGCACCTACGTCCCGCGCTCCTTCGAAAATATAACTAATCATTCAATATCAAACATATGTTACTTTACTAAATCAGTTTATACTCGACGTTTGATAATGATACAAAGTATTGAAACGGCTGTCATGTAATTGAAAATTAAATAAAATAAATAGTGGAAATTCTTAACTATAACAAATGAATTTGTTGTTTATATATTTAAAAAATAAATAAATGACCTGAGCAGAATTTATTAATTCCAATGATGATTTAAATGCATGTATGTAATTAATATTAACTGAATGACGGTTATTGACATTTCCTGAATTTAAACTTGCTGTAAGTTCAATAAATTATAATAGCTAACTTGATAAAAAAAAAACCTTAGCATGAACCACTGCAACATTTTAAAATTACTATTCAACTAAAAAGTTTATTTCACTGAAAATCTTCAAAAGATAATGAAAATTTAATCTTTATGAGTGTATTAGTTTAGAGTCAGCATATGAAAATCTCATTGACAACCACAAATTGAAGTATCAATTTTGAATCGTCATTGAAATGTATAGGCTCTGAGTCGTTACTGTTGCATCGATAAATTTTATTGTCACAACCACATTTCCAACATGAAATCAAGTCTATTCTACTTTTGGCTGATATACTGACAAAAATTATCAAATAGGTATTGGAAGATCCCTGTACTTGGGATCTGTAACGGGCCACGGAGAAGGCTTACTTTGACTCCCAACAATGACTCGTTCTGGCTCCGTCGCTTCTTTCAGGTGTCCGTATGAGAGTGAAATAAGGATTACTCGTGAAGCGAGATTCTAAATCCAAGCGGGCATACGAGCAAAAAAAAAAAACAAATGAAAGAGATTTAAATGTAAGTCAGCAATAACCTAAATTAATCTTCAACCAGCTAATAAAAGAAATCAATTAGGTGGTTTCCTAGACCTAGCAAATAATAAAAAAAAATTCTCTGTTTCTTCTCACACTTGGCGGGGAATAAACACAAAAAAAAACATTTTTTTTTTTTTTTTTAATTATATTTCAAAATTCAGAACAAGTTTAGATTATAAGAAAAAAAATCAGCATGACTCTCACACAAACAATCATGCATGCTTTCAGACTCCCGACTAACGAATAAATCATCCGGTGACGAGTGCCGACTGCCGAGAGTAGTTTAAGCGATTAAATTAATACTAACAATGAAAAATCAAATGAAAAAAAATTTGTCAGTAATGAAAAAAAACGATCTCAGGTCTTTAACACGACTCTCTCTCTTTCAGAGTACCACGTGGTTCATAAACCATAGCGTATAACTCAAAGAATAAGTGCAGACCGTCTTGCAAATAAATATGCAGAGGACGACCCACTAAGATTCACAACGACTGAGGATCTAACGAGTAGTTCCCCACCACAGTTTTGCTCACCACAGAGATAATTCCCTGCTGGTACTACTGGGGGTGGCTCAGTGAACTCTTGGTTTTCCAACAAGGAAAATAAAAAAAAAAACACGCTTGCCAGCGCAGAAACATCCACTTACCTTGCCTGGTTTATTTCGGAGCTAAAAGGGAATCGACTGGCTTCAAATAGAGGCGTAGCAATAAGTTTATCCAGTTAAAATCTGGAAGCCAGTAGTTTTAACTTAAGAAGAAAGCTCGACGGGTGGAGCAATAAAAAATATCAGAATAAATAAGAGCGCGATTACTCAGCGAGCTTTTTATTTATTTAAATAAATTAAAAACTAGAAACTAGCGGCACTAGACCGATGTGCAGCGTGGTAGCAAAAAAAAAAAAAAAAATGCAAAAATTTCGAAGTAACGTGGTTTGAATTCGGGTGTAGTGAAAAAAAGTGACTCCCTTGAGCGCTTTCCGGGGTTTATGGTGGCGAACGAGCGCTTCAAAGTTCAGCGGCTCAATCTCTTTTCCGCAGATCTCGGTTGCGCCGAGGACTAATTGCCGCGCGACTTACGTGCGCGTCGCGCTGCTCCACTACCCGCTGGTCGTAATTCGGAACGCGCGCCTCGTGTAGTTCTTTCTTCAATTTGCATATCGTGCAAACGATCGATAATTTAACCAGTGTGGGTAAAAAAAATGTTTGCACATAACTCAATTATTACTCTAGTAGACACTCGGTATCAATGAAAAATATAAGAAATAATATATTAAACTCAAGTAAACTTAAATAAAAAAAAGTAGCATAAGTGGGTAACCTTGCAGTGTATCCATCATGAAAAAATTGTATTTAATTACTAAAAGTGTATCAACTTGGATTATTATATATTTTAAAACTTAATCATTATTCATTACAAGAGCATCAGCTAAGAACTGTACACATCAAAGATGACTCAAAAATATTCACATGTATCAATAATTCAAAAGATGTGCTTTTATAAGTTAATAAGTGCATTTAAATTAAAACTGTCTATGTGAAACACATAGACTTGACATCAAAAATAATCATTCCTTCACACAAATTCAGAAAAAACTTCAATTTTAATGAGGATAAATAAACTTCTCCATAAAAGCTCCAACCGAAGATTTTACAATTTCAAGTGACAGCTTACACAAAAACTGGAATAACTCATAGATGATGATCATAGGACGACTTAAGATATTTTGTTTTATATTTTGATTTAAAAAGTTAGAGCCGAATATTTCTATAATTCAATAACTAAGGTTATCGATCATAATAATTATTAATTAAACCATGCAAATTGGGAATTTAGCGTGATGTCACTGTATATTTGACTACTTTCTTAATTACTTAATTATTTATAAATCATAAAATAAAATAATAATTATGACTGCTGTCTTTTGCTTAGTTGTTTGCCTCTGCTGTCTGTACTGCACACACTGTGAGGCGCTAGGCCTCATGCGTACGTGCACCTCGTCTGTGCAGCTAGCTCGCATGCCTTGCTGCAGGCTGCAGGAGTGAGACAGAGAGTCAAGTTCCCCGAAACATCTAACTTCGACCATATGCAGCCCATGCAGAGAAACCGGATACTCTGGACTAATACGGAAATCGCCTGATACCTGGACGAAAAGAAATTAGTGCTACGAAAATTGAAATGTTTACAACTTTTTAATGCGGAAACTTTTTGGGAAAATTTTTTTTTAATTACTCGGAAAATCATCGGCCTTGCGTGAGATATGTATTCTGGAAAAAAAATCATCCTAATAGTGTTTTTTTCATAAGCGACCTAACCTAAAACCGAAAGTTAAAGTAAATAAAGCGGTACGCTTTCACGGTAATCCTCTCTTAAAAAAGAGACCCCAAATAAGTGAAGCCTCATCGCATGCGCAGTATGATCGCGATATCAGGTATTGGATTGGTTGATTCAACATTCAACTCTAGCTATCGCATGCGCATTATGATCGCGATATCACGCAGTTATAACGCGGTAACTTTTAAATTAATATTTTGATTTCTATAAATGTAAATAAAAGTAAAAATATTCGTTTTTAATCTGTGGCGCGAGAATAGCGTTAATTTTTTTTATTTTTAAAAATATAACATACATGATAATTAATTTTATTTGAAAAGTGAATCAATGGGGAGGATATATAAATTTAAAAATGTATCAATAGGGAGGATAAAAAAAAAAAGATGGTTTTTCACTAAATGCAAGGCAATAGAGAATCAATCTAAATTTTCTGAAGATGTTTATTAGATATTATTGAACATTTTTGCCAAGCCTGATCAAAATTGAAGTACAAAAGATAAAATAAGTAGAAGATTTCATTATTTCCACTACGCGCATGGCCGGAAAAGGTTTAATAAATTATTGATATTCATTTTCATAGAATTAAGAGATACTTTAGAAAAATTCTAAGAAAAAATTTTCACGGGTATAACCTCTAAAACTGCGGTATTCAACCGAGAGTTAAGTGTAAAAAAATGTCTTGTGATGATACTCATTGTTTTTTTAGTGATTAGGGATTACAATTTTTTTTAGTCTTGAATTGGTAAAAACCAGCTGAAAAATGAAAATTTTAAAAATTCGTTCTATAATTTTTTATGTTAAGATTTAAATACTCTTTGACTTTCGCAAATATAATCTACTCAGTATAATTGTTTAAAATAATTAATAGCCAATACGCATTGTTATAAAATTTGATGTACTCTGATAAATTTTTGTACTCATCTATAAAAATAATTTTGATGTTTCAAAAATAATTGATGAATAGTTTTTTATAAATCCATAAAAGTCAATTAAAATTTAATAATTGAATGATTTTCATTAAAGTTCATTTCAAATATTTCAAGGTAATCTGTTCACTCTCATGAAGTGAAAGTAGATATAGTTTGTCTTACTTTAAAATCATATTCAAAGAATTTATAATTGATTATTTTTATAAAAAGAAAAAAGGTCGTTTTTTCCCGTTGATCTTAGAAGAAAAAACAGAAATTATAAACTTAACTACAAAACAATGACTTCAATTAGACAATAATTTCATTCAAATGAAACATCATTTTAGACTTTAAGTAACAAAAAAATTTTTAAATATCAATAGTAAGATAAGATCTGGATTTGGACGCGCGAAGCGCGTTAGTTGGTCCGTGTTAAAAACCCAACTCGCCATCAAAGGACTACCGCTCTTTATGATATGAACATATGATGATGAATTAAAACTTACTAAAACCTTTCTGCAACTAATACGAAAATTAAATAGTTACTTCTATAAAAATTATTTCAAAAATTATTTATTTGTCCTCTAAATTTGTCGTTACTTTTTAATTGTTTTTTTAAATTTACGACCGTTTTCTTTGTTTTAAAAGAATTGTAATTTTTTATTTCAACTTTACAATTTACTTATTGTTATAATTAAAAAATGTTTTTATCCCCCAGTCTTTTTCAAATTCAAAGAGATCGAATCTTCTTTAACCAACAATGATATTTTTCAGATGGTGCCACTATTGTTATTGTTATTGTGTTGTTTTTAGGATCGAATCAGTTAAGACTACTTAAAAACTATCAAGTCAGGAAATGTCAAGTGGCAATATCGTTGTAAATCTTGATCCGTGTTTTTACTACTTTTGTCTGCGATCTTCGTCTCGTTTTTTCACTGTGAATATATGTCTCATGCATCGGAGGTGTTGTGCTTCAGTGCAAACTACTCGCGAGCCGTGAACAATAAACAATACTTAAGTGCAGTGCATTTTTTGTTGCGAGCCATATTTTTGAGGTTACGTTTTCGCGCATGTTGATTAACCTCATTCACAGGGTGCGTCCCTTGCATCCTAAGCGCGCGAATTCTCCTACTCTCTACTGCTCGGTGGCAATCAGCTTGGAGTCTGCGCAGCACACCACCATGTGAGCATGAACCGCGGAGTGTCAAAAAACGCCTGCTCGAAACCGGTTCTTTGAGGTGAGTCAAAACAAATCTGCCATAAGTCTGCCTCTTTCATTCATGATAGCTGCTTGACGGCGCCGATTATCAAAAGGCCTTACGTTTTTCTCGTCTGTAACTTAGCGCAGAAAGACACACAATCTTCATAGACCACCATAGCCTTGACCACGCCCCTTTTGAACGTTAGCTCCTTTTTTTCTAGCCCGACGCAGCCGACAGCTTCAGGCAAGCGCCCGCACGACTCTCCTCCAGATCCCGAGCTTGCTAAGCGGGCTGCCGTTTCACAGGCGCAAACTTCATCTACAATGTTTTTGAATCAAGATGATTACAGTGCCTTTATGGCAGACCCCACTGTTGATTCGACCTTGAAGAGGATAGTCAGCCTCATGCAGAGAGTTTTTACCTCTCTGAGCGATCACTTGAAAGCCATCAACGAGCATGTGAATTCTGGTATTGACGAGGTAGAGAATCGAGTTTCGGCTATTCAACAGAGAATTGAAATGCCCGATTAGTGTGAAATCCTCTTGAAAGGACTCCCTGTTGTAGAACCATCTCTGTGTCGCGACATGATTGCCAAAATCTTCGCCCTCATAAACTGTCTGCAGGCCATCATTCAAATTCTTGACATTCGAGAATGGACATACAAGCCGAAACTGATAACTCTCAACCCCATCCCTGGAGCTCCACCAATTAAGTTGAATGCACCCTCTGTCCCTCCATCTGTCTCACTCGCTGTGCTTTTTTATTCTTAGAAAACTCGTGACTTTGTTATAAAGCACAAAGGTGAGCAGTACGGTAAAACTACTCGTGATATTTCCGGCGTTACCGCCAACACCCCCATCTACATGGACGCAATTCTTCCTCCTGCAGTGGACCTTTGGGTTAAAGCTCGCCAGCTTTCTGAGAAATACCACATCAAAGGCCTTCGCGTGAATGGGCACCCAATCTCACTGCCCCTGAACACCTCTGCTCGTCTAGTGAATCTTTTCACAGCACGGGATTTGCACGACTTTGAGCAGCAATTCATAGCTGAGGAAAAATTCCTGAAGTGGGCCACTAAAAGTCAAGGTACCTATTTTAATAATTTTTTTTGCATAATGTTGTAGGTTTATAACTCAAAATGAACTCCCTAAAATTTTTTTGAAAAATTTCAATTTTTATCAAAGTTATACACAAATCAACTTTGATGTACCTATTTTTCAATTGGTGATTACTCGGAAAATACTTATGAAATTTTAATAGTAAGTACAAAAATAATCAAAGAACAGAAGGTCATATTTATTATATAAAAAAAGGCGCGAATTAGCGGCATCGAGCCACGGAGATCGGCACAAAGCAACAGCTGATTAGAGAGAGAGAAGACGCTTTCCCTCTCTCAGCGCCGAACGCCTACCGCTGCGGTGGTGGGAGACGCCGGTCGAGTTTTGGAGACCGTTCGTTTGCGGGAGCTCGCGCTCTCGCTTTCCAGACGTCAAAGAAAAAACCACTAGTTTTCTCGTGTCTCAAAAGCTACTGCTTAAAGGCACGTCGCGTGGTAGAAATAGTTTTGAATTAATAATTTAAAGTTCAAACTTACATTTTTTACTACGTAATAATTTTAGTTCTAGATTATTGATTTGCTTTTTGAATTGTTTTGCTCTTGTCTTTTGCTTATAACTAAACCTACAGTCTTAAGTTAATTGATCTAGTATCCTTAAATTCTATTTGCAGTCAGAATATATTCTTAGTCTAAAAGTTTAAAATTGTGAAAATAAATTAAGTAAGTCTTCTTGCTTTTCTTTTGTCCATTTATCTTAACTCGGTCACCGAAGGAGTGCTGTAGAAGAAGGAAGAGAAACGTATATGGAAAAGGGTATCAAGTATACATTAATTTATTTTTACACATATTGACTTATCGTTAGAATCATAACTAATTTATATAATTGATATTATTGTTTTGGTTTTCTTTTTTTATTGTTATAAAATTAAAATCTTCTGAAAAAGAGAAGAAAAAGAAGTTGATTTAAGTTATATTTTTTTTTTTGTCAAAGATCATTTTTATTGACTATAGCTTAGTATTTAAAATGAGGAATTTGGAACTTAACATTATTTGATTTGTGAGATTTTTTCGAAAAACTTGCAAAAGTTGAACGGGGTCGCTATGAAGCCGAGAATAATTTGTCGCGTAGCGAATATGTAATCCGGTTAAATAATGACGTTAGATTTTTGACACACAAAATACCTGAAGGACAGGTAGTGCAATGCTTTGCAAGGCATTTTGACCTTCAAGTGCAAATTGCAGTGGCTACCGGTGGCATAAGAACAATTGTGAAATTGATCGAACTTTTGGATAATCTCGACGCGATGGGCTCATTGAATGAAGATGCGGTAAACTCTCGCGTTGATTTTTCAAAAGTTTCTATTTTTAATAACTCGCGGGGCAATAATAGCATGAACCATAGTGCATTACTAGATTCTTTCTTATTACTAGAAAAGATAATTTTCGTAGCAATCCGGGCAATTTTTCACCGAAGGCAAATTCGACGAAACTTGGAGTGAATAGTGTTCAAGTTGAGGAAATCGTAGAGTTGGAGGAGGATTCTATGATTTTGGAAAACTAGAACTCGTTGCACCGGAGGTCTCGGATAACACAGGTTTAGTACCTGGTTCGGTTGCAACGGTTAATTTGACTTATACTGTTGAATCAAAAAGCGGGGAAAAATTCTGTGACGTAAACCGGGGACGAGAGATTCGAAATGATGATAACTCTTATACATCTGCAGTTGAGCATGATGAAAATCAGGATATTCTGATCGAATCTCAATTTGTTTTTGGTGAGTCACAGGATCGTGAAATTTTTATCAGCTCTATTTTTGACTGTCCTCGTGACGATTTGATGAACGATGACGAATCTTTTGTGCCGGTTAAAGAAATAATTAACTGTCCGGAAATCGACGTCGTGATTCAGGGATTAAAACTACGGGCTTTAATAGACACCGGAAGTAAAATTACGTGCATTTCTAATGAGGTTTTTACGAAATATAGCACAAGTTTCAAATCGTGTCCTAAATTTCCAGTTGTTGGTTTGAGAGCGATTGGTTTTTCTGGTGACAAATCCATTCGATTGAAAACCCAAATGATGACTGAATGTAAGATTGGGCAGGCAGAATTAAGGGTGAATGTTATGGTCGTACCTCATCTAGTTAAGGATTTTATTCTCGGGATAGATTCGTTGAAAAAATTCCAAATCAGTATAAATACTCATGATGATTCGTTGACAGTGGGTGTATCGGGTGAAAAAATTTTGTGTCTTGACAGAATAAGCACAGCTTTGATCGACAATAAAATAGTTAAAGCTGCGACTGATGATAATCTTTTTATTAACATTACTGACGCGGAAATTGATGAAAAGTTGACGGCAATTCAAGACGTGATGGTTACGACGAAAGAAAATTTGCGGAAATTAATTTTTGAATTTCGCGATGTTTTCGACGATAAACCGGGTCGTTTTAAAAATTTCGAGTATAAATTTACAGTTACGGACGTCAGTACGTTCTTTACGAAACCATACCCCATTCCATTTCAACATCGTGAAGCAGTTGATAGGGAAATAAAACGTATGCTTGATATGGGTATAATTGAACCCTCTTTTACTCCATATATAAATCCATTGGTGGTTGTTGTAAAAGTCAGTCGATTTAACTGCATCGTTCTGGCAGGTTCCACTTGCAGAAGAGAGCAGAAAATATACAGGTTTCATGTATCGAGGCAGGGTTTATCACTTTTGCGTGATTCCATTTGGCACTAGCGTGAGTACGGGAGCACTTGTAAGGGCTTCACGTCCTATTTTGGAAGCTATGGGTGAAAGTGTGGTTGACTTTGTTGATGATTGGACTATTATGTCGAGGGATGAAATTTTACACTTGGAGCATTTACGTAAACTTTTCTCATTGTTGGCTGATGAAGGGGTAACGATTAAGTTTGGTAAGGTTAAATTTTTTTGTAAGGAAATAAAGTTTTTAGGCCATTTTCTTACTCCTGAGGGCATAATGATCGATAAGGGAAAGGTGAATGGTATTTGGGATTATCCGCATCCTAGAAATATAACTCAGTTGAAAGGGTTCTTGGGCTTGATGAATTTTTGTTCGAAGTACACGGATAAATTGGCTCATGAATCGGTACCACTGATGGAGCTACTAAAAAAAGGAGTTAAGTACGTCTGGACTCCTACTCACGAGGAAGCTTTCATTGCTCTTAAAAAACTTTTTGTAGAGTATGTCTTTTTGTATCACCCAGTACGTACATTGCCTTTTTACCTAAATACTGATGCATCAGACAAAGCTCTTGAAGCAGTGTTGACCCAGATTGATGAGGAAGGTAATGAAAGAATTATTTGTTTAGCTAGTAGAGTGCTTAGAGATAGCGAGATTAATTACTGTACTTCCGAACATGAGTTGCTGGCAATAGTGTGGGCATTGGATAAATTTCGAACTTTTCTGATAGGTTCTGATCTCACAATTTATTCTGATAATCAAGCACTTGAGTATTTATTCACGTGTAAATTTTTAAACAAGCGTATGACTCGATGGAAAATCAGTATTGCTGATTATTCCCCAAAAATTAAACATATTCCAGGGCGAAAGAATGTCATTGCGGACACGCTTTCTAGAATTTGTTGGAATAATGACGATAAGGGTGAGGAGGCTCTTATCGCTTCAGTTTTCTTGACCAAGCCGAATCCGATTATTCGTAAATCACTTAAAAATCTTGTTCAAATTTAGTCTGAGGATGCAAAGATCTCGCGGATTATTGATGCACTCGGTTCGGGAAAGGTTATACCTAACGTGAGGATTTTTGATGGGGTTTTATACCACGCGAGTAAGAAGTACGGAGATAGAGTGTTTTTGCCTGTTTGGTTGACTAAACTGATTTGGAAGGACTTGCATGAGATATATATACACGTCGGTTATTTCAAATTGATAAATTTATTTTTTGATCTTTTTTACTGCCGGAAAACTGTTAAACTCGCTAGAGATTTAACACGCTCGTGTGAAACATGCCAGAGGGATAAGGTGTACTGTAGACCCAATCACGGGACAACTTACAGCATTGTGAGGAAAGGACCTAGGGAATTAGTGTCAATAGATTTTTACGGACCTTTGCCCACCTCGCGAGCGGGTGTGTCGTATATTTTGTCGATGCTCGATGTTTTTTCAAAATACATTAAATTTTATCCTATAAAAAAAGCTACGACACGAGCAGTGATCAATAAACTCACGACCGATTATATTCCAAACGTGGGAAAACCTAAAATAATTCAATCGGATCGCGGTACGCAATTTACAGCTGCACAATGGGGAAAATTGTTGGACGATCTGGGGATTAGAATAATGTTTTCCTCTGTCAGACACCCTTGTTCGAATATGGTTGAGCGTACAAACAGAGAGTTGGGTCGTATGTTGAGGTCTTTAACGCCAGACAACCATAAGGGCTGGGCTAAATTCATACCTGTAATAGAGAAAATCTATAATGAAACTATACATAGGGCGACAGGGTACACGCCAGTGGAGCTTCAATTCGATCGCTACCCAAAAAGGCTCTGGGACGATGTTTACAAAGCCAAAAGGGTACGCGAGACACTGGAGATAAAGATCCAGAAAGCTCATAGTAAAATGTGGGATGAAGGTAAAAAGAGGGTAGAGACTCAGCACATCCTGCATCCTCCTGTTACATATAAGGTCGGTGATAGGGTGTTGCTGAAGTCTAATAATTTCTCCAAGGCCAGCGATGCTGTTACAGCAAAGCTGTCGCCTTTGTATCATGGTCCGTATAAGATCGCCGCAGCCAAAAACAGCTCTACTTTTGTACTGTCTGACATGACTGGGCGAAATAATTTAAAGGGCACTTATCACATCCAAAGTTTTAGGCCTTACTATGTCACCGAGTCAGCGTCGACACCGAGCACAGAGAAATCGACGGAGGCGAGACATGAAACGAGCACGTCGAGCCGCAGTCGTGGAGGTCAACTGGTGGATAACGAGAGAGGAGCAACACCTGCGTGAGGCCCGCCGATGTGACCAGCGAGCCAAGGCTGCTTTGCAGCAGCTAGCCAGGATGGAAGGTGGCCGAGATAGGAACGCGGTGCTAGAGGCCCGCCAGCCACCGATTCTGCGCCCACCAATCTTTAAGCTGTCACACGAGGAGCCCCCGACGAAATGGCTTTTTCCCGAGGATTTTTTTTTCGAGGTGTCAGTCGGTGTTGTCAAGGATGACGACAACAACGACAACGAGACGGAGTCTCAAATTGAAGAGCTGGTGTTTCCTTTTAGTGAAATAAATTTAGTTGGTGACGTGCGAAAAAACTAGACTTTGCGAAAATAATGATGGAAAAACAGTTTCTCGAGTTTGTGGAAATTTAGTGCATACCCAACATTAATATTTATTTTGTTTATTGAAATTGTTTTCCTAATCTTCTGTATATTGTGCGATTCATAATTTTCCTTACTTCCAGTTTTTGGGGACATATGTTAGGGTTAAAAATTGAAATGTTAAATTTTTCTATTTTATGTAGGTTTTTTTTATATATTTATTCAGTGTAAATAAATGCAATGAATGTAAAATCATAGATATTAAAATTGTAGACGCGGGCGCGCGACTTAGCTGCATCGAGCCACGGAGATCGGCACAAAGCAACAGCTGATTAGAGAGAGAGAAGACGCTTTCCCTCTCTCAGCGCCGAACGCCTACCGCTGCGGTGGTGGGAGACGCCGGTCGAGTTTTGGAGACCGTTCGTTTGCGGGAGCTCGCGCTCTCGCTTTCCAGACGTCAAAGAAAAAACCACTAGTTTTCTCGTGTCTCAAAAGCTACTGCTTAAAGGCACGTCGCGTGGTAGAAATAGTTTTGAATTAATAATTTAAAGTTCAAACTTACATTTTTTACTACGTAATAATTTTAGTTCTAGATTATTGATTTGCTTTTTGAATTGTTTTGCTCTTGTCTTTTGCTTATAACTAAACCTACAGTCTTAAGTTAATTGATCTAGTATCCTTAAATTCTATTTGCAGTCAGAATATATTCTTAGTCTAAAAGTTTAAAATTGTGAAAATAAATTAAGTAAGTCTTCTTGCTTTTCTTTTGTCCATTTATCTTAACTCGGTCACCGAAGGAGTGCTGTAGAAGAAGGAAGAGAAACGTATATGGAAAAGGGTATCAAGTATACATTAATTTATTTTTACACATATTGACTTATCGTTAGAATCATAACTAATTTATATAATTGATATTATTGTTTTGGTTTTCTTTTTTTATTGTTATAAAATTAAAATCTTCTGAAAAAGAGAAGAAAAAGAAGTTGATTTAAGTTATATTTTTTTTTTTGTCAAAGATCATTTTTATTGACTATAGCTTAGTATTTAAAATGAGGAATGTGGAACTTAACACTATTTGATTTGTGAGATTTTTTTTTTTGATTATTATTGGTGGCTGATTTGTTTAAAGCCGAAGTCGATTATTGAACACACACGATAAAAATTCATGATTATGAATTGTACGTACATGCGTAATTGATGAAAGATGATTCATGTGTGGTTGTGATTTCTATTGAATAAAACCTGAGCATTCTTTTTTCTAAGATTGAGGAGTGTTGTTAATTTAGTCAAGTTATTAAACCTACCCACGCTGCTAATTGTTTGAATTCTATTTCATACATAGAGATCGAACATTGGATTAATTGAGGATAATTAATCAGAGTATATAGCTTCACGGGTAAATATTAAATTTTTTTTTTATCTCTCTTGTTGAGAACCAAGAAACATATGTCGTGTAATATGCGGATTAGGACCCGCCGATTTAATATTTGTGTAGGAAGTCACTTGAGTTTTTTTATTTATACACGGTGATTCATCCCTATTTGACAGCAGAAAAGTCCCAGATGGATTATTTTTCGCTGATTCCTAATTATTATAACACTATATGGGTCTAAAATATTTATATTTTATGTGATCGACGATTGAAAATAATAAAAATGTTCATAAATAAAGGAACGGAAAATAGAATGGAAAATTTCAATGTATATCTTATTATGAATCGTGAACATAAACATAACCAAAAGTCATACCGGTACACGTGTTCGAAATTGTGTGATTGTTTATCTACAATACGAATGAAATAATAATGAAAGTGAAAAAAGAAAGATAATTATAATTAAAGTGTGCAAAAACTCAAGTATAGTTTGGTCATCAAAAGCAGTGGACGGTGAACTTTTTTTAAGTGCTGTTTTTGGCAGAGAAAATAAAGTAAGTACTTCAAAGTTTTGACTCTTTTTAATTTATTATTTAATTATTTCAAATCGAAAATATCGAAATAGTAAGAGACATGTGGAATGATACAGAGAATTTTTTTTTTATTTTTTCCAGATTTTTTAGTCAAACTAAGAAGCTGAATTTTGTTTAAAAAATTTTGAAAAAATCCTTAAAAATTCATTGTATCATTCCACATGTCTCTTACCATTTTGGTTTTTGATTAAATTTTTAAAAAAATTATAAATCCTTTTAAAATGCATTCGCAGGTTACAAAACACCTGTTGATGTAGTGTACACTCTTAATTGTCGTTATTTAATTATTTATCATTTTTTTTTAGATGTAACTTACAGTTTTATTATTTATTTATTTATTTATTTATTATTATTTTTTTAAATAATGAAATAAATATTTTTGTTCAAGTCAATTTTTTTCTTTTCGTTTCAACGTTTTATAAAAAGAGAATTTTAATTTTTTTAAATGCTTAGCTGCTTCTAATTTTAGTTTTGATCTTTCAAACAAATTCCGTAGACTGAAAATTTTTTAAATAAATAATTTTGAACTATTTTTATTTCTCAGGCGACGGTTTCGAGATCGGCGTTTAATGACCCCGATGAAGAACTACTACTATGACTACTTCTCTGTTTTTCCGGAGTCTCCGCTGCAGTACCAACAGAACCAAATCGCCGATTTGCACACCGATGTCGAGGTTTTTTTACGAGGAGTCAATTCTCGTATTTAGAGATGGGTCATTAGATAGATTTAAAAATAGCGAAAGAATCGAAATTATTCGATTTTAAATAAAAACTCATGTGTGTTTTTATTCATATTATGATGAACTTTATTGAATAAAAGAGAAAAAATAAAAAAATATGTTGCCTACAGCGAAATCAGGATATTTATTACAAAGGATCTTTTAGTTAATTTATTATATTAATCTTTAGATACTAGTGATTTATATTAATCTAGAGATACTAGTGCAAGTCGAACGAAGAGATTCACGAGGCTCTCTGTCTCTCTCGCACTCGTGGCACAACATAGCACCTAACCTAAGATTTTAGTGTTTGATTATTTTTTTCTCAGCTCATAAGGTCCACTGGTAAATGCTTTTAATTAATAAGTATTTCAAAATTTTTTTTCTTTTACCCTTTTTCATTAAAATAGACTTGTCAGGTTCTGTTAAACTTTGAAGAAAACAGTGATTCCCGTAAGCTTACGTGTTAAACAAATTTTGTAATATCTTTTCTCACAAGGTTCATTTTGCCCTAAAAATTTAGTGGCATCCATAAGAAGCAATTACCTATAAAATGAGTACTTTTTTGTTAGAATCTACTTGTCAGAACATGAACCGACCCAACAACCTTAAAGCATCATTTACACAAGTCAATTCGTTCCATGAAGAACCTCGGGTTACGCTTCGCTTCGCCTTCGGTGCATTCAAATGACACTGGTCAGGATGATAGAACGATGTCGGAATGCACCATTAGATTATATTTGTTTCAGGTGCAAGAACAGGATCCTGTATTAAAGATAAATAGTTAATTAATAAAATCAAAAAAAAATTAAGAAACTATAAAAAATCAAAGCACAAACCAAAAAATTATTAAATTTTTTTTTTTTTTTTATTCACAAGTTCAAATTTTCAAAAATTTTACAATACGTCTCTCGATCGCTCTGTGGATCTCCAACAGTCGATCTCCAATTGTCCAACCTGTCTCAGGTAATAAATTGCGGACTCAAAACATACTTAACTTTTATTTTAAAATCAATAAACTACAAAAAAGTTGAATCAAACCCGACTCAAGTTAGGAATTCTGGATTCAAAACATACTTAACTTTCTTTTTTAATGATTTAAAAAAAATTTAAAGGCAATTTAATCAAGATAATCATTTGTCAATGAAATAGCAAATATTTGAGTAAATCTGAAATTGTCAATCCTGTCGCGAGTTAGTCATTCCGTGCTCAAAACCTATCAACTAGTCTCCGGCTAGGTATTCCGGGCTCAAATAAAATCTGACTTTTTTTTCAAGACATCTTGATTGATTAAAAGGCATTTGAATCAAAAAAATCATTTGTCATTTGATGAGCACCTCTCAGAGTTGAAATTAAACAACTCGCCCCAAACTTAACCTGTCTCAGGCTAGGTATTCCCATCTCAAATGAGATCTAACTTTTTTTTTCCGAAATTCTTGCTCAATAAGAAGGCATTTGAATCAAAAAAGACATTTGTCATTTGATAAGCACCTCTCGGAGTTGAAACTGAACAGCTCGCCACGGCCTTCACCTGTCTCAGGTAAGGTATTCCAGGCTCAAATGAGATCTAACTTTTTTTTCTGAAATTCTTGTTCAATTAAAAGACATTTGAATCAAAAAAATAATTTGTCAAATAACTAGCTTCTCTCAGAGTAAAAATTAAACAGCTCAGCCAGACCATAACCTGTCTCAGGCTAGGTATTCCGGGCTCAAATAAGATCTGACTTTTTTTTCAAGAACTCACAATTGATCAAAAGGCATATGAATCAGAAAAATCATTTGTCATTTGATTAGCACTTCTCGTAGTTGAAATTAAACAACTCGCCATGGCCTTAACCTGCCTAAGGTTAGGTATTCCGGGCTCAAATGAGATCTGACTTTTTTTTCAAGAACTCTCGCTTGATCAAAAGGCATATGAATCAAAAAAATCATTTGTCATATGATTAGCACCTCTCAGAGTTGAAATTAAACAACTCGCCATGGCCCTAACCTATCTTAGATTAGGTATTCCGGGCTCAAATGAGATCTATCTTTTTTTTCCAAAATTCTTGCTCAATTCGAAGGCATTTGAATCAGAAAAATCATTTGTCATATGATTAGCACCTCTCAGAGTTGAAATTAAACAACTCGCTATGGCCTTAACCTGTCTCAGGTTAGGTATTCCGGGCTCAAATGAGATCTGACTTTTTTTTCAAGATATCTTGTTTGATTAAAAGGCATTTGAATCAAAAAAAATCATTTGTCATTTGATTAGCACGTCTCAGAGTTAAAATTGAACAGTTTGTCATGGCCGTAACCTGTCTCAGGTTCGGTCTTCTGGGCTGAAATTTGATCTGCCTTTTTTTTCAAGAATTCTTGCGTGTTTAAAAGGCATATGAATCAAAAAAATCCAGATCTCATTTGAGCCTGGAATACCTAACCTGAGACAAATTAAGGCCATGGCGAGTTGTTTAATTTCAACTCTGAGAGGTGCTAATCAAATGACGAATAATTTTTTTGATTCAAATGCCTTTTGATCAAGCGAGAGTTCTTGAAAAAAAAGTCAGATCTTGTTTGAGCACGGAATACCTAACCTGAGACAGGTTATGGCGGGGAGAGTTGTTTAATTTCAACGCTGAGAGGTACTAATCAAATGACAAATGATTTTTTTGATTCAAATGCCTTTTTATCAAGCGAGAGCTCTTGAAAAAAAAGTCAGATCTCATTTGAGCCCAGAATACCTAACCTGAGACTAGTTGACTGTCGGAGATCGACTGAAATTTTGACTTTTTTATTCACAAATGATTTTTTTGACACGGAGGCCTCCATTTGAATTCAAAATTATGAAAAAATCAAGCTAGACATTTTTCAGTACCGGTATATCTATTTCAGATCAGGCCAAGCAGTTGATTTTGGATTCCAAGAGGTTCTAATCAAATGACAATAGATTTTTTTGATTTAAATGCCTTTTAATCAAGCAAGAACTCTTGAAAAAAAAGTTAGATCTTATTTGAGCCCAAAATCTCTTACCTTAGGCAGGTTAAGGCTGTGGTGATCAGTTCAATTTCAACTTTTAGGGGTGCTTATCAAATGACAAATGTTTTTTTGAATCAAATATCTTCTAATAAAGCAAGAATTTCAGAAAAAAAAGTCAGATCTCATTTGAACCCAGAATACCTAACCTGAGACTAGTTGACTGTTGTAGATCGACTGAAATTTTTTCTGTTTTATTCACAAATGATTTATTTGACTCGGAGGCCTCTATTTGGATTTAAAATGATGTAAATATCAAGCTAGACATTTTTCAATACCGGGATGTCTTTTTCAGGTCAGGCTGAGCAGTTGAATTTGGATTCCGAGAGGTGCTAATCAAATGACAAATGATTTTTTTTGATTCAAATGCCTTTTAATCAAACAAGATATCTTGAAAAAAAAGTCAGATCTCATTTGAGCCCGGAATACCTAACCTGAGACAGGTTAAGGCCATGGCGAGTTGTTTAATTTCAACTCTGAGAGGTGCTAATCATATGACAAATGATTTTTCTGATTCAAATGCCTTCGAATTGAGCAAGAATTTTGGAAAAAAAAGATAGATCTCATTTGAGCCCGGAATACCTAATCTAAGATAGGTTAGGGCCATGGCGAGTTGTTTAATTTCAACTCTGAGAGGTGCTAATCATATGACAAATGATTTTTTTGATTCATATGCCTTTTGATCAAGCGAGAGTTCTTGAAAAAAAAGTCAGATCTCATTTGAGCCCGGAATACCTAACCTTAGGCAGGTTAAGGCCATGGCGAGTTGTTTAATTTCAACTACGAGAAGTGCTTCACGTACTGAGGTTGAATAAGCATACCTCACTTACAGTAACTGTGAGTCGTAGCAGTGAGAGAAAAGTGAATATACACAAATATTTAAATTGAGTAGTGATAAAAATAAATCACGCGTATCGATAAAAAAATATAAGAACGAATCGGTGATTTATTGATTCGATTTAACAATCGGGAATTTCATTTAATTAACACAACAATTATAATCCTCTAATAACACCATTGCAAAAAAAAAATTCGTAGCGTTCATTTTTATTGAAAAAATCCAAAGAATATTATGTTTATTAAATTGAATTTTTTTGTATTTTAAAAGTGATGTATTATGTTTAAAACTCAATTGTAAAAATACATAAGATTTTTTTTGTCCCTCTAACCTCAAAATCGGAACTTCGCCCCTTGTTTTCGGTTAGAAGGACGAAAAATAGTATATTTCCCTTAGGCTCGAGGGTTCGATTTAGCCTCCTCGTTGCAACCCTCGCCTTCGGCTCGGGTCGCAAACCTCTCGGAGACCAAATCGAACCATCTCGCCTGCGGGAATAATATACTATTCGATGGCTGACGTGCAGAAAGTTTGTTGAGAAAGACTGATATTAAAGTTGTAATAAATTTTATAAATAAATAGAATGAAAATTGTTTATCTGTGCAACAAGATAAATTTTCTAAAAAGGAGAGCCGAAAGGAAAAGCCTAATATTTTTTGAATATAATTAATAACAATAAAAGATTATTACAGTGATAAAGGAAAAAAATTGCTGATCAATGTAACAAAGAGTACAACGAAAGAAAAAAGAATCTTTAACAGCTTCTGTAAAATCCACCTAAAATTGACCGAAAAAGATCTGTAAAATTCACAAGAGGACTACTTACAATACCCGCTAATTATCTGTGGCGATTTTAATATTAATTTTGCTGAACAATAATAAAGTGACGTGAAATCTTTTTTACAATTTTTTAAAAAATATTTCAATCTTTAATTAATAAACGATCCAAAGATTAGTACTACTATTAAAGGGATGAATAAGAGAAGTACAACTATCGAGGAAGTATTTACAAGAGAATTACACAATATTCAGTCGAATGTTTTCATTGCATACTACAGCGATCATACACCTTAATCAACCATCATTCCATACATTAATAATAATTAATTGTAATATAATGTACACAAACAATATATTATGTAATTCTATATTTGTTTTTGTTAAAAATAAAAAATACAATTTATTGAACGTCGTTAAAAGTTTATGCTTTACTTTAAAAAAAATCCTAGCAAAAAAAAATCATTTTTTAACAAAAAAAAAAAAAGTGATCGATTTTTCGTTGCAGGCTTGAATTCGTTCACGAAATTATGTGTGTTGTAACATGTTTGATAAATGTTTATAAGAAAAACTGAAAATATTACAACACACATAGATTTGTGAACGAATTCAAGTCCACACCGTCAAATTTTTTAAAAGGTATCTCTTATTAAAAACGAAAGTCTTTTGATCAATCGATAAAGCATCGCGTGCTTTACAAAATTAACTTTTATTCTTTAAATCATCTTGAAAACTTGTTATTATGGAGTTATTTCCAAGAATTTGATTTTCAAATTTGCCTGATAACAAAATTATTCATTTTTTTTTTCAATGTGATTATTGGATGCAATTTTGGCCCAATCAAGAAAAGAAAAAAAATATTATATTTTTCAAAGCAGTTTAATATTTAAAATCGAATTAATTTGGAGAAAGTGACCCTGCTAGCCCGCATGAATTTAGAAGTAATCGGTCATTTCCAAATAAATCAACGTAAACATAAAAATCTTTATTATTTAATTCTATTTGCAGCAACTAAAAGACGATATTGACACACATACACAACCAATAGTTGTTTGTTTGGATCAAATACGACAAATCATAAAGACAGCTAGACAAGTTCTGTCTGAAGAAGACTTAACATCTTTAGAAAAAGATGGTCGATCTTTGAAAATTCGATTTGATAAGTCAGTGGATCAAGTTGATAGATTACTTAGAAAATTAGTAATAGCACAAGAAGAACTGTCAAAGTTTAGGTAAGTGATAATATTATATTTTTTTCTTATAAGCCTAATGCCTTAACCCATTAAGTCCCAGGATTTTTTAAATTTTTCTTGTACTTTGAGACCTGGAGTTTTGATGAAAACGATAAAAAATATTTTCAAAAAGACCATATACCACTATTTTCGGGTATGCTCTACACGATGGTGTAGTTTAAAAAAGTCGAAAATGTTATTTTCAATTGTTAATTAACAAATTAAAAAAAAAAAACTCAATTTTTTGCTGTATTTTTTTTTTTTATGAATTTTTTCAGTTGGATTTTTTTTTTTTTTAAATGTGATCAGAGGTGATCACAATACTTGAAATTCACGGTAGGATTTTTTTTAGGCACGACCGGCCCCGAAGGGGTCGGGAGCGCCTTATAAGTTCGGGAGAGCAAAAAGTGTTACCTTCTTAAAATCGAACCTAGATTACGAAAAAATGGTTTTTAATGTGTTTTGAGGCCGTTTTGGGGTTTATTTCGCATGTCCCACTTTCGGTATTTTACGCATTTACGAAAAAGTACAAAATTGTACAAAGGTTTTCTAAAAATTGGTCGAACCGATTTTCACCGGGTGAACGGCAAAAGGTTCGTTTTCGCGTCCCATAATGATGGTCCCAATTCCAGCATGATCGGATCACACTGGGACAAATAACGCATACAAAAACGATTTACAATGTTCATTTAACGCTAATTTTAACGCAACTACAAAATTGTACAAAGGTTTTCTCGAAATTGGTCGATTCGATTTTCACCTGGTGAACGGCACAAGGTTCGTTTTTGCGTCCCATAATGATGGTCCCAATTCCAGCATGATCGGATCACACTGGAACGAAAAACGCATACAAAAACAATTTACAATGTCCATTTAACGCAACCACAAAATTGTACAAAGGTTTTCTAAAAATTGGTCGAACCGATTTTCACCGGGTGAACGGCAAAAGGTTCTTTCTCGCGTCATATAATGATGGTCCTAATTCCAGCATGATCGGATCACACTGGAACTAAAAACGCATACAAAAACGATTTACAATGTTCATTTAACACTAATTTTAAACGCAATTTGTCAAATAAATAAAAATTATTGAAAATCATTCTCAATGAAAAGTGTACAGTTTAAATGTAACGATTTTATAAACTTTGTTGAATTTAGCCAGTTTAAAAATTTAAATACTTATTTTTGAATTATGATTATGAAAATCATTCTTGATTTGCATCAAGAGCAGTTGTTTAATTTCAATTTGTATTACACAAATTATTTTTGAAATTTATTCGTTAAATTTAAGAATTAAAGAATATTTCAAAAATGATTTTCAGTTTACAATAATTAAAACCTCAATGTTAATTAGGAAAAAAAATAAATAATAACAATAATAAAGCTAAAAAATCTTCATGATGCCTCTATGAACTCGATGAATGACTTCATACCATTATCTTCGAAGATATTTTCTAATCAGCCAATGTAGTAGTTTTGAATGATTATGATCTCCAGAACTGTCTTCAACCATAATAATAATATTGACATGAGTTGGTATAAATCCTGTAAAAACACTGTAACAATTATTTTTATTAATTAATTTTTGAAATTACACTGTAAAGATTGAAGGTTAAAAAAAAATATTTAAAAAAATGATTTTCAGCTTAAAATAATTAAAATCTTAGTATTAATTATGAAAGAAAAAAAAATCTTGCAGATTTTCATGATTCCTCCTGTATTCGATGAATGACTTCATACTATTTTCTTCGAAGATTTTTTCCAATCAGCCAAAGTAGTAGTTTTGAAAGCTCATGATCTCCACAACTGTCCTCATCCAAAATAATCATAGTCTCTAACTCTTGCTTTTTGAATCCATACAAATCCTGTAAAAGTATCATAATAATTTGTTTTTTGTTTATTAAATGATTTGAGTTGCTACAACATCAACAATTTTTATTTATATAAAACTTTTAGATATTAACTAAAATTTATTATATATTAAAAAAATTTCACATAAATCTAATCTATATATAAATTAATAAACACTTACAGTAACAATTAGCCTCAAGGGACTGGAGATTTTTTCTGAAAAGATGATGAACTTCTTCTTCTAATTAAGCCATACTAAATTGATTATTTGAGGTATAAGCTAAAGGTATCGAGCAGTCCGAATGATGACATAAAAAAATTGTTCCATGGTCACTAATGAGTTCCAGAGTTGAAGTTTCTTGAAAACTTTTTTTTTTAATTAATTTTTCCACAAATTATTTAGAATAAATTTTCTCAAAAAAAAGAGGTGTCCAATAAAATTAATCATATTGCTCCAAACAGACTTTTAATTCTAATCTATTCTTCTTAGACTCATCTCAAGTTATTTTCTAATAATAAACTATTAGCTCTAGTATAATGCAGGGGTAAAAGCGCATACTCTATGCATTATTGTGAAAAGGCGTATGCAGCTATTTCTTGATCTTTACTCTTCTGTCTTCATTCTTGATTATTAATCTTCAATCTTCATTCTTGATTTTGATACTTGCTCTTCAACCTTTATGTCCATGACAAATAAGTAATTAAAAAAAAAACAATTTTTTTAATTCAAAACAAGTCAGTAAGTAGATTGTGTTGTGTGGATCTTCATGTTAATTTTAACTTTAAAATCTTTTCCTTTTTTAACACATGTTGATAAACAGTGAACCAAGAACCGATAATTTTCAATTCTTCTTAGACTCATCTCAAGTTACTTTCCATTAATAAACTATTAGCTTTAGTACAATGCAGGGGTAAAAGCGCATACCCTATGCATTACAGTGAAAACTTCTCACTGAAGCAGATAGAAAAGGCGTATGCAGCTATTTCTTGATCTTCACTCTTCAGTCTTCATTCTTGATTATTTTTCTTCAATCTTCATTCTTGATTTTGATACTTGCTCTTCAATCTTTGTCAATAACTAACAAGCAATTAAAAAAAAAACAATTTTTTTTTAATTCAAAACAAGTAAGTAGATTGTATTGTGTGGATCTACATATTAATTGTAACTTTAAAATCTTTTCCTCTTTTAACACATATAGATAAACATGGAACCGATAACACAAAAATCTGTGCATCTTAACTAGGTACACACTTTAATTAAAATCTTGA
Source organism: Encarsia formosa (assembly GCA_038277355.1). Classification (NCBI taxonomy): domain Eukaryota; kingdom Metazoa; phylum Arthropoda; class Insecta; order Hymenoptera; family Aphelinidae; genus Encarsia; species Encarsia formosa. Next base: position 51,995,528 of record CM076187.1, on the reverse strand, counting down.
TTGATCACTTCAAAACTATACCTCACTTCATCACACTTCAAAGGTATACCTTGATTGATATTCACAAAAAAAAAAAAAAAAAACAATTAAGAACTCAGCTTTTCTCTTTAATTTTTACTTTTAATTTTAGATTTCCAATTTGTTTTCTTGATCTACACTCTTCAATTCTTGATTCATCTTCAATCTTGATTTTTATCTTCAGTCTTCTATCTTCATTTTTTATCTTCAAACTTCACACCAGCATCCAGCAATAACTTCAAAAAATCTGAGTTTTTTCTTTTGGCTGCAAGCTGCTGTATTGCCACTAACTATAGCTTTGTTTAAGTCATCTCGTCTATAACTCGCCAAGGCTGTATGGTTAAGTAGAAGTTATGCATTAAAACTTTTGCAAAATGTTTCACACTATGAATTAAAATTGAAACTTTACAGAAACTACAATTAATTCTAAAATAATTCTATGTCAACAACAACAACAACATTGTTCGATTTAAAGATCGATATCTCGAAGATGAACGTCGAGAGTCTACAACTGACACGCCCTCTACGCAGCAAAAATAGAACTCTTATTCAAATTTTTTCTCACTCTAATTGTTTTTTCAACATAATTGATAAAGTGAAGTTATTCTACACTAATTTATTGATTGCTTAAATAAATTTATTTTTTTTAAATATATTGCGCAGCTATAAACTTACGACTATGTATAAAAAAAATTTAATAAAATTTATGTTATGTTGGACTATAATAATCTTTTGCAGTATAGAGTTATAATTAATTATTTTTAAATATCAGCAAACACGAAACGAATTTGAGGGTAAAAATGAAACTAATAAATACTAAAACTACACCGTCGAGCGCGAAGCGCGAGTGTCGGCCGGTCGTGCCTTTCATGCATCGCGCGGAGCGGTAGTGGAGCATGGCGATGCATACCTTGCATCGCGCGGAGCGGTAGCGGAGCGTAGCGATGCAAGGGCGGAGGTGTTTTTGCCCAAATATTTTTTAAAGTATCGGACTGCGCAGCAAAGCTGCGCAGTCCGATACTTTAAAAAATATCTGCGCTCAAGAGGCGGAGCAGGCAAGCCGCCCGGCCTCTTGAGCGAAGCGAAAGGGGCGGGGGGCGCGCTAGTTTTTTTATAAAAATCTTTTTTAACAAAATGGTGGCCATAAAACGAAGTCGAAAATCTCGAATTTTTCGTTTTATTCACTTGATTCAAAAAATGGTTTTTTATTGTCAAAATTTTTTCAATTGTTTGAATAAATAATGTTTAAACAATTAAAATCAACAATGAATATATCCACATTAGTTCTTTTTTTGATACATTTCGTTTTTCAGTTGGAAGTTTCCGAATAACTCTGCTTGGATCACCGCGGACCTTACTAAAATTGTGTAAAAATCACCTCTCATAACCTAACAATGAATATTTTATAAGTATTACAATTTTTATGCTTCTTTGTACAATTATTTTGACTTTTCCAACAAAAAATAGCAGTAAACGTTAAATACTTGTGCGATTTCAAGGAATAAACATGAAAAAAGTGAATAAAACGAAAAATTCGAGATTTTCGACTTTGTTTTATGGCCGCCATTTTGATAAAAAAGATTTTTATAAAAAAAAAAAATCCTACCGTAAATTTCAAGTATCGTGATCACCTCTGATCACATTTTTGAAAAAAAAAAAAAAATTAAACTGAAATAATTCATAAAAAAAAAATGCAGCAAAAAATTGAGTTTTTTTTTTAAATTTGTTAATTAACAATTGAAAATGACATTTTTGACTTTTTTAAACTACACCATCGTGTAGAGCATACCCGAAAATACTGGTATATGGTCTTTTTGAAAATATTTTTTATCGTTTTCATCAAAATTCCAGAGCTCAAAGTACAAGAAAAATTTAAAAAATCCTGGGACTTAATGGGTTAATGCAATAACAACATTTGTGTTTTAACTCTGTTATGTCTAATTATTAGATAACCATGTATTATTCGACAGGTTGATAGTTATCAATTATAAATTTATGAGATAACTACGAAATACTTTTATTAACTGTAAAAATTTTTTCAATTAATTTTCTGTTTTCTTTTTGATTCACTTTTCAAAAACTGGTATTATTATTTTTTGACGATTATAAATTTCAAGTATTAAATTTCTTTTTTTTTTTTTTTTCTTAAGTTTATGAGCCTATTACAGAAGTAGTATATCATCAGGACTATGATTTAAAAACAACCAAATTGCGCTCAGGTTATTTTTCAATAAATTGTTTTTGACATACAACTGAAAAATTGTGTAAATTATGATATGTTTCATGAATGAAGCCAAATAAAAGTGTAAAACGGTTACGCGTTGATTCTTTAGATGTGCCTAATTGATCAGCTGATCAGTAGTTACTAGGAGATATTTACTTCGTATTGATATTTTGCTGTTTTTACTAAATTATTTGCGAGATATATCTTGACAAGGGGGGGGGGGGGGGTACCCCCCTGCTCGCTCCGCTCCCCTTTGGGGAGCGTGGGAGAAGAAAAACATTTATAAAATATAGAAGGATATATTATACAGTTGTAATTTCTCCTTTGCTCCCACCCCGCATTTGTCATTTTACACCGTAAAATAGGTTAAAAATGCTACTTTTTACTCCGCTTCTACCCTGCTTTCTTATTTAGACCCTGCTCATTTATGAATTAACATTTAAAAATAGACTATACTGTTATAAAACAAGTATTGTTTTTCATTCCAACCCTTCTCCAACTCCCATAATGGTGTCATTGTCGCCCCTTTTGGAAGCCCCTGGAAGACGGCACCTCAATGAGAGTTCGGCACGCTCGTTGGTCTACCTCCATTTCAGACCCAAGGCAGAGGACATTCGTCTGGTCACGTTTCTGTTTCTCGACTACAGTGAGCAACCATTTGATGGTCGAGAGAATTTTCCTTCTAGGAAACCTGACAGATCCTAAAGTGCGGTAGCACTTTGACGGCGAGTAGGTTTTTTTAACCGACTGCCGTTAAAGCGTACGCTTTATATACATTGAAATTCGGTTTTAGGTTAGGTCGTTCATGAAAAAAACACTATTAGGATGATTATTTTCCTTGACCATATATTCTACGCGTAGCCTAAGATCCCCTGAGAAGATTAAAAAAAAAATCATCCTGAAAAATTTCTGCGTAAAGAAGTTATGACCGTCTCAAAATTCGAAACGGTGATTTCCTTTAGAAATTTTTTCGTTTCCAGTCCCTGAGCATCCGGTTTCTCTACATGCGCTGCATGTGGCTTAAACCGGATCTTACGTAACGCTGTCTCACTCTTGCAGCCTGCAGCAAGGCATGCGAGCAGGCTGCGCAGGTGAGGTGCGCGCACGCAAGAGGCCGAGCCGCCGAGACCCGAGCAGCTGAGCAAAAGACAGCGGTCATAATTATTATTATTTTATTACATGATTTAGAAATAATTAAGTAATTAAAAAAGTAGGATATAATAAAATATACAGCGGCATCACGCTAAATTCACTATTAACATAATTTAATTAATAAATATTATGACCGTTAACCATCAATAATTATAGAAAAATATTTGGCTATAATTTTTCAAAACAAAATATCTAAAGTCTCCCTATGATAATCATCTATGAGTTAGAGTGAGTTGAACTTGTGAAACCTTCTGCTGGTGCTGTAGAGATTTATTTATCCAGTAAAAATTGCTGCAACAAATGTCAATGACCAAGTTGAGGTAGTTTAAATGTGAATGGTGATCAATGTCTCATGGGGTTATTCAAATTGTCAGACAAGTAAATACATTTAAATCATCATTGGAATTTATAAATTCTGAGTCAATACACCAACATGGATAAGGTTTACTGCTCTCAGTTTATTTTCCAAGATGAATTTGTCTGACTATCAAGTTTAATTTTAGTTTTATCCGCTATATACCAACTACCTTAACTTGCTGCAGCAAATGTCAATGACCAAGTTGAGGTAGTTTAAGTGTGATCAATGTCTCATGGAACTATTCATTTTAAAGAAAATATTAGAAGCATTAGTATAATATATGTATAATTTTACTAAATGGCTTGAATATTTTCTCTTTTATGTCTTTTTGTTTTTTTTTTTTTGTTAATTTTAACTGAATTTTAACTCTGATACCATTTTTCAAATGAAAAAACATCTCGCCGTTATTTTTTACTTTTTTAAAAGTAAATTTTTTTAGATTTTACCTCAGTCGACAGGTCAGTCATATAAGTTACTGCTCTATGTTGCTCTTTAGAATTTGTTAATTCTAGTTTTTCAAAGCAATTGCAAACTTTAATTCATTTCATTAAATTAAACTTTAATCAAATTCAAGTTTCAGAAAAACAAATTTAAGAGTTGTTTAACAAATACAAAGCTTCATTGGCTTGATAAAAAAAATAGGTATTCGCTTAAGGGGGGGGGGGGGGTCTGGCAATTTTTGAAAAATCGAATTTTTTTTTTCTTATAGTAAAACATTTCAAGAATGCTGTGTTAAAATTTCTAAGGGTTTGGAGCAAAACTCACAAAGTTACAGAGTTTTAAGTCTGGGGCCTTCGAGCGGAGCAGGTCGAGGCAGCAGCCCCTCCCCGCATGCTCTACGCTGAAGCCCCCTGCTAAGTCGGTCTTTGTAATCCCCTAAGACCCTTTTGTTAAAAGGGAGGGGCAGTGAACCCAGGTAGAGTATAAGGCGGTTCTAAAGGTCTGTGTGGAAAAAAAGACGTGTCAGTTTGACGGTGTTCGTTCACGAGAGCGGTCCGATTATTTTTCTTCTTATATTTCCGATTCGGTTTTTTTGGTTTTAAAATGGTTAGAACAAGTAAAGTGTCGAGAGAAACGCGTAAAACTGAAGGAAAAATACTTGGAAAACCAAAAAAAAGACCCAATCCGTTTAAAAATAATGACGTGCAGACAAAAAGTGCGTCAGCTAAAAAAATTCGGCTAAGTTCTCAACCGTCTGTTCCAGTGGATACCGAAATACATTATCGTATAGTTGACTTTCTGCAAGTGTTTACAAGACTTTCAACGTTGGTAAATTGCAAAGTGTGCAACGGTAATGTTGAGTTCAAGTCGTGTAAGCCAGTAGGTTTAGCTTTCGATCTTCAAGTCAAGTGTGAACGCTGCGAAAATCGAAACATTCCGTCAAGCAAAAAAAAAACGGAAGCAGATTTGAAATAAATTCTTGGTTTGCCCTCGTGATGAGGATTCTGGGTTTAGGACTTGCAGGATGCAATAAGTTCTGCGGTTTAATGGACTTATCAAGCAGTTTTTTGTGCAAAACTACTTATAATAATTGCATTAACAGCATATGCTCCGCAGTCCAATCAGTTACGGATAAAATTATGGCTTCTGCTGCTGAAGAAGAAAAGCAAGCGACGTCACATTCAGATTTGACAGTTTCCGGAGATGGAACTTGGATGAAACGTGGTTTTGCCTCCTTGTTTGGTGTTGCTTCGTTGATTGGCTTTTACACAGGTAAGGTTCTTGATATTATTGTAAAAAGTGCACACTGTCAAGTATGCAAAACTTGGGAACATTGCTTGAATACTGCTGAGTTTGAAACGTGGCATGAAAAGCATGTTGCTGAAGGTGCGTGCAAAGCAAATCATTCCGGACCCTCGGGAAACATGGAAGTTGACGCAGTAAAGCAGATGTTTCAGCGATCTCAAGAAAAACACGGTGTTCGCTATAAAAATTATGTCGGTGACGGGGATAGCAAGACTTACAGTAGTAAACTTGAAACCGAACGGAGACAACTTCCAAATAACAAAAAAAGAGTGCGTTGGCCACGTACAAAAACGTATGGGTAAAAGGCTCCGAGACCTTGTTAAGAACACGGTTGAAGAAAAAATTATAAAGTCCGGTAAAAACGTCGGAAAAACAACCAAAAGTAAAACGCTGTCGGGGCAAGCAAAATTGACAGGGGCACTTATCGACAAGTTTACTGTGTACTACGGTTTGGCGATTAGAAGAAACTGTCGAGAAGAAGATGCTGTAAATAAAATGAAAAAGGCTATCTGGGCAACGTACGCTCATAACTCATCCACAGACGAAGATCCGCAGCACTACGATTGTCCGAGCGGCGCGGACTCTTGGTGCGAATACCAGAAAGCTGTGGCATTGAACACCTTAGAAAACTTTTTCACTCTAACGAGGCCTTACCAGTTGATGTTTTGGATGCAATGAAACCAATATACGAAGATCTGAGCAAAGACGAGCTTTTAGAAAGATGCGTTGATGGATTTACGCAAAATAACAACGAGAGTTTAAATCAACTTATTTGGAAAATTGCTCCCAAAACATCGTCTGCTGGCTGCAACATAGTAGAGATTGCAGCAAATATAGCTGCATGTACTTTCAATGAAGGAAATACAGCTTTATTAATGATTCTTCAATCAGCAGGAGTTGGTACTGGATGCAGCGCCCATGAGTACGCGAGGCTGGCGGACGAAACTCGCATAATGAAAGCCGACTCCGAAAGCGCCGCTCAAACCAAAGAAGGTAGAATTCGGCGAAGACAAGGACAAAAAGATGCCCTGGACATTGCTGAAGCTGCTGGTGACTTACTTTATGGAGCTGGAATAGATGATTCAGTGTAAGTTGTAAATCAAATAGTTTTTCTTCACTTTTTTCGTACCGAAAACTTCAAACGCGTTTTTCTCGAAACACTATTTTTCAAAGTCGGTGAAAGTTCTCATTTGAAAACTACTGCACCGATCTTTCTAGAATTAAACATACGTCTTTAATGCATAAAAAACCCGCCCCCTAGTGAGTTACTTTTTTTTTTTTTTTTTTTTTTTTGGCCGAGTTTTAGCCATAAAATGGCCGGTTTTGGTGACCAAAAAACAGTGTTTTGGCTTCAAAACGTCGCCAAAACTTCAAAATTGAAAAAAAATGAAATTGATCCTACTAGGGGGCGAGAAAACTAATATATTAAATAAATCTACTTTATTTTTTGATTTCAGATGAACTGTTCGCGAGTTACAGCCTTCACCGCAACTCATCTTTTTTTCGAAGCGCCTTGTTTGGTTGGCTCCCATTGCCTCAATTTTTAATATTTTGATCTGAAATTTTGACAGAATGTTCTTTGAATGTTGTATGATATGTATATAAATTCTTATTAAATTATAATAAACAGGAGCTTCACTATAAATCATCGAAAAATCATCATTTTTTGACCGCTCAGACCCTACCCCCCCCCCCCTTAAATGCACAAAGTTATACTATGGGGTCACTTTTCTTCTGGCTTTCTGACCAAGATTCATGGCTCTTATGATTTCTTTGACAGGTTTTCTTGTTTACTTTCTTCAAAATGTAGTTCTTTGTCGAGTTTTGAGTCACTTGCCTTTTCCAGTTCTGAATATCCTTCAATTCAACTCGAACTAGGCTCAACTCTCGTTGGGATTTACCGTATGTTTGTTTGAGTTACTCAATTCTTGCAAGAGACTCATCATACGCTGTCTTGATCTCTGTGAAACCAACTAAGAGATCTTTCATCATCCAAGCATTTAGAGTGGAACACCATTCCTTCACCCAGACTGCGACTCTGTATCAACAGCTTTGTACGACGACACATCCTTTCCTTTTTTGTTCATGACTCGTTCTTCATCTTCAACGACAGCTTCGACTGAGTCTCTTGGCTCTTGCAGCCCTAATAATGACCAATTTTTCGTTTTAAAAGTTTATAACGCGCGCCAGTCACTCTTGCTAGTGTCTACCCTAGTCGTCGCCAATAAATTAAAAATTCTGCGTGCCGTAACAATCAATTGTCTGACTGAGAGAAAAAAAATTTTCAGTCGTAATACTCTTAGTGCTTCAAAATTGTCGATAATTTTCCGACTGTGTTTTGTTTCATGACAACGAGGGGGGCAAGTTTGGCAAAAAATCACTCGCGCTTCTTGCTCGTGATTTTTAACCTGCCAAACTTGCCCTGCGAGTTGCTGTGCAAATAAAACTGGAGGAAAATTATCTAAAATTTTGTAGCACGAGGGGTATTCGGCTGGATTTTATAGGTATACACCGCAGTGACTCGGGTCTAACCCAAAAGTTGAATTGAACAAGTCTAACAATTCGAGTTGCCATGCGACTAATTGGAAATAACCGAAATAATTTTACTCACACCCCTCCGCCAAATGTCAAATGCGGCGTTTCTTTTGGTTGAAACTCAGCTTGGGAAATTAATCACGAAGATTCCCAAAAATCCGACCAAATTAAAACAACGTAAATTTTGTCACTTCCCTGGACGGAACTTCAATATAATTAATTCTCAATTCGGTCAGATAATTTTAAATTAACCAGAATAACCAATCTGGGCTCCTGAAATAATTTTTTACTCCCTTAAAAAACTATAACAGCTCCTTAGAAAAAAAAAAAATCGCCCGAAAAAAAATCATATTCATCCGTTCCTGACAAATTTAATTTTTCCGTGTAAAAAAAGCAAATTTGCAACTCAAAAAAATTCCGAAAATCAAGTGAAAAAAAAACTAATCTATCAATTGGATCCGACAATTAAGTGTCACTGCTCAACTTGCCTTTCAGAAAAAAAAATGATTTTTCGCTCAGTCCTCATAATACGCGTAAACACAAAAATTTAGTATTTTTGTTCACTGTTTACGTTTAAGTACGCTCGCTGGATGGTTCAGTACTATCCAGCCAGCGCCCTGTATTTTGTCTCTCCGACAACAACAAAAGAAATAAGTTTTCGAACTTAAAATAATCGAAAAAAAAAGACAAATCGTGTCGAGTGTAGTTTGACCGACTACACCCCACGTTTTACAGTATCAATTCGACTTATTTATCGCTGCTCGCACGAAGTAAAATCTGTTGTTCGTTACGGAACAACAATCCTGAATTGACGCTGCCAAGATCTCGGGATAAAAGCACTACCAATTGTTATAAAAAATGAGACTCTGCTGCTTATCCAGCAGCAATCCAGATACTCCGGGCGCTGGGGCCGATTTCACGCTTCTCAGCCGAAAGAGCCGCTCGGCCGGTAACCTATAGCCGGTAACCTTGCCTAGTCTTGTTTCTACCACTTTGCGAACCCGTCTCCCTACATTAATGCATACCTTATTATGTATCATGCTTACTATTGTTCTTAGCCTTGTTTCTTATTTTATACCCACCTCTCGGCCTACCCTCGCACAAACCTTTGAATTTACCCTATCGCCTACCATTGTGCTTCTCTTTATTAATAACATGATTCTTACCCTTGTACTACTCTTGTAGCTACCTGTACCAACTCTGATTCCTACCTTCAATCTTTTCTTTGTTCGTATTCGTGTGCTCATCCTCGTAACGTAACTATTGTTCCTATACTGATGCCTATCTATACTGTACTTGTTCTTACTGTTTTACCTATTTCTGTACATGCCCTGATTTATTTTCTTATACCTTCCCCTTTTTATACTTAAGTTTCTACTGATTCACTTTTTCTCGTTCTTATATCTGTTTGTACTACTCTGCTTACTCTGTTCTTAACTTTTCTTCTACTTAAACTTCTATCCCTGAACGTACTCAAACGTTCAAGTTAGTGTCTGCTCCTGCGCCTACCCTCGTACCTACCCTCTGGCCCACCCTTGTGCATATCCCTGTATCTCCCTGTTGAGTGTCCACACGTATGGACACTCAACAGAGCTACCCTTATTTCTACTGCTGTACCTATTCTCGTAACTACCATCTTTTACTCCCTTGTACCAAATATGCACAAGCCTACCCTTTTGCCTAAACTTGTAAATACCCTGTGCGTATCTGCGTACCTACATTCGTGCATTCCTTAGTACCTATGATTATGCCTACTCTCGTTCGTAACTTTGTTTTACTTTTATATATAATTTGTTGCTATCCCTTTATATACTTACGTATGAAACTTTGTGGATACTCTTGCGCCGACCCTTGTGTTTTTTAATAAACTTATTCCTAGTCATGTACTAATTTTGTAGCTATATCTGAATCTTCTCTCGTGCCAACCTTTGTTCAGTTCTTCGTTTTTTAACGGTCTTTTGATCCGCTATTGCTCCCCCAGAGGTTATTTATTTCATAGTCATAATTAATCATTTGTACCTGGAAAAATCAAGGAAATATTGTGAACTAAGTACAGGGGCAACAAGAGCCAGCGAATCGCGCCCGACGGACGAAAGGAGAGAGACTTGATTTTGGCTAGCAGCTGTGCTGCTTGCCGGTGGCAGTGTCGTTACGGCAGTTGAGTGCAGTGAAGTTGCGTCGTATCGTTTTTGTTCACGTACCACGCTACCGCAGCGACCAGTCACGCATTCTTCTGATTGTTAATAACTAGTACATTGTAATTGTTGCTGCGTTGCAGATCATCTATTCCGTGAGTCTCTGCCCTTTCATTAGGTTAAGGGCCTCGCCTGCTCCTTAGCGTTGACTTGTTAGTACTTTAATAAATTCTAGCGTTGCAAAGAGCAACTTACGTGTTGTCATCGTAAATCACCTCAAACTCCCCAATTATTTGTTGGACTTTATAGTAGAGCAAAAGCTTTTACAGTCTCTACTGATCTACTTACCTTCGTAACATAATTAATTCTCCTTTAGTTTTGTTTAATTCTGTACCTATCTCTGTGCCTGCCATAGTTTATATCTGTGTACATTCTACTTTTTCTGTTTAGGTTTTTACCTATTCACTTTTTCTTCATTCTACATTTCTTTGTACTACTGTGTTTACGCTGTTTCTACTTTTTTTCCCACTTAATTTTTAACTCTGTACCTACCATCAAAAATGAGGGGCATGGGGGGGGGGGGGGGGGGAGGAGATAATTATGAGAAAAACGAAAACACAGGGAAATAAGCATATTCTGGTACACTTTTACGGCTAGTTAAGCATTTTTTTTAGGAGGGGAAAAAGGGCGTGGGCGGGTGTGGATAAAGAAAAACTGTATAATATAAATTTTTTGAACTTGCTGACAAAAAGAAAATACATTTAAATATTTATCGAATTTACGCAATAAAATCTTCAAAAAATATTTTTAAAAAAGTAATATTTAGGGCTTTTGGTTTTTTTAAAAAGAATCTAAACAAAAGTATACGCTGAATATGATAATTTTTTTTTTTTTTAGAAATAAACTAATGAAAGAACTGAAATCAAAAATATTATTACGGATGACTTTAGGCTGAGTTACTTATTATTTAAAAATATTTTTCTCTACTAAAAGAATATATTATGTTGAATCACCTTAAATATACGTAAAGTTAACAATTCTTCAATTTCAGTAATCGATAACTACCTTTCGAAATTGACGGAGCTCTTTTCAAGGGACAACTTCGGTTAAACTAAAAAGCATAAGTATCAGTAACATAGGCATTGATGAAATTAATTTTAAAAAATCGTGATAGCTTTTTTAGGAATTTTCAGCATAAAAACTTAGTTAAAGTTATACAAGCAGAACTCAACAAGAGTTTTAATAGAAAGGTAATTTAAAAATTGACTAAGTAAGCAGCTCCGTCAATTCCGAATGGTAGTTATCGATATTAACAATTACTCAAATTGAAAAATTGTTAACTTTACATATATTTAAGGTGATTTAACATAATATGTTCTTTTAGTAGAGAAAAATATTTTTAAATAATAAGTAATTCGACCTAAAGTCATCCGTAATAAATTTTTTGAATTCAGTTCTTTCATTAGTTTATTTCCAAAAAAAAAAATTATCATATTCAGTGTATACTTTTTTATTTAGATTTCTTTTAAAAAAAACCAATCGCCGCGAATATTACTTTTTTAAAAGTATTTTTTGAAGATTTTATTGCGTAAATTCGGTAAATATTTAAATGTATTTCCGTTTTGTCAACAAGTTCAAAAAAACCAACCTCCATAAATTAATCATTAATATTGTTGAAAAATATATCTTAACAAATGATTTCACAATCTTAGTGAATTCTAAATAATTCAACACTAGCTAAGATATACTCACTTATTCTGATGTAAATAGAACCACGCCATAAACCAGAACACATAACATTGCCGATTATGCACCTCCAGCGCTCAGGTCCCCAACACAACCATTATTATCACAACACAGGGCACACCACAATAGGAAAATCTTTCAAAATACTATCTATACTATCCGATAACGATCATTTATTTATAAAAAATTTATGGTTCATAACACATTATAACCGATATGCCTCAATATGGCTGCAGTCCTCTGCTCCGCAGTCTGCTCTGCTCAGCAGTCAGCTGTAGTCAGCTGCTTGATACAGCGCCACCAGTCGCCTCATGCCTACATGCCCGTCTGCACCCGTCTGCCTTAGCAGTAAGAGTGAGACAACAAAAGTAGACACGCCCACCGCAGCCTGGTTTAGTCTACAGAGAGCGCAGGCAGAGAGACCGGTTGCTCGAAACTGAAATCGAATTCCCCTGACTACTGTGAGCCAGATGAAATCAGCGTTTTGAAAAATGAGACGTTCATAACTTTTCAATGCGGGTTTTGTTCGGGATAATTTTTTTTTTTAATTTCTCAGGAGATCATCAGCTACACGCGGGATGTATAATATAACTGAAATAATCATCCTAAAATAGTTTTTCTTTGAAACGTATTAACCTAAAACCAAAAATCAAAGTATATCAAGCCCTGCAGGCTTTCACGGCTGTCGGTTTGAAAAAAAAAACCAAATTGCCGTTAAAGCTTGATTGGACTTTAGGATATATATATATATATATATATACACACTAGGTAGGTACCCCTCACTCGCTCCACTCGTCAACCCCCAACTTACGTTTTTGATAAAAAAAATTCCTGTATGGGGTAACCCACGCTGCCTGTTCTAATATGGTATTTTTAATTCTTGAAAAATATTTTTTTTGTTTACGTGCATAAGCAAATTTTGATTACAGAGTCCATACTCAGTACAATTTTTGTTTTATTTCTAATTTAATTTAGAATCAAATGGAGAACAAAATAGGAAATCTTAAATCAGAATTTTTTAGAACATAATGTAAAAAATTTTGTATTCATATATAGTGTAACAACGAACAAACAGGTGGTAAAAAATATATTTTTTAAACTGTTAAAAACGTATTTTTAGAACTTGTATACTAAATCTGTCTATAATCATCAGCACAGTCACCAACTCATCTCTAGTCATCTTAATAACTCTAGTAATAACCATAAAATATTACCTTAAAAAATAACTTTTTTTTTTTTTTTAGTCTATTCACACTGAACGCAGAAAGTAAAACTTAACTTAAAAAAAAAAAAAAAAAAAAAAAAAATTACATTGGACTGTGAAGCTTCTTATACTTTTCCACAAAAATGACTTTTTTTTCAACCATATTTTAAAAATACCTTTTACATCAATTGAATATTATGTAGAAACAAACATTTGAAAATAAAAAAGATATAATTTTTTGTCTTTTTACGTAGACTTGATTAATAAAGTAAACTTAACAAAATATTTTTATTTTCACCGTTTTTTTAGCAATTAAGTAAACTAAGTTCCAAAAGACACATTTTTGAAAACTTCGAACAAAAAGAACAAATAATATGCAGGGCAACTTTATCATAAAATGCATTTTTACCTGTGAAAACTAAGGCTAAAGATTAAAAAACTCTAAGAATTTGTTTAAAAAAAAAGTGAAAAACAATTCATTTATCCAGTGTCGTACGGATAATTTTGGATTTACGTACCCAAAATTTGGCAAAAAACTTCCTTTTGTACGTACCAATCGAATGATATATATCTTAAAGGTTGCGAAAAAATTGCTGACAGTACCAGTTGTCCTAAGATAATCATTTTTTGCCTTTTTTAAATTATTTTTTGATAATTTTAGGGCTTTGGGGGCAAGGGTTCGAAAAGAACAAAAAAATCTTTATTTATTTAATATTTACACGGGCGTAAGCCCAGTTAAAAGTTATAATAAAAAAGTTATTTTTTGGTCCTTAACTAACTTTGAAAGGGGTGGCAATGGATATAGCAACATTTCAGGAACTAACTTGCACCCAAATCTATGCGTCCTACTAACATGTTGTTAAGTTTTTTTGACCGATAATAATAATTATTTCATTTTGTTTCATTAATCCATACCTGAAATAGACCAACTTTTTGACTTTTACCCATATATACTGTAGGCATTTGCCGTGGGGATCGATCTGACCATCTTACCCGGCTACACCCTTTCTATGATTCAATAAAATACAATAAAGTTTTTTCTCAGTAGTTTCATAAAGTACATACAAAGTGCGACATCCGAATTAATTAATTTATTGGTTCGAATATATTAAAAACAAACATTGTCTAGGTTTAAAATTTATCCTTTTTCAAGCCGAAGCTTGAGGAAAAGGTTGTGAATCAACTAGAGGTTTAATTAATGCGATTTTATAATTTAAACTCAGACCTCCTATCTGGGTGGGGACTGGGGATCCTGAAGGAATGGCGCACGCACGGGCAGAGCCAGCACGGTGCACCGGGAAAAGGTATTCGGGGCCTCACCCTCTATCAACTCGAACACGCTTATTCTGACTGAGCTCGAATCCTTTTATCGAGCTCTATCAGCAGGACCTCTTAATTTTGAGTTCGAACTGCGCGGGGCAGACCAAACAAAACCGAACTGCCAGAGACAGCCCAGTTCCAGAATTAAACGGGGTAAAAATACAGAAATAAAAAGAAGAAACAATTATATTTTATTTACTCACTTTTTATTTAATAATTTTTTTTTTACTTGATTTTTTGACCAGCCTCTTGGACTAGCGATGAGCTTGACCCACCAGTTACTCCTTCTGGACGACAGTACCTCGACCGAGTTCTAGATGCTGTTGCTGAGTTCTGGATGCTGCTACTGAGTTCTGGATGTTGCTGCTGAGTTCTGGATGCTGCTGGGCTAGGCCTCGGATGTTGAACCGACGTGGTGTAATAGAACGATGTTTCTATGTTTGCGACGGCGGAGTAACTAAGGCGGCAGGGTCAAGTTCACCAATTTATACTTGAAGTCCTGATCGGAAAATCCTACAAGGAGGGAAACTGTTCCCCCTCCCTTAAGGCATGCAAGCCTAAAACTTTTTTTTTTTTATAACTAAAATAATATTAATGCTCTCGGGAATTTGAATTGACCAAAGTTTTTGAAATAATTTTACAATTAATTTGATACCTCGAACGGTATACTTAAAATTATTTTCACAAAAAATAATATTAAATTAACTAGTATACAATGAATAATTAATTAAAAAATTACAAAAATAAATAAATCAAACCAAAATTTAAGAAAAATTAAAAACAATAAAGTCTCATTCTCGTTTGGATAAAAATTTCATTATTTATTGTTTACTTCTTATTATCTAGCTGAAAAAATAAGGTTTTCCCTAACCATGTTTAATTAACTCATGCCTATTAATATTTTTCTGTTATATTTTTATTTTTTTTTTTTATTCTAAAAAAAAAAAACAAATGAATGAATGATTTTAAACTATAAGTAATTAATTAAATGTACTTACTTCGCACTAACTTTCCTCGAAATAATAAACTTGCATTTTCATAAAATTCATTAACACAGGGAGTAAAAAAAAGCGTTGTCAGTGTTTAACCAACAATACTCCGCGTTTGAACAATATTTTAAAGAAAAGAACGGTTTAATTTATCTTCGATTCATTTATTAAGTTGGTTCGAAGTTCGTGATTTGTGTTATCTGTCTAATTTTAGTTTAGATTTAATTTTATGTGTGTTTAATGTGTTTTTTTAATTAATCCAGATTATTCATTGATTTAATCGATCATTCGAACTCATTTGTTTTTACGTAAAATGATTTTTTTTTCTTATTTTTATATATTTTTTTATTTTCCTCTTTTTTCAACAATACATTTTTCTTTCGCATATTTATTTATTCTAACAAGTGATTAAATTTTCTTAAACTAGTAATTAATTTATTCAGTCACGTTAACCTTTTAATCATCTATTTTAATTCTGTGACGTTTTTATTCGTATTTATAAAATAATTAGATGAATCCTTGTAAATAAGATAATTCCTTGGGTTCATTAACCGAATAGGAAGAGATAGTGGTGATAACCACTAGAGTCCAATGATGAATGCGGACGTGCCGGAAAGAGTTTAAAGGGGATCTTACCTGGAGAATACACCACCCGAAATTGAACGGTAGTTTCTAGTGGCGAATGGTGCGAGGGCTGGTCGCTCCCACTACGGCAGCGGGTCTAGCTGTTGCTGGTGCTGCAGCTGCTGCGGGCGTCGTTGCTCCCGTGCCCGTTGCTGCTGTTGCGGCTGGGGTGACTGCTGGGCCTGCGCAGTGCCGTGCGATATTCCAGACAAGGCGGAAAAGTGGGCGACTTAGGAGTGCGGAGGGTTAGGATCAGAAATCACAACACTGGTTTTGGGTAGCTATTGTCTTTTAATGTCTATTTCTCTTAAGAATTGAATACAAATGTTCGAATGGACTCACGGATGCACAAGCTCGTACGGGAGCTCGATATTAACTAACTCGATTTTTGTCGATGATCGGGGGTGGTCTGGGTAATAGAATAGGGATGTTTATTTGTCATTTTTATTGTGCAAAGGTAAAGGGGTGTCGGTTTTGTATATTTTCGGGGCAAGAAGGTGCCAGCCAGTCGCCCGATTAGAACGACTGCGCAGCGCCTGAAGGGTTGTTGCGAGGATGTCGATTTTAGCCTACTGCCTGTCATTGTTATTTTCTTAGGCAAATTTGTAGGGTTTGCTCAGTGGTCGTTTTGACCAGAAAGCTTATTATTTTTCCCCTTTTCTTATACTTATTTTGTTACAAGGAGTGCCTGTTTAAACAATCCCGTTCGTCACAGGACGTAACAATTCTTTAAATATTTATTTGGTTTTGTTAGAATATTCTGGCCTTTATTTTACTCATTTTGGTTTAATCATAAGTTTTTCTTTCGTTTAATTATAGTGATTCTCGCTATTTTTAATGTTATATAAAAAAAGGTGACTGATTAATATTTAAAATTAATAGTAAATATTACAAATAAACAAAAAAATTATTAAATCAATTCTACTTCTAATTTCGATCTCAAAAGGGGGTGGTTACGTATTATTATTTCTTTGATTGTCAGGACTAATATTTGAATTTTTATCCTTAGAACTCTCCCCGGGAGATGCTGCCCCCGCGCGGAACGCTGTTGAACTTAGCTGTGGCAAATAACTTTATTTTGCCTAGAATTACGCATTTATTCATTTTATTTTACATTTTTTTAATATTATTGGTTCATGAATTGGTTTTTGTGTTTAAATTAAATTTCTTTTATCGGTAATTAAACAATATTCATAATTTTTACGCGTTAACAAATTAAACAATCGCATAACATAGGTTTAAATAATTATATCTTTCGGAGTTTAAAAATTTATTTATAAATTTCCATTTTTTGCATTAGCCAAAATTTCAAAATTAGTAATTAATTATTCAAAAAGATTAATGCAGGTTTATTATTTTTCTAACATTTCGGTGAGTTTTTCAAAGTTTCTTTCATTTCTATTTTATTTTTATCGAGTAACATATAATTTTTATATTATTTAATCACAAATATAAATCGAATGTTTAAACAGTTATTCAAATTTAGTTTTCTTTAAAATATTATTTTTGAAAATTTTCCACAACATTTTTCGGGGTGATAGTTTTGGCAGCTGTCCCAAATTACCTTTTTCAGGTAATCGGTTTTCGAGGAGAGGATCTACGGTTTGCTATTGTCCTAATCGGTGTACGTGACTTAGCGAACTTTCTCGAGACGAATTTTTAAAAGAGCGGAGGTTTATTGACGGGACGAAATTTTGACGGAAACATTGTGGATTTTTGGGATTTAGATGTTGAAGTCCTGTTAATCTTAAAAATAGTTTATGGGGGTGTAGATAATTTCTGTTCCAAGGCAGTAAAATAGAAACTCGGCGATGCCTCGAGTCTCACCTCCCGAGCCCAAATTATCCTGCCTGGATAGTGTTTTCGGACTTATTACCAGTCCCGCGAATTTAGTTCCGCGCATCGCGACTCAGCGAGTTGAGAGTCACGGCGGTTTTGAATGTTGGATTAGGGTCTAAAGTTCGATGATTGGCCGATCATCGAATTGGTTAATTTAGATTGTTTCGTTTGCGAATCACGGAGGGGGTGTGTTTACGTAATACAATTACGTTTTGAATAAGGGAAAAGAGTAGTCTGCATAGACTGGCTACTCGTCAAAGTTTCGGAGCGAAGCATGACGTCCTACCTGCTGGCGTACCGCCGTATGGGGTTCCTTTGATTCAGACCGCGAGTGTTACTCGCGGTTTTTCGCGGGAGTGGTTTGGGCAAAATCATATTTTTTTTTTTAAATGGTTTTTTTTTGTTTACCCAAGAATCATTTGCTGGTTATTATTTGATTATTTTAAAACAGAAAATTTAAATAATTAATTAAATAAATTGATTTTAATATAAAAAAAGCGAAAAATTTTCGTGACATCACACAAGTGCCTATACATTAAAAAAAAAAAAAAACCAAAAAAAACTTTTCTTTAGCTTGTTTAGACACTTTTAGAGTTTATTGTGGTTTTTATCGAATTTTCCGAAAATTCCTGTTCAAAGCTTATTGCACGTACAGAATTCTGCAACCATGCATTTTTTTTTTTTTTTTATGAATTTTTGAGAAAAAATATTCTGATACATCGCTTTAATAAAGTTGTTCATGTACAATTAAAGTTGTAACGAAGTTTCCTTCGTTACTTATTCGACTCTTCCTAAAGGGCATTTTTTAAAAGTTGGTTAAGAATGTTTATTTATAAAATAATTTAATATTTCATGTACGCGGGGTTAATCAAGTGATAAAAAAAAAGAAAAATGACAAGACAGAGACGTGAGCCAGAACAGCACAATAACAACAGCATTAGCAGTTACAGTCGCCGCAGCGCTGGTCCAGCCAAACGAGAAACAAGGAGTAGAAGAAGAGTGAGAGAGAGGACCGAGGGAGCAAGGCAAATGAGAGCGAGAGAGAGGAAGCGCGCGCGCCTGTCAGCCGTTCGAGAGAGAAAAGAAGATCGTCTTGCCGGCAACCAAGGGAACGCTGCCGCTGCCGCCGCTGCTAGGAGACTAGTTAGTAGACGCGTGCTGCACTAATTAGACGTATCGGTTATTACAAAGAAAAGTTTGGAAGTTTTGTTTGATTCTTGAGTTTTCAACGACTGGATTACTTTTGGATTTCTTGACGCTTCGAAGATCATCGACAGGAGTTTGCACGGATATTCATCAACTGCTGGACGAGTTCGAGCCTGCATCAAAACCAGGAAACCTGCAGTCAAGAATCACCGGAGAGCCGACCGAGGAACAACAAGAAAATCCAAATAATAAAGGTAATGAGAGGTTACAGTGACGAGTGACAGTGCCGTGTAAAAAAGTATAAAAACTAAGATTTTCCCTTGCAGTGCCTCCTTTGAGATTTTGAATTTAATGTGATAAATAAATAAAAAAAAAATTAAAAAAAATTAATGTAACTTAGGCTAATTTGAATAACAATAAATTTATAATTTTTATATAAAAAAAAGTGAATTATTTATTTTTAAAAATTGCCCTATTACAAAGTTCAAAAAAGCCAAAGAACCCTAAAAATGCTTTAAGAAATCCTCTTAGCCCAGGGTGAAACTCATCAAAAGTAAGCTTAATAATATTTTTCCTTGAAAGTAAATGAAAAAACAAAGAGAATGCGAGGTTGCAGAATTCTGAAAGTGTAATAGGCTTTCAAGAGGAATTTTTGAAAAATTAGCTAAAAATCCGAAAAAGTTAGCTAAAAATGCCATATGAGCTATATAGAAAATCGATATCAAAGCCCCATTGGACAGAATTATTGATGGATTTCTTCATTTTTTGATATTAGAAAACGATCCCTAAAGTTTCGTTAGGATCGGTGACCCGCAGGGTGTAGCCTCTCTTTGTTAGTAAAGTATTTGATAGTTTTGGAAATGATTACAGATGAGTCAGTAACAGACTCCAACGATTTGAAATGAATTTAATTTTGATTTATTTTTGAAATTTTTTCTAATTTATTAGAATATTGTGTGTTAACAAACTGCTACTTTGGCTGTGCCTCAGGCCCTTAAAATGGAAGTCTGAGGCGCAGCGAGGCGCAGCAAAATAAAAAGTGCTCAAGTTCCGATATTTTTGACCCAAATAACGCGTATTTAAGGAGCTTTTGGCTGCGCCTCGCTGTGCCTCGCGGAAAAAAATTATGCCCTTCAACTATATAATATAGTAAGACATATGTATATATGTCTCTTTGTTTTGACTCAAAGAAAAAGACCTCATCATACCCGCAGTGCTTATTTCTTTCCTGTCACACGTCCATAGGTTAGAACGAGCAGTTGTTATTCAGATTATAATATGACAGTATTTCAATATCTATTTAATAAGGTATGAAATGAAGGCCAGAAAAAAATGAAGGTATAAAATAAGGTCTTTAATAAACAATTTATAAGTTTTTCCAACAGGGAAAAAAAGCTTTTACCAAAATTACCGAACCCTAAATATATATTGGGGTTCTAAGGCTCGGCTTGGGATTTATTTAATCTTCTTTATAACCAGGCCAAAAGTAAAAAGTAAAAAAAAACACTTCATTCTTATTTGTAGTTATTGTTCAATAATGTAAATCTTCAAAATATAATGCAAAAAAGAAAATTTTCAAAAATATTGTGTACTCTTTTGTTCAAGGAAGATCTTTAATAACCTTATCAAAACTTAGTATTTTATGACGTTTTAAATTATAGCCGCTTATTTGGACCTACAAGCGCGAGACATGAAATGAATTAACGCTCCCAGTATGATAAGGTCTTTTTCTTTGAGTCAAAGCGAAGAGATTCACTTTATTAACGAATATATTCACTTTTATTTCATTTATTTATTTTTGAATGCTTACGAATTTTTCATGTTTGTTTCATTCACTAGATAATTAATTTGTTTTACACAAACATTGATTGTATTTGTTAAGTGATTAATGATTATTAATTTTTACTGTCTTAAAAAAAAAATTTAGTAAACGGCAAAAATTTTAAAATTTTTTAGTTATCATTTTTAAAACTACAGATTTTGGGTTCGTACAGAATCAGGTGCATCACTCTATATGTGAGAATTTCGTATGTAATTTGTGGAGATAATAAGGTGTATTAGCAAAGAGACTGAGAATTCGAAGGGGGGAGGCGGGGGCTTGCCAATGGTTGCACATTTCCAAATCTTTTTTTTTTCATATTTTGTATAAATATTTAAATAATTTTCATTTTTATCAATACTTACATTCTTAAAAATTATGAAAAAACAATTTTGATGTATTCAAAAACTGATGGCTGCTGCACCACCAGTGTTGAGAAAATGAACTTTTTAAATTATAAATGAAAAGTTCTTTATTTCACATTGCAATCATTCTTTGATAAAAAATTTGAACACTCACTCACTTTTAAGTATTGTATAGTATTTGAATCTCATTTTAAGAAATTAAATTTATAAGGATTTGAGACATGTAAGTATTTATAGTTGTTACTAAAAACGTTTGATTAGGTCAACCCATTCTCGTAGCACTCCAATGTTTATAAAAAATTGAGAAAAGCTCTCTTCAAAAAATCTTTCAATTTTTGATATTGTAAAAGATACTTGTGTCCGTTGATGATTCCAAATAAATAAATTAAAAAACTATATACTCTTATTGCATTTGATGAGTCCTATTTAAGACAAAAATAAAAATCATTCATTTTTTTGTTTTCAGAAGTGAGACGTCTTCTTTCTCTTGTTGGTTGCAAAAATCGATTGAAATACTAGATATAAAACAGTCATCATTAAACAATTTAAACAATTTGTTGGCCAGTGGTGAAATCACTCGGGATTTTATAAGTGATGTAATTGCACATCAAGCAGATCTGCGTTTTATTACAATGGCAGCACAGAAATTCATGGATGAGAGTAAAGAATATTTAGAAATTTTAAATGATTTCAGAACAAGTTTGCCCGAAAGATTTTCTTACATCGAACCAATTTCTTTAAAAAACTCAGAAGTTCGAAATGAAGTTTCAGTTCTAACTAATAAATATAAAGACCTTCTATCAAGAGCTAATTCTATTTCAGATCGTCTATCTGCAATAATCCACAGACACCAAGACTATCAAAACAATCTAGAAAAAGCTGAGTCTTGGATAAAGGAACTCGAACCAGAGGTACATAAATTTATTGCTGAACCTATATCTCTTGAAGCAAAACATATTGAAGATCAGCTGAATAGTACAAAGTCTCTTTACAACGAGTTTATTTTCAACGAACGTCTTATAGATAATGCTGGAGCTAGCTTGGAAATTTTATTGTCAACTTTGAAAAATGAATTTACTTTAAATGAAACCAATTTATTAAAAGAACCAGTTCGAGCACTCCAAGATAAATATAAGCAGCTTAAAGATTCTATCGTTGAAAAATGTCAAGAACTTGACACTGCTTTGGTTCAATGTCGAAGTATTCAGGATACATTAGAAAACTTATTATCTTGGCTGAATAAAGCTGAAAGTCTTTTTAAGTAAGTAATGCTCCTTTGCTTACTTAACTTTTTTTTCTACTTTTGTGTTTAAGAATTTTATCATTTTCTGCCCCGTCTAAACTGGTGGTCAAACGACTAGTTCATGTATCAAGTTACAAATTATTATATCTGCCTACATATATAATTAATAAACTGGCTTTTAAGATTTCAGATTGAAAATGTTATTTTGTAATGTGATCTTGAAAATAAGTGCAATATACCTAATCGGGAGATAGACATCACAATTTGAAATTTGAGACTAGTGGCTTAACGGCAAGTGTAGACGAGACATTATTAATGAATCATATGACATTTTAAGGAATCACTTGATTATTATTTGTTTATTGTTATATTAGTTGTTAAATTATATTGATTTATTTCTTAAAGAGTACATTCTTTATTATTAAGACTACAGCTTTATTACAAGAAGCTAACCGACATGATGACGACTCCTTATCTTACTAATGAGTGCATATTCATAACACAGACTACTCGTATTTAAACGTGCTGTAATAATACAATCCAGCGGTAACATACTTTTATTTAGTTCAATGTACTGTCGAAATATTGTTTCTTCCGTCAGCATTTCGACACTCACTCTCATAAATTTGCTCTAATTTCAACACATCTCCTCAAATTTATGATTTACAAATTTTTCTTTACACCAATTCGTAATTCGTTCCGGAATTTTTCAAACTTATTGCGTCCGAGCGATTTAGTTAATACGTCAGTGATATTATTTTCTGACTCTACTTTTACAATTTTAATCACCCCTTTCTCATAACATTCGTTTACAAAGTGATAATGTATTTCTATGTATTTTGAATTTTTAGTTAAATTACCAAATTTTGCAATAGCTATCGCTCCAGAATTATCTTCATACACATTAAACGGTTTTTCGAATACAACACTAAAATCTTTCAATAGATTTTTCACCACTTTTATTTCACTCAGTGCTTCTGATAAAGCCACATATTCAGCAGCTGTTGAAGATTTAATTACACTTCCTTGTTTTCTTGATTTCCAATAAATCACATTTTCAAACAATCTTACAATATAACTAGTAGTAGATTTTCTATCTACCTTATCACCAGCCCAGTCAGCATCAATAAAGCAGTCTAACACGTCAGCATTTAAATTTCTTTCATACGTTAATTCAAGATTTCTTGTCAAATATAAGTACTTCAAAATTCTCAACGCGATAATGAGTTTCATCGTAGCTATTTTGAAATCTACTTAAATAATTTACGCTATAACTAATATCTAGTCGCGTTCCCGTACTAATATACAATAATGCTCCGATCAAGTTTCTATATCTTAAATCGTTTGATGCTGGCTGTGCAGGTTCTAAACATAAGTTTTGTTCCATAGGTGTACTATAAGTTTCGCACATAAAATATCATACTTTCTCGCCAATGAATCCATGTAATCACTTTGGTCGAGCGTCACTTCACACTGTCGTACTTAATATTTATTCCCAAATAGGTATTTACTTTACCCATATCTTTCATAGAAAATTTATTTGACAGTTGATTTTTAATTTGTTCAATCCTTCCCTTCTTTTTTCCACAAATTAATAAGTCATCAACAAACAGTATTAAGTATACTACATCATCGTTTTCAAAGTTTATGTATATGTATGCATTTTCACCTCTCTCAAATCCCAATTCTTTCATAAATTCATCAAAACACTCATATCAAGCTCTTGGGCTCTCTCTCAACCCATATAATGCTTTAATTAATTTGTAAACTCTATTTGAACCGTCTTGATGACCCATTAGTTGTTTTACAAATACTTCCGACTTTACCAGACCATTTAAAAAGGCTGTCTCTACGTCCATCTGATTTATTATTAAGCCATTTTGGCAACAATAAGCTAACAAAAATTTCAAAGTCTGTATTCTAGCAACAGGAGAATACAAATCCTCAAGCACTTCAGCTTGCTGAAAATCTCTAACAACAAGTCGTGCCTTTTTTCTATTATCGGATTTATTTGTAAAAACCCATTTTAAATCTAACAATTTTTTATTCTTCGGCATTTGTACTAACTCCCAAGTTTTATTTTAATCAAACAATCTATTTCTTTATTCATAGCCTGTAACCACAAATCGTTCTCTGTACTACTCATCGCTTTCTCATAATTTGAGGGACTATCAGCGCTTACAACATTGACGTAAATATAATTCGAATTTACATTATTTACCCTATACCAATATGGCTGCCGTCTTACTCTCTGCGGCCTTTGTGAAATATTTTCTATCACCTCAACGCTATCTTGGTTGTCTATATTTTTACCCGACTCTATTTTCTCCCTACCCTCGTTAGATTCAGAGTTTTGATTTTCACTTTGCAAATTTTCATCATCACTATCATCATTGTCATAGCCTCTAAAACCAATCAAATTTTCGTCATTTTCAATGACGCCCTCATGTCCGGCTCTAACTATTTTACCATTTAACAAAACTCTGTATCCAACGTGGTCATAACCAAGTAAAATTCCTAAATCAGCCTTTCAATACCACTTAGTATCTCTCTTAATTTCGGGCACCCTTACAAAAACTTTACTCCCATATAAACGTAAATTTTTCAAACTTGGCTTCTTTCTGAATAAAATCTCAAAAGGGGTTTTATTTTCAATCGTGTTTGCAATTGTTCTATTTTTTAAGTAAGCTGCGGCTTTAACTACCTCTGGCCAGTATCTACGATTTACATTCGCCTCAAAAAACAAACACCTGGCAGAATCCATAATTGACCGATTATATCTTTCTGCGGTCCCATTTAATTCATGCACGTTTGGAGGACAAGGTTCTATCGGAATTCCCTTCTCCCTCACTAATGTGAAAATATCCCGATTAAAATACTCTCTCCCGTTATCAAATCTTAATTTTTTTTCTTTTTCCCGGTTAGATTTTTGACTTTATTAATATAATCCATGAAACAATTAAAAATATCCGACTTTAATTTAATTGTGTAAATCAATGCACATTTAATATAATCATCAATGAAGGTGAAAAAATATTTTGAATCATCATAATCCGTTGTATTATGCGGCCCATTTAGATCTGTATGTACCAACTCTAAAATCTCGGTGGCTCTACTTCTATTATTTTCGAAAGATAAATTATGCATTTTATTCTGTATGCACGTCCCACACTTCAAATTTACTGATTCTAATTTTTCTGGTAGCCCATCGACCAATTTATTCTTACACATTTCCTCCAAATATTTAAAATTTACGTGACCAAAAATTCTATGAAACCTTTCTTTCTGTGTCAGGTTTTTGTTAATTTTCTCCGACGAATAACACACTCTCACATCAAAATAACTACTTATTTTATACAACCCATTTTCTTTTCAAGCTACTGCAATCAAAGTATTATTACTATTATATATTTTTGACGTATTTCCGACAGACATTATTTTATTTTTGAAGAACTCACAATTTCTATCCTTTGTTGATAGAGCATCTACTAAATCTCCAATGTAGCTTAAGGATTCTGGCAAAGTTCTCAGCATGTAATTTAATTTTTTTGCCTCGGTCACTTTTCCTCCAGCATTTTTTAAGTCATTTATGGTCTTCTCAAAATCACAGAAAAATGAACTTGAACTGTCATAATTTTTTAATTTCATCTGGTCGAGCTTGTTTTTCACACAGATTTGCATTGCTGTAGATTCTTTTAGATACATTTTTTCAAACTTCTGCATTATTTTCCGAGCGGATTTTCTCTCTTCTCCGCTTAAAAATTCTAATTGATCGTTGCTTATACTGCAATAAATGTAGTTTATTGCTTTCTCGTTCATGTCGGACCAATTTTTTTGTGAATCTGATGTCAAAGCCTCTCGAACTTCTGGTTCTGCACACTTTTTTGTTTTCAAGTATTGGAGTATACTTATTTTCCAAATGCTATAATTCCTTCCATCAAAGATATGGAATCTTGCGTCTACGTTTTGCGACATAATTAGCTCTTGAAATTGTTTATCTTTATGTTCCAAATGAGCACTATGACGGTTTTGAATTTCTTCAATTAGAATTTTTCCTACTTTTTTTAAATCACTTTCATGTACGTTAGCATACACTCCTTCTTTTTGATATTTTTGCAGAATATCTATTATTTCACCCCTTGACTTTGTCGCTACAGTATTTTCTTCATTTGTGCCTTTACAAAGTCTTTTTAGTTCATCTGTATTTAAACATTGCAAGATTTTTCTAGGTGGCAATTTACATAAAGTTTTTATTAAATCTTCCTTTGGCACTAAATTTATACCTGCCAAGCTTAATTCATTCAAGCACTGATTTTCTTTTTCTAATAGGCTCATTTAAAATTCGTTCCAAACCTCTTCACGTTTGAAGTAACGTGGTATCTCAGTTTCACTTGAGAACACTTTAAAATAGTCACTTTTCCGTTTTCAAAAACTACGCGCTCTTGCTTCCATGTTAAATTATATTGATTTATTTATTAAAGAGTACATTCTTTATTATTAAGACTACAGCTTTATTACAAGAAGCTAACCGACATGATGACGACCTCCTTATCTTACTAATGAGTGCATATTCATAACACAGACTACTCGTATTTAAACGCGCTGTATTAATGCAACTCAGCGGTAACATACTTTTATTTAGTTCAATGTACTGTCGAAGTATTGTTTCTTCTGTCAGCATTTCGACACTTTCTCTCATTAATTTGCTCTCATTTTAACATTAGTATTATTTCTTGTTGATTAAAACGAAAAGTGTTAAACGCAAAATGAATGCTTTCATTTTATGTTTCAAATGAAAGTATACCCTCGTAGAACGATCTCTATAATAGTTTTTTTTTTTTTTATTATTGATTTAAGCATTTATTTAATTTTAAGCATCGATCTGGTATCAATAAAGGGAAGGTAAATCCTCAGCTCTTTCAATTCTTGAATCAGTTGGGGTTGTTTGGATGCATTATCGGGGCACTGCCAGAGAATATGATTAAGGTCTTGCTTACCCAGTCCATATTGAAACTCTTTGTCTCCCATTACCCCCGATCCCAATTCTATATCTACAAAAATCTTAAAAAACAAGGCACCATATTAGCCTTTACATAAACCCCATCTGTTAGACTTAATCACTTCCCTCGAGGACTCTCAGTCTGACAAGCGCAAAGAAACAGTTCTGTTTGGAAATTTGGAACGGTTAATTCTCTGCCCCATCTTTTGAACTAACCTAGCTAAAGCATCATGAACAAACAAGCTCAGGTTCGAAAATACTATACTTAGATATATGCTTTTATGATATAGGACTGTGTCAGACTAGAGTCAGTTTCGACTCGGCCAGCAAGCGTTCCAGCACCCTGAAATTCTTGCTGATTGAAATGCTGATTTTAAAACCTAAAGTTAATCCAATAGCCGAGTTCTGTACTGCCTCGATTTTTTTGATTACTCTTGCAGGAAGTAAGGTAAATAGGCAAACCATTATCCAAGACCGATCTTACAAATCTATGATACAGAATCAGGCAGGTGCTGGGATCAGCACCCCATCGAGAACATGTAATAAACTTAGTTATATTCATAATTTTGGAGCACTTTCTCTTAATCTCCTTGATATACTGAAATACAATCTGTAATCGAAGGTTATGCTCAAGAATCTGATTACATCGTTGCTACAGATGTTCATTAGGGCTACGCTGAGCTTATAAAATCTTTTTTTAGTTTAGGTGCTAGTGGATTCTCTTAAGGATTATGATTAAATAAGACAAAAAAAATTTTGAGAATTTAAACAAAAGTTTTGAGAATTTAAAAAATGTACTTAAATGTAGAAAATAAAATTTTAATATTGCTGAATCCTTTCAAAGTAATTTAAAAGATTTAATATAAATTAAGCAAAAAAAATTTAGTTAAGATTCTGAATGAAAGCATGGGGCACTAGATGACAAATTAAAGATGTATGACTGTTTCATTAGGTATCCCATGCTTGTATTTAGAATTCTTACTAAATTATAGTTGCTCAATTTTTATTGAATATCCTAAACCTTGGTAGCGGTTGAACAGCAAGTAGTTTAAAAAGGGTATGATTTATCAGCACGGGAAAAAAAGGGAAATGCACGGGAAGCTTTAAGGGAAACACACAGAAAAATAAGGTATCACACAGGAAAAAAAGAGATCGCACGGAAAAAAAGGGGATCGCATGGGAAAATCAATCATTGCACGTGATGAAAAAAGAATTGAACGGGAATTAAATTTATTGAACGGGAAGAAAAATTCTACTGAACGGGAAATAAATACGCTTCATACACATACACATGTAATTTACTTATAGTAATTACAAATTTTGCATTAGAAAAGTAAATTAGGATCTTAATAAATTAAGAATTCTTTTTAATACAATTAATTATTCAATAAATTAAAAAAATTTTATTCTCCGTGAAAATCCAATTTTTAGCGTGTACATCCATTTTATTTCCCGTAAAAATCTCTTTTTTCCCGAGCAAACCCATTTTACTCACGTGCCAATTGACTGTCGTGCAAACCTCTTTTTTCCCCGTGCAAATAATAATTTACCGTTTGAAAAAACTACGAGTGTAAAAAAGTGTACGCTTTTTATACTTTGATTATTAGTTTAAGGTTAGGACCATAATATGAACTAATCAAAACGATTGATTTTTTTTTGTATCGCATGTTCTGTGAATAACCAATAACTTGTGGACTTAATAAAAAAAATTTGTTCGAAAATGTTGCTGCGTTAGAAAGTTATGAACATGATTAATTTATAAAATATTTGCACTTTTGGATAACTAGTGCCACCTGGATAGAGGGATGGGTTAGTTGAAATTGAGAACGTAAAAAATTAAAGTTTTTGACTAATGTTAGACCTCGTCCTCGCATAGCTCAGTGGTCAGAGCTGTTGCCGTAAAAACAGAAGGTTTCAGGCTCAAATTCCGGTCGAATAATTTAAAAAATTTTTATTCTCTCAATTTCTTATGATCAAAAATTTTTTTAATCATGTAAATTAGTTATAAAAAGTTTATTCAAGATTTTAAATAATTTGGATTTTTCTCGCGTTCCGAAACCCTATCGGCTCCGAGTTGTAAATAAGTCCGCTTACAACTAAACTCGATATGTCTGATAAATTAATTTATTTGATTTGTTGATTGAATTAGACTCATGTTCAAAAATGATTATTTGTAGTTCGGTCATGTTTTTTTAAATTATTTCTTTCATTATATATCTATATACTTTTTAAAAAGTATTTCTTTTTTCTTGAAAAAATAATATTTTCACTTCTATATTCAAGAATGTTGTGTGTCGATGATATTTCTCTTTATTATACAGTTTAAATTTCTTCTTTGTTTCCACCTCGCTGCTACCGGGCTACCCAGATCCCACTTTTAACTAATCATTTTACATCGTAAAATAGGTCAAAAAACTTACCTATAACAACACCGCTCCCACATTTTCCCTTTTTTCGACCCTCTTCATTTATGAATTAATAACACAGAATAAAACAGGAGAGTATATTATTCCCGAGGAAAGCAAGCGTGCCGTGGAGGCCCGCTGTCATTGCAGGCCGAGACGAAGTCAAGGGCTGCAAATACGTGGGCCTCCTCAGCACACTTGAATCCTGAGTGATCTATACACTTTTCTATACATCGTTTATCACAAGTTTTAACTCGATTTCCTTCCAATAATAGCCAAAAGAACGGTTATTGTGCTCCCATGCGCTAGCAGCCGATACGTAGCTGGCTGCTATGTGCGAGGACATTCACTCGACTGGCTGCACATAGGTCCATTGCGCAGGGAGTACATTCCGTTCTTTTGGCTTGCTTCGGAGGAACTCAAGTTATAACTTGTGATCCATGAAGTTAGAAAATAGATTTTATTTGCATAAACAAGTACGTAAGTTAAAAAATTTTTTGAATGGTTTTAACTATGAGAAATTAAGGTTTTTAAAGTCAATTTTTGGTATATTTGGGTTACAATATACATGGACAAGATCATTCAAAAAATTTTTTTAATATTTTTTTTCAAAAGTACTTAGAAAAACGAAAAAAATGCAAGGTTCCAGATATCTCTTAGTGCAATAAGGTCCAAGGAGGAATTTTTTGAAAATGAGGCCAAAAACGGCTTTTTATAGGAAACAGCCTACTTTTTAACACAGGGGTTATATAGGAACTAGGTGAAAAAAGGCCTATTTTGGAAAAAGAATACTGAAGGGTTTGTCTTTATGATGAATAAAAGCTGTGTGCAAAGTTTCATGAAAATCCAGGTCCCAAAGGACAAACTATCTCCTTGTTAGTCAATTTTTTAAATTACCTTTCTATCGAAATTCTTGTTAAGTTCTGCTTGGTTTAAAAAAAAATTATAAACAATGGATTTTCAAAATGACCAGCAAAAAATAAAAATATGACTTGAACTAAGTTTTTATGCTGAAAATTCCAAAAAAAGCTATCACCATTTTTTTAAATTGATTTTCAAAAAAATTAGCTACGGTAATTAAGACTTGGAAATCTTTCAAAAAAATTGAAAGCTGTAAAACTTTACAATAAATTTATATTCGAAAAAAAAAAAAATTTTGACCAAGTTCAATTAATGTTAATGTGAATGAGCATACTTGCGTGTTATCAATGCCTATGCTTTTTAGTTGAACTGAAGTTGTCCCTTGAAAAGAGCTCCACCAATTTCGAATGGTAGTTATCGATATTAAAAATGACTCAAATTGAAAAATTTTTAACGTATATTTAAGGTGATTCAACATTTTTTTTTTTTTTTTTTTTTTTTTTTTTTTAATTTTGAATCTCTACAGAGATTTATCTACACAGAGTTTGGTACATAACAATACATTATTTATGTCATTGATTCTTCATCTGGTAAGGCGGAGAGGCTGTCCAAGTTCCATAAGTTCTTGATGGTGAACGATGATGGGTGAAATGTCTTTTTACCTTATCAGCTGTGATCAGAACAATTTTTTGATGAACAATGGTCCACTCATCAGTGGCCATCCCCTGTTATCTTCCAAGTGAGCCAATATTCGATCAAAGAATTAGGATTGTATGGTGTAATGATAGGTTCAGTATTTGATTCATTAATTGGTTCAGTAATTGGTACAGTGATTTCGTACTGGTCGCAGATCTTTTCACCACGCTCTCGCATAAACTCATAGGATACAACAAGCACGCTTTTTTGCCTAACCAGACTCCAAGGAAAGATCCAGTTTAAAACGTCTTACACCGTACTTGCAGACCAAGCGCCCCGACGGAACACTAAGGAAAATTCGAGCGCGCGGGGAATCGATCCGGCGACACCCGGGGCCGCGCGTTGTATCAGCCGGCTAAGGTGTAAGCATTAACCGACTGAGCCAACGACGCGACTGTGATTCAACATAATATGTCCTTTTAGTAGAGAAAAATATTTTCAAATAATAAGTAATTCGGCCTAAAGTCGTCCGTAATAAATTTTTTTATTTCAGTTCTTTCATTGGTTCATTTTCAAAAAAAATTATCATATTCAGCGTATAATTTCTTATTTAGATTCCTTTTAAAAAAACCAATTGCCGTAAATATTATTTTTTCAAAAGTACTTTTTAAAGACAAAAAACCAACCTCATTTAATCATTAATACTGTTAAAAAATATATCTCAACATATGATTTCACATTCTTAACAAATTCTAAACAATTTAACGCTTGGATATATTCAGTTATTCTGATGTAAATAGAACCATGCCATAAACCCATAAAATACATAAAAGTCCTTGGTAGATCAATTTCATATGTAAAAAAAAAATTTAATTTAGTATTTACCTATTTTTTAAATGTAAATTGCATAACTTTATTTTATTGTAAATTTACATTAAATTGTAGCAAATACTCATTTGTAATTTTAAAATGATAAAAAAACAGATAAAAGTTTTCAATAATTGATTCATGCTAAGTTAGATATACCTAGTTCTTCTGGTTAAAATTTCTTTCCTATGATTTTATCATTGTCCAGAAAAATCATTGATTTAATTTATTGTTATTAACTACTTTTGAATGCATTTTGCGTGCATAATAGATGGACAAACTAAATCCACTTTGAAAATAATGGAGCAAATGCTCAACCGTAACTAAAATTTCAAATAAGAGTAATTTTCAAGACACACACAAACACATTCAGAAAAAAAAAAATTCATTTTTAAAGTGGTCTGCTGCACCTTCATGTCTTACACATTCACAACAAAATTAATGTCAACTCACAAGGCACACCACATAAATTGGAGCATCTTAGGTGAGGTTCATAGGAACAACAAAGATTTTATTTATTTTATGCCCTTATTAAATCTAAACAAATTATAATCAAATTTTCTTTGATAATTAGTCAAAATTATTACAGTATGTTAGTTATAAATTATTATTGATAAGAGTCTTTATCACGGTTTTTCATCACCATCAATTATTCATAAAAAATCATGTGTATAAAATAACTAAATCCATTTAAAGTTCCTAAGACATGTGCACTTAGCGCATGAGCATCAATCATAACTTATTTCAATATGAGTAATTTTCAAGTTCAACCTAACACACACACACACACACACACACTCATTCAGAAAAAACTTTATTTATAATATTGCCAATTATGCAACTCCAGCGTTCAGGTTCCCAACACAACCATTATTATCATCTCACAGGGTACACCACAATAATTGGAAAATCTTGGATGATGATGATCATAGAAAAACTGTAGCGATTATTTATTTCATACTTTTATTGAAATCAAACAAATTAATAATTATAAATTCTATAACTTATTTTGATAAGGCTCTTCACTACACCTTTTTTTTATTACTATCATTTATTTATAAAAAATTTATTGTTAATAACACATTACAACTGATATGCCTCAATATGGCTGCAGTCCTCTGCTCCGCAGTTTGCTCTGCTCAGCAGTCAGCTGCATGATACAGTGCCACCTGTCACCTCATGGCTACATGCCCGTCTGCACCCATCTGTCCTAGCACTAAGAGTGAGACAACAAAAGTAGACACGCCCACCGCAGAAGTCACGTCCGGTTTAGTCTACAGAGAGCACAGGCAGAGAGACCGGATGCTCGAAACTGAAATCGAATTCCCTTAACTACCGTGAACCAAAGGAAGCTAGCGTTTCAAAAAATGAAACGTTCATAATTTTTCAATGCGGACTTTATTCGGGATAATTTTTTTTTTAATTATTCAGGGGATCATAAGCTACACGCGGGATGTATAATATAAAAGAAATAATCATCCTTAAATAGTTTTTTCTTTGAAGCGTCCTAATCTAAAGCCGAAAATCAAAGTGTATAAAGCCCTGCAGGCTTTCGCAGCTGTCGGTTTGAAAAAAAAAAAAAACCAAATCGCCGTTAAAGCATGATTGGGCTTTAGGATAAAACATGAATTCATTTAATTTGCCCACCATAAACGAAAGGAGCCCTAGAAAATATTTTTATGTGTGTAAGCTCTGATGAAATGGTTTGAAATGCCAGTTGATTTACTTAAGGAGGATCCAGCGATTTGATTAAAACTGTATGATTCACCCGAAAAAAATCACAGAGATTCCTTGAACCCTGACAATAAATTAACTATAAAAAAAAGTGGGGTGCCGATGAAAATTTTAAGAAAAAAATCGTTGAAAAAATTTCCTCACAACACGGCTTCTTATGGGAAAAAACAGGAAAAAAATTCTCACGTTGTTTAAAACTGCACTATATGGATAATTTTGTGATCACTAGATGACAAAAATTTTAAGGGTCATTTAAAAATTTTAAAAATATAGGGTAGCTACTTTAATTCTTGACAAAAATAATAGAATGTGCGAAATAAATACTCATTTAGACGCGTGTTCAGCCATGATCAAGGTTGTCGTCTGTCGCCGCGGAGACGTTGTAACCTCGCAATTTCAGGCAAGCAGCTGCTTGTAAACACTCTTAGTGGAACAAAATTCGATAGCTATGATTTATAGATAATATTTGTGTATGAAGTTTATTTTTTTATAAATAATCTTAATAATTATAACGTGTTAATCATTGAGTGATTTATATTGATGATAAAAAAAAATTTTTTTTTAATGATTTATTCAAAGGTTTGTGGTCCGTCATGATCTTGAATCTCCGTCATTCCAAACAGTAGCTGAACTTCTTTACAGCTTGGTAAATGGCTAGGATTTCACGGTCGTAGACCCTGTATCTTCTCTGGGACGGTGCTAGGTTTCGTAAAAAGAATGCCAGTGGCTTCCAACAGCCATCAGCCAACTGCTCCAAAGCAGCTTCAATGCCTTTGTCACAGGCGTCGGCTACAACTCTGATTTCTGCGTTAGGTGCGAGATGAGCCAACATGGTTGCTTCAGCAAGGCCAGCCTTGGACTTTTGGAAGGCTTCTCTGGCTTCCGGGGTCCACGAGATGACACGTTTATCCTTCTTGCGTGCACTGAGGGACCCTTAGTGATGATGTGGTGAAATACTCCCTTGTTTTCAGGGGCCGACGGAGGCGTGACGCCCGTGATTCCAGGGAACTTCAACAAAAGTCCTCTGTGCGCCAGGGTCCAAAATGTTGACGTGGTCGACCTTGATGTCCAAGAC
Organism: Encarsia formosa; assembly: GCA_038277355.1. Taxonomy (NCBI): domain Eukaryota; kingdom Metazoa; phylum Arthropoda; class Insecta; order Hymenoptera; family Aphelinidae; genus Encarsia; species Encarsia formosa. Next base: position 51,960,488 of record CM076187.1, on the reverse strand, counting down.
CTGCCCCCTGACACCGAGCCTCGTTGAACTATCAATGAGCTCGCTCCACCGAAGGTCCACTGAAAGGCCGTGATGGTAGAGGAGATCAGCCCCAATGATGGGGTACGGCACGTCGACGACGCGACGATGAACTCCCATGCGACTGGGCGGCGAAGTCCAAGGTTGAGCACCCAATGACAAGTTCCATAGATCCTTATTCTTGAGTCATTCATAGCAAACAGCTGGAGTTCGTCGGGCTTGCACTTGCTTCCCGGCATTCTAAGGACCAACGATACGTCTGCCCCGGTGTCGATGAGATACTTAATCCAATAGAGTCTTTGTCGATGATGTGGAGACGGCGAGATCTACACTCGTTTGACACGTTCGTCTACGGTCGAAGCTAACGGTTTTCCGATAGCTAACCCCTCGGGGCAGGGCCCTGCCATGTACAAGGTTTGTAACACTTGTAAGCGTCGGCGCCAAACTTGGCGTGTAGTCGGCAGAGACCGGATGGGTCGAGACCGGCAGTGCTCGGATGGTGCTGGAGACTGAGCACGGCTTCTGAGACCATCGTTGTTGCAGAGTGCTTTTCGGATCTTCTGCACCTCGTGAAGAAGCTGAGTAAAGACATCCTGGGATGGCGTTGTTGGCTTGTGGTCCACGGCAACGGTTAAGCCACTGGAGTTGGCGTAAGCCCGACCGACTGACGCACCCATAGTTTTGACGACCAGATCTGCATAAGTCGCCAGCTCCTGCAGCGTCGGCTTGTTCGCGCCAACGAGCAATCCACGCAGATAATCCGACATGTGGTCCAAAAAAAGTGAACGTGAAACGGCCTCGCTACACTATGTGCCAGTGAGCGAGCGAATTTGGGCAAAGATCAGTGACGGTTTGCCTTCCGTGTTGACCTAGCCGCGGAGAAGTTGCCGCAATTGAGTCTCGCTGCTGGTTCCGTACGAGGAGACTAAGCGTTCCTGTTGAAGACGGTCACGTCGGGGTCACCATGTGAGAGCTGGGCGTAGGAAGAAGAGGAAATCGTGGGTGTAAATGACTTTTCAGCCTGGATATAAACCTTTATACGTTTATTAATAGCGATACAATTTCAACTCTCGCAACGGCGAGAACATGCTCCCAGCTCTAAGGTACAGGAGTTGTTAGCGCGAATGCTGCCGCAGGCGCGATGCGCCGCTCGGATCATCCGTCTCTCTCGCACACTCACATTTGTACGCGCTACACATGGGCTACTCCCCACATTAGAATCATATATATTGGTTTGAATTTGGCACCTATCATTATTGTTTAAAATAAATTTAATAATTCTGAACTCTTGATTGTTTCTGTTATTTGTGTAAGTAGTAGTTGTAAATATTTCTTCTATATAACCAATAACAGAACTTAAAGAATTTATATGATCATTGGAATATAATTAAAAAAAAGATGATAGTCAATGGAAAAATTTTAAAATAATTAAAAAATTGTATTTTCTTTTTGTAGACAAAATAGCTAAAATTAAAATTAGAATATAAATTAAACTATGAAATATAATTGATTTTAAAAAACCTCAGTAAAAAAACCGTGTTAATAATAAACAAAACATATAAATAAAATAAAATGAAACGAAATGTAAAATAGAATGTATAAGATAAAAAATTGTACCTTTACGAGATTTAAAGAAATTTCACAGGGTTTGGGGAAACGCGGAGGATGCGCTTTAGGTTGAGGAAAATTTACAGCGATCGCGAGGGAGTGGGAAAGGTGAAAAGCGAAGGTATTTGGAAGCACAATACTTGTAGTTTTTATGCTGCACTCAAACCATTTATTTTAACTAAATATATAACTATTTACAAATGAGGATAGAGAGCTCGCTGTTTTGCCCAGGAGTCTCTCAACCTCAGGAAATTTAGGGAGAATCGTTGTAGATAAGCGGGTGATCTACGACGACGGCTTTGAGTCCCGTGACGCGTGACTGCGGCATCACGGTTGAAGCAAAACATGGTGAGGGCGGAAACTGGTCAGTCCAGGCAGCTCTGGCGTGGGTCGCTCGCATGACCAATCCCGTGGCAATAAAAGGCGGTAAATCTCTAACATTCCGCCCGCCTTAATAGACTGTAGTCGATTAATAATATCTGTGAACATACTAAATATAAAATTAAGTAAAAATATAAAAGGTATAAAGTATATGAAAAAATACAATGCGTTTTAAGTAGGTTGTAAACGTACGAAGAAACGTAGAGGTTTACTGAGCGAGAGTAGTTAGAGCTTAAGCTCTTGGCGATAAAAATTCCAGGGTCGAAGACCCAATAGTTAAATAATGATACAGCCAGGGCCTGAAGTTGAGTCACTTCAAGTGGCTGAATGAATGAGATCGTGATTGAGGCCTGAACCTGGAGTGGTTCAGGTGGCATAATTTTTGAGAATATAGCCGTCGCATGCAGCTGGATTAGTTCAGGTGGCTGTACTTTCATCATGATTGCCAGGGCTTGGACTTCAATTGTCGCAGGTGGCTTAACTCTGGGGCTTTTAGCAGAGGCCTGAACTCTAAGCAGTTCAGGTGTCTGTTTTTCGAAAGCGATAGCTGGTGCCTGAGCCAGGACAGCCGCAGGTGGCTTGCTCTCGGAAAGGTTCGCTGGACCCTGGACTTGAGGTGTCTCAGGTGATTTCATCTTGGAGGGGGTCGCCGAAGCCTGAATTTGAACTAATTCAGGTGGCTGATTTTCAAAAGACGTGACCGGCGCCCGGGCTTTGGCTGCTGCAGGTGTCTGAGTTTTGAAAAGTGAGGCGGGAGCCTGAGCTTGGGTTAGATCAGGAGGCTGGACTTCGAAATGTGTAGCCGAGGCCTGGACTTGAGGTGTCACAGGTGGCTGAACCTTGAAATGAGTAGCCGAGCCCTGGACTTGAGGTGTCGCAGGTGGCTGAACCTTGAAATGAGTAGCCGAGCCCTGGACTTGAGGTGTCGCAGGTGGCTGAACATTGAAACGAGTAACCGAGCCCTGGACTTGAGGTGTCGCAGGTGGCTGAATTTTAAAATAATTAGCCAGGTCCTGAAACTCAAGCGGTTCAGGTGTCTCGTTCTCAATGGGTGATATCAAAACCAGAGCTAAGGGAGTCACAGGTGGCTCAATTTTAAGAAATTGGATGTAGTCACACCACACGTCATCAAAGGTGTCTTGCGTATGGTAGAACATGTCTTTGACGAAGTAGTCGTGTCCACGGTCTACATCCCGGCAGTTTCTTAAACTTTGATCACTTTGGGTTAACTCTTGCCAGAGTTGTTCGAGACGCAGGATGCGCTTCTCTGCTAACTCGCGAATCATCAAGGCTCCTTTTTGCTCGAAGATTTCGAAATGAGTGACGATTCGATTTCGGATTATAGCTTGCCTGCTAAGGATTTGTGCAAATGAATTTGGTTTATTCATGTTGCAAGGTAGGGTGGTATTTGAAATAATAAATCAATAAGTAAAAGTTAAAAACTATCTTTTGGCTTGGCAAAATTTAAATTGAAACACAATTTAAATTTGTTTTCTAAACTTGAGGCGATTTGGACACGGCAAAAAAAAACATGAGTGGTGAAAATGTAAATTGAAACACAATTATTCTTTAAATGAAAGAATGGAAAAATATTCAAACTTATGAATATCACTGGTGGAACAATCTTTAATTGAAATACAATTAAGATGAGGCAATTATTCTTTAAACAAAAGAATGGAAACAATATTCAAACTTATGAATATCACTGGTGGAACAATCTTTAATTGAAATACAATTAAGATGAGGCAATTATTCTTTAAATAAAATAAAACTGAAAAATATTCAAACATATGAATATTATTGGTGGAAAAGAATTTAAACTGAAATAAAATTTAAATAAAAGAAAATCGGAAAATATTCAAACCTATGAATATTACTGGTAAAGAATAATTTAAACTGAAATACAATTTAAATAAAAACAACTAAGCCAGGCAGGTGGCTGATTTCAGAAGAAAACCTTAACATAATTTTTAATGAAAGTTTAAAAAATGAATAAAGTGAAAAAATCAAAAAATAAAGGTAGAAGAAAAAAGGTAAATAGATAAACAAAAAACTATAGAGAAAAAAGGAAATGAAAATCCCTAAACAACTCTAATTGGGTTGAGCGGGGGCAAGGGTTAGTAGGTACTTGGATTGATCTTTCAAATAAAAAGATCAAAAGGTGTTCAAACAAGCTGAACACTGCTTAGAGAAGAAAACGAACCAAAGGGTGATAATAGATAGCACGTAGTTGGGTATAGTGGGCTAAATAATTGTCTTGAGAAAATTGGTCTTGAAACAAACCTAAAATGGATAAAAAATTCAATTAGAATTTTTTGAAAATATATAATTGGAAAAATGAAACAATCAGTAATTATTCAGCAATATAAATAATTTGAGCTTATACTATACTAATAAAGATTGGCAAAAATTGGTTCCAATGCTGACTCTAACAACCATACAAAACAGTACTTTTGAACCCAAGGCTATCGAAGAACTCTGGGAGTGCTGCTGCAGCTGTATGAGGACTCGAGGACTACCAGTTGGTGAAGAAAGTCCTTTCGCTTGCTCTTACAGGTGGCAATGGTTGCTCAGATGTTGGCGAACAGTCAGCGTGGACTACAAGTTACCAGGTAGTTGCACCTGCAAATTTAATTGTGTAAGATAAGGTGGAACAAAATAAAATGAAATTAAGTATACAGATGATCTCAATATAAACAAAGGTAAAAATAGAAAAAATTATTCCTAATTTTATTGGTCACTTGACCCTAAAATAATCAATTATTTGCCAAAATAATAGCAGCTGTACTCAATGATTGTGTAATTGGGTTAACTGACTATTTGATTTGGAAAAAGGTAAACATAAACAAACTGAAGAAAAGGCTATAAATTGAAAACAAGTGTAGTCAACTTTACCTACACCGTTCAGAATCTAAACAAACAAACAAAAGAAAAGGAATATTAATTATTAAATTGCGCAACACAAGTTTGTGACTTGGAGCGGACCCACCGTATTAGCGGAGTCAGCTGATCGAGGTGCCTCTCTCTCTCTCTCCTACTGCAGAGGGGCTGCGGCAGGGACGTGGTAGGATGACGGGTTTCAGATGCTCCTTCTAATCCACCGTCGTCTTAGGTTTGGGTACTGGTTACGCGGGTGGCCTGGTAGGCTCCAGGGTAACCTGGATGGTGAGGTGCCAACAAGATGGTCGCTCTTGTTGGCCGATGAGTGCTCGCTGGACAGGCCGCCTTGGGCCAGCTGTGAGCGCGGCTTTCGGTGTGGAGAGGAGAGTCATGGAGCGCGATCGTCCGTCTCTCTTTCTCCCACGACGACTGTTGTCACTGACACTGAAGCGTGGCTGCGCGACGGTGATGCGCGCGCCACGGGTTAGCCGTCACTGGCATCTTCTTCGTTCGAACTGCAGAGAAGAAAATGGCCGCGGCGTGGCATAAACTTCTCACTTTTTCGTTTCACTCGCGACGCGCCTATTTTTCGGGGGACTTTTCCCCAACAAGGGATGCCAAATGTTTGGGGAAACGCGGAGGATGCGCTTTAGGTTGAGGAAAATTTACAGTGATCGCGAGGGAGTGGGAAAGGTGAAAAGCGAGGGTATTTGGAAGCACAACACTTGTAGTTTTTATGCTGCACTTAAGGTGAAGATGTAACCGCGTTTTCATAAAATTTGTCGATTGCATTTTAAAAAAAAATAAAAGAGAAAATGTAAAAAAACGCTCTGTAGCGCGCTAGATAATATTTTTACCTATTTTTTGAGCCTTATTTGATAAAAATCGGTTAACAAATAACTTGAGGAAACTTGGAAAATCGGTTTTCTTCTTATTCAGCAAAATTGTAGTAGTGTATGTCGTCTGCTAGTTGCTGCTAGTGAGCGAAGGATGCAGTACTGCCAAATATAACCAATAATTTTATATGCATCAAGCAACAATTATTAGTGAAAACTAAAAACAAAAACTACTTTTTAATATAAAGTGTTAATTCATGACAATAGGATAAATAAAAATAGTAAAAAAATCAATCATTTTTTTGTGAGCTATCTAGTGTTCATAACTATAGAAGATGTAAATAAACTAATGCTTTTAAATAAATTTATCTTAAATATGTTTTTGTTGACTCCTCCATCCAATTTGACTGTTGCTGCGTTCTCTTTAATACTTGGGGTGCAATAAGAGAAATCAAACTAAATTTTAACAACTATTACAGTTTATCAAAACTAAAATTGTTCACTCACTTTTATTTAGTAAAAGATTTTTAATCAAACATTACTTTTGAATAGAAAGTGGAAATTCATAACTACCAGATATCTAAAAAAGAAAAAAACTCATTTTTATGGTGAACTCTCTTGTGTTCATGAATCATTGGTGTAAATGTATAACGGCTGTTTTTAAATAAATTTTGCTAATATAAATTTTTGTTGTTTTCTCAAATTTGAGTGTGGCTTTTTGAATTTGATGAAGATTTGTGGAAACCAACAACAAGAAAGCAGGGTCCAGAGTTTCAAGTCAATAGGTCCATTGGTTTTTTCATAAAAATTATACCCTCAAAAAAACAACAATACTTGGTTTTATCAGATTTTAAGTTTTGACCTTATCTGCTTTAGTAATTAATTAGAAGTGTAAAAAAAAATTTCTAAATTTATTTAAAATAACAAGAAAGCAAGGTCCAGAGTTTCAAGTCAATAGGTCCATTGGTTTTTTCATAAAAATTATACCCTCAAAAAAACAACGATACTTGGTTTTATCAGATTTTAAGTTTTGACCTTATCTGCTTTAGTAATTAATTAGAAGTGTAAAAAAAAATTTCTAAATTTATTCAAAATAACTAGAAAGCAGGGTCCAGAGTTTCAAGTCAATAGGTCCATTGGTTTTTTCATAAAAATTATACCCTCAAAAAAACAACGATACTTGGTTTTATCAGATTTTAAGTTTTGACCTTATCTGCTTTAGTAATTGATTAGAAGTGTAAAAAAAAATTTCTAAATTTATTTTAAATAACAAGAAAGCAGGGTCCAGAGTTTCAAGTCAATAGGTCCATTGGTTTTTTCATAAAAATTATACCCTCAAAAAAAGAATGATACTTGGTTTTATCAGATTTTAAGTTTTGACCTTATCTACTTTAGTAATTAAGTTTATTAAACAACTTTAGTAATTGATTAGAAGTGTAAAAAAAAATTTCTAAATTTATTTAAAATAACAAAAAAGCAGGGTCCAGAGTTTCAAGTCAATAGGTCCATTGGTTTTTTCATAAAAATTATACCCTCAAAAAAACAACGATACTTGGTTTTATCAGATTTTAAGTTTTGACCTTATCTGCTTTAGTAATTGATTAGAAGTGTAAAAAAAAATTTCTAAATTTATTTTAAATAACAAGAAAGCAGGGTCCAGAGTTTCAAGTCAATAGGTCCATTGGTTTTTTCATAAAAATTATACCCTCAAAAAAAGAATGATACTTGGTTTTATCAGATTTTAAGTTTTGACCTTATCTGCTTTAGTAATTGATTAGAAGTGTAAAAAAAAATTTCTAAATTTATTTTAAATAACAAGAAAGCAGGGTCCAGAGTTTCAAGTCAATAGGTCCATTGGTTTTTTCATAAAAATTATACCCTCAAAAAAACAACGATACTTGGTTTTATCAGATTTTAAGTTTTGACCTTATCTGGGCGTCCTGGGTTTTTTATCAATAAAAAAACCAATGAAAATATTATCTATCAAACTATACAACCCAATAACGCTAGGCATCCGAGTTTTTTATAAGCAAAAAAATTTATAAACAAATTATCCCCCAAGCTTTACAACCCAATAATGCTGGGCGTCCTGGTTTTTCTATCAATAAAAAAACTAATAAACAAATTATTCCCTAAACTATACAACCAAATAACGCTGGGCGTCCGAGTTTTTTATAATTAAAAAAATTAATAAAAAAATTATTCTCCAAGCTATACAACCTAATAACGCTGGGCATCCGAGTTTTTTATAAGCAAAAAAATTAATAAACAATAAACCCCTTCGCAGTAAAACTAAATAACGCTGGGCATCCTAATTTTTTATAAATAAAAAAATTAGTAAACAAATTATCTTCCAAGCTATACAACCCAAAAATGCTAGGCGTCCGAGTTTTTTGTAAATAAAAAATTATTAAACAAGTTACTCCTTATCTGTAAAACTCAATAACGCTGGGCATCCAAACTTTTTTATCCAGATAACAAAACTAATAAACAAATCATCCCCTAAACTATACAACCCAATAACGCTAGGCGTCCTAGTTATTTTATGAATAAAAATACTAATAAACAAATTATCCCTCAAGCTTTACAAGCCAATAACGTTGGGAGTACGGGACTTTTTAAAATTAATTTAACAATTCAATAAATGAACAGGCTTAATCGTTAAACCTAGTGAAAAATTTGGGGCTCTTAATAAACAAATAAATGATTTAATAGACTATCACGAGGCACTTATCTTTGATATTCGGAAAAACTGCAGTTGATATATCCAGGATTAAATTACCGTTGACAACAACAAAAAAACAGACGCCCAGCGTTATGGTTGTATAGCTTGGATATAATTTTTTTATTAGATTTTTTTATTGTTTAAATAACTAAGATGCCCAGCGTTATTGGGTTGTTTAACTTATGGTTAGTTAATTTTTTTTTTCGTAAAAAATTCGGACGCCCAGCGTTATTGGGTTGTATAGGTTGGGGGATACTCTTATAATTAGTTTTTTTATCCATAAAAAAACTAGAATGCCCAACTTTATTGGGTTGTATAGTTTGGGGGTTAATTTGTTTATTAATTTTTTTGTTTATCAAAAACTCATATGCCCAGCGATATTGGGTCGTTTAACTTGGGGGATAATTTGTTTATTAATTTTTTTATCGATAAAAAAACGAGGATGCCCAGCGTTATTGGGTTGTATAGTTTGGGGGATAATTTGTTTATTCATTTTTTTGTTTATAAAAAACTCAGACGCCCACCGATATTGGGTTGTTTAACTTGGGGGATAATTTGTTTATTAGTTTTTTTATTCATAAAAAACCAGGACGCCCAGCGTTATTGGGTTGTATTACTGGGGGAATAATTTGTTTATTCATTTTTTTAATTATAAAAAACTCGGACGCCCAGCGTTATTGGGTTGTTCAACTTGGGGGATAATTTGTTTATTATTTTTTTTAATTATAAAAAACTCTGACGCCCAGCGTTATTGGGTTGTATAGCTTTGGGGTTAATTTGTTTATTATTTTTTTTACTTATTAAAAACTCGTAACCCCAGCGTTATTGGGTTGTAAAATTAGGGGGTATTTTATTTATTGAATTATTAGTTTATAAAAAAAGCTGGGCGCCCAGCGTTATTGAGTTTTTTGTTTGCCTGATCTGTGCCGGAAGATTTTCAAATTTCGCGGTACCACCTGGGCCGGGATCGGTCACTCTGGTGCAGACGGGTGCAATGCACACTGCACACTGGTGTAAACCAAGTGTAAACTGTAAGTTCTGTGATTACTTTGGTTCATTTAATTTTGATATATTCTTCTGCTTTTTATTAATACTTGACTAAAATGCATGAAAACTACTATTTTTTAAAATATATTCATCAGTCTAAGCATGTAATTTTTCTTTTATTGATAATTAATTATCTTACTGGGTGACGGCAAGAGAGAAGCTTTCAGTGTTGGTAAAAAAAGGAAGATGATTATAAGAAGAAAAGTAATCGACACGGTTGCTACAAGAACAGGATCTAATAAAGTACCCATATCAAGATAATTATTCAAGAAATTTCAGACAGTTGGGGAAATAATTTATTAATATTGAAGAAAGAATAATTATTTATCACTGCCTGCTGCTTGTATGATTGCTTACTCAAATTTTTTTTTTCTTTGCATGTGCTGCATGAAATAAATAATTTAAAAAATTTATAATTTCATTGAGGGAAATAAATTTTAAAGGTTATGAGAACGGGTGCATCGTGCATGTGCGGTTCGTGCATTTACTACGCGTGCGGTAGCAGACGATGCAAGGATCTGCTACACATGGTTAACGGGAGGAAAACGATTTTCCAAGTTTCCTGAAGTTATTTTTTAACCGATTTTCATCAAACAAGGCTTAAAAAATAGCTAAAATTATTATCTAGCGCGCTACAGAGCGTTTTTTTACATTTTCCCTTTAATTTTTTTTTTATAGCCACTTTTTACTTCCAGCGCTGGTTACGTCTTCACCTTAAACTATTTATTTGAACTAAATATATAACTATTTACAAATGAGGAGAGAGAGCTCGCCGTTTTGCCCGGGAGTCTCTCAACCTCAGGAAAATTAGGTAGAATCGTCGTAGATAAGTGGGTGATCCACGACGACGGCTTTGAGTCCCGTGACGCGTGATTGCGGCATCACGGTTGAAGCAAGACATGGTGTGGGCAGAAACTGGTCAGTCCGGGCAGCTCTGGCGTGGCAATAAAAGGCGGTAAATCTCAAACACACAGCGAAAAGAATATCTGAAGGAAGATAGGTGTGTAGCGAAAATTGAATGAATTGGGACAGCAACCAAAAAAATGTGAATGCCAGCTCTATTGCTTATCGTTAAATTGGAACTGTATATTAATAAATTAAAACAAAGTGTTAAATGAATTCAAAAATTATCTAAAAAAATTAATTTTAAGATAATGTTAAATAAACGTTATTGAAGTAATAAAAATAAAAAATACTACAGAGTTAGAAAGAATAATAATGTTTATAAATAAATATGTCCACAGAAAAAATTCACAAAAAAACTTGAAAAAAATCTATTCAGATGGTTCTTTAAAAAAACTTAAAAAATTTATACATATAATAAAAAAAAATTCATCAAAAATAAGAAAAAATATCTTTATAATTCATAATAACTTATTAATAAAAAACAAAACAAACGTTTAGTTTTTGTGAACTACACAAACTTGAACTTTATAATTCAGTTTCCAAAAGGCAATGAGGAGCATTATGAGTATAGAAAAAAACTCGTGAGGAGTAAAAAATGAACAGTTCCTCATGTTATAACTATATAATATAGGGAGATATATATACACACACTAGGGGGTACCCCCTGCTCGCTTTGCTCGCCAACCTCCAGAAAATTTTAAAAATATAAAAATAAGAAAAAAATAAAGAAAATTAAAAAAAAAAAGTCATGTAACATTTTCTCTCTGTGTTTAAAGGGCTTTAGACATAACTAAAAGAAAAAGTACTTTATAAGGTCGATTTTTTGAAAATGAAAGAGGAGCATCTCAAAACAGTCGAAAAACCTTATGTTTAATACTATTTGTAGCTCCTCCGGCAGGAGGTTTTGAAAAATGTTGCTCCTCCGGGAGGAGCATTTTAAATTATGTTAAATATAAGGTTTTTTGACGCTTTTGAGGTGCTCCTTCTGGAGGAGCAATAATATTAAAAAGCTCTTCCTGCTACATAACCTTGCTACTATCCACGTTTCTTGAGTTTTTTTTTCCAACTCTCTTTGGTACGTCTGTTGACTTTTTCTTCTTCCTACATATGTTAATGATCTTGTGCTTACTACCTTTTTTTTACTTAAGCTTCTAACGCTGAACCTTCTACACATGCATTTGTTTCTACATCTGTTTCTACTCCTATCCTAACTCTAGTTCTTTATTTTTTTTTATTTAAATTTTTAACACTGAATCTGGTCTTGTGCATAATCTTTTTTAATCATCTTGTGCTTACTATTGTAAATAACCTTATTACAAACCTTGTTCTTAACATTGTTTCAAACTTGATAACAACTCTGGTAACTACATTGTATTTACTCCCGTACCTGAACTTGTCATTACGTTTGTAACTTTGAACCTACGCTCATACGTACATTTTTGCTTAATATTGTTCCTATCTCTTTCACATGAATCTACTTGCTTTAATTTTGGTGTTTGCTGTTGTTTTTTATTTTTTTCATGCTTTGGTCTCTAACTCTGAATCTTTGTTCTCATCTTTGTGAAAACTATCTTTTCTATTGTTCTTCTCAAATTTTTTTGTAATTATAATCGTAAAACTAATCATCTTCATACAATTTTGCCCACACAGTTCTTTAACTTTTTTGACAAATATTTCCTACATCCTTTTGGTACCATGAAAAAACCTCCAATGAAAAAATCTCCAGCGTAAAAATCTCCGAATTCCAATGTAACAAATAAAGAATAATGATGAAACTACAATGATAAAAAGTTTTATTACTATCCTAAAGCGCGGTAGCGCTTGACGGCGATTGAGTTTTTTTTAACAACAATCACAACGAAAAAAACTGCCGTCAAAGCGTACGCTTTATATACTTTGAATTCACGGTTAGAGGTTAGGTTGGTCATGTAAAAAACTATGTTGTGAGGGTTATTACAAGTTTATTATGTACTTCCTACATAGCTGATGATCCCCCGAGTAATTAAAAAAAAAAATTGTCACAAAACATTCTCTCGTTATAAAGTTATCGCCGTTTCAATTTTGAAAGTGCCAAAATCATCTCGATAAAAAGTCAGGCGATTTTGGATTTCAGTCGAGAGCATCCGGTTAAACAGGAAAACGTGTATCGCTGTCTCTCTCACTCCCAATGCCCAGCGAGACATTTTGGAAGGAGCGCGCGATGCGGCTGTCTACAGTACTACTGAGTATAGCAGACTAGCACAATTATTATAGCAGCCACTTTAAACCATAATATAACCTATGTTTCTAATCTATTAATCGATTTTTATTATTTAATGTGTAAACATTGGATAAAATTTTTTCTAGCAACATATTTTTGAGTAATCATGCATAACAAAAAATGAATTGGGTCATGTAAAAAAGAATTTCTTGAAATAAGTGTTTTTTTTTTTTTTTTTTGTGGAAAAAGTAATTTTACTATCACATTTTTTTGGTTTTTCTACTGCGGAGTTGAACTAAGTTTTTATTCAAACGAATACCTATGTATAAATTGAATGAGCTGCAAACCCTCTTAAGCATAATACGGATGAGTATTTTCTCCTTTATTTTCTGTGTAATTTATATTTAAGTGCATTAAAAAAAGAGGGCCTATCATAATACTAGATTATACATTTTCAATAAAATTTATCAATGATTTTTATGTTTTCTGAAAATTTTAGTCTTTTTTGTTCTCTGTAAGCAAGCTTAAGTTATATGGTCAAAGTGATTTTAAAGTGCAAATTATTGGTTACAGTGCTAGTTTTTTGAGATAAGAGTTAAGAACTACATGTACAAATAAAAATAGATAGTTTCAGGTCTAGATATCCAATGGACTAGTAATTACATTTAGCATGGATTTTCTAGGTACGGATAAACATTTGCTCTATTATTTTCTAAGTTAATTTACATTAAAGTACCTATGTATTAAAAAAAGAGGGATAATATAGAGGCATAATACTAGATTATACATTTTCAATAAAATTTTATCAATGATTTGTGTTCTGTCTGATGATAAAATTATATTTCAGAAATTTGAATCAGAAAAACTAAGCATATTTAGGTCAGCATAGATCAATTATTGAAAATTTTAGTCTTTTTTGTTTTCTGTAAGCAAGCTAAAGTTTTTCGGTCAAAGTGATTTTAAAGTTCAAAATTGGTTAGTTTTTGTGATAAGAACCAAGAACTACATGTACAAAAAAAAAAAAAAAATAGATAGTTTCAGGTCTAGATATCCAATGGGCCAGCTGTTATTATAAATTTCTATTTAGCATAGATTTTTTGAGTACGGATGAGCATTTGCTCTATTATTTTCTAATTTTTGGATTTACAATAAAGTTTGTCCATCTATTATATGCAAAGTGCATTCAAAAGTAAGTGATAATAACAGTAAATTATATATTTTTCAATTAAATTTATTAATGATTTTTATGTGTTCTGGCTGATGATAAAATTATATTTAAGAAATTTTAATTAGAAGAATAAGATATATATCTAAGTTAGCATGAATCAATTGATGAAAATTTATATCTTTTTTTTTGTCATTTAAAAATCAGGTTAAAATGTTAAATTAATTTTTTTTTATATGTATGATTATTGATTTACCTAGGACTTAGCTAGTATGAAATTATTAAGAATGTGAAATCATTTGTTCAGATATATTTTTTAAGAATATAAATGATTTATTTATGGAGGTTGGTTTTTTTGAATATGTTGACAAAAAGGAGATACATTTAAATTTACCGAATCTACGCAATGAAATCTAAAAAAAAAAAACTTTTCAAAAAGTACTTTAACGGCGATTAGTTTTTTTAAACGGAGTCCATAAATAAAAAAGTATACGCTGAATATGCTAATATTTTTTTTTGAAAATGAACTAATGAAAGAAGTGAAATCAAAAATTTATTACGGACGACTTCGACTAAAATTACTTATTATTTAAGAATAACTTTCTCTAATCCAAGAACATATTATGTTGAATCACTGTAAATATACGTAAAATTAACAATTTTTCAAATCAAGTAATTTTCAATATCGATAACCACCATTCGAAATTGACGGAGCTGCTTTAACTTTAACTAAGTTTTTCAAGCCGAAAAAGTAAATTCATAAAAAAGCTATCACCATTTTGTAAATTTAAATTTCAAAAAGTTAGTTACTGCGTATTTAAAGACTTAAAAATCTTTCAAAAAAAATAAAAAGCTCTAAAACTTTAAAATAAATTTATAATAGAAAAAAAAAATTAGACTGAGTTTAATTAATGTTATTGTGTATGAGCATACATGCGTGTCATAAACATTTATATTACACAAAACACTAATTTTATTTTTATTTTCTTAACAATTTTAATATTACATACACAACACTATATTTTCATAATTCATAACATTATAATATATATATATCAATACAATGTAAACACAAAGTTTTACAGGACTATCAAGGCAGTGAAATTTTTGATATATTCGATAACATTATCACGATCGTACGAGCTTACAATATTTTTCATACATTCATCGTATGTTTTATATTTTTTCTTTTTCGGTTCGGCAACATTCATACATGTTTTTAACTGACAAATAAACACATCAGTTAAATTTTGCTCTGAATAAGTAGTCTTGTTTTATAGTCACTTTCTGATGCTGCATGTTTAATTTGATTCATTGTTTCACGTACTTCTACATTTACTATATCAGGTAAATGTTTGTGATCGGTTGTTTTTATTACTTCTCCTACAAAAAATAACCATCTTAATAATATCAAATAATCATACATGGAATATTCACAATAATCAAATTTTTGAATAAAATCACCTTGAACTGTATCAGTATTGGTCGACACAGAACCACGACATTTTCTTTTCTTATTATTTAAAACACACTTCCACGTAAAACAATCCTTGTTAATGTGTTGTAAATAATGCAAATAACCATCGTGTTTCAACAAAGATTTGCCTTTTTGACTAAGAATAAATTGAAGTGGCATTTTAAAATAGGCTTAGAATTTAGACTATAGACTACTAGGGGGGGTACCCCCCTGCTCGCTCCGCTCGCCAACCCCCTAATTATAATTGATGACTATAAAAATTAATCGAAACAATACGTAAGCTCTATGTTTGGTAAAATAATAAAAAGACTTAAGTGCTTAAAACCAATAAAAATTAGACACGAGAGTTCAGTTTGAACTTTACTTACTCATCATAATCTTATAAAATTATGTTACTAAAAGATTCATAACCCTACCAACCCTACTTGTCAAGGTGGGCAGTTTAAGCTGGAGATCTAAGATGAGTCAGGTCCAAAATGAATAAGGTGAGTAGGGATTGTTGGTAGAGTGAGTGAGAGATGAGTTGGGGATTAAGTGCGGTATTTGAAGTAAGTGAAATTAGTAAGGTCTGTAATGTGGCTGAGATTAAAATATTTTAGGTGGTTAAAGATGAAAAATCAAGTAATTAGCACCTACTCGAGTAATTAGCGAAATAATAAAAAAATCACGATTATTTTCAAATTTTGCAATCTCGTATAAGCAAGCCTCGATTTTCAGTCATAATACCCTTAGTGCTTCAAAATTGTCGATAATTTTCCGACTGTGTTTTGCGGGGCAAATTTGACAAAAAATCACTCGCGCTTCGCGCTCGTGATTTTTAACCTGTCAAACTTGCCCCCCTCGTTGCTGTGCAAAAAAACTGGAGGAAAATTATCTAAAATTTTGAAGCACGAAGGGTTATTCGGCTGGATTATACAAAATTTTTTTACAGATTCTTCTTGAGATGAACTTACTTCCTGCATAGTACCAGCTCGCAAAATTGCGTTTAAGCCGATTTATGATTTTGTGGGGAAAGGGCTGAATTTAAAATGATAAACGGCTTTGTTCAGCACCCTCTCATGACAACAAAAAGGATTTAATAAAAATTTCAATGACATAAAATGACATAATTAGAAAGCTGCTGAGCTCAAGACCTTTTTAATGATATATGATTTTATATGAAAATTCTAATTAGAGCCAAAGTTATAATTTTAATATCTGATCTACCAGCCCACAACCACCTTACCTACACTCTACCCTCCGCACAGAATCGCCTTATCTAACCCGATTTACTATTCTCACCCATATTAAGAACCCTACTAACTATACTTACTTTTTTATCTTCAACTACCTGATCTAATACAATCTTAGCTACATTACTGACCTCACTAATTTGATTTACTTCAAATACCGTATTTTATCCCCCAAACTTATCTCACCCAATCTACGAACAAATCTTATTCACTTTATTCATCAACTCAGTCACTAACTTTAAAGTTTTGTTGAAGTACTTTAAATTTTGAAAAAGCTCTATTAACATTTTTAAGTGCAATAACAAACCCTTCCCACCTCATCTTCCCTTCCACGCTCCTCCCCATAACCTCTGCCTAACCAACCTCATCTACCTTACCAACCTGTACTATTTTTCCTGTTTTTTCACATGTAGCTTCAATATTATGTTCATATAAATTTGTTATTTTCAATCTAGTTCCATTGCATACACCATCTTTTTTACTTAGATTTCTAATTAACATTACCACTGCATTTTTTTTTAAATTTTAGTTCATGGGTAGAAAGCCCGTCATTTACTGAATTTAAGTATTCAATTGGATAATCTAAACATATATTTGAATCAGTTTGATCTACTCCCTTATGAATGGCTTTGTCTATACTATAATATATTTTACTTGGTCCATTTAATATGTTTAATACTTTTCTGTTTAACATTGCAACATTTTCATTTTTTGAAGCTAAAATAACTTTGTTTAAATTATTATTTTCATTTATATCTCCAAAAATTGAATAACAAACATCTTTACTTTTCCATTTCATAGGTATTTTAAAATTTTCAATTTCTCCTATTTTTAGTAATAATTTAGAAAAATTTTTATCTTTACTTCTCATATTTTCAGTGAGTTTAAGAATTTTGAAATTTTTCCACAATTAACTGTATTTAATCGTATCTTCTACAATAATTTTTTCATTGCCTCTTTTGACTACAGGAAGGATTTGTCTAAAATCGTCACCTAAAATTATTAATTTTCCTACAAAAGGAAAAACTGTTTTACCTGTACCACCTGCCCATCTTTTAAGTACATATTATTTTTGTTTTTTGTTATTGTATTAAATATATTTTTTGGATCATTATTAAATTTTTCAAACATTTTTTCATACTCTTCTTTTCAGTTTATTTTGCAGTCATAATTTTCAGAAATATTAGAAATATTTTCTAAGCATGGTTCTGGTAAACCAAAACATTTATAACTCAAATTAGAATCTTCGCTAGATAGAAATTTGATTATTTCATTCAAACCTCTATCTTCTGCATTATCTTTGAAATCTTTTATAAAATGTAATTTATATTTATTCCAAATTAAATTACCAAGAATTTTTTCAGACAATAAAAATAATCCGAAAAATTCTTGTAATTTTTTCGGAGTTAAATAGTTTATAGATTCTTCAAAAATGGCATATACATTTTTATCATTTACTATTAGACCCATTTAAATAGCTCCTTCTCTATATGTTTATAAATAATTTTATTATGAGTTCTTAAGTATTCGTGAGAAGTACCACCTTTTACTTTATCTGATATTAATTTTAAGTGAAAACTCTGAATTTTTAGAAGAAACAACGTTTATTCTACCTATCGATTCCCGCTGCCGGCACCTCTGAAAAAAAAAAAAAAAATTTTCATGTGCCTATTACCGCGGTTCTGAATGGGGGACCACGGCTCGGTCGGAGACCTATAAACGCTCTCTCGATTGAAGCGTGATCCCCACAGAGGCCGGAAGATGGGAGTTCGATGTAAAGTAACGTACCACAGGGACAGGCGACTGATACCAACGGGGGTTCTTGCATCGAAACTCTGTACTTACGGCCTCGGTCATCCAGGTATAGGTTTTTTCCCTACGATGTGGGTTTTTACTGTACCCATAGCACGCTTAGCATTGCACCTACCGGCTTCCGTGCTATGTAAAGGAGACTGGGATTATAGGGGGGAAGAGGTCCTTTCTGGAGCAAAAATTAAAAGGCTCTAGAAGCATGGCCACTTAACCGGGGGGATAGGGATACAATGGCGAAAGCTCAGTGTCCCTGAGACGAAAGGCACCCCGGTCAACTTTCATTACCAATAACCAATAACCGATATTCTACCTATAGTTTGAAATTTTTTTTAATTTTTCTATCTAACAAAAGTTTTATCATCTAGAAATCTATAGTAATTTGGTATATTGGCATTTTTAATATTTCTAACAGATCAATTTTATTTAATTCAAACCAAGTTGCTAAAGTTGTTTTCCAATTTTTTAACTATTTAATTTTTTAACTATATTATGTTTTGTTGATTTTCTGTATGAATTTCTAAACGTTGTTCTGAATGACTACATTTACACAATTCAAATCTTCCTATAGACCAAGCTGCTTCTATAGAAAATATTACATGAGAATCTAAAAAGCACCGTTTCGAGAAAAGGAGGACTCAACTTTCCCATCGTAGACTCAAGTTTGAGGACTCATAAGTATCTTTTTTATGTGTCTTTTGACCGTGTTTTTATTGATTTTCAATTTTGGGGACTCAACTTTGAGAATCATAAAAAAAACCAGATTATAATATAAAAAAAATTCAAGTTGCTACATAATGGAAATTGGAATAAAATCAGAATTAGATTTTTATTCCTTTAAAAAAATTTTAATAATTCTTATACAGAAGTACATTTCATTTTAGAATTTAATAATTTTTTCTTTTAATTGAAAAGTAACAATCAAATTTATTAACTTTAGTAAATTTAAGCATAAACTTATATTAATATAATTTTTTTAAATAATTTTTTTTAAACAAATTTATTGTTATAAAAATTATAAAGAATTTTAATGGTAACATTTTATATTTTAAAACAACGAAAAGGAGGACTCAGTTTTGGGGACTCAGTTTTCACGACGCAGAGCAAGTTTTGCGGACTCAGTTTTGCGGAGCAAAAAAAGTCAAAATTTAACTGTCTTTTGACCGTGTTTTCAAGATTTTCGTCACAACAATGACCAAGTTTTGCGGACTCAGTTTTGCGGAGCAAAAAAAAAAAAGGGATTATAATATAGGGAGATACATACACAGAGTAAACACTAGACTAACAGATAAATAGTGACACATTTTATTATTTCATGAACTGTTTGTATACAAAACTACGTTAATGGCGCTATCCAAGTTTTTTCCAGTGTATTATATTAAATAATAATTAAACATTATTCGGAGATTTTTCGTTCGAAAATTTTTTATACTATTCTCTCTCAGCGCGCAAGCGCGCGCAATCGTATTACATTATCTAATATCTAAAACAAATTTTGTCGAAGTTTCATCTAAATTAACCTACAATAAGTTATATATTCCCTTTACCTTTGCCGCTACGTTCAGAGTTCATAAAAACTTTCGTGGTTGTAAATTCATTGGTTTTGTTTATATACTAATAATTATTATTTTCATGATTTCAATCGGATAATTTCAAACACTTGATTAAATAATTAATTTTAATCAAATCTATTCTCTAAATGTTTTAATTTAATTGTAATGTAAAAATTTAAAATAAAAATTCAAATTTTTAATTTTGTTCTTCAACCAATCACATCACGAATAAAATGCTGACATTCTTTTTGGTTCTTTCTTTTATCTTAGGATCGAGTGAATTTATTTGATGTTATAGTTATTTATTACATAATATCGGAGATTTTTTCGCGGAGATTTTTTCATTCGGAGATTTTACTCTGGAGATTTTTTCGTCGGAGATTTTGTTCCGTAGATTTTTTCGGGGTACCATCCTTTTACATTTATTAACAACATTTTTCTACCTAGGTTTCTCCCAATAAACCTATCCTGATTAATATCGAAGTTTATCTTACGACACCAGTTTCCAGCCATGTGCAGCCTCTTTTACTTTGTTATTAGTTTCATTCTTCAATTTGTAACTTTGAGCGTATGTTGTTCTTTTTTTTTTTTTTTTTTTCTCAACATCTAACCCTGAAACTATCATCTTTAATAATATTGTTTTCGACCCTGTACAAACCTTTGTAGATAAACACTTATCCACTTTTGAATCTACCCATGTACCTACGCTCTCGCCGAACCTTGAAGCTCTCTAAGCGAAGCGCACGCGCAATTGTATTTTATTATCTAAAACAAATTTTGTCGTAGCTTCATCTAAATTAATCTACAATAAGTTATATATATCCTTTACCTTTGTTTTACGTTCAGAGTTCATATTCATTTCAACTTTTGTGGTTATAGATTCATTGGTTTTGTTTCAGTTTGTATACTAATAATTATTACTTTCATGATTTTAACCGGATAGTTTCGAACACTTGATTACATTATTATTTTTTTATTAAATCTATTCTCTAGATGTCTTAATTGAATTGTAATATAAAAATTAAAAATAAAAATTCAAATTTTAAATTTTGCTCTTCAACCAATCATATTACGAATAACATGTTGACATTCTTTTTGGGTTCTCTCTTTTATTTTAAGATATTAGTTAATTTTTTTAATGTTTCGTAGTTACTTTTTAAATTTTTATTGTTAGCTGATAACTTGTATCAAAAATTGGCGGTATGGGTAGAAACTGATAACATACATCAAAAATGGGGGGGCGTGAGTAAAAAAAAAGGGCGTGGAGGGGGGGTGATTAGAAAAGGGTGTGATTTATAAGCACGGGGAAAGAAAAGCAAACGCACAGGAAATCTTAGGTCAAATTCACGGGAAAAAAGCCATTTATATGAGAAAATAAGTGATTCAACGGAAAAGAAAATAAATGCAAGGGAAAAAAATTTTTCAGCGGAAGTTTAATGTATTAAACGGGAAAAAAAATATTTTGAACGGGAGTAGAATTAACATTGAACGGGAAAAAATGTATTAAACGGCAAAAATGTAGATATCAACTACGTATGGTACATCTTCATCATCCGGAACTTGAGTGCGCTCATTGCACCAAGCTCTAAGATCTGTGGCCAATACGGAAGGAGTGCCCTTATCACTTCGGATTGTTCTAAGAAAAGCAACAAGTTTTTCTTTCGCAGGTTCTATCATCTGATTTTTACGAATGAGATTTAGTAGTGCATTTAACTTTGTAATACCATCTGCATATTTATCTTTTACAAAAGCATTAATTTTTGATGATAAGCCTCGTGTAGAATCAATATTTTTATGTTCGTGCTCCTCTTCTGTTTCGTACAAGGACACGCAAGCATCCGAAGAATGATATAGTAGGTACAAGCGCACTAGACACTCAGACAATCTATAAATTTCCTTTGTGCACCGATATTCAACTCGTTTTCCTTCTGCCACCATTTTCGTTGAAGATATTTTCCAAACTCCTACCCTTCTGCCTACTTTTGTGTTCATAAAATTATTTATACTTTTAAATATACTCTTGTTGATACTTTTTTGATGTCTCCTGACTACTCTTAGGGTTATATTTGTCTTAGTTCTTACCATTGTAAAAATCTATTTCGTTAACTAGCCCTTTACTCATGCACCTACTCTAGGTTCTATTATAATATTTTTTATATGCTATTCCTCTGTTATTACTTCACCTTTTTTTAGTGTCAAGTCTTTATTAGTGTCAAGTACGTTCTGCAACTTCGTAGCTGCGGTTTAAGGCCCAGTCTTTAACTTGTAAAAAGTATCTGTTTCAAAATGTATGCATTTTGAACTGGACCCTAAACCGCAGCAACGGAGTTGAAGAACGCACTTGACACTTGTACATTTTTCGTTTTTATAAAATTTTGGTGACTTTATAGTGACTTTGTATTATCTGCCTGGATAATCAATACAAAGTCACTATAAATACTAAAAAGAAAAAAAAAATTTTTATTGTGCAATTGAGGTCAATTGATGACTTATTATTTGAAATTTCTGATTCATATTTTTCAATTTTTTGGCACGAACTTCCTTATCGGAGCTTACGACGCGCAGGAAGGCTGCAGCAAAAAAAACGTAACGTCACGAAAAAGTGTAAGATTACGTTGCAGTATCTCTCCCTATATTATATAGTTATATCCTGAGGCGCAGTCAATTTTTACTGAAAAATTGCGTTTTTTTGCTCCTCAAACTGCTCCTCACTTCCTATTAGAAGCTGAATTATGAAGAAATTCCTTTTAGTTTTCGAGATACGAAGTCCTCCTCGCGTACTCCTCTGTTTGTGTTTTTTTAGTGTTCTCTTGAATTAGTATTGCTCCTCACTGAGGAGCAGTCAAATTATTAGATTTTATCTTATATTTACGTTATTTTCGTCTTACTCCTCATTTAAAAAAATTTTTTTTTTATATGTTCCTCATATCATTACATTTAAAATTACATATTTTGCTACAATTTTGCTAATTTTTTACCTTGCTCCTCACGAATTTTTCAGGAAAATCTATATTTTTATTAATGTTCATGAATTTTAACCTATTTGTAATTTTTATATCTCCCTATATTATATTTCCGTTTTTGATTCTGATCCCCTAAATTGGATCTTCGAAAATCTGAAATTCTTAAAAACACGGTCAAAATACAGTTAAATATCGCACTTTTCTGATCCCCTAAATTGGATCCCCTAAATTGGATCTTCCTCGAAAGTATTGGATCCCCTCAGTTGGATCCCCTTTTTTTCAAAAATCCCCTTTTCAAAGATCCCTTTTAATTCTTCGTTGAAAGTATAATATAATTTAAAATCCAATAATTATTTATATATATTTATATACCGATTTAAGATCAACGAACGATTGGATTTAAATTTATATTATATATATTAATTACTAATTTATATTATTTATATTAATTTATATAACCCATACCTAACTTAATACCAATGTTTACTTTTTGATAAAAAACATTTACTTAGGAATAAAAATTTGTGTGGTACGAGAAATTTTTACGGGTAATCAAGGGACACTTAAGTGGGCAGATTTACGCAATCCCAAGCCAGCTGGTTAGATAAGCGAGATACGTTAGTTTAGTGAGAGCTAATAATTAAAGTCGATTCAGGTTAGTAAGGTAGATAAGGTTGGTTAGGCGGGAGGAGGGTGGAAGGGGAGATGTGGTGAGGAAGGGTTTGTTATTTTACTTAAAAATATTAATAGAGCTTTTTCAAAATTAAAAGTACTTCAACAAAACTTTAAAGTTAGTGACTGAGTCGATGAATACGGTGAGTAGGATTCGTTGGTAGATTGGGTGAAATAAGTTTGGGAGATCCCTACCCCTTAAATCTAGCTGGACTTCAAAAAAATTTTTTTTAATTATTATCGCTTAAAATCAAGTTATTGTTCATTTTTCAATTTGTCCAGCTGGATTTCTAGCTGGACAGATCCGGCTGGAAAATTAAAAAAAAAAAAAAAAACTACGATAAATTTTTTCAAAATCATTGAAAAATGAATAATAACTTGATTTCAAGCAATATTGATTTTCACCAAAAAATTTCTTTTTTGAAATCCAGCTGGAAATCCAGCCGTCATATTGAAACCGAAATCCAGCTGGATAGCCAGCTGGAAATCCAGCTGGATTTAAGGGGTAGGGATAAAATACGGTATTTGAAGTAAATTAAATTAGTGAGGTCAGTAATGTGGCTAAGATTAAACTAGGTCATGTAGTTGAAGATAAAAAAATTCGAAGTCTTAAGGGGAGTTGCAGAATTTGCGAAAAAAATCATTTAAAATTAAACGAAAACGAAAATAAAAAAACTTCCTAAAGATTCAATAAATATTGATGTATAGCAAATGCTATTAAGATACAAAAATTTACAAAACTGTTTCCTATATAATGACTTTCATTTTGATCCGATTTTGATGGGGTTGGGCTTAAAAGATATATTAAGATAGTAGCTCCAGCGCTACAGAGCCCTTTTTTCTTTTTCATTTTTAATTTTACTGAATCCTCAATTTTTTTTTAAAATGACCCTAATGACTTCGCCTTAATACGGGTGAGAATAGTAAAGAGACTTAGATGGGGTGAGTGATGGTTGTGTGGTTGTGGGCTGGTATAGACATATTAAAATTATAAGTTTGGCTCCAATGAAAATTTTTACATAAAATTATGTATGATAAAAAAGGTCTTGAGCTCAGCTTTCTAATTATGTCATTCAAATTTTTATTAATTAGTAGAATACTACAATCGGCTGCGCCTCGGCTGAAAATTACATGTGATCTGAGACATTTCTTATTTTCGTGGCCACGTGTGGTATAGGTACTACTATTATTGCTCGTCGCATTTTCTGGCCTCTGAGCGCGCCAGTCTTTGCTACTTCCCGGCCGGAGTGCAGAAAATACTTTTTGCTGTCATGACTCTCATGAGAGGGTGCTGAACAAAGCCGTTTATCAATTAGTCGGTTCAAACGCAACTTAGCAAGCTCTTACTATAAAGGAAATACGTTCATCTCATGAAGAATCTGTAAAATAATTTTGAAGAAAATCAAGGTTCGTTTGTACGAGTTTGCGAAATTTGAAAAAAATCTTGATTTTTTTTATCATTCGGCAAATTACTAGAGTAGTTTTCAGGATGGGGAGTATAAGCTAGAGATCTAAGATGAGTCAGATCAAGAATGAATAAGGTGAGTAGGGTTTGTTGGTAGAGTGAGTGAGAGATGAGTTCGGAATTATTTACGGTATTTGAAGTAAGTAAAATTATTAAGGTCAGTAATGCGGCTAAGATTAAAATAGGTCAGGTGGTTAAAGATGAAAGATTAAGTAAGGTTAGTAGGGTTCTCCAAATGGGTGAGATAGTGAAGTAGGTTAGATAGTTAATGTGATTAGGTGAGTGACACTTGTGGGCCGGCAAATATAATAAAGTTTGTAATATCGATCTGAAATGAATCTATTTAATATGCCCGCCATAAGCAAAAGAAGCTCTAAAAAATATTTTTGTGTGTGTAAGATCTAATGAAATAGTTCAAAATACCAGTGGGCTTACTAAAATATTCCTTATGAGTCATCAAAAATTTATGTATGTACCTTACATGAACACTCTAACTATATTAAAATTGATTTATATCTTCATTTGTCAATTTTAGATCTATTTTAGCCCTGGATAGATTTTGACTAAAAATTATTAAAAATAGAAATAAAATTCTATACCTCATGATTTTGCCTAAATAATTAAAAACTTTTCTCTATAAGTCTGATTTTATGAATCAAGTTATGATGAGTAAGTAAAGTTCAAACTGAACTCTCGTGTCTAATTTTTATTGATTTTGAGCGCTTTAGTCTTTTGATTATTTTACCAAACATAGAGCTTACGTATTGTTTCGATTAATTTTTATATTCATCAATTATAATTAGGGGGTTGGCGAGCGGAGCGAGCAGGGGGGTACCCCCCCTAGTTTTCTATATTTAAAATTTTTTTGTTTAGACATTATTTAATTGAAATATTAACTTTTCAAAAAATATTTGAATGTTAAAAATTATTTAAATAGTTTCAACTTTACATTTTTTTAAATAAACAACAACCCTTCATTTTTTATACATATACATATATTTAAATCTTTGTTTACAATGCAAATTTTAAGTTTAACTAATTTTATTTATATACGTTAAAATACCACCTTTTTTGTAAATTTTTTTTTGTGAATGTTTTGATGGTATGTAATTTATATAAATTTTGATGTTTTAATTTATCAACATTCATTTTCAAAATTTTTGGTTAACCTAAATTGTGTGATTATTTTTAAAATTTTAATGATTCATACAATTATTATTATTTTTTTATATTGAAATTGAAATTTAATATAATTTAATTGATATCTTTTACTCAGATAATCTCTAATTCAACGAGACTATCATTCTTATGAAATTAATCTTTGAAAACTCCAGGTTTTTAATTAATTTGTATTCTATTTTACCTCGAATTCCATTTAAAGAAACAAAGTGTATCTTAAAGGTAAAATTATTTTATTTTATACAGCTCAATTTGAAAGAATATTCAGTTTTAACTGATCTTGGAAATTTTCAAGAATTTAAACCAAACTTTATCAATTTTTTAGAAGTTCCAAATAATAGGGGATTTTTTATTGATGGTTTATTTTGAAAAAAGAAAATAAAAAAAAGATGGGTTATTATGATTTTTTTAGATACGTGGGTGGATTGCGCGTAATTTGCGCTTAAAGAGGGTTTATTATTACTTTAGGAATTTTTCATGTGGTAAGTACAGTGCACTGTAAAAAAAATCAGGTTAAATTTACCTCGCTCAGCGATGTAAATTTACTCTACGTTCGTAAATTTACATCATTGAGCTATGTAATTTTACAAATATTTGTAAATATACACTGCTCAGCGATGTAAAAAATGGGAACGTGGTCCAGTGGAGTAATTTTACCAAGATTTGTAAATCTACCGCTCGAACGCAAAGTTACAAATTTTTGGTAAATCTACATCGCTCAGCTTCGTATTTTTACGCCAGGTTTCGGAAATATGTTTTGGTAGTCGAGAAAGAGGTTATGTTGTCATTGATATCAGTCGACTCGCAGGCATCACCGGTTCGATACGTAGCAATGTAATATTTTATCATGTTTTTTTTATTCAAGCAATCTTAATTAAAGAGAACGATGTAAAAGATTACAAAGAGTTTTTATTTTCACCGAGTAGAACTTGTTGGCTTTAAGTATAGTGGGATTAATCGGATTTACCCTCGATAATCTAAGACAACAAAAGTGAAAATTAAGTGTCCGGTTTAACAAATTTTCCTTCGAAGTTTTCAATAAAATTGCCGTTTATTAAACTCATTTAGATTTCAAGATTCCAACATCATAAAATTTGAAGTTTTAATTTAATTACTTATCTGAAAAAATAGCCAAATTAGTACGTAGATTCTAAGTTTTTGTGATACGTGAGGTTAGGATCAATGTGAATTTACGAAAAAAAATCATTTGCTGAACAAACAAATAAATAAATATTTTTAATTAAGCTATTTTGTTGTTTTTCATCTTTGCCCTTTTGTATTTATTGATTAATTTTTATCAATAATTTTTTTTCTAAATAGCAGAAGGTAAAATTACCAGAGATTTGTAAATTTACAAAATATTTGTAAATTTACCATCGGCGCGTAAATTAGGTTATTTAGAAAGGTGGAGGAGAAGTCAGTTTTGGTCATATCAATGTTGAAGTCGCCAGTTATGACTACTTCGTCGTGTAGAGGTATGTGGGGGGTGATAGAGTTGAAAAAGTTGGTAGGGAGGGGTGATTTTGGGGGGCGGTAGACAACTGCAAATAAAAGGTTTTTATTTTTCAGTTTTATGGATAGTGCTAAGAATTCGGGGTGAGTTTGGGGAGTAACGGGTGATTTCGCTATTTGTTCGACTTTGAAGTGAGAGCGGAGGTAGATAGCTACGCCTCCTCCAGGCCTTCCAAAGCGATCGTGGTGAAGAAGTGTGTAGCCTGGTATGGTGTACATGTGAACGGTTGTATCATGTGGGATAAAGGTTTCAGTTAGGGCGATTATGTCGTAGTTCTCGCTGATGATTTTGTATTTTAATTCAGAGTAGTGAGCAGATAGGTGATTTATATTTACATGGGCTATGTGAAGTGAAAGTGTGGGGGTGGGAGGTGGTTTTTGTGTAAGTGGTAGATAAGCAGAGGGGTAGTTCTGGGTGGGTGCTTGTGAATTGCTATTTTTTCAGGAGATGTTTTGAGCAGGAGGGGAGGGCAGGGTGGATTGGTTTGGTAGTGGGTTGTTGTGATTTGTAGTGCGAATGTCGAGCTCTATGAGGGAAGATGAGAGTGGATTTGTAATGGAGTGTTCGAAGCGGGTTAGGTCGACGGGGGTGAAGATTTTGACGGGATTTTCGTGAGGGGAAGAGCGTAATAGGAGCATGTTGCCACGTATTATTGGACCTGGGAGTTTGAATTTTTTTGTAAGTGCGCGCGCTTCTTGTGTGAGGGCGTAAAGCGAGGGTGAGCAGATGGAGTTCATGTAAACGGGTATGT
The DNA here is from genome assembly GCA_038277355.1 of Encarsia formosa. Lineage (NCBI taxonomy): Eukaryota > Metazoa > Arthropoda > Insecta > Hymenoptera > Aphelinidae > Encarsia > Encarsia formosa. The sequence continues at coordinate 51,932,108 of CM076187.1, read as the reverse complement.
TAGAGCCGTCGGTAAAGAGTTGGGTGTCGGTGACGTTGTAGAGTTTTGATTTGCGTTCCATCACAAAGTCACGTACAGCGGGGGAAGAGAATTTTGCCACGATAGAGGGGGGTTGATCGGTACGGTTACGTTGGGGGTTGCGGTTGTTGTTTGAAGTTTTGTTTTCCCAAATTCGTACATTTAGAACGTGATTTATTGCAGTTGAGCGGTCTAGGAAATCAAGTAAGGTTTTGAGGGCGGACATGGGGTTTGAGGTGAGGTTAGCAGGGATGCCTGAGAAGCGTATTTCGCATGGATCTTGCTCGAGAAGGCGGTGTTTAAGGGTGTTGACCTCATTTTTTAGGGTGGCGACTACTATGGAGGTGTTTACCGTAATGGAATCGAGTTCATCTAAACGGGGGGCAAGAATAGAGGCAAGATGTTTTAAATACTGGGGGTTCTCCGAGTTGTCCAGAAAGGCCTGGACATCTGGGGCAATTCCCGTGTTTGTTGAGAATTCAGCAACAGGGGTTAGGTCACAAGCGGGGCGGCGGCGGTCCGGTTGTTGTTCGGGTGAATTTTCAGGAAGACGTTTGCGCGAGGGTTGGGGTGGTTGGTTGTGTTGTAAGGAAAAGCGCGAAGGGATGGTTGATGAGGGGGTGGACTCTAGGGGGGTACTATTGATGGGGTGATGGTGGGGGGTGGGTAGGGTTGTTGTGGGAAGGTTGAATTGTTGTTTTGAGTGAGTAAGGTTAGGTTTTTTAATTATAGAAGATTGTTTTGATGGGTTTGTTTTGGTGTAGCAGTTGGAACAAAGGAAAGGTATGGATTTGTCGGCGAGGCTGGGGATGCAAGCGGAGTGGGAGAGGGAGAAACAATTTCCGCACTGTTTAGAAGACTCACCGCGTTTGAGTTGTTTGTGGCAGACTGGACAGGTACTAGTGGTGGTGACTACATTCATATTTACTGGCGCTGGAAAGAGTAGGCGGTGTAGTGTGGTAGATGGTGGGCAGCAGTATTTAGTGGCGCATGGGCTCGCAAGCGCACAGTAAGCAGGTGTTGTTGTAGCGTGCGACGGTGTGCGGCGGATAGCGTGTAACGGCCTGCAAGGGAGCTCAGCGGTGGCAGTGGCGCACAGACGCACAGTGCGATAGGTAGGTGCTAGTGTGCAAAGGTGTTGGCCAGAGGTGAGCAGCGTGTGACGGTGTCTGTAGCAGACGGTGGCGTGATGTTAGGCAGTAGGCTTGAAGGCGGTACCGCGCAAGCGTAGTGGGGTCGGCACAAGCACGTTGTGGTTTGCAGGTAGGCAGGCTGACAACTGGAGCGTAATTATCTCCTCGCTGGTAAGTGTTGCCAACTAAGTTTCGTCAAACTATAAGCTGGGAGTTAATCTCAAAACTTGGAGCCAGATTTTTCCGAGTCCTCTAGCTCGTTTTTAGTAGAGTCAGGGCGTGTTTCTTTATTTTCGCAAGAGCCAGAAGGTCGTCCGGAAAAATCTGAAACAAAAAGTCCACACGTGGCGGATGCGGCGAGAGTGAGTATAAGGCAGAAGTACGGAGCTAAATAGAAGCGTGTGGCACTTACCAAAGAGAGAGAGAGAGAGAGAGAGAGAGAGAGAGAGAGATTTGATTTGATTTTGATGCGTTTCTTAAATGTACATTATGTTGTACAAAATACATAAGATTATACACAAAGTTCAACATTAGGATATAATTTCAATATAAATATAAAATAAAATAAAAATGAAAATGAAATAAAATATAATAAAATAAAATAAGATAGAATAAAATAACAATAATATAAGTAATAATAATAACAATGAAAATGAAAAACAATGAAAGTAATAAAAGTAATAAATGAATATAATGGTATACTATACAATCTATAAATTAAAGTAACAAGGGTAACATTATCAGTCTCAACAGTATTAGAATTCACTCCGAGAATCACAAACTAACATTTATTACATACAGATCTCGAGTTCAACAGTGTAGAAAAACTTAATCTTCTCCCTCGGTAATAAAGATGTGCGATTTGATGAGGTGTTTGAATGAAGTGAAGGATGTAGATTGGCGAATATTTGGGGGTATGGTATTCCAGGAGTAGGTAGTTGATACATGGAAGGATCGCTCCAGAGATCTAGTGCGGAAAGAGGGGACAATCAAGGCATCAACTGCATGCGGATTAGCCAACCTTAATGGACGTGAGCTGAGCTTTTAAACAAAAAAATTCGCCAGATAAGACGGAGTACCTGTGTGCAGGATTCTATAGAGCAAGCAGGCAGCAAAATAAACTCTGCGGCCCGCCACCCGAAGCCAGCCGAGCTCACGTCTATAAGGTGTGACATGATCGCTCTTCTTGATCCCAAAGATGTACCTGATCCCACGATTGAGCAAGCGCTGTAATACAAGATCCTGCTCACCCGAGATATTACAGTAGACAAGCGAACAATAGTCAATTATAGGAAAGAGCAGGGTCTGTATAAGATGCTTGCGCAGTTGAAAGGTGGTGCTGCGTCTGAAGTGGTTAAGACGGTACAAAAGAGAATTGGCTCTCCGAGAAACATAACGAACATGGTCCTTCCAGCTCAGCTTAGAGTCCAGCACCACCCCCAGACTACGCGCTGAGGGGACAAACGGGACAGTGCAGCCGCCAAACTGCAGGTCATGAATTCCCAATTCATTAAAGCTATTGACATACGACGGAGTCCCAAAAACCATTGCCTTGGTCTTACTAGCATTCAGTACCAGCTGATTGGCGGCAGCCCAGTCAGCAACGTGATCAGCACCCCGGCTCAGTCTTCCCAGCGTGGCATGTATGTCCTCAAGTTGGCCCCGCACGTAAATCTACAAATCATCCGCATAAACCACATAGCAGACATCAGGGCCAAGGCCATGGGCAATATCAACGATGAACAGAAGGAAGAGCAGAGGACCCAGCACCGAGCCCTGAGGCACACCCTTATTAAGGGGACGGAAAGAAGTAAAAGTGCCGTCCTCCGCTCTTACCGCCTGCGAGCGGCCAGTCAGATAAGAGGCAACCCACCTCAAAACCCCATGCGAAAAACCCAGAGATTGCAGCTTCCTGAGCAATGTTACGTGCGAGACCGAATCGAAGGCTTTACTAAAATCAAAAAGTAGCAGCGCAGTCATTTGTCTCCTGTCCATACCGATTCGAATGTCGTCCGTGAGTTTAAGCAGTGCTGTCTGTGTACTATGTCCCGCCCTGAAACCCGCCTGATTATCTTCCATCAAACCCTCGATTCAACAAAAGTAGAAATCTGGTTATGGACAAGCCTCTCAAGTATCTTCGACATGAAACTGAGCAGGGAGATGGGACGAAAATCATTCAGGCAAGACGGAGAGGGAGTCTTATTCAGTGCGATCACCATCGACCTCTTCCACTGCTCAGGGAAAGTCGAAGTCGATAGGGAAGCATTAAAGATCTTGCAGATGAAAGGACCAATAGATGGAAAAGCTGACTGAATAAAGCTCTGTGGAAGAGAGTCAATGCCCACTGCCTGGGATGTCGACTGACTGATAGCACGTGCTATCTCGTCCAACGTCACATCCACAAACGCGAAGCCACCATGATCTTCCTCTCTTCCCAAGTCATTCAGAAAGAGAGAGAGATCCGGCGCCATACTATCAAAAGAAACAGAGGCAAAGTGAGCATTAAGATCTTCCACTGAAAACCCGCCCAAATTAGAATCCGCTCCGGAAGAGATACCGAGTCGCCTTAGTTCCTTCCAGAGCTGCTGAGGATCAGTGATGTCCTTGAGCCTACACCAATAGTAATCAAGTCTCGCAGACTCGATCCTTTCATGTGCAAAATCTCGCGCCTGTCTGTATAAAAACAGTTCAATATCGAGTCTTGAGCGTCGGTAACGTCTGTAGAGTCTATCTCTTTCAGTCAATAGGTCACGGTGGTACTTAGTAAACCACGGATGACGATTCTTCTTTTGTTTGAGGGTTTTTAGGGGAGCGAAGATATCAAGAGCAGCATTAAGATTAAAATACAAGCAATCAACCCTCTCACTAAGTGAATACGACTCATCCGTGAATACTGACCAGTCACAGTCAAACAAAAATTTATTCAAAGCCCCAGCATCTACAGATTTAAAGTCCCTGTAAGTAAAATCATTAGCCAAAAGTTGTGGGGTTTGAATGTCAAGGGTAACAGTCTGTAGGTCATGTCCGGCAATGAAAGGGGTCTCTGTCTTCCAATAGTCAGTCACAGTGTCAAGTGCTTCAACGAGAACTAGATCTAGCCAGGTATCCGAGTGAGAGGTGTGGTGTGTAGGCCCAAATGGAACCGAGAACAGAGAGTTCTCCTCAATAAAATTACGCACAAAATTCGCATCAGGGGAGTCTGAAAGCTGGTCCGCGTTAAAGTCCCCGAGTATGACCTTGGTGCCGTAATCATGCATACTATCACGCAGGTCGGACACAAAGTCAGACCCAAGGACAAACGGAGCATGTGGGGGCCTATACACCACACCTACAAATATGGGGTCAGCGCCACCCAGAGAAACCTCAGCAAGCAAATACTCAGGATGACCAGGCCTACCATCCCACTCAGTGGAAGACGAGCAGAGGTGTTTGACTGAGAGGGACTGATGCACATAAAGTGCTACTCCGCCCCCTTGGTTATTACGGTCACGCCTAAGGATAGTATAACCCTCAAGAGCAACAAGCACATCCTCAATCGAAGGACTCAAATGGGTCTCAGTGACAGCAATCACGTGTAACCTAGTCTGAGTCAAAAGAAACAGCCTGAGCTGCTCAATATGCCCCTTAAGCGAGTTCGCATTGAAATGACAGACACGCAGCAGCATGCCCCCGCCCCGCACGGACCTCTGATCAGGGGTTAGAAAGGAAGTTTGAGATGAATATGAAAATGAAGAAGGAGTATCATGGGGTGAAGGATTGATGAATCTAAGATGGTAAGATGAGTATGTTGTATTACCACGAGAAAGAAGATGTAAGAGTATACCTGTTAAGACAAAAAACGCTCTAGATCCTGTTCACTTGATATGGGAGTAGCGACATCTCCTTTCTTCCTACGGACTAAAATCTTGCCGTTCCTTACAAATGTAGTAAATCCAGAGTTGGGTTGTCTTGCCTTCTGGTAAACAAGGCGTCGAAGTTTGAAGGTCTCTCTATCCAGGAACTGGATACAGGAAGAGAGAGAGAGAGAGAGATTTGGTTTTGATTTGATTTTGATAAGTTTATTGTTTGTACATTATTTTGTACAAAATACATAGTAGATCAACAAAAGGTTAACAATAGTAAATAATGAATAATAAAATAATAAAATGAATGAAATAAAATAAACATAATAATAAAATAATGAAAGTAATAAAAATAAAAATAAAGGTATACATAAAGATATAACAATATTTGGTAATCTACCTTAACTAACGAGAGAGAGAGAGAGAGAGAGAGAGTAATACAACAACTAGTATGAATTCATTTAAGACTTCAAAACTTAACTGGAAATGAAGCTGAATTTAAAACATTGTATGTTCATGTAATTTACATTCATTTGTGTTTGTTACTAAAATTAAATTTTTGATTAACGGAGTTGAGTACAAGTCTAACTAATCTTTAGTTAAAGATGTGAAAAAATTTTCAAATAAATGCTAGTGAGTAATACAACTAGTATGAATTTATTTAACTTTTCTAAACTTCATTAGCAATGAAACTGAATTTAAATCATTGTTTGGTTCATGTTATTTATAGTTATTTGTGTTTGTTAATAAAATTTAATTTGTAATTAACTGAGTAAAGTACAGCTCTAATTATATATATAATAAAGTGGTTTGTAGCAAGAGGTTATGCACAGAGTCCTCTTTAATTGAGAACTATAACAGTACTAGAGGGCTTTTTAGAGAGGACTAACAAGGAGAGGACCAGGCCTTTGGGTCATGGATTTGGCTCAAACTTGGTATATGGGCTCCAAATATGCCTAAAAGAAACCTCCAAGGGTCAGTTTCTCTAAATGGGCCATTTAGAGTCATGTTCCCTCTACACCCCATACTAAAAAATCAGCATTTTATCAACATTTTTCAATAAAAAGCTGTTTTTGACCTGATTTTCAAAAAAATATTGCTCAGACCCTATTACACTTACAGAAATCCGGAACCTCGCATTTTTTTTGTCTTTTCAAGTACTTTTTGGAAAAAATTATTTGAGATTTTTTTTTATGTATTAGATTATGTAAAATTGAGATATTTAAAATGAAAAAATGACGAAAAACATCTTAACAGTGTAATAGGGTCTGAGCAATATTTTTTTGAAAATCAGGTCTAAAACAGCTTTTTATTGAAAACTGCTGATAAAATGCTGATTTTTTAGTATGGGGTGTAGAGGGGACATGACTCTAAATGGCCCATTCAGAGAAACTGACCCTTGGAGGTTTCTTTTAGGCATATTTGGAGCCCATATACCAAGTTTGAGCCAAATCCATGACCCAAAGGCCTGGTCCTCTCCTTGTAAGTGCGTAACCCCTTAGCTTATTGTTTATCTACTTAGTTTCAATCTTTAGATTAAATAATAGAAAAAAAAATTCATCAATCTACTAAAAATGAAAAGAAATCTAAGTATACTTCAATCTTTAGTTAAAGATGTAAAAAAATTTGTTAAAAATAAGAACAATGCTTAAGCCATAATTTCAAATCAATAGATCTACTGGTTTGAAAAATAATAAAAATACCTACGCAAAAAAAAACGATACCTCAGTTTATATAAAAATATTTTTATAAAGTTAAATTAATAAATGATTTGATACGAATTTTGTTCATTTTTTTCTTTTAGACTTTTTGAATTCATTGAAATAGTTATACACTAAAATTAATAAAAAGAGTTTCACTGAAGAAAAAAAAAAAAAAAAAAAAACAGGTAACTACACTTCATCTGAGATCCACCCGCGTAACTGCAGGGGAAAAGCGTCAGGAACTTCGTTCCTTCCGCGGAACCTAAGTTCCGCTTTTTTTTTTAATAACTTTTTTTTTTCATGAAATAATGACCGAAAAACTAATTTTACAAGTATTCAATTCTATCGTGAAAAAGCCTTAATTTAGTTTTTATGTAATTCATACTTTCAAGAATAAATGAAAGTTTACAGAATATTATTAACTTTTTTATTTTTTAGAGCATTCAGAATTGATGTCTTTTTTTGTCCCGTCCGAAACGATTTTTAGAAAAATCGTGGTTACAAAGCCAGCAATCAAAGTTAAAAAAAAAAATTGGACAAAATAAATAATACCTAAATTTAGAAAGCTATGAGTTTTAAATCATTTAATTATTTTTTATTCCTAAAGTATCACCTCTTTAAGAGTAAAAAATCTAGTAAAACTGTCCTGTCCGAAACGAAATATTATAATCTCTATTATAATTCTAATCCAAACTTTAATTTTATTTCAGAAGCCAATGTCGACCTGCTAGTCTTCATAAAGAGCGCTTAGAAGAGCAATTAAGAGAGCAACGTGTGCTACATGCGGAGATAAATAACTATCAAGCAAGTATAGAAGCTGTGAAAAATATTGCAACAGAATTTATTTTAAATTCAAGTAATGCTAGTATTGCAAAACGAATTGATGGTAATCTGAAAGATATTCAAAGTAGATTTGAAAAGTTAACCGACAAGTCCTATCGAAGAGGGGAATACTTAGAAGATATTTCAGAAAGTTTGCATGAATTTCAAAATGCTTGCTTAACCTTTGATAGTTGGTATGCAGATATGATTGAATTGATTGAATCGAAAGATTACAACAGATTAGATTTTAATGATTTTCAACAGAAAATCAACATTTTATGTAATAAATTAGAAGAACAGCGCAGTACTTATGAGAACCTTATTATAAACGGTAAAAACCTGATATCCAGGAAAGAAATCACAGATGTGGTCTCAGTAAGAGATAAGATCAAAGCTGTCGAGTCGCTTTGGAAACAATTAAATAATTCTATTGATGAAAAGCAGCGATTTTGTAAATGTCGTGCAGAACGGTTTATAGCTTATGAAAAATTAAAAGATCAGCTAATAGACTGGCTCAATCGTACTGAAAATAAAGTTCACCTTTTGCAGTCTTCTGTAGTAGATTTAGATACCATACAGCAGAAAATTGAAGATTTAAGGCCAATTCTAAAAGAATACCATGATTATGCATTTACTATAGAAAGAGTCAATGATCTTGGAATGGCATATGATAATTTAATCAGAGAAAGAAGTGAAAGTCCTTCGAGACGACGAGGAAATAATAGTCCGATGAAAAAACCTAACATTTTCATTCCACGTAAGTAACCTATAAAAATGAAACTTACAAAATTTGCAAACTTACAAAATACAAATATACTATACAAAATATTTGCAAACTTACAAAATAGAATTGTCAACTGTCTTGAAATTTTTATTTTTTTTTTCGAAAATACACGATCTTTAATGACTTTAAATAATATACTTAGAATTTTCAAATCAAAATTTGTTCTTCAAAAGTCAAGATTAGTATACTCTAGACCAAGCATGGGAACAGTGGTATTTCTAAGTTGAGTAGAAATACCGCTGTCCTATGTGAGATCAAGAAAATGCTTTCTCAAATTTGGTGAATCATCTTCATAAATATATTTTCATATCATTTGTTGCATAAAAAATAGTTTATTTTTGAAGTGAAACATCTTTACCGACGTTACGCGTCAGAAAAAAAAAAACTTGGGGAGTAAAATTGCGTTTCAGATTCGCCCCCTACTTTCCAGTTTCCCCTGTTTGCTGCACCACGTAAGGTATCGCCACCACTTGGTAATTGTTATTTGCTATGGTGGGGTTTATAGTTATATCTATTCTGATACCGGCTCACATTTCCATTAATCTCTCTCTCACCTGAAATCACCGTCCGATATGCGCCCTATTGCGCTTCTCTGCACTACATCCAAAATCTTGGAGCGCATTGTTCATGACTTCACAAATAGCCCATTGTATCATCCACGACCTGCTTCACCCATGCCACTCCGGCTTTCGCGCCGGCTACTCCACCCAAACCGACCTCTTCGGTATCCTCGAGGACATCCACGAGGGCATTGCCCGCAAGAGACTCACGGGGCTCCTCGCTTTCGACTTCTCCAAGGCATTCGACCCCTAGCCCCACTCGCGTCTCTTGGCAAAGCTACGTCTGGTCGGTTGCTCCGATAGCGTCATAAAATGGTTCGCTAGCTACCGAGCGACCCAGGCCGACAGGTCTGGAAACGGCACCACCTCCGACTGGCTTGGCCTCTCAACCGGAGTTCCTCATGGCAGTGTCCTTGGCCCCCTGCTCTTCCTGATTCTCGTACTAGACCTTCCCCGGGTACTCGCCTTTGTATTATACATGCTCTACGCCGACGACCTGCAGATTTACCGCCTTGCCCTACCCACCGCGACCGACCTCGCCACTCTCTCTTATTTCCTCTCACTTGTAGCCACTGCCATACTTAAATGGGCAGCCGAAAACGGCCTAAAATTATATTCGGGAAAGACAGTGGCCATGCTATTTGGCAGTGCGCAGTACCTCGCCACGCCCGAACTCGTCTCACCCCGCCCCCCCCCCCCCCGATCCGCGTTGAAGATGCAGCCATCGCTTTTTCCTGCTCCCTCAAGAGCCTTGGCGTCACCCTTACTCCGTCCCTCAACTTTGAATGTCACATTAACGACATATGCTCGCGCGTGTTTTCTTCGCTTCACAGTCTCCGTTACTATAGATGCCCTCTTGCGTACGCTCAGGAAGAACCTGGTCGAGGCCTTTATTTTATCCCACTTTGACTATGCCTGCACTGTCTATAGTAACCTGACGGTGAAACAAAACCTCAGACTTCACCGCCTGCTGAACGCCTGCGTGCGTTACGTCTACAGTAACATACATTGGATGGCACACGTCACCGCCTATCGCCTCGCCCTTGGATGGCTGTCGGTCGCCCGACACCGAGACTTCTTTGTGGGAAACACTGCCTTTACGGTATAAAAGGTCGAAATCCCCCCCCCCCTTTCTCTGTGAGAGACTTGTGAGGATTGCTCCTCGCCACGCCCGAACTCGTCTCACCCCGCCCCCCCCCCCGATCCGCGTTGAAGATGCAGCCATCGCTTTTTCCTGCTCCCTCAAGAGCCTTGGCGTCACCCTTACTCCGTCCCTCAACTTTGAATGTCACATTAACGACATATGCTCGCGCGTGTTTTCTTCGCTTCACAGTCTCCGTTACTATAGATGCCCTCTTGCGTACGCTCAGGAAGAACCTGGTCGAGGCCTTTATTTTACCCCACTTTGACTATGCCTGCACTGTCTATAGTAACCTGACGGTGAAACAAAACCTCAGACTTCACCGCCTGCTGAACGCCTGCGTGCGTTACGTCTACAGTAACATACATTGGATGGCACACGTCACCGCCTATCGCCTCGCCCTTGGATGGCTGTCGGTCGCCCGACACCGAGACTTCTTTGTGGGAAACACTGCCTTTACGGTATAAAAGGTCGAAATCCCCCCCCCCCCCTTTCTCTGTGAGAGACTTGTGAGGATTGCTCCCCAGAACGTTCCGCGTGGACACAGGCGTAAGCAGCAACTTCAACCGCGACTGTGGACTGACGTCGTTAACAATCGAGCCACGCATAGCCAGGTGCCGCCTTCAGTCTTGTGCCAGCCACGTCACGAGCGGCAGCTAACCTTTTTCCGCACGCAAGCTTAATAACAGCCCTAGAGCCATTGTAAAAACTTCCAGATTAAATTAAAAATATTGTTAATAATTGGACTGTATTTTCATTATTTAAACTCGCACCTTATTCAGTATTATAGACTCATCCTTGTTCACAGGTGCCTTAAAATCCGGCATTCCACGCGCTCCTTTGTGGGCTACTTCTTGCTACCTCCAGCTCTAAGCGAGGCCCTGGCCAACTCCTTTATCTACAGCGCCATCCACCTCATTAACTCTATGGGTATCAGGGACCTGGACCTACTCACCTTTGGTGCGTTTAGAACTCAGCTCTGGGATCACTTGCTTTCCCTCGACAGGCGAGACTGGATCGCGTGGGCTCAGCACGAGGGCCTAGCACCGGTGCCTGCTCAACTCACTGGCTCAGTCAGTTTTCCCTGTGCCACGGGCTCGCCTCATTCGGTCCACCAGCCCACCTGGCCCTGCCTTGGCCACCTGACCACCCCCTGTCGCTGAACTTGACGCATTGATTATGGGATGATTGTGTGAACCTGGATTCGCCCGCACACTCACTAGTCAACCGTGATCTCTACTGTACTTGCTGATCTCTCAATCTCCACACCTAACAAGATATTTTTGCTATGATATATATAACTAGGGGGGTTCTCTCCTACTCGCTCCGCTCGCCAACCCCTATTATTAATTTAAAATTTTGTTTATTTAATTTTATTAGCTATTAAAATAATCCATCAATTTTTCCATCTCTTGGCTACAGTATATTTCTGCATTATTTCAATGTTTTCTTTTCATTTAGAATATAGTTTATACTTAAACTAGAATTTATAATTGAACTATAATTAAACTTGATTAAATTAAACTTAATCTATGACTAAACTTATGATCTTAATTTGTTTTATCTTTTTTCTTTCTTCATATCTTTCTTCATCAAATCTTCTTGTTTATTTCTTCTTTTTTTAATTTTTTTATTTAAATACTTGTTTGAAATAAAATAATAAATTAATGTTTTATAAAGAAATCTTTTACCAGTACCACCTGGCCCATCTATAAAATACATATAATTTTTACTTTTTGTTATGGTATTAAATACATTTTTTTGATCATTATTTAATTTCTCAAAAATTTTTTCGTATTCTTCTTTTGAATTTAATCTAGAGTAATAATTTTCAGAAATATTAGAAATATTTTCTAAGCATGGTTCTGGTAAACCAAAAAATTTACAATTTAAATTAGAATCTTCACTAGATAAAAATTTATTTATTTCATTTTAACCTCTATCTTCTGCATTATCTTTGAAATCTTCTATAAAATGTAATTTATATTTGTTCCAAACCAGATTATCAATAATTTTTTCAGATAATAAAAATAATCTGAAAAATTCTCGCAATTTTTTTAGAGTTAATAGTTTATAGCTTCTTCAAAAATATCATGTATATTTTTATCATTTTCTATTAGACCCATTTGAATAGCTGCTTCTCTATATGTTTCATAAGTTATGTTTTTATGTTCTCAGGTATTCGTGAGAAGTAGCACCTTTTATTTTATCTAATATTAATTTTAAAATGAAAACGTTCTGAATCTTTAGGTGAAACAACGTTTATTCTGCCTATAGTTTGAAATTTTTTTTTATTTTTATATCTAACAAAAAATTTATTTTCTAGAAATCTATAATACTTTGACATATTGGCATATTTAATGTTTTTAGCGAATTCATCAATTTTATTCAATTCAAACCAAGCTGTTAAAGTTGTTTTCCAATTTTTTGATGATTCTTCTTCTTCATTTTCTTTATGTATTATATTTTGTTGATTTTCTATGTGAATTGCTAAATGTTGTACTGAATGACTACATTTACACAATTCAAATCTTTTTATACGCCAAGCTGCTTCTATTGGACCTAAATATCTACCATCTATATAGTTATCAATTTTATTATATACAGTTATGTTTTCGAATAAATCATCTTTTTTATCATAGTTTTTTTCTTCATTTTCTAATATTAATTTTATTTTACAAAATGCTCTATGACAACCTTATGTAAGTATTTAAAAATATATTTTACACTTTCTATAAAAGCACAATATTCTGCATTTAAATGACAGTTACATTTTTTTAATAAATATTTATTGTAAGGAACTACCATTGAATTATTAACAGGTTTCGTTGTATTATTATTGTTTTTCTTTGAATAACATAAAAGAATTATCTCTTCTTTTATAAAGAGGATATCCATTTGTTTGGAAAGATGTACGTTCGTTAAAATTTTTTGGAAATTTTTTTGTACGTTCATTATTTTCAATATTAAAACATGAAGATTCTTTAGTATGTGGTCCATGCAGCATATTTTTAATTACAAATCTTCGTAATTAAGAATTTTCAAATGGATTTTCAGCTGAAATATGTTTGTCTATACTTTCTGTAGTTAGTAATTTACTTTGAGGATGTAATGTAATCTACATATTATACGCAGCATCCGTATTTTTTCTCCGTCCGTCCGTACGCCCGGGATCAACTTTAAAAATTTGATAACAACGCTCCTAATCATCGGATTCAATTCAATCTACATTATTATACGCAGCATCCATATTTTTTGTCCGTCCGTCCATCCGGGATCAACTTTAAAAATTTGATTGCAACGCTCTTAATCATCAGATTCAATTCGAATCAAATTTGTTATACGGATATTTTCGAAGATGCAGATTATGAATCTTACTTCCGTTTTTTGTTTCAATTTTTTTTTTTTTAAGACAAGCATTTCTATTTTATAGATTTTTGTCATCAGTTTTATTTTAAAAATTTAACTTGGTTCTTCCAATGCATCCGATTTTAAAAAAATTACGTATACATATGTTTTCAAGGGTGCTGATTACAAATATCACTTTGAATTTTTAATTTGCCTCAATATTTAAGTACACTTAAATATTGAGGCACTTAAAAAAAAGGTGAAATTATAATTCGCGCCAGTAGTATAACATGCGGTATAGGTCGTCAAAACAAACCCCCACCACGCCTACCTGGTGTTTACAGGTAGACGTCGATGTCTCCGCCCCCCCTCCTCCCCTCCCCTCTCCACGGCTCTCGCGACTCTGACCGCGCGGGACCAAGAGGTTGCGGAGGGAGGAGGGGAAAAAATCCATGCTGCGTAGTTAGGAGGAGGAGGAGGAGGCGTCCGCGGACGCGTCTCGCTCATCTCGCGTGAGGAGGATGCTGTGGCGCGGGTGCGCGTAGGGAGGGTCTCTGAAGTACCGTTATCATGGCCATACTGCGGGAACTTCTCTTTTCTGTCACTGTCCATGCTGTTGCTGGTGGTGGCTCTTTTGTTGTTGTTGTTATCGATCGAACTGCGAGTTCGATTTTTCGAGTTTCTTCGAAATCGAGATTTGTTGATGTGTTGTTGAAACGCGATGCACAGGCAGTACTCTGCAGTCTGCAGTTTGTCTGCACTCGTGCTGATGCCTCGACAAAAGACATGTTGTTATTGTTTTTTTTTTTTTTTTTTTTTTTTTTCATTATTAAAATAAAAGCACAGTACTCTGTAGTCTGCAGTTTGTCTGCACTCGTGCTGATGCCTCGACAAAAGACATGTTAATATGAATTATAAAATAAAATAAATATGACCTTCGGTGAACCTCGTCAGTTCGATCATTGTGTTATTGTTGCTTATGGAGAAAAAATTGATGCTTTTATTATTAGTGCTTCAAACGTGCATATTTGAAATGAGAAAATAAAATGTGTGAAATAGTTAGTATATAATAGTGTATAATGAAAGTGTATATTCTTATTATCAAAATTATAATAAAAAGTGCTGTGTTATTAAAAAAATAAATATCTCTATCTCTACCACGATCTCTACTAATTTTTTTTTTTTACTTAACTGATAGTAATAATAAAAATTCATTTTTTTTATATACATTATTATTCATAATAATGATAATAATGATTTATAACTGCTAACTTTTAATTTTTTTAATAAAAGTTAATGACCCAAGTTTTTTTTTTTTTAGTGTATGTTCATGCTGAAATTTTTTATAAAAGTTGATGAAAATGAGGTAGATGAAAATGAAACACTGCTTTTCAAATAATTTATTTAGTGGGTTTATCATTTTTGTATAATTATTGAGTATTGTTGTTATTCATCTTAATTTGTTATCATATTTTTATTGATCCGTCTTTATTCTCATCCTGACTTGGAATGAAAATGTAAGAATATAATAAAGCCACAAAATTCATGAAATTATATCTTTTGGTATCCGAGTTATCACCCAAAGATTAATTTCTTTTTTGATTGATATATTATTGACTTTAAAATTATATTTAAAATTTCATTAAATTTAATCTGTTATAGATAATTTTAAAAGTACAATTAAAATTTACATTTTTTGACAAATCACACACAAACATTTTTTACAGTTAACTCTGAACTTTTAACTATTTAAAATAAAAAATTAACCATGCTTATAAAATTTTTGGATCTTTCTGATTTTTTTATCTTTCACCAGTTTCTTAAACTTGTCTTTTTTTCAGTCATTTATCTTAGTATAAGGAAAAATTTTTTTAATACCAAATTTAAAAAAAGTATGTTCAACTTTTTCATTTTCCTATAAGACAAAAGAGTAGAAAGCGAACAAGTGGTTGGTTATTGATAAAGTCATTTATTAAGTTGGATTTATTTGTTTTGATTAATTGACATGCAATTTTGCATTGATGAAATATTCAAACTGGTTAAAGTCTAATGTAAAGAGAGAACTTTTTGAGGCAATGACTTAATATAACAAAAGTTTTTAAGATCTCTTGTCACAATTAAATTGATTTAAAAAATATAATGTATAATTTAGTATAAAATTTTAAATGAATAGTTTGAGCACATGAATATAAATTTATTCTTCCATCCTCAATCCTGATGTTGGATTCCAATGATAATTCTTAAAGCAAATTTAGGTGTGTTTCAAATTTTATAATTTTATCGGTTTCATGATAAAAGTTTGGTATTTCTGTTGACCTTAATTCAAGACCAACTAGAAGTAGGACCATAAACTCAAAATTATTGAATCATGTAAAAAATTAGTATATAATCTTACATTAGCTAAACTCTGATTTAATTATAATTCTGATTATAGTTTGATTCCCAGCATCTAGATTTTAAACCAAAGCTTAAGCGAATACCTAATTTTTTTATCAAGCCAATGAAGCTTTGTATTTGTTAAACAACTCTTAAATTTGTTTTTCTAAAACTTGAATTTGATTAAAGTTTAATTTAATGAAATGAATTAAAGTTTGCAAATGCTTTGAAAAACTAGAATTAAAAAATTCTAAAGAGCAACATAGAGCAGTAACTTATATGAATGACCTGTCGACTGAGGTAAAAAACTTACTTTTAAAAAAGTAAAAAATAACGGCGAGATGTTTTTTCATTTGAAAAATGGTATCAGAGTTAAAATTCAGTTAAAATTAACAATAAAAAAAAAAAAGACATAAAAGAGAAAATATTCAAGCCATTTAGTAAAATTATACATATATTATACTAATGCTTCTAATATTTTCTTTAAAATGAACTCTTGAAAGTAGTAAAATCAAAATAATATTGAACGGACGAGTTTTATGCGATCTAACAAAAAGTATTCTTCACAAACAATTCTTTTTCTTGAAAAGGAAATCAGTTAAAATTAACAATAAGAAAAAGAATACCTAAAAGAGAAAATATTCAAGCCATTTAGTAAAATTATACTTACATATGTTATACTGATGCTTCTAATATTTTCTCCTAAAATGAACTCTTGGAAGTAGTAAAATCAAAATAATATTGAACGGACGAGTTTTATGCAAACTAACAAAAAGTATTCTTGACAAACAATTTTTTTTTCTTGAAAAGGAAATTGACAATTTATGAAATTTATTTGTCATTCGATGTTGATGAAAATTATTCATTGATCTCGACGCGGAGCCATTTTGTATTTACAATTGTTCAATATTAAAAACTACTAGTTATTTTGCCTTTACATAAACATTTATGCAAATCCACTTCTGGGAGCTGAGCTTTTTAGAAGCCAAATTTTTTTTCAAAATTTCACGGCACTTCTTCATTTGAACATGCACAAATAAAACTTTTTTTTTTCCAAAATTCAGCTGTAAAATAGAATAAGAATCTTTTTAAAAGGTGGCTCCGCGCCGAGATCAATGAATAATTTTCATCGACATCGAATGAAAAATAAATTTCATAAATTATCAATTTCCTTTTCAAGAAAAAAAAATTGTTTGTCAAGAATACTTTTTGTTAGTTTGCATAAAACTCGTCCGTTCAATATTATTTTGATTTTACTACTTTCAAGAGTTCATTTTAGAGAAAATATTAGAAGCATTAGTATAACATATGTAAGTATAATTTTACTAAATGGCTTGAATATTTTCTCTTTTATGTATTCTTTTTTTTATTCTTAATTTTAACTGATTTCCTTTTCAAGAAAAAGAATTGTTTGTCAAGTATACTTTTTGTAAGGTCTATACTCAAATAAAGTTAATTTGAAATTTTTGCCCCATACATCGGACTCGTAATAAGTATTGGGATCTCTAATGCTCCTCATTTTGAATATGACCGTAGATTTTTATTTTACCCTGAATGAAGTTTACTTATATTAGGTAAAATTTTCCTTTGTTCTCAATCTATATTAGAACAATCAGAAATTTAGTATGCACCTTTTTTCAAGGGTGCTGATTACAAGTATTACTTTGAATTTTTAATTTGCCTCAATATTTAAGTACACTTAAATAAGGTGAAATTATAATTCGCGCCTAATACATTAGATTCGTTCGAAAATTTCTATTCTTTGGCTTTTGAGGGTCCAGATTGAATCTGACTTTCAATTTTAATCTAATGACTATAATGAGATCTACACTCTGATAAAGTTAATTGGAAATTTTTGCTCCATAAATCGAACCGTAATAAGTTTTTTGTACTGGGATGTCTAAGGTTGCTCATTTTGGGTATGTTATCTATATTCGAATAAGCCCAGACATTTGGAAGACTTTTTTTGTTTTTTTTCATCAGTAATATGGTTGGAGATTTTTGTTTTAAAAATATTTTTGATTAAATTTATACCCTTAATCAAGTTTAATCATTTACGTAATATCATAATATCATAATATTTGATATTATTGAATATATTTGTCTAATGCTAGTGGAATATATTAATGCTGCTTGAATATATTTGTCTAATGCTCTTTTTATGTTAGTCATTATATGAGCATGAGGTAAACCTCTTTTTTGAAATTCAATAGTATAAAACCATGCTAAAACTTTTTCAAAAATTTTCTGACTAACTATATTATTTATAAATGAATTTAATTTAATATGAAATAATCTACATGTTATATTTGGTACATGATTTACTATGTATTTTTTGGGAAATTTTCTAAAATAAGTTTTAATTCTTTTCATCTTGGACTACAAGTAAACGTTAAAAATAAATCTGGTCTACCTACATTTCGAACAACTGCCATAGTATCCTGATAATGCTGTTGCATATATCTTGGACTTCCAATGTAAGTACATGGTAAAACATAAATATTTCCTGATCTTTCTTTTTCAGAATTTTGAGATTCATTAATATAATTTTAATTTTGTAATTGAATTAATAGTTTATTTGAATCATTCGATGCGCTATTCCTTACATTGTTGCAGATTTACTGCTTTATTAATTTTATTTTGTTGCCGGATTAAAAGCTGGTAGGGGAGGGTTGTCAAATAAACGTTGAGACAGACCTAATTTAATACCAACGGGTTAATTTATTTATTTTAACACAGCACTCTATTTACAACAATATTCAAATAATTCAAAATTACAATAAGTGAGTTTATACAGGTTAATAAAAATTATTTTAATGCTAAAAAACTGAGAGGTGAGGATATAGTTTGAGTGGAGAATTTCCATTCTTAATTTTCATGTAAAGAAAATTAATTAATTAATTTGAGAAACACCTAGTCAAAACTCTTTATGGACTTGATTATGGGTCAAAATAATACTTTTTTAAAAAACCGTCCGCACGAGGTTCACCGATTTTATTGCAATTTTTTTTGGCAAAAGAACTATTTAATAGAAGACTTTTGCCACAAACTAGAGGTCTCTATCTTATTTCTGCTTGGTGCTAGATTTTTTCAAAGATTGAAAAATGGCCTATTTTTAAGCTGTTTTAAGCAATTTTAAGGTATTTTTCGAAAAATTCTAACTTTTGATCAAAATGAGATAGAAACCTCTAGTTTGCGGCAAAATTTTGTTCTAAATAAGTTCTTTTTTGTAAAAATATTTTGACAACATAGTTTGGTTATTTTTATAATAATACAGTCCTACACAGATATTGCTATTTTTGCTCATTTGCAGGTATCTTCAAACGACCGTAGCTTTTTCTAGGCTATATTTTTGTGCATATAAAAAAATTGTTAAATTTTTTTTATGAAAAAACAAAAATTTTGCGACCAACCGGAACGCTGTACGATCTTCCACTTCCAAGATACAGTTGTTTAAAGTTGTCAAAAAACACAAAAAACGCATTTTTTACGATTTTCACACGCATTTTTGAACGGTTTCGACCTTTTTTTTTCTCTCAAAAATATGTGGAGTCTTCTCTTCATATGTTTCCAAACAAGCTCCCATAGTAATTGTAGTGCGGATTTGGGGTTTTAGTTGATTCCAAAGCATACACTTTTGACACATTTTATGTGCTAAACTAGTGTTTTTTTAACAATATACACGCTACATTTAACTTTTTCGTTCATTATAGATGTTTTGAAATTATTTTTTGACTAAAAACTATTCAAATTCCAGCCAAAATAAGGTCCCCTGCTTTGAAAAAATTGATACTCAACGAAATATTGATCTCAATATCAAAATGATATACTACTTTTATTCAGTTTTTTAGTTTTTTGATTCGTTAAAAATCTATGTTCAAATATTGTAAATAATATACCACTTGTTGATTTATTTTTTTCTATTTTTGAAATTACAAATAATTG
The DNA here is from genome assembly GCA_038277355.1 of Encarsia formosa. Lineage (NCBI taxonomy): Eukaryota > Metazoa > Arthropoda > Insecta > Hymenoptera > Aphelinidae > Encarsia > Encarsia formosa. The sequence goes on along the minus strand of CM076187.1, from coordinate 51,912,436 downwards.
ATCATAGTTTATCAATTATTCTGATAAAACAATCATGGATTACTATTGCTTACTCTGAAAAAAATGAGTCCAAATTAAAAATGTTATCTTTTGAATTCTATGAAGCATGCAACAATCTACCAATCTACATTCTACTTATAATTATGTCCACTTATGAAAAAGAGAATAAGAGATTCGATTAGATAGTCGAGTCGATATATCGAATGAAAACTTGATCTTTGATTCTTGGAGCAAGAGCGCCGTCTTAAAGGCCTCTCAAAAGTGTGAACCAGCCAGACGCGCCAAATTTAAAATCTCCAGGCATGCTTGATTTGAATTTTTTGTTTTTTTTTTTTTAATTAATAAAGTGAGTAACGAAATTTAAATTTTTAATTGACAAATAAGCAGACAAGCTTACAACCCCATAACCCTAGGCGTTGTGAATAACAAATAATTAACTTTTGTAATAAACAAATAAGCCGATAAGCTACAACTCCAAAACAGTGGGCGTACTTAGTAAAAATAATTAATTTTTTTTAATAAACAAATAAGCCGATAAGCTACAACACCATAACCTAGCGCATGGCTGAAAAAAATGTTAATATTTTTAATAAACAAATAAGGTGATAAGCTACAACCCCATAGCCTTGGGCATGTCTAAAAAAAATGTGAACATTTTTAATAAACAAATAAGGCGATGAGCTACAACCTCATAACACTGGGCAGAGTGAATGAGAAATAATTAAATTTTTTAATAAACAAATAAGCCGATTAGCTATAACCCCATAACATTGGGCATGGCTCAAAAATTTTTTTTATCCATATCCAAGGTTATGGGGTGGTAAACTTGTTTGCTTCGTTGTTTATTTAAATATTCACATATTTTATATTCGCTGCGCCCAATGTTATGGGTTTGTAGCTCATCGGCTCATTTGTTTATTAAAAAAATTAATTATTTTTCATCCCCTACGCCCAATGTTATGGGGTTGTGGCTCATCAGCTTATTTGTTTATTAAAAAAATTAACTATTTTTCATTCGCTACGCCAACCGTCATGGGGTTGTAGCTTATCGCCTTATTGGTTTATCAAAAATATTAACATTTTTTTCAGCCATGCCCAAGGTTACGGGGTTGTAGCTCATCGGCTTATTTGTTTATTAGAAAATTTAATTATTTTTCATTCATTCTGCCCAGTGTTATGGGATTGTAGCTCATCGCTTTACTTGTTTATTAAAAATATTGATATTTTTTTTAGCCATGCCCAAGGTTATGAGGTTGTAGCTCGTCACCTTATTTGTTTATTAAAAATATTAACATTTTCTTTAGCCATGCCGGAAGTTATGGGGTTGTAGCTTACCACCTTATTGGTTTATTAAAAATATTAACATTTTTTTCAGCCATGCGCTAGGTTATGGTGTTGTAGCTTATCGGCTTATTTGTTTATTAAAAAAAATCAATTATTTTTACTGAGTACGCCCAGTGCTTTGGAGTTGTAGCTTATCGGCTTATTTGTTTATTACAAAAGTTAATTATTTGTTATTCACAACGCCTGGGGTTATGGGGTTGTAAGCTTGTCCGCTTATTTGTCAATTAAAAATTTAAATTTCGTTACTCACTTTATTAATTAAAAAAAAAAAAACAAAAAATTCAAATCAAGCATGCCTGGAGATTTTAAATTTGGCGCGTCTGGCTGGTTCACACTTTTGAGAGGCCTTTAAGACGGCGCTCTTGCTCCAAGAATCAAAGATCAAGTTTTCATTCGATATATCGACTCGACTATCTAATCGAATCTCTTATTCTCTTTTTCAGAAGTGGACATAATTATAAGTAGAATGTAGATTGGTAGATTGTTGCATGCTTCATAGAATTCAAAAAATAACATTTTTAATTTGGACTCATTTTTTTCAGAGTAAGCAATAGTAATCCATGATTGTTTTATCAGAATAATTGATAAACTATGATCAATTATTTGTAATTTCAAAAATAGAAAAAAATAAATCAACAAGTGGTATATTATTTACAATATTTGAACATAGATTTTTAACGAATCAAAAAACTAAAAAACTGAATAAAAGTAGTATATCATTTTGATATTGAGATCAATATTTCGTTGAGTATCAATTTTTTCAAAGCAGGGGACCTTATTTTGGCTGGAATTTGAATAGTTTTTAGTCAAAAAATAATTTCAAAACATCTATAATGAACGAAAAAGTTAAATGTAGCGTGTATATTGTTAAAAAAACACTAGTTTAGCACATAAAATGTGTCAAAAGTGTATGCTTTGGAATCAACTAAAACCCCAAATCCGCACTACAATTACTATGGGAGCTTGTTTGGAAACATATGAAGAGAAGACTCCACATATTTTTGAGAGAAAAAAAAAGGTCGAAACCGTTCAAAAATGCGTGTGAAAATCGTAAAAAATGCGTTTTTTGTGTTTTTTGACAACTTTAAACAACTGTATCTTGGAAGTGGAAGATCGTACAGCGTTCCGGTTGGTCGCAAAATTTTTGTTTTTTCATAAAAAAAATTTAACAATTTTTTTATATGCACAAAAATATAGCCTAGAAAAAGCTACGGTCGTTTGAAGATACCTGCAAATGAGCAAAAATAGCAATATCTGTGTAGGACTGTATTATTATAAAAATAACCAAACTATGTTGTCAAAATATTTTTACAAAAAAGAACTTATTTAGAACAAAATTTTGCCGCAAACTAGAGGTTTCTATCTCATTTTGATCAAAAGTTAGAATTTTTCGAAAAATACCTTAAAATTGCTTAAAACAGCTTAAAAATAGGCCATTTTTCAATCTTTGAAAAAATCTAGCACCAAGCAGAAATAAGATAGAGACCTCTAGTTTGTGGCAAAAGTCTTCTATTAAATAGTTCTTTTGCCAAAAAAAATTGCAATAAAATCGGTGAACCTCGTGCGGACGGTTTTTTAAAAAAGTATTATTTTGACCCTTATATTAATTCAAGCCATAAACACAAGTTTTGTTTGAGTATAGTTGAGATAAACAAGGCAACAGAAATGGCCTTGAAAAGAGAGAGAGAGAGAGATGCCCAAGAGAAATTAAAGCAGCAGCAGAGAATGACCTTGAACAGAATAGAAAAGAAAATGGCTGCTTGTAAGACAGCACAAAGAAAGGAGAGAGAGAGCAAGAGAATGCACAGTAAATTTTATTGATTTTCTGGCTGCGAAATGACAATGAGAAGCACCGGTAAATTATTGTTACCGGTGCTGTGCAAAAATACCTGAGGATGCCTAGGATGATCTCCTTGCTGAGCTGCTAACCCAAGAATTGAAGTGAATCAAGCCGATCGAATTCAAGATGAGATGTCTCCAGAGTTGACTACCACCAGGTGAATTATTTGTTGAGATGACTGTGCAGATGAGCGAAAGAAACGTCTATTCACGAGCGTTGCCGAGAAGAGAACTGGAGAGACGCCGCAGGCCCAGCAGCGTCAGCGACAGCAGCAACAGCGCGTAGCTTGAAGGCACGTGAGAGAGAGAGACAGAGCGAAAAATCAATACTCTGCGCAGGTGAGTCAGCGGTTTTGAACCGCTAACGATTAGCAGCGCTAATTTTCGAGAGACGCCGTGGCGACGACATCAACTGTGGACATGGGCGCGAATATTTAAATTTGATAAATTCCGCAACATTCCGCCCGCCATCAACCAATGTGTTGATCACCATCAGTCGAATAAACTGGAAGAACCACCAATTTTGTCACCGGTCTTTTGAGAGTTGCACAGGATGTCTTGAGAGTCACCACTCGAGTAAGTCTATCATTACCAGGGTGAAGTTGAATGACCCGTGCCATGGGCCACTTACTAGGCGGTGAATTCTCATTGGTGAGTAAGACCATCAAACCAACATTGATGTTAAAAAATGGATATTTCCACTTAGACACAGTTTGCAAGTGATGAATGTATTGAGAAGACCATTGCTTCCAAAACTGTTGAATTTTTTGCTGTATAAGTTGCCATCGAGAGAGCCTGGACGAGTTGAGATCCAGAAGGCTTGGTTCTGGGACCGCATTGAGAGCTGTTCCAATGAGAAAGTGTCCAGGGGTGAGAAACTGAAGATCTTCAGGGTCATCACTGAGAGGTTCCAATGGACGCGAGTTGAGAATACCTTCTATTTGAGTGAGCAGTGTGGTGAGTTCCTCAAAGGTAAGTACGGTATCGCCAATTGTCCTTTTCAGGTGAAATTTTATTAATTTCACAACTGATTCTCATTTTCCACCCATGTGAGGGGCAGCAGGTGGATTGAAATTCCATTTCGTCCCATCTTGAGCCAAAACCCTAGCCAAAGTTGAGTCTTGAGATTGAGCTTGCCTGAATAGAGTCCTCAACTCTTTGTCTGCACCCTGAAAATTGGTACCACAATCCGAGTACATGTGAGAAGGCAAGCCCCTCCTTGATGTAAACCTTCTATAGGCAGCGAGAAAACCGTCTGTTGAGTAATCACTGACTGTCTCCAAGTGTACAGCCGATGATGAAAAGCAAACAAACACGCACAGCCAACCTTTGTAAACTTTTGAACCTCGTCCTTTCCAAGAAGTGATGTTGAGAGGGCCAGCGTAATCTACACCAGAGTGGGAAAAAGGACGAGAGGGAGTTACCCTGGCCAAGGGTAGTTGTCCCATGAGTTGCCGAGCTAGAGAACCCCTCTGTCTTGCGCAAACCACACAGTGTACTATGTGAGACTTGACAGTAGCTCGGCCACCAATGATCAAATATTCCTGACGAACTTTCGACAGGGTAAGTTGAGTGCCTCCATGCAAAGTATCCAGGTGAGCTTGACCAATGATGAGTGCTGTGAGAGGTGCGTTTCTAGTGAGAATTGCCGGATGCTTGGTCGAATAACCCAAATTCGTTTGATTTAACCGACCACCAAGCCTCAAAATACCGTATGCATCCACAAATGGTGTCAATTTATTGAGAGTTGAGATTTTGGAAGCGTTGAGCTCGAAACCAGTTTTATCTCATCAGAGAGATCTTGTTGTTGAGAGAAGCCAATCCAAAATTGTTTTGCTTTGTTAAGCAACTCAGACGAGATGACTGACGACTGCTGGAAATTTCTCTTGAATCGTTGTACTGCAACCATACAGAGAGCTGTGATTCTTAATAATTTGGTGAGAGATGAATACCTGCGTATGAGATTCCACTGTTCCTTGGCAAGAGCAACAGCCACTACTGGTGTAGACTTTCTTTGTTCTGGAAGAGCGTGTAGATCCAGGGGAGCAGCGGGGGCTGGCCAATATTCCTCTGGTTGAGAAAGCCACGGTGGTCCATTCCACCAAAGCTGATGACCAACAAGTTGAGAGGTGAGAATACCACGAGAGGCACAGTCAGCTGGATTACAGTGACCAGGTACATGCCTCCAGTGCGCTTGAGGGACCAACTCTTGAATTGAGTGTACCCTGTTGCGCACGAACTCTTTCCAGCGTGATGGGTGAGAGCTAATCCATGCTAGAGCAGTCTTGGAGTCAGTCCAAAGAATCACAGAGTTTATGTCCAATTTCGTGGTCGATAAGAAATGATGCACCAGTTTGCTGAGAATGTGGGCAGCTACTAATTCCAATCTTGGAATTGAAACTGGTTTGAGAGGGGCCACCTTTGTTTTTGAGCATAACCAAGAAACTGTTATGCCCTTAGTTGATTGAACTCTCGTGTAGATAACTGCAGCCATAGCGAATTGAGAAGCATCCGAGAAACCATGAATATCGACCACTGAGTTTGAAAGTGTTCCAAGCCAACGGGGTAGTGAGATTTTTTCCAAATTTTTGAAATCTTCTCTGATTTCTAACCACTTTCTCTGGGTTGAAGCTGGCACTGCTTCATCCCAATTCAATTTCTCTAACCACAATTCCTGCAGTAGAATTTTGACCTTGATAACGACTGGTGAGACCATCCCAATTGGGTCGAAGATTTGAGCCACCTCCGACAAGATGTTTCTTTTCGAGATAACTTTACTCACCTCTGGTAAGCAGAGCTTCACAGTGATAATATCCCGTTGAGGAGACCAAGTTAATCCGAGGATTTTGGCAGTGCAATCACTAAATGAGATTGAGCTATTTGATTGTGGAGTCGAGCGGTCCAATTTTGAGAATTTCCGATTGTTTGAATTCCATTTGGCTAGTGGAAACCCGCCCGCCATGCACAATCCTTCTAATTGAGCAGCCTTTTCATTGAGAAGAGATAAAGAGTCAGCGCCACCAAAGATGTCATCCGCATACCTTCCAAATGTGAGAGAGTCGATTGCCAATGGAAAACGGGCACCTTCGTCCTTTATGAGTTGTAACAACACTCGGATAGCCAAGAATTGAGCTGCTCGAGTAGCATACGTCACTGTTGTCAATTTGTAATGAATTTCCCTGAAAAGTTTGTCGACCCAAATGATTCTTTGTAAATCTTGATCATCTTGGTGGACCAAGATCTGCCTGTACATCTTTGTGACATCAGTAACGAACAAATATTTGTAGACCCTGAGCCAATGGATAACGTCCAATATGTTGAGAAGCAAATTTTGTCCAGTATGCATGATGTCGTTGAGAGAGTAACCAGATGAAGTAGCAGCCGAACCATTGAATACTACCCTCAGTTTTGTAGTGAGGCTATCCAGTTTGAGAACACCATGATGAGGTAGGTAGTAACAAGGGGTAACGTTGATTAAATCGGCTGGCACTTGAACCATGTGTCCCAATTTGAGATATTCCTCCATGAACTCAAAATACAATTTTTTGTAATCTTCGTCCTTTGATAATCGTCTCATGATTCCTCGAACACAAGCTTGAGCACGACCAAGAGAATGACCCAGCACGGAAGGATCTTGGATGAGAGGAAGCCGGACAACGTACCTTCCCTGTTGAGTTCGTGAGTGTGTGGTTGAAAAGTGTTCTTCACATTCCTTTTCACCAGCCGTCAAGGCTGCCAGTTGAGAATTTGGGGTTTCCTCCAATGTCCAGAATTTTGAGATAGCTTCATGTAAAGCGTCCAGATTGAGAGGTACTATTGAAAATGATTGTTTTATTGAGCCAGATTCCAAGGAGCAAGGACCAAGTACCAACCAACCAAAGATTGAGAGTTGAGCAATAGGTTCGTGTGGAGCTCCTTTAACAATATTGGGTTTTATGATCAAGCCGTAATGATCAGATCCAAGAATAATATCGATTTTTCGAGGATGTCCAAATTGAGAATCGGCCAGACATAGATTATTGATGTGAGGCCAAGTCCCTTCATCGCATGGTTGAGAAGGTAAGGTCGAAGTGAGACAATTTAGAATATGAACGTGAAGTTTCACTTGAGTATTTCATATGCAGATTTGAGAATAACCACTGCCTTTCCGTGAGTTTGACCAGCTTTTGAAGCGCCAATGCCAAGTATTGAGAATGATGAATGAGTTCGAGGGATTTTGAGCAAGTCCACCAATGCAGATGAGATGAATGATAATTCTGAACCAGGGTCGATGAGAAGTCTAACCATGTGAGATGCTGACCCAGTGATGAGAACAGCTACCGCTGTAGCCAAAAGAGAGGTATCCAGGGCGTGAGAAAAACCAAGAGTGATTGCGCCTGCCTCCTATTGTTGTTGAGATGGAGCCAAGGGTAATGAGGGAGTACCAACTGCAGTTGAAGCGACGGATGGGTCAACGTGAATCATGGTGTGATGCATTTTATCGCAAGTCTTGCATCTCGTCTTCGATTGGCAATTTTTAAATGAATGCCTACCCAAACAATTATAACACAATGACTTTTGTGTGACTACCCGTCTGCGATCTGCTGGTGAGAGTTCCCTGAATCCAGAACAGGAAACAATGAAGTGACCCTGTCCACAATGAGAGCAGGTGTGCTGCTGTTGCTGAGTGTTGGGCCTTTGCCCAGATGACCCTTGTGACCCAGATGAGATACCCACGTGAGCTTTTACACTCTTTTGGAAAGGGTGCCCAGGTTTTTGAGATTTACCAGGTTGGGATGCCACAGGTCGGTGGGTGCTCTCTACGTTTTCTAAGGCTCGCACCCTGGCCATTAGAAACTTTTCCAATTCTTTGAAGGAGGGAAACTCCGAAGATGATGTGACCGAGGTCTCCCAAGCCTCTCTTGACGGTCGATCCAGGAGTTTCAACGTGTTTGCCGTAATGAGAACGTCCCCCAGCCGTTTTGTATCTACGTACGACGCCAATAACTTGAAAGTGTTTGAGGTTGACGTCACCAAAGTATTGAGGGACTTTGAGTCCTTAGGCTGCACCGACGGGACCTTAGTCAACTCATTGAAGAGCTCCTCAATTAAACGACGTTTGTTATCGTAGCGCTCGTTGAGTTTTTGCCAGCCAAGATTGAGACCTTCCAGGGTGAGGGGGTAGTTTTGAACCAAACTCGCAGCTTCACCAGTCAAGGACCTCTTCAAGAACATGGCCTTGAAGGAATCCAAGATTTTAGTGTTGTTGAGCACCATCTCCTCAAACATTTCCTTGAACGACTGCCACTGAGAGTAGGATCCAGAAAACGGTGGCAAATTGATATCCGGTAACTTCATGTTCTGAGGAGACGTTGACCTTGGGTGAGATGAGGTGACTGGTGGAGCTGGAGGTGTGAGATTTTCACTGAGCGTTGCCAATTCCATGAGGATGTCCAGGTAAAGCATTTCCATTTTGTTGAGGTAGCCAGCGGTGAAATATTCATCATTGACCATAGTGGCAGGACAAGATGACACCAATGGTCCATGGTCAGATCTAAATGAAAACATCAGTGACTCCACAGACTCACGCCACTGATTGACCACCATCAACCCAGCAGTAGCACCTTTCTCTTTAATTATGATGCTGTAACCTTCTAAGCTGGTCAACCGCTCTCTTTGAGATCTGGTCCTGCAGATAAAGTCTGCAGGCACAGAGCCAGAGCTTGAGCGAGTCCTGGGCCTGGACCCACCATCCACCACATTCAAGAGATTTTCCTGCTCGGATATACCAGCCGGCTGTACAAGTACCTTTGGTACAGTGGCAGCAGGAGCTGAGCCACCAGTAGCTCCTAGCGTTGAGTTATCCTAATGTTGAGAGGTCTCATCCGAGTGATGTCCAGTATTGGCTGCTTCAAGTTTGGTCTTATCGCTTGGAGCCTCTGACTTCTTATCCTGAGTATTGTCCATGTCCTGAGATGAGAGGTGCCAACTGATGAAAACCAGGTGCCACTTGTTGAGGAAACCTGAGGATGATGGTTATGATGATGAGATTATTCAAGAACTAGCCCAGCCACACACCAGCATCCGGCTCGAAGGACCAAATGTTGCAGATTTACTGCTTTATTAATTTTATTTTGTTGCCGGATTAAAAGCTGGTAGGGGAGGGTTGTCAAATAAACGTTGAGACAGACTTAATTTAATACCAACAGTGTTAATTTATTTATTTTAACACAGCACTCTATTTACAACAATATTCAAATAATTCAAAATTACAATAAGTGAGTTTATACAGGTTAATAAAAATTATTTTAATGCTAAAAAACTGAGAGGTGAGAATATTATAGTTTGAGTGGAGAATTTCCATTCTTAATTTTCATGTAAAGAAAATTAATTAATTAATTTGAGAAACACCTAGTCAAAACTCTTTATGGACTTGATTATATTAATTCAAGCCATAAACACAAGTTTTGTTTGAGTATAGTTGAGATAAACAAGGCAACAGAAATGGCCTTGAAAAGAGAGAGAGAGAGAGATGCCCAAGAGAAATTAAAGCAGCAGCAGAGAATGACCTTGAACAGAATAGAAAAGAAAATGGCTGCTTGTAAGACAGCACAAAGAAAGGAGAGAGAGAGCGAGAGAATGCACAGTAAATTTTATTGATTTTCTGGCTGCGAAATGACAATGAGAAGCACCGGTAAATTATTGTTACCGGTGCTGTGCAAAAATACCTGAGGATGCCTAGGATGATCTCCTTGCTGAGCTGCTAACCCAAGAATTGAAGTGAATCAAGCCGATCGAATTCAAGATGAGATGTCTCCAGAGTTGACTACCACCAGGTGAATTATTTGTTGAGATGACTGTGCAGATGAGACCACTGCGTTGATGATGAGAAAGAGTCGAGAGAAATGCCAAGTGAAAAGAACCCAAGAGATAACACAAAATGGCGAAAGAAACGTCTATTCACGAGCGTTGCCGAGAAGAGAACTGGAGAGACGCCGCAGGCCCAGCAGCGTCAGCGACAGCAGCAACAGCGCGTAGCTTGAAGGCACGTGAGAGAGAGAGACAGAGCGAAAAATCAATACTCTGCGCAGGTGAGTCAGCGGTTTTGAACCGCTAACGATTAGCAGCGCTAATTTTCGAGAGACGCCGTGGCGACGACATCAACTGCGGACATGGGCGCGAATATTTAAATTTGATAAATTCAGCAACATACATGATCTAACAAACTTTGATACCATTCAATTCTACGGGACTTTTGATTTAATCTAAACCAATTCATTCGATTATTTTCAATTATAATCCATGAATTTATGAAAAATTGTTGTTTAAAAAAAAACGTTAATGTTAAGTATTTTATTTCACTCTTACCCTAAAATGCGCCTTTTAGATGCGTCCAGGGGCCTGCCGGTAGCTGCTAAAATCACGTTTCTAAGGCTTTCTCTGACGCCATCTATTAAAAAAATTTCTAACCCCAAATATTACGCTTGCTTTTGATGCTGCTAGCTCATAGCTGCCCGCAGAGCAGATGTAAGTTTTTGTTTTCAGCTGTAGGGAGTAATTTTTTTTTAATGATAAATTTTGTCAACAATTGCTATTTTTTTATTTTAGTAATCAATATAAAGTACAATTAATTATTGATTTTAATTGAAACCAACTTGAACAAAATAAAAAAATGATCCCCACAAAATTCTAAAAATCAACCCAAACAATTGTTAAGAAGTAGATGTGAATTTATTAAAGTTCATTTGTCCCAGTATAGCAGAAGAATTTTAAATTATCTAAATCAAATTTAAATTTGGACCGCATTAATTAATGGTATAATAATTGGACTCTTCTTTTTTTTTCAGTATTGTTATTAATAAATTATCAAATTGAAATGATCATAACTCCTATTATCTCTATAGTAAAAGTAAAGCTCAACTTTGAACGCTGTAGGTATAATAAAAACCAAGAGTTTAATTAATTGCAGTAAATAGTAAGTTACCAATTAAAATTAACCATATACTTTTCAAGATTTGTTTTAAAGTAAAAAAGAAATATTTTGAAAATCTTTTGAAACTATATTTTAAGCTTTGTTTGGTTTTATATTTAAAATCACACCAGATATCTATAATCTTTAATAATTTTCAAACTATTTTCAGCTTATAAAAAGTTAATTGATTTTATTATCAGAATAAACATGGCACTTCACTGTTTTCTTATGTAGCGACTTCACTTTAAGTAAAATGAATTGAACTTAATAACAATAGTTGATTAATTAGTTTACTAAATTGATGATTTTTTTGTAGCTTGAACTAATTAATGATGACATATTCATTTTTATGTTCTTGCTAACCAATGCGTTTAAAACTTTTAAAAAAATTAAGCAAACAACCAAAACACTAGGTAATTTTCAACAATCAACACTTTTTATTTTTCACTTTAACACAAAATTTCAACTTTCAGAGTCAAACATTTATGATCACTTATAATCTCTCTAATACGAAATTTAATTTTAACATAAATTATTACAAATATTGAAAAATTGAAATTAATGAAAAGAGTTTGTTATTAATTTACTTATTAATATAATCATTATAATATGAAAAATTCTTTAATCTACTACGGTAAGCTGCTGCATCTGTTAGTCAACAATCAGCTGATCTACAGCAGCAGCTAGCTTTAGCAGTGAGAAAGAAACTATAGCTGTCTCTCTCACTCCAAAAAAGTAACTAAACTCTGCAATATATATAGTAATACACCCAAGCTAAAACGAAAAAGTACGCTTGCTCATGGAACTAGACTCGCTTGCGGTCTAGTCATAACCTAGTAAACATGAATGTATTGAATTTTTTATAATTTTCTCACTGGTTGCGCATTTTCGGGTATTCGTGAAATAAAATAGTATACGCCATTCGTCCGTTTACGGACTTATGACGTAATATCCTTTTAAAAATATTTTTTTATAACTGAATTTTCAGTTAACGTTTTTTATATTTTATAAAAATTGTATTGAGGAAAAACAACGTTTTGAGACTCAAATGAGGACTCAACTTTCACGTCGTAGACTCAACTTTGAGGGCTTATAAGTATAGTTTTTACTTGTGTTTTGACCAGTTTTTTACGAATTTTCAATTTTGAGGACTCAACTTTGAGGATCTTAAGAAAAAACCGGATTATAATATAGGGAGATTATTGTTATTAATTTATTTCTGTTATATTTGCAATTATTCTCATTAAACTTAAATTTTGTACCTCAAACGCGGCCACATAGGGTTCTACCCTTAGTCGAAATAAAAATTCTTATACAATCAATCAATGAATCAATCTCCTGGATTTTTTTCTCTTCATTCAATACAATTAATTTTACTAACAGATCAGCGAGAAATGAAATAACATATCACAATGTATGGTGAATGGTGTAAGGTTTTTTCTTTATACCATAGTATGATGTCTGCTGAAATTCTGCACCATAAAATTCACTCTAACCACCTTGTTTACCTTTCTCAACCATAAATCTTCATGCCTTTCAAGAATCACTCCAACTTCTACAATAAGTGAGTGATATAATATCAACTAAAATAGGTTAAATGTTTCAAACTTTTTTAGGGTTTAAAAATAGTTTTCAGTGTAAAAAAGTAGAATTTTTTTTTAAATTCATCATCCTTATGAGTAAATATAAATTAAAAACCAAATTTTTATCCAGCCTTTTAGTAACAGTTTTAACTTTTTACATTGAAAAAAAACTGTTAAACAATAGAGAAGAAATTTTCAATATATTTTTATTTGGTCGATGATGAGTTATAGAAAACATCAGATATTTTTTTCGATATAAGACTATAAAACCATTTTTAACCATGTTTAATTTCAGAGTTATGAGAGCTTTTGTGTCGGGTAAAGATTGTCAAATAGTTTTATGTATAAAAACCTACGTATATCAAATAAACTTTTTCATTATGGAACAAGCATTGTCCCAACATTAGGTTACATTTGAATTCAAGATCATGAGAATAGCTTATATTTTGTATCATAACATTGATAATATAAATTTAAAACAAAAGTTAAGATTTACTGGATAATTTATTATATTGTATCCACTAAATACATATTTAAGGTTGAGTGATAACACTTAGAGTTTTACTTTTTAAGGATTGAAAATATAATATGTGTTGTCACAGGGCTCGAATTAAGGAATTTTATTCCTCAGAGGATCGTGATTAATCACGAGAACCTGCGGTGACCACCATGCGCACTCCTGTGCCCTTTTGACAAAATGCACGTTCTGTGCATACGACACTCTGTCGATTTTCTTCCAGTACCTGAAAAGTGGGGGGAAGACGCGTACGCGAACTAATGTTTTTATTACGTGGCGCGGCTGCTCTCCTTCGTCGGTAGTGGCGTGAGTTTACGTGGACCGATCGCAGGAACACGGGTAAACACGAATTAATAATCAGATGTAAATTCTAACAATTTTAATCAACAATAAAAATGAAAATAAAAAAAGTTACATGATATTCCAAACTAATTCTACCCGATGGTTTACAAACAAGTAAACCCGAATGACTCAAAGTCTTACATCGACGAAAAACTGATTTTACAAAAACAAAGTTCGTCGTAAGTGTCGCGGTCGCTACAAACACACCGACACACACACACACACACACACTCGCGCTCGTCTGCTTGCTGTAGCGCGCCAAAAGAACAAAGGCGAAAATTTTTCCTGAGTACTACGGTACTCCGACAAAACACACTCTGGCGCGCGATACAATTAATCTTACAATAAAACGCCTTTCAAACTTACTTTGATAAACCAGGTGCACCTGCGCTCGGATGAACAATCGCAATCCTGTATGCCTCGCTGAGGCCGGGAATGCCTTCGAAGGCCGGTCGCCGGTTGCTGTGAGGTTTTCTTCGCTAATTATCACGTCCCACTCGAATGACAACTCGAGGACGCGATAATTCCAAACTCCACGAACAGCACCACCATCAACAGTCACGATGTTGATCTTGATAAACAACGTTACAATCTCGAACAAATCAATCGACAAATTAATCTCACGCACGCGTATGTTTTCTCTCGCGGTCAAGACTCGAGTGACGCAACTCGGTCGGTGGCGCTGTCGCCTCATTACCGACCGTGCGTCTACGCGTTTCTAACGGTCGCGTGCTGTAATTCAAATAAAATTTGAATTTAGCCTATCTTCCCACGCACACGTTACAGTGTGACATCCAAACTTTATGGAACTAACAAGGGAAGGACTTCAGGTGTTCGGCTCCGATCGACATCGGACAAGGCGCAAAATTTATTTTAAGTTACCTAAAAAAAAGTCCGACCGGTCCCAGATCCTTGATCTTCGATATTTTTTTTCCCAAGCCCTCAAAGATTTGATTTTTAGCATTAAATTAGTCCTTTTTGGCTTCAAAAGACGAAACTTCATTTTACTATCTTTTTCATAGAAAAACAAAATAAATCGGGACAAATAAGATTATTTATCAATTTTGAAAGCTTCTTTTTATAGTTTTGAAATTAACTTTTATCTTAAAATGATTTTATTTACCATATCAGTCTTATTTTATCTATTTTTTCAAAAAATACCAAACTACGCATTTGATGCAATTTTTCACCTCTCACATTTCCTTTCAGGAAATCACTAAACCATCATTTTTGAAATATTATTTATATATTTTTTAGCTAATTTCAATTTATTTTTAATTTACGATCGTCTCATTGATATTTTTTTAAAGGGTTACATTTAATTCAGAATATCAAAATGTGCAAACAAATGAATATACATGTTTCATTGTTAACGAAACATTTTTTTCAATTCAGTAAAAGTACACAGTAATATTGATTAAAGTACTTTTTACTCATTTTGTAGCAAATATTCTCGAACAAAAAGCAGTAAGTTGAGGCTACCACCACTAGTTAGCGCCTAAAACACTTTTTCTACAATCAAAGTAGATGAATGTATGATTATTAATATTGACATTGTTACGAAATTAAAAGGAAGTTAAAGTTATTACTGACAGGTGGCGCCTAGAAAACTTTTCCTAAAATTCAAGTAAAAGATTGTATAAATATAAATACCTACTTAATTTTTTTAACTCAAAAGTAAAGTTGAGGTTGTCATTACTAGGTGTCATTGCTAGGTGGCGCTTAAATAGCATTTACCGTTTTTGAAGTAGATTAGCTTAAAATTATGAGTTTTTCTTTTGTTTTTAATATTTCGTATAAATATTTAAGTTTTAGTTCGTGTTACGTGACAATTAAATAAACTGTTTATTTAAGTTAAATACTGTTAAATTTAGTTAAATACTGTTACGTGACAATTAAATAAAATCCGCAATCGTGCATTCTCGCGCGAGTGTGCGTGCATGTGGATGAGAGGTCCGGTCAGCACTTCGGATTTCAGCTGCAGCTGAATGCTGTTCCTGCACTTTTGATGGGAAAAAATCAAGGTGGCGGGGGAAGGATTTAGATGCAGCGAGGAAGAAGAGCGCCGGATGTCGAGTCAGTATGAAATATAATTAAATAGCGCAAAGATCGCGAGCATTATTAAAGTTAACCTAATTACCTAATACTATATTTGCACATTTTGACCTATCAGATTTTGATTCCAGATTTTATTCCCTAATAATCATAAATTCGTTGATCTCAGCGTCCGATAATTGTAACCCAGTGTATTTGATTTTGACCTAATCCCTTTATAAAAGAGAGCTATCGCCATCTTGCGTAAGATTTTTATTCGTGAGCTGATTGGTGAAGAAGTTTTTAAAATATTCGAAAAGTGCATTTTAGGTTACTCTTATTGTTTTTTCCTATGCGCGCTTGCAGCGCGCTCAGAAGAGCTAGTAAAGCATATTTTAAAAGTAAACTTGCCAGTGAGTGAATAAAATAATTGAACCCATTGTACTTACGTCTGAGAGACCAAACAGAATACGAACACATCGACCAGTTACCTGCGAGTTTTGGATCCAGAATCAAGGTAACGAGTTTAGTATAAAATTTTAACTTTATTTAATTAGTAGTTCGCGCGTTCCTGTCGTCACACAAGGGGTGCCGTTCACCCCCGGTTTTCCCCGCGACTCCTGCCCGGGTCTGCAAAATTAGGAGCCGGTTATATGTCCACGGGGACATATAACAGTTCGTATGAAAAGTTTTTTAAGAGTTAACCATGTTTATTTTTAACTGCTTGAAAAATACATTTCATCATGGAGATTGATCCTCGTAAGTATTTTTTCTTTTTCAAATATATTTTAACGAACAGTGTGGACCCGTTGAACCAGAGGAGTTCCGAGGAAAAATCGACGTTCATCATGCTGATATTGCTAGCAGTCTCTGGGATGTTTTGGAAAATTTGTGCAACAAATCGATCGAAGTAGAAACAGAAGAAACTTTATATATTGAAAGTGATAGCTAAAACTGAAATTGTGAGTGACGACGCTAATGACAATTTAGAACTCAAACTTTCACAAACTTTTGACTCTCAAGCAAATATTTCCAATGATTCAGAACCCCCATCTTTTTCGAAGCCTGGTTTGAAAAAACAAAAACTTGAGGCGGATGGTTATGATTACTTTCTTGAAATAGAATATCCCGATAACACATTTTCATATGAAACTATAAAAAAAATTATTGAATTAAAAGATACTCATAAACGATAATTTAAATCCATCCAAAATTTATATCCGAAGCTATATCCTGTGCACATTACTAGATTTCGAAAATATGTAGAAGCTAAAGGAACCTTTGCCATGAAAATGTATGAACTAGAGCAGTACCTTAAGAATAAGATTGATAAGTGTAGAAAAAATGATTTATCAGCTGTCCATGATGTACATATTCGGCGCTGTGCAATCCAAAAAGCACGAGAAATAGGATTAGAAAATTTTAAAGCCAGCTTGGAATTTGTGAAAATTTTAAAACGTCGACTTCGAACTAACTCGCACAAAGTGACTCACCTCGTAACAAGAAAACATTCAACTGAAAAAGCTTATATAGATAAAAATTTAAGCCAACATTTACAACTAACAAATGCTCAAATTCCTGCTTACAATTTAGATTGTGTATTGAATTCCGATCAATCTGGATTTTTCAAAGAGTTTCATTCAACAAGAACATTAAGTTATAAAGGTGAAAAACAGACGAAATCCATGGTAAATAGTATTTCAAACACTACTCATTCATACACAATTCAACCTACAATTACTGCTTCTGGTAAGCTTTTATCGCCAATGTTAACATGCTTACAAGAAACCACTGGAAACGAATTCGGACCTGTTGTTGCTGCGCAAGTTGAAGAAAATACACCGAATAATTTGGTTGTGGTATGCAGTAAATCAGGTAAATTAACAAAAGAGCATGTCAAAATCTGGCTGAAAGACTGCTTAACGCCGCACATTTTACAAAAAATTTTGCTATTAACTGATAGTTGGTCAGGACAAACGATTCTTTTTTAAAAGAATCTTAATTGTCTTAAAAAAAGGAACTGTTAGAAACTATGACGATTCCTGCTGGCACAACAGGACTTTGCCAACCTTTAGATGTTTACTTTTTCAGACAATATAAAGGATTTGTACGTCGAATATACGATGAAATGATGTTAGACTTCGAAGCACAGCAAGTTTATAATAGATTGTTTTTTTTTTTAAATTCACTCACTTGTACACAATCAATTGACAGCCAACGTTTTTTGGCCAATGATTCAATTTGCTTGGTATAAAAGTGGATACTCTGTGCCTGATCCAGGTAAATTCAAAAGTGTTAATGAAATTTGTTTTCGTAAGATGAAATTTTGGTTAATTGTGTCAGTTGCGCAAATATAGCTTTTATAAAATGTGCACATTGTAATAAACTTTTGTGTTTAAAACACTTCTTGGAAAAAGTGTGCTTTCATTAAATAATAAGGACCGTAAAAAATTTTAAGAAATAGTTTGAAAAAAAATTTTGTAAAAAATTTTGTTAAAAATATTGTAAATAAAATTATCTGTTGACCTAAACGTATTCCTGATATTCTGAATTAAATGTAACCCTTTAAAAAAATATCATTGAGACGATCGTAAATTAAAAATAAATTGAAATTAGCTAAAAAATATATAAATAATATTTCAAAAATGATGGTTTAGTGAATTTCCTGAAATAAAATGTGAGAAGTGAAAAATCGCATCAAATGCGTAGTTTGGTATTTTTTGAAAAAATAAATAAAATAAGACTGATATGGTAAATAAAATCATTTTAAGATAAAAGTTAATTTCAAAACTATAAAAAAAAGCTTTCAAAATTGAAAAATAATCTTATTTGTCCCAATGTTTATTTTATATTTCTATGAAAAAGATAGTAAAATGAAGTCTCGTCTTTTCAAGCCAAAAAGGACTAATTTAATGCTAAAAATCGAATCGTTGAGGGCTTGGGAAAAAAAAAAAATCAAATATCGAGGATCTGGGACAAGTCGGACTTTTTTTTAGGTAACTTAAACTAAATTTTGCGCCTTGTCCGATGTCGATCGGAGCCGAACACCTGAAGTCCTTCCCTTGTAAGAATGGTCCAATTTTATGTTGGACTTAAATTCAAATTCAAGCGAATAGCTGATCTTTCCTATCCATGCATTGAAAATTCAAGGTACTTACAAGGAGAGGCTACACCCTCCGGAGAACCAAACTCTACCAAACTTTGGGAATTGTTTTCTTGTACCATAAGATGTAAGAAAATATTAATAGTTCCATCGAATGGGCCTTTTTAGTCTCTTCGCTGGCTATGTGTACTTTTAAAAAAACACCACTTTTAGCGTAATATCTAAAAATACACATATTTAGTATTTAGCTCACTCGAAGCCCGTTCAATGGATCATTACCAAATTTTGGCTCATGATTTCTTTTACTTAAACACTCTTGACAAAACTATTAAGATAGCCTAATTAATATTTTTAATTGTTTTCTCTACTATGAGCACTTTATAAAAATAACACTTTTTATACCTTTTTGCTATTATTTTTATACACATTTAAATCAACTTGTTGAAACATTTTTATACTTATCTAATTTCTTTTTATAAAATAAACTATAATAACACTGGCTTGAGCACATTCCTATTAAAAACTTGATCGCATCACAATATAACATTTCCAAACAGCGCTATCTATCTACTACACCCTTGTATCCATAACTATACAAGCAGATAAAAATGATTGTACGCCTCAACACTTTGACATACACAAATCAAAATTGAAACTTCCTTGAATAAAGACCGGGTTATGTTTTCAACTTTCTTGACTCACAGACTCACTAAAGATTATTAGCTTTTGTAACTTTCAATATTTATGATACATGTTTGTAGACTGGCTTGCCGGATTCTTGATTAATAAAAATTATTTAAAGTTTTTGAATGAAATAACTAAAAACACTTATTTTAAACAAAAAACACTTGATCATTTAGCACATTTTTTAACACTATATATTTACCCAACCACCACACTATTTTTGTTTATCTAATTCTAGTTTATATGGTTCTTTAATCACATTTACATCGGTATCTTCACATTAAAACTTCTATGATGACACTCTTACTCTAGCCAGTTAATACGAAAAATTTGAATTTTGTCTAATCCTTTTTTATTCTTGACACCACATACTCTAAATGAACTGAAAAAAATTTTTTTTTTTCACAAAGCAACAATACTTTTTTTTGAATAAAAAAAAGAGTCTCTCTATTTGCCTGATGAAACGTACGTCCACTGAACGTACGTTTGTGGCAGACTTTATTTTCATAATTTTAAAGTGAAAATTTATAGACGTACGTCCAATTTTCCGGACGTACGTTTACTGTACGTCCGTCCGAATTCCGAAACGTACATTCACTGGACGATTTTTTCATATTTTTGATATAAAGAACTTTAAACCTTACAAACAACTCCTAAACGTATGTTCAAAATTAATAATTATGATTTTCAATAAAATCTCATATAACCCTCCTAGACTTACGTGAGCACAGGTTTTCTCCTTGTATCCAGAAACCCATCCCATATAACCCTCCTAGGTCTAAGTGGGCACTAGTTGTTTCCTTAAATCCAATGGCACATCTCAAAAACCCTCCTAAACTTACGTGGGTACTAGTTTTTTCCTTTTATTCAGTAATTCATCCCAAATAACCCTCCCAGGTTTAAGAGAGCACTAGTTTTTTTCTTAAATCCAATGGCACATCTCAAAAACCCTCCTAAACTTACGTGGGTACTAGTTTTCTCCTTTTGTTCAGTAATCCATCCCAAATAACCCTCCTAGGTTTACGTGAGCACTAGTTTTCTTCTGATATCCAATAACCCTTTCTAAATCACCCACCTAGTTTTACATGGGCACTATTTTTCTTCTAAAGAAAAATTAGTTCCCATGTAAATCAAGGAGAGTTATCAGGTGTAAGGTAATAACTGAAATCCTTTGTTAACTTCATAGCGTAATTTGACGAAGGTTCATAGATTTCAGGTAGAATCCAGCGTCCACGTAAACCTAGGAGGGTTATTAGGTAAAAGGTTAGATTTTGCGTAAAAACTAGTGTTCACGTAAACCTAGGAGGGTTATTTATTAGAATTAATTGTTATAAGGTGCAAACAAGTGCCCGCGTGAACCTAGGAGGGTTAATTGGGAGGGGTTAATGGTTATAAGGTTCAAACTAGTGCCCACGTGAGCTTAAGAAGGTTATTTGGGAAGGGTTATTGGATTTAAGGAAAAAACAAGAGCCCTCGTAAACCTAGGAAGGTTATTTGGGATGAGTAATAGTATTTAAGGAAAAAACTAATGCACAAGTAAACCTAGGAGAGTTGTTTGGGAAGGGTTATTGGATTTAAGTAAAAAACTAGTGCTTGCGTAAACCTGAATTTTATTGAAAATCATATTTATCAATTGTAAACATAGGTTTAGAAGTTGTTTGTAAGTTCAAAAATTTTATTTTTTCCAAAATATGAAAATACGTCCAGTAAACGTACGTTTAAAATGCTCCGAACGTACGTCCTCTGAACGTACGTTCACTAGACGTACGTCTAGCAGACGTACGTTTCATCGGGTGAATAGAGAGTCTCTAAAAAAAAACATGCATATTTTTAATAAAAATAAAAAATATACTTATCTGACAGGCTGAATGACCCAAGTTAGTAAAATAAATGGCAATGAGTTGTTTTTTTCCACTTTCATGATATCTTTGCTTTATCTGTTGTCAGCTCAGCTGGTTCCAAAACACAAGTGTCAAGTGCGTTCTGCAACTCCGTAGCTGCGGTTTAGGGTCCAGTCTAAAATGCATACATTTTGAAACAGATACTTTTTACAAGTTAATGACTGGACCTTAAACCGCAGCTACGAAGTTGCAGAACGTACTTGACACTAATAAAGAATTGACACTAAAAAAGGTGAAGTAATGGCAGAGGAATAGCATATAAAAAATATTATAATAGAACCTAGAGTAGGTACATGAGTAAAGGGCTAGTTAACGAAATAGATTTTTACAATGGTAAGAACTAAGACAAATATAACCTTAAGAGTAGTCAGGAGACATCAAAAAAGTATCAACAAGAGTATGTTTAAAGGTATAAATAATTTTATGAACACAAAAGTAGGCAGAAGGGTAGGAGTTTGGAAAATATCTTTAACGAAAATGGTGGCAGAAGGAAAACGAGTTGAATATCGGTGCACAAATGAAATTTATAGATTGTCTGAGTGTCCAGCGTGCTTGTACCTACTATATCATTCTTTGGATACTTGCTTGTCCTTGTACGAAACAGAAGAGGAGCACGAACATAAAAATATTGATTCTACACGAGGCTTATCATCAAAAATTAATGCTTTTGTAAAAGATAAATATGCAGATGGTGTTACAAAGCCAAATGCACTACTAAATCTCATTCGTAAAAATCAGATGATAGAACCTGCGAAAGAAAAAATTGTTGCATTTCTTAGAACAATCCGAAATGATAAAGGCACTTCTTCCGTATTGGCCACAGATCTTAGAGCTTGGTGCAATGAGCGCACTCAAGTTCCGGATGATGAAGATGTACCATACGTGATTGATTTCCACATTTTTGCAAAATCTTTTGATTTAGAAGAACAGGATTTGAAAATAATTTTATCAACGCTGAGATTGTTAGCATTGGCCAGGAAATTCATGAGATTAGTGCACAACAGATGCGACCTACAACCTGATCTACAAAATAGAAAAAAGGTTTACTAATGTATTAATATTTTATTTAAAAAAACGTGGATTTCAATTACAGTTGTATAATGTTCAATAAAACAAATTTCTTGCTTGATTTTTGTTGAGTCTTGCTCTCAATTCTTTTTTCCGTGCGAGATCAATTCTATTGCCGTTTCATACATTTTTTTCCCGTGCAATGTTAATTCTACTCCCGTTCAATATTTTTTTTTTCCCGTTTAATACATTTAACTTCCGTTCAAGTATTTTTTTCCCATGCATTTATTTTCTATCCCGTTTAATCACTTATTTTTCCGTGCAAATGCCTTTTTTCCCGTGAATTTGACCTAAAATTTCCCGTGCGTTTGCTTTTTTTTCCCGTCTTAATAAATCAGGCCCTTTTCTAATCACCCCATGCCCTTTTTTTTACTCAAACCCCCCATTTTTGATATATGTTTCTACCCGCATTGCCAATTTTTGATACAAGTTATCAGCTATGTAACTACAGAAATTTAAAAAGTAACTATGAAACATTAAAAAAATTAACTAATATCCAAAGGTAAAAGAGAGAACCCAAAAAGAATGTCAGCATTTTACTCGTGATGTGATTGGTTAAAGAACAAAATTTAAATTTTGAATTTTTATTTTTAATTTTTGTATTATAATTAATTAAAACATCTAGAGAATAGATTTGATAAAAAAATAATTATGTAATCAAGTGTTCGAAATTATCCGATTAAAATCATGAAAATAATAATTATTAGTATACAAACTGAAACAAAACCAATGAATCTATAACCACAAAAGTTGAAATGAATATGAACTCTGAACGTAGCGCAAAGGTAAAGGGTATATATAACTTATTGTGGGAATGGGTCAAAATATCCTGGCGACAAAATATCCACGACAAAACATCCGCGACAAAATATCCGGTTGACAAAAAATCAAACGACAAAACATCCGGATGACAAAATAACTGCGACTAAACATCCAATGCAAAAATATCTGCGACTAAACATCCAAAATCAAAATATCTGCGACATAATATCTGAAGTCAAAATAACTGTATAATATGGGAGCGGGTCAAAACGTCAGACGACAAAACGTCAGATAATAGACACAAAAATTTTATTTTTTTAATATAACTATAACAAATCTTTATTTCAAACACTTTTATTATTACAACAAATTTAACTTTACATTTTTTTTTACAAACATTCTACAGTATATCATATAATTCAAGTGATCATATACAGTATATCATATAATTCAAGTTCGGGGGGAAATAGTTATTATGAAGTTTCTTTTGATTTTGAACAGTGAATTAATTCAAACGTGAGAAAAAAATTGATTTTTAATAAAACACTAACGGGTTATTTTTTAAAACAATGCGCGCCGTGGGGCCCGAAGGGCCCCCGCAGAGGCGCGCCATAAAATTTAGTTCCAATCAAAATCTAGTTCGAATATTTTAATATAAAATAGTTCGAATTAATTGTCGTGGATATTTTGTCGTTGGACGTTTTGCCGCGGTTGTTTTGTCGGAGATATTTAGTCGTCGGATTTTTTGTCGTCGGATTTTTGGTCGCCCGGATAATTTGTCGCGGATGTTTTGTCGCGGATATTTTGTCGCCTGGATGTTTCGTCGGTAACCCCTTATTGTAGATTAATTTAGATGAAGCTTTGACAAACTTTTTTTTAGATTATAAAATACAATTGCGCGTGCGCTTCGCTTAGAGAGCTTCAAGGTTTGGCAAGAGGGTAGGTACATCGGTAGATTCAAAAGTGAATAAGTGTTTACCTACAAAGGTTTGTACAGGATCGAAAACAATAGTATAAAAGATAATAGTTTCAGGGTTATATGTTGAGAAAAAAAAAAAGAAAAAAAAAGAACAACATACGTTCAATGTTACTGTTGAAATATAGCTAAATATTATAATATTAGAATCGTGTCACCATCTATTGTCTCGACGCCCGACGGTGAACACGAATAATATGTTTATGTGTGAGGGAGAACGCATCACGCAACTACGTCACGCGACGCGACGCGACCAGTCGAGTACTGTACTAGCAGCTGACCGGTGCGGAGCACGATGCTCGCATGCGGATAATTTGTAACCTTACTATTAAATAATAATTAAATACTATTAATCAACCACAAAGTGTTTCACTAATTTGATCTACCTCTACAATTATCCCAACATAGTAGCAGAGAACGTAGTTCAGTGTAAAAAGAAAGTGTGGTTGTTAAAGTGAAAACATGTGCTCCTAAAAAATTTTTTGTTCTACTTCTTCTACAATAGAGGAATAGAATTAATTGAAAATATAGCTGTGATTGATTATAGCTTAGAAGCTAAGTAAGTAAGAGGCATGAAAAGCCTGTAGAAAAAATCCGTGCAAAAGGTTGATGCACAACCCAGCTGAAAAAATCCATATGGAAATCCGTAAGGAAACCCGTACGCGGACCCATAAGGGTTCCTGTAAAGGATCCCATACGGGTTTCCAATACTGATATTTGGTCAGGGTTTCCATACGGGTTTTTTTTTTTTTCTTTTAATTTTATTTTCACACTTTTTTTTATTTATTTAATATTATTATTAGATATTGATATATTATTCTTTATAAGATTTAATTATTAATAATGAAATTATTTTGAATAAAATTATCGAAGAAAAAAATTTTGTTCGACTGAGATTCGAACCCATGACCCCAGGCATCACAGGCAGACACTCTACCACCTGAGCCATTGAGCTAGCATGCATCAAGACCTCAATTAAACTCCTTTAATATACAACTTATTGTCGGTTAAGCCCTTTAATTTAGATGAAGCTTCGACAAAATTTGTTTTAGATTTAGATAATATAATACCATTGCTCGTGTTTGCGCGCTGAGAGAGACTAGTTAAAAATCAAATATAAAACAGTTATTAAAGTAGTTTAATTAAAGTCTTCGAGCAAGCTAGCTCAATGGCTCAATTGGTAGAGTGACTGCCTGCCATGCCTGGGGTCGTGGGATCGAATCTCAGTCGAACAAAATTTTTTTCTTCGATAATTTTATTCACTTAATTTTATTATTAATAATTAAATCTTATAAAGAGTAATATATCAATATCTAATAATAATATTAAATTAAATAAATAAAAAAATAATGTGAAAATAAAATTAAAAGAAAAAAAAAAAAAACCCGTATGGAAACCCGTACGGAAACCCTGACCAAATATCAGTATCGGAAACCCGTATGGGGTCTTTTACGGGAACCCAAACAATCAACATAGAGCTGAGTCAACGGATAACCAGAGCGACGACAACTCTTTTGCAGCATGGTTTTCAGAATTCAATATAAACAAGATAAATGAGGTAAAGGTAAACAATTGTGATAATCTTAATGATAATTATAATAAATTAAATTGGTTGTTAGATAGTGGTTGTAATCATCATGTTGTAAATTCTGATAAATATTTTAGTCATTCTGTAAATTTAGATAACCCGATCCAAGTAAACTTTCCAAATGGTGATTGTATTAAAGCAACAAAGAAAGGTAATATGAAAGTTTATTTTGAAAGCTGTTATGGTAAAAAATTAATTGAATTAAAAAATGTATTTTATGTGAAAGGTATTAAAAAAAATTTGTTAAGTTATCAAATTGCTAAAAATTCGATTCTTTATTCTAGTGATGATTATATTGAAATATATACTAAAAAACAACAATTAATTACAGTTGCATATGCTATTAATGATCTTTACTATTTAGAGAGTTTTATAAAGAATGAATTTATTAATGAAGGCATTCACACTAATGCAGTAAAATTAACTCAAAAGGAAAAATGGCATAGAGCCTTAGGGCATGTAAATTTCAATTATTTAAATAAATTAGTAAATTTTAAATTATTAGATGGGTTACCAGAAAATTTAGAAAAAATTGATATGAAATGTGCTAATTGCATAAAAAGTAAAATGGCAAATGTTCCTTTCGAAAATGATGCAACAAGTTTCTCTGAAATTCTTGAATTAATCCATACAGATTTGAATGGACCTCATAAAACTTTAGGTTATAATGGGGAGAAATATTTTTTAACATTTGTTGATGATTACAGTAAGTGTACCAAAATTTTTTGTATAAAGAGTTAGTCAGAGACTATTTATTGCTTTATAGAATATGTCAATCTTCTTGAAAATCAGCTGAATAAAAAAATTAAAAAATTTAAATGTTATAATGGCAAAGAATATTTAAATAAAGAAATTTTTAATTTTATTAAATATAAAGGGATTAAATTAATAACTTGTCCACCCTACGTCCACGAATTGAATGGAGTAGCGGAAAGGTACAATAGATCTGCAATGGATATTGGTAGATGTTTAATGAGAGAAGCTAAAATAAATTTGAGATATTGGCCAGAAATTTTTAATACAGTTGCTTATTTAAAGAATCGAACATTGGCCAACACTATTGAAAACAAATCACCTTATCAGATATTTTTTGGGAAAAGGCCTAATGTTAAACATTTGAAAATTTATGGGAGTAGAGTATTTGTGAGAACTCCGGAAGTTTAAAAAAAAAATAAGTGGTAAGATAAAAGCCAATTAGGAGTTTTAGTGGGGTATAATGATAATTGTTATAGAGTTTTGATTAAAGGCAGAATTATAAATGCCAGACATGTACAAGTTATTGAAGATAGGACAGAATTAATTTGTTTGGAAAGAAAGGATGATAATGTTGATGAGAATTTAAATTCTAGAGGAAATTTTATAAATTTTGATTTAGAGAGTGAAAATAATCATAATGAAAGTAATGATAGCGAAATTGAAATTGAAAATGGTAACGGGAATGAAATTAATAATGAAAATAGAATTGAAATTGATGAAAACAGTGAAATATATAAGAACGAAAGTAGACAAAGTCCGAATGAAATTAAAGATAAACAAAATGAAAATTTAATGACAGTTAGGAAATCAAATCGTAAAAAAAATCCTATTGAAAGATATGGAAATCCTGTAACTAATTTTATATATGTAAATTATGTAGATGCGAATGTACCTAGTACAGTTGAGGAGGCGTTGAACTCCATAGAATCTTTAGAATGGCAAAAAGCTATGGAAAATGAAATAAAAAGATTGAATAAAAATGAAACTTGGACTATTATAAAAAAGCCGAAAGATAAGAAAATTATTGATGTGAAATGGATTTTCACGAAGAAAAATAATAATATATATAAAGCGCGTTTAGTTTCTAGAGGCTTTCAACAGAAAGATTAAATTGAGAATGTTTATTCGTCAGTAGGCAAAATGCAATCCTTGGAAATTTTGTTAAGTTATTCTTGCGCTAATAATTTATTTATTGATCAGATGGATGTAGAAACAGCCTTTCTAAATGGCAATGTAAAGTTGGAAGTTTATATTCGCGAACCACAAGATTTTGAGACGGGGAAAGATAGAGCATGCAAACTGAAAAAGGCACTTTATGGTCTTAGAGAAAGTTCTAGAGTTTGGTACGATTGTTTTAATGATTATGTTGAAAAACTGAATTTTACTAGAAGTAATTATGATCAATGCTTGTATGTAAACAAAACTGGGAAAGATCCTATATATATATATTAGTTTTTGTTGATGATTTGTTAATATATTGTAAAGATAAATCTAAAATCGAGTATATTAAATCGAAACTAATGAATAAATTTATTATGAAAGACATGGGTAAAATCAGTAATTATATAGGGATTGATGTGAATTATAATGATGAGAGAAATTTAATGACATTGAGTCAAACAAATTATATAGAATCTTTGTCTGTAAAATACAGGTTAGAAAATGCAAAATTATACGATACTCCTATGGAGAATAATCTTCAGCTAGAGCAAGCTTCTGAAATCGACGAAAGAATAAAATATAGAAAGTTGATTGGTGAATTATTGTATGTTAGCTCAGGTACAAGACCGAATATTTCTTTTGCCGTAAATTATCTTAGTCGATTCCAGAAGTGCTACAATGAAACACATTTTAAATACGCTATGAGAATTTTTAAATATCTTATTAAAACTAAAAATTTAAAATTAACTTACACCTATGAAGAAAAAATGCAAACTTAGATTGTATGGTAGATTCAGACTATGCAGGCGACTATGCAGTTCGATTCTTTAAATAAGCAACTGTATTCAAAATTTCTGGCCAATATCTCAAATTTATTTTAGCTTCTCACATTAAACATCTACCAATATCCATTGCAGATCTATTGTACCTTTCCGCTACTCCATTCAATTCGTGGACATAGGGTGGACAAGTTATTAATTTAATCCCTTTATATTTAATAAAATTAAAAATTTCTTTATTTAAATATTCTTTGCCATTATCACATTTAAATTTGTTAATTTTTTTATTCAGCTGATTTTCAACAAGATTGACACATTCTATAAAGCAACGAATAGTCTCTGACTTACTCTTCATACAAAAAAATTTGGGACATTTACTGTAATCATCAACAAATGTTAAAAAATATTTCTCCCCATTATAACCTAAAGTTTTATGGGGTCCATTCAAATCTGTATGGATTAATTCAAGAATTTAAGAGGAACTTGTTGCATCATTTTCGAAAGGAACATTTGCCATTTTACTTTTTATGCAATTAGCACATTTCATAAAGAAACTTTGGATGCTTTGCAAGTTTTAAAAAGAGCCGTTCAACAGGGAGGAACCGATTTCGAAAAACATTATGAATATGAATAGTTTATTTCTGAAATTTTTGAAAATAATAAAAAACAAACAATACTGAATGAACATTATTGTTCGTTTAAAAGCAACCACTGGCCTGCTACCATGTTTAGACTTTCATATCAGAGGATTAAGAATTCCTAAATCGTTATATTTATTAATATTATTATTTTAATAATCAATTAATCTAGTTTAGTTTACAAGTTAATAACGTGCGTCTCGAAGCACGTGGTGTCTCTTATGGACGACTCTTATCAACTGCGCAAGCAACTCCATTCACGCATGTGTGGCTCACGCATACTCGTACTACACACGACTCACATATATACATGCCGCTCTCCCGTTGAAGTGGATATTTACCTTATTCCTCAACTGTTCTAATTGATATATTTTTCGTTATTGTGCAAGGGTAGTCACAAGCGTGGGTACGAAGGTAAGCACGGGGATATGAGCAATGGTCAGCATGAGAGTGGGTTCAGTGGTAGTCACAATGTGCAAGGGTAAACACACAAGCAGGAACATAGATAAGAACAGAAGTTGGCATCAAAGTAGGAAGAGGAGTAAAAACAATGATAGGTAAAAAGGTAGGCACAGAGGTAGCCATAAGGGAAGGTACGAGGGTAGGTACAACAATTGGTACAAAGTTAGTCATATGGGTAGACACATGGGTAACCATGAGGGTAGGTGAAATTTTAGCATAAAGGTAGAAGCAGATGTAGGAACAAGGGTTGGTGCATGGGTAAGAACCTAGTTAGAAAAAGAGATACTTAGATGGACAGAAATCAGGGCAGGTACAGGAGTAGACGAAAGTGTTGGCATGAGCTTAATTACAGATGTAGTCACTGGTAAATTCAGGGTTTTTAATTTAATTTGAAAAAAAAAAAAAAAATAGGAAAAGTATAAGCACAAGAGTAAACATAGATGTAGTAACAAAGGGAAATGTATTGGTATGGTCCATTTTTTATTCCAAAAAAACGCATTCTTTGTTTAGCATACGCAATGGAAAAGTTTCTTGTTTAAAAATTTCTGATTAATATAACCCACAATAAGGCCCCGGGCCCAAATTTTTTGCATTTGTTACACAAAAAATGCGTTTTTTTGGAGTTAATACGGGTGAAAGAGAAACTGGCCCTACACAACCTTCATAAGGCACGAAAAATTTTTTTAAAAACACCTGAAAATCGTAAAATTTTCCAGTCTTTCCGAATCTGGCCTAAAAAATGGGGGTTCCCATTTAAAAAACTGAAGTTTATTTCCGTAAGTCCCAAAATAAGGCCTTGAGCCCAAATTTTTTGGGCCCAGTTAATCAAAAATTTTTAAACAAGAAACATTCACAATGCATGTGCTATACAAAAAATTCATTTTTTTGAAATTACTACGCTGGTCCGCTACTTTTTATACACCCTGTATATAAATAAACACAGAGATAATTAAGGTAGAAGGTTGCAGTGATCTCAAAAGTGGCAGTTTTTTTCGCCCACTTTAGGACTTTTGGCTGGGAAAATCTGAAAAAATTCCTGCAACTGCCACAAACTCTTAGAGGAAACCAGACCTTATAAAAAACATTATTTATGAGTCCCCAAGTTTGTTAATTTAAAAAAAAAATTTTCAATTCAAATGGGGTTTTAAAGAGCAATGAATTGAATATCAAATTCACAAAACAGCTTAAACTAATAGTAATTTTTGATAAAATGGCGGTGGTTTAAAAAAATTATATTTTTCTAAAAATTGATCATTTCACCATATAACTTTGACATTGCATATCTTGAAATAAATATTTTTTTTTGGAAAAATATTAATGTAGGTCTCTTTTTATACATCTTAAAAAGTAACATTCTTCATTTTGAAATGAAATCTGTCATATTAACTGCTACTATTATAGTACAATTCAATTTGTCTTATAATTCATAAAATTTTCATCTCAAATCTCTAATAATTTTGATTAAACATATGTTTTAGTTCGAAGGACGTCTCAAGATACTCGATCACCATCTCCCAGTAAGTCAGGTTCAATTCATAGTCCAATTTCTCCAGGAGATAGCAGTGGTTTTAGTAGCCGACGCTCGAGTCAAGAGGGCTTTCACTTAGATGAATTATCAACAGTTCAGCAGCAACTTGCAGAAATGAATAATCGCTATAGTCTTCTTGGAATAAGGCTAACTGATCGTCAAACTGAGCTTCATAATATTTACGAAGAACTTAAAAAATATTTAGAAAATATAAAAATGCTTTCACAGTTTCTTGATAAGGTATTCATTTAAAAATTTTCAGTCGTAATACCCCTAGTGCTTCAAAATTGTCGATAATTTTCGACTGTGTTTTGTTGCCCAGCAACGAGGGGGGCAAGTTTGGTAGGTTAAGAGTGATTTTTTTCAAACTTGCCCCGCGAGTTGCTGTGCAAAAAAACTAGAGGAAAATTTCAACCCATAGAAATTTTGTACTTTACATTTTTGCGATTATAGTTCTATTACTATTTGTTTATAGTTCTATTACTATGAATATACCTATGAATACTCATATCTAGGTATACACCGCAGTGACTCGGGTTTAACCCAAAAGTTGAGTCGAATATGTCTAAAAATTCGAGTTGCTATGCGACTCGAAACATTCGAATTGGTAATAACCGAAAAATTATCGAAATAATTTTACCCACACCCCTCCGCCAAATGTCAAATGCGGCATTCCTATTGGTTGAAATTCAGCTCGGGAAAAAAATCATGTTTTCACTCAGCTTATTAAACTCAATCAAAGTTCATATAAATTTTCAATGTTTTTGATATATACTCAGCTATTTAGTCACCCTGACTTTTGAGTTTGTTTATCGGATGATCATAACTTTATTTATTAAAGTTATGATTTAAAAATCATGCGATTTAAATTATTACAAAGGTCGTAGTTTGAATGTGGAGAGCACAATTATTTATTTTTAACTTTCCTTCCATTTGAGAGCAGCAGAAAAAAGATTTTTTTTTTTTAATATTATCATCTTATAACAAAAGATGAATTTTTAAAAACAAAAATGGAGAAAGAAATAAATTCGACTCCACAACCAGGCTTTGAACCTGGGATCTCCCTATTGCCGGTTGGATGCTTTACCAACTAATCTGTCCGTGGAACCACAGGTCAAATACTAGTCTAGAAGCGAAATTCTTTCTCTCTCAGTATTTCTACTCCATTGTAACGAAAAATAGATAAATTCGATTGAAAAAAAAGGTTTTTTTCCACGGGAGAATCTCGCAATATGGATTGATTCACGTATCAGATTTAGGAATACTAGTTATTATATAGAGTGATCCCAAATTTTGTAATAGAGGCTTTTGCTCTCACAATAATCTTTCTTTTCGGAGTACTTTTTCGTTGATCTGTAACTTTATGTAAAAAAATACTACATTCAAAGTCTTATGTTAAACCAAAGTTAAAATTTACTTATGAACTTAGTCTTACATTGTAAGCTTTTTTCTACTTCTAAATTTTAAAACTGTACTATACAGGGTGCATCTCAACGATCGCATGTGAGCTATACCACGAGAAAGAGCAGAAAAAATTGTACTAGGATATATAAAAAAAAATTATCGTAGGAGAATTGATTAGCTAGAAATTAAACATTTAAGTTAACCAATCAGAGCAAAGCAATGCAAAATGACGGCGGGTACTACTTCTTATGCATCTAAGATGCATAATTGAAGGTGGGAGCCAGAAATAAGCCTAAACATGTGTAGAGCATGTGTTTTTTCCTTAAAAATAGTATATTATTCCCGCAGGCGAGATGGTTCGATTTGGCCTCCGAGAGGTTTGCGACCCGAGCCAAAGGCGAGGGTTGCAACGAGGAGGCTAGATCGAACCCTCGAGTCTAAGGGAAATATATTATTTTTCGTGCTTCTAACCGAACACAAGGGGTGAAGTTCCGATTTTGAGGTTAGAGAGACGAAAAATTGTTTTTAAACATAGGGAACCATTGAATTTTTTTTGAAAGTTTTTTTCTCCGCGTTAACATAAGCCATGCAAACTTTGAACCACAATTATAGCTTTAAAATTGACTGAGTTATGATATCAAAATAATTTAAATTGAATGTACAGATCCTTTTTATGTTATCTTTAACTCGGTCAATTTTTAAGTCACAACCACGCTTCAAATTTCTTTGAAATCATAATTATACGACGAATACAATAAGCTCGATAAAAGTTGAATTTTATCAATATTAAAGAAAAAAAATTTCCACTGAAAAATTGTAAAAAAATGGGAGCCCCTATTAAGCTTTCACCTTGGCACAGGTAAAGCCCGACAGTCGACCCATTTGCAGGTTTAAGTAAACTGTTGCAAGGAAGAAGGGCTGGGGCCTGGGAGTCCAGCCGGGGTCCCATTTTTTTACAAATTTTCAGTGGAAAAATTTTTTTTGTTGTAATATTGATAAAATTTAACTTTTATCGAGCTTATTGTATTCGTCGTAAAATTACGATTTCAAAGAAATTTGAAGAGTGGTCGTAACTTAAAAATTGACCGAGTTAGAGGTAACATAAAAAGGATCTGCACATTTAATTTAAATTATTTTGATATCATAATTCAGTCAATTTTAAAGCTAGAATTGTGGTTCAAAGTTGTCACAGTGCTCGATTTATTCTCTGACAACGAATCTCGCCGGCTTCGAGAACACCTCCGTTGTCCGTCGAACACTCGTAGACCACGGGATGTGTCTCGTGCACTTCTTACTTAACTCCTAAAAATGAAGCTGAAGCAACTCTTTCTTTTAAGAATGTTAACTATGCAGAGTGGGTACCAATGACTATTTATAGTGGTATAGAATGTCTACTTAAAAAAATAGAAGTGCATCCTGAATCAGTTAGCGGAAAGTCCGTCAAAATTCAAGAACATCAAGCACATAGTATTGGATTTTACGTGAAAAATCGTTTTAGCAATGAGCTGAATGGTTACAGAAGTTATCGACAAGAAGAAGAAAATCAAGAGACTCCTACTGAATGGTTTGTAAGATCGTTGGAAGAACTGTGTCCAAAGATTCAAAAAGTATTCTCTACGAATGAGGCTTTGATGCTTACATCTCGCGATAAAGAAAACTTTAGGAGAGCACAAAAATGTCATATGTGTAAAAAACCTTTTACTAAAGATTGTATCAAGGTTAGAGATCACTGTCACTTCACTTCAAAGTAAGAAAAAAAAAAAAAAAAAAAAAAAAAAAAAAAATTATTATTTACATTAAAATGTTTAATTTAATTGCAGGTACCACGGAGCTGCTCACCAAGTTTGCAACCTTTTCTACAGAAACGCTAGATATATTCCAATAATACTACATAACCTTTCAAATTCTGATTCGCACTTTCTCATCAAAGAAATTGCAAATGACGAAATTTTAAAAGGAAACGTTCGAATCATAGCACAGAATGGAGAACGTTATATCTCTTTCACCAAATATGTTCAAGGAATGAATTTGAGTTTTAGATTCATTGATTTATTTAGATTTATGCCCTTGTCATTAGAAAAATTAGCTGGGATTGCAAAAAACTTTGAAATATTGGATGAAGAGTATGCCAAAGATGGTTTTACAGATACTGAACTTTTGAAAAAAAAAAAGGAGTCTTCCCTTATGAGTACATACAAAGTTTTGAACAGCTACGAGAGAATAAATTACCAGCTCCGTCAGAGTTCGCAAGTACTTTGACAAATAGTCAAATAAGCAATGATGATTATGAACATGCTACAAAAGTATGGGGTATGTATAACAAAGACAAGACTTTAGGCGGTTATTCAGATGTATATTTAAAAACAGATGTCTTGTTGCTTGCGTGTATATTTGAAAACTTTAGATCGACATGTATGAAATATTATAAATTAGATGCAGCTCATTTTTTAACGACAACCTCGTTGACTTGGAACGCGATGCTAAAACATACAGAAGTTGAACTAGAACTTCTTCAAGACATTGATATGTTAATGTTTATTGAGAGAGGTAAAAAGATCTTTAATTTTTTTTTTTTTTTTTTTTTTTTTTTTAATAAACTTGAATAAAATACATTTTTACCGTAGGTATTCGAGGAGGAGTGAGTCAATGTTCAAACAGATACTCTAAGGCTAACAATATTTACATGGGAAAAGAAAATTATAACCCCAATGAAGACGATAAATACATAATTTTTCTAGATATAAATAATTTATATGGTAAAAATGATTATTATTGCATTGTTTTTACTGTTATTAACTTATTTTTCGTTTCTAGGATGGGCTATGACACAACCGCTTCCTTATAAAAACTTTGAGTGGGTAAAAAACCCTGAGGAAATTGATCTAGATGACTATCCTGACGAATTCAATTTAGAAGAATGTCCCGATGAGAGCAGTATTGGTCTCATTCTTGAAGTTGATTTAGAATGTCCTAATAATGAAAGGTATCACGATGATCACAAAGATCTACCGTTCTGTCCAGAACATGGATCAGCTCCAGGGTCCACGCAAAAGAGATCAATGACACAATTAACAGACAAGAATCGATACGTTATACACTATAGAGCATTGAAGCAAGCAATAAAAAATGGAATGATACTCAAAAAAATACATAGAGCTTTAAAATTTGAACAAAAAGCATGGCTTAAAAAGTATGTAGATTATAACACAGCTATGAGAAAAGCAGCTACCACAGAGTTTGATATTCTCTTTTTCAAATTAATGATTAATGCAGTCTATGGTTCGTAGTAAAATTATTATAACTATTGATAATATTTCATGTCAAACTGTAACTATTATTTTCTAGGAAAGACCATGGAAAACAAACGAAACCATGAGGAAATTAAAATGGGTAATAAATGGGATGGACGTTATGGTGTTGGTGCTATGCTTTCAAATGCTGCATTCAAACGCTGCACAATTTTTTTTGATAAGCTGGTAGCAGTTCACATGAGGAAGTTAGACATTTACATGGATAAACCTATATACGTAGGTCTATCTGTTTTAGACCTCTCTAAAATCAAGTTATATGATTTTCACTATGAATTCATGAAGAAAAATCTAAAAGATCAGGCCAAATTATTGTACATAGACACAGACAGCCTTCTGTATGAAGTAAAAAACGTTAACATATGTGATGTTGTAAGAAAAAATCCTAAAGAGTTTGATACGAGTAGCTATTCGATAGACAATGAATTTGGAATCGTTCCGGGCAACAAAAAAGTATTAGGTATCATGAAAGACGAATGCGGAGGTAAAATCATTACTGAATTCATAGGGATTCGCAGTAAACTTTATAATATTCAAGTTCAAGGGGTTAAACCTATTATGAAAGCCAAAGGTATTAAAAGTTGTCTTTTAAAGTCATGCTTCGTAAGTGAAGAAGTTAGAAAGTCAGTCATTGTTCCTGAAGACTTTAAAAAGTGTCTCATCGATAAAACAATTAAAAATGTTGTTCAGTGTAATATCTGTTCTAGATATCATATTTCAAAAACTAAAAAGGTTAACAAGATTGCATTAGATCCAGCTGACGAGAAACGATACTTGATCCCAGGACGTACCGATACTCTACCATGGGGTCACTATAAGGCAATCGATAAAGAAAAATTTAATGAACTAGACGAAGAAGACTTGGATTTATTGGGTACTATTGTAAATATAGATAATGATAGTCTTCTCCTCACTCTTTCTGAGAAAGAGGTGGTGGGAGAAACGTTTGAAATACAACCACATCACCCAGCAGAACTCATTCATCAGTGTCACACTCAGCCAAGACATCTCAAACGAAACTTAAACTTGTTGGAAGCGTCTACAGCAAAAAAATTTAAAGGTACTTTTTATTTTTAATTTTCTCATCATTATTTCAATATCACAAAATACTTTTTTGAAATATTTATTAATGAAAAAAAAAAAAAAAATTCTGTTCTATTGTTCTAGATGGATCTAACAAAACTCAATGAAGCAGGTTGCCGAGACGAAGCAACAAGCATCAAAGACTTAGATGTAACTCGCTCTTATATGGTTGTAGAGCTTAGAAACGTGGAAACTCAAAGATATGGACAGAAAATTGTGTCTGAGTTGGATGGTGAGTTGTTTATATTCCTCCCAACCAATGTTTGCAAATACTTACAAAAAAACTTAACTGAATACATACAGCTCCAAGAAGCTGCAAATAAACTCAAGTTAATAGTTAAACCACTTGGTGGTTTTAAATTTAAATTTGAAATTGTATAGAATCAATAGACTAACTAGAAAAAATGTATACTCATTAAACCACTTGATAGTTTTGAAATTAATATTAATATTGAAATTATATAGAATCAATAGTTTAACTAGAAAAATGTATACTCGTCATAAAAATGTGATTATGTTAAAAAAAAAAAAAAGTTTTAAAATAAATTGAAAATTATCTAAATATTGTGTTTTCATTTCAAATTCCTTACTCAACTGCAACTAAATAATGAAATCTAATTCTTGATCATTTACTTATTTATTTAACAATTTTAATTGAATATTTTTATCTAATTTTAGGATTATAAAATAATGAAGCAATTTTTTATTTTCTAATCATTTATTTAATACAAATTTCTTTTTTACAAATTAAATAAAATACATTTTTTATTAATACACATGTTTAAAATCACTTAATTTTTTTACAATAACTTTTGTTTTTGATTTCAAGTAATTTCTTTTCTAAAATTGAGTTAATAATTAATCCAACTCTTTTGATTCTAAAACAAAAACGTTCTCTATCACGAGCTGCTGGCTCCCACTCTCCTTGACTTGCCTTCTTGTGAGCATAAGACCAGTGATATATCGTACGTATTTGAGGATCTTCCTCAAATCGTACTTTTTTTTTAATTTTTTCATTACTGTACATAATGACTTTCGTTGAGAAGGTCTAACGATGAAATGAATATACATACAATGATGGATTCAAGTTTTATAAAATTTTCTTGTCAATCCAACTGTTGTGAGAACTGTCAAATCCTAACCACTTAACGTATGCCTGCTTACCACGTCTTCTTAATACTTTTTCCACCAGATATACGTCAGAATACTTCACTTTTTGTAGTTCATGTTCATAGAATCCACCTTTGATTGGTTGGTCTTGATAATCTTTGAGATAATACATCACTGGATCGTATGTACCTACACGTTCTATAGAAAATATCTCTGTTGACCAATTGGGTATATATCCTTTTTCAAAAATTTGTTTGGCTTTACTGATTCGTACCTTATCGTTTACTTTAAACTTTTGTTTCTCTACTTTAACTCGACGTAGATGTGAAAATTTTTTCAATACTTCAGTCTCATTTTCTTTTCTAACATCGATAGGTTTCATACCTATTGTTCGATGGTTGATGTTATTGCAATTCTTAACAAGTTCACTTAACATGTTCAACCATTTATAGTTACCATTCAAACTAAATTTAATCCACATTTTTCTTTTGAGGGTACGATTGAATCGTTCAACGATAGAAGCTTTGAGATTAGAATAAGTAGAATATAAATGAATACCATATTTTTTCATGAGTTTCTCAAAGTATGAATTATAAAATTCTTTACCCTGGTCTGTATGCAGATTTTTAGGCACATGCCCTTGTTTTAATATAGATTCCATAGCTTCTGTGACATCTTCACCATTTTTA
Organism: Encarsia formosa; assembly: GCA_038277355.1. Taxonomy (NCBI): domain Eukaryota; kingdom Metazoa; phylum Arthropoda; class Insecta; order Hymenoptera; family Aphelinidae; genus Encarsia; species Encarsia formosa. The sequence goes on along the minus strand of CM076187.1, from coordinate 51,873,826 downwards.
CGTTTTATAGGAACGGCCCAAGAATATTTTGAAAATACATCTATGAAAGTCAACATATATCTATAACCTTTATTTTCACGAGCATAAGGTATCATTTCAACGAGATCCGCTTGCCAGGTTTCATCATATCCTCTAACATCAAATTTTCGACGTGTATAATTACGACGTGCAGGTTTATGAAGTTCTTCAACGATTCTTTTTCGTTCCATCTTTGATTGCTAGTGAAATTTCATATTACTTTTGAGCAAGTTTTTCAATCTCAGTTTGAAAACTCTTCAATATTTTTTCTGCAATTGAATTTTCTAGCTCTTGTGACAGCCTAAGAATCAAAGCTTCCAAATTGTTTGTTAAATCTTCTGTTATTTGGATATTATTATCTATCATTCGCTTCTTTAAAATATGTAAATTTACTGCATCGTATTCGTTTGATGAATCAGCAAGATTACAAAGTCTTTTTCTACCGATATCATACTGACCATCTTGGGTAAGTTTATAACCAATACCAGGTGGACCTCGTGGAGCTGTCACTGTAGCTGATTTTGTATCACTTCGTCCGAACACGTCAACACTCATTATGATACTGATAGAAAACATAAGAATTAGAATCTAATATATCCAGCCTCTTGAAGTTCCTCAATGATAGCTAAAATTTCATTGTCATGATTATTGTTGCCAGCATTTCTTTCTGCTACAAGTAAACGAAGTCGATCTACTAATTCATTTGGGTCATCCCAAAATTTATTATCAATGGCTGAGTGTCTATTGGCAACCTTGAATGATGATGAAGTTTTCCTATCAACAGTGTTCAACTTTGATAAAATAGCACTACCTTTTGGATTAAACATAGGAGCAATGATATCATTGTATTTAGCACTGTTTGAATGATATCGCATGTCTCCTTTTTTATTCAAATGTGCTCCCGATTCTTCTAATATTTTTTATAATTGGCTTTATCACTCTTTGTTACAGAATCAATAGGTGGACGTTTGAGAACAATCAATTCAGTTAGTCCAACCGTCCTTGGATATTTTTTATCACCAACAACAATATTATTATTTGTGAATGAAATTGGTAATTTACCTAGTTGAAAGTTACCATTAGAGTTAACTCTTACTCCATAGATTTTATCCGTTGTAGTATCTTTTTTTTTAATAAGTCGAGTGTAATCATCATCGACAACAACAGAAGCGCTAACGTTTGGTTCAATTTGTTGTTCTTTAATAGATTCATCTAAACTTGATTTAGAAAAATTCATTAGTTCATTCTCACCAAATTTAAATGAATTCTTTACTGGAGTACTATGATTAAATGAAGGAAGATTAAATTTAGAACCATTTGCATCAAGTATTGGAAAATTAAAATCTAATTTTGGTTTTTCAGATACACTTTTGGGTTGATAAATTTCACTTTCATTTTTAAATAAAATATTTTGTTGAGTATCACTTTTGAGTGTTGGTTTTTTTATGATATTAGACGCAATTTTTTGAAGAGGATCAACAATTGGTTGAAAAGTCTTTTTTAACACATCTTCATCAGCTTTTTGATATTTTATCAATTTGTATTTTTTTTAATAGAATCTCTTGCTTTTACAAGCTTATGAAGAATATCTTTTTGTTTCTGTAACTCTTTCATGTTAACACTTTGATGTATAAATGATGACTGAATAGACGTATTGAAAGTTTTATGTATTTATTAAAAAACAGTCAAATCCTTTTCTATATTGACCATCATTAATGGGATCATCTTTGATTATGACTAAAAAACCATATTTACTATCATTCTAGCACGTTGAGCACAGATCCTTGAATTGATTATAAGCCATATCAGTATTGACATGATCATCGTAAATATGTTTTAAATTTAGTTCATCTTGTCGAAAAACTACTAACACATTTACATCATCTCGAACTAAATGTTTAGGTATACGAGTATATGATTGCCATAAATAGAAACAATCAACATTTTTATGTCTACCCATGCAAAAGAAAGCTCTTACATTATCTTGTTTTTCAGTTGCTATATCATCGAATATCATCATAGAATTTGAAAGAGTGTCGTTTGGAGCGTAAACTTCATCGTGCTTACTGAAAGGAAAAAACTGTACACCTTTTAATGGTTCTAATAATTTTTTCAAATACACATACTTTGGTTGATTAAGAGACTTTGAGTATAGGTATATATTTTCAAACCGAACACCATTAGGCTCAGTAATTAGAGACATTAAGGTATTTGTTTTTCCACAGTTTTTTGATGGTCCGCAAAAAACGGCTCGTATACTGTCTGGAAGTAAATTACCGTGTCGTTTGATTTTTTTATTTTGTTCCATTACAGAATCAAAATTATTTATAGGTAACTTGGAACTTTGCTCTTTAAAATTAATGTTGATTTGTTGTAGACTAATCAATGACTGAACAATTAAGGTATAAATATATCACTTTTATACAAAATTAATTCAGTGCTAATAGAATCTCCTTCGAGTGATGATCATTCACGGTAAAGGATTGGTAAACGATTTGATCAACAAACTACCTTTCGAAGCTCATATTCCAGGATATCAATACTGTGGACCAGGAACAAATTTAAAAAAGCGACTTGCCAGAGGAGACACGGGTATTAACCCATTGGACGCTGCTTGCAAGGAGCACGACATTGTTTATTCACAAAATTCAAATAACATTGAGCCTCGAAACTCAGCAGATCGAGTTCTTGCAGATAAAGCTTAGAGACGAGTTTTAGCCAAAGACGCTAGTTTGAGTGAAAAGGCAACTGCTTACGCTGTTGCTAATATGATGAAGATAAAAAATAAATTAGGAATGGGTGTTTCATTCAATAAAATAGTAAAAGCTGCATCAGTGGCAAAGTCGAAGGATAAAAGAGCTTCGGTTTTGATCCGCCAGGCTTTGAAAAAAGCTCGAAAGACTGTAAAAGGTGTTGGTGGGAAAAAAAAAGTTAAGTTTCCTCGAATTCTTTCTATTCCAAAAAATAAAATTGGTGGGTGGTTAATACCTTTGTTTGCTGGATTAAATGCGACAGGTGCACTGGCAGGTGGTGCAGCTGGTGTAACAAAAGCTGTCAATGATTATCATTCAGCTAAAAAACAGTTGGATGAGGCACGAAGACATAATAAAAAAATGGAGGCTATAGCTCTCGGTAAAGGAATGTGTCTTAAAAACTATAAATCAGGTTATGGTTTGTATCTTAAACATCAACAAACAGGTTATGGACTAAAACGTAAGAATTTGAAAAAAAAAAATCTCCATAGAAAATTTGAAATTGCCAAAAAGGGCACTAGCAGACTGGGATATCATTCAATATGCTAAAAAGTTAAAAATTCCTTATTTTAGAGGAGTATTCATGCGAGATTCCTTACCATCTACAGGACCTCTCATAAACGAGTCTGCTGTTTTAAATCTTGATGATTCCAAAGGATCAGGAACTCATTGGGTTGCATACAAAAAGCGAGGAGATAACGTCGTTTATTTCGATAGTTTTGGTGACCTACAACCACCAATAGATCTCATGCTATATTTAAGAGCATCAAACATCAAGTATAATTATGATATATATCAAGATTTTGGCTCATACAACTGTGGTCACTTGTGTTTAAAATTTCTTTCTGAAACTATATAAGCTTAGTTTCAAGTTCATTAGTTTCATTGTTATTCCAACTGTCATGGATGGAACTTTGTCATTAATACTCAGTGGCAATTCATCAGTTTTAACATCTCGATATTTTCCACCAATTCAATTATCTCCTGATAAAAATTATTCTCTAGGATTGGTTGAGTTTTTAACTTACAATTCTATTCCAAATATCGATACAGATAAAAACAAATTTTATATCGGTAATATTGAAATTACTATTCCTATTGGAGCATACGACATTGTCGACATAGAAAAATTTTTGCAAAAAGAACTCGCTCCGAAAGGAATAACTTTGAGTTTGAAACCAAATAATAATACATTACAGGCTGTTATAAAGTCAAGTGAATCCATCGACTTTACAAAGAGTGACTCCATAGGTTTATGGTTAGGATTTTCTTCGAAAATTCTCGAAAAAAACATTAAGCACGAATCAGACTTACCTGTAAGTATTCTTAAAGTACAATCTGTTAGAATAGAGTGTAACATTGTCGGAGGATCATATTTAAACGTTCAAAAAGTTCATACTATTCATCAGTTTTTCCCTAGATTGAATCCTGGTTTCAAAATTATTGAAGTACCTGTGAAAATTATTTATCTTCCCATTACAGTAAAAAGTATTGATTACTTAGAACTACGTGTAGTTGATCAAGACGGAAATTTGGTCAATTTTCAGGACGAAGAAATAACTATTAGAATTCATGTTAAATCTTTGTAATGGGTATTGTTTATGATTCAAAGAAAAAATATATAAACAAATCAACATGGAAATCGTCAATCAGTCAACATCGAAAACTCAAAGTGTTAACACAAAAAAACCCCAGTTTTCTCAAAAGGATAGGATTAAAAGTCATTCGTGGTGGTGTTGCTTAATTTTTTGTTGCAATGGCCGAAATTCTAAGTATTCAATCTCCGATCGTCTTCGACAATTCCGTAAAAAATTATGAGTTTCATACTCATCAGCCTTATACAATCTCCGAGTATAAAAATACCGATGAGATTCGAATATCCATTCAACATCAGGACCTGTGTGTTCTTCCTTCGCAAAGCTTATTGCATATTAGTGGTAAAATTACTGCTGAAGATAGTACTCGTTTAAGCAATATATATATATTAATCCATTGACATGAGTTTTAGAACATGGGAACTTTATGAGTATCCCCAGCTTCTAAATTCTAATCGTCATGTTTGGACGGTTAAAACTTCTAATCAGTTAGAGAAACCTAGATTTATTATTTTAAGTTTTCAAACTAATCGTAAAGATCACAAAGGTAATAATGCAAGCTATTTTGATCATTGTAATATTAGTAATGTTAAACTCTATCTCAACTCACAATATGATCCTTATGGTAATTTAAATCTTGATTTTAGTCATAATCAATACTCTATCTTGTATGATATGTTCGTTAAATTTCGAAATTCTTATTACAACAAAGATCCTGAACCTTTTATAACAAAGGAACATTTTAAGGAACATATGACCCTTAAAGTCATTGATTGTTCTAAACAAGATGAATCCTTGAAAAATGCTCCAGTTGATATTAGACTTGAATTTGAAATTAGAGCAAATATCCCTGCTAATACTGCTGCATATTGTCTTATTCTTCACGATCGTATTGTTCAATACAATCCTATGTCGGGAGATGTTCGAAAGCTTGTTTAAAAATGTATAAATACAAAAGTTCACAACATTATACATTCATTTGTTCATCATGGAGCGAAGAGAACTCAACTCTCAAAAAACCCCCTTAATATCTAATGATTCGAAGAAAAATTATAAAAGTTATGATTTTTTAAAAGAATCTGTGAAAAAAGAGGAACCCCTAAAAAAGTATGACTGTAAGTACGAAAAAATAAAACTTGATGGTCGTTCAGAAAAATGCGATAATGGTTTCAGAACTAAAACGTACATAAGTCAATTTAAAAACTTGTAAGTAATAAAGAGAGTAAATTGGGGAGATAAAGCAAGTAAGGATGTATCTCACAGAAAAGAGCGTTGGTCGGAGCTCTTTTCACTCTCTCTATTATTACTAATCCGCTCCTCATACACAAACAATTAATCTAAAAATCAAATAGTAAAACCTCAAAATCAACTTCTCATAGACAAATATTCAATCTAATAATAGAATAGTAAAACCGTCCTTCAGAGACAAACAATCTCTCAACAACCCCTCGTAGACAATAGGTCAATCCAAAAATCGAATAGTAAAACCACCCCTAAAAACCCACCCCTCATAGACCAGCGGTCCACTCAAAATCCAATAGCAAAACCACCCCCCACAATTACCTTACCCACCCCCTATTACCCTTTCAGCCTCCTCCGAACGGGGGTGGGCAATCATTTTTCACCAATAGTAAAACCAACCCTCATAGACAATAGGTCAATCCAAAAATCGAATAGTAAAACCACCCCTAAAAACCCACCCCTCATAGACCAACGGTCCACTCAAAATCCAATAGCAAAACCAACCCCCACAATCACCTTACCCACCCCCTATTACCCTTTCAACCCCCCCCCCCCGAACGAGGGTGGGTAATCATTTTTCACCAATAGTAAAACCAACCCTCATAGACAATAGGTCAATCCAAAAATCGAATAGAAAAACCACCCCTAAAAACCCACCCCTCATAGACCAACGGTCCACTCAAAATCCAATAGCAAAACCACCCCCCACAATTACCTTACCCACCCCCTATTACCCTTTCAACCCCCTCCGAACGAGGGTGGGTAATCATTTTTCGCCAATAGTAAAACCAACCCTCATAGACAATAGATCAATCCAAAAATCGAATAGTAAAACCACCCCTAAAAACCCACTCCTCATAGACCAACGGTCCACTCAAAATCCAATAGCAAAACCAACCCCCACAATCACCTTACCCACCCCCTATTACCCTTTCAGCCCCCTCCGAACGGGGGTGGGCAATCATTTTTCACCAATAGTAAAACCAACCCTCATAGACAATAGGTCAATCCAAAAATCGAATAGTAAAACCACCCCTAAAAACCCACCCCTCATAGACCAACGGTCCACGCAAAATTAAATAGCAAAACCACCCCCCACAATTACCTTACCCACCCCCTATTACCCTTTCAACCCCCTCCGAACGAGGGTGGGTAATCGTTTTTCACCAATAGTAAAACCAACCCTCATAGACAATAGGTCAATCCAAAAATCGAATAGTAAAACCACCCCTAAAAACCCACCCCTCATAGACCAACGGTCCACTCAAAATCCAATAGCAAAACCAACCCCCACAATCACCTTACCCACCCTTTATTACCCTTTCAACCCCCTCCGAATGAGGGTAGGTAATCGTTTTTCACCAATAGTAAAACCAACCCTCATAGACAATAGATCAATCCAAAAATCGAATAGTAAAACCACCCCTAAAAACCCACTCCTCATAGACCAACGGTCCACTCAAAATCCAAATGCAAAACCACCCCTCACAATTACCTTACCCACCCCCTATTACCCTTTCAACCCCCCCCCCGAACGAGGGTGGGTAATCGTTTTTCACCAATAGTAAAACCAACCCTCATAGACAATAGATCAATCCAAAAATCGAATAGTAAAACCACCCCTAAAAACCCACTCCTCATAGACCAACGGTCCACTCAAAATCCAATAGCAAAACCAACCCCCACAATCACCTTACCCACCCCCTATTACCCTTTCAGCCCCCTCCGAACGGGGGTGGGCAATCATTTTTCACCAATAGTAAAACCAACCCTCATAGACAATAGGTCAATCCAAAAATCGAATAGTAAAACCACCCCTAAAACCCACCCCTCATAGACCAACGGTCCACTCAAAATCCAATAGCAAAACCAACCCCCACAATCACCTTACCCACCCTTTATTACCCTTTCAACCCCCTCCGAATGAGGGTAGGTAATCGTTTTTCACCAATAGTAAAACCAACCCTCATAGACAATAGATCAATCCAAAAATCGAATAGTAAAACCACCCCTAAAAACCCACCCCTCATAGACCAGCGGTCCACTCAAAATCCAATAGCAAAACCACCCCCCACAATTACCTTACCCACCCCCTATTTCCCTTTCAACCCCCCCCCCCCGAACGAGGGTGGGTAATCGTTTTTCACCAATAGTAAAACCAACCCTCATAGACAATAGATCAATCCAAAAATCGAATAGTAAAACCACCCCTAAAAACCCACTCCTCATAGACCAACGGTCCACTCAAAATCCAATAGCAAAACCAACCCCCACAATCACCTTACCCACCCCCTATTACCCTTTCAGCCCCCTCCGAACGGGGGTGGGCAATCATTTTTCACCAATAGTAAAACCAACCCTCATAGACAATAGGTCAATCCAAAAATCGAATAGTAAAACCACCCCTAAAAACTCACCCCTCATAGACCAACGGTCCACTCAAAATCCAATAGCAAAACCACCCCCCACAATTACCTTACCCACCCCCTATTACCCTTTCAACCCCCTCCGAATGAGGGTAGGTAATCGTTTTTCACCAATAGTAAAACCAACCCTCATAGACAATAGATCAATCCAAAAATCGAATAGTAAAACCACCCCCAAAAACCCACTCCTCATAGACCAACGGTCCACTCAAAATCCAATAGCAAAACCAACCCCCACAATCACCTCACCCACCCCCTATTACCCTTTCAGCCCCCTCCGAACGGGGGTGGGCAATCATTTTTCACCAATAGTAAAACCAACCCTCATAGACAATAGGTCAATCCAAAAATCGAATAGTAAAACCACCCCTAAAAACCCACCCCTCATAGACCAACGGTCCACTCAAAATCCAATAGCAAAACCACCCCCCACAATTACCTTACCCACCCCCTATTACCCTTTCAACCCCCTCCGAACGAGGGTGGGTAATCATTTTTCGCCAATAGTAAAACCAACCCTCATAGACAATAGATCAATCCAAAAATCGAATAGTAAAACCACCCCTAAAAACCCACTCCTCATAGACCAACGGTCCACTCAAAATCCAATAGCAAAACCAACCCCCACAATCACCTTACCCACCCCCTATTACCCTTTCAGCCCCCTCCGAACGGGGGTGGGCAATCATTTTTCACCAATAGTAAAACCAACCCTCATAGACAATAGGTCAATCCAAAAACCGAATAGTAAAACCACCCCTAAAAACCCTCCCTTCATAGACCTACGGTCCACTCAAAATCCAATAGCGAAACCACCCCCCACAATTACCTTACCCACCCCCTATTACCCTCTCAACCCCCTCCGAACGGGGGTGGGTTCCGAGGATGTATCAAGGATCGGTATAGCCTTAACTACTTATAAATTTATTCTTACTTATATTTTAGTTTGAAATGTTATTTTTTAAAAACTGCTATTTTAAGTCATTTTATGATTTTTGATAGACTGTAAAAAAATTTCATTAACTTTCAGGCTAATAATTCCCCCCCCCCCCTATTTTTCTTTTATGATCAAGTTTGAAGAAAAAAATTTTCAATTTGTTATATATAAAATTGTTCAAACCACAGCCAAAAAATGTATTTTTTTTATCTTCGAAAAATCACCGATTTTTCATTATCTAACTCTATTTTACGATTGAATGCATTTTTTTTTTTTTTTTTTCAGGGTCAAAATTAAATAAAAACTCATTTCTTATTTATTTACAATTTATTTATTAGAAACAATTGAAATTTTTTTTTTAAATATTATAAAAACTATCTGTTTTTCAGAATTTTTAACACTTTTAAAATTTAAGAAAATTACTTTGTTTTTTGAATAATTTTGTTTGAACGAATAAAAAAAGTCTTTTTTTAAAGTCTTTTGGAAAAACTGGGATGCGGCTAATCTGTGGGTGCTTTTTTTATACATTTGCCCTTCCAAAACTCGGGGTGTGGCTTATCTGTGAGTATATACGGTACACATTAACTATTTTTATATCTCAATGGTTTTCAATCAATCATTACTTACAGTTTATTGTTATTAACTACACAAAAGACCAAGCTTAAGTACTCTTTGACCAAATAAATTTATAATTCATTTTTAAAATAAATGATTACTTATAACTGATTACAAAATTAATTATTTCACTCATAAATTAAAAAAAAAAAAAAATGTTTACTTCTATAATAAATGTAATAGTTTTTTATACATATAATTTTTGACCTTACTTATAAGTACGAACAAGCACAAGCAAAAAAGTTTTTATGATTATAAAAATATTTTTTAAAAATAATTTTTTTATGCTGATAAATTGATTGAATTAACCTTAACTCTCATTTCATTCGGTAAAGGGAACTTCACTTTAGTCATTTATTGTAAAAGAACAATCATGCCAGCTAATCGTTCAAATTATAAAAAAAAATTTTCAATTTGAATAAAGAAATTTTTTTCTCCTCTTAATTTGTATACATACATTTAGCAGGGAGTTTCATCTTTGCAGACTTCAGATAAGATTGTATGCGTGAGCGTACCACGCATCAAGCTTTCTCATCTTATGTTTTATTTTTTTTCTTTCTTTTTGTTCTCTTTTATTTGTTCGTTTTTCAATTCTACTAGGAGGAGTGAGGAAAAATGAGTGGAAGTGAGAAGAAATTTAAGTGGCTAAGGATTAACTCTCCACATTTCGAATGTTTTTATTCTGCGTATTTTAAGTATATAAGTTTCTCCTCAAAAAAAGAGGAAGGGATTGAAAGATAACATTTCTCGGATAATATCCTTTTTCAAGGTTTTTTTTTTCAATTGTCTTGTTGACAAGATACGCATGAAATTTTTCAACAAGCAAATTTGTTGTCTTCCTCAAGAATTTAATTTCCAAAAACTTCCATAAAAAATAATTAAGGCATGATAAAATTGTATTAAATTCTGAAAGAGTGACCCCAAAATTAGCCCGTTCTTGGCCCCACGAAATTCGATTTAATTTTGGGTCTAGATAGTAGTTTATAGTTTAAAATGAGTCCCTGCAAAGTTTTTATTTGTGAACTTTTTTTGTTACAAAGATATGATCGAAAAACGTCATTTTTTTATACATACGTTTAAAGGGGCAATTTTTAAAAGTTTAATATTTATAAAAAAAAAAATACTATCGTATTTGGCATAAAATTCTAAGAAAAAAATGTACTTAGTGTTTTTTCGATTTATGCAACCGATTTTGCATGAAAATTCATCAAAAATCACGATTTTTCAAAACGGGCTAAAATTTGTCGAATTTTGGGGTTACTCTTTGAGTATTTACTGTAAGATAACTTATGAAGCACTAAAATTTTAAACAAATTTTATTCATATATCCTATTGAATTTTTTTTCAAGTACGCTTTAAGTTGCATGTTAGGAATTCGAATTAACTGAAAGATTTCCAAGAGACTTAGTCAAAATGTTGTTAATGATTAGTTATAAAATAAGTTCAATTTTAAGAGCTTTCTGTCTCATGGATAAAAAGATATAAACAAGTATAGTTTAACACGCAATCATATGAAAAATCGCCATTTTTAAGTTTGATACAGGATTTCAGAAAAACTAATTAAAAGATTATGATAAAATAAATCTGAGTGATAAATGAATATCTAATACACTTTTCTAAGCCAGAATAAGCAATCAATGTCTGTCGTAAGTTAGTTTATAAAATCACTAAATACTAAAATCTACGGTCAGCCACTATATTTTACACGAGAGCGACAGAGATAGAGAGTGACGAAGAGCTCCGAAACTCCCTCTGTCTCATTCGCAGTGAGCATTCAACCTTTACATTTTGATTATAACTCAAAGTGTTCTCAAGTTGATTATAGCTTATAAATTTCTTATATAATTAATATTTTACAGATACAATAATATTTAATGATAAATTGTTTTTAATTGAAACAAAATTACTCATAAATCTCTTTTGAACTATAAAAAAATATCTCTTGTTTAATTATACATACACACACATATATATATATATATATATATATAAATTTTTTTTTAGGTGCAGCGTCAATTACCAAGAGATCTTATTCCAGTAACGAAAGAAGATGCTGACAAAACTATTAAACAAATAAAAATGAATGTTGAAGAAATGTATGAAAAACAATCTTTGCTTGATAATACGAAATCACAAATTTATGAGCTAATAAAACGTAAAAATTTCATACAAGGAATTGATAAATTGAATTCAGAATTTGAAGATGTGTCGTGTTCTTGGAAACTACTTTCGAATCGATGTAAGGATAGGATGCAATTTCTTGAAGATTTGAAAGAATTTTATGATACTCATAAAGGATTGTGCTCATGGCTTGAGGCAAAAGAGAGAATGCTTATAGCACTAGGTCCAATATCATCAGATCCTCGAATGGTTACTAGTCAAATACAACAAGTTCAGGTTTTGAGGGAAGAATACAAAACTCATCATCCTCAACTTGATCATCTTATTCGAGTTAGTGATAATGTTTTAGCCGCTGTTACTCTTAATTCTTTGGATGGTAAAAACATTAAATCGAAACTTGATTATATAACTAAAAAATGGAAAGATCAGTTAAGCAGATTAGAAGAAAGAGCGCAAAGTTTAGGCAATGCAGTAGACACCAGTCGTGAATTTGATGCTAGTCTAAATAGACTTCACGATGCTTTACAAGGAATATCTGATAAATTAGATGAGATCCAATTGGAATTTGACTTAGAAGAACAACTTCGTAAAATTGAAAATTTAGAACGGCAATTAGAAGGACAAAGACCACTTCTTGCGGACGCAGAAGCTGCTGGTATTCAATTATGCAGTGTGTTAAGTGATTCAAGTTCTAAAACGGATATACAATGTAAGTTTATGTTTGTTGATAAATTTTATGGGAACCTTCAAAAAAAACTTGATCAAAAAAAAGCTGAAGTTGAAGCAAATCTTAGAGATGAACGGTTATTTGAAGCATCTTGTAGTAAAACTCTTGGATGGTTAGCTGATGAGCTTGGAAGCACGTCAGAAAAACTGTTGGTTTCAGCCGATCGAAAAATATTACAACAGCAACTTGATCTTCATGAGGTATGCTAAACTCTCTATATTATATCAAAGTTTTTTTTTTTTTTTTTTTTTTTTAACATTTCGTCGTAATGGCTTGCTCTTAAATTGTAGTCTTATTTCGAAATTTGTATGCATTTTTTGTTTACAGTTTCTTATTTGATAATTTTCTTACTAAGACAAAAATAAAAATTTTGAGGCGTAAACATGGTTATTTCACATTAGCTAAGGGTTATTTGTAAATAAAAAAATTTTTCCATATTCTTTGCACGCTCAGTACCATCGGGATGAGCAAATTTTTGTTATTTTTTTTAAGGTGTCCAGGAATACTACATTATACGCTTAGGGAGTCAAAAATGAGTTAGCCCTTAGCAAACCCAAATTGATGGATGGACGATCTTTTCACGCTGGGGTATTTTTCACGCTGATAGACCGAAAGTACAAAAAACCTATTAGCTCGGAAGTACTTTTGGCGCTACTAGTGTGAAAAAATCGTTTCTACTTACCTTAAATTAAATATAAAAATTTGAGAAAAAAACACACGATTGAAACTTTTTTCTCGTGTCTAGGGGTACCTGAAGTCCCTATTGAATAGGAACGTAAAAAAAGGTAAAACTAATTATTAAAAAAAAAAAAAAAAAAAAAAAAAAAACGTAAAAATTTTTAATCCGAACTGCATTAAACCAAGCAGTGTTTTTTCTACTAAATTAAAAAAAAGCTTCAGATTTTTTCAGTTTGGCCATAAAAATATTTTATTGGCGAAAAACCATGCAAAATTGTTTTAAAACAATTTTCTTAAAATTTATTGGTTGATATGGTACGAAAAAAGCTCTAAAAAAAAAAATCTAAGTCGTCTAATAGTTAGATCGACTTCTCAAAATGACGAAATTAACGAGTTCTATTAAAATCATGTTGCGTAATTCAAGGACGAAAGAAAAAGGACCTTTTTAAATATTTTTAAATAACTCGAAAAAATTTTAAAAATTATCAAGAATGATTTTTTAAAGAGCTTGAAATTTTCTATTAAAATATACGATATGGTTTTTTTTTTTATATTGTTTCAGCTGAATTGATCAAAAAATTAAATTGAAAATTTGGAAAAATTTTTTTAAGGATGTACACTTAGTCTCCCTATATCTCCCTATATTATATTTCCGTTTTTGATTCTGATCCCCTAAATTGGATCCCCTAAATTGGATCTTCGAAAATCTGAAATTCTTAAAAACACGGTCAAAACACAGTTAAATATCGCATTTTTCTGATCCCCTAAATTGGATCTTCGTCGAAAGTATTGGATCCCCTCATTTGGATCCCCTTTTTTTCAAAAATCCCCTTTTCAAAGATCCCTTTTAATTCTTCGTTGAAAGTATAATATAATTTAAAATCCAATAATTATTTATATATATTTATATACTGATTTAAGATCAACGAACGATTGGACTTTAATTTATATTATATATATTAATTACTAATTTATATTATTTATATTAATTTCTATAACCCATACCTAACTTAATACCAATCTTTACTTTTTGATAAAAAACATTTACTTTGGAATAAAAATTTGTGCGGTACTAGAAATTTTTACGGGTAATCAAGGGACACTTAAGTGGGCAGATTTACGCAATCCCAAGCCAGCTGGTTAGATAAGCGAGATACGTTAGTTTAGTGAGAGCTAATAATTTAAGTCGATTCAGGTTAGTAAGGTAGATAAGGTTGGTTAGGCGGAGGTTATGCGGGAGGAGGGTGGAAGGGGAGATGAGGTGAGGAAGGGTTTGTTATTTTACTTAAAAATATTAATAGAGCTTTTTCAAAATTTAAAGTACTTCAACAAAACTTTAAAGTTAGTGACTGAGTTGATGAATACGGTGAGTAGGATTCGTTGGTAGATTGGGTGAAATAAGTTTGGGAGATCCCTACCCCTTAAATCTAGCTGGACTTCAAAAAAAAATTTTTTGGTTAATATCGCTTAAAATCAAGTTATTGTTCATTTTTCAATTCGTCCAGCTGGATTTCTAGCTGGACAGATCCGGCTGGAAAATTAAAAAAAAAAAAACTAAGATAAATTTTTTCAAAATCATTGAAAAATGAATAATAACTTGATTTCCAGCAATATTGATTTTCACCAAAAAATTTCTTTTTTGAAATCCAGCAGGAAATCCAGCCGTCATATTGAAACCGAAATCCAGCTGGATAGTCAGCTGGAAATCCTGCTGGAAATCCAGCTGGATTTTAGGGGTAGGGATAAAATACGGTATTCGAAGTAAATTAAATTAGTGAGGTCAGTAATGTGGCTAAGATTAAATTAGGTAATGTAGTTGAAGATAAAAAAATTCGAAGTCTTAAAGGGAGTTGCAGAATTTGCGAAAAAAATCATTTAAAATCAAACGAAAACGAAAATAAAAAAACTTCCTAAAGATTCAATAAATATAGATGTATAGCAAATGCTGTTAGGATACAAAAATTTACAAAACTGTTTCCCATATTCTGACGTGAATTTTGATCCGATTTTGATGGGGTTGGGCTTAAAAGATATATTAAGATAGTAGCTCCAGCGCTACAGAGCCCTTTTTTCATTTTCATTTTTAATTTTACTGAATCTTCAATTTTTTTTTAAATGACCCTTATGACTTCGCCTTAATACGGGTGAGAATAGTAAAGAGACTTAGATGGGGTGAGTGATGGTTGTGTGGTTGTGGGCTGGTATAGACATATTAAAATTATAACTTTGGCTCCAATGAAAATTTTTATATAAAATGATGTATGATAAAAAAGGTCTTGAGCCAGCTTTCTAATTATGTCATTCAAATTTTTATTAATTAGTAGATTACTACAATCGGCTGCGCCTCGGCTGAAAATTACATGTGATCTGAGACATTTCTTATTTTCGTGGCCACGTGTGGTATAGGTACTACTATTTTTCTGCTCGACGCATTTTCTGGCCTCTGAGCGCGCCAGTCTTTGCTACTTCCCGGCCGGAGTGCAGAAAATACTTTTTGCTGTCATGACTCTCATGAGAGGGTGCTGAACAAAGCCGTTTATCAATTAGTCGGTTCAAACGCAACTTAGCAAGCTCTTACTATAAAGGAAATACGTTCATCTCATGAAGAATCTGTAAAATAATTTTGAAGAAAATCAAGGTTCGTTTGTACGAGTTTGCGAAATTTGAAAAAAATCTTGATTTTTTTTATCATTCGGCAAATTACTAGAGTAGTTTTCAGGATGGGGAGTATAAGCTAGAGATCTAAGATGAGTCAGATCAAGAATGAATAAGGTGAGTAGGGTTTGTTGGTAGAGTGAGTGAGAGATGAGTTGGGAATTATTTACGGTATTTGAAGTAAGTAAAACTAGAAAGGTCAGTAATGCGGCTAAGATTAAAATAGGTCAGGTGGTTAAAGATGAAAGATTAAGTAAGGTTAGTAGGGTTCTCCAAATGGGTGAGATAGTGAAGTAGGTTAGATAGTTAATGTGATTAGGTGAGTGACACTTGTGGGCCGGCAAATATAATAAAGTTTGTAATATCGATCTGAAATGAATCTATTTAATATGACCGCCATAAGCAAAAGAAGCTCTAAAAAATATTTTTGTGTATATAAGATCTAATGAAATGGTTCAAAATACCAGTGGGCTTACTAAAATATTCCTTATGAGTCATCAAAAATTTATGTATGTACCTTACATGAACACTCTAACTATTTTAAAATTGATTTATATCTTCATTTGTCAATTTCAGATCTATTTTAGCCCTGGATAGATTTTGACTAAAAATTATTAAAAAAAGGAATAAAATTCGATACCTCATGATTTTGCCTAAATAATTAAAAACTTTTCTCTATAAGTCTGATTTTATGAATCAAGTTATGATGAGTAAGTAAAGTTCAAACTGAACTCTCGTGTCTAATTTTTATTGATTTTGAGCGCTTTAGTCTTTTGATTACTTTACCAAACATAGAGCTTACGTATTATTTCGATTAATTTTTATATTCATCAATTATAATTAGGGGGTTGGCGAGCGGAGCGAGCAGGGGGGTACCCCCCTCCCCTAGTTGATATATATATCAAAATAATACTTTTTTAAAAAACCGTCCGCACGAGGTTCACCGATTTTATTGCAATTTTTTTTGGCAAAAGTACTATTTAATAGAAGACTTTTGCGCAAACTAGAGGTCTCTATCTTATTTCTGCTTGGTGCTTAGATTTTTTCAAAGATTGAAAAATGGTTATTTTTAAGCAATTTTAAGGTATTTTTCGCAAAATTCTAACTTTTGATCAAAATGAGATAGAAACCTCTAGTTTGCGGCAAAATTTTGTTCTAAATATGTTCTTTTTTGTAAAAATATTTTGACAACATAGTTTGGTTATTTTTATAATGATACAGTCCTACACAGATATTGCCATTTTTGCTCATTTCCAGGTACCTTCAAACGACCGTAGCTTTTTCTAGGCTAAATATTTGTGCATAAGGTAAAACACCCAATAGTGGAACGGGGTCAAAAATAGCCCAATAGTGGAACGGTTTATAAAAGTTATAATAGCTTTTTTATAAATAATTTTTGTTAAAAACAAAAAATCAATTGGTAATCCTGGATGTTTCATCGATAGGTAGTAATCATTTCAAAACTGTTTTTTGACTTTGTTGCTTTGAAAATAATCTTCAAAAATAGCGAATTTTTACATCTCGCGTCAATCTGAAAGCTGAACTGATTCAAATTTACAACAGCTATTTTTAAATTGTTCAATTAATTATAAAAAAATATCTTATGGTTATAATTTTTTTTTTAACTTATTAATAGAGCTGTAGAAAAATATTCCTGTAAAAACTGGGCAATAATAACATTTTTTTTTTAATTTAAATTAAGCATTAAAGTCATGACTAAAAGTGGAATGCATATACCAATAGTGGAACGTGGATATTGCACGTCGAGTTTGAAGTTGCAACTACGTCGTACCAGAAGTGGAACGATATATTAGTATCATTTGTTGCAGAAATTTGTATTAAAAATTAAGAAATACTTAAAAAATGCCACCCCCTGAATTTAAAATAAAGTTTTGTTTATAATTTGATGATGAAAATTACGTGTGAATCATGTCTAAATTCGTAACCTTTTTAGGTTAGAGAGTTTTTAATCTGTAGGTACGCTTGCTACTTGCTAGGTAAACGAAATTTAGTTCTCCTTTCATTTAAAAAAGTCAATAACTGAATAAAGGAAGACTGTACCGATGTTAAAGCTTTAAATGTTGACATTTTACGAAAATTTTAATATATTTTATACACTGCTTCTCGAGCATTGTCGAGCATCCCACTTTTGGGTATGATTTTTCAATCCCCATTTGATTTACACGTTCCACTTCTGGTATACTCCATTCTAGTTTTGGGTGTATTTTTTTGAAAAACATTCCACTTTTGGGCTACTATAATTTTTTTTTAAATATTGTTTAATAAATAATTGAAGCATTTAATGGATAAAATTTTGATTGGAATATACTCTTAAATAGTGTAAGTAAGCAATAACATTTCAATTTTGCTAAAACAACAAGAAGTTTTTTTCTTAAAGTGGGAAATTTCACGATTCGGCCGGAGGCGTTCCACTATTACCTTATTAAAAAATTGTTAAATTTTTTTTATGAAAAAATAAAAATTTTGCGACCAACCGGAACCCTGTACGATCTTCCGATTCCAAGATACAGGTGTTTAAAGTTGTCAAAAAACAAAAAACGCGTTTTTTACGATTTTCACACGCATTTTTGAACGGTTTCGACCTTTTTTTTCTCTCAAAATTATGTAGAATCTTCTCTTTATATGTTTCCAAACAAGCTCTCATAGTAATTGTAGTGCGGATTTGGGGTTTTAGTTTATTCCAAAGCATACACTTTTGACACATTTTATGTGCTAAACTAGTGTTTTTTTAACAATACACACGCTACATTTGACTTTTTCGTTCATTATAGATGTTTTGAAATTATTTTTTGACTTGACCTTGACAATTTTTTGAGCAAGTTTTGATTAAACCTGATATAAAGCAGAAGCTATTGAACATGTCCTTTTTTATGAATCTTAAAATTAAGGACCTCTTGCAAAATCGTGAAAATCTGATCCTTGCCAAATCAACTGAAACTTAAGAGTTAGGTATCTTTTAGGATCCCTTTTAACATCCTGTATTTGTTTTTTTGGTCAGCTCGCTTACTGCGCATGCTCAGAGACTCAGAACCATGGTTTTAGGTAGTTTTTTGCATTAAAAAAAAAAAAAAAAAAAATGGGGGTAACACAGTTCTGGTTTTTGGATATGTTTTAGAGGCATCAAAGGCGCATCTATTCCACCAATTTTGGTGAGAGACAATCGTGGGCAACCCACCATTATTAACCACTGAAAGTAGCAAAAAAAATTTTGTTTTTTTTTTCAAAATTTCATTGTGAGCGTCCAAATGACTCGTTTGAAATGGTTAAGGTCTCATTTTTTTCGTCTTGAGTTGTAGTTTACTGAAAAGTTTTTTTAAATATGGTTAACTTTATTTTTATCGTCTCCATGTGTAACATTACCTCAAAATTTTGAAAAAGACATGATTTTTGGACTTTTTGTGTTGTTATAGCTTAAAACCATGACAAAATATATATTTTCTGAAAGAACGCTAAAAAATACATCGCCTCCAGGTGTTTCAGTAGTCAATTTATGCATCAAAAGCGTTGTTAGAGCTCATCATAAGAATAAAAAGTGAAAACTCTTATAAACAATCAATTTTTGCTCGAAAATTTCATATAAAAACTTTTAAGCTTTATTGATAAAAGTATAGAGTAAAAGCATATAAAAACATATGGTTTCTATTTGATTTATTCTTTATTATAACTTTTTTGTGAGATTTTTATCAATGCATATAAAATCCTCTATTATGTTAAGAAGTTTATTTTCGTCGTCGTCGTCGTCATCGACTTCCTTTTTAAAAAAAAAAGTTACTTAGACGTCTCGGTTCAACTATAAATTTGGCACTCGTAGTGTAGAAAATTGTGGAAAAATTTTCTACAATTTTGAAGCACGAGGAGTGTTTGAGATTTACCGCCTTTTATTGCCACGGGATTGGTCATGCGAGCGGCCGACGCCAGAGCTGCTCGGAGTGACCAGTTTCCGCCCTCACCAGTCTTGCTTCAACCGTGATGCCGCTATCACGCGCCACGGGACTCAACGCCGTCGTCGTAGATCGACCGCTTATCTACGACGATTCCACCTAGTTTACCTGAGGTTGAGAGACTCCCGGCCAATACGGCGAGCTCTCTCTCCTCATTTGTATATATAGTTCAATAAATAGTTTAAGTGCAGCATAAAAAACTATAAGTGTTGTGCTTTCCAAATAACCTCGCTTTTCACCTTTCCCGCTCCCTCGTGATCGCGTTAAATATCCTTTACCTTAAGCGCATCCTCCGCATTTCCCCAAACATTTGGCATCCCTTGTGGGGAAAAGTTCCCCGAAAAAAGGCGCGTCGCGAGTGAAAAAGGAAAGTTAAAAGTTTGTGCCACGCCGTGGCCATTTTCTTCTCTGCAGTTCGAATGAAGAAGACGCCAGTGACGGCTAACCCGTGGCGCGCGCATCACCGCTGCGCAGCCACGCTTCAGTGTCAGTGACAACAGTTGTCGTGGGAGGAAGTGAGACGGACGATCGCGCTCCGCGACTCTCCTCTCCACACCGAAAGCCGCGCTCGCAGCTGGCCCAAGGCGGCCTGTCCAGCGAGCACTCATCGGCCAACCAGAGCGACCATCTTGTTGGCACCTCACCATCCAGGTTACCATGGAGCCTACCACGCCACCCGCGTAACCAGTACCCAAACCTAAGACGACGGTGGATTAGAAGGAGACAGCAACACTCCCGCTTGCTGTCATCTGAAACCCGTCGGCCTACCACGTCCCTGCCGCACTGCAGCCCCTCTGCAGTGGGAGAGAGAGAGAAGGCGCCTCGATCAGCTGACTCCGCTAATACCTACGGTGGGTCCGCTCGCAGTCGCAAACTTGTGTTGCGCAATTTAATAATTAATATTCCTTTTCTTTTGTTTGTTTGTTTAGATTCTGAACGGTGTACGTAAAGTTGACTACACTTGTTTTCAATTTATAGCCTTTTCTTAAATTTGTTTATGTTTACCTTTTTCCAAATCGAATAGTCAGTTGACCCAATTACTCAATCATTGAGTACAGCTGCTATTATTTTGGCAAATAATTGATTATTTTAGGGTCAAGTGACCAATAAATTTAGGAATAATGTTTTCTATTTTTACCTTTGTTTATATTGAGATCATCCGTATACTTAATATCATTTTATTTTGTTCCACCTTATCTTACACTATTGAATTTGCAGATGCAACTACCTGGTAACTTGTAGTCTACGCTGACTGTTCGCCAACATCTGAGCAACCATTGGCACCTGTAAGAGCAAGCGAAGGGACTTTCTTCACCAACTGGTAGCCCTCGTGTCCTCATACAGCTGCAGCAGCACTCCCAGAGTTCTTCGATAGCCTTGGGTTCAAACGTACTGTTTTGTATGGTTTTTAGAGTCAGCGTTGGAACCAATTTTTGCCAGTCTTTATTAGTATAGTATAAGCTCAAATTATTTATATTGCTGAATAGCAACTGATTGTCTCATTTTTCCAATTATATATTTTCAAAAAATTCTAATTGAATTTTTTATCCATTTTAGGTTTGAAT
The DNA here is from genome assembly GCA_038277355.1 of Encarsia formosa. NCBI lineage: Eukaryota > Metazoa > Arthropoda > Insecta > Hymenoptera > Aphelinidae > Encarsia > Encarsia formosa. Next base: position 51,852,532 of record CM076187.1, on the reverse strand, counting down.
ATTTTTCGATTTTCTTTTATTCAAATTGTACTTCAGTTTTAATTATTCTTTACCAGTAATAGTCATAAGTTTGAATATTTTTTTCATTCTTTTGTTTAAGCGCCGGGCGTCGGTCACGTCTTTTGAAAATCAGCCACCTGAATTAGTTCAAATTCAGGCTTCGGCGACCCCCTCCAAAATGAAATCACCTGAGACACCTCAAGTCCAGGGTCCAGCGAACCTCTCCGAGAGCAAGCCACCTTCGGCTGTCCTGGCTCAGGCACCGGCTATCGCTTTCGAAAAACAGCCACCTGAACTGCTTAGAGTTCAGGCCTCTGCTAAAAGCCCCAGAGTTAAGCCACCTGCAACCATGAAAGTCCAAGCTCTGGCAATCATGATGAAAGTACAGCCACCTGAACTAATCCAGCTTCAGGCGCCGGCTATATTCTCAAAAACTCAGCCACCTGAACCACTCCAGGTTCAGGCCCCAATCACGATCTCAAGCGTTCAGCCAGTTGAAGTAACTCAACTTCAGACCCTGGCTGTATCATTATTTAACTGTTGGGTTTTCGACCCAGGAATTTTCCTTGGACAGAGCATCAGGCTCTTACCAAAATTGCCCAGTAAGCCTCTACGTTTGATCGTACGCTTGCTAACCACCCTAGACTTAACCTACAATTATTTTTATATATTACTTAATATTATTTTTATTTTTATTATGTTCACAGATATTATTAATCGACTACAGTCGATTAAAGCGGGCAGAATGTTTGAGATTTACCGCCTTTTATTGCCACGGGATTGGTCATGCGAGCGGCCGACGCCAGAGCTGCCCGGAGTGACCAGTTTCCGCCCTCACCAGTCTTGCTTCAACCGTGATGCCGCTATCACGCGCCACGGGACTCAACGCCGTCGTCGTAGATCGACCGCTTATCTACGACGATTCCACCTAGTTTACCTGAGGTTGAGAGACTCCCGGCCAAAACGGCGAGCTCTCTCTCCTCATTTGTATATATAGTTCAATAAATAGTTTAAGTGCAGCATAAAAAACTATAAGTGTTGTGCTTTCCAAATAACCTCGCTTTTCACCTTTCCCGCTCCCTCGTGATCGCGTTAAATATCCTTTACCTTAAGCGCATCCTCCGCGTTTCCCCAAACAAGGAGTATTTGGCTGGATTATTTTTCTCAGCTAAATTTCAACCCATAGAACTGCAGTATTTCACATTTTTGTGGAACAACAGACTTTTTATTTAATATTCTCTGAATTACACAGGTTACTATTTGTTTAATAATAGACTTGTTTGATTCAACTTTTCGGTTAGACCCGGTATACACCCCACTTACTCGAGTCAGTGCGCTGTTTATCTATATATGAGTATTCATAGGTATATATAGGTAAACACCGCAGAGACTCGGTTCTAACCCAAAAATTGAATCGAATAAGTCTTACAACTCGAGTCACAATGCAACTAATTGGAAATAACTGAAAAATTATCGAAATAATTTTACCCACGCTCCTTCGCCAAATGTCAAATACGGCGTTTCTATTGGCTGAAATTCAGCTCGGGAAAATAATCATACATATTCAACTTAACCCATTTGGGACTAAGGAAAAACCAAAAGAGATACCAAAAAACTAATTCTTAGAAAAACTGTATTTCCGAAAAATAAAAATTTTTCTTTCCTTTTTAATTTTGATTGTTTAAACAAATTAAAAAAAATTTTTAAATGTTGATGAACTATTTGCGGCATTCGATTTCTTGATTCAAAATAAGGCAAAAATCATATAATCAATTTTTTGATCAGACGCTTAAATCTTGAGCGCTTATAACAAAAGATCTAAGTAAGCGTTTTTAACCACTCATGTAAAAATAGTGGTTTTATACCGGTAATTTTTGACTCTTAAAAGTGGATCTTTGGTGCAGCACATCAGAGATCACTAGTATAAAACCATAATTTTGACACGTTTGAGCGTTCATAACAAAAGATCTAAGCATCTGATCAAAAAATTGAACACATGATTTTCACCTTATTTTGAATCAAGAAATCGTATACAGCAAAAAGGTATTTAAAATTTGAAGATTATTTCTAATTTTTCTAAACAATTAAAATTGAAAAAAGAACAAATGTTTTTAATTTTTCGAAAATGCAGGTTTTCTAAAAAGTAGTTTTTTAATATCTCTTTTAGTTTTTCCTTGGTCTTTGACTAGCATGGGACAAACTAGTTTAATGCTATGATAATCTCAATGTTTGACTTAAAAAATATTTAGACTTGGTTTTAAATTTGAAATACAAGTCCCTCACAGCGCGTAAGCGCGCGCAATTGTATTACATTATCTGAAACAAATTTTGTCGAAGCTTCATCTAAACTATCCTACAATAAATTATACCTTTACCTTTGCCGCTACGTTCAGAGTTAATTTAAACTTTCGTGGTTATAAATTCATTGGTTTTGTTTCAGTTTGTATACTAATAATTATTATTTTCATGATTTTAATTTTGATAATTTCGGACACTTGATTAAATAATTATTCTTCATAAATCTATTCTAGCAATGTTTTGTTTGAATTGTAATATAAAAATTAAAAATAAAAATTCAAATTCTAAATTTTGTTCTAAAACCAATCACATCACGAATAAAATGCCGACATTCTTTTTGGGTTCTCTCTTTTATCTTAGGATAACGTCTCTGATCATTATCAATTAGTTGACGTTTTATCATCTGCAAATAAAATATTCAAAATTTAAACTTTGACTTTGACATCAATCATCATGACATATGGTTCGTTCATTGAGTAACGAGAGTCTTAAAGCCAGCTTTAAGGAATTTGAGAGGTTAATTCTGAGGAATATTGTAGACAATTTCAAGTGCAGGGTAATTTTACTTCTTCACAAATAATTTTTTGGAGAGGAAAATTCAGTCTCCTGAAATTGCTCAAGCTTCAAATTCATACAGGGGAAATTTAAACTCACAAAGAGAAAATCCAAATTTTCCAAAATCAAGTAATGATTGCTTATACAAAAACTGTACATTCGAGTGAACTTACCTGTAAGTGAAACCTCGATTGAAATTGTATGAACGCCAGTTACTATGCGTTCCTTTATAAATTTTAAAGCCAAAAAGTTTTTCCCGCTTCGGCCGGTCGGGGCGCCTATCTCTGCGTGCCAGCCCCCCCCCCCCCCCCCCCCCGTACTATTCGCCATTATATTTTAAAGACTCCTATCATCGTTAAGTCACGAATAAACAGGGCGTGGTGTGGTAATGATCATGAGAGTGGGTTTGATCGTTCGGACGAGGCGGCTCATAGAATCTTAATCGAGGTTTTACTTACAGGTAAGTTCACTCGATTGTACAATTGTATTTCACCACCTCGTCTTGATAGACCAATATGTAGCTGTTTAAAGTGTCTCATGATTTGACGTTTATGATTTAACAAATTATCTGATATATTTTCCATCAGTACATTCATTTATTCACATTCAATATATAATATTCATCAATGATTACAGGAACTCAAGCACGTTTAAGTCTCGGCTTCCTGGATAATTGCTTCCGCAACATCCGTTGCTCTTCTTCCTGAAGAGGCCTATTGTAAAACCTTGCAATGACCGACGATTTCTCTGACCAGCCTGCTGCTTTTCTAATGGTTTCTACATTCAATCCCTTGCATGCTGCGGCTGAGGTGGAAGCACCCCGCGTGCTGTAGGCTCCATAAATCGTTGTATCAATACCACTTTCTGCAAGGGTATCTTTGATCTACCGGGTAGTAGTTTGTTTACTCGCCGCGTGATGAGGCTTCTTGAAGGTCAAGAAGAGTTTATCTTCGTTCTGTGCTCGCAGTCCTGCTGTTTTGTCCACGTACGTACTTAGGGTTGCTGCGGGGCAAATACTCGGTTTGTTTGGGAAATAGGAAATTTCCAAAATTGGGTTTGCTTTCATAAATCTTGTCGTTTTGGTTTTGTCAGATATCTTGATGTGTTTTCCTCTCATAGTATTTTCCTCTCATCCCTCGTGATGTTTAATATTTTGATGAGCGATAGGGTCTGTACCCTCTGAGCTGTTATCAAGGCCAGTAGCGTGCACAGCTTTTTGCCTAGTTTTTCGAGGTTCAAGCTTCCGTTTGGGTGCCACTTTGAGAGGTAATCCAGGACGACTACTGTGTCCCAAAAGTACGAGTATTTAGAGGTTTTTGGGAGGTGATTCTCTGCTCCTCTGATGTGACGAAAGAAACTGCTACCCGGTGCGTGTTTAATGAACTAGACGACTTCACGTTTGCAAGTTCGCCTTCAAAAAATCTTATCACTTCTGGAATATCAGGGTCGTGGCTTGAGACGTTATTTTCGATGCAGTATTGCCACCATAGTTTCAGAGGTTTTCCGTATTGTTTCGAGATCTTTCCCGAGATTGATTGTATCATGACGTCTGCCGCTGCTATTGATATTACTTGCGCTGCAAAACAGTTCCGGATAAAGTTGCCGCTACCAGGGTAAGCTTCTTTACCAGTGTAAGTGGGTGAGGATCCCTAGAATTTGAAAATAACATGTCAGGGCTTGGTCCAAGGTGTATCAGCCGCGATGTAGCCATTGATTTGAATCGAGGAAACCATGGGTGCGTTGGCCAGTATAGCATGACAACGAAGCTGATAGCCTCATCAGTAATAATCTTGTTGAGGACGTGCAAGATGAAGGAGAAAGGTGGAAAAGCGTAAAAGCGCAATTTTGACCAGGGTATGGTGAACGCTTCGACTTTGATAGACTCCGGGTCTTTCTTCAAAGATATAAATTTTCCGCAATGCAATCCGCTCTAGATGCAAATAAATCTATCTCTGGTCGACAGAGTTTCTGCGTTATTCGATTGTAGGCCCAATTTGCAAGTTCTCATTCGGTCTCTGGTGGTAATTTACGTGACTCCCTGTCAGCGTCTATATTGTCCTTTGCATTTAGATACGATGTGACTATGTTGATCCGCCGCTGTTTGCACCATCTCTAAATATCCCACCATCCCCAAATTTTCGGCCCGCATTTTGTTAGAAACAATTTATAACTGTTTTTCACTGAGTTTCGCTTTAGCCTGGATTGACCCATACATTTAATTTTATCGTCCGTGCAGTTTAAAAAAATGCTGTAGAAATTTTTCAACATATACATATATTCTCAGTAGACAGTTAAAACCTCTGACAAAATTAAAAACTGTTACGATGCATATTTTTGAATTTTTAACTTTCTTAAAAGTATTTTCTTTAAAAATATTTGCTTTGTAACGATTTTGTTCAATTTTAATTTCATTGTATACCTACGTATTCTAAAAAACTATCAATTCTTATTAATTTGTTTAATACCAAAGGATGGGTGACTTTATTTTAATGATCTAGCTAAAAAACTATGAGGTGTAGTTTGGATGAGAATTATTTATTCACTTATCTATTAAAAACGATGTTCCGAAGAAACATCCTGTCGGAAAACTAGTTGACTGGAATTTTAATAAACTCTCGGAACCCCTATTTTTTACTCCTGATTTGGGAAGGACAGAAAATTTCACAATTTTTAAGTATTTTTTGAAATTTTTTATAGGTCCGTGGGGCCCATCTCTCTTCAGCCCTGATTAACTTCTAAAAAATGTATCTTTTGTATAGCATAGGCACAAAGTTCTTTGGCCCAAAATTTTTACCTGTGCTACCAAAAACATGCGTCTTTTTTAAGTTAATTAGTACTGAAGAGAAAAAAGCGAAATAAGTCGCGCGGTGCTTTACTAAAGCTGAAAAAAAATTTCAAAAAATACCTAAACATCGCAAAATTGTTCGCTCTTTTTGAATCCGTAGTCAAAAAGAAGGATTAACATTTAGTAAATGAAGTTTACGTCCGTAAAGCCCAAATGAAGCCCCTCTCTATCCCTCCAATCTCGTATGGCATCGAAAAATTGTTTGCGTTCACATTACAGTTGCCATACTAAAAACGCGTTATTTCGAGTAAATCCGGGGTTCCGCTACTTTTATACATCTTGTTAGCTACAAATCATGTTAAAATAAGTACCAGCTTTCACAATAATAATAATGCCTCCACCTTTCGCCTTCGGATTTTCATTTGGACGATCAATTCATGAAATATTGTTTCCTGAGTTTCCCCATCTACTACAATATCATTCCAGAATTAGCTTCTCCAACTTGGGTGGATTCTGGTTCCGGATGAAACTTATCGCCTGTGAGGGAGAATAGAATTCTCGTCACAAGTGCCTTTATTAAATATTCGGGTATACTGCGGCTCCGCGCACAGTTCTTCTTTATGCTAAAAAAGAGTAATAATTACGTGCAGTATAGCCTATTGGTTAAAAAAAATAATAATAAAAAAAATCTGGTTTATTCAAATTTCATTTTCATTCAGCGCACGGTTACAAAGTTTCGTGTTTGTCTATTCATCTAACAATGACCATCATCTCGATTTAATTTTTCGACGATTAGTGAGCCGCGGATAATTTTACTACTCAAGTGCGGTTATTCACGACACATAATTTCAGGGATAGAAAAGAAACAATGAAGAAAAAAAGAAAAAACCGTGACTGTGCAGATTTATCGTGGACGATCCCACCTGTTAGTACCGGGAGATCGAATTGATCTCCCCCTTGACTTAGCTGACCTGGACTAGGTCCAGCGCTTAGAGCACGAGTCGCACAAGTTGGAGGGATCTATTAGGGCCAAATAAAAGGGCACTCACGGATACCTTTAACGCTGCGTCAGCGCAGGTCTGCTACATGCTTGTGGTGAATCCGAGGTAGATTGACCAGGTTGCGGGTCCAGCTAACGATCTCTGTGATAACGTCAGGATCTGTGCTTGTGAGATACACTCGGCGATGAAAATGGGGTCCATGGGCCCACCACACTAAGGCTCAATTATTTGAGGATTCGTGACGCGGTAGAATGACCACGAGACTCCCGATTCGGTTACAGCGAGGAGATGAAAATCACCAGGTTGACTTTTTTCACGACTCGATTCGAACACATTTGTATTTAATGATTTCGAGATCAGTGGATCTCGTTCGAAACAATATTTCAACAAGAAATTTGTCAAAGGGCAATAATTGAAAATTTGAGGTTCAATGTGCACTTGACAAAAGTAAAAATCTGATTGAGGCTCCAGTCGCAAATCGGGTCTCTCGTCGGCCCATTTTTCGGCCGCGCTCGAATATTTTCTGATTTTATATGATCGATAATTACCGATTCTTGTTCACAAGAATCAGACCTATGATAATAAAAAAGCTCTTCAAGGTCAAACAATTGCAATCTTTGATAAATTTCATCTGGTCTACTTCCTTAATTAGTTCAAAGGTTCGCTGCTACTCGGATTTTTTCACATCCTTGTTTTGTTTTAATTGACGATTCACTATTACTGCATTGACATAAAACATACAATTATTTATCAAGCTTTTTTTTCGTACTCCCTAATATAATTTTACAATAAATTAATATGAACTGTAAAAAATATAAGATATTCTGTTTTACGAGTGCTAATCACGTTGACCATGCATAACAGGATATTCGTGCAATATGAATACCATACAAAAACAATAAACACGTTTGGAGTAGCGTGAGAACGCATAATCAGGAAGCGCGTGAGTGTGAACCGCGTTGTCTCGCATTTATACTTTCAGACGCCGCGTAAGGCCGCTACTTTGAGAAAACAAAGGGTATAGCCGGTTGGGGGGGCGGGGGGGTAATCGGCCCCCAGAGCATACCCCTACAATATATATATATCATTCGAAAGGGCATGAAAAAAGAAAATTTTTGGCACCAACCAGAATTTTTTATACACACTACTGCGCATGCGCAGTTCAAAATAGTGATTTTTCAACTTTAATTCATATCTCAGAACCTATTAGGGCTAGAGACATGCGGTTTGCGGCAAAATTAAAAAAAAAAAATGTAGTTCACCTACATTTATTAATAATATTTTTGGCGCCAAATTTAAACCGTTTGAGCCATTTTTCGAATTTTTTTACCTTAAATTTGCGATAAAAAAAAAAAAGGTGTGGGTCTATAAAAAATATATGTGACGTATTTTAACAAAAATTAACCGCTCTGATTTTTTCAGATTTTTAAAAGGGGGGGGGGAACTTTCCCGACCAATTTATCAAGACTTTTTACATAAAACGCCGCCTAGTGGGCGCATATTTAGTCAAAATTAATAATTATATGTACGGTTGGACTACATTTTTTTTTTAGAAAATTTTTCCACAAACCGCGTTTTTCTAGCTATTTTAGGTTATGAGGTATTAATAAAAGTTAAAAAATCACTATTTGGCTCCGTGCATGCACAGTTGAGGGAAAAAAAATTTGCGGTTTGCGCCAAAAATTTCCTTTTTCAAAGACCTTTCGATTGATGTATATATTGTAGGGGTTTCTGCGAAAAAGTTTTTTAAGAACCATCCCAGGGTCAATTTATAACTTAAAAATCCTAAAAGTTAATATAACCTTATAAATAATTAAGCTAGATAAAGAAGTCAACATTTTTTTCGCAGAAACCCCTACAATATATATATATATCAATCGAAAGGTCTTTGAAAAAGAAAATTTTTGGCGCAAACCGCAAATTTTTTTTCCCTCAACTGCGCATGCGCGGAGCCAAATAGTGATTTTTTTACTTTTATTAATATCTCATAACCTAAAATAGCTAGAAAAACGCGGTTTGTGGAAAAATTTTCTAAAAAAAAAAGTAGTTCAACTGTACATATAATTTTTAATTTTGACTAAATATGCGCCCACTAGGCGGCGTTTTATGTAAAAAGTCTTTTTAAATCGGTCAGGAAAGTTCCCCCCCCCCTTTTAAAAATCTGAAAAAATCAGAGCGGTTAATTTTTGTTAAAATACGTCACATACATTTTTTATAGACCCACACCTTTTTTTTTTTTTATCGCAAATTTAAGGTAAAAAAATTCGAAAAATGGCTCAAACGGTTTAAATTTGGCGCCAAAAATAATATTAACCCTTAAAGTACACACCCAAATCCAGAACTGCCACACTGACAGTTATGTGGGGTATTTTACACCCTGTGTGTACTTTAAGAGTTAAAAAATATAGGTGAACTACATTTTTTTTTTTTTTTAATTTGCCGCAAACCGTATGTCTCTAGCCTTAATAGGTTCTGAGATATTAATTAAAGTTGAAAAATCACTATTTTGGACCGCGCATGCGCAGTAGTGGGTATTGTTATGACCGAAAAGTAGGTGAATAGTAATTTACGCGTTGCATGATGTATTTTACCTAGTTGAGGTGGGAAATTTTGAATTGGGAAGAGAGCATCGATATCTCTGCGTTTTGATTGACTTAGTTGACTCAGGGGCATGGAGTTTTTTCCACGAGTTTACGGGATGATTCAAGTGGGTATTAATTACTATTAAATAAATGTGATACTGTGACTAAGTAAGAATGCGTAAATAAGGACCGAGTTGGCTAATGAAACTTATACGATTTCTTGGTATCGCGAGCAGAGGTTACTCGATCTCGGGAGAGTTTCACTGAGGGTTGATAGCAGGGGTGATATGAGTAGTTGCACCAGGTTATGCAGTTATTACTCAGTGCACGTGGTCATGACTAAGGATGACCCATGGTGGGGGCCTATGGCACCGGAAAGGTCAGAGGATTCAAGTACGGGAGCTTTCCGTTCGGGAGCATTCATTTTCGAGAGCGTTCTGATTACGATTTAACTTAGTTTGTCACGCGTTCATATTAACTTGCTAGCCAACTTGAGTCTGACGATTGTAATAAGTTAAGTTAGTCAGGAAGTACAGGCTAATAAATTATCACCTTATAAAGCCTAATTAAGCTCTTATTAATTAACCGCCCTGAACACGACTTACCTATATCTCCGATTCCTAAATATTAATTACAAGTTTATTAACTTAAATTATAAACATTCATCAATTAATTATCACGCTACCTTATTATCGATCGCTACCAAAACATTGATCGTTTCGTATTATCGGCTCGGGCATTCAAACTCAGCCGCTTCAAGCGCGCTGCAGCAGAGTGTGCGGGCGGCCGCGTCTACAACTTCACTAGACCAGGTAAATAACGCGGGGTTATCAGAATTACTAGACCCCCGATTTACGGTTATAACAGTATAAAAAATTCTGGTTGGTCTGTTATAACAGTATAAAAAATTTTCTTTTTTCATGCCTTTCCGAATGATATATATATTGTAGGGGTTTGTTCTGGGGGCCGATTACCCCCCCCCCTTAACCGGCTATACCCTTTATAGATACTTTTTTTAGAAAATTTAATAATCTTTTTTTCTATTTAGATTTTTCGACTGACTATTAAAAATCTCGTAAATTTTTATCAATTATTTTTGAAGCTGTAGCTGATGAAAAAATATGATCCCGAATTTATATTTTTTAGAAAAATTGAAATTTTTCAAAAATATTTTGGAGAATAAGTTTTGACTTGCAATTCTATTTATAAAACCTTCAATTCAATTAAAAAAAAAATTTTAAATCCGATAGTGAATTTTTGATCAACGAAAATCATCACATCTGAGTTGGACGGGATTAATGTTTTTAGTCAATAGAGTCAAGTGCTGTGACACGATATTTCAGAAAAAAAGTAATTGCTCGAATATCCATCTATAAAAAGAAGAAAGCTATTTTCGATCTTCGAGTTAGAGATCGATTGTCAAAAGTGAAATGCTATTGGCTAAAAAAGTTTCAAACTTTTATTCGTGATGTCATTGGTCGATTCCGTTTGGTTTAGAAATTCAAAACTTCGAACTATTTCAAACTACGAAAGAAGCCTCTTGGCTTTACGCAGAAAGGTTAGCCTTCTGCTCGACAGACGAAGTTTTGAATTTCTAAACCAAACGGAATCGACCAATGACATCACGAATAAAAGTTTGAAACTTTTTTAGCCAATAGCATTTCACTTTTGACAATCGATCTCTAACTCGAAGATCGAAAATAGCCTTCTCCTTTTTATAGATGGATAAGTCTGAGCATGAAATTTTGCTTTCACCTGTTGAATATCACACAATTTCATTTATTCTCCACTGCATAAAAACCCACTACAAAATAAATTGTTTGCAGATCCTTGTTAAAAATTTATGTTAAATAGTTTTGGCTTCTAAGAAAAGAAAACTTTGTATGGATTTTTAGTAGCTGAGATAAAAGAGTCTAAAATTATCTGAATGTAATACACTTAATCTTTACAAATCGCGAATTTTTCATTATTTAAGGAGGCTTGGCAGCGTAGGGGTCGTACCTAGCGGGTGCATGAAATTGAAAATAAGAAAAAAAGTATTTTTTTTATTTATTTTTATTAGTAAGTGATTATTTATCATTTTTAAACATATTAAAACAAAATTTAAGTTAAAAAATTTTTAAAAACGTTAAAAAATTGCATGTTTTGAAGGTTATGTACCGCAATTTTCTATTTTTCTTGTAAATTAGTCCGATAATCTCAAATTTTTATAATTTCAAAATAATCTTCAAATTTTTATCTTTAAAATGACACCTGACTCGTAGTAAACTTGTGGATTTTGATGATTTGCCAAATTTTTAAATGTTTTTTTCCGTAAGAGCCCAAGTTAAAAAAAAAATTCTAAACTGATTTCTTTCTCGAAAACGAGTCCGACAACCTTTGTTGTGTTGAATAGGAAAGTTGTTTGTCTTACTTCAAGGAATCTACAGGAATTTTTTGGGTTCTTACTTTTGGATTTTGAAAAAACTGCCAAGCCTCCTTAAGCCCCAAAATGCTAACAACGGAGCTTTTAATTTTATTCAATGTAACCGTGAAGCCAGGGGTGGACTGGGAATATAAGTGGTCCGGGGCTTTCGGACCAAGCGGCCCTTCAAACCAGCGGCAGCGGCCTAAAAACAGCTAAAAAAAAAAAAAAAAAAAAAAAGATGTTAAAGAAAAAAAATAATTATTGATCAAGATTTTAGATCTATTTTATATTTTATTACAAAATACAATCAATATTCCAGGGTTACTGGGGGTTTAAAGCTTGGGCCGCTTGGGGAATTATTTAGTAATTATTAAAAGAACTCGGGCCCCCAGGGTTATTGGGGGTCTAAAGCTTGGGCAGCTTTAAGATTTATTTATTAATTATTAAAAGAACTCGGGCCCCCAGGGCTACTAGGGGTTTAGGGATTGGGCTGCTTGGGGAATTATTTATTGAGTATTAAAAGAACTCGGGCCCCCAGGGCTACTAGGGGTTTAAAGCTTGGGCCGCTTTGGGATTTATTTATTAATTATTAAAAGAACTCGGGCCCCCAAGGTTACTGGGGGTTTAAAGCTTGGGCCGCTTGGAGAATTATTTATTAATTATTGAAAAAACTCGGGCCCCCAGGATTACGGCGGTTTGATGTTTGAGAACAATCTGTGGCCCTGTGGCCTGTACTTACCGGCCCCGGGGGACCCAAAGCTCGCGGCCCGGGGGGAAACCTCCCAAACCTCCCAATGGCCAGTCCGCCCCTGCGTGAAGCTATTTGCGCGAAAATAAATTCTCTGTTTATTTACTTGGACGGGCCACCTCGGTGCACCCGGAACCCTCGTTGTCAGCCCCAGATGACGGCGCAGCTTCCACGGCATACGGAGAGTTCGTTTACTCGACACTCTGGCTGTCTTAAATACCTGAAAGAGAATTCCGCGATCGCGACGTTCAATAAAAAAAAGAATAAACAACAAAACGACGCGAGACTGCTAGCTAGCAGCCGGATTCTCTCGGGCATCGAGTTCGAGGATGAATGGAGGACGATGACCAGTTATCAAATAATTAAGGAAGTCGTGTAAATTATGTTAATCGAATTTATTACAACAAGCACTTAATTAAGTTACAATACGTCAGTCAGTGCACGCCGCGCTGACTGACAATTAAATAGAGAATAACAAAGAAAGAAATAAAAAAAAAGCTTTATTAAAAGTTACCGGCCGCTCGCTTGCTAATCACGAACGAGAGAGAGAGAGATAGACGTAGGTTGCCGGCAACCCTCGCAGTTTTACAAATCTTATTCTTAATTACGACTTACAGGCTCACGCTGATCTTTCATCCACTCTTAAGGCCATCACAGGAACTCGCGCGATGCGAGAATTCGCGCATCTCGCATCGCGCATCGCGCAGTTCAGCTGTAAAGTTAGGTTAGGACAAGTGCGCGATGCGAGATGCACGAATTCTCGCATCGCGCGAGTTCCTGTGATGGCCTTTAGCCTGCCTGCATTATGACGAAGTGCACTTCGATGAAACCACGGCACACCACTCACAACAATCGATTTTTAGCAACAAAAACAAGCGCTCGCGAATTACTCTACCGCACGGGTCAACAATCAGAACGAGATTGTTTGCGCGCGCAGGCTCGACCGGTGCGGAGCCTCACGCACACACACACACACACACACGCGCGCGCGCGCGCGCTCGCGCTTACTTCGGCTGCAGCTCGATTAGGCCCGCGAACTGCTGCCCTCTTGCTCGATATCCTCCGATTTGAGTCCAACGACGATTCGCGATATGGGATGTGAATTCCGTAACATCAAATTAATTTTTATTCACTAACTTTATTCTTATTAACTACAATTAATCGCGTGTTTTATCTCTTTTCTAAAATATAGTGTTTGAAGTCATTTATTGATCCGACATCATATTTTATTTAAAACTTTGATTGTTTCCGTTGAACCACTCAACCCTCACTGTACCCCGAAAAAATATCCGAGGAAAAAATATCCGAAAATAAATATTTTGCGAGAAAATGTCCGAGCGAAGTAATATCCAAATGAAAAAATATCCAAGAAAAAAATCCATATTTGAAATAATTGCTTGATTTTAATAAAAAATTAAATAAAGTAAAATTTTAGTTGATATTCGATAATTTATTTACAAAACACAGCAGCAAACTTTTATTATACCTTTATACAAAACATCTGTTGTCTATTACGTAACAAACATTTAAACCAATATAATACAGTATAATAACAGATGTTTTTCATAAATACATACAATAACAACAAATTTTATTTACAAATCAAATAATTTTTGAGAAATTCATTTTATATGACAATAATGGAAGCTAAGTTTATCCAGTGATAATTTTAGTTTTATTTATTTAACGTCTACATTTTCAGAAGTCGTATAAACAATACCAGTACATCCATTATCTTCACTACTTGTACATTTCCATGTGACACTACTTTTATTTAACACGTTTTTTTTGAATATAAAAAACTACTGCGGTTAAATAATGACGTTGACGTCCGAACTATACAACGTTTTGCACATAACTAAAAAGTAGCCGTATTCAAAGTATTGTACACAATAAACGCAAGCACCCCACGCGCCGGTATTATTTTTTTTTTTCAAATAACCCATAATAAGTAACTATTTTTCCGCGAATATTTGGATTTTTTTAGCGGATATTTTTTCGTTTGGATTTTTTTTCGTAGATATTTTTTCCGGGAACCAACGCTTACTACCATATTATTGAATAATTAGTTATAAAAAATAATATTTAACTGTAGTAACATAAGATATAAAATATAATAATATTTTTTCTTTTTTCAGCCACTGTATAAAAATGTTATGAGTAAAGAGCACGAGATCATTATGCTTTTTAATAAAGGCAGTGATATCATTGCAAGGTCTCAAAAAATAGAAAATAGAAACCTTCAGCGAGATCTCGAAAAGATGCAGCTGCAGTGGGACAAACTAAAAAAAGATGCGCTTGATAAACACACTAAATTACAAACATGTGTTGAACACTGCAAAAAATTTTATAACGCACAGAATTTATTCCTTCCTTGGCTACGTCAAGCAGAAGACAAGTTTGAAAAACTTAAACCAGCCTCTTACAAACGGAAAGATATAGAAAAACAACTTAAAGAACTAACATCATTTCGAAACGAAGTTTGGAAAAAATCTGGAGAGTTTGAGAATAATATTTCTCTTGGAGAAACGTTATTATCGGTTTGTGACATTGATAAAGAAATCGTCAAGAATGAACTTAAAACTATTAAATCTCGTTGGGAAGGAGTAAGCAATGGTAAATATTATTCACGTTTAGAATTTTTCTATTTATTTAACATCAGTTTTTCTCTTAAGCCTAGGATCTAACGTTAATTTTTTGTATGTACATCTGAAAAACATAATCTTCTTGATTTGTATAAAAATTATCAAGACGAAGCCCTGCTTTGAACCGACTCGAAAAGATTTTCGATAAAATTTTAGGATTGCAACTTCTCGAAATCACTGAAGAAATTTTCACAAAATTTTTCCAAAGTCTTCAACTGGAATTTAAGTGTGTACTGCTTTAATTTTATGAAAAAATATTAAAAACTTATTAACACTCAAAAATAATTGATGCATTTTTTCGCAGCACAAAATAAGAACTTCATGCTCTTTACTTCTATTTTTTTTATTCCTTATTACAATTGAAGTGATCTAGAGTTTGGTTTTTAATTCTCATATGACCCATAATATTTTTCAAAAGCTTATTTTTAACTGTGCGTCAATCGAGAGTGTCATTGGGTCAGTGGTTAGCGTGCTCGCTTCTAAAACAACGTCGTTCGAGGGGTCTTGGATTCGATTCTCGGCGGAGTCAACTTGGAATTTTTTCTTCGTTTGTACGTTGGTAATATCAATCCCTACGGTTACTCTGACTGCTTTAGAGTCGGTTTTACTGGGGGATTTCATTTCAGCGCTGGTCGGAAGATTAGCTTGACTGGGGATAATATTTAAGGCATAATTTCCCAATGACTACACCCGGTTCAGCGCTGGTCTTTCGATTAACTCGAATTTGGCATATACCCTGTGTTTTCCGTACTCTACATGGTCTATTTGGGCCATGGGCTAATGCGAAGGAGTGTAGGGAATAAGTTGTTGATAAGCACATATGGGGTATAAAAGTCGCGACTATAAATAAGTATGAAAAAAAAAAAAAACTGTGCGCCAATCCAACTTTCACATATATTATAATGAGAAAAAACTGCGTCGTCTGCTAGCTACAGAATACACGTAGGTACAGAATACAGAATACACGTAATACCCCCCTCCCCCTCCACGCCCCCCAAAAAGTGCTTAACTAACCGTAAAAGTTTACCGAAATCTTATGCTTATTTTTATGTGTTTTAATTTTTCCTATAATTTTCTCATCATGCCCCCCCCCGCCCTTTTTACCCATGCCCCCCATTTTTGATTTATGTTATCAGCTATGTAACTATAGAAATGTAAAGAGTAACTAGGAGCAAACAGGATTAGTTGGAAGTGCTTAAAAAAAGGAATTAATAGGTAAAGTAACGGCAGAGGTCAATAGCATATAAAAAAATGTTATAATAAAAACTAGTGTAGGTGCATGAGTAGGAGGCTAGTTAACAAAAAAGATTTTTGCAATGGTAAGAACTTAGACATGAAAAATGATAGGCACGATTATTATTCTAGGGAGGGGTCCAAATTTACAAGGTTATCACAATGTTAGAAACAAAGATAACTCTAAGAGTAGTCAGGAGACACCATTGAAGGGTATCCACAAGAGTATGTTTAAAAGTATAAATAATCTTATGAACTAGAGAAAGTATTCAAAAATACACAATAGTAGGAAGAAAGGTAGGCACAATTGTAGATAGAGGGTTGCGTATCTATTATGTAAGAACAAAGGGTAGAAATGATATTAGTTTCAAAGCTTAAAACAGTTCTAGGAAGATAAAAAAGAAAAAACTGAACTAATTGTAGAAACGAAAGTAGGCACAAGAATAAGAACAACATACGTTCAAAGTTAAAAATTGAAGCATAAAAATAATATCAAAGTAAAAGAGGCTGCACATGGCTGGAAACTAGTGTCGTAAGGTAAACTTCGATATCAATCAGGGTAGGTTAATTGGGAGAAAACTAGGTAGAAAAAATGTTGATAACACATGTAAATGGATGTAGGAAATATTTGTCAAAAAAGTTAAAGAACTGTGAGAGCAAAAGTGTATGAAGGAGACTAGTTTCATGATTGTAATTACAAAAAGATTTAAGAAGAACAATAGAAACGATAGTATTCACAAAGATGAGAACAAAGGTTCAGAGTTTGAAATCAAAGCATGAAAAAAGAAAAAACAACAGTAAACACCAAAATTGAAGCAAGTAGATTCATGTGAAGGAGACTAGGTAAAAAATTGTTGTTTACAATTGTCACAATCAGCATAGAAACAATATTAATCAAAAGTTTACATATAAGCGTAGGTTCAAAGTTACAGTCGTAATGACAAGTCCAGGTACTGGAGTAGGTACAATGTAGTTACAAAAGTAGTTATCAAGTTTGAAACCATGTTATGAACAAGGTTTGTTATAAGGTTATTTACAGTATAAGCACAAGAAGATAAAAAAAGATTATGCGCAAGGCTAGATTCAGTGTTGAAAATTTAAATAAAAAAAAATAAGGAACTAGAGTTAGCATAGTAGTAGAAACAGATGTAGAAACAAATGCATGTGTAGAATGTTCAGCGTTAGAAGCTTCAGTAAAAAATAGGTAGTAAGCACAAGATTATTAACATATGTAGGAAGAAGAAAATGTCAACAGACGTAGTAAAGAGAATTGGAAAAAAAGACTCAAGAGACGTGGATAGTAGCAAGATTATGAAGCAGGGAAGGTTAACAAATAAAAAGACAAAAATAAGTCGGAAAAATAATAGAAATAAATGTTTAACTTAGGATAGAAATGAAAGTATGCTCAACGATAAGAATAAAGTACCTTTAGAGTTAGAAATAAAAACACGAAAAAAAATTTAAACTACAGTTATCACCATGATAGAAACAGATATATAAAGATGAGCATATTCTTGGGTAAAAGCCCAGTTTTAAAAAGCTGTATGTGCAACATAAAGAACAAAGGTAGTTACAAGGGTTTGGAGTAAGATGAAAGGTAGGAACCAAGGTAGGCATAAAATAAGGTGCAGGTGTCGTCACAAGCCATAAGAGTAGAAACAATGGTATGTATAAGAGTAGGCACAGAGGTAGACACAAGGGTATGTGTATAAGTGTAGGTACAGGTGTAGATTCAAGCGTAAAATTCTGGGGGGGGGGGTTGGCGAGCGGAGCGAGCAGGGGGGTACTCTCCTAGTATATACAAGTATTAAATAAGTAATAAATAAATATTTTTACTGTTATTGATAAATCAGTATTGTTAAATATTTTGATTAAAAAGTTTATTTATAACTTATCTTTCTTACAGAATGAACCAACATGATAATGACTCGATAACGGTTAGCCCAGTGGCGTTAATATTACAGTTTTTCGCCTGTATAAATACACTGTCTAAAAGTGCAATTAAGCATTAACATATATTCAATGCTCAGAGGAGTTTGCTGTCTCTCCTGTCAGCATTTCTTCATACATTTTACCTACATAAATTTGTTCCAATTCCAACAAACCTCCTCGAATATATGATTAAAAAATTTATTTATTTTTAATTAATCTTTAATGCATCCTAAACTTTTCAAACTTATTTCGACCAAGCGCTTTTGTCAAAATGTCAGCAAGATTATTCTCAGACTCAACTTTTATAATGTTTACAATACCTTGCTTATAGCATTCGTTCACAAAGTGATAATGCACTTCGATGTATTCAGAGTTTTTCGTCAAATTACCAAATTTTTTTATCGCAATCGAACCAGAATTATCTTCATAAATTTTGACAGGTTTGTCAATCTTCAACCTAAAATCAGTTGGTAAATTCAAAATCACTTTCATTTCACTAACTGCATCGGATAATGCAACATATTCAGCAGCTGTTGACGACTTCGTCACACTGCCTTGTTTACGCGGTTTTCAGTAAATAACATTTCCAAAAACTTTCACTATATAGCCTGTAGTTGATTTTCGATCAACTTTATCGCCAGCCTATTCAGCAGCAACAAAGCAATCTAACACGTCAGTGGTCAAATTTCTTTCGAACGTCAGTTTAAGATCTTCCGTCAAAAATTAGTATTTCAAAATTCTCAACGCGTATTTATAATGAGATTCATCATAACAATTCTGAAATCTACTGTGCATGCTCCACACATAAATTTTGTTCCAAAGGTGTACAATAAAGTTTCTCACCCATAATATTATATTTTCTCGCTAGTGAATTTATATACTCACTCCGATCGAGTGCGATGAGACATTTCTTAAAATCATACTTAATATTTATCCCAAAATAAGTATTTACTTCGCCTATATCTTTCATAGAAAATTTAAATGACAGTTGATTTTTAATTTTCTCAATCCTTTTGTTACTTTTCCCACAAATAAGTAAGTCATCCACAAACTGTATCAAATATACTGTATCATCATTTTCAAAGTTCATGTAAAAACCGTAATCGTTCTCACTTCTCTCAAATTTCAATTCTTTCATAAATTCATCAAAACAATCATTCCAAGCTCTAGGGCTCTCTCTCAACCAGTATAATGCTTTAATAAATTTTGTAAACTCTATTTGACCCGTCTTGATAACCCATTGGTTGTTTTAAAAATACTTCTGACTTTACTAGACCATTTAAAAAAGCTGTCTCTCCCTGTCCATCTGATTTATTACTAAGCCATTTTGGCTACGATAAGCTAACAAAAATTTTAAAGTCTGTATTCTTGCAACGGGAGAATACAAATCCCCAAGCACTTCAGCTTGCTGAAAACCTCTAACAACAAGTCGTGCTTTTTTTCTATTGTCAGGTTCATTTGTAAAAACCCATTCTAAATGTAACAATTTTTTATTTTTCGGCCTTTCTACTAGTTCCCAAGTTCTATTTTTAATTTAACAATTTATTTCTTTATTCATAGCCTGTAACCACAAATCGTTCTCCATACCACTCATCGCTTCCTCATGATTTGAGGGATTATCAGCGCTTACAACATTTACGTAGATATAATTTGAGTTTACATTCACCCCATACCAATCTGGCTGCCTTCTTTTTCACTGACCGATTGTATCTTTCTGCGGTCCTATTTAATTCGTGCACGTTTGGAGGACAAGGTTCTATCAGAATTCTCTTCTTCCTCACTAATGTGAAAAAATCCCGATTAATATACTCTCTTCCGTTATCACATCTTAATTTTTTAATCTTTGTCTCGGTTGGATTTTCTTTATTAATATAATCCACGAAACAATCAAAAACATCCGACTTTAATTTAATTGTGTAAATCAATGCACATTTACTATGATCATCAATGAAGGTTAAAAAATATTTTGAATCATCATAACCCGTTAAATCTCTATGTACCAACTCTAAAATCTCAGTGGTTCTACTTCTATGATTTTCGAAAGATAAATTATGCATTTTATTCCGTACGCACGTCCCACACTTCAAATTTACTGACTCTAATTTTTCTGGTAACCCATCGACTAATTTACTTTTACAGATTTCCTCCAAATATTTAAAATTTACGTGACAGAAAATTCTATGAAATCTTTCTTCATGTATCATGTTTTTGTTAATTTTCTCCGACGAATAAGACACTCTCACATCAGAATAACTACTTATTTTATACAACCCATTTTCTTTGCAAGCTACTGCAATTAAAGTATTCTTACTATTACATATTTTCGACGTATTTCCGACAGACATTATTTTATTTTCATTCGTAATTTTCACAAAACTCAACAAATTTTTATCCATCTCAGCTATATAAAATACATGCGATATTTTTGTTTTATGCTTAATCTCGTTTACTTCAAAGTAAGTTTAAATCTTACCAACTTTCTCGTGCCTTTCAAAATTCTACCGTCACCAATCTTGACATTGATTGGCTTTTTCAAAACTATAGATTCACATAAATAGGATTCATAATTAATAATTTAGTTGAGAAACTACTGTCTAATATCCAAACTATTTTATTTGTATCACAATTATAAACATCAACAACATGATTGTCAAATTTATCACCGGCTGTCAAATGCGCAAAAAAAGAGTTTTTTATCTGATCATCCTTGCTGTCGTTTTCGGTGTTACTATACCTCGCGTTGTGCTGAGTCGCTCCATTGTTGCATTTCCACCTCCGCGATTTGAGTGTCGTCGATCACCTCTGCCGCCGCGACCTTGATACTGCTGAGACTGCGGCCGTTGTTGCTGTTCCTGCTGTGATGCTTCTTGTGCACCTCCTTCCCAAAATGTATTGTTGTTTTTGGTCCACTCCTTTCTACAATTTTTCTTCAAATTTCTGGGCTTACCACACCAATAGCAACTGGATTTATTTGAACTGTCTGCTTGAAATACACTACACTTTTTCTTATTTGATTCACTTAGGTTTTGGGTTTCCCGCAGGCTTATTTTATTTTTCAAGAACTCACAATTCTATCCTCTATTGACAGAGCATCTTCCAGATGACCAATGTAGCTTAAGGATTCTGGCCAAGTTTTCAGCATGTAATTTAATTTTTCTGCCTCGTTGACTTTTCTTCCAGCATTTTTTAAGATCGGGGAAAATATTTTTAAGATCTCGGGAAAATGATCCAAATTATCAAGTTTTCATATAATCATGGCTGCAACTCATAGAAAATAAAGTAACCATCAAAACATGTTTTAAATTTAGTAAAGATAATAATTGTGAACAATGTTTGTGTCGTGAAAAAAATCCAAAAGCAAAGTCGGTAAAAGTGAAGCAAGGAAATACAGCCAAGCGCTCAAAATTACTGGACAAAAGACTGAAATCACTTATGTGCAGATTTTATTAAAAAAATTTTCACAATTTAATCGTTGCGTTTTGATAATTGAAGTATGAAAATTCTTAAATCGATTTTTTCGATATCTTACGATACATCGACCCTTTGATATCGGGATAGATATCGTGTCACAGCCGTTAATATCATATCAATATCGTATCGTTTCCAATATCGAAATATCGGAAAAGTCAAGGCAAACCATTATAAAGGTTTATTCAGAACAAATATTGATGGTTTCAATTATCATTCAATACCCTAAATAACTGGTCCTCTTTTTGTAAACCAAAACTCTGCAAGATCTTGAAAAATTATAATCTGCAAAAAATTTACAATATGGTCAAGTTAATAAACTTTGACCCTATAGGGAAACCCGTTTTCATGAGCATGCAAGTGCTTCGCATAAGTTTAAGGGGGGAGTCTACCCTTGAGGGCCAAAAAAAAGCAAATTTTTGTGAATTTTTATTTTAAAAACGGAAAAATTTATTAAGGTCAATTATTGACTACATAATAAAGTAACATTTCAAGTATCTTCTCAAATTTTTTCATGTAAAAATACGTAGAAACAAGCCGATGCCAGCCATTTTTTTACGACGCTTCCGTCTTACGTTTTTTTGCAGTGAGGAATGCCATTTTGTTCCAGATTATTTAAAATCAATTTTGAAGGAAGATTCTGTTAGAAGGCAAGTTTATCTTGGCAATAGCACGAGGATTTTTTTTTTTAATAATTTTTGACGATTTTGCAGTGATTTAAAACAAAAAAGTCGTTTTTTCGGCAAAAAATCTGCCATTTTGTCGGTGTCACGACCGTTAAAATGGAAATTTTCAAAAATCCTCGTGTTAATACCTGGAAAAGTATATAATAAAGACGTGGTTAAAATTTTAGAACGATCGGTGCAGAGGTTGTGAAGATATTTTCCTCACCGACTTTGAAAATACTAGTTTTGAGAAAAACGCGTTTAAAGTTTCATGCAGCCGCTCGGAGCAGGCTAAAAGACGTCGCACAAGAAAGGCTGTAACTTATGAGATCAACTCAGAATGACTCAAAATTTCAACACAACATTCTTGAGATGTTGTACTATCAGAAGAAAAAAAAAAATCGATTTATTGAAACTGTCTAGGGTAGACCCCCCTTAAAGTGATGATCACTTAAATTCCAAGTGATTCACTGCTCTGCATAGTGACAGATAGTGGCTTTAATTTCGGGTGATTGAATAATCTGTAGATAAAGTCACACGCACAAAGCATTTTCATAGAATAATTTTTATTTTTGGATTTTTATATTGAAATAGCGAAGATTTTTTAAAGGTTTGATACGCAGAAAAGTGAGGTTAGGTTTATAAAGACAAAACTCAAGTAGTAGTGTAAAGAGAGTTCGAAATTTCGAACTCTCATGGATTTTGGGAGAGTTCGAAATTTCGAACTCTCATGGATTTTGGGGGAGTTCGAAATTTTGAACTCTCGCAGATTTTAGAAGAATTCAAATTTCGAGCTCTCTCGGATTTTATGAGAGCATAGTTTGCTCTCTCATATCTTTTAGAACAGAATCGCACTCTAGATTTGAAGAGCTAATATTTGAGCTCTCTTGATATTCAATCCGAAATCTTATAGATTCTACTACTATATCGGAAACCGCTAGAGGTGTCTCTATTCATTTTAATTACTTATTAGAATTCAATTAAATTTTTTTCTTTTTCTTTAATTTTTTCATATTTAATCTTTTTTTCATTTTTCTTTTCATAAGTTTTCTGTTCTTCTTGAAGCTTTTGAAAGCTTTTATATTGCTCATCTTGACGTTTTTTTTCCTCCGAATAACTTTTAAAACCTGACGATTTTTCATCTTTCATTTTTTCATAGCCAGAGGAGCTCTGTTTTTGACCCATCTTGCTCGAAGGTTAGATTATGACTGAATCTCTTCCCATTCCATATCTTGCCACTCCAAATTTTCCAAAATTACCTTTTTCATGATTTGAGCGTTTTGCAGTTTTTCTGAGAAATTTGTGGTTCAAGCAAATAGAGGCAGCTTTAGTTGGTTTCTCGGAATAATCAATAGACGTCACTTCACAAACAGGTAAGTTGAATCTTTCTAACCAGTTCTTTTTCATTTCACCTCTTAAATAAAATTTTTTGGCATCTGATAAGTATTCCTTGAGCACGTTGACCACCAGCGTGTAGGGCATTTTTCCGCAACTCCACGATAAACCATGCTTGGTGGTTTCTAGTAAACGATTGATATTTCTATACTTATTCGGTAATCTCTGCCAAGGGAATGGTTCTTGAAACATGAATACTTTTGCATCTGAATCCTCATGCAATGAAATTATTGCAAGTTCTTTGACAACAAAGTCATTTCCTGGTTGCAGAAATCCTTGCATGTCTACGGCGTACTCCATCATATATTTAATTGCTTGTACATACAAGTTGAATCGTGTGTAAACTTGCCTAAGCCTTTTTCCGTGTATATTTTATTACGACATAATATTTGTACACTGTAATGTTTTGGACAGCGAGTGTCGTATTTAGAGAAACTGTAATCTCTCAAATGTTTATTGGATATACCAAATCTAATGTTAAAAACCTTATGTTTGATGATTATCTCTACGAGTTCTGACACTGTTATATCCTCAAAAACTTTTTCATCATAAAAGTCACCATATTCATGATGAGGACTTGAACATTTCAAATCATGACAATTTTTCCAACTACTCGAAGGTAGCAACTAGGTGGATATAAACATTCACGTTCTGTGAAACGTCCGTATATTGCAACATAAAATTTTAAACTATTTTTATCTTTGTATAAATTAACGATTTCTAGAACTTCTTTGATTTCTTGCTGAACTGCAGCTGTTTGAATTTGTAGCTTCAATTGTACCAACGTTTGAAGTATTTTATGCCAAGTTAAACCCTCCAATGATTTTTTGTATTCTGGATAATATTCGCAACTAGGAATATTGCAACTGGTTTCTCTGCAGCACTTGGAGACTACTTGACTCTTCGGCATCTTGGAGTATACTAAGCGATCTTTCTGACGTCTCCGCTGACAGGATTGTACTCGACTATTGGATCATGTATGATCAAGCAGTAAGCAGTTGTGATTCCTGGAAAATTATCACTAGATTCAAATTCCAAACGGACGTCAACTGGAGCGTTTTTCAGAGATTCGTTCTGTTTGGAGCAGTCCAGAACAATCAGTGAAATTTTCTTGATAAAATTTTCCTTGCTCAACAACGGTTCTGACTCTTTACCATAGTACGAATTATGAAAATTGACATACATGTCGTAAAGCATAGCATACTGGTTCTGACCAATATACAAATTCAGATTACTGTAAGGATAATACTGAGAATTGAGAAACAGTTTAGCATTTCTGATATTGCAATGATCAAATTGACTCAAGTTTTTGTCTTTTTGATTTTTGCGATTGGTCTGAAATGCTAGAATAACAAAGCGGGGTTTTTCCAATTGATCGGATGTTTTCACTGTCCATACGTGTTTCGAAGTACTAGGAAGCATAGGATACTCAAATAATTCCCAAGATCGGAAACTCATGACCACTGGTTTACCCCTTTGTAGATGATTCAACATGCTAATTTTATTTTCGTTGGAGACAAACACGTACGGCATGAGCCATTCGATTTTAAATAATTGAATTTTCCAATTTTCCCATTTATCTTCTGTCCCCTCCTTATAAGATGATGATTTGATCGCATTGACATCTGTATTAGATCTTCGAAGAATCAATTCATGTTTTGTATTGACCACAATCTTTCGATAATCCTCTGCAAAACCCAGAAGCATGCTGAGAGGGATAAATATATCGAAATAACCATTATAATAATAGTCTACATCGACCCATCCAGCAGTAGACTGAGGTCTTAAGCTTAAACTTTCTCTTTATATACCTATGAGCTTGTTGGATAAAAATTGTAGACATAGGTGACCACAATTGTATGTTCCAAAGTCTTGGAATCTTTGAGGATTATATTTGACTTTGTCCACACCTAAATATAAAATTAAATCAAGAGGTGGTCTAAGGTCACCAAAACTATCAAAGTAGATCACTTCTTTTCCTATTTTACGATAAGCCACCCAATGAGTTCCAGGACCTTTATCGTCATCAAGATTTACTATCGCTGATTCACGATAAAGAGGACCATTTGATGGCAAAGAATTTCTCATGAATACACCACGAAAATAAGGTATTTTTAATTTTTTAGCATATTTAATCAAATCAAAGTTAGACAACGCTCTTTTGGGTAAACTTATTTCGAGCTTTTTTTTTTTAAGCTCCCACCCATATAAGGTTTGAGGTACAGACCATAACCCGTTTTATATGGTTTCAAGTATAATCCTTTCCCGAGAGCTATAGCTTCCATGGTTTGATTATGTCTACGATTTTCTTCCAATTGTTCTTTCGATGACTTTGCTTGATTGATTGCCTTGGCTACTCCAGCTGTTCCACCAGCAAGGGCACCTGTTGCACTTAATCCAGCAAAAAGAGGAATCAGATACGGCAAAACCCCACCGATTTTCTTAGAAACTGGAAGAATTCTTGGAATTATAACATTCTTCTTGCCACCAGCTTTTTTGATGGCCTCCCGCGCATTCTTTATTGCTGAGCTTATAGCTTTTTTGGCGCATTTTCCTGTAGCAGTTGGTTTTGTAGCCTTGATTATTTGTTTCAAGTTGCCTTTTTTGTTTTTCTTTTCATTGTTTTTCTTTTCTTGATTCTTCTTCTTTTGGTCTTTTTCAGACCCTGTCCGAGTTTGGTTTTTAAATTCATAGCGTTAGTAATAGCGTACGCTGCAGCTCTTTCACCGATACTTGTGTCTTTTGAAAGTACTCTACCCCAAGCTTTATTCGCAAGGTCTCTATCTGCTGCGTGTCTAGCTTGTAAATCTTCTCGATTCTGAGAATAAGCTATGTCGTGATCCTTGCAAGCTGAGTCTAATAGATTTATTCCTGGATCACCACGGGCCAAACGCTTAGCCAATTTTGTTCCAGGTCCACAATATTGATATCCTGGGAGATGGACTTCAATTGGGAGTTTATTGATTAGCTTGTTTACCAGACCACGACCTTTCTTCTCGTGAATGATCATTACTGTTCAGAAGTTCATGAATGACTGAGTTGAAAACTATATAAGCCCTGTATTTATACCTCCTCGAACCAGTCTTTGTTCAGAATTTAAATGATCAACATGGATTTCCTACCGAGTTCCAAGAAACTTCCCGTGATGAATTTCGACATAATAGTCGAAGAGGAAAAAAAGATTAAGAGACATGGTGATTTACTTCCGGATACGATAAGAGCAGTATTCTGCGGACCTTCCAACTGTGGAAAGACCAATAGTTTATTGGCTCTCATTACGCAAGAAAATGGTCTCAGATTCGAGAATGTGTATGTTTATTCGAAATCTCTCAACCAACCGAAATATAAATTTCTGAAAGATCTTTTAGAACCCATAGATGGTGTAAAATATTTTCCATTTAGTGAGCACGAAGATGTAATATCACCAAAAGACGCTCTCCCGAATTCAATAATGATTTTTGATGACGTTGCTTGCGAAAAACAAGATAACGTAAAAGCATTCTTCTGCATGGGTAGACATGCTAAAGTGGATTCTTTCTATCTTTGTCAGTCATATGCTCAAGTGCCAAAACATCTTGTACGAGATAACGTTAATCTACTCGTACTATTCAGACAAGATGATGTAAATTTGAAACATGTGTACGACGATCACGTCAACACTGACATGCCTTACACGAGTTTCAGGAATTTCTGTTCGGAATGTTGGAAAGATAATCATACATTTGTTGTCATAGATAAGGACAGACCGATAAATTCTGGTCGATATCGCAAATGCTTTGATAATTTTGCTATAAATATAACCAACTAAATGACTGTGTCATCAGTCTACAGTTAGATTTAAAGAGGTCAACATGTCTCATATAGAAAGAGAAAAAAATATGCTGCAGCAGCTTGTCAAAGCACGCCAAGCTGTAAAGCAGAAATACAATTTGGTTAAATCTCAAAGAGATGATACAGAACAAACCTTGAATGAAATGTTCAAACCCATCATTACTCCTCTCCAAGAACTCGTGAATCATAAAAAATCAGATTCTACGATAAAAGAAGAAAAATTAGAGGATTTTAAGAGTGATTTGATTAAATTTGAGGATAATTTTCAGAGTGATGAAGACTTAATTGATGATTCTGTGAGAATTCCAAACAAAACAAGTTTAAATCAATCTATTGAAAAAGACTCTTTTGGAGAAGAAATCGAACTCGTTGCAGCAGAGCAAGATAAACTATATGGAATTAAGAAAAAAACAAACCATGGGTATGAGCTTGGGAATGCAATTTTACGATTTTCGAAAGATAAGATTTTCGTAAACAATAAGTCATTTCCAAGAACTCAAGGGTTGCAAGATCTTATTGTAAAAAAGAATCCTGAAAAATTTTCTATGAAGGATGAATCAAACTATCTAAAAATTCTTGAGGAATCAAATGCTCATAAAAATACCAACGGTCAATTAAAAAAACATATTTCCAGTTGGAAATACAATAATATAATTAAACGCATGTTCGAATCGACCGGGAGTGGACTCTTACCTCGATACAAAGTTGCCAAGCGTAATACCCGTATGGATCTTGTTTACTGGGATAATCCTAATGAGCTCGTGGAACGTCTTCAACTTTTGGTTGCCGAAAGATCAGCTGGTAATTATAATCATGAGAACGAAATTCACTCAATCATCGAAGAACTCCGAGAAGCTGGCTATATATATTGATCTGATTCCAATGATTCTTCATCATTATCAAAATGAGTGTTGACGTGTTCGGACGTGCTTTAAAAAAAAATACAGAGAGCGTTCGAGGTGCTCCGGGTATAGGTTATAAATTAACCGAAACTGGTCAGTTTGATGTAGAAGGCAAACGACTTTGCAACCTAGCTGCACCTGTGGAATCTAACGACGCCGTTAATTTGGAAACTATCAAAAACCTGATTGGATTGGAACTTCAAAGTCTGTACGAGATTACGAAAAAATTGAGAAGTGACGTGGATGATTTGAGTGCTATTCTAAGCAATCACAAAACTGAGATAAACGACAAAGTTCAGAAGAAAGTTGATGAACTATTTGAATTAATTGAAGGTCACAGAGACGACATTGACAAGAGTATCCTGCAAATAAACGCGAAAATTGTTAAAAAAGATGAATAAAAAAGAGGCGGTGGTCGAAGAACTTCACAAGCCTGCTCGTCGTAATTATCCTCGAAGAAAATTCGATGTTCGGGGTATTGATGAAACTTGGCAAGCTGATCTCGTAGAGATGCAACCCTACTCAAGGGAGAACAAAGGATTCAGATACTTGCTTACCGCGATAGATGTTTTTTGAAAGTATGCCTGGGGTGTGCCTGTAAAAACAAAATCTGGTAAGGACGTTACCGAAGCCATGAATTCTATTCTTAATGAGAAGCGAATTCCAAAGAACCTTCATGTTGATCGTGGAAAGGAATTTTACAACAAAGACTTTCAAGCTCTAATGAAAAATCATAAAATCAACATGTATTCAACTTACAGTAATCTCAAAGCATCCATTGTTGAGCGATTTAATCGAACTTTAAAAAACAAGATGTGGAAGCAGTTCAGTTTACAAGGAAGTTATCAGTGGCTCGATCTATTACCTGAGTTAATTGAAAAATACAACAATACCAAACATCGGACAATTGGCATGAAACCCAAGGACGTCACTGCTGCCAACGAAGCTGAAGTTCTCAAGCGCTTTATGGACAATAGAAAGCTTTCAATCAAGATAAAATTTAAAGTTAATGATAAAGTAAGAGTTAGCAAAATAAAACACTTGTTTGAAAAAGGTTATACACCTAATTGGACAACGGAAATTTTCACGGTTACCAGAGTACTCAAGACTAAACCAGTTACCTATCATTTGAAGGATCACAAAGGTGAACCAATTTCTGGCTGCTTTTACGAACAAGAACTTTTAAGAGTTAAACATCCGGATGTTTTTTTAGTTGAAAAAGTAATTAAAAAACAAGGTGATAAATTATATGTTAAATGGTTAGGTTTTGACAAAAGTCAAAACAGCTGGATACATAAGAATGATTTATAATTTGTATTATATTTGAATAAATAAATTTGTATTATATTTGAATAAATAAAAACACGATTAATTAAAATAAATTTGTTGGTTTATTAACTAATATTTACATGAATTTGAATTTACTATTTCCCAAATTCAAAATGAATAATTCTAATTTATTCGCTTTAGCTGCTAAATTATGATACATGTCGTCGTTCTCGTAGAGGGCATCAGAGATGCGCGTTGGAACAAAAATTTGGAATGGACTGGAACCTTCGGTGATGACGAAGACCATCTTTTGTCCGTAGCGTGTGGTGACCTTTTTGATCTCGGTGACCATGTAGCTCTCATTCAGGGCCAGGTCGTTCCAGGACTTCCTAGGGAGGTAGGAGTTGGAGGCCAGGTTGTTGAGGCTGTTTAAATCCATTTTTCTGGAAAATAAATAAGATTTAGAATTAATTTTTGAAAATCTCATTAAACGAAGTTTCAAAGAAAAGAGAAAACCAAACTTACTCAGGATAGTCGAGGTCTCTTGACAGGTGGTGAATCTTTGTAGAAGTCAAGGTCCAACGGGATGTCCAGGAAGTCGTCGTCTGGATACTCTGCAGCGTCGTCTTGTGGAAGTCGGCTATCTGCTGCTGGAAGTAGTGGAGCTGCTCCGTCGTCGTCTGGAAGTGCTGGAGATCTGCTGTCTGCTGCTGGAAGTCTGCTGTTTGGCTCGTTCACAACTGGAATGACTTCGAGAGCCTGGGGTGCCTCTATAAGTACGGTTGTCCCCACTCCTTCTGCCACCTCCATTGGCTCTGCCACTTGGAATTCTTTCTCCAATTCCTGGTACTTCTCAATGTCCTTGTGGCCCCATGGTAAAGTATCGGTACTTCCAGGAATCAAGTACCGCTTGTCATCGTAAGGGCTCAAAGCCACTTTCTCTTGATACTCCGTAGTGACCTGATGTTTCTTGGAACGGATCAAGTGTTGCTGGCATTTGACAATGGTTTTCTCGAAAAGGCACTCCCTGTAATCCTCAAAAGTTAGTCTTCTGAGTGCTGTTGACTTGACCCCTTTGGCTTTCATCACAGGTGCCTCATTTTCTATCAGAAAGCTGTATAATTTACTACGTAACCCAATGAAGTGAGTCATGATTTCGCCGTTGCACTCGTCTTTCATGAGGCCCACCTTCTTCTCGTTATCAGGTTTTATCCCGAAACGATTTTCTGGAGGGTAAGCAGAAGTGTCGAAGTACTCAGGATGCTCTTTCATGACCTTGTATACGTCGGTTCCTTCAATTTCATAGACGAAACTGTCTGTGTCTGTGTACAACAATTTGCACTTGGAACCGACCCACTTCTTCATTTTGTTGTAGTGGAAGTCATACATCAGGGTCTTGGAGATATCAAGCACGCTTAAACCTATGTAGAGCGGCTTATCAATCGTAATTTTACACTTTTTCATCTGGACTAGCACAGCGTCATCGGCAAGTTCCACGAGGCTGTGAAAATTCGGACAAGCGATGCAAGCCTCAGCTCCGTACCGACTGGGCCAAGTTGTTACCACTCTTGCGTCCATGTGATCTCGCTGTGATTCCATTGTCTTGCCATATATTATATTGTTAAGCAGCTTGAAAAAATCACGTTCAAACTTGTTTCTAGCCAACCTCCTTTTCTCAGTGTTGAAGTCTATGTACTTCTTCAACCACTGCGACTGATTAAATTGAACTGCTCGGTGAATTTTCTTGACGTGTTTTTGTGCTTGAATCAAAGCCCTGTAATGGATCACGTACTTCTCCTTGTGTAACATGGTCGTGAGTAACTTCTTGTGCTTGGAGTTAGGTGGCGCCATATGTTCCGGACAGAAGGGGAGATCCTGTTGCTCCAGGTGAAGATCTTCTGGGTATTCAATGTCCACTTCCAGAAAGTGGCCGATGTCATTGTCTTCTGGAACGACGTAGAAGTCTGGATCGCTCAAATCATCCACCCACTTGAGCCCACCATAAGGAAGATACTGACACATAGCCCAACTGTAAATAAAACATTAGAAATTAAAAAATGAAAAAATAATTGATAATGACGTCATAATTACCCGTATAAGTTGTTGGCGTCTAGGTAAACGAGGTATTTCTCGTCCTTGTCAGGGTCATAACCTTCTTTCATGTAGGGATTGTTTGCTTCCGAGTATCGATTGGAGCACTGGCTGATACCTCCTCTGATCCCCTTTTCAATGAAGAGAAGCATATCGATGTCCGTTATCAGTTCCAACTCGACCTCTGTTTGTTTGAGCATGGCATCCCACGATAGGCCAGCTGTGGTGTAATAGCAGGCAGGATCCAGGCTGTAAGCTTCCAAACACGTCGAACGGAAGTTTTCAAAAACGTTGCAGACCAACAAGACATCTGACCTGAGGTAGATATCCGAGTACTCCCCAAGAGTTTGCACGTTAAGTTTGGACCATACATCCTTGGCAAGGGTGTACTCATCTTCTCCAATAGTGGCGTCAGTCAAACTGCTGTAGAATTTTTCTCGTTCGGGAAGCTCCGTCTCATTGAGTTTCTCAAAAGAGTCAGTGTACTCGTAAGGGTAATGACCTTTTACCGTGAGTAACTCAATTTGATCATCTTTCAAGCCAGCTTGACGGAGATTTCCAGTTGCTATGTCCTTGTCGGGGAGGTTTTTGACAAGCTGGTCCAAGGATGACGCCATAAACCGGAACGAGTCCAAGAATCGGAAGTTGATCACACAACCCTCGACATATTTTGTGAATGAAATGTAACGGTCTTTATTTTGAGCAATTACAGACATATCACCATCAAGGATTTTCTTTGAGGCAATTTCCTTGATCAAAAAGTGAGCGTCATATCCCGAAAGGTTGTGGAAAATCACAGGAACAAATTTAGCTGCCTTGAACTTCAAATTACACGACCTGAAAGAAAAATTTTATTTGAAAACTGTTTTACCGACCCAAAATTATTTTAAACTTACCTGTGAGCCGCGCCTCTGTATTTGCCTGTAAAATGGCAGTGGTCCTTCACTTTCTGGTCTGACTTGTTGTAAAACCCTTTGTTGCATAAATAACAAGTCGTGGCTTGATTGAAGTTATTCCAATCCCGTTCAGTAAAAATAATTTCTTTGGGATTTTTATGCAACAGCTCGATCTCAGACGCAATCCTTTTCAACTCCTTCACAAACCATTCTGCTGGTGACTGCTCCCCATCTCCAGTTTGGCGATAACTTTTGTAGTACGATTGGCTATCGTTGTAGCTATTCTTCAAGTAATAACCAACGCTGAAGGCTTGATGTTGTTGTGGGCTGCGTGGATCACTGGTGGGCTTAAGCAGACTTTCGAAATCAGCGTAGATCACATGACTCACTTTGTCCATATTTTTAAAATTTTGAAACTTGAGTTTATTGTCTTTTTCACTCGGAAGTTCAATTTTACAAGTGTTAAACTGTTGACAGATGACTCTATGATCAACCAGTTTTTGTTCAGTGTCATAGTAGTGTAAGCAGCGGTCACAAAAGTACTTCTTACCGTTGTGGTCAGTCAACTGCTTACCAACCAATCGACTCAAATCTTTGATCCAGACATAATGACTCTTCGGGATGTTGTTCATGAGTTCATTGAGTTCTTCATTTTCATCGTAGTAGTGATCTTGAACATGAAGCAAATGAACGTGAGTGGGTTTGTAACAGTCGGTAACATGAGCCGTACACACTTCGAACTGGTTACCACGCTTCTTCAAAACAAAGATGTTTACAGAGACATCGTTTTGTCTCTCAAACTGTTTCACTTGTTTCATTTTCACTGGAAACGATATATTAAAAAAATTGAGTTCATTGTAATATGGCGTATAATTACCAACACGACTAGCATTTTTGTTAACTGGATGTAAGGCGGAAAGAATTGCCCAACGGAAACACTCATCGTCTTCGTTCTCAACATTCACGCACGCTTTTTTCTTGTATATAGAAGCTGGTAACGGAATGTGAGAGCCCGCATGCATCGGTTGGTAGTGCTTCATGCTGACCACCATACTCAGAATCTGCCACAAGGTCCAACCTGAACCACAACCTTCAAACTCTTCTATTTGATGCAGCACAGGATCAATAACGTTTTGATCGTACCACTCACGCAAATCGGTCGTCTCAAATATAGGTTGACTGGAAGTGTTGAAATGTTTCACTTCATTGGTCTCAATGTCACTTTTCAAAATCACATACTCCGATGAGAGTTCAACACTAACCATTAACGCACTATGAATTTTTAAAGAATCACTAACCTTTTCCTCGAACAATGCCCTAGAGTCCTGGAGGAAAGATTTCACATCTTTATGCACTAAGTTTATTATGATTCCAGATTTAATATGATTCTGGAAAACACTTGGCATTTCTTCCCACTTCACCGTGTCCTTAGGTAACTCAGCCGGTTGTACTTCATCAGGAACCGCTGGCTCTCCTTCAGCAACAGGTTGAACTTTGTCAGGAACCACAATCTCTCCTTCGGCAACAGGTTCCACTTCACCAGGAACCACTAGCTCTCCTCCAGTTACCAACAACAAATTTTCAAGTCTTTTTTTAATGTTGGCAAGTTGAAAGACGTAGGCTGCACACTTTCGCTTCTGATGAACGGTTAAATCCCCAGAAACAAGCAAATTCTGGAGAATACCTTTCATTTCCACAGACTTATCCAACCATTGCTGTAGCTCGACGTTGTCCGCTGAATCAGCATGTTGCTGAAGAGAATTCAGGAGAGCCTTAATGTTGACACCAAAGTACTCGAGTGAAGACATGATGACAAACAGGAACACTAATTGACTTAAAGCACAAAACACTGTTTTACTAGAGTACTGGTCGACTCGAAGCACCGAAGTGAACTATTGAAAGAGATTGGAGAGTGCTCCGTTTTATACCCTCTGTGATAAGAGAGGGGAGAGCCAAGTACACGAATCTACTCTAAAATTTTTGGAATCTACAGTGATGAGAATTAAATACAAATTTCGTGGAAATGCAGAGCAGCGGTCACATCAACAACCAAGCACACGAATCTACTCTAAAATTTTAGGAACCTACAGTGATGAGAATTGAAGACAAATTTCGTGGAAGTACAGAGCAGCTGTAACTCCTCCCATAGCAGGGGGTAAGGTATATAAACTGCGACCCTCTTCACTCTCGTCATCATTCCAA
Organism: Encarsia formosa; assembly: GCA_038277355.1. Taxonomy (NCBI): domain Eukaryota; kingdom Metazoa; phylum Arthropoda; class Insecta; order Hymenoptera; family Aphelinidae; genus Encarsia; species Encarsia formosa. The sequence goes on along the minus strand of CM076187.1, from coordinate 51,817,627 downwards.
CTTGGACAATCAACCATGGCTGAATACGTAGTGGACATCCAGTGCTCCAGGAGATCTTCCAACCTGCTCGAGGTGAAGGAATTGGCCATCATCCCCGTGGACGACCTGAGGCTCCCGACCATCTGTCTGTTCCAACCATCGTGTGCTTTGGGGAAACTTCTGGAGGAGGAGCAGAGGACAAACCGTTGGTTGGAGAGGCATTACCATGGCATCCCTTGGAGTTCCGGCTTCGTCCCGTACACAGCCTGCACCAGGGTGATCCAGGGTGCCCTCCGAGATGCTACCCGGGTCTACACCAAGGGTTCCGAGAAGAAGAAGATCCTTGAATCCTTCCTTCCCGGAATGTAAGTTCTTTTTAATATCTATCTTACCTGACCTAAGTTAAACTTACCTACCTAACTTATCTGACCTAAGTTAAACTTACCTGACCTAAGTTAAACTTACCCACCTAACTTATCTGACCTAAGTTAAACTTACCTGGCCTAAATTAAACTTACCCACCTAACTTATCTGACCTAAGTTAAACTTACCTACCTAACTTACCTGACCTAACTTAAACTTACCTCTCCTAACTTACATAATCTTACCTACCCAAGCTCATCTTTACCTTCACCATCTTTTCTGTTATAGGTTGGTGGTTGATATGGACGAAATCTGGTGTCCATCTTTGAAAACTCTGGAGAAGACCTGCACATTCTTCTGCGACTACCACCCTCTTCGACCTGGTGCAGTCTGTGCTGTGGCGAATGGTTACGCCTTGAAGACCTGGTTGGTGAAACGTCGAGCCTGGTTGATTGAAGCGAGAGAAGGACGAGACGAAGTGGACGCGATGTATCGTGAAGTTAGCAATGGAACTCAAGATACAAGAACTTTCTAATTTATTAAAATTACTCCATTATATTTAATGTTCGTCATAATTATGATAATATATACTTATTTTAGATTAATATTGTTTTTTAATTTCACATAACCTTAAAATAAATTATGTACTTATACTAAAATTACTAAATAATTTACTTTTCCTGACTACAACAGAGCATATAACTCTATTAGTCCACATTAGTATCAGTGGCTCAGGTGGTAGAGTGTCTGCCTGGCATGCCTGGGATCGTCGGTTCGAATCCCACTTCAATAAAATTTTTTTCTTTGATAATTTAATTTAAAAAATAATATTATTAATATATGATACTAATTAAGAATAAAAATATCAATAAACAATTAAATAAACAAAATAATATTAAATTATTTAAAGTAATATGAAAATAATATAAAACAGTTGGAAAAGTAGTTTAATTAAAGTCATGGTGCATACTAGCTCAATGGCTCAGGTGGTAGAGTGTCTGCCTGTCGTGCCTGGGATCGTCGGTTCGAATCCCGGTTGAACCAATTTTTTTTTCTTTAAGAATTTTATTGAAAATAATTTTCAAATTTAAATATCATCAATGAATTAAATAAATATGAAAAAATTCATTAAAATATTAAAAATCAATCAAGCTAGCAGCTAGCCAGCAGCGACTAGCCCCTAGCACGACCCCAGCCCTCACCCTCAAAAAGTACGAGAGTTCTGCGCCGAAAAAGGTACGAGAGAGCGGGATCAAAAAAGTACGAGAGAGCGGGCCCAAAAAAGTACGAGAGAGCGGGACCAAAAAAAGTACGAGAGTTCTGCGCCGAAAAAGGTACGAGAGTTGTGGCTCAAAAAGTCACGAGAGTTCTGCGCCGAAAAAGGTACGAGAGTTCTGCGCCACCTCAAAAAAGTATGAGAGTCTCGCGCCGAAAAAGGTATGAGAGTTGTGGCTCAAAAAGTCACGAGAGTTCTAGCTCATGAGCCAGAACTCTCTTAGCTCTACTACTTTATTGAATTGACCTCTAACATTAAAGTTTCAAATAATAATGAAAAAAATTATAATTTTGTCAAAAATTGTAAATTTTTCTTAGAAATTTATTATATATTTATAAAATTATAAAAAAAAAGTTATAGAGATTAAAATTATGTAGGAATAAAAAAAACTTATTATTCAAAAATTATTATTAATAAGAGACGTTCATTAATCCTAAAGCCCAATCGGGCTTTAAGGGGAAGTCAGGCGAGTTTTTTTGATGAATAGATTTTAATTAAGAAAATATTTTTTAAAAAGGGCTCTGTAGCAGGGTAAAGAAATTAAAAAGCTGTAATTTAAAAAAAAAATCATGAAAGTTGATTAAAAATTCACTGAGTAAAACGCAGAACGGCAGTTGAAGATTTTTTTTCGTCAATCGCGGCAGCCATGTCGTCGTCTGCCGCTGTTGCTGTGCGTGGCTATGCGCGTCTAACCTATAAGTTTGTAAAACTTTATGACTGCCTTACGGCTTACTCCTCAGCTACCTCTCCTCAATAAATCAAATTCGTAGTAAAAATTATCTTGCAAAATCAAATATATATGTGATGAAAAATCAAAATAATGAAATAAGCTGAAACTCAAAATTACTTATTCATTACACTCAATACAAGGCTGAAAATGTGTCAATTGAAAAAAAGAATCATACATTATTTCTTAAATAAAATTAGCAAAATCACTAGTTTTATGAAAAAATTTTCTTCTTAAATAAAACTCTTCAGTTGCATTATAAACAATTCATGTTTCTTCAATTATTTCTTCAATATTTACTCTTGATTTGCTTCAGATCGTAAAAATTTCAATAATTTTCTTCATGTAAAGTAGGTCTCTTGATTCATAAAAATTTCAAATACAAGTAATATTTCAATAAAATAGTTGTTTTAACAATATCTGTACATAAAAAAAAAAAAAAAAAAAAAAAAAAAAAAAAAAAAAAAAAAAAAAAAAAAAACAACAACAAGACATAGTCATAAAATTAAACAAATCTTGAAAGAGTTGTAATCAGGTTTATTTTTATAAGCTTCTTTCACACAAAGTTTATTATTGCTACAAATTCTTTAAGATTTACTTGGCTGACAATAAAGCTGAACTATTATTGTTTTTGTGTAAAGTCAACCATGCCTGTGAACATTGACATTTGCTCTTGCTGGGAGACCACTTACTTTAGCCTACTTGATAACTAAAAATTGGAAATGTAGCTGCAATCACTCATGCAATCAGAACTTTCTTGAACTAATGAGATCTTATCAAATGAATTGACTTGACGCTTTGGAACAGTTCAAATGTAAAGTAAGTTGTAGGTCTCCCAGCAAGAGCAAATGTCAATGCTCAAAGGCATGGTTGCCTTGCACAAAAAAAATCATAGTACACCTTTATTGTCAGCCAAGAAAATCTTAAGATTTTATGACAATAATAAACTTTGCATGTAGCTCATAAAAATGAACCAGATTAAATTTTTTCAAGATCTGTTTAATTTTGTCTCTATAAGTCATATACAAGAATCAAAAGTTTAGAATCATCAAAGCGAGTAAGACAAGTTTTCAATAGTTATAAGTATTGAAGTAATATAAGTATTCAATAGTTATAAAATTTTAAAACTAAAAAAGAATTCTTGATAAATAAATCAATTGAAAAAGAAGAAAAAAAATATTTTCAAACTATTTATAAAATTTAGAATTTCTAAAATGACTAAAAATTGTTTAAAACTTGTTACTTGCTTTGAAGTTTCTAAGATCTTAACTCTAATATACCCTCAGAGACTGTGTCAATAAAAAACTTTATCAGTGTTTATCAACTCAAGTATGTAATTGGCTGGCTCAGTTCATACATTTCAAACCTGACTAAGGATTATTGAAATCTTGTCCTACCAGCTTTGAAGATTCTAAGCTCTTGGCTCTGATCACTTTACAACTGTTTGAAATTACTTATAAAAACATAAGTACAACATAAACGTGAATTACAAAAAATTTGTTTCTTTTTGATTGCATGATTAGAAATTTGTTGGTTAGAATGACGTACGACCCCCCTACGCGCGGTCTCACGCACAGCAACGCACTGTAGCAGCAGTGGCGTCTGCTGTCACGGCTGATGCGGCCGACGAAAAAAAATACCAAATTACCGTTCTGCGTTTTTCTCGGCCAATTTTCAACGAATTTTGATGCAGTTTTTTTTTAAATGTAGCTTTTCAATGTCGCTACCCTGCTACAGAGCCCTTTTTTGAATTGATCCCCTCAATTTTTTTTTTTTTAATTTTAACTAACTACCATTGGACCCTCGCCTGACTTCCCCTTAACGGCGATTTGGTTTTTTTTAAACCGACTGCCGTGAAAGCCTGCAGGGCTTTATATACTTTGATTTTTGGTTTTAGGTTAGGACACTTCAAAGAAAAACTATTTTAGGATGATTATTTCATTTCTATTATACATCCCACGCGTAGCTGATGATCCTCTGAGTAATTTAAAAAAAAAATTATCCCGTACAAAGCCCGCATTGAAAAGTTATGAACGTTTCATTTTTCGAAACGCTGATTTCCTTTGACTCACGGTAGTCAGGGGAATTCGATTTCAGGGTTTTGAGGGTTCAAAGCTTGGGGCAAAGCCGATTAGTTCTTTTGTTGATCTCGGACGCCCAGGGTTTTGGGAGCTTAGACCTTTGGGGGGTAGCCAATCAGCTTTTTTGTTGAATTCGGGCTCCCTGGGTTTGAAGGGCTTAGATCTTGGGGGGTAGCCGATCATCTTTTTTGTTGAACTCGGGCTCCCAGAGTTTTCGAGGCTTAGAGCTTGGGGGGAAGCCAATCAGTTTTGTTGTTGAACTCGGACTCCCAGGGTTTGAAGGGCTTAGAGCTTGGAGGATAGTTGATCAGTTCATTTGTTGATTTCGGGTGCTCTGGGTTTTGGGGGCTTAGAGTTTGGGAGATAGCTGATCAGTTTTTCTTTTGAACTTGGGGACACAACGTACTGGGGGGTTAGAGCTTAGGAGGTAGCCAATCAGCGTTTTTGTTGAACTCGGGCTCCTAGGGTTTTTGGGGATTAGAGCTTGGGGGGTAGCCAATCAGCTTTTTTGTTGAACTCGAGCGCCCAGGGTTTTGGGGTTTCATAGCTTGGGGGATTATTTATTTATAATAATTACAAATTTAACTCTGACGCCCAGGGTTTCGTGGGCTTAGAGCTTGGGGGATTATTATTTATTTATAATAATAATATTTAAAAATCGAACTCGGATGCCCAGCGTTTGTGGGTTTTAAGCTTAGGGGATTATTCATTTATTCATAATAATTTATTTATAAATTCAACTCGGATGCTCAGAGTTTTGTGGGCTTACAGCTTGGAGGATTATTTATTTATAATAATTATAATTTAAAATTTAACTCGGACGCCCAGGGTTTTGTGGGTTGAGAGCTTGTGGGATTCTTTTATTTATTTATAATAATTATATTCAAAAATTGAACTTGGACGCCCATCGTTTTGTGGTTTTTAAGCTATGGGGATTATTTATTTATTCATAATAATTTATTTAAAAATTCAACTCGGATTCCCAGGGTTTTGTTGGTTTACAGCTTGGGGGATTATGTATTTATAATAATTATAATTAAAAATTTAACTTGGACGCCCAGGGTGTTGTGGGTTTAGAGCTTGTGGGATGATTTATTTATTTATAATAATAATATTCAATAATTTAACTTTGATGCCCAGGGTTTCGTGGGTTTATAGCTTGAGGGATTATTTTTTTATTTATATTCATCCATCAAAAAATTAACCTCCTACGCCCAGGGTATTGCGGGTTATCTAGCTTGGGGTTTATTTATTTATTTTATTTTTAATTAGTTAGTTAAAAAAACTCAAACGCCCAGCGTTATTGGGTTGTCATAAATTTATTTATTTTACCATTTATTTAATTATTGAACTCGGCCGCTCAAGGTATTGTGTGTTTTTCGTTTGCCTGATCATTGCCGGAAGATTTTCAAATTTCGCGGTACCACTGGGGCCGGGATCGGCAACACTGGTGTGCGTGTGTGTGTGTGTGCGTGTGCGTGTGTGTGTGAGTGTGTGTGTGCGTGCGTGCGTGCGCGCGCGCGTTTGTGTGTGTGTGTGTGTTACTTTTTTATTATCCACCCAACTTGCAAATTGCAAAAGGTGCAATTGCAGCACATAATGTCATCGACATACACATTATCGCTGAATTTCATAGAATCATCATAGAAATCTATATGCTCTGAGCCAATACACTTGAACTGTTAAAGTTTTGTAATCCTACCCTTTTTCAAAAATAAGACATCAGTCTGAAAGTTTTGAAATCCCACCTTTTTTCTCAAATAAACTTGATGTCTGACAATGAATTTTAAATTTGATTGTAACTGTTACATTCACTCAGGGTGTAAATGATAAGTATATTTAAGTCAACATGAATCAATTATTAAAAATTTTTATCTTTTTTGTTGTCTGTATGCAAGCTTAAGTTATGCGGCCAAAGTGATTTTACATTTTAAAATTGGTTAATTAAGAAGTACAAAAGAAATAGATAGTTTTGGGTCTAGGTATCCAGTGGACCAGAAATTACGAATTCTATTTGGCATGGATTTTTAAAGTACGGATGAGCATTTGCTTCATTATTTTCAAAGTGGATTTAGTTTGTCCATCAATTATGTATGCAAAATGAATTCAAAAGTTCTTCATAACAGTAAATTATGTCCATGATTTTTATGTGTTCTCACTAATGATAAAATTTATATAAAAGAAATTTAAACCTAAACAACTAGATATATCCAAGTCAACATGAATCAATTATTAAAAATTTTTATCTTTTTTGTTTTCTGTAAGCAAGCTTAAGTTATGCGGCCAAAGTGATTTTAAATTTTAAAATTGGTTAATTTTTTTTTACAAGAATTAAAAAGTACAATAGAAATAGATAGTTTTGGGTCTAGGTATCCAGTGGACCAAAAATTATGAATTCTATTTGGCATGGATTTTTAAAGTACGGATGAGCATTTGCTCCATTATTTTTAAAGTGGATTTAGTTTGTCCATCTATTCTGTATGCAAAACGAATTCAAAAGTAGTTCATAACAATAAATTATGTCTATGATTTTTATGGGTTCTGGATAATGATAAAATTATATAAAAGTACTTTTAAACAGAAGAACTAGATATATCTAAGTTGACATGAACCAATCATTGAAAATTTTTATCTTTTTTTTAATCATTTTAAGGTTACTAATGAGTATTTGCTACATTTCAATGTAAATTTACATTAAAATAAAGTTATGCGATGTACATTTAAAAAATAGGTAAATACTAAATTGAATTTCTTTTTTTTTACATATAAAATTGATTTCCCTAGGACTTTTAAAGGTTCTGGTTTATGTCGTGGTTTTACATCAGAATAATTGAATATATCTTAGTTATCGCTAAATTATTTAGAATTTGTTAAGTTTGTGAAATAATTTATTAAGACATATTTCAACAATATTAATGATTTATTTATGGAGTTTGGTTTTTTGAACTTGTGGACAAAAAGGAAATACATTTAAATATTTAACGAATTTACGCAATAAAATCTTTAAAAAATACTTTTAAAAAGTAATATTTACGGCGATTGGTTTTTTAAAAAGGAATCTAAATAAAAAATTATACGCTAAGTATGATCTTTAAAAAATACTTTTAAAAAAGTAATATTTACGGCGATTGGTTTTTTTAAAAGGAGTCTAAATAAAAAGTTATACGCTAAATATAATAATCTTTTTTTGAAAATGAATTAATGAAAGAAGTGAAATCAAAAAATTTATTACGGACAACTTGAGGCCGAATTACTTATTATTTAAAAATAATTTCTCTTCTAAAAGATGATCATATTATGTTGAATCGCCTTCAATATACGTAAAGTTAACAATTTTTCAATTATAGCACATACATGGGAAAACACATGCAAATTACACACAATTCAAACACTTTTTTAAATTAAAATATGTTGTAATTAATTTAGAAATCAACTAAATCACAATGTATGGCTATACTTGACCTGTAAAAATTTAATATTCTTTGAACTAAATTATCTCGAAAAAAATCTTTGATACCTGTACTTTTTAAATTATATTTTGAATGCTCAGTGTGTTTCTTAACAACATATTTTAATTTTTAAATTTAAAAAGTGTTTGAGTTGTGTGCAATTTGCATGTGTTTTCCCATGTATGTGATATAATTGAAAAATTGTTAACTTTACGTATATTGAAGGTGATTCAACATAATATGATCATCTTTTAGAAGAGAAACTATTCTTAAATAATAAGTAATTCGGCCTCAAGTCGTCCGTAATAAATTTTTTGATTTCACTTCTTTCATTAATTCATTTTCAAAAAAAGATTATTATATTTAGCGTATAACTTTTTATTTAGACTCCATTTAAAAAACCAATCGCCGTAAATATTACTTTTTTTAAAGTATTTTTTAAAGATCATACTTAGCGTATAATTTTTTATTTAGATTCCTTTTTAAAAAACCAATCGCCGTAAATATTATTTTTTTATAAGTATTTTTTAAAGATTTTATTGCGTAAATTCGGTAAATATTTAAATGTATTTCCTTTCTGTCCACAAGTTCAAAAAACCAAACTCCATAAATAAATCATTAATATTGTTGAAATATGTCTTAATAAATTATTTCACGAACTTAACAAATTCTAAATAATTTAACAATAACTGAGATGTATTCAATTATTCTGATGTAAACCATGACATAAACCAGAACCTATAAAAGTCCTAGGGAAATCAATTTTATATGTATATTAATTTATCAATAAGAATTTTGATAAATAATTTGGGTATAAATTACAAGTTGATTTTTTTCTTTTTCTTTTCGTGACAACACTTATGACAAGATAAATTTTCTGATCTGTTAAACTCACGATTGCATTCTGAACATTTGTAAGTTTTTGAATTTTTATGTATTTGATTGTGACGATAAAAATTGCATTTATACTTGATGATCTTATGACAAAATTTGCTTTCGTAAAGTTTATGTCTTTCATGACATTCGTAATAGTGTTTTCGATAATGCACTTTCGTTAAAAATACTTTATTCCTCTCAGCCATGTAATTAGCACTTTTCGATGTGTCAGTTCTGTGGACAAAGTTTTACATTCCTACTACGTTAAAAAATAAGATGAGAATTTGAAAATTCCACCTCGATCGATAGATTTGGACGCATTGCTGTTCCTTTTTTTATTCGTCAGTGAGAGTTTTTTTTAAATTTGTAACCTCACTCTTTTATGATCATCATCTGGATCATCATCACTACTGTGCGTGTAAGAAATAATTTTAAACAGCAATTTAACAATGCCAAATAAGTTGAAAAAGCGAGAATTAAATTTATACCTTAGATTAAAAAAATTAGAAAATCGAATTCTTAGTACAGCGTCAAATTTTTCTCAAAACTAAAGTACCATTTTTTTGTGTAATGAGTACTCGCTTTTAAAATTTATGATCTCGTACAGAGATGACTTCTTAATTTTTCTTTTTTCAAGCAATTTTTAAATTTCAAAATTTTATTCTTAACATCTCGTGCGAGTATTTAATTCCAACTATGATATCTTTTTTGATCCAAACTATAAATTGATAATTTTTTTTGTGATAAAAATGCCTTTTTTATTCTCTTAAAAGTTAAAATTTTTTAAATAAAATGTATTTTTACAAGGAAGCTTCTTGATAAACCGTAATTTTATTTATTTATTACATTTACAGGTAAATAATATTATTGTAACTTTTTTATAAAAAGATCACTATTGATTTGGTTATATCAAAGTGCCAATTTACATGACCGAGAGGAATAAAATTTATTGTTATACATAAGGGCAAAGTTTGACATGGCCGTCTCGAGTGAAGTTTGCCCCACGAGGCGAAGCCGAGTTTAACAATATATCATTGCTACACCAATTACAGACTCTTTTTAAATGAACTTTTTTTTATGTTCTAAATATGACTCATCGTTCGAAATAGTACATCTGCATTCGCCGCATTTAACACAGTCAGCTGGAAGACTGTGTAAACATATATTTTATATGTAAATATATTTTAACATAAAAAATATATTTTTTTTTGTAATAAAAAAGTTAAAACTCACTTATCCATTGTATACAATAGAAAGGTTGTTTGTTTTACACCTATTTAAAAAGTTAATTTTCAGTTAAATTAAAGTATTGTTGCTTATAAAAATTTAAGATTAATAAGTTTAATATTAAAAAAAAATTGCAAGTAGTAAACAAAAATCATTTTTTTAAACAAGACAAAATTTTCGAGTCCACACGCATTTAACATTATTGATTATAAAAAACTTTTAAAGTATTTTGGATGTAGTATTAAAAAATAGTATAACCATAAAAAAGGTTATAAAACTTACGATGCATTTTAAAATTTGTTGATTTCTGTATCACCAATCTGTGAAAATAAGAAAACTCAAAAAAAAAATATTTAACTTCGTTGTTGGCCGATTTAATAGTGACGAATGAATTACAAATTTTTATTTTTATTCTTGAAAAACTGTAATTTTATGAAACAATTTTTGGTAAGTGACAAAATATAGGCTATTACAGCAACAACGAACAGTCCGTTTAAATAGTAAATATAAATAGTAGTAATAGCTTATTCGCTGCATATTTAACATTAATAGAGTTTCTTTAGGATAATATGTTAAAAATTGTTTTTATTCAAACAATTTTTACAATAAAAAATTTTTTTGTCGCCAGTGTTTAAGTATTCGCCCCCATGAAATTGAGGCTTTCACAGACTTTTAGATAAAGACAAATTTTGAATTGAAATAAAAAATAAAAATAGATGAATTAATTTTAAATAAAATTACGGGTATATTGTACTGATACTATAAAGCAACAGTAAAAAGCAGCTAAAAAAGCAATAATGATAAAAATTTTTTATGGTAAAATTAATTTTAAGAAAGCTATGTTCTTGTAAAAAGTATTTTAAAAAGTTTGAATAAAACGTAGGGTCTCAAGAGCGCCCATCTTCAAGACTAATTGGAAACTAATCTGGAAATTTTTTTAAATCAGCTTCGAAAGCCCGGTTCTAAGTTCACGAGTTTTCAACTTTGAAGGCCCATCGAAAAAAACCAAGAGGTGTACCCTCAAGATGAAGTTCCTGATCGGTCCCTAATTTAAGGATGTTTGGTACTTACGAAAAAATGCAGCCGATTTGTCAATTTTGATCGGATCGATATATGATTAATATCAAAATAATCATTGCATTTTCTGCCTTTTTTGTTTGATTTAGTTTTTTTTTAAATCAAAGTATTTTTTAAAATATTTTAACCCAAACTCTTATAGAAATCAAGCAATTTTTTTTCTTTGATCGTATGTCACTCTTCCAAAAATACAGAGATCGTTAAAAGAATTATTGGGATTTGTAGATTTCATCTCGAAGAAGATTTTCAGATTTTTTTATAATACCTTTCGGACCATTTGAAAAAGATAACAAAGAAAAACAAGCGCGCAGCGGTTAAATTCAATGTACGTCCGAACAAGAAATGCACTAACTTTTTTTTCTATTGCATCTTTTGATCTAAAAATTTGTACACAATATCTTGAGATCTTAATTTTTAATGTGAGATTTAAAAAGTTAACGTTTTTAAACTTTTGTCGCAGAGTTATGTAAATTAAAAATTAGATTATGTTTTTGTGATTTTTCCTAATTTTTAAAAATATTTTTTAAACATAAAATTCATACTACATGAAAGTAGAGACTTTCAACTATGATGCGTAAAATTTTCAAAATAATGCATTCGTTAGAGTCTTAGTACTGACGAGTTGAAAATAAAATCGTCTATTCGGGCGGTGCGATGCCCGTCCCCTCCACTCTTTTCCTAAACGATTCTATATCTTTAAATCGGCTTTGAACGCGCGAAAGCAAGTTAGCTTTACGTTTTATCAATTATGAAAGGACAATGAAAAAGAACTAATCTTCGACTAAAAATATGGTTTTTTACAGTACAGCTCATTAAAATATAAATAAGTCATTTTATGTATTTTAAATTGATGACAAAAATTTTTTTTGATAGTTTAATTAGGACATTGATTTTTTCCACGATTTTTTCTTAAAAAAAAAAATAGTTGAATTTATACTGTTGGTAAAAATGTTCAAAACCCTAAGAATTTGCTTGCCTAAATGAGGGTTTTGAGTATTGGGTTGAATAAAATACGTCTACTAAAGTGAATTCAAGACCCTGAAACTAACCTAAAAATGAAAAATTACTATAAAATGGTTTTTTTTTCAAAATATTCTTGTTTACGCATAAATTTACAGCAGTATTTTATAATTCATGTACAAATACTATGCTTGAATTGGGGGCTTGACGAGCGGAGCGAGTAGGGGGAACCCCCCCTCGTATTTTATGTTTCTGGAATTACTTCTAAGCATTTTCTGAGTTTTGGAAAAAAAGCCAGAATCCATTTCCAAATCGTGTAACGTTCGTGATTTTGATTCAATATTAAATAACTTCACTTAAAAAAAAAGGGTGAAAAATCTGCTGCTTACTAACATTTTCTAAAAATTAAGCTTCCTTTTTTTATTTATTGATAAAAAATTTTTAACTGCATCTCGAAACTTTGAATTTTAAAAACTATGTACAAATGTGATGACCGTCACGTATGGAATGACTCCTATAGATTGCAATGGCTGGATTTTTCCAGTAGATGCGCAAAAATGCAGAGTTGCACAACTTGACTGCTGCTTGTTCTTTTTATGAATTATTTTTACCCGCTGCACTCGGTCCAAAAACCTTCAAGTTTTTTTTTTTTTTGTACAGCTTTTTACACTGCTTTTTAAAATATAAAATAAGTACAGTAAAACCTCATAAGTTGACCACCTCTATAAGTTGATCACTTTTGAACGGAACCGTCCTATACTAATGCATGCTAAAATTTTTCCATTAGTTGACCACCTCTCAGTTGATCATTTTTAGATGGATCCCAAAGTGGTTAACTCAAGGAGGTTTGACTGTAGTTCAAAACTTAAAAATATTTAATGTCATTTTCTAAACAATTAATTTAAAAAAAATTGTACATCATCTTATACTTTTCATTAAATGTTTTCACTTAGAAAGTTACATAAAATTTGCAAATATTTTTCCATGACAACTAAACATTTTATTTATAAGCTCAGATCCTTCCCAACTCTAAGTTTTTCAACTTTGTATAACACTCCATAACTTCAAATTCGATTAAAGATTTTTATTTTAGTTAGCACTATTTATGGGATACACGAAAGTCGGACTTTAATGAACCCGAGTTTTGAAGTATTCTTTTATAATATGATAATATTTTTCAACCTTGTTAAATTCGATTATAATTTTGTTTTCTCAGATTTATTGGAACGTACACAATCGTTGGAAGATACAGCTCGACAATTAATCGAATTTCATGAGAGTATTCGTGATTTAGATCATGCAGTTCAACGATGTGAAGATAAGCTTTCTTCACATGATGCCATTGGTGGAGCGGCCAAAGACCCAAAATTCCTCGATCGAGTAAAAGTAAATTAATTAATTTTATTATTCATATACACTTTGCTTAAGGGAATTGATATATTTGAATATTTTTTGTTTAATTTTTCACTAATGTTCAAATTATTAGTTTTATCGTCGCTTCTAAATTATACATAATTTCACTTAAAGCATGTAGTTGCTGTGAAATCCAAAATCTGCTTGCGCTACTTAAGATTACTAAATTCAAGCATTCTATTGGAGTGAATTTAAATCAACACATCTTTCTAAATACAGTAAAACCTTGAATGTTGATCACTTCTGCAAGTTGACCACTTTTGAATAGTTTATGCGGAATTTTATGACATGACATGATGGAATTATAGCCGACTTTTTGCAAAGTATTCGATATCAATGAGTCAATCAATAACTTCTTGATAACTTAATAAATAGTCCTTAGCATAATATTGAAGTTTTTGGGACTGAAATACACGGTGGGCATGAAAACATGGCCGTTATTGGGGGAGTTTTGCCTGGACTCAGCATAGGTGGCACTCCCCATCATAACCTCAGTCTCAATTCCAATATTGCAAGCCAATCATTCTTTATTTTCGGAAATCATATTATTGTCCCGAAAAATCAAAGTATAAAATAACAAATACACATATCCATCTTACTCTTATTTTTACTACTTGAGGCCAGTAAATTTGAAGGTTTAAAACAATATTTATCAAATATATGATTGATTATAGTATTTATTTGGACATGTTCGATTATGGGGGTCATATACGGGCGTGTGTTTCTAGGCAATGCCGCATGCTGGGATTGCGCTTGCGAAGCGCACTGCTAAACAGAAAAAATTATTTTCCGGTCACCAACCAATTATCGGTGCTTTACTCGTGCTGTTTTCTGACCAAATAACAGGTGTATAAATGGTCTGTTTTTCAGACCAAATATTTTCCGTTATTTGGTCTGTTTTCCGATCTTTAGTTGTGGGCTGCGCACCGCAAGAGTATAGCAGAGTGAGAGAGAGAAGAATGTAATGGGGTCGCGTCGCGAGGGAAAGCCCAATCGCTCAGCTCATCTACCCCCGTGCACTCGCCATTCCGAGTACCGCAGCCAGCTCCTTATACCAATCGGTACCGCACCGGTACGCCCGACCAGCGAGAGGTCTTATCCCGTCTTATAAAAGGTCTTATAAAGAGAGTGCACTTCGAGCACCCGTACGCAAAACCTCTCGACGCGATCTCGCGAGATTTGAAGAAAAAGCTCGCGCTTTTTCTTCATTCGGGGGGGGGGGAGTACTGTAGGCTCCTCATTGCGAGACTACATTGGTGTAGGTGAAAGAGCGAGTGAGAGAGAGAGAGAGAGAGAGAGAGAGAGAGAGAGAGAGAGAGAGAGAGAGAGAGAGAACGAACACGGGAAGCAGTTCACTGCGTTGAGCAAGGCCTGCCGGCCCGCCAGTGATTGCCTAGCCTCCGTACGGCAGAGATCCACGCTGTACGTAAAACGCAAATTCGCGATCGAGGAATTCAATCGTCTCGTGCAGGATGGGATTTGTAGGCGCTCGGAAAGTCCTTGGGCTTCTCCGATCCACATGGTTCCCAAGGGTGATGGTTGGCGGATCTGCGGCGACTACCGCGACGTCAATAAGGTCACAGTCTCCGATAGGACCCCAGTTCCAAACCTTAGGGATTTCACAGGCTCTTTGCATGGCAGGAAGGTCTTCTCTAAGTTGGACTTACGTCGTGCATACCGTCAAATCCCCATTCATCCCGATGACATTCCATAAACCACCGTCATAACCGCATTCGGTCTGTGGGAGTTTTTGGTCATGGTCGAAGGCCTTAGCAACGCGGGCCAGACCCTTCTTTGATATTTGGCAATGGCTCTTGGTGATCTCAATTTTGTCTTTTCCTTCTTTAATGATATGGTGATCGCTTCGATTACCCCCGAGGAGCACGAACAGCACCTTGAAATCATTTTCCAGGGATTGAACAAGTTCCACCTCCACTTAAATTTGGAGAAATGCATTTTCAGCGAGCCTGAGGTACCATTCCTCGGCCACATTGTCAGCCTACAGAGACTTCGTCCCGCGCCGGAGAAAGTCATTGCAATCCGCGAGTTCCCTAAGCCTGAAACCCTTCAGAGTCTTCGAAGCTTCCTCTGTTTGCTTAATTTCTATCGACCTTTCCTGGACCGGGCAGCAGCTGTTCAAAAGCCTTTGAACGCCCTCCTCAAGGACGTTCATAAGAAAGACACTCGTCCAGTCCCCTGGACTTCTGAGGCTTAACGCGCTTTTGAGAAATGCAAGACCGACCTTGCAAACTGCGCCTGTTTGGTTTACGCCGACGAAGGGGCTGAGATTCGGTTGGTAACAGACGCTTCCGACGGTGCGCTCGGAGGGGTTCTCAAACAGCGGAGGGATGAAGCTCCTTGGGCGCCGATAAGTTTTTTCTCGCGTAAATTAACTCAGGCTCAAATCAAATATTCCACCTTCAACCACGAAATTACTGGCATTTTCGAGTCATTGAAGCATTTTCATTACTTTCTCGAGGGCCGTGAGTTCAAAATTTTCACCGACCATAAACCACTCGTTCATGCACTTCGGCAAGACCCTGTTCACGCCCCAATGCATCGTCAGCATCAACTCTCATACAGCTCTGAATTTTTCACTTCGATTCACTATCTCCGGGCGAAGAAAATGTTGTTGCGGACACTCTGTCCCCTCACTCACATCCCCGGCACTCTTGGATTGGAGTGCCTCATCCATTGGTTCGATTCAGCCACCAGCTATTCAGTCAATCTTGGCGAAGATTGACACATTCAGACTCCCAACTACCTTTTCGCTCGCTCAGTTGGCGGCCGAGCAGGCGTCCGACGCTCAGCTCCAGGAAATCGTGGCCGATCCAAATCACCCTCTCAAGTTGATTAAGCTAACGCTTGGTGAAAACCACACGCCTATTTTCTGCGACACTTTCGACCACACGATCTGACCTTACGTCCCGGCCCCCTTGCGGAGAGGCATTTATGATTTGTTTCACTCAAATTGTCATCCCAGCGCCAAAGTCTCCGTCAAGCTCATCCGCCAGAGTTATGTCTGGCCGGACATGTCGCGCGACATTTCACAATGGTGCAAGGCATGCACACCCTGTCAACAGTCGAAGGTGACTCGACACAACAAATTCTTTCCGCAGGAATTTCCGGTGCCCAACGGGCGTTTTGATCCCGTTCACATCGACCTAGTTGGTCCCATGACCGAAAGCCACAGGAATCGTTATGCTTTGACTATAGTCGACCGCTACTCGCGATGGCCCGAGGCCGTTTCCATCCCTGATATGGAAGCGTCAACCGTCACCAGGGCGTTCTTCGACATCTGAATTTCACGCTACGGAGCCCCCGAGATCTTGACGTCCGACCAGGGTTCGCAGTTTGAGTCGCAACTCTTTACGGCTCTTTTGCACTTGATCGGCTGCCACCGAATCCGGACCACAGCCTTTCGGCCTCAGCCAAACGGCCTAGTCGAGCGTTTTCACCGGGATTTGAAGGCCACGGCAATGTGCTATGACCTCCATCCCGAATGGTCTCGCTTGTTGTCCTCAATCCTCCTCGGCTTACGCACCCGCGTTCGCCTGAATTTGGACGCAAGTGCAGCTGAGTTTGTCTTCGGGACCGTCCTGCGCATTCCCGGCGAATTTCGTATTCCCGATGATTTCGAGACAGATCGCAGATTTTTCTTGGAGGAGTTCCGCAATTATATGCGTGAAGTGAAACCCGTTCCCTCTGCTCGGAAATATAGCCTGAAACCGTTCGTTTTTAAGGACATGGCTACGTGTACCCATGTACACATGCGTAGAAGTGCGGTAGAAGTCCGTCAAATGCTCCCTCGAAAGACCTTATCATAACCCATACAAGGTTATCTCCTGTTTGTCCAGGTTCAATTTTTTTGATAAACTTGGGTGGAACCCATAAAGTCATGAACGTCGAGCGTCTAAAACCGGCACATTTCGTCCCAGAGGATTTTGCCGACGAGATTCTCGGACCAGTCCTTGAACCTGCAGCCGTCAGCCCTTCGAGTGGTACCCACCGAGATTTCGGACAGACCATGGAAGTGCCTGGACCGGCGGAAACGTCGCCAAGCCTCGAGACACCGAATCCCATCGCTTCGGAGCTTTCTCCACCTCATGGGCCTTCTCCGGCCGATTTCGGAGTTTCTCTACCTCGCGGGCCTTCTCCGGCCGATTTCGGATTTTCTCCGCTCGCTCTGGTTTTGCCAGAACCTCGTCCTCCCTCGCCGGAAACCCAGCATCCTACGGTACCTTCCCACCCGCAACGAGATCCAGTCAAGTCATCGCGTCGCGGCATGTCCGGCCAGACATAACTCTGGCGGATGAGCTTGACGGAGACTTTGGCGCTGGGATGACAATTTGAGTGAAACAAATCATAAATGCCTCTCCGCAAGGGGGCCGGGACGTAAGGTCAGATCGTGTGGTCGAAAGTGTCGCAGAAAATAGGCGTGTGGTTTTCACCAAGCGTTAGCTTAATCAACTTGAGAGGGTGATTTGGATCGGCCACGATTTCCTGGAGCTGAGCGTCGGAAGCCTGCTCGGCCGCCAACTTCCGAGCGCACCGTCGGAAGCGTCCGTTACCAACCGAATCTCAGCCCCTTCGTCGGCGTGAACCAAACAGGCGCAGTTTGCAAGGTCGGTCTTGCATTTCTCAAAAGCGCGTTCAGCCTCAGAAGTCCAGGGGACTGGACGAGTGTCTTTCTTATGAACGTCCTTGAGGAGGGCGTTTAAAGGCTTTTGAACAGCTGCTGCCTGGTCCAGGAAAGGTCGATAGAAATTAAGCAAACAGAGGAAGCTTCGAAGACTCTGAAGGGTTTCAGGCTTAGGGAACTCGCGGATTGCAATGACTTTCTCCGGCGCGGGACGAAGTCTCTGTAGGCTGACAATGTGGCCGAGGAATGGTACCTCAGGCTCGCTGAAAATGCATTTCTCCAAATTTAAGTGAAGGTGGAACTTGTTCAATCCCTGGAAAATGATTTCAAGGTGCTGTTCGTGCTCCTCGGGGGTAATCGAAGCGATCACCATATCATTAAAGAAGGAAAAGACAAAATTGAGATCACCAAGAGCCATTGCCAAATATCAAAGAAGGGTCTGGCCCGCGTTGCTAAGGCCTTCGACCATGACCAAAAACTCCCACAGACCGAATGGGGTTATGACGGTGGTTTATGGAATGTCATCGGGATGAATGGGGATTTGACGGTATGCACGACGTAAGTCCAACTTAGAGAAGACCTTCCTGCCATGCAAAGAGCCTGTGAAATCCCTAAGGTTTGAAACTGGGGTCCTATCGGAGACTGTGACCTTATTGACGTCGCGGTAGTCGCCGCAGATCCGCCAACCGTCACCCTTGGGAACCATGTGGATCGGAGAAGCCCAAGGACTTTCCGAGCGCCTACAAATCCCGTCCTGCACGAGACGATTGAATTCCTCGATCGGGAAATTACGTTTCTTGGTCGAAAGAGGCCGGGCACGCTGTGCCACAGGCGGACCAGTAATTTGGATGTGATGGTAGATCCCACGCTCTTCGAGCGGAGCGGATGACTCGAGGCCAAGGATTCGTGGAAATCTCGAGAGAATGTATAAGTACTTGTGATTTCATACTTCTGACTGAGCTGACGCCAAAAACCGAGGGTTCGCGGAGAATCCCGGGCGTGTGTAACTGTGTCAAATTGTCGATCAAGCGTTTGCGCTTTAAATCTGGCAATAGTTCAAAGTGACTGAGCACGTCATCGCCGAGGATAGAATAGGGTATGTCAGCAACATAAAAATCCCATGACATGGAACGGCGTAAACCGAGGTCAAAAGACTTTGTGACAACACCGAAGGTCGCGATTTCGGTCCCATTTGCTGCGTGCAGCGAAAGACTGCGCGGGCATTCAGTGTGAGTAGTATTCTTGGCAATGATTGAGACCTTGGCACCAGTATCCACGAGGAACTGGCGCTCGGTTTCGACATCTTTCACGAAGAGGCGAAGTGAATTCAAGTCCACGACGTCCACCTCAAAAACGGGCGGGCTTACTTTTTTTTAAATCCTTAAGTTTCCAGCACTCCTGACAGTCGACTAGAAAAGAATTTTTTCTTGCAAACTTGACCCAAGACGGGCATGGGGGACCGCTACAACTGGTACAGTTCTCACGGTATCTGGAATGAAGGTAGCAAAAACGAGGAGTTTTGCCATCCCTACTTTTAAACCTGCCACGGCTATTAGACCTACGGCGATTACGAGACCTCCCACGATTATGTTTCTGGGCTGAGTGTCTCAAGATTTCAGCAATCTGAGAGGAGAGCTGACCGGGATCGGTGATCGAGCTGACAAACGGATCAGGCGTTGTTCTGCGCTTAGGAGTGAGGCGGTCTGCCTTATCGGCAGCCTCAACTTCCTTCAGCTGCGAGACTTGAGAATCAATCGCGGAGGAAACACTGTCGGGAAGACGCTACGACCAAAGTTGCAGAATTACGGAAGGGCTGAGCTGACAGTCTCCAAAAGCCTTCATCTTTGCGAGAAGCTCGGAAGGGCGGAGATCACCGAGATAACAACCACGAAAGAGCCTGTCGAGCTTTTTGTCACCAGATTCACCAAAGCGTCTGAAAAGGATTTTCTTCAAGCCCCCATACCTGTCGTCACGGGGAATCGCATTCATTACCTCAGCAAGGTCTTCGGAGATGTTCTAAGGCAGGTTTTGCATAACGGCCCAGTATCGATTGCTGTTGGTAAAAACACCCTCATCCTCGAAACGATCCTCTAGCTGCCTAAACCAAAACTCGGGATAACGCTTGGAAAAAGGCTGAAAGGTGAAATTACGAGTCTTCCCGGGTTTACCGTAATCGGGGTTAAACGAGCCTGGATTAAAAAAAAATTGCGAAGTCAGATGCTGTCCCTGGGAATTCATGGAAATTCCGGAAAGCAGCGGAGCCGTGGGAACGTGGAAGTTAATGTCAGGGCACGGATTTGTGCTTTGGGTGACACCTTTTTGGGTGAAGGTGCTTTGTGTGGAGTTACCGTGCCAGGAGGTGGCGGTTCCTCGAAGAGACTATGCACTTGTTTCTGGACCTCGAATATGTTAGAGTCGTGGGGAGCTGACGTAACACTAGTGCCTCCCGGGGGGTTATAAAAATTCCCGGAACCCTAAGTGGGTATTAAAGGCGAATTTGATGAGAAAAAATTCACGAGGGCCCTAGCAATAGCGTCGTCAAGGCTTGTGGGGGACAAGAGGCTATCAAGGGCATCGAACTTACGCTTAAGGTCCTGCAAGGACAGGGTATTTTCGTGCTTGCCATTCAGACTTCCATCCCCCTTGCCGTTGGCGGCAAGGTCGTATTCAATCTCATTGGAATTGGACATCCTGGAAACCAAAAAGAGAGACAACGATGGAACCCGGACGCGGCCTAGTGCGAATGACTCGTGAGTTTGGTGTTGAGTCCGTGACCTAGCGCGAATGGCTCGGGGAGTCAGAGAATGAGCACGCGACCTAGTGCGAATGGGCCTGGGGGAGTTGGTCAGGTGACCCCGTGATCTACGTTCGCCGATACGCTCGAGAAACTCACAAGGAATCTCAACTACGCTTACAGATGCCTCACATAGATTTTTACACAAGTTTTTGTCCTCTCTCGCGCTGCCGCGATCGCGAGCTTAACTCACGTAGTGAGCAGCTATCTTTCTTTGTTTCTCTCGAATTTCTAAGTTTAAAGTCGGCCGTGAACTGTAAAATACGAATTACGCATGCGAAAACGTAAAAAACCTAACACTAACTTTATACAAATTTTTCCCTGAGAATAGAAAACTATGGCTAAATATCTAACGAAACGTGAGAAATTAATTTCTGACTGCAAGAAAAATAAAATCCGGCATCCCATTGAAGGTATTTGAAGAATTTCAAAAAAGATTGACTGTTATTTAGTATTGGCTGCTCGGGCAGATTAGCAGCTTATAAAAATCAAGATTGGAGAGAGAAAGATCTTTGACTTCCGAATTAGTGTTTGATCTGTGGACTCGAAGGATAGCTCAGTTGGTAGAGCATCCGACCGGCAATCGGAAGGTCCCAGGTTCAAATCCTGGTTCTCGAGTCGAAATTTTTTTCTTTCTCAAATTTTGATTTTTAACGATTTTTCATCGTAAGATAATTATATTTTTATAAATAAATCTCTTTTCTGCATTCTCTCGAATTTGAGAGACAGATAAGAGTCACGCCACACAGTGAACGGATCCGAAAATCGTTGGAAAGAATCTATTTAAATGAAGGAAAATAAAGCTAGAGAGAAGCGGTCAACGACAATCAAAAGCTAATTTAATAACAATCATAGGAAAAATATAAAAGTTATAGGTTTTCCATTCCTAACCTGAAAAAAATGCAGAAAAAAAAATCACTAATGTGTAATTTTCGTCCAAAATCTGAAAAGAACGAATACGATTGTAAAATCAATTTTTTTTTTAGTTTATGGCAAAAATAAATGATTTTATAAACATTTCTTCTACTGATTTTAATTAAACATGTTTAAATCGTAATTATCGATAAAACAAAATATTTTTTAAACATAAAATTCATGTAAGTTCATAAAATATACTATGTAATTAAAATATATTACGTAAAAAATGATAAAAAATCATACAACCCCATAACTGAATTCGTCAGACCTCTACAACCCAATAACCGAAATCATCAGGCTCTTACAACCCTATAACTGAATTCGTCAGACTTCTACAACCCAATAACCGAATTCATCAGGCTCTTCCAACTTCATAACCAAATTCGTCAATTTCCTACAACCCTATAACTTAATTCATCAACCTTCTATCCTTTAAACATGCAACTCCATAACCAAATTCATCAGATTCTTACAACCCCATAACCGAATTGATCAGACTCCTACAATCCATAACTGAATTCGTCAAATACTTACAATCCTATAACCATATTCGTCAAACTCCTACACTACTCCATAATAGAATTTGTCATACTTCTACAACCCTAACTTCGAAATCATCAGACTTTTATAACCTATAAAAGAATTCATTAGACTTCTACAACCCCATAACCGAATAAATAAAGCTTCTGAAACCAATAATCAAACTTGTTAGACTTCTACACACTCATAACTAAATTCTTTAGAAGTTTCTATTTATTCTTCAAGCCTACAACTCCTTAACCGAATTCGTCAGACTTTTACAACCCATAATTAAATTCATGAGACTTCTGCATATTCCTTAAGCCTAAAACCCTATAACCAGGACTTCTAAAACTCCATATCTTAATTCGTTAGATTTCTAAGTATTCCTCAAGTCTACAACCCCGTTAACTGAAATCGTTTAAATTCTACAACCATATTCATCAAGCTCCTACAACCCTGCAACCAAATTTATCAGACTTTTACAACCCTATACTTGTACTTATCGTACTTGTAGAACCTAACAGAATTCCCTTTATTTCTACAACCCCATAACCGAACTCATCTGACAAAAAAAAAAATTGATTGAAATCAACAAAATTCGTAAAACAACGATGTCTCATGTCATTTTGATTGTTGTGCACTTTGTATTACTATTGCATTCTTTTTGCACTTTATCGTGGAATTCATTCAACTTTTTTTTTTATAATTATTTGCTGTGTAACAAGAATTATCAATGATCCACCAAATCATAGATTTTTAGACTTAATGAAAATGTGACAAATATACTTCTAGGGTTATATAGTTCTGACGAATTCATTTATGGGATTATAGGCTTGAGAATTACATATAAAGGACGTATTTGGTTATAAGATTTTGAGCGTTTAACAAATTCAGTTATGTAGTTGTAGGAATCTGATCAATTAAGTTATGAGGTTGTAAGAGCCTGATCAAAATGGTAATGGGATTGCAAGTTTGAGGAATAAAAGGCTGATGAATTCGGTTATGGAGTTAAAGGAATTCGGCTAATTCAGTTATGGGGTTGTAGAAGTCTGACGAATTCTTTTATAGGTTGTAGAAGTTAGATAAGTTTGAGTATAGGGTTGAAGAAGTCAGACAAATTCTATGATGGGGTTGTGTAGGAATCTGATGAATATGATTATAGGGTTGTGGGTGTTTGACGATTTCAGTTATGGAGTTATAGGAGCTTGATGAATTTGGATATGTAGTTGTAAAGGTCTAACGAATCTAGTTATGGGGTTGCAAAGGCATATAAAGTTAATTATGAGATTGCAGGAGCTAGACGGGTTGTAAGAGTCTGATGAATTCGGCTATAGGGTTGTAGGAGTATATCAAAAATTTCTATAGGGTTGTAAAATTATGACAAATCCATTCAACAGGGTTGTAGGATTGAGGAATACATAGAAGTCTAACGAATCAAGCTATGGGGTTTTAGAAGTCCTATTTAGACTTCTATTCCTAAAGTCTGCAAACCCATAACCAAATTCGTCAGAATTCTACAACCCCATAACTGAGTCCGTCAATATTCTACAACCCTATAAGTGATCGCAAATCCAACAACAATCCATTCTTCAAGCCTACAACCTCATAATTGAATTTTTTATACTCCTGCAACTCTATAAGGAGTCATCCATTAATGATGTCACACTAATTTGGTATAGTCTCGTAGCGCTACAGTATTAGCAGACTATATCATAAAAACGTGACATCATTAATGGATGGCCCCTAACCGAATTGATCAGACTTCAACAACTTTATAACTCGACTCAGCAAACTCCAATTACATGCCTGAATTCACCAACCTTCTATTCCTCAAGCTAAAAACTCTATAACCTAATTCGTTTTATTTCTACAATTTATTTCGATTATATTTTTACAATCATCTTCTTTATCAGATTTAACGCGTCCACAAGTTCAATAATTTCCGAGTATGCCATAATTTTCGTAACAAAAGATGGTCAGGACAAGCTAAATCACTTCGAATTAAAGTGGTTAAAAATTGTCCTTAAGAATTTTTGAAATGTTTCCAAGTATTGAAAACTTCCAACAATCGAAATTTCAATTGCCGAATATATTTTACATAGAGAGAAAATAAATTTTCTTTCGGTAGACAAAAAAAATTCCAATGATAGAAAACTTCCATTTATTGCCGATTCTAATTATAAAGTTTACGCAGTAAAAATGTATTTAAAAGATAATAGCAATGAACAATCATTTTAGAAAGATAATACATGGAAAACAAAGTTTTGATCCTAGTTGATAATTGTACGAATTATTTTAAAAGATTGTGAAATTTTTGGAATGATCCGATGAATTTGTGAGTATCACAAAATGATCCTTATAATCATTTTTAAAGATCCCAAAGATTCATAAAATGATCATAAGGCTCATTTTTATCATTTTTTTTTTTTTTTTTTTTT
Organism: Encarsia formosa; assembly: GCA_038277355.1. Classification (NCBI taxonomy): domain Eukaryota; kingdom Metazoa; phylum Arthropoda; class Insecta; order Hymenoptera; family Aphelinidae; genus Encarsia; species Encarsia formosa. The sequence continues at coordinate 51,792,885 of CM076187.1, read as the reverse complement.
TTTTTTTTACCATAAGTCCAAAATCCAATGATTTGGATCATTGATAATTCTTTACGAATTTTGTTGATTTTAATCAATTTTTTTTGTCAGATGAGTTGGGTTATGGGGTTGTAGAAGTAAAGGGAAATCCGTTAGGTTCTACAAATACGACAAGTTCAAGTATGGGGTTGTAGAAGTCTGATAAATTTGGTCGCAAGATTGTAGGGGCTTGATGAATATGGTTGTAAAATTAAAACTATTTCAGTTAACGGGGTTGCAGACTTGAGAAATACTGAGAAATCTAACGAATTAAGATATGGAGTTTTAGAAGTCCTGGTTATGGGGTTTTAGGCTTAAGGAATATGCAGAAGTCTCATGAATTTAATTATGGGTTGTAAAAGTCTGACGAATTCGGTTAAGGAGTTGTAGGCTTGAAGAATAAATAGAAGTCTAAAGAATTTAGTTATGAGTGTGTAGAAGTCTAACAAGTTTGCTTATTGGTTTCAGAAGCTTTATAAATTCGGTTATGGGGTTGTAGAAGTCTAATGAATTCTTTTATAGGTTATAGAAGTCTGATGATTTCGAAGTTAGGGTTGTAGAAGTATGACAAATTCTATTATGGGGTTGTGTAGGAGTTTGACGAACATGGTTATAGGATTGTGGGTATTTGACGAATTCAGTTATGGGTTGTAGGAGTCTGATCAATTTGGTTATGGGGTTGTAAGAATCTGATCAATTTTGTTATGGAGTTGTATGTTTGAAGGATTGAAGGTTGATGAATTAAGTTATAAGGTTGTAGGAAATTGACGAATTTCGTTATGGAGTTGGAAGAGCCTGATGAATTCGGTTATTGGGTTGTAGAAGTCTGACGAATTCAGTTATTGGGTTGTAAGAGCCTGATAATTTCGATTATTGGGTTGTAGAAGTCTGACGAATTCAGTTATGGGGTTGTATGATTTTTTACATTTTTCACGTAATATATTTTAATTACATAGTATATTTTATGAAGTTACATGAATTTTATGTTTAAAAAATAGTTTGTTTTATCGATAATTACGATTTAAACATGTTTAATTAAAAACAGTAGAAGAAATGTTTATAAAATCATTTATTTTTGCCATAAACTAAAAAAAAATTGATTTTACAATCGTATTCGTTCTTTTCAGATTTTGGACGAAAATTACACATTTGTGATTTTTTTTTTTTTTCTGCATTTATTTCAGGTTAGGAATGGAAAACCTATAATTTTTATATTTTTCCTATGATTGTTATTAAATTAGCTTTTGATTGTCGTTGACCACATCTCTCTAGCTTTATTTTCCTTCATTTAAATAGATTCTTTCCAACGATTTTCGGATCCGTTCACTGTGCGCCAACCATAGCGTGAAAAAAATCGAGAATCTTTCGATTCTCCCCCAACTTTACCTTCCACTGCCCGCGAATGAATTTTCAAAAATTAATTCTTAGTTGACTGTTACAAATAATTTTAGACTGATCCAAATAATGTGCTTCTCAAATAAATTATTATTTACATCGTTTTATTATTGAAAGTTCTAGCGTGAATTCTTGTAAAAAATTTATTTTAAGCCGGCACATCCACAGATTAATAAAAATGTCTAAATTTAAATGTAAACATCAAAAAATAACTTTATTTAAAAGTTCTACTGCCTGAAGCAAAAAAACTTTATTTAATTTAAAAAAAATGAGTTTTTTTTATTATTCAGACCTTCAATCTCAACCTGTCGTGTCTATAGTCTTTCAGCAGCAGGTAGTCAATGACGTTGTTATGAAATTCTGTTTATCGATTTCTTTTACTCTTTACTTAGAATTGACTTATTAGATTATTGTAAATACGTGAGTAAATGAAATAGTATTGCCCATACAAAAGTACATAAAAAAAGATAACTCTAACTTATTTATATAGTGCCGCATGATGACTAACATGAAAACTTTAAGTTGTTTAGATGATTATTGTAAAAAACTCAGTTTTTAATTAAAAAAAAAAAAAAAAAAAAACTATCTATTCTTTTATTTTTTATAAAAAATCGATTGGCATAGTCGGATTTCACTTTTTTGAAATGATAATTCTTAAATAATTATTTCAGGAAACTTGTGCCAGTTCACGCATAACATTTTTTTATTTCTTATTGTTTTAAAAAACTATTGCCAAAATTTCAAGAATTTGCTACAAAAATTGAAAAAATAAAAAAAGAATTTGGCGGATTTGCTCGTATAGTTGAAAAGGTCTTCATTTTAGTTTTTTGATTCTGAGGAACAAAACTTTTTATGGCTTTCAGAGGGCGTTGAAGAATGATTCAACCATATTTGATCTACCATTTTAGATTTTGAGAAACAAAGCTCGTTTTCGTGATTGAAGAACTCAAAATATAGTTTCAGTATTTTTCAAAATTTTTTACATTAGTACTAAATTTATTGACAAAATTTTAAAAATGTTTCGTTGATATTCAGAGTTTTAAACTCCATCTTTAAGCCAACACGATGAAGTGTATAGCTGTTAAAGGGGGATAAAGTGCCGCCACGGCAAATCCTTACAATATTATAGTATATCATTCGAAAGGACGAATCACAAATCAAAAAAACTATTTTAGCCCAACTAACTATGGGAGTTAGTAGTTCATACGATTCTATTTGAAGGAAAAAAATGTAAGGAATCTCAGATTAGAAATCGAAGGAGGGGTGGAATCTAGTTTTTCGCGTTTTCGCGAAAAAACTACATGTTTTACCAAAAAAGTTGGAATATAAAAGTTGTAGATCATTTAAAAATCTACAACTTTTATTCTAACAATTTTTTCACATAACCTCAAAATTTCTGAGAAAAATGCAAAAAACCACTAATTTTGTTTTAAAATTTTTCCTGATCCCAAAAATTGATCTAATTATATTGTATTTAGTGGACATCTAGCTTTTTGAATGCAGAATCTGTGGTTTCTTTCTTTAGTTTTGAAAGAATTGAGAATAAGTTCTGAATTTCTTTTAAATGACCTACAAGATTGCATTAAACGAGTAGTGTGTCGAAATCCAAAAAATGATTGCTATTTAAATGAGTGTGAATCTCGTCCTGGCGTTGGTGATCTTATAACTGATCTTAAGCAGGCTTTACTAGAAGCAGATGCGCAAGAAATATTGTACAGTACTTGGCAATCAACCCATCGAACAACAATGCAAACTAAAACACGAAATGTAGAAGAGTTTTTGGAAGATTTTGGGAAGAAGTTATTAGTAACAAAAAAACACGACTTCCTTAATCAACAGCAAATAGCGTTTTTCAAACAACTTAAAAATAATTTAAAAAAAGGAGAATTCTTTGTACTCATTGATTTTTCTGAAAATTATGCTTTTCATGTACAAAACGCCGTCCAGTCATTTCACTACAATAACAGTCAAATCTCAGTGTATACTGTTATTTATTACTATAGAAAAGTGACATATTACATCACAATAGTATTATTATTCTGTCTGATTCAGTCAAACACGATACAACAGAGGTTTATATTTGCAACAGTTTGGTGATCGAGCATATTAAGAAAAATCATAAGGTATGTAAAATTATCTATGGATCTGATGGAGCAAAATAGCATTTTAAAAATAGATTTAATATTAGTAATTTAACGCATCATAATAAAGACTTTGGCTTGAAAGCTGAATGGCATTATCATGTAACTGCACATGATCGGGGTCCACATGATGGACTTGGAAATTCGTTAAAATTCAATGCGAGAAGAGCAAGCTTGCAAGCACCATCGCATAAGAGTATTTTGAACTTGAATCAACTGTATGAGTGGGCAAAAAATTATTTCTCAAATATTACTTTTTACAGCTACGATAAAAAACACTGACACTGTACTTAACCGCTTAAAAAAAAGATATAAAAATGCAGTAACCATTCCTGACATATCAACTATCCATTCTTCTACTCCTTGAAGTGATAGTAGACTATTTGTTAAACAGTACTCTTTGGCAACTAGTGGCTACACTTTGGAAATCTAAAACTTATTTTGTTTTAACCTGGAATATGATAATAATTATGTTTTCTGTGAACTTCGGTTCATTGTTTAATGTTGTTCAATGTTTCATTAGTAAAAAAATAATTTCTGTAAATTTTAAATAAATAAGACTGATAAATGAATTTTTTTTTTATATACCGTAATTACTATTTTCTACTTTTGTTTTAGTGTAACGAAAAAAGTGGGTTATATAGTGTTTATGTTTTTTTTTTCTTCGATGCAACCTTAATATGACCTTCAGATTTGACCTTATGGTAAAATTTAGGGTCAAAATTTGATGACTTGGAAAAATTGCTACTACATGTATTTTAGGTCATTTTATTCCACCTAAATGATCAGGAGATTTAGTTGCGTTTTTAACTAGGGTTGAGCACTGTTTTTTCTCATTTTGACCTCGATACGACCTTGATATGACCTTAGATCTTCGATTTCATGAAAACTAATCCCGCTAAATTTCACATACCTTTAGAATATAGAAGTTTATTATTTTGGGTAATAAAAATTACTTTAATTTTAAATGATTTTAAAGTTGATTAAAATAATCATATTGCAACAACATTCTATTACATAAATATTTTTGAAAAAACAACATAAATTATTTATATTTTCTTAAATCATTATAAGTATTGATAGAATTATATTATTATAAATATGGTTAATACACATTATTTTCTTTTTTTGCCCTTTTTGATCTAAGTCCATCCCAATCTTTTGCTCCACTCAAAACTACTCCGACAGCTTGCAAAATAATTTGTATCCACTGATTTGTCATTGCTAATAAATACTGACGTAACAGCATGTGAAAGATAATGATAAAAGGTCAAAATGTTAAATACATTTTTTCCCTCAACTTTTTTTTGGGCCGAGAAAGCCATGCAAGCTTCTCTGGATAGAAAATTTTTCAAGCTAAATCTAATTTGATCAACTAATTCTTTTTGAGGGTGAATGGCTGCAAACGCTAGTACAAGATCTTTAATTTTTCATGCGTTTGCTATTGAGAAATAAATTTCTTTCTATTATTTTACTCATTTTTTTTATAAATTAAAATTAACCTCAAAAAATTGAAAATTATCTACTCATTAAAATGAATTTTCTATAGTTATTCCTAAAATTTATTAATTACTGAAATCTATAATTTTCCTTGAGTTACTTTATGCAAAAATATTAATTATTTACTATGGATGAAATAAAACAAATAAAAATGTACAACCATGCTCCGAAATAAAATTTGAGTAGGTACTAACTAAATGGAGCACAAGATTCTTGCTCCGCCGGGCCCCTGTCAGCGCCGCATTACATTTTCAGCTGAGCCCAGCTAGGCCCCCGACGGGCGCGAAGTTTTTTGCTAGCAGGGGCCTTCAAGTCTGTCAGGGCTGTGGTGAGGCAGCGCCTGTTCGGGCAGTAGATTATAAATAGAAAAATATTGAAAAATGTCCTAACAGTGGTTGGGTCGTTTTTAGATCAGAGTTTTTCATACATACTTTTTTTTATATAGACTACCTATATATCTGCTCTAATCGAAAAAAAAAAATTCTTTTTAAATCATTTATTGCTTTTTTTCAGAGTATTAGAGAAGAAATTATTGGTTTAAAAAAACCTTCTATAGACGTTCAAAAGCAAGCTACCAACTTGGTTCAAGCAGCTCGTGAGCGGGGCGTTGATGCTACTTATTTGCAAGATGAAACTGATAATATAATTGACAGAATAGAAGATTTGCAAACAAAACTTGATGATAGATATAGTGATTTGCAAAATGCAGCGGTTGCTATTTCACATTTTAATGAATATCATAGGAATCTTCTGCAAGAGTTAACAAGTTTAGAAGGAGAATTAGAAGTCATGAGACCATCAGGTCGAGATATTAAAACCGTTCGTGAACAAATTGAAAATATGCAGTTGCTCAAAAATAAATTGGATAAAATTTCAGAAAAATTTGCAAGGCTAGTCAATTGCGGCGAGAATCTCGTTGATGCTGGTTTTGCAACAGATGCAGCTGAAATAAGAGAGCAAATTGAACTAATGAAAAAGCAGCTTTTGAAATTAGATGATCGAGTGCATTTTAGGGTAGAAGAGCTTGAAAACATTTTTCAAAAGCTGCAAGAATTTTTAGGAATTCATAGTGAAATAATAAAAAAACTTGATGAATCTCTTGAACAAATAAATAAATTCAAATTAGTAAGTTCAGAAGTAGATTCTATTAAAATGCAACAAAGTGAATTTAGAGCATTTGAAAAAACGAAAATTGAGCCTGTCCGTAGAGAAATTGAAAGTTGTAATTCCTTGGGTCAAATGCTTACTAAAACTGCTGAAAGAGATGTTAATACTACTTCTGTTGAAAAAGATTTGGATACAATGAATGATAAATGGAATTGTCTGAAAGAAAAGGTAAGATATTTGAAAAGATTCATCTATATTGTTTTGAAACTTTACAGAAAGATTCTTCAAGCCCAATTGAGGACCTGGATGTTAAAACCGTCTTAGCGCTGTGCCGGCTCTCGCCTAGTCCAGCCGAAGATTTCCGAAGCTTGATTTTAAGTAATTTTAAAATTATCCCAGACTCAAAAAAAAAATATACTACTAGGTGCAAAATTTAATTGCGCGTCTTTTTTACATTAAAAGTCATAAGAGATTTTTTTCGTTTTTGAGTGAAAAATAAAAAACCACGTTTTTTTACTAACCTCAAAAACAAAAAAAAAATCGTCTTTACCTCACGATATCTTGGGAACCGGTCAATATTTTTTTGCACAGGGTTTCGACAAAACGTTTCTTCAACTCCCTCCGCTTCTAATGAACCGTTTCAAAAGCCACCAAAATGATTTAAGCCTAACGTATGATTTTTGAGAAAAAAACTTTACTATTTTTGACGTTAAACTTCGGATTAAAAAAGTGTGCGAGGAAGTTTCGACTTGGTCAAACTTGACTACACGAGTTTGTTCCTAAATAAAGTTTTTTGGAAAGTTTCAGATCAAAATATGCACTAGAAATAAAATGGCAGTAATATTAAGATTTTTTTATAGGCGCACCAGACGTTTATGAGGACGGCGTCACAATGGTGCAGCAGAAGACTCGCGCTGTTTCACCGATTATCGGACGTGCTCCATAGCCGGCGGAGTCTTGCACGCCTATAAAAAAATCTTAATATTACTGTCATTTCGTTTCTAGTGCATATTTTGATCTGAAACTTTCCAAATAACTTCATTGATAGTTCAGGAACAAACTCGTGCAGTCAAGTTTGACCAACTCGAAACTTCCTCGCACACTTTTTTAATCCAAAGTTCAACTTAAAAATGGCAAAATTTTTTTTTTTTTTTAATTATACGTTAGGCCTAAATTATTTTTGTGGCTTTTGAAACGGCTCATTAGAACCGGAGAGAGTTGAAGAAACGTTTTGTCGAGACCCTGTGAAAAAAATATTGACCGGTTCCCAAGATATCGTGAGGCAAAGACGAATTTTTTTTGTTTTTGAGGCTAGTTAAAAAACGTGGTTTTTTATTTTTACCCAAAAATGACAAAAATCTCTTATGACTTTGAATGTAAAAAAGACGCGCAATTAAATTCTATATCGAGTAGTATTTTTTAATTTTGAGTTTGGGATAATTTCAATATTACTTAAAATCAAGCTTCGGCAATCTTCGGCTGGACTAGGTGAGAGCTGGCTGAGCGCTAAGGCGGTTTTAACCGTATCACGCTTAAACTCCCAAAAAAAACTCCCGACGAAAAAACTCCAGAAAAAAAACTCCCGACAAAAAAATATTCGGACGAAAAAATTCCCGAAAAATAAAATATTCGGACGAAAAAAATCCCCGAAAAAAAAATAATCGGACGAAAAAATTCCTGAAAATAAAAATATTCGGAAGAAAAAATTCAAAAATGTATACCAAAATTGAAAAATTTCTGTCGTATTAATTTGTTATTTTACGCGATTTTATATTACGTAATGAATGATAGAAAATAAGATTTATGACTACATTTCAGTGTTTACGTTTGTGCGCGGTTGTATATATGTATGTATGTTTATTTTCTTATCGAATAGATCAGCCATTTAGTATTCATTTGGCTGTCTAATGATTCGTATCGTACACAATGCCGCTACACTTTGTTTCTAATCAAAAAGGGAAACCTTTGTTAAATGTTAGTGGATATCTGTACAGTCATTTGCGTGTTAATAAAAAAAAGTGTAGTTTGGAGATACATGAGATACCAAGATGATCGTTGTCCAGGATTGGCATATACCGATAAGTCAACTGAAGATGGTAATTTAAAATAAAGTAAAATTTAATAACAAGATTAAGTAAAAATTTTTTTTTTTAAACTTCTTAAATTATTTTAGGCATTGTTCTTAAAGAAACACAACACACTCACAGCTCAAACCTAGTTGACGTTAAAGTACGTGAAGTTAGAAACAATATCAAAGATGCAGCAACAATTTCCAACGAAGTTCCAAGTAAACTTATTAACGATTCTTTGGCAAATTTAGAAGCAGAGGTTAGTGCTCAAATACCGTCTTAAAGGATGTCATTTCCATTTCGGGCAATGCATATGGAAACATGTTCAGTCATTAGGACTGCAAAAATTATATGGAGAGGATATTAATTTCAAAACCGCGGTAAAATCTTTGATCTCTTTGGCATTCGTTCCGGTTGATGACGTAATATTTGCGTATGAAAGTTTGATTAAATCAGATTACTTTATTAATAACGAAGAGTTACTACATGAATTGTTGAATTATATCGAATATACATGGATAGGGATTAAAAAACGACATAATGTACGAGGAGAGCCGTTATTTCCAATTGAATTGTGGAATAGTTTCGAGGATGTACTAAAATACTTTCCTCGTACAAACAATGCGTGTGAAGGATGGCATAATAGATTTGCTACTGTTGTTGGTAAACATCACGCTTCAATGAGCGAATTCATTAATTGTTTGAAATCGGAGCAAAATCTTGTAGAAACTATTATAACTCAACTAGAAACTGGTAGAGATGATGTAGTCGTACAAAAAAGAAAAAAATATAAAAATTATGATCAGCGATTAAAGAACGTTGTGCAAAAGTATTATAGAAATGATATACTAGATTATTTGATGAATGTCTCCTGTCTTATTGCTATATAATGTGATTTGTAAATATTTAACATTGATTAAAGAAAAAAATGAGCGAATCAAAATCGTTTTAAGGATTTATAATGAAAAAGATATGTATCAAAAACTAGAAAAACAGTATCAGTAAACTTATTCGTGAAAGTAGAGATTATGTATTCGTATAAAATAATATTGATGTCCAATTTAATTCGTAAAAATTTATAATTGATTAAAAAAAAAAAGAACGAATTAAACACGAAAATTATTAAAAATATTTGTAAATGTATTTGTAAAAATTATATTATATAAAATTTATATTAAGTACATTGATTTTTTGTTGATACAAATCTATTTATTTATGTATGTGTTAAATGAATATTATTAAATCATTTATATTAAAAAAACATTATATATTAATTTTCATTAATTATTAATAATTTGAAAATTATTTCGTGCGGGAATTTATTTTTCGATAATTTTTTCTTTCTGGAATTTTTTCGTCCGGGAATTTATTTTTCGAGAATTTTTATTTTCAGGAGTTTTTTCGTGACATTTTTTCGTCCGGGAGTTTAAACATGGAATCGAAATAGCTTCCAAAAGCTTAGAAAAACCAAAGTTTCTGAACTTTCCAAGGCTAGATAGATAGGCCCAACTTAATTGGGCCCGGAGCCTTAATATTAGATCCTACGAAACTAGTCAGTTTTTTTATAAATAAAAATCCCTATTTTTGACCCCAAGTTTGGAAAAAGTAGAAAATTTGACAATTTTTAGGTAGTTTTCGAAAAAAAATTCGGGTCTCCTAAGGCCCTGTAAGCTCCAGTAAAGCCCATTTATCTCTCGGAGTAATATTTTTGAGAAAAATGAATTTTTTTCACCGCACAAACGTAAAAGTTTTCTAAAATAAAATTCTCCATCTAATGGGCCCAAAAAATTTGGACTCTAGGCCTTAGGTTAATCCCTACAGACCCAAAATCCGTCTCGTGGTATATGTACCCACTCTGGCGAATAATTGAAATCGGACTCTGCAGCCGCGGCGCTACGCCGCGACTAATTGCGACACGCCGCAGTCGCTCGTACAAGAGAGATAGAGAGATTTGATTTTTTTTTTATTTTGATGCGTTTATTAAATGTACATTATGCTGTACAAAATACATAAGATTATAAACAAAGTTCTACATTAGGATATAATTTCAATATAAATATAAAATAAAATAAAAATGAAAATGAAATAAAATATAATAAAATAAAATAAGATAGAAAAAAATAACAATAATATAAGTAATAATAATAACAATGAAAAACAATGAAAAAAATAAATGAATATAATGGTATACTATTCAATCAATCAATCAAAGTAACAAGGGTAACATCATCAGTCTCATCAGTATTAGTATTCACTCCGAGAATCACAAACTAACATTTATTCCATACAGATCTCGAGTTCAACAGTGTAGAAAAAAAAAAAAAAAAAACTTAATCTTCTCCCTCGGCAATAAAGATGTGTGATTTGATGAGGTGTTTGAATGAAGTGAAGGATGTAGATTGGCGAATATTTGGGGGTATGGTATTCCAGGAGTAGCTAGTTGATACATGGAAGGATCGCTCCAGAGATCTAGTGCGGAAAGAGGGGACAATCAAGGCATCAACTGCATGCGGATTAGCCAACCTTAAGGGACGTGAGCTGAGCTTTTCAACAAAAAAATTCGCCAGATAAGACAGAGTACCTGTGTGCAGGATTCTATAGAGCAAGCAGGCAGCAAAATAATCTCTGCGGCCCGCCACCCGAAGCCAGCCGAGCTCACGTCTATAAGGTGTGACATGATCGCTCTTCCTGATCCCAAAGATGTACCTGATCCCACGATTGAGCAAGCGCTGTAATACGAGATCCTGCTCACCCGAGATATTACAGTAGACAAGTGAACAATAGTCAATTATAGGAAAGAGCAGGGTCTGTATAAGGTGCTTGCGCAGTTGAAAGGTGGTGCTGCGTCTGAAGTGGTTAAGACGGTACAAAAGAGAGTTGGCTCTCCGAGAAACATAACGAACATGGTCCTTCCAGCTCAGCTTAGAGTCCAGCACCACCCCCAGACTACGCGCTGAGGGGACAAACGGGACAGTGCAGCCGCCAAACTGCAGGTCACGTATTCCCAATTCATTAAAGCTATTGACATACGACGGAGTCCCAAAAACCATTGCCTTGGTCTTACTAGCATTCAGTACCAGCTGATTGGCGGCAGCCCAGTCAGCGACGTGCTCAGCACCCCGGCTCAGTCTTCCCAGCGTGGCATGCATGTCCTCAAGTCGGCCCCGCACGTAAATCTGCAAATCATCCGCATAAACCACATAGCAGACATCAGGGCCAAGGCCATGGGCAATGTCAACGATGAACAGAAGGAAGAGCAGAGGACCCAGCACCGAGCCCTGAGGCACACCCTTATTAAGGGGACGGAACGAAGTAAAAGTGCCGTCCTCCGCTCTTACCGCCTGCGAGCGGCCAGTCAGATAAGAGGCAACCCACCTCAAAACCCCATGCGAAAAACCCAGAGATTGCAGCTTCCTGAGCAATGTTACGTGCGAGACCGAATCGAAGGCTTTACTAAAATCAAAAAGTAGTAGCGCAGTCATTTGTCTCCTGTCCATACCGATTCGAATGTCGTCCGTGAGTTTAAGCAGTGCCGTCTGTGTACTATGTCCCGCCCTGAAACCTGCCTGATAATCGTCCATCAAACCCTGCAATTCAACAAAAGTAGAAATCTGGTTATGGACAAGCCTCTCAAATATCTTCGACATGAAACTGAGCAGGGAGATGGGACGAAAATCATTCAGGCCAGACGGAGAGGGAGTCTTATTCAGTGCGATCACCATCGACCTCTTCCACTGCTCAGGGAAAGTCGAAGTCGATAGGGAAGCATTAAAGATCTTGCAGATGAAAGGACCAATAGATGGAAAAGCTGACTGAATAAAGCTCTGTGGAAGAGAGTCAATGCCCACTGCCTGGGATGTCGACTGACTGATAGCACGTGCTATCTCGTCCAACGTCACATCCACAAACGCGAAGCCACCATGATCTTCCTCTCTTCCCAAGTCATTCAGAAAGAGAGAGAGATCCGGCGCCATACTATCAAAAGAAACAGAGGCAAAGTGAGCATTAAGATCTTCCACTGAAAACCCGCCCAAATTAGAATCCGCTCCGGAAGAGATACCAAGTCGCCTTAGTTCCTTCCAGAGCTGCTGAGGATCAGTGATGTCTTTGAGCCTACACCAATAGTAATCAAGTCTCGCAGACTCGATCCTTTCATGTGCAAAATCTCGCGCCTGTCTGTATAAAAACAGTTCAATATCGAGTCTTGAGCGTCGGTAACGTCTGTAGAGTCGGTCTCTTTCAGTCAATAGGTCCCGGTGGTACGTAGTAAACCACGGATGGCGATTCTTCTTTTGTTTGAGGGTTTTTAGGGGAGCGAAAATATCAAGAGCAGCATTAAGATTAAAATACAAGCAATCAACCCTCTCACTAAGTGAATACGACTCATCCGTGAATACTGACCAGTCACAGTCAAACAAAAATTTATTCAAAGCCCCAGCATCTACAGATTTAAAGTCCCTGTAAGTAAAGTCATTAATCAAAAGTTGTGGGGTTTGAATGTCAAGGGTAACAGTCTGTAGGTCATGTCCTGCAATGAAAGGGGTCTCTGTCTTCCAATAGTCAGTCACAGTGTCAAGTGCGTCAACGAGAACTAGGTCTAGCCAGGTATCTGAGTGAGAGGTGTGGTGTGTAGGCCCAAATGGAACCGAGAACAGAGAGTTCTCTTCAATAAAATTACGCACAAAATTCGCATCAGGGGAGTCTGAAAGCTGGTCCGCGTTAAAATCCCCGAGTATGACCTTGGTGCCGTAATCATGCATACTATCACGCAGGTCGGACACAAAGTCAGACCCAAGGACAAACGGAGCATGTGGGGGCCTATACACCACACCTACAAATATGGGGTCAGCGCCACCCACAGAAACCTCAGCAAGCAAATACTCAGGATGACCAGGCCTACCATCCCACTCAGTGGAAGACGAGCAGAGGTGTTTGACTGAGAGGGACTGATGCACATAAAGTGCTACTCCGCCCCCTTGGTTATTACGGTCACGCCTAAGGATAGTATAATCCTCAAGAGCAACAAGCACATCCTCAATCGAAGGACTCAAATGGGTCTCAGTGACAGCAATCACCTGTAACCTGGTCTGAGTCAAAAGAAACAGCCTGAGCTGCTCAATATGCCCCTTAAGCGAGTTCGCATTGAAATGACAGACACGCAGCAGCATGCCCCCGCTCCGCACGGACCTCTGATCAGGGGTTAGAAAGGAAGTTTGAGATGAATATGAAAATGAAGAAGGAGTATCATGGGGTGAAGGATTGATGAATCTAAGATGGTAAGATGAGTATGTTGTATTACCACGAGAAAGAAGATGTAAGAGTATACCTGTTATGACAAAAAACGCTCTAGATCCTGTTCACTTGATATGGGAGTAGCGACATCTCCTTTCTTCCTACGGACTAAAACCTTGCCGTTTCTTACATATGTAGTAAATCCAGAGTTGGGTTGTCTTGCCTTCTGGTAAACAAGGCGTCGAAGTTTGAAGGTCTCTCTATCCAGGAACTCATTGATATTGATGAGAGCAGGACTTATAGCAGTTGACTGAATACCAGAAGGAAGATTAGGAGAGAGAGAGCAGTAGTGTGAAGCTTGCCTAGTTGAATCTTGCCTTTGATGATTTCCAGAAGTAAAGCGCGAGAGCTGAGAGTCGCGATGATTGAAGGTGAGCGTGGTTGACGTGGCACCTGAATAGATGTAGATGTAGACGTTCCAGGGTTTTCATTAGTCTTATCCTTCTGTGCGTGCGGTGCAGCTGTCGTCGTGCCATCTAGGGCTGTCTTAACAGCAGTCTTACTAATAAGCAGACGAGCAGAGATAATATCCCGTGAGTCAATGTCCGCGTACACAGTTTTTAAGACCAAATGAACAAGAGCCTTTAGCGAGTCACCCGGAGGAACCGTAAGGCCGCCGATCACCACATCAGACGAGTTCGAAGGTCCGTGGGTCGAGACTTGTGTGAGACGCATGGATAACTCGGCGTTAGTCTTTTCAGAGAGAGAGAGAGGGAGAGAGAGAGTAATTATTTTTTTTTTTGCCTTGTTTTTTCTTTCTACTGCTGCTGCTGCTGATGCTGCCATTTTTATTTCTTTGGGATTTTTTTTTTTGGTGTCACCTGTGGGAAATAGCCATTGACACTTTTTGACACACTAACGACACAGCTAGCCCCGACAATCATGGTGGCACCTAAGCCACGTATTTTTTTGTAGTGCGGAATATTTTTTATTGCACTTGGCACACACATCACCTTTCGTTAACTTTAATACTTCCGGGACCAGTCTTGGTTTCAACACAACGCACTCGGGGCTTCCTGTTTCGATGACTTCCTTATTTTCAGCATGGGTTAAGATTTCTAAATTTTGTTTTTACGGGAAATAGCCATTGACACTTTATAACACAATGACTACACAGCCAACCCTGGTATTCATGGTGGTACATAAGGCACGTATTTTGTTGTTGTGCGGAATATTTTCTATTGCACTTGACATACACATCACCTCTCGTTAACTTTAACCGTTCAGGGCCCCGCCATGATGTCAAAACATCTCTGCCACAAATGCTGATTAACGCATCTTCAAATTCATCGTGCTTTTTTTTTGAAAAGTCCAGTTCAGCGTTCGAAAATCCAAGGAAATCATCATCTTCGTCATCACAGAGTGAAGAAATTTTTTCCTCGCCATCCAATTTTATTTGGAGATGGTCAGTTATTTGAGCACCACTTTGCAAAAGTAGTCAGTCGAATTGGACATCAAGTCTTCTTCTTTAATAGTATTGCAATCCACGAATGCAAACTTCTCTGGTTCTTTTTCTTCATTTTCCTGTAACATTTCCTGCACGTCGATGTCTACATCACTCAGATCCACTTCTTCTACTTTAATTTCTATTTCTTCTTCAAATTTTTTTTTCACTGCGTTTTCAGATTTTTTAACTGTATTTGTTGCGTATCTGCTATTTTTTTCTTCTTCTTCATCTTGTTCAGACATTTTGCAAGAGAAAAGCAACGATGCTTTTACTTGTAAAGACTTTGTCAAACTGTCTGCTTGCATAGTCTTCATATTGCAGTAAGAAGTGATCCTGAACATTAAAAGATCAACTTACGACAAAAGAATTTTTCACATCTCCTCCTACTCCTCTGCGTAATGTATACTTTTAAGCAAAACTGTATTTACTGCTGTTTACATGCATTTTTTTTAAATAAAACATAAAAAGCATTATCTAGTAAAAGTGCAACGAGTTAAACACGGTACTCCAGTATCATGCGTGCTGTAATAAACTTTGATTTTAAATGAAATAATGAATAATGAACAGGAGTTAGCAGACGACTATAAATTTCACTTCATCATTGACAAAAATACTGCAGAACAGGTAAATAATAAATATGAATAAACTAACAAGAAACTTGGACAAAAAATTTATCGATACTTGTCATAAATTTGTTTTAATGCAAGGTGATACCGCGTACTGAATCTGATAATATTGTTGCCAACGTACTCTGAAATCTGTTTTTTTACTTCGTTGATGGGCAATGTTTAAAAACGTAAGCTTGTTTATTGTTTGTTAATTGCGATTTAGTAAAAAATATTCTTTGAAAAGTCTGTAAAAATGTAAGAAAAGTTAAAAACTATTGCGGAATATGTCGTAAAATGAAGTCTCGATCTTCTTGCACTGTTGTAAAACTGTTCTCGTTAACCAGGTTGAGTAGCACTTTGCGCACATCGTTGTCTGTTTTGTGCAACCTCAGATCTATTATCGCACCAATCAATTGTTTTTGCTCGTCGAACTCTGCATTTTCCAAATGCAGCGCCTGCTAGAGCTCACGAACTTTTTTATCGACGAAAAGGGTTTCCTTGGGCAGATCGATAAATAGGTGGGTTTCGTTAAAAAGAAAATCACGCACAATCTGAGCTGGCACTTTTTTAAAAGCACTATGAATTACACGAATCCACTCAAGAGTGACGTTAAAGTCAGTCCACGATGACACCAGATCGGCTACTCTTCGATTAATTTCCAGTTTATAATCATAGTAGCAAAAATCATCATCGCATGGCTGGTGTTGATCGACGTGAGGCTTGGCCAACATTTCGTTGAGTTTTTGGTGGTTGGGAATGTAATCTGCAATATTACGTGGATGCCACGGATTAATGACGGAAACCGGCATTTCAAAAGTAATTTTGATATCCTCCTAATAATGCTTCTTCGGGGCTTCCATTATCCTGTTAAGAGTGTTCAACGCTGCGAGAGCAAAGTGGTACTGACGAGCTCGCGAGCGTCAGCTGAAGACTTTGTGCGTTGAAAACGTGCGAACCAACACTTTTTTTTCTAGCTCAAGAAAAAGCTAATGCTCAAGCTGAAGCTCAAACACCATTTTTATTTATTTGGGGCTTTTTTTTGATCTAGCATTATACGTTTTATGCAAATTTCCAAATTTAATATGGCTTTCCTGCAAGTGCGCGCAGGATGAGATATAGGTCCAGCTATGATACACGTGAAAGGATGCTTCCAGCTTGTCTCCGTGTCCATAACTAGCGAGGAAGAGCGACGTGCTTTTTTTCAATAAAAAAATCTCTTGCCCCGGGCGTACCCCTCCTCCACCCGCGCGCGCGCTCGCGATACCCTTGCGTCTGCTTGAGCTTAAGCTTGAGCTTGAGCTTGAATTGTCGAACATCTAGATAAGCATTTTTTTCTCGACACACAAGATGTTAAAGTATATCAAATGTCCGAGATTTTTTTCCTGCCTAGAATCAGCAGAGCCTCAGTGTGCAATTATGTCGCGAACTGTAGGCAGCACTTTTAAAGGCGCTAAGTACCCTCATTTGCGTAAAAAATACCGTAAGTATACTATTTTACAAATATAAAAATTCTCTTGGGTTATTATAATTTGCCACTCACTAACAAAGATGAAAATCTTACTATTCCTACTAGCTGAAAATCGGTATAGCAGAAAACCTAAACAAGAGAGGCAGCGAGAAGAATTCATGGATGGTACAGACTTATTAGCGCACATAATATCAGACGAAATATCGCGTCATCTCATGTAGAGACTTCAAGATCCTCAAGAAATTCAAGAGGTCTTTGATCTCAATGCAGAAGACAGTGATGAAGAGGAGATGCTTCTACCTCACTTGGAACGAGATACAGAATTTATATCTCGCAATCATTATCCTATACCGCAGCTGCAAGAGCTTTACAACGATCAAATAGTATTTGGAATACCCGAACCAAATGAGAGCTTGGAGCAGGGTAACGAAACAAAGTTGGCCCTGTAAACAATTTCTTGCACTCGGTGTTTAGCCAGTTGGACGTCTCTCTCAATCATACAAATATTTCATCATCATCAGGATTATATCCGTACAGAGCTTATTTTGAAACTCTTCTAAATTATGGGCCGTCGGCTAAAAAATCTCATCTTGGCTGCGTGTGTTGGAGCGATGATACAGCAGGCGCCATGGATGATCTTCAGGATGCTAATTTAGGACTTGTTGAGAGACGAAGCTTACTAGTTAACAAAAAAATAGACATGATTGGACATCTTCATCATGATAAATTCAATCAAGATCGATTATTGCTGAACGGAGTAGATATTTATCTACGGTTAGTAAGGTCCCCTGATAAATTTTGTTTAATGGATCCATACGGATGCCACTCTTTATGTATCGAAGATGTATGTCTGTTGGTTAGAAGAGTTAAAATTAGCCCGGGAGTGCTCCTAGCCCACGCAAGAGCTTTAGCTCAAAATACGGCCAAGTATCCGGTTACACGTGTACAAGTAAAAGCTGTAACTCTGCAAAACCTTGTCAATGCCCAAACAATCGACAACATTTGTCTCGGGCAACTTCTAAAAAGAATTATCATTGGATTCGTGGAGAACAAAACATTCAGCGGCGACTACAAAAAAAATCCATTTAATTTCGATAATTTTAATATCAGCTGCCTAAGCTTGTGGATAGATGGCATTCAAATTCCCTCAAAACCGTTGCAGCTAGATTTAAAAAAAGATAAATCCCACGCTGAAGCCTACCACACTTTGTTTTCGGGGACAGGTATACACTTTTTAAATGAAGGAAATAACATTTCTCGTAAATCATATCCTGATGGGTATTGCTTTTTGCATTTGACTTGACACCTGATCTTTCGGCCAACAAATCCACGCACTTTAATCTCGTAAAACATGGAAGTCTTAGAATCGATTTACGTTTTGCCGATACTTTACAATCTAGCATACATTGTATTGTATACACCGAATATGAAAGTATACTCGAAATAGACTCTTCGAGGCAGGTGATCGTAGATTTTACTAATTGATAATAAACTATGTATGCAAATAACTATAAAATAAATATATATGCAAAATGATGAAATGAAAAAAAAATTTTTTCTTATTTTACCCCCCCTACCAGTCGTTTCCTTTTCTCTCTCATTTTTTAAAATTAACTTCAGTTTCAATCAGACCACTGGACAGTCAACACCGTCATGGCTTTTGTTATTGATATCCAATTTTCAAAAGATAAAAATGGTTTACTTTCTCCTAAAGAAGTTGCCATTGTAGACTTAAATCACAATTTCACTTGTCACTGGCTCATAGCCCCTAAATCTCCTTTGAGAGACATAAACTTAGAAATAAGACAATTCAACAAATGGATGCAGCGTCATTATCACGGCATCAGTTTTGAAGAAGGAGAAGCCAGAGAGTCAGCGGTTATTGCGAGTTTGAAAAAATTTACAAAGAATGCAGAAAAAATTTACGTTCGTGGTGATCAAAAATGGTTATTTGTACATAAAATCACTGGTAACAAAATTATTAATTTAGAATACGATTCAGAATGCCCGCCTTTTAAAAATTTAGCCTGGAGTCAACGATGTTGTCTGCATCACGCAAATAAAAATAAACTGTTAAAATATACATGTTCATTAAATTATGCCATAAGATTACGTAAATGGCTAAATTCGCGAAATACTCAAGATTTACGTGCTACTACTGCTGTTTTTGAAAATGAACAGTCTAGAAATACTGGAAAGCCTTGCAACAATTCAGCTTCATACTATAGGTGTATTCCCAGCAGACCAGATACCGAGGGTGTGGACGAAACCGACGGCTTTCGTTTTTAACATCGATGGCCATAAAAAACCAGGAAGCCTTGGGTTTGCGTCTATGTTAGTAAATCCAACAGAGCGTGGTACTTTGATAGTTTCGGTATTCGACCCATCAAACCCGAATTTATCAACAGACTTCGAAAAAATTGTAAATGGTATACCTGGAATACTGTACAGCTACAGAGTGAATTGTCTAATACATGCGGCCAGTTTAGCATTATGTTTTTACATTGCATGAGCTCCGGTATGTCTACGAAAAAATTTTTAAAACAATTTTACGCTGACCCTGAACGCAATGATGCAGTGGTCAAAAATTTTGTGGAACGAAAAAATTTAAAGGAAAATTTAAAGGAAATGGTAGATTGTTCATCAGATACACATAGAGCTCCTGCGCCAAGATGTCACTGCTCCGATAAAAACAGAACCTTCAAATCTTAATTTTGTATTCAAAAAATAAAACGTTGTTATAAGCTATTGTAAAATTTTACAATATACATTTCTTTAGTAAAAGAAACTTTAAAAAAAAATTGTGTTTTTTTTTTTAAAGTCACCCCTAGTCTTTTTTCTTTAGCAGTAGCTTTAACTTTAAAAAATACTTAAACTTAAAAATTATTTACTTTTTCAAATATTTACTTTTTAAAAAGTTTTTAAAATAAAAATCATTCACCGACATTGTCGGTAAAGATAGCAACAGAAACAGCGACAACAGCGCCGCGGTAGGAACATCGACAGTACCAACAGCAGCAGCAACTCAAAAAACTCGCTTAACTTACTTTTTTTAAATTAAAAAATAAAAATTATACAGGAATGTTGGGGGGTCAGTGACAGCGAGCGCAACCGCAGCGTCTCAATACTCTCTCTCTATCTCTCTCTCTCAAAATCAAATCAAATCAAATCTCTCTCTAGTACGAGCGACTGTGGCGTGCCGCGTTTAGTAACATAGAAAATTTTTTTAAAAATACCTAAAAAACGTTAAATTTTTTGCTTTTTCCGAATCTGGAATCTAAAATATGGGTTCTCACTCAAAAAAACAGACTTTGGGTCTGTAGGGCCCAACCTTTCGTAGGGAATATCTGACTAACCTTGAAAAGTTAAGAAACTTTAGTTTCTACTTTTTTTTCGATCTATACCTTCTCAAGTGAGTTATTCGGGTACCACATTTAAAATGGACCACCCTGTTTTTATGCCTAAATAAATTACTTTACAACATCTAACAATTTTCGATTTAGTAAGCAATCAACTGCTTAAACTATAAATTAAGTTTGTTGTTATGTTGATTTTTGTTCGTACAAATTTTAATAATTAAGACACTATTTTTTTGTTCAAACGAACGATATTTTTTATTTTTAATTAGTAAAAACCTGACGTTTCATCATCATTTTATGGATGACTTCGTAGGCTAAAGAAAACAAAATCACATATCGAAATTAAAATTATTTTAAATAAATAAATGCTGGTTACAAATCATGGTTAAAAATTCTTACTTAAGTGTTAGCTTACGAAATTTAAACCAAAACTAGATGTTTACAGTTTTGAAGACTAAGTACAACTAAATTCGCATATAAACAACGTTTAGTTTCACCAACATATACTTTATTACTAATTAGGGTTATTTATTACTAACTAAGGTTTTTACTAATTAAAAAATAAATAATATCGTTCGTTTGACCTAAGAAAACAGCGTCTTAGTTATTTAAATTAAGTCTTTTAAATTTTATAATAAACTGGAATCCCCCAAAACTGTATTTTCTCGCGTGTCAGTCACACAAAAAATGCCATTATTTACTCATGAAGGTGAAGTTTATCTGTACGACTATGTTTTAAACTGAAATTTTAGTACATACTATTATCATTTCCTTTGAAAATTTGTGAAAATTATTGATGGATGCGTCTTATACGCAGGGAAGTACAGTTAAAAAAAATAGTATTTTTCATGAAGGTTCCATTTAAAAACAGGTAAAAGCAGAGCTTAGCAGCAGACTATTGTGACTCTCTTCGCCCGTTTCTTGGGCTCGCTCGCCACAATAACCGTCTGCTGTTGAACTCTACTTCCACCTGTTTTTATGGAACCTTCATAAAAAATACTATTCATGCCCTCATCTTTTTTACAAAAAGCTTATAATAAAATTATTATAGATTTTGCATACATACAATACATCAATTAATTTTGTTAACAAAATTTTTTAGTGCCATGTCCCTTCTATATCTGGTGTATAGAACAATATTTTAAGACAAAATTCCCGCTTCAGAAGCTGTTTACTCAACGTATTTTTCTTCCTTTTGGTCAAAATTTTTTAGCGTTTTTTCGTGTTCACAGCCGTCATTAACTATGTTTATGTTTCTACAAAATTAAATGAGACAAATACCACATATTTTATCTAAAAGTACATACGATGAGTTAACCAACCATTAATTGGTTAGTTTTATTTTTTAAGCGTTTATAATTTCCTCTTTTTGAACAAAAAAGTAAACTTTCACGGTCACAATAAGATGGTAATGATTGCTAAATTTAACGAAAAAATCACATTTTTGAATAAAAATTGACTAAAACGGGATCTGAATCTCTGAAACAGGGTCATAAAAATTATCTTTTGTAACTTTAACTACTGCTTTAACGAAAAAGATCAACTAATAAATGATTGGTTTACTCAACATACTTTAAAAAGTAGATATCCGGTATAGATTTCATTTGATTACGTAGAGACATGAATGTAGTTGATTCTTTGATGGTTGTAGACATGGAAAAACGCTAAAAAGTTTTTGTCCGTGAACGATGCTTCATTATATATATACAAAATTGAAGGAAAATTCGTTGAGTACAGTCGATTTCAATAAAACAGCTTTTGAAGTGGGATTTTCGACCGAAAATCTCATTCTAATAACCTATGTGCTATCCCTCCAATGAAAAAATGATGGGCCACCAAATATTCGTACGCTATAAATCTATATAATACCGTCGCACTATCGAGATAGCACGTTAGCAAAACGTGAGTCTTGCACGGTAGTATCAAAAAGTGACCACGACGCCAACAATACATGAACCTTAAAAGTCTTCGACCAGAGAAGAGAGTGTTAAGTTAGTCGGCTAACTTCATTCTACATGGAGTTAACAGTTTTGAGTCACGTACAAAACTGTTTGGTTACTAGTACTAAACAGAGTTTTGTATCCTATTCGGTGATCCACTCAAAAGAAAGTTTTAAAGGGAGGGAGCTTTTCCCAAGGAAATCGTAACGTTAAAATTTTTTTTGAGTTATAGTATAACGTTAAGTCGTCCACAGATTAAGATAGTATTTTTCCAGGTAAAAAATTGAAAGTTTTGTGTAAACTTATTAACAATAGAAAAGAGTGCTTTTTCCGTAAGAAAAAGTAAGGAGTTCAATTATTCCAGGTAAAATGTAACTTCACAACCTTGAACTACTTGACCTAACAAACCAGTAATATTATTCATGAAAACTAGTGAAAAAAAAGTTACTGGAACTTTTTCCATGGAAAATATAACGTATGCTTCTTTTTCCGGGTAGATTGTAACAACCACCTCGCACAACTCTACCAAACCAGCAACAAGATCAATTCTATCTTGTATAAAACTACTGAGATTTTTTCCGTCATATACTGCATCGTCTTTTAAAAACGGGAAAATTTTTTCCAAGTTTTTCTAAACATTACATTTTTTTAAGAAATAGTGCACACATTAGTTTTTCCATCAAAAAAATCCTCTTTTGCTATTTTATACAAGGTAACATCTACCTTGTTACTATTTTCCCTGACGAAGTTCTCCGTAGTCGTGACCATACGCTATGTCTAGAAAAAAGTGCACTAGTTACGTTTTCC
This sequence comes from Encarsia formosa, assembly GCA_038277355.1. NCBI lineage: Eukaryota > Metazoa > Arthropoda > Insecta > Hymenoptera > Aphelinidae > Encarsia > Encarsia formosa. The sequence continues at coordinate 51,769,734 of CM076187.1, read as the reverse complement.
ATAAAAAAATCATCTGTTGGAAAAAAGGACCAATGTTACGATTTCCTCAGGAAAATCTCCCTTTTCCGGTTTTTTTTTTTTTTTTTTTTTTTTTTTTTTTTTTTTTTTTTTTGACGAGGTTGTCGGGGAGGGAAATCTTCAAAAGACACCCACGCAATGTGGGTAGTGTCGGATTCAAGTAAGTTGGCGTTGATATTGTAGATTCTCACATAGAAAAATATTATTTTAATCGTCAATCAACTAAACGTTACATTACACCCGGGAAAAAATTCCAACGTTACGATTTCCTGGAAAAATTGTGCATTTTCTGCTTTAAGTAAGTTGGTGTGGATATAGTAAATTTTCCTTTAAAAAACATTTTTATATTCGATGATTTTCTCAACGTTACACTTTACCCGGAAAAAAGTTCTCAACGTTACGATTTCATCGAGAATAGCTCTCTGGCCTGCTTTAAACAACTTAGCATTGATATTGTAGATTCTCACATAGAAAATTATTATTTAATCACCCAGAAAAAAGTCCCAACGCTAATGCTCCGTCTACACTGGCGGTTCAACCACGTCTCGGTTTAACTTTATTTAAAGAACTAGCATAAAACGCTCGCTCGCCTCGCTCGCTCGCGCATAGACAAATATATTCAATAATATCAAATATGTTGATATTATGATATTACGTAAATGATTAAACTTGATTTAGAGTATAAATTTAATCAAAAAAATTTTAAAACAAAAATCTACAACCATATTACTGATGAAAAAAACAAAAAAAGTCTTCCAAATGTAGGGTCATTAGATTCAAATTGAAGGTCAGATTCATAATCTGGACCCTCAAAAGCCAAAGAATAAAAATTTTCGAACAAATCCAATTCATTAGGCGCGAATTATAATTTCACCTTATTTAAGAGTACTTAAATATTGAGGCAAATTAAAAATTCAAAGTGATACTTGTAATCAGCACCCTTGAAAATAGGTGTATACGAAATTTCTGATTGTTCTAATATAGATTGAGAACAAAGGAAAATTTTACCTAATATAAGTAAACTTCATTCAAGGTAAAATAAAAATCTACGGTCATATTCAAAATGAGGAGCATTAGAGATCCCAATACACAAAACTTATTACGAGTCCGATTGCAACGGTGTACCTGTGGGACAAGGCCACGCAAAGCCAGCCCCGAGGTCCCGTCGACCAACGCCCAAGAACCTAAAAATAAAAAGAAAAATCTACACTCGGGAACGGGCCAGTATTTCGACGCGCCCTGATTCCCGTCCCGGCTAGCTCGAACACAAAGAAAAATAAGAATAGGTGGGGCCGGAAAACTACCCGCGAAGGGCCTGCTTCACTGCTCCACCGCTGGCTGCTGTCTCGCCGTCCTCTACCGCGGCTCGTCGCGGAGAATCAGCCCTGCTAGGCCGTGCCCTAAAGGAAAAAGAGAGAAAAAAACACAGAAAAGAGAGAAAAATATTTAAGGAGAGAGAGGTAAAATACCATACAATTTAAATGAAAGAAAAGAATACGTCAAGTTAAACTAATTTATTCAAAACGCCTACACGGGCGGGTCGACAAGTGCCGACGCGAGGCCCAAGAAACGCAAGCCCGTAGGCCACACACCGGCCGGATCCGCTGATCCGAGCCTTGCACACCGCACGCGGAGGGAGCACCGGGAATTAATTAGTAAACTACCTTAGCGTATCACACCAACGGCTTGTCCTGGGCGGCCGCGAGGCTCGATCCGATGGCTCGTCACAGCAGCAGAAGGCCGATTGTCCTCGTCCGGTCGATCCTCTCAACGGCGAAACGGTGACGCGTGGCTGCCGAAGGTAGGTTCAGGTCACCGGGACAGCACTCCAATAAAATTCGTTAATACGATTAATATAACTCTCGCCTCTCCCGGACACGCCTGTGAAGGTGTCTTTCGGCTCGGTGTAATTTTTACGCGGGTGCTCTTTGAGTGAGTAAAACATAGACTGGTCTCGCTGGCGGTTGCCGCCAGGGCCACTCAGCTGGGTAGGGGAAGGGAGGGGAATCAAATTCCTGGCCTTCTCTCTCCTCGTCTCGCTGCACGCTCCGGTTGGCTTCGAACCGACCGTTTGAACGGTCGGCTCGGAGCCCAGCTGACGAAAAAAATAATGCCGGGAGCCTGTGCTCAAGCTCCCGATCTCCCCGTAGCACGATGTATGGGGCAAACATTTCAAATTAACTTTATTTGAGTATAGACCTTATTAGAGTCATCAAATTTAAAATTTAAAATCAGATTCGTAATCTTGACCCTCAAAAGACATCGAAAACAAATTTTCGTACAAATCCAATATATTAGGAGAGAATTATAATTTCACCTTATTTAAAACAAATCAAAAATTCAAAGTGATATTTGTAATCAGCACCCTTGGAAATATACGTACATGTAATTTTTTTAAAATCGGATGCATTGGAAGAACCATATGGTTAACATGTTAAATTTTTAAAATAAAACTGATGACAAAAATCTATAAAATATAAATGTTTGTCATTAAAAAAAAAAAAAATAGAAACAAAAAAACGGAAGTTAGATTCATAATCTACATCTTCGAAAATATCCGTATACCAAATTTGAATTGAATCCGATGATTAGGAGCGTTGTAATCAAATTTTTAAAGTTGATCCCGGACGGACGGACGGACGGACAAAAAATACGGATGCTGCGTATAATAATGTAGATTTTGCAAAGTTGCCGTTGGAATCGAAGTTCAACATGCAAACATCTTAATCTTGTCAATTATTTCCTTTTTTTAATGTATAAATTAATCATTTAATCCAACTGCAACATTGCAAAATTCTTTAAACAAAGTTAAGCCGAGAAGCGGTTGAACCGCCGGTATAGACGGGGCATAAGATTTCCTCGGAAAATCTCCCTTTTCTGTTTGCAGTGAGTTGGCATGGATACTGTAAACTTTTATTAAGAAAATATTTTTATATTTGATGATTTCCTTAACGTTACACTTTAAACGGAAAAAAGTTCTCAATGTTATGATTTTTTCGGGAAAAGCTCTTTAGCCTGCTTCAAATAAATTGACATTGATATTGTAGATTCTCACCTAGAAAAATATTAATCACCTATTAGTTAATCACCTAACGTTACATTTCACTCGGAAAAAAGTCCCAACGTTGCAATTTCCTCGGAAAAATTCCCCTTTTCTGGTTTAAGTAAGTTGGCATGAGTATTGTAACTTTTCCTTTAAAAAATATTTTTATATTCGATGATTTCCTCAATGTTACACTTTACCCAGAAAAAAGTTCTCAACGTTACGATTTCATCGGGAAAAGCATTCTGGCCTGATTTAAACAGGTAAGCATTGATATTGTAAACTTTCATTTAGAAAATATTTTTATAAACGATGATTTGCTTAACGTTACACTTTAACCGAAAAAGTTTTCAACGTTATGATTTTCTCGGAAAAGCTCTTTGCCCTACTTCCTGTATTTATATAGTAGAATCTCACTTAGAAAAATATTTTTTTAATCGTTAATCACCTAAACGTTACACTTTACTCGTAATAAATTCCCAACGTTACTTTTTCCTCGGGGAAGTTCCCTGCTTTCCTTCAAATAAGTTGACATTGGTCTTGTTACTTTTTACATGGAAAAAGAATTCCTCAATCGTTAATTATCTCAACGTTACACTTTACCCGGAATAAGTTATGCAGATTACTTTTTCCCCGGGATATATTTCCGTCTTGAGTGAATGTAATTTTTTTCCCAGATAAAAACACGCTGGTTATTAAAACACACTTTTCCTGGGAAATTTTGTCTTCCGATCTGCTGTAAGTTTCATATGACAGTTTTCTCGGAAAAATTATACATCATGACAGTTTTTTTGGAAAAAATTGCAACGTTACATTTATCGAGTAAAAATTTTTTTTGGTTATTCTTCCCCCGGGAAATCACGTAATGGTACTTTTTTCATGAATTCTTGTCTCAGGTATTTTTTTCGTCATAACCGACTTGTAAAAGCATGACGATTTGTAAAAGCAAATTTTTATCTATTAAAATAGACATAGGTCCAATTTAAAAAGTAATTTATGAAAATACTTTTTTTAATAGGTTGTTTAAAATCTGCTTTTATATTCTGATCTTATTGATAAAACTGGGCTTATGTTGAAATTTTTTTTTTACTATCATAAAAGGATGATTTTACATCATCTCATATATTATTTAGTTATAAAATTTATTTTTTGCTGATTTTGATGTGAGAGTTGGAGACAAATCTTTTATAACAATCATTTTAGTGTAAAAATAGTTCAAAATTTAGCTTTAAAAAATTTTTTTTTACACTAAATTTTCTAAAATTATAAAATTTATAGCTTCAAAACTTCAAAGAAAGCTTATACAAGTTTATTTAAAAAAATACAACTTGTGGTAACTGGTAACCAATTGAATCTTGCACCAATACTGCTTTTCTCATTTTTTTAAAACTTAAATCTTCTATAAAATTTATTACTTGAACTTTGAAACTTTAAAAATGGTTTAAAAAATTTTATTCAAAAAAATACATTTTGTGGTAAGTGCTTACCAATTGAGTCTTGAATTCATTTTTAATAATCGATTACATACTAAATACTTATAGAGTTGTAATTAGGTCTGGATAAATTTACATTACCTTCGAGTCCTTTGGTTTAATTTAAAACTAACTTGATGTTGGACCCACTGCCTGTAGGCCCAACATCAAATGCATTGTAAAAATAGATTATTAAAAAAACAGAAATGAATTTATTATTTGTTTAAGGACTGAACATTATGTAATAATTTTTTGCACCTACCAAGTTTTTTCACACCGCTAGTGTGTTTTATATTTCTACAAAATTGATTAAAAATATTGGAATTTCAGGTTTTAAGTTCATCAAAATTTATTTAAACAAAAATTTAGTTTGTTACACTGTTTTGTTGTATTGAGACAATGGCTTTAGAAAAATTCTTTTTTGTTTTATATACTAAATATTTATTTCAAAAGTAACTATTATGAACATAGATGAGTTAATCGAAAATCATTCACACATTTAAAACATTTATCTGCACAATTAATTTGACGATAACAGGTTTATTCAATTAAAGTTTATTAGATAAATAAATGTGTATTTTTTTTACTTATGATGTTTGATTAAGTTGCATCATAATGCAGCTCTAAAGTGATCTGAATACCCATGCACAAGAGAAAAAATTTTAGTCGCTCGAAAAAGGTATTCATTTTTCATTTATAACAGCTCAAACTACATTTAAAAATTTATTTTTAACAAGTGTCAAGCAGTAATTGTTTAGGCAACTTTGAATCATTATCAAGAAATAATCATCAGAAATCACAAAGATTGTACTGTAATATAGTCACTGCAATTTAAACTAAACAACTAAAAATAGATCTGTTAACATAAATCTTTCACACCACTCAAGCTTTCTTTAAAATAAACTTTCAATTTCTTCAAAACTGCACTTTATTTTAAATAAATTACTTAATTAACTTTTGATCAAAATGAGATAGAAACCTCTAATTTGCGGCAAAATTTTGTTCAAAATAAGTTCTTTTTTGTAAAAATATTTTGTTAACATAGTTTGGTTATTTTTATAATAATACAGTCCTACACAGATATTGCTATTTTTGCTCATTTGCAGGTATCTTCAAACGACCGTAGCTTTTTCTAGGCTAAATTTTTGTGCATATTAAAAAATTGTTAAATTTTTTTTATGAAAAAATAAAAATTTTGCGACCAACCGGAACCCTGTACGATCTTCCGCTTCCAAGATACAGCTGTTTAAAGTTGTCAAAAAACACAAAAAACGCGTTTTTTACGATTTTCACACGCATTTTTGAACGGTTTCGACCTTTTTTTTTCTCTCAAAAATATGTGGAATCTTCTCTTCATATGTTTCCAAACAAGCTTCCATAGTAATTGTAGTGCGGATTTGGGGTTTTAGTTGATTCCAAAGCATACACTTTTGACACATTGTATGTGCTAAAATAGTGTTTTTTTAACAATATACACGCTACATTTAACTTTCTCGTTCATTATAGATGTTTTGAAATTATTTTTTGACTAAAAACTATTTAAATTCCAGCCAAAATTAGGTCGCCTGCTATGAAAAAATTGATACTCAACGAAATATTGATCTCAATATCAAAATGATATAATACTTTTATTCAGTTTTAAAGTTTTTTGATTCGTTAAAAATCTATGTTAAAATACTGTAAATAATATACCACTTGTTTATTTATTTTTTTCTATTTTTGAAATTACAAATAATTGGTCATAGTTTATCAATTATTCTGATAAAACAATCATGAATTACTATTCCTTACTTTGAAAAAAACGAGTCCAAATTAAAAATGTTATTTTTTAAATGCTATGAAGCACAAAACAATCTACCAATCTACATTCTACTTATAATTATATCCACTTATGAAAAAGAGAATGAGAGATTCGATTCGAAAGTCGAGTCGATATATCGAATCGAAACTTAAACTTTGATTCTTAGAGCAAGAGCGCCGCCTTTCAGGCCTCCCAAAAGTGTGAACCAGCTGGACACGCCAAATTTGAAATCTTCAGGCATGCTTGATTTGAATTTTTTTTTTTTTTTTAATTAATAAAGTGAGTAACGAAATTTCAATTTTTAATAGCCAAATAAGCGGACAAGCTTACAACCCTATAACTCTAGGCGTAGTGAATAACAAATAATTAACTTTTGTAATAAACAAATAAGCCGATAAGCTACAACTCCAAAACACTGGGCGTACTTAGTAAAAATAATGAATTTTTTTTAATAAACAAATAAGCCGATACGCTACAACCCCATAACCTTGGGCATGGCTGAACAAAATGTAAATAATTTTAATAAACAAATAAGGCGATAAGCTCCAACCCCATAACCTTGGGTATGGCTAAAAAAAATGTTAATATTTTTAATAAACAAATAAGGCGATGAGCTACAATCTCATAAACTTGGGCATGGCTCAAAAAAATGTTAATATTTTTAACCCATTACCGCCCATGGAAAAATCAAAAGTGATATAAAAAAACTAACTGTTGGAAAACCTGTCTCATGAAAAAATAGTAGATACGTATTTTTTCTTTTTTCAATTTTCATTGTTTAAACATTATTTATGTAAACAAATTCGAAAAAAATTTTAAATTTTTATAAACTAATAACGGCATTCGATTCTTTGACCAAAAATAAGGCGAAAGTCATCTAAGTAATTTTTTGATCAGACGCTTAGATCTTTTGCTACGAGCGCTCAAACATGTAAAAATATGGTTTTATCGTGCTGAGCTCTGACTCGTAAAAGTGTATCTTCGGTGCGGCGCCTCGGAGCTCACCACTATAAAACCATATTTTTACATGTTTGAGCGCTCGTAGCAAAAGATCTAAGCGTCTGATCAAAAAATTACTTAGATGACTTTCGCCTTATTTTTGGTCAAAGAATCGAATGCCGTTATTAGTTTATAAAAATTTAAAATTTTTTCCGAATTTGTTTAAATAAATAATGTTTAAACAATGAAAATTGAAAAAAGAAGAAACAAGTATCTACTATTTTTTCATGAGACAGGTTTTCCAACAGTTAGTTTTTTTATATCACTTTTGATTTTTCCATGGGTGGTAATGGGTTAATAAACAAATAAGGCGATGAGCTACAACCAGAGTTACTAGATTGCGCTGAAAAAACGTGGCAACGCTGTAGCAGCGAGCGGCGGCGGCTCCGTCTCTCTCTCTCCTCCACGCGTGAGCCCTTCCCCCACTCTTCCAGCATGCGTAGCTTAACGTTAGAAAGAAAAAAAAACAAACATAAACAAAAACAAATGTTTGAAAGGACATAATTATTTTTTTGAGCTCTTGTAATTTTATTATTTTCCTTGGATTTAGCTTGATTATATTTGAAAGAATAATTCGTATAATATGACTTTTAATTATGCAAAGCTATATTATGTAAATATGTCTGAAAAAAATTTACTTATGCTTAGAAATTAATGATAAAAATATTTAATGAAGATAATAACACCTGAACAATTAAACAATGTAACCAAGCTTTTATAATTAAGCCCCGAAGGGGCACAATTTAAATATTAGTTCCAAACATTAAAAAATAGTTAACTCGATTGGTCTGGTGGCTAAAGTCACCGTCTCTCATTTTGCCGTCATCGGTTCAAATCTTGGCACTTTAATTTTTTTTCTTTTTTTTTTTATTTTATTTTTTTTTTGTTGATTTTTATTAAACTTTGAGATGTTTTAAGATCTTTAGGAACTTTTTTTAACTTTTTTTTTTAATTTTAAACAAATAGAGAAATGATAAAATAAACAATGAACGTTTAAATTATGATTTTAACAAAGCAGTAACAAAAAAAAAATTTATAAAATTTATAAATTTTTAATTTTTAAATTTGCTAACGAAAAGATAATTTAATAAAATGATAATCTTTGGAGTACTTAGTAATTTTTTTTTAGTGAATCTCTTGAAATATATAGAACTGGTTACTGTGTTGACAAAACAGTTAAACTGACACGGAGAGCAGACTTTGGTTACAGCAGCGAGAGTCTGTAGTAGACACAGCTAAAAAATTATGGTAGCCACTACTAGAATTTTTTACATTTTTGAAATGCCTTTTTTTAGCCTTTAGAAGTGTAAAAAGCTCAAATAAGTGAGATCACAAGATTCTTTGATATCAAATTTCATTTATAAGAATTTTTTCTATGATTTTTAAATTTATTCAAGTGTTAAACAAAGTGTCGAAAAGTCAAGACTAAACTAACCCTCAAAAAGCAGACGCGCACAAAATCAGAATCTGCATTATCGACACTGCCGATTGCTACGGCAGTTTAAAAAATTTTGGTTGTGGCTACCATTATTTTCTAGTGGTCGTTACTAAAAATGGTCTAGTAGAATCACTTCGCTGTGGCTACTACAGACTCTCGTTGCTGTAACCAAAGTCTGCTCTCCGTGGAGAGTCGAAATAAATACCTAAACAATTAAACAATGTAATAAAGCTTTTATAATTAAGCCCCAAAGGGGCACGATTTAAATATCAGTTCCAAACATTGAAAAACACTTAAATCGATTGATCTGGTGGCTAGAGTCACCGCTTCTCATTTTGCCGTCATCGGTTCAAATCTCGACACATCAATTTTTTTTTTTTAATATTTTTTTTGTAGATTTTTATTTAACTTTCAGATATTTTAAGATCTTTATAGACTTTTTTTAACTTTTTTTTTTTTTTTTTAATTTTAAACAAATAGAGAAATGATAAAATAAGCAGTGTACGTTTAAATTATGTAGACTATTTACTTTCTTTTAATTGGTTTGGAACAAAATTATTTATCCTATTCTACACAAACAATTAGAGAAAAAAAGAGCGTTGCGATTTGAGTATACAACGGCCAAATTTAACGCGGCGACTTTATCCAGCAGACCAAAAAAATTGTCATGAAGTTTGGAACTTATATTCAAATTGTGCCTGTTCGGGGCTTTATTATGAAAGCTTAACTACATTGTTTAATTGTTTAGGTATTTATTTCAACTCTCAATTTAACTGTTTTATCAACACAGTAACCTGTTTTTTATTTTTAAAGAGATTTACTAAAAAAAAAAAAAATTAATAAGCACTCCAAAGATTATCACTTTATTAAATTATCTTTTCATTAGCCTATTTAGAGATTAAAAATTAAAAAAAAAACTCGAAGCTTTTTTTGGTTTTATAGAATTTTTTTTTCTTTAGTTACTGCTTTGTTAAAATCATAATCTAAACGTACACTGTTTATTTTATCATTTCTCTATTTGTTTCAAATTAAAAAAAAAAAAAAAAAAAAAAAAAAAAAGTTACAAAAAGTCCATAAAGATCTTAAAATATTTCAGTTTAACAAAAATCTACAAAAAAAAATATTAAAAAAAAAAAAAAAATTGATGTGCCGAGATTTGAACCGATGGCGGCAAAATAAGAAGCGGTGACTTTAGCCAACAGACCAATCGATTTAAGCGAAATTTTCAATGTTTGGAACTTATATTTAAATTGAGCCCCTTTGGGACTTTATAATAAAAGCTTTATTACATTGTTCAATTGTTTAGGTATTTATTTCGACTCTCAGTTTGACTGTTTTGTCAACACAGTCACTTGTTCTACATACTTCAAGAGATTCACTAAAAAAAATTACTAAGTACTCCAAAGATTATCATTTTATTAAATTATCTTTTCGTTAGCCTATTTAAAAATTAAAAATTTATAAAAAAAGAACTCTCAAAACTTTTTTTGATTTTATAGAAATTTTTTTTTTGTTACTGCTTTGTTAAAATCATAATTTAAACGTTCATTGTTTATTTTATCATTTCTCAATTTGTTTAAAATTAAAAAAAAAAAAAGTTAAAAAAAGTTCCTAAAGATCTTAAAACATCTCAAAGTTTAATAAAAATCAACAAAAAAAAATATAAAAAAAAAAAAAAAAAAAAATTGAAGTGCCGAGATTTGAACCGATGACGGCAATATGAGAGGTGGTGACTTTAGCCACCAGACCAATCGAGTTAACTGTTTTTCAATATTTGGCACTTATATTTAAATTGTGCCCCTTCGGGGCTTATCTTTTACTCTACTTATTTATTACTTTATTTTATTCACCCATTAAGAGTCAGATAACAAAGAGACGGGGCAACTACGTAAGTAGTTGTTCTAAAAAGACGAGGATCTCACCCCTTTTAAAAATAACTACGTCAATGATTATAAATCCATGACAAAACAAAAAAGCCGATGAGCCACAACCTCATAACATTGGGCGTAGTGAATGAGAAATAATTGATTTTTTTAATAAACAAATAAGCCGATGAGCTACAACCCCATATTATTGTGCATAGCGAATATAAAATATGTGAATATTTAAATAAACAACTAAGCAAACAAGTTCACCACCCCATAACCTTGGACATGGAAAAAAAAAATTTTTGAGCCATGCCCAATATTATGGGGTTGTAGCTAATCAGCTTATTTGTTTATTAAAAAATTTAATTATTTCTCTTTCACTTCGTCCAGTGTTATGGGGTTGTAGCTCATCGCCTAATTTGTTTATTTAAAATATTAACATTTTTTTTAGCCATGCCCAAGGTTATAAGGTTGTAGCTCATCGCCTTATTTGTTTATGAAAAATATGAACATTTTTTTTAGCCATGCCCAAGGTTATGGGGTTGTAGCTTATCGCCTTATTTGTTTATTAAAAATATTTACATTTTTTTCAGCCATGCCCAAGGTTATGGTGTTGTCGCTTATCGCCTTATTTGTTTATTAAAAAAATTAAAATTTTTTTTAGCCATGCCCAAGGTTGTGGGGTTGTAGCTTATTGGCTTATTTGTTTATTAAAAAAAATTAATTATTTTTACTAACAAGGAGAGGTCACACCCTCCGGGTCACCGATCTTGACGAAACTTTGGGGATCGTCTTCTTATACCAAAAGATGAAGAAATCTACCAATCATCCCGTCTAATGGGCCTTTTATACCTAGTTCCTACATAGCTTATATCGTATTTTTAGCTCTTTTTGGGTTTTTTTGCGAATTTTCAAAAAATTCCTGTTCGTAGCCTATTGCACTTACAAAATTCTGCAACCCCGCATTTTTTTTGTTTTTTCATCTTCTTTTGAGAAAAAATATTTTTAAATCTAATTTTGAAGAAATAGTCCATGTAAAATTAAGGTAATCAAAAGCATTTTTTTACTGTTTTTTTGGTTTTATAAACTTAAACTGTACGTCGTCAGCCTTATCAAAATTATGTCTCAAAATATTTTTTCTAAAAAATTCATAAAAAAACAAAGAAAATGCGGGGTTGCAGAATTCTGTAAGTGCAATAGGCTTTGAGCAGGAATTTTTTGAAAATCAGCTTGTTTTGACACTTTTAACACTTTAGTGCGACTTTTGTGGTTATTTGTGCCAATTTTCAAAAAATTCCTGCTCAAAGCCTATTGCACTTACAGAATTCTGCAACCCCGCATTTTCTTTATTTTTTTATGAATTTTTTAGAAAAAATATTTTTAGACATAATTTTGATAAGGCTGACGACGTACAGTTTAAGTTCATAAAACCAAAAAAACAGTAAAAAAATGCTTTTGATTACCTTAATTTTACATGTACTATTTCTTCAAAATTAGATTTAAAAATATTTTTTCTCAAAAGAAGATGAAAAAACAAAAAAAATGCGGGGTTGCAGAATTTTGTAAGTGCAATAGGCTACGAACAGGAATTTTTTGAAAATTCGCAAAAAAACCCAAAAAGAGCTAAAAATACGATATAAGCTATGTAGGAACTAGGTATAAAAGGCCCATTAGATGGGATGATTGGTAGATTTCTTCATCTTTTGGTATAAGAAAACGATCCCCAAAGTTTCGTCAAGATCGGTGACCCGGAGGGTGTGACCTCTCCTTGTAAGTACGCCCAGTGTTTTGGAGTTGTAGCTTATCGGCTTATTTGTTTATTACAAAAGTTAATTATTTGTTATTCACTACGCCTCGGGTTATGGAGTTGTAAGCTTGTTCGCTTATTTGTCTATTAAAAATTTAAATTTCGTTACTCACTTTATTAATTTAAAAAAAAAAAACCAAAAAACAAAAAATTCAAATTAAGCATGCCTGAAGATTTTAAATTTGGCACGTCTGGCTGGTTCACACTTTTGAGAGGCCTGAAAAGGGGCGCTCTTGCTCCAAGAATCAAAATTTAAGTTTCGACTCGATACATCGACTCGACTTTCTAATCGAATCTCTCATTCTCTTTTTCATAAAGGGATATAATTATAAGTAGAATGTAGATTGGTAGATTGTTTTATGCTTCATAGCATTCAAAAAATAACATTTTTAATTTGGACTCATTCTTTTTAGAGTAAGCAATAGTAATCCATGATGGTTTTATCAGAATAATCGATAAACTATGATCAATTATTTGTAATTTTAAAAATAGAAAAAAATAAATAAACAAGTGGTATATTATTAAAATTAACAATAAGAAAAAGAATACATAAAAGAGAAAATATTCAAGCCATTTAGTAAAATTATACTTACATATGTTATACTAATGCTTCTAATATTTTCTCTAAAATGAACTCTTGAAAGTAGTAAAATCAAAATAATATTGAACGGACGAGTTTTATGCAAACTAACAAAAAGTATTCTTGACAAACAATTTTTTTTCTTGAAAAGGAAATTGACTATTTATGAAATTTATTTGTCATTCGATGTTGATGAAAATTATTCATTGATCTCGACGCGGAGCCATTTTGTATTTACAATTGTTCAATATTAAAAACTACTAGTTATTTTGCCTTTACATAAACATTTATGCAAATCCACTTCTGGGAGCAGAGCTTTTCAGAAGCCAAATTTTTTTTCAAAATTTCACGGCACTTCTTCATTTGAACATGCACAAATAAAACTTTTTTTTTTCTAAAATTCAGCTGTAAAATAGAATAAGAATCTTTTTAAAAGGTGGCTCCGCGCCGAGATCAATGAATAATTTTCATCAACATCGAATGACAAATAAATTTCATAAATTGTCAATTTCCTTTTCAAGAAAAAAAAATTGTTTGTCAAGAATACTTTTTGTTAGTTTGCATAAAACTCGTCCGTTCAATATTATTTTGATTCTACTACTTTCAAGAGTTCATTTTAAAGAAAATATTAGAAGCATTAGTATAACATATGTAAGTATAATTTTACTAAATGGCTTGAATATTTTCTCTTTTATGTATTCTTTTTCTAATTGTTAATTTTAACTGATTTCCTTTTCAAGAAAAAGAATTGTTTGTCAAGAAAACTTTTTGTTAGATCGCATAAAACTCGTGCGTTCAATATTATTTTGATTTAACTACTTTCAAGAGTTCATTTTAAAGAAAATATTAGAAGCATTAGTATAATATATGTATAATTTTACTAAATGGCTTGAATATTTTCTCTTTTATGTCTTTTTTTTTTATTGTTAATTTTAACTGAATTTTAACTCTGCTATCATTTTTCAAATGAAAAAACATCTCGCCGTTATTTTTTACTTTTTTAAAAGTAAGTTTTTTTAGATTTTACCTCAGTCGACAGGTCAGTCATATAAGTTACTGCTCTATGTTGCTCTTTAGAATTTTTTAATTCTAGTTTTTCAAAGCATTTGCAAACTTTAATTCATTTCATTAAATTAAACTTTAATCAAATTCAAGTTTTAGAAAAACAAATTTAAGAGTTGTTTAACAAATACAAAGCTTCATGGGCTTGAAAAAAAAAAATAGTTATTCGCTTAAGCTTTGGTTTAAAATCTAGATGCTGGGAATCAAACTATAATCAGAATTATAATTAAATCAGAGTTTAGCTAATGTAAGATTATATACTAATTTTTTACATGATTCAATAATTTTGAGTTTATGGTTCTACTTCTAGTTGGTCTTGAATGAAGGTCAATAGAAATACCAAACTTTTATCATGAAACCGATAAAATTATAAAATTTGAAACACACCTAAATTTGCTTTAAGAATTATCATTGGAATCCAACATCAGGATTGAGGATGGAAGAATAAATTTATTTTCATGTGCTCAAACTATTCATTTAAAATTTTATACTAAATTATACATTATATTTTTTAAATCAATTTAATTGTGACAAGAGATCTTAAAAACTTTTGTTATATTAAGTCATTGCCTCAAAAAGTTCTCCCTTTACATTAGACTTTAACCAGTTTGAATATTTCATCAATGCAAAATTGCATGTCAATTAATCAAAACAAATAAACCCAACTTAATAAATGACTTTATCAATAACCAACCACTTGTTCGCTTTCTACTCTTTTGTCTCATAGGAAAATGAAAAAGTTGAACATACTTTTTTTAAGGTGGTTTTCTACCAAATGCATGACAATAGAGAATCAGCTCAAATTTTCTGGAGGTGTTTATTAGATATTAATAAACATTTCTACGAAGTCTGATCAAAATAGACCATATAGTTTGAAAGTTACAGCAAGTTAAAGATTGAATTTTTTTCGTTACGCGTATGGCCGCTACGCTGAAAAAGTGTACTTAATTATTAATATTTATCTTCTTACAATAGAGATCCTTTAGAAAAACCACATACATATAGTTTCACTATCAAAGAATTCATTTCTTCAAACTGCAAAAAATTGACCTTTTACAAATTTTACAGTAATTTTACAAAAATAATTTTCACGTAAATAACCTCCAAAACTGCGGTATTCAAAGGTGAGGTTAAAAGTTTAAAAAAATCTTTTGTTGTGATTGTCAATGTTTTTTTGGTAGAAAATAATTTCAGAAGCCATAAAAAGTTAAAAAATAAATTTTAATAACCAATTGTTAGTAATTTGGTAAAATAATTTTTTTTTAGTTTTGAACTTGACTAGCTCTGGTAGAAAACCACCTTAAATGTGGTATTAAAAAAATCTTTCCTCATAATAAGATATAAATGACTGAAAAAAAGACAAATTTAAGAATCTGGTGAAAGATAAAAAAATCGGAAAGATCAAAAAATTTTATAAACATGGTTAATTTTTTGCTTTAAATAGTTAAAAGTTCAGGGTTAAATGTAAAAAATGTTTATGTGTGATTAGTCAAAAAATGTAAATTTTAATTGTAATTTGTAACGGTCGAGTTAATTAACGCGGCGAGGTTAAATTAATTTCATATTCGCCGCGCGACCGTTAGAACGCTGCACGAGTGGGATCGGAATGCGCGGGAAGCTATGGAATATCGGGGCGGGTAGAACGAGGACGGGAAAGCATTCCGGAGTCAACGCTTGAACGAACACGTATCGTTCGTAAACTCGCGTGTTAAAAACTTCACTGATATCGTAGAAATTCGCTTGAAAGAGATCGGTTGCAGTGTCGTGCGTGTCAGTGAGATATCCAGCAAGGCAAACCAAGTCAGCAGGAAGATTGTCATAACCTGACGACTTGGTATCCTTAAGACTAAGACGACGACGCTGAGCCAGACGCCGGTCGGGAGCCATCGTAGCTTGGAGAGCTACACACAGCTGAGCGGCTTTGTTACCAGCCTTGCGACTTAGAAAAGGTGCACCTGCGGTGATTTAGAGTGAGTTTTGTTCTGTATAAAACGATTGTGAGTGTGTGTGTCCGGGATCATTTAGTTGTAAATCGTGACATACTTTGTTTTCTTTTCTTTCCTCGCGCGCGCGTAAGCTACCGATAGCAGCAAGTTGCTGTGTGCGCGCGCCGCTCGATTTAAAGAGCAACAATAATTCTTTGTTGTCGTTTTGAAAACTCGATTGTGCGAGTATTTATTTGGATCGAATTATCGCGTTAGATGTTAATTTTGTATTAGTTTTTTTAAGTTAATTTTTTTACATTTAATATTAAAAATTAACTTTCTGAATTATAATTATTTATTCTAACCGGTGTTCCTTGCGCTCGAATCCACTAGCCCACGCCCACCTACCGAATTTAACGAGCTGTCGCGCCCTCCTCGATTCCTAGATCACTTGAGTGTTTATTATCGCGGTCGGGTTTTTCTCCTTTTTCAGGAAGTTTGTCGGCGGGTAGCCGACTGTGACAGAGATTATAGCGGCTGCAAGGCGAGCTCGGCAAATCAACGTGGGTTGTATTCCCGAGTCTGCCTCATTAATTTGAGCCCTATAACATGGCGCCCAACAACGTGGTGGATTTTTAAATTCGAGTACCTACGTCACGGTGCTTGATAGTGTGCGTAGTGTGTGAACACGAGCGCAGTAGCGAAGTACTGCTGCCGACCAGGTTCAAGGTCGGTCGTCGCGAGTGCGAAAGAAAACAAAGTCTCGATTAGCGTGTGTGTGAGAGAATATTTTCATGCGCTGTAAATTACAAAGTGGAAAATTTGCGATTTTGATTTTTTTTTGATTTATTAATTTTTTCCACTTTGTAAAGAAAACCCATAAATCGTGACAGTTAATGAGTGTCTGGCGGATTGGAAAATAATAATTTATTTTTATTATTAATTTTTATTTTTTTTGTTTTTTTTTGCAATTTTGTTTTTGATTTTTTTTACAGCGTGCTCCTAACTAGTGATTAGTAGCAACTGTAATTTATATTTCTGAGCATAAAAATCGGTGTTCCAACGCGGGTTAGAACAGCCAGATTTTTTTGTTGTTTTTGTTCCGGTAAGCCGACCTTGGGTTTTTGTCAAAACCTTTTGGTGAGTCGGCAGGCTATTAAGCCTATTTGGGTTAATTTTCTTTTTCGAATATCGCTTTGTTTTAAAATAAACTCACCTATATAAAATTAAAAATTAAAAATTTTTTTTTTTTTTTTTTCTTTCTTCCAGGATTGTTGGAAGTTAGAAAATATATTTTTAATTATCATTGCGATTGTAAAATTAAATTAAGCTAGAGTGTGTGGTACTGTCACGAGGGTTTAGGGTCTCCTTTTTGTCAGTTTAGGATGGACGAGTCAGAGAAGAGGGCGAAGGAGCACCTGGTGTATTCCTGGCTGTTCGCAGAGGACGAGGAGATAATTGAGGAGGCTATGAGAGATTTACAACTCAAGCCTGATGGCTTGACTCGTGAAAGGCATGAAAGGCTGATTAGGTGGCTTGTGGGCAACTACTCAGCCGAAGATTTTGTCGCGGACGAGTCCGATGACCAGGAAGCGGTGAAGATTAAACGCGAGGGTCTCCGGACTGAGTTTATAGCCATGACTTTGTGGGAAAAGTCAGGTTCAACAATTTTAAACCCAGACTATACCACGAGCGGGGAACACCCGCTAGCCTGCCTAATCGACCAACAGGTGATGAAGGCAGCGACCCAGCTTCAGTCGAACGATGCGAACGGCAGGAGTCAAGGAAAGGCCAGTCAGGCTGAGGACAGTGACACAGCCAGTCAAGATGGCGACGTGATGGAAGAACTTCGACGGACTATGCGCGAGTTCGTGGGGGAGTTCAGGCAAGTGCGAGAGACTCTGGCACAGACAAGGGCGAGGATGGACGCCATAGAAGACAGAGTCAGTCGGCAGCATTTCGTCACGGACAATCAACAACTCAGGGGGCCTGTGTCGAGTACAATAAGGCCAGGCATATTGCAACACTCTATGGAAGATTGCAGTATATCTACGGAAAACACGCATCAAGCCAATGGGGCGAGGGTAAATTTCGGTGGCCCTCTGATTCATGATAGGAACAGTTCGAGTCCGATCGGTGATTCAACAAGGGCAAGGGCCATAGAGAAAATACAAGCCCAGATGAGAGCTTTGACGGCAGAGTTAGAAAGACTGCAAGGCCCACAACCAAGTGAGTTACCAATGCCACGACAGGCAGGTAATAACCTACAAAGGCTAGAAAAGCCTATTGATATCGGCTCGATCGTTCGGAGGTGGAACTTTAGGTTCGACGGTAGCAACGAGTCGAGCATTGAGCAATTTCTGATCCAAGTCGCAGAGGCTAATGAGCTAGCTAACTTGACAGAAAAACAATTGTTAGATGCATTACCGATATTGTTAACCGGGTTAGCGTCAACATGGTACCGGGATTGCAAGAAAAACATACACACCTGGTCAGCCTTTTGCCAAGCAGCTCGTCGATGGTATGGGATCGGCGATTATCAACAGAGTCTACGAGTCGAGGCTACCAACAGAACACAAGGTGTCGATGAACCAGTGAGAGACTACATGACGTGTTTGCAATCGTTGTTGCTGAAAATGAGACCGGTACCAACCGAGATGGAGATGGTCGACTTTATGTCGACAAATATGCGACCTAATTTGCGTAGACAAATTAGGCGAGACGAAGTAAAGTCAGTTACGGGCTTACTTAGTCAAGCGGTTGATATCGAGAAAACAATGGTTAGCGAAACCTTGTATAGACCACCACCGTCACCGTCGACGACATTATGGCCAAATCTGGCTTATAAAGAGAGCAAGGCGAGTAAGAAACCAAAAATAAACATAGCCGCAACAACTATGGATGGCAAGTCTGACGACGCCACGGTTATGACCCGCCTATTGAGTTTGATGTCTCAAATTCAAGCTAAAAGTAAGAATCCTGGTAAGCCATCGGGCCCGAGGCCCCAGAATTCAAACAAAACCAAACAGGCCAAGCAAAGACGTAAATCGGCAGACGGGGGGAAGTCTAGGAGCCCTTCTCCGAAGCGTGGCAGGAGTGGGGAAAGGAAGAAAAAACCTCGGGACGAGGATAGGGTGGTCCGGTGTTTCCATTGTAACAAGGAAGGACATAAGGGTCCAGAGTGTCCCGAGAGGCCGGAAAACGAGAAAAAGGCGGAGTAGGTCGACGTCGATCTTACTCCGCCAAGGTCACAGACCAACCATCACTCGGAGATGGTACTCATGCATGCTCGGTAGACCCGAAGAGTACTGAGCAAGCAAAGAAGAAGTCGGCTACACAAGAGACTGAACCGGAAGGAAGATGGTGGCTACCAGTTGACATTGGTGAATTCCGAATCAGAGCTCTGTATGATCCCGGAGCGTCGCTCACAGTTATGGGATCTTCAGCTATCCAGATGGCGTCAGCGCTCAGGCGGAAAATTGAGATCTACCACGGCAAAGGAGCCAAAGTGGCGGATGGCCGTAGATGCCCAATTGCAGGACATGTGGTCCTACCGTTTGAAGTTGTCGGAGCTACGCAAGAAATTAAAGTGGCTATCATGTTGGATCTAGACTCAGATTGTTATCTGGGGACAAACTTCGTACGTGCACTTGATGCGATACTAGATCCAGCCACAAATAAGTTGAACATCCGGATTGCTGATAAAGTGGTAGACCTAGAGGTTGCAGCCGTGACCAAGGCTGAAGTAACAAGCCTAGCGTCAATAGGTCCAGCCGACATTGGGTCTGAAGAGCAAGAACGTATAAACGACTTGCTAGATAGAGTTTTCCAGCCAGACGACAAGCCTTTAGGCTGCAGTACGTGGATCGAACATGAGATCGATGTAGGTGACTCAAAGCCTATTAAACAGAGGTATTATCCAGTTTCACCGGTAGTACAACTGGAGATGTACGAGCATGTAGTAAAGATGCTTGAGAACGACATTATTGAGCCTGCTCCGAGAAGCGGCTGGTCGTCACCGGTGGTTATGGTGAAGAAGGAGGACGGCAGTAGGAGATTTTGTATAGATTTCCGTAAGGTTAATTCAGTCTCCAGGAAAACCGAAGCCTATCCTTTACCTTATATGGATGATATCCTGAGAAGGTTTAAAACGGCCAAATACATATCGACTCTGGATTTGTCATCGGCGTACCATCAGGTGCCACTGAAGAAAGAGTCGAGGCCAATAACGGCTTTTACGGCGCCTGGCTTAGGCCAGTTTCAGTTTAAAAGAATGCTGTTTGGGTTAGATCAGGCTGGATCGACTTTCCAACGCCTGATAGATATGATAATTCGAGAGTTTGGCCCATATGCCTATGCGTACCTCGATGATATCATAATCGTTACGGAAGACTTCGAGACGCATATGCGGATCCTCGAAGCCATACTGGCTAGATTGAGAGAGGCTGGACTGACGGTAAACCGCAGTAAAAGTAAATTTTGCCAGTCTGAAGTGAAATATCTAGGGGTAATAGTCAACAAAGATGGAATTCGCCCATGCCCAGGAAAAGTCGAAGCCATCTTGAACTATACTATCCCGAACAACCGCAAGAAATTGAAAAGGTTCTTGGGAATGGCTTCCTGGTATAGGAAATTTTTGAAAAATTTTGCCACGGTAGCCGAACCACTGACAAGACTCACAAGTACGAGAGTTTGTTATAAATGGGAGGCTGAGCAACAGCAGGCATTTGAGAAAATCCTAGTGCTGCTAGCCTCAGCACCAGTACTGGCAAGGCCAGATTTCACTCAGCCGTTTGTGATTCAGACCGATGCGTGAGACACTCGCATCGGGGCATGCTTGACTCAGACTATTGATGGTGAAGAGAGAGTCATCGAGTATTTTAGCCGAGTTCTGAATCCAGCACAACAGAATTATACAGTGACAGAGCGAGAATGCTTAGCAGTGGTCGAGGCGATTAGGAAATTCCGCTGTTATGTTGAAGGTTTTCAATTTCACGTAATTACGGACCATAATTCGCTGAGATGGCTTAATAAATTGTCGAACGCAACGGGCAGACTAGCAAGATGGTCGCTAGAATTGCAGAGTTACACATTTACAACGGAATATCGTAAAGGTTCCTTAAATGTGGTGCCCGATGCATTGTCACGTATGTATGAGGAGGACGAGACGACTGTTGCAGCCGTAGGCTATCCTGACGGAGAACTGGACGACTTGTATGTCAATAAAATGAAAGCCGTACAGAGAAATCCAGGCAAATTACTTAGATAGAAGGTCGTGGGTGGCAGGCCTTATTATTATAAGTCTGACGACTTAATTGAAGAAACAGTCTGTGACGACTCCGCATGGAAGTTGGTGGTACCAGTATTTCTGAGGAATGACATTCTGAAGGAAAAACACGACGCACCACTTGCAGGACATTTGGGTCGAGACAAGACTCTGAAGAGAGTTACCCAAGAATTCTTTTGGCCTGGCATGTATAAGGACATAGAAGCCTATGTTAAATCATGCCAGATATGTCAAATGCAAAAGGTAGATCAACGTTTGCCTGGAGGTCTGATGGGAAAACGGACAATCGTAAGGCCATGGCAAGCGGTGTCAGGTGACATACTGGGTCCATATACCCGTAGCGACAACGAACACAAGTATGTCTTAGTTTTAACGGATCTGTTCACACGTTGGGCAGAAGTGACACCGTTAAAACGGGCTGATGGTGAAGCCATATGGAACCACATCTGGCAAGACGTAATTTTACGGTGGGGTCAGCCAGAAATGTTCTTGTCGGATCAAGGGTCGGAGTTTAAAAATCGTAGAATTGATAGCCGACTGGTCGAACTCGGTATCGAACACGAAAACTCTCCGACTAATAACCCTGAGTCTAACGGCCAAGTCGAAAGGCTGAATAGGACTCTAAAAACGATGATCCGATGCTTTATTGCAGACAATCAGCAAAAGTAGGACGTCCTTTTACCCGAGCTGGTCTGTGCGTACAACAGGGCGGAGCATTCGGCAATAAAAACGACTCCAGCCATGTTGAATATGTTACGTCAGCCGATTGACTGTAGTGTAGTCAGCAAAAAGCTAGCTGACGAGACACTTAGGCACTATGAAGAAATGGCTCTTCAAGAAAGGCTGAACAAGACAGCCAGAGCCGAAGACTTAAGAAGAAAAGCTGGCGAAAATTCAAGAATTCAACAGGACAGAGCGGCTGAGCATTACAACAAGCGACACCGCGAAGTAATTTTCCAGCCTGGTGACATGGTCTGGAGAAAAAACAAGGTCCTATCCAGTAAGGCGAAAGGCTTCACAGCTAGCCTAGCGCCTAAGTATACAGGTCCGTATACAGTGGTCGAAAAGCTAGGTAGCAATACGTATACAATAAGAGAACGCGAAAACACCGTCACCGCGGAAGACTCGCGCACAACGCAGAGCCTAATCCGTTTCATCCTATTCTTATCCTTATTCCTCCCTTTGTTTGTTGCAGGAAATGGCAGAGTTCTTTACCAAGGAAGAACTGGCAAGGATGATGGAGGAAGAGATTAGGCTCGGTCGAGTAAGCCTACCGACGTGGACAAGTGGTCCGTTCACGATAGTAAGTAAATAAAGTGGCCACACACAGATGACGTGTTCTTATTTCCTCAAACCCAACCCTGACCTACGTTTTCCCAAACTCGGATAGGCCGCGTTCGTGGTATATCGAAGTGACGTATTTTTTTCGGATACGACACCTCTGGAAGGGGGGTGTAACGGTCGAGTTAATTAACGCGGCGAGGTTAAATTAATTTCATATTCGCCGCGCGACCGTTAGAACGCTGCACGAGTGGGATCGGAATGCGCGGGAAGCTATGGAATATCGCATTCCGGAGTCAACGCTTGAACGAACACGTATCGTTCGTAAACTCGCGTGTTAAAAACTTCACTGATATCGTAGAAATTCGCTTGAAAGAGATCGGTTGAAGTGTCGTGCGTATCGGTGAGATATCCAGCAAGGCAAACCAAGTCAGCAGGAAGATTGTCATCACCTGACCACTTGGTATCCTCAAGACTAAGACGACGACGCTGAGCCAGACGCCGGTCGGGAGCCATCGTAGCTTGGAGAGCTACACACAGCTGAGCGGCTTTGTTACCAGCCTTGCGACTTAGAACAGGTGCACCTGCGGCGATTTAGAGTGAGTTTTGTTCTGTATAAAACAACGATTGTGAGTGTGTGTCCGGGATCATTTAGTTGTAAATCGCGACATACTTTGTTTTCTTTTCTTTCCTCGCGCGCGCGTAAGCTACCGATAGCAGCAAGTTGTTGTGTGCGCGCGCCGCTCGACTTAAAGAGCAACGATAATTCTTTGTTGTCGTTTTGAAAACTCGATTTTGCGAGTATTTATTTGGATCGAATTATCGCGTTAGATGTTAATTTTGTATTAGTTTTTTTAAGTTAATTTTTTTTCATTAAATATTAAAAATTAACTTTCTGAATTCTAATTATTTATTCTAACCGGTGTTCCTTGCGCTCGAATCCACTAGCCCACGCCCTCCTACCGAATTTAACGAGCTGTCGCGCCCTCCCCGATTCCTAGATCACTTGAGTGTTTATTATCGCGGTCGGGTTTTTCTCCTTTTTCAGGAAGTTTGTCGGCGGGTAGCCGACTGCGACAGAGATTATAGCGGCTGCAAGGCGAGCTCGGCAAATCAACGTGGGTTGTATTCCCGAGTCTGCCTCATTAATTTGAGCCCTATAACAAATTTTAAAATTATCTATAACAGATTAAATTTAATGAAATTTTAAATATAATTTTAAAGGTAATTTTATATGAATCAAAAAAGAAATTAATCTTTGGGTGATGATTCGGATACCAAAAGATATAATTTCATGAATTTTGTGGCTTTATTATATTCTTACATTTTCATTCCAAGTCAGGATGAGAATAAAGACGGATCAATAAAAATATAATAACAAATTAAGATGAATAACAACAATACTCAATAATTATACAAAAATGATAAACCCACTAAATAACTTATTTGAAAAGCAGTGTTTTCATTTTCATCTACCTCACTTTCATCAACTTTTATAAAAAATTTCAGCATGAACATACACTAAAAAAAAAAAAAACTTCATTAACTTTTATTAAAAAAATTAAAAGTTAGCAGTTATAAATCATTATTATCATTATTATGAATAATAATGTATATAAAAAAAAAAAAAAATGAATTTTTATTATTACTATCAGTTAAGTAAAAAAAAAAAATTAGTAAAGATCGTGGTAGAGATAGAGATATTTGATAAATGTCATTTGATATTTGATAAGTGATAAACCCACTAAATAACTTATTTGAAAAGCAGTGTTTTCATTTTCATCTACCTCACTTTCATCAACTTTTATAAAAAATTTCAGCATGAACATACACTAAAAAAAAAAAAAATAAACTTGGGTCATTAACTTTTATTAAAAAAATTAAAAGTTAGCAGTTATAAATCATTATTATCATTATTATGAATAATAATGTATATAAAAAAAAAAAATGAATTTTTATTATTACTATCAGTTAAAAAAAAAAAAAAAATTAGTAGAGATAGAGATATTTATTTTTTTAATAACACAGCATTTTTTACTATGATTTTGATAATAATATACACTTTCATTATACACTGTTATATACTAACTATTTCACACATTTTATTTTCTCATTTCAAATATGCACGTTTGAAGTACTAATAATAAAAGCATCAATTTTTTCTCCATAAGCAACAATAACACAATGATCGAACTGACGAAGTTCACCGAAGGTCATATTTATTTTATTTTAATAATGAAAAAAAAAAAAAAAAAACAACATGTCTTTTGTCGAGGCATCAGCACGAGTGCAGACAGACTGCAGACTGCAGAGTACTGCCCAGAGTTATTAGATCGCGCTGAAAAATCGTGGCAACGCTGTAGCAGCGAGCGGCGGCGGCTCCGTCTCTCTCTCTCCTCCACGCGTGAGCCCTTCCCCCACTCTTCCAGCATACGTAGCTTGACGTTAGAAAGAAAAAAAAAAAAAAAACAAACATAAACAAAAACAAATGTTTGAAAGGACATAATTATTTTTTTGAGCTCTTACTTGTAATTTTATTATTTTCCTTGGATATAGCTTGATTATATTTGAAAGAATAATTCGTATAACATGACTTTTCATTATGCAAAGCTATATTAAGTAAATATGTCTGAAAAAAATATACTTATGCTTAGAAATTAATGATAAAAATATTAAATGATGATAATTATACCTGAACAATTAAACAATGTAACTAAGCTTTTATAATTAAGCCCCGAAGGGGCACAATTTAAATATGAGTTCCAAATATTAAAAAACAGTTAACTCGATTGGTCTGGTGGCTAAAATCACCGCTTCTTGTTTTGCCGTCATCGGTTCAAATCTCGGTACATCAATTTTTTTTATATTTTTTTTTTGTTGATTTTTATTAAAATTTGAGATGTTTTAAGATCTTTATGGACTTTTTTAAACTTTTTTTTTTTTTTAATTTTAAACATGTTAGATGTCCCCGTGGACATCTACACCTACTCCTAAATTTTGCAGACCCGGGTAGGAGTGGAAACCGGGGGCAGAAGGCTCCCCTCGTGTGGGGACGGGAAATTAACTATAATTACCGAAGAGGGAAAAAACAAGGGAGAGATCTTAGGACTAACGTTTTATTACTTGAGACCTTACCTTACTTCCTGTTCTCTCCTTTCTCTCCTCTCTCTCCTGAAAATAGGGTGACTGGTAATGAACGTGCACGGTTGTTTAGGTCTTTTTTTTTTTATTATTCACTTGGTCACAATTAAAAAAATATAATATAAATGATGTTAATTTAAATAAGAAAACCCGACACACTGTTATATAGTAATTAGAATATAAAATTATATTATATTAAAATTATTGCGACGCGCTATTACTTCCTAACTATACTATAAAAATATTAGACTAAATTAAAACACGATGTTTTATTACTTCAACTTCGTACTGGACTGTTCCTCCAGCATACGTCTCCCAAGAGCCTAGCTGTCTCCTCCTCACCTCAATCCAAAGGTGCTGATTAGACAGCTTAGGCTCCCTGGGAACGTATGCTGATTTAACACTTTTTCTTTGGTCGTTTCAACTATTTTAATGTTTGACTATATTAATAATGTTGCGTCACGTAACAGGATCCCCCTCTTAGTCTTTTCCGTCCCGGGAAAGCTACGTTATCGGTACCTCGGTAGGATTACTTTGGTCGGGGGTTCTATTTACAATCAATTAAATATCTCCTCAGCCGCTCACATGAGGCGTTAGAAGAGGAGAAGGGAGAAACTTCCCGGGAAAATAAGACGGGGGAAACGGTCGACATTTTTATTAGGTCGCTGTGTAGGGTTATTAGGTCCTATCCGCTTTACAATTATACTTTGATCGCGAACTATTACTTAAAATCAACCTGATATAAAGACGCCTATAAATATCATCCAATCGCATACACATTCTTTTATCATTCGTCCATCAATACGTTCTCACAATCTACCTTTCACTTTTCTATACTGTCATTCACTTAAAATTAACATTTTTTTTTTTTTTTTTTTTTTTTTTTTTTTTTTTTTTTTTTACAAGATTTCAACATTCCTCAAGGAATTTGGTCATCCATCCATTCTTCATACAAACTGGTAAGCAATTGAATAGGTCAAGGAGGATCGGAAATTTTGATCGGGGATATATGGGATTTATTCGAATGAGGATGGTGGCGGAATTATGTCATCATTCAGTAATTCCTCAAGATCTCCGAGGAAGGCGTATGACGACATGGAGAAAACGCTGGACGTCTCGTCTTTATCGGTCGGTTCGTTGTTGTCGTCGTATATCTCATTACCTCTGTTTATTTCTTCAATTTCCCAAATCACCTCCTTTGCGTTACCCGAAGGCAGATGTTGTGTCCTACTGTGAAATTCCCAATGCTCTCGGTTTCTATGGTGTAAAGTAACTCTTTACACGTTTCGCATCTGTAGGTCAAGGTATTTTCCCTCATTTGGCTTAGCGGTCGTCGAAGTAAACGAGGGTAGAGGAACCTAGCACCATAAATCTTCGGCAACCTGTTTACGGCAAACGAGGCTGTGAATCGGTCTTTATATTTAGCGAAGGCCAGATATAAATCATCATTTAATTTCTGTCTGTATAGTCTCATAGAGAGCAATTGTCCATGTGTCGACAATTCTTCATAGACTTCTCTCCATGTGTATTTCCTTGGTATTTTTATAATTATTCGTTGTGTGGCTTCGTCCGCCCACAGTTGACGGTTTTGCCATTCTTTAATTTTCTTCACACCTCGTTGCGTTTCATCTAGACTTGCGAAAACGATTTCTATAGTCATTATCTGGTCGGTCAGGTCATCTGTTATTTCTTCCATTCTTATTTCTACAGGGCAATCTTGTACCAGCTCCGTGTGGAGGTCCATTAAGTTGAAAGGTGCATTTAGGTATAATTTCATTCGGCAATCTCGATCCTCAACTGGTTTCCTCATTACGAATCTGTTTCTTTGCGAATCCAGAAAGGGTCCCGGTGGGCACGTAAGTAGCTCTTCTTTATTGATCACTTGCGTGTCTTCTTGTTTGAGTAGGTTTTGATGTGATTTTTCGTTCACAGGCGACCGTGTTGGCCTCGATCTTTCATTTGTCGTTTTTCTGGTGATGGGTCGTGATCTATTAATTCCTGCGTGTTCAGTTCTCCATACTGCATTGTCCTTTATTGAAGGTTTGTTAACATTCTGCTCTTCTTTATTTCTACCTATTACTCCAGTGTTCACGTACTGGGCATAAGCTGTTGGTATGTTGGAAGCGGGGTACAATTCTTTAAGGAAAAGTTGTATTGCTTGCTCTCTTTCCTTTACTTCATAAAATTCCAACCATATTAAACAGCGACTGGGCGTTCTGAAGTTGTATTTTCCTGTCCGATTATGCCACAAGTAAACCGGCACTTGTCTTTCCAGCCATTCTCCCAGAGTCGAGGCTAGAAAAGGCTGTTTTAACTCTAGGACTAATTCCTTTGACCCATTTTTCTCCAGATGCATGAGTTGCAGCTTCCTTCCTTCAGGATCCCTTAGATTCTGGAGTGACATGTCTCCTTTTCTGAAAACTAATTCAAATATAAATTTTGGGGGTATATATAACTAGGGTGTGGCGGGGGGTAAAGGATCCTAAAGGAATCATTGTATATATGTAAATATTTTGAATCGGATAGGGATGAGGGATGTTGTCTGGGGGGCCATACACGCTGAACATACAATGGTTGTCTCAACTGGACCTACTTATATTTCTACCCGATTGGATTTTTTTTTTTTTTTTTTTTTTTGAATTTTCTTCCGTCTCGGCACACTCACACACTCTCACTATTACACTAAGGTCTCTAACGGTCGGAGGTTCTTCGTCGACTCCAATGATGCTGATGGATCCGGTACCCTTTCCATGAGGCTTTTGGTCAAATTTTGGTCTACCTCATGGGGGTCCTTTCTTGACTCAGTTCTTTCTTCTGTGTTTACTTGTGTTGTATCTGAAGCATGTCCTCCACTTTCTGCGACGCTTAGTTCTTTTTGGTCAACTGTTTTGATTAATGGGCTCGGCAGTTGTGGCGGCGATTTATAGGGGATTAAAGGAATTGTCCCAGGGATTTGGTCCACCTCGAAGTCCATTAATCCATTTGCTGATTGGGGTTCCCTTCGCCCTCGGATCAATTGTTTTACATAATTGATTTGTCGGGAGCAAATTTGGTCGTGATATTTATATGTTTTCTTCCCAATCCATGCCCCGCAACTATGGCGTATGGTCTCCGTGGTAGTGCTCGATTTTTTGTGGACAGGCGCATGCCTGGGCTTATATTTTTGATCGCTTTGGACCAACGCGCGTCCGGCGTCTTCTTGATGGAGGTAACGTACATATCCCCACACAAGTTTGCCTTGTCGATTACAAACCGTATGACAATATTCCAAGGGTCCAAATTTTGCGTACTCTTTGAAAAAGAGTTCCTCTTGATATTCCCTTGGAATTGAATTTGGTAGTAGACAGAATAGACGATTGTAATCTCGCCTCTCGGGTTCGATTCGTTTAGGGATGGCTCCTGCTGTCTCAGAGTTTTTTTTGTATCTATTTTCCCAATAGGACGTCTCGGGAATTGCAGTCGTGGGTTGTGATTTTCCAAACCCGGATGGGGGTGCTTCGGCCCTTGTCTTCGGGCTCTCCCTTTTCTCGACAGGAACTTTGTACACCACGGATTTCCTCGATCGTTGGCCCGACGCTTGCAACGGCTGGGCAACGCCTGGTGAAGATAGGGTCCTTTCTTCATTGTATCTTCTTTGATTTGCTCGCACTTGGTCCGCGTCTGCTACATGCTTGAAGGTTATTCGACTGATACATTCCGTCGGTCCCATTGTCTCCAGATGCCCACCTTGAATCGGGCCATAACGCCGTAATCCTTTTAATTCCTCCCACAGTTCAACTTGGTGAGGGTGTTTCACTCGGATTACGTGAGGGTCCTGACCCGGTTCATCTTTCAGGATTCGCCGAGCACTCTCCATTATTGTTATTCTCTTCTTCGTTTTCTGTTCCTGTAATCAGAACGTATATTGAACTATATTTATTATAAATAACTCTTCTTCTTTTTTTTTTTTTTTTTTTTTTTTATAGATCTATCTCTAGGAGGTTTGGAACTAGGTATCAACGATGGGTTCCTGTATGCCACATTTGGTCTTTGGAGGGGTTACAAGCGGGGATCTTCCCGTCTCCTCCTCTCTGGCTTCGGTCGAAACTGTTGGTGCATTAAGGCTTGTCATATCCAGTGTTCTCCGAGGTCGTATGACCTTGACGTAGATGATAAGCCCCAATGTGGCTATGGCCAACACTTGGATTCCAAGGTTACCCTATTGATTTGTTGAAGATTTACTGGTTGGTCCGCCAATTCGGGGTATAGTCGGGAGAGGGTTAAATTGACCGCGGGTCGATAGAAATGTAGACCCTCTTGCACATGAGTTTCTGGATTCGGTAGCGTCACTCCTACAGTCTTTCCTACACACTGATGAGCAATGTGTAGTATTTCTAATCCCGTAATGGCGAGGGTGGTTGCCTTTTGGGGACACAGGAGTTGCACGGTTTTTTCTTCGGCGATGGAGAACAACCATAATCCCGATGTTTTTAAGTAACTCCATTGGTCCAGGAATTGTGGGTGAAACCTTACGTCGCACAACTTCAATGTTTCCGGCGTTGGTCTGAGGAAGAGGGTGATTTCACAGTTCGGTATATACGAACTCTTCCAGATTCCCATCTCAGGGTTACAGAGAGACCCGTCATATAGGTTTTGACATTTCCCAAGGTCGTCTTGGTTAAATTTGAAGTATTGAAGTTGATCTTCACTAACTCCAAGATATCGATGAGATGGTTCAATATACGCAGTCCCGTTGACTCCCGTGCTGATGAGTTGTGGCACCGCTAGAGAATGTATCTGGTATAGTTCATAAGTAGTTTGGTCTACTAGTGGTAGGTGAACATATACCAGCAGTCTTCCTCGACTGTTGACGATATCGACCTTGGAGATCCTTGCTACTTCGTCCAAACACCAACGTTTCTCAGGTATGGGGAGGGCGAGGTTCTTAGTGGCTTTGGCGATCTCGTTACGAATTTGATTCATAAATTCCGTTGAAATCAGTCCAGGGGCGAGTTCCCCTTTTTGGCCCATGGTCAATATCTGCAACAACTTTCGACGAGCCTCGATCAATTGCTGTAGATAACGGCCTACATTCTGACACTGAGCGTGTATTCCCATAAGAAATTGCGACGAGCTCAGGTTTGCCAGGATAGCCTCTACCTTTTGGATCTTTGCCCTTTGTGCCAGAGTTTCGTTGTGAAGTTCAGTCAAAGCGCCGGTCACAATGTGTACTTGCTCCTTTTGTAGAGCTATCAGTTGCTTTTGGCCTTGCTGGACTTGATCAATTTCACGATGGGCTAGCTCTACCCCATCGACGGTGGCAAGTCCAAACAGGCTTTTGCAGAGGGTGCCAACAATTCCAAACGGGGCCATCCGTTTATTCCGTTGGGACGGAACTGCTTTGGGTTCTGTCATGGTTTCTATCTTTAGGTCGTTCATTCGGTCGTCGATCTCTTGGTCTAAACTTTCCAGAGTTTGGTAAGCATTGGTCAGAGATTCTAGGTCAACCACTCCCTCACAAGGTTGGTTTTCCACGTGATTGTGGCACCTTAGTGTGAGAGCAGCTATTCGGTCCCATACTTCATGGTCTTTCAGTAGTTTTTCGGTCTCCACGGCAACGATCAGCTTCCAATTGGCTCTTCGAAGGTGAACGTTCCCCACCTTCTCATAGTAGAGACCTGGGTTGGTTTGGAATTCGGTCAAATTATAGGTCTCTTCTCCCTTTACAAGGGGTATTCCACCTATGAATAAGAAGAGTAGTCCTATCATCTGTAATCATACAAAAGAAATATTAATCATTTTTTTTCTGACCCTTCGGGGTCGGACGGGGCGCCTATGAGCTTGTCCATGTGCTTACGGATTCTTTTGCCATTAGGCAATTCTAGAATCACATTGTTTCTGCCCACTATCTCCACAATTTTCAACGGCTTCTTATAGTAGCTATCGAACTTGGAGATGCGGGGTTCCAACAAAACCCAGGCGTACCCGCCCGGTTTCCCACAAAATTTTTTGGTCTTTCGGTCATATCTTTCCTTGGTCTTCAATTTTCCTGCGATTTCCTTTTCTCCCGCAATGAATCTCATTTCGTCCAACCGTACGATCAGATCGCGCAGGTATAAGTTATAGGTCCGTAACTTCTCCTCATTAGGAATTCTAATGGGGAATCGCGCTACCCTACCGTATACCAGCTCGAAGGGTGTGAAGTTGGTGGCGGTATGCACACTGGTGTTATAGGTGAAGGTGGCAAAAGAGATAAATCGATCCCAGTCATTATATTTCTCTGAATATGATCTGATGAAATCCATGAGAGGAGCGTGACTTCTTTCTAAACTTCCGTTCGTCTGTGGTCTATAACCGGAAGTAGTAAGACGATGCACTTTAAATAACCTTAAAAGTTCGTCAAATAACGTGGAGAGAAAACTTTTACCTCGGTCCGACAAGATCGCTTTCGGCGCTCCAAACTGGCATATCAACTGTCTAACTAACGCATCGGCAATTGTACTGGCGCGCAGGTCGGGAATTGGAACGGCGATGACATACTTCGTGAGGTTACACTGCATGGTCAATACGTGTTGATTGCCTGACGGGGTTGTTCTCAACTTCCCGACTGTATCTAAAGAGACCTTGTCGAAGGCTTCGATGGGTGTGTCGGTGAGCACTAGTTCCTCTCTAGTTTTACACCGGTTTATTTTTCTCTCCCGGCAGGTTCCACACCGTCTGATATAATCGAGCACATCATTTCTCATGCCCTTCCAATAAAACCTTTCACGGATCTTCTGATACGTCTGATTGACGCCTTTATGTCCTCCGGAAAGACTGTTGTGCAAAAGTTTGATGATTTCTGGGCGTTGAGCTTCCTCCGGCATCGTTACGGTACCAAAATAGAGAGTTATGTCGAACGGGCTTTGAGTGAAGATATCTCGTAAAAGCTCCTCTAAGACTCCCGGTTCCAATTGGTCGGATAAATCGCCTTTCCGGGCTATTCGGAACCCACTGAGGTTTCGTTTTTGTAACACACTTCTCAGACCCTCCAGGCATTTTCGGACGGTGGCTATGTCCAACGGGTCATAATAATGGTTCTTCACGATCAGGGACAGAATGTTATGATTCTTGTAAGGAGTAATCATAATCTGTCCTCTCCGAGGGCGTTTCTGTCGGAGTGCTGCTTGGTTGATTGCGTCCAGGTCTATGAGCAGCCTACTAATCGGTCCATTTGGGACACAATCTTTTGACATAAAATGTACGAGATTGTCCCTTTTATAGGTCAGGCAATTCCTGCTTCTCATGATTTTCCCAGTAGGCTGTTCACGGAAATTAGGCGACGGGGTCGAAGAGCTGTCACTGAAAGATGAATTCTGACTATCGGGGTCCCAGCAGTTACTATGATCCGGGGGGTCTCTTTGTGTCCACGTTATTTCTGGAAGGAAAAGGGGTAGACTCTCTCTTGTAGCCCTGTTGAACTCCAGCTCCACAGGATTGTCCGTCTTTTCCTCCAGTATGGTATCCAGATCTGGAGGTGTGGACCATCGCACCTTCGACGCGGACGGTTGAGGGGTGCTACAACCCTTCGGGGTTTCCGGTTTGTAACCTACTGAAACTCCCTTCCGATTCGGCCATTTCTCGGGGGAATCGGTAGTCCCTTCCTCGTTGTCCGCCGTTTCGTCAGCCTCATCATCGGTGTCTACATCGGAAGGGGCAGAGGTGCGTCTCTTCAGCTCGCGGTTGGTCGTCGCTTGGGCGCTGGCTATGAGTTTCTGAACTCTCTCGTGCATGACACTGTCATCTAGGTTCTCGTCATCATAGGGGTCGGCTTGGTTGAGGATGTCTCGGAGTTCTTCGTCTACCTCCTCCCCTTCCGAGAAGCGGGTTTTGTTGACCTCCTCATTAGATTTTACCTTCTCGTCTCCGTCGGAGAAGTGTGCTGGCCATTGGTCATCTTCGCGATTAGGTAGCCCGTACCAGTTATTGGTACGCTCGTAATGTTCGAGCAGGCTTTGGTTGAGCTTGTCACTGCTTTCTTGCAAATCTTGCAAGCTGACCGGTGTTCGTGAGGCCTCGAAGGTCTCTTCCGGCGTGTCGGTCGCATCAACGGTCTCGGTTTCACTAGGAGTGACTGCACTCACCTCCGTAACGGCGCACTCACTGCCCGACCCTCTACTATCGTGGCGCTCCTCCTCTCCCGAGGAGGGTTCAGTGGTTTCATCACGTAGACCACTATTTTTGAGGTCGATAATTGGTGTTCCTCCATCCGACGATTCGCTAAAAGAATCCATGGTCTGGCTTCCCGAAGCTGATTCAGGTTTTCTTGCTTGACCGACTTCACGGTCGTCCTATTCTTCGGATTTGGATGTCTCGGATTTTCTGGAATCGAAACATTCCTTCAGGTGTGGGGGTATTCGTATTAGTTCCGGGGGTGGTGGTAACGAACTAGCCCTCCCTGATGGACGAGCTTGTTTGGATCTGGTGCGTTAGGCCACCCCACTGTGGTCCAACACAGGTGGGTTCTTATTGGTCTTGGATCCAGGTGGTCTACCACGACGGGGCTTTACTCCTTCATCCACTGACTTCGCCCGAACTTGTCGCGGTGGGGGGGAACTTTGACCCGGTACTTGGGATTCGGGTTGTGCTGGCTTCGTTCCCGAAGTGCTGGGGTGAGCGTTCGTAACGACTCGACCGCTTGGTGTTCTTTTACCTACCTGTTTTAACTTTTGAGCTTCTGCCCGTTCTCGCTCGCTCTTATCCTCTATGACCAGGATCTTGATCATGGGTAGGGTGGTGTTGATCTCATCTCCAGGTAGAGGTCGGTCTGCCGGATTCCGGGATAGCGCATCCGCATTGCTGTTGAGCTTACCCGGCTTGTACTTAAAATCGTACTCAAAATCAGTGAACTTCAACATCCACCGGAGCATTCTTTTTCCAGGGTCTTTCTGATTGTGCATCCAACTCAAAGGTTCGTGATCACTAATCAGTAGGAACCGTCTACCTAGCAAATAAGTTCTAAACTTACGAAATGCATGTAACACCGCTACACATTCTTTCTCCGTGGTGCTGTAGTTGAGTTCGGCTCCGGTTAGACTTCGGGACAAGTAAGCAACTGGGTGGTCAAATCCGTCCTTTTCTTGACTAAGGACAGCTCCCACAGCATATTCACAAGCATCAGTGGTAAGGGTGAATTTTTTATTAAAGTCTGGGAATTGCAAGATCGGGGCCTCGCAAAGTTTCTGTTTTAGCAAGTTGAAACTTTTCTCTTGAGCTTCGGTCCAGACGAACTTCGTATCTTTCTTCGTCAGGTCATACAAAGGTTTTGCAATTTTACTGAAATCTTTGATGAATCGTCTGTAATATCCAACCAAGGCGGTGAATGAACGGATATTGGTCACATTGCGCGGTCGAGGGAAATTGTTCATCGCACTGACCTTCTCAGGATTCGGTTCACATCCCTTTTCGGACACTATATGTCCCAAAAATGCGACTTCTCTCCGGAGGAATAGAACTTTATCCGGTTGTAACACTAATTTCGCGCCTCTCAATCGGTTAAACAATAAATACACCTTGCGAAGGTGGTCGAGGAGGCTACTGGCATAAATAATAATATCGTCCAGATAGACTAGCATCTCGACGTTCTGGAGGCCTAGCAATATTCGGTCCATGAGACGTTGGAATGTAGCAGGTGCATTCTTAAGACCCATAGGCATTTTCTTGAACTGCCAATGTCCCGTGATGGTCGAGAACGCCGTCTTGGGTTTATCACTGGGTTTCATGGGAATCTGGTGGAATCCACTGGCTAGATCGAACGTAGAAAAGTACACTGAGTCGCCTAACTGGTCCAAGATGTCCGCAATGCAGGGGAGAGGATAGGCGTCCCCTATTGTCTTGGAATTAAGGGTCCTGAAGTCTACAACCATCCGCCATCTTGGGCGTCCTTGGCTGTCTCTTTTCTTGGGTAAAATCCAAACAGGTGACTGGTACGGAGACGTCGAGGGTTCGATGATGTCGTCGTGAAGTTTCTTCGCGATGTCTTCCTGCATCGCCTCTCTATGGACAGGAGGGTGACGGTATTGTTTGGTGTGCACGGGGATGTTGTCCTCAGTAGGGATCTCATGCTCTACCATATCGGTACAGGACAACTTGTCCCCGGGTATCAGGAACACATCATGGTATTCTCGAACTATCTGATGAACTTGGTCCCGTTCTTCTTCGTTCAGCTGTTCGGTGTCCAATGCTTCTAATACGCGACGTATTCTCTCCCTCTCGTCCGTTATTTTCTCACACTCGGGCTCCGTTTCCGAATCTGGATCAAACGGTGACGCACCATACTCACAGGGAATGAGCTCATGGGGATTTACTTCAATCGTCACATCTTCTTCCGTGGTATTCACAGCCAGGACCTTGCAGCATCCATCCTCGTTGGTGACAAGTGCATTTCCAATAAACACTCCTGGTGTGTTGCTAAGGGCAGGTAGGTACCCTACCCTCACGTTTGGGTTGATCAGGTTGACCTGGATAACTTGTCGGCATCTCTTCTTCAGTGTCCATCTGCTGGGCGGAATCTCGGCCTCCTGAGTGGGGGTGATCTCGGATTTTCTAGGAGAAAGGTTCGTCGCCGCAGGGGGCGTTGGTCCGGCCGGTGGAGATGCAAGCGTCCTCGTCTCTACCTTATGAACTTCCTCTTGTGTGGCTTCTCTAGGCCTTAGTCCTCTCTCTTGGTCAACTATTCCATAACCTTCGGAGTCAAGGAAAGGTATTGGGTTCATAACATCCCCACTGATCATTATCTTATTTTTGTAGTAAGATATTACCGCTTCATTCTGTTTGAGGAATACCCGACCTAATATACCGTCATACCGGATGGGGAATTGGTCTGGCACTACATGGAAAAGTGTCTCTTGGTCCCCAATAGGTATCCAGGTTATTCCTAGGGTCATCACTTCCTGAGCTGCGATTCCCACCAAAGGGATGGCAGCTGCGGTCTCTACCTGGGCATCTGGATGTAGGGTCTGAAGTTTGATCAAGTTGACCGCGGAACCAGTGTCCAGCATGAGTACAAGATGCCTCCGTTCTTGAGGGAGGTATACCTTAATCTGCGTACCAGGATCGGGATCTATCCCGAGTTCTGTAGAGTCCGAGCCGACAGCAAAGTGGATCGCGGGGGTCCGCGGGCTTGAATTTGCAAGGTCTGGGCGTTCTGTGTCGGCCCGGGATGGTTCATCATCGGTCCAGAAATTCCTTGAGGCTGGCTCGCTACCATGTCCGGGCGAGCCACTGTCCAGTTTAAATTCTGCTGGTACTGGGGTGTAGGTCGCAGATTTATTTCCTCCATGTGAACTGGCTGACACTGCACCGGAGGTATCATCGGGGTACGGTTCATCGGCACTGGGTTCATGAACCTGGGTTGGCCTCCCGGGCCCTGCATACGAGGCCCTTGCGGCGGTCCTCCGTATCGAGGGCCCGCGTTTATTGGCGTTTTATACGTCTGACTTCTGTCAGGGTCATACGTTTGGGGCCGCGGCGGTGCGGCTGGTCGATAGTTCATTCTAGGGGGTCCATAACCGTAACTGTGCGGCATTGGCCAATACCCTTGCGGTATCTGCATGTGGGGCACCGGAGGTCGCAAATACGGTTGTTGGTGTGGAGGGGGTCCGGTCTGTGCTGGGTTTTGTCCGGCCCGTGCGTAATTTGGCTGCGGAGGTCCGTACATCGGTGGGGGTTGTTGATAGTAGACTTCACATGGCTGTTCTATCATTGGCGGGAACTGTTCTTGCCACTGTTCGGTAGGGTCTTGTGACTCTCCTTGATCAGGCCACGCATACCACCCGCTCGCCTCATCCCCCTCTTGCACCCAACCAACGTAGGTCGCTCTTTCGTCCATTCCAGGACGGGGTCCTTCTCGCCGACCTTCAGGCTGTCGATACATTGATCTTCGTCGGCTGTCTGGAATGATGCGGGCGTCCATCCTGGACTCCAATCTCACTGCCTCTTCACAGGCCTCCTCTAATGTAGTAGGTCGGATATTGTCCACCCACTGGCTAAGGTCTGCCGGGAGCCCTTTGATAAAAATGTCTACCGCTGCCTCTGTCAGTGGGACCATCATCTTGTCGTGGTATTCTGCCTTTTTTTCTTCTTTTAGCGCTGTCCGTGCGCATCTGAGGAGGATATGGATCTGGTCCCTAAATCCTCCTATCGTTTCGCCTTGCTTCATATTTAAGGTATGGAGCTTGTTATTGTAATAGGCGAATCCTTTGCCAGGAGCAAACCGTTTCTTTAAGTGACTACAAATCGCTTCGACATCAGCCAACTCCTGCCCATAGGTACAATCCTTAGCCGCGCCTCTTAATTTTCCCAACACAGCCCTTTTGTATCCCTCTTTCTGCTCCTGCGAAACACTTTCCGCACCGTTGCGGACATCTTGCAGGAAGTCCTTGAGTGGGATGTTGCTGCCATCATAGGTACTTAGACCAGCTATGGCATTTTGCAAGCACAAGCTGTCAGCCAAGGCTGTCAGTGTGGTACCCATTGCTTGTGTCAGGTCATTTTGACCTTGGTTATTCACAGTGTTTCCGCCCGTCATTTTTCCGGGTTCCAGGAGACACCACGCTAATTCCCACTCCACACTTTGTCGATTTCACGTCGGATTTTGTTATCTTTCTTTCTATCTTTATCTTATTTTCTTCCTCTTCCTTATCAGAATTTTCTCGGCACTAGTTATGTGCTGTCGAGGAAAAATTCAACGAGTGCGGGGAATTCACTGTACAGATGTACTGCACCGGTCAGTATTTGGTCTTAACCTCAAAGGGCTCTGGTCACAATTGTAGGTCTCGGTCAAATGCAGGTGAAAGAAATAATATAGGTCCTTGGGAGTATGCTGTCCGCTTATTTGGTCAACCTAGCGCTCGGAACGAGAGAATGAAGTGAAACGCCGATAAGCGGACAGCAGCACAAAGAAGAAGACCGATAGGAGCTGCCGCGGCTCCCCACACACCGTGCAACGACTCTAGCGGGGACTGCGTGGCGAGGAGGGGATACGAACGAGAGAATGGAGTGAAACGGCGCTTATTAGCGCGCTCCTCTTCCTCGCGACTACTCTAGCTACTCACTATTTCTTAATGATTATTAACTATTTACTAGGGATAAAAATTTAATCTTAATAATCAAAAATTTATGATTTTATTATTAAAATTATTGTTATTATTACTTTTTTTCTTTTATTTTATAATTTTATTGCTAAAATTAATTTAGAAGAGAAAACTTTATGAACTTAAGGTATTAATCGAACTTAGTATTTAAATTTATTTTAGTAAATTAAATAATTTATATAAAAAAAATAAAAAATTACTTCAAAATATTCACGACAACGCGAATAAATTTTTTCTTCTTCAAACTGCTACAACGACTGCACGTGCATCACCGTCAGCAGATTAAAAATACTCTCCGTCACCGGATGGTAATCGGAGCCTTTTTCGCGCACGAAATTATTACTTTTATCCTACTTTATATTTTTTTCAATTAGACTGTCTATCAGTACAAAGATTTTATATTATTTAACTATATTATTAAAATTATTTCTATCTGACTTAACCTAGACTTATTCTACAGAACAGTAGCCTACGCACTGTCCTGGCAACAGAAAAATTTAAACTTCGAAAAAAATCAAAATTTTAACCCTAAACTATTCTAAAACTTTATTTCCGCGGGGGGCCTGAACTACGCGTTCTGCTACCATTTGTTAGATGTCCCCGTGGACATCTACACCTACTCCTAAATTTTGCAGACCCGGGTAGGAGTGGAAACCGGGGGCAGAAGGCTCCCCTCGTGTGGGGACGGGAAATTAACTATAGTTACCGAAGAGGGAAAAAACAAGGGAGAGATCTTAGGACTAACGTTTTATTACTTGAGACCTTACCTTACTTCCTGTTCTCTCCTTTCTCTCCTCTCTCTCCTGAAAATAGGGTGACTGGTAATGAACGTGCACGGTTGTTTAGGTCTTTTTTTCTTTATTATTCACTTGGTCACAATTAAAAAAATATAATATAAATGATGTTAATTTAAATAAGAAAACCCGACACACTGTTATATAGTAATTAGAATATAAAATTATATTATATTAAAATTATTGCGACGCGCTATTACTTCCTTACTATACTATAAAAATATTAGACTAAATTAAAACACGATGTTTTATTACTTCAACTTCGTACTGGACTGTTCCTCCAGCATACGTCTCCCAAGAGCCTGGCTGTCCCCTCCTCACCTCAATCCAAAGGTGCTGATTAGACAGCTTAGGCTCCCTGGGAACGTATGCTGATTTAACACTTTTTCTTTGGTCGTTTCAACTATTTTAATGTTTGACTATATTAATAATGTTGCGTCACGTAACAAAACAAATAGAGAAATGATAAAATAAACAGTGTACGTTTAAATTATGATTTTAACAAAGCAGT
This sequence comes from Encarsia formosa, assembly GCA_038277355.1. Classification (NCBI taxonomy): domain Eukaryota; kingdom Metazoa; phylum Arthropoda; class Insecta; order Hymenoptera; family Aphelinidae; genus Encarsia; species Encarsia formosa. Next base: position 51,729,595 of record CM076187.1, on the reverse strand, counting down.
AACAAAAAAAAAATTCTATAAAACCAAAAAAAGCTTTGAGAGTTCTTTTTTATAAATTTTTAATTTTTAAATAGGCTAACGAAGCGATAATTTAATAAAATGATAATCTTTGGAGTACTTAGTAATTTTTTTTTAAGTTAATCTCTTGAAATATACAGAAGAGGTAACTGTGTTGACAAAACAGTTAAACTGACACGGAGAGCAGACTTTGGTTACAGCAGCGAGAGTCTGTAGTAGACACAGCTAAAAAATTATGGTAGCCACTACTAGAATTTTTTACATTTTTGAAATGCCTTTTTTTAGCCTTTCGAAGTGTAAAAAGCTCAATTAAGTGAGATCACAAGATTCTTTGATATCAAATTTCATTTACAAGAATTTTTTCGATGATTTTTAAATTTATTCAAGTGTTAAACAAAGTGTCGAAAAGTCAAGACTAAACTAACCCTCAAAAAGCAGACGCGCACAAAATCAGAATCTGCATTATCGACACTGCCGATTGCTACGGCAGTTTAAAAAATTTTGGTTGTGGCTACCATAATTTTCTAGTGGTCGTTACTAAAAATGGTCTACTAGAATCACTTCGCTGTGGCTACTACAGACTCTCGTTGCTGTAACCAAAGTCTGCTCTCCGTGGAGAGTCGAAATAAATACCTAAACAATTAAACAATGTAATAAAGCTTTTATAATTAAGCCCCAAAGGGGCACAATTTAAATATCAGTTCTAAACATTGAAAAACACTTAAATCGATTGGCCTGGTGGCTAGAGTCACCGCTTCTCATTTTGCCGTCATCGGTTCAAATCTCGGCATATCCATTTTTTTTTTAAATATTTTTTTTGTATATTTTTATTTAACTTTGAGATATTTTAAGATCTTTATAGACTTTTTTTAATTTTTTTTTTTTTTTTTTTTTTTTTTTAATTTGAAACAAATAGAGAATTGATAAAATAAGCAGTGTACATTTAAATTATGTAGACTATGTACTTTCTTTTAATTGGTTTAGAACAAAATTATTTATCCTATTTTACACAAACAATTAGAGAAAAAAAGAGTGTCGAGATTTGAGTATACAACGGCCAAATTTAACGCGGCGACTTTATCCAGCAGACCAAAAAGATTGTCATGAAGTTTGGAACTTATATTTAAATTGTGCCTGTTCGGGGCTTAATTATAAAAGCTTAACTACATTGTTTTATTGTTTAGGTATTTATTTCGACTCTCAATTTAACTATTTTATCAACATAGTAACCTGTTTTTTATTTTTAAAGAGATTTACTAAAAAAAAATTACTAAGCACTCCAAAGATTATCACTTCATTAAATTATCTTTTCATGAGTCTATTTAGAGATTAAAAATTAAAAAAAAAACTCGAAGCTTTTTATGGTTTTATAGAATATTTTTTTTTTAGTTACTGCTTTGTTAAAATCATAATTTAAATGTACACTGTTTATTTTATCATTTCTCTATTTGTTTAAAATATAAAAAAACAAAAAGTTAAAAAAAGTCTATAAAGATCTTAAAATATCTCAGTTTAACAAAAAACTACAAAAAAAAAAAAAAAAAAAAAAATCGATGTGCCGAGATTTGAAGCGATGACGGCAAAATGAGAATCGGTGACTTTAGCCACCAGACCAATCGATTTAAGTGATTTTAAATGTTTGGAACTTATATTTAAATTATGCCCCTTCGGGGCTTGATTATAAAAGCTTAGTTACATTGTTTAATCGTTCAGGTATAATTATCTTCATTTAATATTTTTATCATTAATTTCTTAGCATAAGTATATTTTTTTTTAGACATATTTACATAATATAGCTTTGCATAATGAAAAGTCATGTTATACGAATTATTCTTTCAAATATAATCAAGCTATATCCAAGAAAAATAATAAAATTACAAGTAAGAGCTCAAAAAAATAATTATGTCCTTTCTAACATTTGTTTTTGTTTATGTTTGTTTTTTTTTTCGTTCTAACGTCAAGCTACGTATGCTGGAAGAGTGGGGGAAGGGCTCACGCGTGGAGGCGAGAGAGAGACGGAGCCGCCGCCGCTCGCTGCTACAGCGTTGCCACGATTTTTCTGCGCGATCTAGTAACTCTGGTACTGCCTGTGTATCGCGTCTCAACAACCTATCGAAAAATCTCGATCTCGAAGAAACTCGAAAAATCGAACTCGCAGTTCGATCGAGCCAAAGGGCTGAGTACGGAAATCCTAAAAAAAGCTGAAACTCCTGAAACAGCGCATGATAAAAAGAAAAAGGTAATAACTGTTTAAGCAGCAATCATTTCGGGACAATTTTTTTTTTTATTGTTCCACAGTTTATTGGTTATTTATAGCACATGAAAGATATGAAAAAAAATTCGTTTATTATGGTTTTCATCTCACGGACTAACCTTGAAAACCAGGAATCAAAGTATATAAAGTGTACGCTTTTTCACGGTCGTTTTTTAAACCTCTCGCCGTTCAACCGCTACCGCGGTTTAGGATTTACAATATTTGAACATAGATTTTTAACGAATCAAAAAACTAAAAAACTGAATAAAAGATGTATATCATTTTGATATTGAGATCAATATTTCGTTGAGTATCAATTTTTTCATAGCAGGCGACCTAATTTTGGCTGGAATTTAAATAGTTTTTTGTCAAAAAATAATTTCAAAACATCTATAATGAACGAAAAAGTCAAATTTAGCGTGTATATTCTTAAAAAAACACTAGTTTAGCACATACAATGTGTCAAAAGCGTATGCTTTGGAATCGACTAAAACCCCAAATCCACACTACAATTACTATAGGAGCTTGTTTGGAAACATATGAAGAGAAGATTCCACGTATTTTTGAGAGAAAAAAAAAGGTCGAAACCGTTCAAAAATGCGTGTGATAATCGTAAAAAAACGCGTTTTTTGTGTTTTTTGACAACTTTAAACAGCTGTATCTTGGAAGCGGAAGATCGTACAGGGTTCCGGTTGGTCGCAAAATTTTTGACAACTTTAAACAGCTGTATCTTGGAAGCGGAAAATCGTACAGGGTTCCGGTTGGTCGTAAAAATTTAACAATTTTTTAATATGCACAAAAATTTAGCCTAGAGAAAGCTACGGTCGTTTGAAGATACCTGCAAATGAGCAAAAATAGCAACATCTGTGTAGGACTGTATTATCCTAAGATAAAAGAGAACCCAAAAAGAATGTCAGCATTTTATTCGTGATGTGATTAGTTGAAGAACTAAATTTAAAATTTGAATTTTTATTTCTAATTTTTATATTACAATTTAATTAAAACATTGAGAGAACAGATTTGATAAAAAATAATTATTTAATCAAGTGTTCGAAATTATACGATTAAAATCATGAAAATAATAATTATTAGTATATAAAAAAAATTAATGAATTTATAACCACGAAAGTTTGAATGAACTCTGAACGTAGCGGCAAAGGTAAAGGGTATATATAACAGATAACTTATTGTAGGTTAATTTAGATGAAGCTTCGACAAAATTTGTTTTAGATATTAGATAATGTCATACAATTGCGCGTGCTTGCGCGCTGAGAGAGACTAGTTATAAAAATAACCAAACTATGTTGTCAAAATATTTTGACAAAAAAGAACTTATTTTGAACAAAATTTTGCCGCAAACTAGAGGTTTCTATCTCATTTTGATCAAAAGTTAGAATTTATCAAAAAATACCTTAAAATTGTTTAAAACAGCTTAAAAATAGGCCATTTTTCAATCTTTGAAAAAATCTAGCACCAATCAGAAATAAGATAGAGACCTCTAGTTTGAGGCAAAAGTCTTCTATTAAATAGTACTTTTGCAAAAAAAAATTGCAATAAAATCAGTGAACCTCGTGCGCACGGTTTTTTTAAAAAGTATTATTTTGACCCATATATACGATCAGAATAAATACAACTGCCAGTGGCGAGGTTCGCCCGGCGTCTACAGCACATCAATCACAAATTTTTACAAAACTGAAGCCGCTGAAGTCGTCTTCTGCTGCTCGCAGCTGCCTTGCTAGGCGCTGCAGCTATCTCATGTGCGAGTGAGACAGCGAGTCCAGCGTTACGTCACATCCGGTTAAGGCTTCAGCGTCTTGCAAAGGAGCATGCATAGAACACCGGATGCTTGAGGCTGAAATCGGATGTCTCCCGAATCCTCAGCGAAAAGAAACCATTACTTCGAAAATTGATTCGTTAATAACTTTTTATTTCGGGATTGTTTCAGGGCATTTTTTTTTTTTTTTTTTTTTTTTTTTTTTTTCCCCTCAATAAACCAGGGATTATTAGCTACATGTAAGACGTAATATTATGAAAAAAAGAATTATTCTATATTTTATTTTTTATGCACAACTTAACCTAAAATCAAAAATTAAAGTATATAAAGCGTATGTTTTAACGGCAGTCTGTTGTATGTATCCGTTGTCCAACTCGCCGTTAAAGGGCTACCGCCTTTTATGATATTTAATTATTGTACTTTTGTAACCTATAAATATAAAAAAATAAAAAAAGATTTTTAGCACTGATTACTAACCAAGAGCTTTGTTGGAAGTACAAAACTCTAGTTTTGTATTGGTTACCAAACTTTCTTTTGTGTGGATCAGCGAATAGGACTACAAAACTCTGTTTGCTATTTGTAATCAAACAATTTTGTACGTGACTCAAAACTATTATCTTTACGTAGGGGTCAGGTAACGTTATCCTCGGACGAGATCTTAAAGACTCGATACGAGATCCCGAAGCTGTAGAATCTGAAGACACAAATAGTCGATAGCACTCTTACTCACTTCAGGACTCCCACAGTAACTTGAGATAAGCCAATTGTAACAATAACATTAATGGTGTTTATCAGATAGTCTCTTCATCCTTTGTATCTATCTTTTAGTCCATCCAAACTATAAGATAAAAAAAACCTCTTCAGTAGTGTAGTTTAGCAATAGCTAAGCGTGAGATAAAGTTACAAGCTCAACACAACTTATTCTTCCAAGTGATGAGTGGAATTGATCTACATAAGAGGAGTATATATTAGGGAGTACCCCTTACTCACTCCGCTCGCCAACTCCTAAATTTTTAATAAGAAATTTTCGTATGAGGTAACCCAATCTTCCTGTTCTAGCATGGTATTTTTAATATTTTAAAAATATATTTTTTTTGTGCATAAACAAATTTTAATTAAAGAGTCCATACCAAGTACAATTTTCGTTTTATTTTTTATTTAATTTAAAATTGAATGGAGTACAAAATAGAAAATCTACAATCAGAATCTTTTAAAATATAATAATCTTTATTTTTATCAAAGTACCAAATTACATGATCTTGTTGAATAAAATAACATACTCAAATTGTGTCCGAAGTTGTACACTAGGGTGCGTCACTCAAAATTTTTTTATCGAATTTCTGTAACCTTGAAGTGAAAATGGCTTTATTATGTCAAAAAAATGGGCCTCAAATTTTTTCAGATTTTTTAAAAGTGTTTTAAAGGTCGCTAAAGTCATTTCAAGGTCAAATTCACTAGTTTTTAATAAAAAAAAATTTATTGGGGAACTTTGAGTATGATCCATATCACTCGAATAGGAACAAAAAATTGTTCCAGGGATAAACTAACTGAAAAAAATTTAAAACCATAAATTTTTATATATTAAACCACTCTTTAGGCCATAAAAGTGGTAAAAATAGCGTGAAAATGAGCGTTTTTTTTAACATTTTGGCTTGAAACTCGCCTTCAAAGTTATCAAACGTCCTGAAAATTTATTTGTACGTTCTTTTAAAATTAGTTTTACTGAAAAAAACGTCATCGATATTTTTTTAGTTCATTTAAAGGTCATTGGGTGGTCATTTTACCGATAATAAGTAAAAAAAAACTCTGTTTCATGTAAAAAAAATCATTTAGTCAGCCCATTGACGATGCAACCCATGTTTATTGTAAAAAAATACTTGTTTTAAACTTATATAGTTTAAATTTTTAACATAGTCGTTTAAATTTGAGATACTTTCAGTTACTCACCCAGAACTCTTCACTTTCAAAACTTATGATAATTAAGGTAGTTACGACTTATGTATATAGCTAACCTAAAATATAGATATAGACGCTCGTTGCGCCCACTCTGACGCCTCGCGTCGCCGCGGCCGACGCGGCTCGAAATCATACTGAAATCACGCATTTTTCATTCTTTTCTATTCATTATCTCAGAAGTTAATATCGCTTGCTATGTTTTTCTTTGTACCTCACGATTTCTTAGATCTTGCCCTTCAAGAAAACCTGTTTTTAAAAAATATTTTAAGAAAATTAAGTTTGCTATCCGAGATTAACCTTCAAATTTTTACGAATTTTTACGCTCAGCATAGGAATCCTATGTAAAAAATTAAAACTTCTGAGCCCAATATCTCAAAATTAAGTATGGCTTGGGGTTGTAGGAAAAATACCAGCATGTAGAGGACACAAAAATCTACCTCTGAGCAAAGCTTTAGAGATTTTTTAAGAAACTCAATTTTTGCGGTAACTACCTTAATAAAAGTAATAGTTAAAAGAAGTTCCTAATTTAAATGAAACGATTCCCACTGAATTGTAGAAGTTTTTGGATTAGTAAATTAATTTTTAACGTGTACGAACAGTGTACACTTTTATCATACCATTTTTAAGTTTGAAATAATTTTAAACTAATATTATTACTGTTTTGTAGAAATTCTACGAGGGTAAAGAAATAACTACTACAATAAAAGTGACTTTCTAGCAGTTTATTTTTAACAAAAAAGGTCTTACTTCTAGTTGATCGAATAATTTTTTCATTCCAATTTAAAATCAAGTAATTTTATGCAAATCAATTTTGTTTATGATATGAGTTTCACAGTAACTTCGCAACTTTTAATTTATCGCCTCAAAAAAGGACTTAATCTATGCTTGGAATATGTATAAAAGAAAAAAAAAATATAAGTCACTTGGAAAAACAAAAACAATTTGTTTGAACACTAAGAATCATAACAATTTTCATAAACTTTTTAACACTTAAAAAAAATTAACATTTAATAAAGGGAACTTACAAAAGAAACTATTTTTTCAACAAAATACATTCATACAATTTAAAAATTTCACTCTCTTTTTCTTTTTTGCAATCCATTCTGTATTGTACTTTTATTCGTGTTCGGGAACATTTTTCTATGAGCTTCTGCAACTTGAAGTACATTTTGCAAGTCATTTTCAGATTTAGTCATTTTCTTGTTATACATGTCCATCATCGCAACTCCACGCTCAGCCACGTCATTGACAACCTTTAAACTTCTGCACATTTTCAAAGCTTGTTGAAAATTTGCGTCTTTTTCCCAAAATTTAGGATCCTTTGTAAAAAAAGATTTTAAAATGTTGTGCAAATCAAAAAGCTGCAAGCTACTGCTTGTAATAAAATTTTCAATTTTTATTTTTTTTATTTTTGATTTTTCTAGTTTGAACGGTCTGTTGGTTTAATAAGTTTACTTACTATTTCGTCTTCTAAGCAGCTTTTGAAATTGGCTTTATCGAGAGTTTCCCAGGAATTTTGAAAGTTTTGAAAAAGTGTGATGTTCGGTCCAGTTGACTTGCCAAATAAAGTATCAAAAGCGCTCCTGCGATGAGTTCCAAAACGTGGTGCCTACAGGCGAAGTAAATCAAATTTTTATTCAATTTTTTACGTAAAAGAACGCAGGCACCATTATTTACACCCGTATTATTGGCGGTAGTGTCCGTACACATTGAGGCTATTTTTTCTAAAAGATTCCAATCTTTAAGTAGTTGGAAAACAGCCTCTGCTTGAGCTTCTCCGGTTGTAACGGTGAGTTTTGGTTTCCCTAGTAATTTTTCTCCTTCGATACTAGTTACATTGACCGATAATCTTTCGATAATTTTTTTCGAGTTTAAGTCTTCTTTTTTTTTCCATTTCAATGAACCGTCAATTGATTTTTAGGAATGAATGACTCCTTGATTTCCTTTGCAGTTTGTTCACGAACTTTATCGCGACTTCTCCCAATGGTGCTTGCTGAGCAAATCACATTTTTATTAGAATTTGTTGAATGAATTACCGCACTGAGTAGATGGGCCGCTTTTCTGTTGCTTATACCAGTGCGATCTAGTGCTTGACATATTTGTTCAGAATCAACTTTGACTGCAGATGGCTTATTTTTTTCAGTTTTTAATCTTTTTGAAGGAAAAAACTCTTCATTAGATGATTCAGAATCATCAGATGTGGTTTCTTCTTCATCTGTGGTTTCGAATAACTCGGGAAAAATGTCTTTTTTATCATCTTCAAACGAATATGAGCTACTTTGACTGCTGTTTTTTTTTCAACATAAAACAATGATTTATTACTTTATTTTACATATTTTTCCTTTGGTCTTTCTTTTGTTGTTCCTGCCATGTAGAATTTTGAAGCTGCTTGATCTTGTTCTTTTTTACTGATATTTTTAATTTCAATGTCAAAATAGGAGCAAATATCATTTATAAAGTTATTCTTTTTGTTTTCAAAAGCCAGGGAGCTCGAATTTTTGTTCTTTTTTAAATTTAACCATGATGCATGAATTTTTTTTATTTTCACCACGATGTTATGATTTTCGATGCAAGGAATATTTTTTGATTGATAAATTTGTTTCAATTCTTTTGATACCAAATTTGCACTAGATTGGATTGTTTCTTTTTGCTTGTACTGACAGTATAAAAAACGCTGTAGAACAACTTTTCCGAACGGCAAATCTACGAGAATTGAGGTAAAAAAACCTTTTTTTAGTAGTTTGATAATTAAATAAAATATGTAATTCTTTTATATTATCAAAAATGTTTATGGAAAAAGTGTGATATTTTTATCGTGGTAAGTAACGTAAACATGATATATAACTTTTTTAATTGTAAGTAAAAACAATTGTTAGTAAAAAAAAATATATTATCTCAACTTTTTAGGAAACATTGAATAGTGTTTTTAGGATTTACTTTTAAAGATACAAAAATATCTTGCTCAGTGTATTTTCAAGTTAAAATGCTACTCAGATTTTAAAAATAATTTTACAACTTAAATATTTTAATGGAAATAAAAATAAATTTGTTGGGAAATATTGTTTTCAAGCTAGTTTATAGAAATAATATTTAATATCCTCACACTTATTATTAAAATTGTTGAAAAAATTTTGCCTATGTTGGAAAAAAGTGGAATTGGTTTTCCAATCAGCCAAAAATCTTTACTAGTGAGTTTACTAGAATTCTTCCAAGCCATTTTATAATATTTAAACTCAAAGAAAAAAGTAAAGATAACAAAAAAAAATCAACAAACACATTCTTAAAAAAAAAAAAAAAAAATTAACGATAAGTTTTAACTGTAATTCACTCATAGACTTGTACACCACACGGCTTTGTTAAAAATTCCGATGAAAGGATTACAAGAAAACAACGACGATGTGCAAACTCGAGGCGCACGACGATAACTGACGATACCTATAAAGCTGCCTTATGGGAAAAATAGGTGACAACACCGCATAATACAAAAATGTAAACAAATAAAGTAAGCAACTTGAGCTGTGATAAAACCAACTAGGTTTCATAACTATTAGTTTTCTTGATTCAATTAAACAGTTTTTACTATCAAAATCTAAAATTATAATAGTTGATAATCATTTATTATTCAATGATTAATGATTGATCTTTCCTAACATGAAATTTTAAAAATTAAGTATAGAGTTTTAATTTACGGCACTTTTATTCTATTTTTACTACTTCTATACCCTTACGGAAATATCCTGCAGGATTTTTGCAAAAAAAATTTGCAGGAATTGTGCAGAAAAATTTGCAAAGATTTTACAAAAATCTTGCAGGATATTTTTGCAAATATCTTGCAAGATTTTCGTGTGCATAATTTCTGCACAATTCCTGCAGTATTTTCTAAAAATATTTTTTAAGCAATAAAAACAACTTTTTTGCATACTTTCTGCACAATTCCTGCAGGATTTTAAATAAATTTTTTTTTATAAACAATTAAGGTGGCTTGTAAGTGCTGCCCCGTATCTAGCAGGGGCCCTTGCGGGTGCATAAATTTACGAAAATTTTAAACAAGAAAAAAAAGCAATTTTTCCTATTTTTAATGATTATTACTATTTATTATGATCGTTATAATTCATTTTAAAACAAAACTTGAGATGAAAAACATAAAAAACAGTGAAAAATTTCATGTTTTAGAGGTTATGTACCGCAATTTTTTATTTTTCTTAAAAATTAGTCCGATAACCCCATATTGTTATAATTTTAAAATGATCTTTAACTTTTTACCTTTAAAATGATACCTGACTCGTAGCAAACTAGTATATTTAGACAATTTAGGGAATTTTTAAATGTTTTTTCCCATAAGAGTCCATGTTAAAAAAAAAAATTTTTAATGATTTTTTTCTCGAAAATAAGTCCGATGACCTTCCTAGTGTCCTCTAGGAAAGTTGTTGGTCTCACTTTAAGGAATCTATCTGATTTTTTTCGAAACTTATTAGTGTTTTTTTTAAATACTTACAAGCCACCTTAAATAAACCGACAAGCTCTAAACCCCCATAACGCTGGGGAGAGCGATAAATAAATTATTTTTTATAAACAATTGAATAACCGCCAAGCTCTACCTTCATAACGCTGGGGAGAGCGATTAATAAATATTTTTTTATTAACAATTGAATAAACCGCCAAGCTCGAAACCCCCATAACGCTAGGGGGAGCGATAAATAAATTATTTTTTTTAAACAATTGAATAAACCAACAAGCTCTAAGCCCCCATAACGCTGGGAACCCGAGTTCAACAAAAAAACTAATCGGCTATGCACCAAGCTTTGAACACCCAAAACCTTGGGTGGACGAGTTCAACAAAAAAGCTGATTGGCCACCCCCCAAGCACTAAGACACCAAAGCCCTGGGCGCCCGTGTTCAACTAATGAACTGATCGGCTATCCCCCAAGCTCCAAGCCACCAACTGATCAGCTTTTTTGTTGAACTCGCGCGCCCAGGGTTTTGGGGGCTTAGAGCTTTGGGGGTAGCCAATCAGCTTTTTTGTTGAACTCGGGTGCCCAGGGTCTTGGGGGCTTAGAGCTTGGGGGGTAGTTTATCTGCTTTTTTGTTAAACTCGGGCACCCAGGGTCTTGGGGGCTTAGAGTTTAGGGGTAGTCGATCAGCCTTTCTGTTGAACTCGCGCGCCCAGGGTTTTGGGGGCTTAGAGCTTTGGGGGTAGCCATTCAGCTTTTTGTTGAACTCCGGCACCCAGGGCTTTGGGGGCTTGGAGCTTGGGGTGTAACCTATCAGCTTTTTTGTTGAACTTGCTCCGGGGTTTGGGGGCTTAACGCTTGGGGCATAGCCGATTAGTTTTTTTGTTGAACTCGGGTGCCCAGCGTTTTGGGGGTTTGGAGCTTATCGGTTTATTTAATTGTTTATAAAAAATAATTAATTTATCGCTCTGCCCAGCGTTTTGGGGGTTTAACGCTGCGCGACTTATTTAATTTTTTATTAAAAATAATTATTTTATCGCTCTCCCCAGCGTTATGGGGGTATAGAGCTTGTCGGTTTATTCAATTGTTTATAAAAAATAATTTATTTATCGTTCTCCCCAGAGTTTTGGAGGTTTAACGCAGCGCGATTTATTTAATTATTTTGTTAATTGTAAAAAAAACGCTCATTTTCACGCTTTTTTACCACTTTTATGGCTTAAAGAGTGGTTTAAAATATAAAAATTAATGGTTTTGAATTTTTTTCAATGATTTCAAGTCAAAGACAAGTATTTTTTTATAATTAACATGGGTTGCATCGTCAATGGGCTGACTAAACGATTTTTTTTACAAGAAACAGAGTTTTTTTTACTTATTATCGGTAAAATGACCACCCAATGACCTTTAAATGACCTTAAAAAATACCAATGAAGTTTTTTTCAGTAAAACTAATTTTAAAAGAACGTACAAATAAATATTCAGGACGTTTGATAACTTTGAAGGCGAGTTTCAAGCCAAAATATTTAAAAAAACGCTCATTTTCACGCTATTTTTACCACTTTTATGGCTTAAAGAGTCGTTTAATATATAAAAATTTATGGTTTTAAAATTTTTTTCAGTTAGTTTATCCCGGAACAATTTTTTGTTCCTATTCGAGTGATATGAATCATACTCAAAGTTCCCTAATAAATTTTTTTTTTTTTTAAATATTTGTTGACTTTGTGTTGATTATCCAGGCAGGTTAAATAAACTAGATGTAATTAGTTCATAAGATTTTTTATTATCTTCACAACGTTTCGAGGGAACAACCCTCCTCTTCAGGTGAATAAATTATGTGTGTAATGATGGTATGTATCCTGAATGTAATGCAAAATATCTCCAAGACTTCTTGTGTTTACATTTAAAGTGGCAACCATATTTTCAATCAAGGTTGGATGAATATATTCGAAATGTTGACACAACTTTGTATTGCCCGGTGGGAATGATAAATCTTAAATATTTGTTGACTTTGTGTTGATTATCCAGGCAGGTTAAATAAACTAGATGTAATTAGTTCATAAGATTTTTTATTATCTTCACAACGTTTCGAGGGAACAACCCTCCTCTTCAGGTGAATAAATTATGTGTGTAATGATGGTATGTATCCTGAATGTAATGCAAAATATCTCCAAGACTTCTTGTGTTTACATTTAAAGTGGCAACCATATTTTCAATCAAGGTTGGATGAATATATTCGAAATGTTGACACAACTTTGTATTGCCCGGTGGGAATGATAAATCTTAAATATTTGTTGACTTTGTGTTGATTATCCAGGCAGGTTAAATAAACTAGATGTAATTAGTTCATAAGATTTTTTATTATCTTCACAACGTTTCGAGGGAACAACCCTCCTCTTCAGGTGAATAAATTATGTGTGTAATGATGGTATGTATCCTGAATGTAATGCAAAATATCTCCAAGACTTCTTGTGTTTACATTTAAAGTGGCAACCATATTTTCAATCAAGGTTGGATGAATATATTCGAAATGTTGACACAACTTTGTATTGCCCGGTGGGAATGATAAATCTTAAATATTTGTTGACTTTGTGTTGATTATCCAGGCAGGTTAAATAAACTAGATGTAATTAGTTCATAAGATTTTTTATTATCTTCACAACGTTTCGAGGGAACAACCCTCCTCTTCAGGTGAATAAATTATGTGTGTAATGATGGTATGTATCCTGAATGTAATGCAAAATATCTCCAAGACTTCTTGTGTTTACATTTAAAGTGGCAACCATATTTTCAATCAAGGTTGGATGAATATATTCGAAATGTTGCCACTTTAAATGTAAACACAAGAAGTCTTGGAGATATTTTGCATTACATTCAGGATACATACCATCATTACACACATAATTTATTCACCTGAAGAGGAGGGTTGTTCCCTCGAAACGTTGTGAAGATAATAAAAAATCTTATGAACTAATTACATCTAGTTTATTTAACCTGCCTGGATAATCAACACAAAGTCAACAAATATTTAAGATTTATCATTCCCACCGGGCAATACAAAGTTGTGTCAACATTTCGAATATATTCATCCAACCTTGATTGAAAATATGGTTGCCACTTTAAATGTAAACACAAGAAGTCTTGGAGATATTTTGCATTACATTCAGGATACATACCATCATTACACACATAATTTATTCACCTGAAGAGGAGGGTTGTTCCCTCGAAACGTTGTGAAGATAATAAAAAATCTTATGAACTAATTACATCTAGTTTATTTAACCTGCCTGGATAATCAACACAAAGTCAACAAATATTTAAGATTTATCATTCCCACCGGGCAATACAAAGTTGTGTCAACATTTCGAATATATTCATCCAACCTTGATTGAAAATATGGTTGCCACTTTAAATGTAAACACAAGAAGTCTTGGAGATATTTTGCATTACATTCAGGATACATACCATCATTACACACATAATTTATTCACCTGAAGAGGAGGGTTGTTCCCTCGAAACGTTGTGAAGATAATAAAAAATCTTATGAACTAATTACATCTAGTTTATTTAACCTGCCTGGATAATCAACACAAAGTCAACAAATATTTAAGATTTATCATTCCCACCGGGCAATACAAAGTTGTGTCAACATTTCGAATATATTCATCCAACCTTGATTGAAAATATGGTTGCCACTTTAAATGTAAACACAAGAAGTCTTGGAGATATTTTGCATTACATTCAGGATACATACCATCATTACACACATAATTTATTCACCTGAAGAGGAGGGTTGTTCCCTCGAAACGTTGTGAAGATAATAAAAAATCTTATGAACTAATTACATCTAGTTTATTTAACCTGCCTGGATAATCAACACAAAGTCAACAAATATTTAAGATTTATCATTCCCACCGGGCAATACAAAGTTGTGTCAACATTTCAAATTTTTTTTTATTAAAAACTAGTGAATTTGACCTTGAAATGACTTTAGCGACCTTTAAAACACCTTTAAAAAATCTGAAAAAATTTGAGGCCCATTTTTTTGACATAATAAAGCCATTTTCACTTCAAGGTTATAGAAATTCGATAAAAAAATTTTGGGTGACGCACCCTTTTGTACACTTACATGAACAACTTCACACACAAGTTGAGTAACATATCATTTCTTGGTAGTTTCATAAAGTACATACCAAGTGTAATATCTAAACATTCAAAAATAAAAAAATTTTTTTTTGGTACTTAGTAAAGTATTTGATAGTTTTGGAAATGATTGCAGATGAGTCGGTCACAGACTCCAATGATTTGAGATGAATTTAATTTTTACTTACTTTTGAAATTTTTTCTAATTTATTAAAATTTTGTGTGTTAACAAATTGCTACTTTGGCTCCGCTTCAGGCCCTCAAAATATAAATTTGAGGCGCAGCCACAAAAAAAGGGCTTAACTTTCGATATTTTTGATCAAAATAACCGTATTTAAGGAGTTTTTGGCTGCGCTTCGCTGCGCTTCGCTGCGCTTCACGAAGAAAAAAGATATGCACTTCGACTATATAATGTAGTAGGATATATACATACTTTTTTTTTGTATGGAGTTAGTGAATGCACTTACGCACCTTCAGGTGTCAATGATACCTAGACTCTGATTTTGATAACCACTAAACACCCGTCCTTTACTCCCGCCCAATTTGGAACTGCTTCTTAAGCATTACTTCTTGACTGAGCGGCGTGTCCGGGTTCTTCCGACAGCGTCCGTATTAGGATGTTCCATTTAAAATTTTTTTCTCGTATTTCATAAGCGTTGCAATAGAAATCTCTTTTGTACAGTAACAAAATAAGCAACCGATTTTTTCAGATTTTTTGAAGGCCATTTAAAGGTTGTTAAATCGTTTTGAAGGTTTGGGGTTTTTTTACAAAAAGAACTATTTTAATCGCTTATCAAAAACTTATGATATTGAATAATTTATCGTTTATTGTTTTTTTTTCCGGTTTGAAAATATTAATACTTATTTGAATTTACTCCATGATTCTTTAAATAAAAATTTTATTCGAAAAACAAAAAAAATTTAATGCGACTAAAGAAAATAAAAATCATATTAAGAGATGAGAAAAAAACAATGCGTGAACTAAATTTGGATTATTAATAAATAAAAATTATTAATTTAAAAGTCAAACTGTTTTTCATTAATACCAAAGGAAATTATCTTAATCTTGTATCATAAGCGAGGATGCTAGAGGGAGCTGCACACAAGCGAACTAGGTGAGAAAAAAAATGGTATGCAACACCGGTCATATTTATTTATTTTCTTTCTTTTTTGTATTTATTTCAAAATTTCAAAACTGTCAAACATTATGAAGTTTATATTACCTCCGAATAAGGTAATCAAGTTGAACAGCAAATAAATGAAAATTGTAACAGGGGTGGATTTAAGGGTTTGTATGAGCCGATACAAATACCCACGGTGCGTACTAAATCCTTATCACCTGTACTTAGTGCTGATCCAAGCACTCGATGAACTGCGACTCGTCGACCTGAAATAATAAAATGAGGAAATCGCGTCCGCGAATATTACTATACTTCGCGACGCAGTCGGCTAGTTCGTTTATCGGTAGTGGGTGCGGGTATTAAAACAGGATCGATTCGCAGGAACACTAGGTTTAGTCAATAAGAATTAAATTAAAAATTTAATAATTTATCAAAACAAACCTAAACCTAAAATACAAATTCCGAATTATGACTCGGTGTCGTTCAAACCAGTAAACAAAAGAATCTTCAATGCTCTCTAAATCGTTGCGCGCGCACACAAATTCCTGTTGCTATCGGCAGCTAACGCGCGCAAGAGAAAAACAAAGATTATGACAATAACAGTGTACTAAGGACACTCACATGCATTCACACTCACTCGTACATTTACAATTAATTTACATAGTCGCTAAGGTGCACCTCATACCAAGCCGTCAGGCTAAACAAAATGCCAGGCTACGATGCCGACCAGCCGCAATATCTACCATACTCGAGTCGCCGTGTAGCCGTAGGAAAGCGGTCCAAGCGATGACGTGAAATGACAACATCACAAATAACACCACACTCTCACACTACGACTCTACCACAACGCGCGACGCGAATGTCAATAATTGCCTTGACTTCCGTAACGAGTAAGCTGCTTCAAGATCCGCCATGAATCGATCTCCAGATCTTTGCGTATCTGCCGGACGTCGGTCAGGTTCCCTGACGTCCACGGCTTCCAAAAGCCGGTTGACTCGTCTAGACAGAAGAATGCTTCCCGGGCGATAACCATCGATCCCGCACCTTCTGTCTCTGCCAACTCTCTCTTCGACGACATTCCACTCCCGAGGAGTCCGGTTAGCCGTCGAACCGAGACGAGTTAAGTTCCATGTACGTGCGAACGCTCGGACACGAAAACTACGAGTGGCTTTCCGATTCCCGCTCTACCACCTCAGAGGTCCGCTCTGAGCTGCGTTCGACAGTCACGTGACTCGTGCCAAATCCTAAATCGTTACCGACGATTTAATTACGATCACAGACTGTCAAAAATAAATGTATTAAATTTCAAGCAAAACAATCAGAGGTTTAACCTTGTTTATTACTTATCTCAAATTAAACTTAAAAAATCTAATTTATTTTAATTTAAATCTTGTATTATGCAATGCATTAAGCTAGTAATATTCAAACGCTATCTTAAAGTAATTATAAATATATATAAAGGAAGGTGGGGACTGATGGCGCACGATGTTTTGCCACTTTGGGGATCGATTAGGTGATTTTTTCCGATTCAACATGACTAACGGGAGGTGTGAAAGAATCAGTTTCGGTATTTATGCCTTAATGCCTACGACATGTAACATAAATCTAATTAGTGTCGCTCAATACACCGGCCACTTTCGGGTGACGTTTTACCTCTGATTATTTTCCCGAGCTGAATTTCAAACAATAGGAACGTCGCATTTGACATTTGGCGGAGGGGTGTGGGTAAAATTATTTCGATAGTTTTTCGGTTATTTCCATTTAGTCGCATGGCAAATTGTTAGACTTGTTCAATTTAACTTTTGGGTTAGATCCGAGTCACTGCGGTGTATACCTATATATGCTCGTGTATATGAGTATTCATAGGTATATTCATAGTAAACAAATGGTAATAGACCTATAACCGCAAAAATGTAAAATACAGCATTTCTATGGGTTGAAATTCAGCTGGGGGAAAATAATCCAGCCGAATACCCCTCGTACTTCAAAATTTTAGATAATTTTCCTTCAGTTTTTTTGCACAGCAACTCGCGGGGCAAGTTTGACAAAAAATCACTCGCGCTTCGCGCTCGTGATTTTTAAATTGTCAAACTTGCCCCCTCGTTTCTGTGCAACAAAACACGGTCGGAAAATTATCGACAATTTTGAAGCACTAGGGGTATTACGACTGAGAATTTCTCTCAGAGGAGTTTTCCGAACTCACAGGCAGTACCCTGGGCAGATGAAAGAGTGAAGATAAAAGGTAAAGGAATATTGAAGAAAAAGATAGGATAATGAGTGTAAAGTCATGTTATAAGATTGGAATAATAAACCCCCTCACAGAGGTGGTGGAGGTGCCCCTACTACTAGGCCCAATGGAGGCTGTAGAGGGTAAAATAGTAAAAAAAAAAAAAAAAAAGTAGCGATTAAAATAATTTTATTTGTTAAAAACCTTGAATTATGACCTTCAAAGCGACTTAGCAACCCCTAAATGACCTTCAAAAAATCTGAAAAAATCGGTGGCTTATTTTTTTACTATACAGAGTGACCCATTTTAAAAAAATCCACCCTAATAACTCGCTTGGGAAGGCCCAAATCGAAAAAAATGTAGAGACCAAAATTTCCTTTTTTTTAGGGCTAGTAAGATGGGCCCAAAAAAATTGGGCCCCGGGCCTTATTTTGGGCCCCATGGACCCAAACTCCGTTTTTTCAAATGGGAACCCCTATTTTTGATCTTGGATTCGAAAAGAGCGGAAAACTTTACGATTTTTGGATATTTTTTGGAATTGTTTTTGGGCCCCCATGAGGCCCGACAGGGCTTATAAGACTTTTATGAGCCCCATTTCTTTTTAACCCGAAATTAAATCAAAAATAACGCATTTTTGCATAGCTTAAAAGTTTCTTGGTTCAAAATTTCCAACAAAATGGGTTCCAACAAAAACCTAATAGTTGAGCGGCTGCACAAGGCTCGTTTTAACTCGCGTTGCAATTTCGGCTTCGACTTTCGAGTTAAAAGCCTCCAGCTCGAATCCACTGTCCAGTCGCAGGAGTATCTCCCTTGCTTTTCTTGGAGACACCAGTGAATTCATCTGGTTTTTGTCTTGAAGACAAGCAAGCAAATCAAATCATATCAAATCTTCTTCTTCTTTCTTCCTTTTTTTTTGCTTCCCCTCTTTTCATTTTTTTTTATACCATCTTCCTGATGTGTGGACTTTCTAGGAGAAACGTTGCCGTCATTTCTCTTTCTCTTCTTCTTTCGATGATGCAAGGGGTTTTTCTCCTCGCTATCTTTCTTTGAGTTTTGAGCTTTCTGTTCAGCATTTGCTGCGAGGAATGCGTCCTTTATCAATCTACCTGGTAGAATTTGACAGGTCTTATTTCTGCACTGCCTCGATATCTTGCATTCATCAAGACCTTTATGGTACTCCATCTCACACTCATTTCATGTTTTTTAGCACCTCCTCGACTCGTTTTTCGACTGTCAGTAGCCCGTCTTTCAGCTCCAAAAGAACTTTTTCTACATAGTTTGATTGTTTTTTATCACTGTTTTCAATTCATCATAATTGCGCAGTTGACAGGCGCTAACATCAAGAGATATAGTGATTGTGATGTCTAAGAAAGCCAAAAAGACGATCAAAAATGAAAAATTTGTTGAAAATAAACAAAGACCAAAAGCATGTTGTGACTGGTCTTAAAATTTAAGTTTTTTTTTATTAAAAAAATTTGTCAAAATTTTTTTAAAACCGAACATGTGAGAGAACGTGATTCGAAAAAAAAAATCCATATTTGCCAGTTTTTTAAAAATTCCGCGAAATAAAGACCTTGACTTTTAAACTAATAATAATTGAGTCAAAAAGTAGAGCAAAAGACAAACAATATTGTAAAAAAGCATCCAAAAAGGTTGAAACTGGTCCAAGCTATAGTCATTTAAGGATTTCAGTATCTTTTTTACTCGTAAAAAGCCTTTTTTTATGAAAAACCTTCAGAGCTTGGCAAATTGAAAATAAGGGCCAGAAAAAAAAATTTCTGAGATACTTATTCTCGTAAATTTTATACAGAATCTGGAAAAAATTTTTTAGTTGATTCCGAGGAAAAGTTCTCAGAGCGTTAAACGATCTGATATGAAATGAGCCATATGGGGAATTTTCAGGAACTTTTAAATTCTGGGAAAGTTATTAAAAATATAGTTAAAATTAGAGCACAGTTTTAAAATTTTGACAGCTACTTTTTATAGTAATCATTTACTTCATACTATTAAAAAAAATTATTTTTTTTGAATCGTTGCAAAATAAAATTACCAGTAAACAATTGATGAAAAAATTTTGAAAAATTAAAAAAATAAATACAGTAACTGATTTGAGGAGAAAATAAGATGAAAACATTCCATTCATATTTTTTATTAGCTTCAATTGTTTATTATAAGCTATGAAACATAAACTTAACATGTTTACTGGGTAATAACAAATAATCGAAGTTTCTGGTAAAAAAATTTGAAAAAATGATTATAAAATTTGTTATAAAAAATAAATAATTTTAGTATAATTTAAATAACTTTTATATATAATTTTACAGCTAAATGAACGTGATAGAAAGTTAGACATCGGTTTACTGCAATCTGGAAAATTTCAAGAGGCATTGGATGGCTTAGAAAAATGGCTTTCTGATACAGAAGATATGGTTGCCCATCAAAAACCGCCGTCGTCTGATCACAAAGTCGTGAAAGCTCAGCTTCAAGAACAAAAATTTCTCATAAAAATGCTTGTTGATCGTCAAAGTTCAATATCATCATTTTATAATATAGGTCAAGAATTAGCAAACGAATCTGATGACATTAATCGGTTAGCAATTGAAAAACAGATTAACAATTTAATGGGCAGGTTTGAAAATTTAAGTGAAAGTGCTACGCAACGCATGAATTCACTTGAGCGAACTATGAGTATCGCTAAAGAGTTTCAAGACAAAGTTACGCCTCTTGCTGAATGGCTCGATAAAAATGAAAAAAAAATACGTGAAATGGAGCTTATACCAACTGACGAGGAAAAAATCCTGTCTTCGGTTATTGAGCACAGCCGAATTCATGATGATATTATTTTAAAGAAAAATTACTTCAGTGAATTAACTGACACTGCTAGCATTTTAATGACGCTTGTTGGAGAAGAAGAAGCATCATCCTTAGCTGACAAACTTCAAGATGTTACTGATCGGTACTCTTTACTTGTTGAGCGATCAGAATATGTTGGATCACTTCTGCAGCGATCCAAACAAACTTTACGTCATCTTGTTCTTACTTATCAGGAACTTCAAGCTTGGATAGAAATAATGGAATCTCGAGTGGATAAGTACCGAATTTTGGCTGTTTATACTGATCGCATTCTGCAACAGCTTGAGGATTTAACCATGATTAGTGAAGAGTTATCGACAAAACAAAGCTCCCTTGATAGTACGACAGATGCTGGACTAGAACTTATTAAACATATATCTAGTGATGAAGCATTGCAGTTGAAAGAAAAACTAGATTCTTTGCAACGACGATACAAAGAACTGTTATTGCGTGGGTCAGAGTTGTTTTCTCGTGCTCGAGAAGCTTTACCCCTGGTTCAAATATTTCACGATAATCATTCTCGTCTCTTAGATTGGATGCATATTGCTGAAACAATAATTCAGGCTGCTGAACCTCGAGAAGAAGAAATTATTCGCTTGGAACTAGAAATAGGTGACTATAAGTCGCTTCTTGATAAACTTAATGCTCTTGGACCTCAATTAAGTCAAATCTCTCCAGGTGAAGGAGCTGCTAGTATCGAGGCACTTGTAATTCGTTGTAATAGACGCTATGATACTATCGTTGAACAGATTCAGAGACGAGCTGAACGTATACAACTAAGCAAACAACGCTCTCTTGAAGTTATTGGAGATATTGAAGAGCTTCTTGATTGGTTTCGTGAGGCTGATAACCAACTACGTGAAGCTGAGCCACCTAGTAGTGAGCCTGAAATTGTACGTGTTCAACTCAAAGAGCACCGAGCTTTAAATGACGATATTTCAGGACAAAAAGGTCGTGTACGCGATGTTCTTTCAAGTGCAAAAAAAGTCTTAAGAGAAAATAGACACCATGAAGATAATGCAACTATTCGCAATCACATGGAAGAACTGAGAGAAAAGGTTGAAACAGTCGCCGTTTTATCAACTGAACGACTTGGATGTCTTGAGCAAGCTTTACCTTTAGCAGAACACTTGCGTGACACACATCTCGATCTTGTTGGATGGTTGGATGAAGCTGAAAAACAGATTTCTCAATTACCAATGCCTGCATTACGTCCAGATTTAATAGCTGCTCAACAAGATCGTAATGAATTACTTTTACAAAGTATAAATGAACATCGACCTCTTCTAGATAAACTTAACAAAACTGGTGAGGTTTTGATAAGACTTACTAATGAAGAAGAAGCCTCAAAGATTCATGAGATTATTGACAGTGATAATTCACGCTATCTCGCTTTACGAACAGAGTTGCGTGGACGTCAACAAACTCTTGAACAAGCCTTACAAGAATCAGCACTTTTTACCGATAAGTTAGAAGGTATGCTTAGAGCATTAGGTAACACAAACGAACAATTACAAGCCCAAGAGCCTGTTAGTGCCCACCCTTTGAAGTTACGAGATCAAATGGAAGAAAATCAAGCTTTAGTTGATGAACTTTTACATAGATCAGAAGCCTTAGCAGCAGTCGAGCGAGCTGCAAATGATGTAATTAACAAGGCAACAAATCACTCAGATCCTGCAGTAAAGGACATTATTCGTAAACTTGACAGGCTGAATAAATTATGGGCTGAAGCACAGAGTTCGACCAGTAATCGAAGTTGTAGTCTGCAGCAAACTCTTGTCATTGCAGAAGGTTTTTGGTCTGAGTTATCAAGTACTATGAGTACACTCGCAGAACTTCAAGATGCACTGGTAGCTCAGGCACCGCCAGCAGCCCAACCAAAGGCTATTGAACAACAACAAGTAGCGCTTCAAGAAATACGCCTTGAAATTGATCAAACAAAACCTGATGTAGAACACGTACGTCAGTCTGGTCAGGAACTGATGGGTCTTTGTGGAGAGCCGGATAAACCAGAAGTTCGAAAGCATATTGAAGATTTGGATCAAGTTTGGGATAATGTTACCGCGTTATATGCTCGAAGAGAAGAAAATCTTATAGATGCAATGGAAAAAGCTATGGATTTTCACGGTACTCTAGCAGAATTACAATATTTCCTTGAAGAGGCTGAAAAAACATATAATGATATGAAACCCCTTGGTAGTGATATTGAAGAAGTAAAAAAACAAATAAATGATTTATCTAAATTCAAAACTCAAGTTGATCCTCGGATGGTTGAAGTAGAAACTTTGAATAGGTAAATTCGTTAAATACTTTTTGAAACCTTAGTTTTTAACTTATATTATCTTCTTTTATTATTAAAAAAAAAAAAAAAAAAAAATTGTCAATTGTAAGTGAAAACTTTATTTAAAATAGTTCTTACCTGAATCTAATTTTTGTTATTGTTGTTGTTGTTGTTGTTGAATAGAAAAAAAATGTTTCTTGGACGCCTATTAGAAGCAAAGCATAATTATTTTTTAATTGAAAATTTTAATTTGAAAATTAGAAATTTGAATAATACAAAAATTAGGTATATGAATATATAAAAATATATACTAGGGGGTACCCCCCTGCTCGCTTCGCTCGCCAACCCCCATAAAAATAGTTATAAAATAGGGAGTTTTTTGACAGTTAATATTAACATGTTTTTTGAGTTGAGTTTGTGTATTGAATAAAAGTTCAAACATGTTTAGGTAAAATTGTTGAATATGATTTAAATTGCAACAAGAAAATTTTATTATGGTGAGTCTAAAAAAATAGTTATAAAAATTAAATAGTAAGTTGAAATACTTCAAGTACTTAAAACATGTTAAATATAATATTTCTTAACCGTTTTGAAGTACTCCTTTAAAAAAGGCTTTTAAAATTACGACTTCTATAGGAAAAGCGCCCTTCAAAGAGGTTAAATATGAATTTTTTGACAGTTAAGGTGCTCGTACAGGAGAAGCTCCTATAATTTAAAATCAACTCCTCCGGGAGGAGCCTTTTAAAACATGTTGAATATAAGGTTTATTGACGTTTTAAGGTGCTCCTCCGGGAGGAGCTCTGGAAATTACGGCTCCTCCGGGAGGAGCCCCTTAAAACATGTTAAATATAAGGTTTTTTGAAGGTTTTGAGGTGCTCCTCCGGGAGGAGCTCTTTAAACTACGGCTCCTCCGGGAGGAGCCCACTTCAAACATAATAAATATAAGGTTTTTTGACGTTTTAAGGGGCTCTTCCGGGAGGAGCTCTGAAAATAACGGCTCCTCCGGGAGGAGCCCCTTAAAATATGTTGAATATAAGGTTTTTTGAAGGTTTTGAGGTGCTCCTCCTGGATATAACTATATAATATAGGAAGATATATATATCATTTCTGTAAATAGCTTCTCCACCACTTATGTGGTTATTTCTTTGAAATTTAGCAATACATGTACAATTTGGAACTTCTATATCGTTATTCATTTTTGTTCCTTTTTCAATGTCAATCCCTAAAATTTGAATAAAACCATAAAAAATCACTTATAGATTCTACCGGTTACATTACTTAGAACCAGTAGCCCCAATTACTGAATAATTTTATATTAAAATAAATAATTGGTCAAGTGAACATTTTTGAATTCAGCCCCGAAAAAGTAGAAAATTTTTTTTGTTAAGTGACAAGTTTGTTTTTGATCATAGCTTTACTCTATATGTGTATTGGCACTTGAATAATTGTACATTGGTAATAGTACGTTAATTTCATAATTTTGCTACATAATGATTTAAAAAAAAAAAAAATGTAAAATCAAACAAGATTCCTTTTTTTGATCGTAATATTTTGAAAAAAATCTTGGAGTAAAATTTATTCTGGTTATTGATAATTGTATGCATCGCAACATGTATAAAGTTGCCTTTACGAGCTTTAATAAGATTTTTTGAGTGACTACAGAGGCCAATGATGCCTGTTGGTGATTTCTATTTTATCTATTAGTAGTGGAATTTATTTCGATTAAGGCAGGTGTTTTTTCTTAGATAAATGAAAAAAGCCATAATCAAAGATTTTGACCACCCCTTCAGGTACTTTCAAAGATTTTGACCACCTTCAAGGCAAAAAAAGCCCGGTGGGCGTTATATTGCACTGTGACGTTCTTATTCGTATTTATAAAATAATTAGATGAATCCTTGTAAATAAGATAATTCCCTGGGTTCATTAACCGAATAGGAAGAGATGGTGGTGATAACCACTATAGTCCAATGATGAATGCGGACGTGCCGGAAAGAGTTTAAAGGGGACCTTACCTAGAGAATACACCACCCGAAGTTGAGCGGCAGTTTCTAGTGGCGAACGGTGCGAGGGCTGGTCGCTCCCACTGCGGCAGCGGGTGTAGCTGTTGCTGGTGCTGCAGCTGCTGCGGGCGTCGTTGCTCCCGTGCCCGTTGCTGCTGTTGCGGCTGGGGTGAGTGCTGGGCCTGCACAGTGCCGTGCGATATTCCAGACAAGGCGGAAAGGTGTGCGACTTAGGAGTGCGGAGGGTTAGCATCAGAAATCACAACACTGGTTTTGGATAGCTATTGTCTTTTAATGTCTATTTCTCTTAAGAACTGAATACAAATGTTCGAACGGACTCGTGGATGCACAAGCTCGTACGGGAGCTCGATATTAACTAACTCGATTTTTGTCGATGATCGGGGGTATTGAAAGAGCGACAGGTGACGAGTGTCACTTCTAGTATCGGTGGCTCTGACTGCCCTTCCGCTCCGTGGAGCGGCGGCTTTTATCCTTTGTCCCTGCTCAAGGAGTGGCCGGTCGGGGGTGGTCCGGGTAATAAAAATAGGGATGTTTATTTGTCATTCTTATTGTGGAAAGGTAAAGGGGTGTTGGTTTTGTATATTTTCGGGGCAGGATGGTGCCAGCCATTCGCCCGATTAGAACGACTGCGCGGCGCCTGAAGGGTTTGGTTGCGAGAATGTCGATTTTAGCCTACTGCCTGTCATTGTTATTTTCTCAGGCAAATCTATTGGGTTTGCACAGTGGTTGTTTTGACCAGAAAGCTTATTATTTTTTCCCTTTTCTTATATTTATTTTGTTACAAGGAATGCCTTTTTAAACAATCCCGTTCGTCACAGCACTTTGCGCCTTTAAAACAGCCTTTTTGCGGTCAACAATAGAGAAAAATGTACTCATTTTAAAGAGCTAAAAATTTATAAAGAAATTGCAAGCTCAAGCCTAAATCCTCTTCTTTGGGGTCCAGATATTGCTTTTTCAAAAATAATAATGAATTTTAAGAAAAAATTCAAAGATTAGTTTGACCAGGGGGGCACGTGTTAAAAAATGCTGATAACTTCATCACAAAAAGTTTAAAATTCGGTCTGACTTAATCAATCACTGTTCTTTAAAAAATCTAGTTCTTTGTTTAAAGGCTTATTTTTAATAAAAATGTTTTAATGTTTAACCCTGAGTAGATTGGTCAAATTAAAACTTGAAAACTCGTCTCGAGTAATTTAAATATGTAGTAGATACACAATTGGCTCTGATTAAAAAAAAAAAAAAAAAAGGAGAAAGGAATCATGTATGATGTTGTATTTTTTTAAATCATTATGTAGCAAAATTAGATATATGAAAATAAGGTACTTACCAATGTACGATTATTCAAGTGAAAATATACATCCAAGCCTATACATAAATACATACATATACATATAGTGTAAGTGCTAGAAATAAGAATAAACTTATCACTTAAAAAAAAAAAATTTTCTACTTTTTTGGGGCTGAATTCAAAAATGTTTACATCATCAATTATTCATTTATGTTCCTTTTTCAATGTCAATCCCTAAAATTTGAATTAAACCATGAAAAATGATTTATAGATTCTACCGGTTACATGACTTAGAACGAGTAGCCCCAATTACTGAATAATTTTATCATAAAGTCGTTAATGCAAAAGTACTCATAATGTTGGTATTCTATTTTTTAGGTACTGAAAATATCTTCATACCTCACTGCTACAATACTTAAAAGTTTTTTTTTTTTAAGGTACTTTCAATATCGATACACAGCCAGTGTTCATCTCAGATTTGTCTTTTATTTATTTTGCTGCTGGGGGCGAGGAGGAAAGAGGGGGGGTTAAGTTCCCTCTTCGATCCCTTATTATTTTCCAGTTGAAAGTTAATTAATTTAATACGAATCCGGTCCGATCCCAATCCAATCCAATCCAATGCAATCCGATGCGATCCGATCCCAATGCGATTCGATCCCAATCCAATGCGATCCGATGCGATTCAATGCAATCCCATTCGATGCGATCCCCTCCAATCCAATCCAATGCGATCCAATAAGATTCAATCCGATCCAATGCGATTCAATCCGATCCAATGCGATCCGAGGCGATGCGATTCGATCCAATTCGATGCGATCCCCTTCAATCCAATCCAATGCGATCCAATGCGATTCAATCCGATCCAATGCGATGCGATCCAATCCAATCCGATCCAATGCGATTCGATCCCCTCCAATCCAATCCAATGCGATCCAATAAGATTCAATCCGATCCAATGCGATTCGATCCCAATCCAATGCGATCCGATGCGATTCAATGCAATCCCATTCGATGCGATCCCCTCCAATCCAATCCAATGCGATCCAATAAGATTCAATCCGATCCGATGCGATTCGATCCCAATCCAATGCGATCCGATGCGATTCAATGCAATCCCATTCGATGCGATCCCCTCCAATCCAATCCAATGCGATCCAATAAGATTCAATCCGATCCAATGCGATTCAATCCGATCCAATGCGATCCGAGGCGATGCGATTCGATCCAATTCGATGCGATCCCCTTCAATCCAATCGAATGCGATCCAATGCGATTCAATCCGATCCAATGCGATCCGATGCGATGCGATGCGACCCGATCCAATCCAATCCAATCCAATGCGATCCAATGCGATTCAATCCGATACAATCGGACTCAATACAATTCGAAATGGTATGGCATGGTCAAATACGATTCATTATAATCCAAAGTCAACATTCAGTCAAATACAATTAATAAAAGTGATTCTCTCAAGCTGAATGCGATCCAAGTACATCGAATTCAATGCAATGAATAAAAAGTGATGAACTCAAGCCCAATCCGATTCAACAGTATTCAGGTAATCTTATTCAATCCAAAATAATAATACAACGCAGTCTAATTCGACACATCATGATCCAAAGCGATCCTCTACAATGTAATTTTTTTAAATGTAATACGCTGCAATTTAGTCAGATATATTTTTAAGCAATGCAATAAAAAAATAATTCTACAGTGTTAAATGCGATCGACTGTAATCTTATGCAACTTGATTTTTTTCAATCCAACTCCATATGACGCACTGACAATCACGATAAATCATGCATTCAGATGCGTTTTTTATCAAGATATTTCCCTTGGAGATGCATAATATACAACTATACATTTCACAGACATACAAACAAAATTATAACCACTTTTTATAATTCACCATACTTTTTTTCTTCTTAGATATTTTTGCTCGAGGCTGCCTACACACGTTTTTGAGCATATTCTTCTTTTTCGTATTAGACTTTTAGGGTGAAATCGGCATCGTGTGTCTCTACGATGCAACAATGAGTTTTAATTCTGTAATATATAATTTTTTCATCGAATTTTTTGACATCCTATAGTCTGTTCTCAACAAATACACTTGTGCGAGTAATCCTCTAGAAGTTCCTTAACACAATACGCAGAAAAAAATTTAGCGCATGCTTAATTTCCACAGCCAATACATTCTTTTTTATCAAATTTAATTTTTTTATTCGAGTTTTTTTTTCTAGTTGTTTTTGTATTATGCAACTTTTTAACATTTTAACATTCATCTTATTTTCTTATCGATTGCTACTATTAACCCATTAGGTCCCAAGAGTTATGAATTTTTTTTTGTACTTTGAGCTTATAAATCAAAGCGAAAAAGTTGAAAAATAATTTAAAAAATACCCTACCCCCCTATTTTCGGATATGCCCTACACGATGGCATTGTTTAAAATACTCAAAAATAACATTTTAATTTGTTAATAAACAAATATAAAAAAAAAATGAAAATTTTTACGTCATTTTTTTTTTCAAGCTGGTGAACAATGCCAAAAAAATTATTTTTGCCCTCAAAAAGTTGACCACGGGTGTTCACATTAGTTGAACTTTACGTGCATATTTGATTTTTTTGGTTTCGATTTTTTTAAACAAAATGGCGGACTAAAAACTTCAACGCCAATAATTGTACGGCAGCGCATGGTTGAATAAATACCGAAAAATTACTTTTTATAAAAAATGACTGTGGTTCCTAAGATTTTTATGGTCGCTGATTATGAATCTGAGATCAGAATATCAAAATTGTAAGAATTGGGCCCAATACAATAGGACCCAATACTCAAAGTTAAGATTTTATAAAAACAAAAAATATCATCATATTTTACGTAGAATTTCAAGATCAAAGTATACTTGGTCGTTTTTCGAAAAAAATCGTCATTTTCGAGTAAAAAATCAAAAAAACGTTCAAAGTATTGGATTTACTTCCGGAGATCCACAACAGCTCGTCCCCGTGTGCCTGTAACGAATTGAACACAACTTTTGAGATGGCAAAAATATATTTACGAGGTTTTTGGGTTGCTGATAGTGTATCTGAGGTAAAAACATGAAAATCCCAAATATAGGGCCCAATACCGTAGGACCCAATATTAAAAATTGAGATATCATAAAAATAAAAAATGCCATCTTATTCTGCGCAAAATTTCAAGATCAAAGTATACTTGATTGTTTTTCGAAGAAAATCGTTATTTTCGAGTAAAAAATCAAAAAAAGTTCAAAGTATTGGATTTACTTTCATAGATCCACAACAGATCGTCCCCTTGTGCCTGTAACGAATTGGACACAACTTTTGAGATGGCAAAAATATATTTTGGGTAGCTAATAGGGTATCTGAGGTAATAACAGGAAAATTCCAAATAAAGGGAATCAAGGACATGCAGCACCACGTGGTTTTAAAAAAATTTTTTTACTTTTTGTTTTTTATTTCGTCGATCTTTTTATACGACGTAACTCACGTGAAATGATTAGAATGCAGGATCTCTGCACAGATTTTTTATCTCATTTTTTATTTTTATGATATCTCAATTTTTACTATTGGGTCCTACGGTA
The DNA here is from genome assembly GCA_038277355.1 of Encarsia formosa. NCBI lineage: Eukaryota > Metazoa > Arthropoda > Insecta > Hymenoptera > Aphelinidae > Encarsia > Encarsia formosa. Next base: position 51,699,617 of record CM076187.1, on the reverse strand, counting down.
TTGGGCCCTATATTTGGGATTTTCATGTTTTTACCTCAGATACACTATCAGCAACCCAAAAACCTCGTAAATATATTTTTGCCATCTCAAAAGTTGTGTTCAATTCGTTACAGGCACACGGGGACGAGCTGTTGTGGATCTCTGGAAGTAAATCCAATACTTTGAACTTTTTTTGATTTTTTACTCGAAAATGACGATTTTTTTCGAAAAACGACCAAGTATACTTTGATCTTGAAATTCTACGTAAAATATGATGATATTTTTTGTTCTTATAAAATCTTAACTTTGAGTATTGGGTCCTATGGTATTGGGCCCAATTCTTACAATTTTGATATTCTGATCTCAGATTCATAATCAGCGACCACAAAAATCTAAGGAGCCACAGTCATTTTTTATAAAAAGTAATTTTTCGGTATTTATTCAACCATGCGCTGCCATACAATTATTGGCGTTGAAGTTTTTAGTCCGCCATTTTGTTTAAAAAAATCGAAACCAAAAAAATCAAATATGCACGTAAAGTTCAACTAATGTGAACACCCGTGGTCAACTTTTTGAGGGCAAAAATAATTTTTTTGGCATTGTTCACCAGCTTGAAAAAAAAAAATGACGTAAAAATTTTCATTTTTTTTTATATTTGTTTATTAACAAATTAAAATGTTATTTTTGAGTATTTTAAACAATGCCATCGTGTAGGGCATATCCGAAAATAGGGGGGTAGGGTATTTTTTAAATTATTTTTCAACTTTTTCGCTTTGATTTATAAGCTCAAAGTACAAAAAAAAATTCATAACTCTTGGGACCTAATGGGTTAATAATGTTATGGCATCCAATTCGTTACAGTTGGCCTGGCACTAATTTTTAACATTTTACTAGCTGCCATGCCACTGTGATACCACTAAATATAGAAAGTGTGTTAATTTAATTTAAAGTTACAATGATTATTGATGCTTTCTGTTTGACAATGGTGCTAAAATAAGATTAAAAGGAATAAATGTTTTCATGATAAAATAGTTACACAAAAAGGCATTAGCATTAGCAATTAAACATGCATACTGGTCGAGAATGAACAATTTTAGAACTTTCCGTTTGAAAGTATTTCGTTGCATGCAACTTGTGTGAACAATTTTAATAGTAAAATTTAGTTATTGCTATTGTAACGACTGACCCAAAGACGCTCTATATTAGTGACTTATTTTATCATTTGGAATAAGAAAACGGTCTCCAAAGTTTCATCAAGATCGGCGTTCCACATGTCGTAACGTTTCCTTGTAAGCTATAAATATAAATAATCATTGAACAATAGCGCATGACGGCGATTGGGTTTTTTTTTTTTAGAACGAAGTTCTTTTTCGGAGGTTATGACGCACGGGGGGCTGCAGCAAAAAAAACGTAACGCCACGAAAACTTGCGAGATTACGTAGCTGTATACATACACACACACACACACATACAAACATATATATATATATAAGCGTCCCCTCCAACAAGTCATTAGGCCCCACCTAAGCTTTGTCACAGCTGATTCACCGTGCACGCGTAAGAGAGAAAGAGAGTGAGAGACGCACAGAATCGAGTATGTTTAGGCTGCAAGGGGCGCTGCTGCAAGAGGCTCTCTCGGCCGTGCTAATCAACGAGTAAGACAGAGAAAAAGATAATGTTCATTTGTCCTTGTCTAACTTGTTGAGTAGCACGATCGAGGAGGGAGTCCATGGCATTTTTTTCTAAACATCGGGTAAAGTATGGGAAACACGTGTACGCATATCATAACCCTTTAAAGTTGCAGCATTTCATGTAAAGCAAAACAAATTTTGGTTCATCTACGTATTAGTTGTTATGAAAAAAATAATTTCGCTTACTAGATTAAATTTTTGGTTATTGCTATAAAAGAAGTTTTTTAAAAATAAGAACTAAGCTGGATCCACAATTTTTTATTTTTTATATATATTTTTTTTATTATTTTTTTTTTTGGAGATAAAAATAAATACTTGAAAAATAAAAAATTCATTCTCAGTATTTTATTCAATTAAAATAGCTTGAAATGATTTCTGACTTCATACCACTTATCTTCATAACTGCCGAAGAGAGTAACCTTTTTCCGTGGAAAAGCGATTTAGATGAGAGTAATAGAAGGCTATGCACTACAGAATCACTGATGATTTTTTTATTCTTCTTGATTCTTTTGTAATCTTTTTTGAAAATTGAAATTGTTTAGAGTCTCTGAATATATTTTAATTGACATTTCGTTAAAAATAATATTTTTTGAAGATTTTCACTTGAAATGAAATTGATATTTTATTGATTGCTATGTGTGATTTTTTAGTGATTCTGAAGTGCATAGCCCCTCGGAGTAATAGCAATTGAACGCTCAAGTGTTTCAATTAAGCATTCTGTACCGCCTAGTTTTTTTATTATGAAAAACTCATTTTTACACATTTACCTGTAAATTTGGATATGATAAGAAAAAAAAAAAAAAAAAAAGTGGAACTCGGGGTCCACGGAAAGAACGAAGTTCCTGATGCTTTACTTCTTCAGTGATGCCAGAAAATTTCAGGTGAGATAAAAGAATGCACTTCACGTACAAACACAGAAGACTATATATACTCCACCTGAAATCCACTCATGTGACTGAAGGGGTAAAGCGTCGGAAACTTCGTTCTTTCCGCGGACCCCGAGTTCCGCTTTTTTTTTTTTTTTAAACTGATGTATTAAAATGATATAATATATGTTATATGGCTTATAGAATAAAGTTAATGAAGTAAAAACGATAGAAGTTTGTCGATAAAATTTAAATATTCGATCAAAATACATGGCATTTTTAAATTTGTATTAAGGTCGTTGTTATGGTACTTAAATAAAAGATAAAAATGGAAAGGTTGCTAGTAATGTAATATTGATGCCCTCAAATTTTTAGGACATAATAGAGCCTAATAAAAAATATCTGACCTATTTAAATTTTGCAAGACTTAACATATCAGCTTATGGAGAAATCATAACTTTTGATATACAATCTTGAAATTCATTTTGAAAGAAAGATTGGAATTCAATAAATATAATTTGAGTAATAGAAACTGTACCTACTACCTTAGTTAAATTACTATATTCTCAATTTTTTTATATATATAGTGACCAAATTACGGCTTGAATTACTTGTACGGATGCCTCTATCTTGCAGACAACACATTGAAGGGTCCCGCATAGTCCATGCAACTTGTAAAAAGGCAGGTCCAGGAGTGACTCGAGCTGCTTACAGAGAGCCCATGAGTTGAGTAGCAGTTCGTGATTGTGACTTGACAGAAGTCACGTAGCTTTTCAAATAGGATTTGAGTTCTTTTCTACCATTCAAGATCCATGCTCTTCGATTGATGCACTGGTGACACGCATACTGCCATGAAACGCTCGTTCATGAGCCAAATTAAAAATCAATTTTACCAGGCAATATTCACTACCTGAAATTGGGGGTATCGCTCCTGAAAAGCAAGTGATGAGTGTTAAAGACGACCTCAAATCTCATCCGCTGGGGAAACAAAGGGATCCAATGAGGTGAAAATATGTTTTACTGGAAGATTCTATCCTTTTTGTAAACATTTAATTTCAGTATGAAAATATCGGCTTTGACTCAAACGTACACATGCTGTGAAAGATTTACTCAATTCAAAAGCTTTTAAAGAAGCCAGTACAGCTGCATCCGAGCTTTTTGCGAACCGATGTTGAATCCATCTTCATAGGTGCACCATGAATCTTAAGAGTATAATCAGAGTTGAAAATTTACTCAATAGTGTATAAGGGTTGCTTTAATTATGCAGCAAGTGTAGTCAGTACGTTGACAAGGTAAATCAACCGAGATCTCGTTTTGGAAATCTTCAACTGGCCAAGCCTCAGGGTTTTGAAAAAACCATTTGCTGTTCGCCACCAGTTCTCTCGTTTTCCAAGAATTGGGATTTCAAGACTTCTGGAAGCCACATCCGCTGGGTTTAATTCTGTCAGTACAAAATTCAATATGTGATAAGAAAGGAGCTCTTAAAAATTCGCAGCGTAGTCGTCGCTGAATTATTAGTAGGGTTAGCTGAACGTAGCCGGTGCACTACAAATTTTGAATCACTTCATGCATGACAGTTTTCAAGATATACTCGGAGTTCTTTCGCTGTTGAAACCAACAACTTGGCAGTTATTAACGCAGTCCTTAGTCAACCTAGGCATTGCCATACAGGCTCTAGGCTTCGATGATGCTTGAAGAATCTTTATAGATAATAATTTAGTTTTCGCTAAATACAAGTCTTCACAGAAATACTCGGATCAGAATAAACAACTACAGCCATTTCTCGGTGGCTTGCATTAACGTGCAACTCTAGCTTTGCTGATGGGTTGCATCTTATCTAACGAGGAATTGAAATGTCTGACACATTCTGGAGCTGTTCAAGAAATGTAGTCTAATGTTTGGCGATTGAAGTTTGTATCATTTCGTTCCAAACAAGATGTGCTCATGAGCCATTCAAATAGTCGGAGCCAACCAGCCACTAGGATAAAAGAGTCGAGTTACAGCAGCCAAAATCATTCGCTTTGTCCGTTAATGAAAAAAAATCAGCCACTGGATCTCAACTTGTTCACGAGATCATCCGTGCTGAGCTGTTGCCATGTTGACCGAAGTCTTACGTCTTTATCAAGATCAACTAATAGCTCTGGACGATTCGCAACTCATTTTCTAAGTAGGAAACTTCCTGACTGTGAATGACCGATCACCTAGTTCCGATGCTTTTGAGCAGTTGTCACATCATCAGCATACCTATCTTCCGAGGTGATAGGAACAGCCTTGGGCAAATCCAGACCTTCATTCTTGCATAATTGCTGAACCGTACGAAGTACTTGATGTGGTGCACATTGATAACACCCCGCGCTGTAGACTTACTTGATCTATCAACCGGAAACGTTTCAAGGGCAGTTACAGCATCGAGATGGCGATCTTCATGTATAAGTGCTTGGAAAAGGTTTCTAAAGGATTCCCAGTCTTCTCGCTATCCACTGAAAGTGGGAATATTTATCTGAGGGAAGCGCAATCCTCGATTTACCTGTATTTTCAACAGAGATTGTTGCATTGTCCGGTTGCAGAGAGAATGTAATTTTGTCTCTGGAATTTCACAAATAAGAAGTAGCCATAAGATAGCTGTTTTCAGCAGCAGTGTATAGATCACTTAGTTTGGCAGAGTATTTAGAGTTTTACGTGCAATACCTGCAGAGCTCAACTACCCGGGCCCCCTGGGCCAACGGGGTCTCGGATTACGTCCTCCTATGGCGGCTTACCTCTTCGGACAATCCAAAGGCCATACGTTCAGCTCGCCTACAAATTTCCGATTAAAAGTAAGTGAGTACAGTTGAACGGACCCTTTGTGGGGGTTTTCACATGTCACACCATTCGAGTGCTCTTTCATTCTAGCTAAGACAGGCCAGGAACCCGGTTGACCTGGGCGACGACGAGTCTTCCCCAGGCTAGACGCAACCTTCACGCGCAATTTCACCCAGAACCATGAACGCCGAGCCGTAGCCCACTTTTGACGCCACTCGCTGGGCCCCCTTGCTTGCTGTCATACGACAGAAGTACCACTGCCACCAAGAGTCCAGACCCATTCGACCGATCAGGAAAAACAAGTCCAACGCGGTTGGATGGGAGAAGCATAATTCGGCCGAAGCTGCTCCCACGCTACGACCACCTTTATGTACTCGTTTATCCCGGCTTGTAAATCGGTACGCCCTTGGTAGATTTTATCCTCTCTTACGAGCACAACTGGGGTAACATCATTTTACCATGGCATTGGCCACCTTGCGTTCGAATTTGATTAGGAGTTTTTGGAATATGAGCTTTTTTTTCTACATTACGAGATACTTTCACAGTGAGTTCATCCCATCAAGCATAACCACAGGCAACTAGACCAAAATCAGAAGGAATTTGTCGACTAGAATCGGTTTCGAGTTGAGCTGGACTTAGGCGAGTAAATTACCCCCTAGTCCCAAGAGAGTATTTGTTACCACCTTCCGCCCGAAAGGGCTTATTGGGAAATAGGACTTAGCGCAGTCGAGGCTCTTGTTCATTGAACGCCTTTCGTGCTCGACCGCAGTTGCATCCTGGAGAGTCCCCAGTTTTGATAACTGCGGTCAGACACGCTTTGATCTGGCGAGACCGCAGTTCGTATCCGCTCTGGAAAGCGGGTACCGTGATGTCCACCCCTGTTGCTGGGATCAAGGGCAGGATCATTTCCGTCATGACCTGTTGAGGCCACAGACCAGGCAGGATCAGTAGAAACCGCCTGCCTGGGTCTGCTCTAAAAAATGAATTTGGCAAACTCGTATAATTTCTCATACGTCTGTTTGCTCTGAAGGGCACCGCTCACATCCCATCCGTGTTCAGGGTTCGGATACCTTGAAATCCCCATGCTCTCAAGGTCTCTTTCGCTTGAATAGAGTTCGCAGTCACAGAGCACATGAATCCAATCTTCTCAAATGAACCCACATGGGCAAGCTGAGGTATCGGAAAACTTGCGTTCGAATCTAAAAGCATTTAAGCTTCCTTGCCCCGTCAGTAGGTAACTAAGTTCAAGATTCAACTTGAAGCCCGTTCGAAAGGGCGAGGATCTTACTCCTTTCAGCCACTCGTAAGTCACTCTACCTTTGGACAAAGCATCCCACCTTTGCTGCCATCTGAGATCTGCCCTGTCATCAATCAGCCTTTTTTGAGCATTGGAGGTGAGTTCAGAAATTTCAGCCATCGTAACCAAATCGCCTTCATGCATCGGCATGTTTTTCTGGGCTTTGCATGGATTAGCGTGTCTTATATAATCAAGATCCCATGTGAGACTTCTCGCGAGAACTTGTAAAGCTGCAGTAGAGACGCTTCTGCAGGTATTTAAGTTTACTAAAAGCACTTTTCTTTGATACCGCTGCTTCGTCTCAGCAAGCTTTTTGTTGTCGCACAATCTTCTGTACCAGGCGCTCGCTCCGTACATTACTGCAGGTAGCAGGGTCCCCCTAAAGATGAAGAGGTCTTGGTGTTCAATCCCCAATCCGTCTTCAGGACCCTTCTAAACTTACCGACCGAAGCAAGTACTTTTTTCTCCAATTTCTTGATATGAGAATTTGAGCACAAGCCAGCAGTGAAGTTAATGCCAAGATACTTTACTTCGCTTTTAAAGCCGACCCTAGCCACAGTATCGCCATTCTCGTTCTTGACCTCGACCGCTTTTGTCTTAGTGAGATTTATATCTCCCACGAGGTCCATGGCTACTGTCTTAGTTTCGGAGATCTCCACACCGGATTTTTGCCCCCAGTCGTAGACTCGGCGCATAATCTCCGCTATGGCTGCAATAAGAGCTACTCTGGTACAGGCTTTAATTATGAGAACCAGATCATCTGCGTAGGCAATGAACTTTATACCGAGTCTAGTTAAAAGGTTTAATAGCTCATCCATACAGAGCCTCCAGATGGTAGGTCCGCTGATGGATCCTTGCGGACACCCGCGTTTGGCTTTCCTTTTTACCTTATTAATAGCGCTTCTCATATATACTGTTCGCTCGCTAAAATAGCTTCGCCACAGTTTTAGATCAGCTTCGGAACAACCAACTTCTTTCAAGCGAGCTAGAGCGTATTCCCACAACAAGTTGCCGAAAGCGCCTTTGAAATCTACGAAGATCCCAACTACATAATTTCCAGTGGCCTCCTTGGTGATACGCGACAACTCAGCCAATGCATCATCGCAAGATTTACCTTCAACGAAGCCAAATTGAAATTTGTTCCATCTGTTGTACATCACGACCTCAAGCTTAAGGACCATTATTCATTTCAGAAGCTTTCCCAGGCCATCCAATATGCAAATCGGCCGATATGAGCGTGGATCAGCAGGGTTTTTATCAAGTCCCTTTTTTAGCACAACCACACGAGCTGTTTTCCATTTCGATGGGAAACATCAAGAGCGAATACAAGAGCTGTACACGCTCCGCATGAACTCAGGAATAACTGCCCAGACCTTTTTTAAGACTTCATTCGAGATTCCATCCGGGCCTGGGGTTTTTCCCACTGACATTCGCTTGATGGAGTAGATCATTTCGTCGATCGTGAGATCGACTGAAGCGTCATCGTTATCGCCGTTATCACCTTCTAGAGGTTCGCTGTTACCCGGAGAAAAGAATTCCTTCAACAGAGTTTCAGCACTTTCAACTCACGTTCGAGTCTGGCCATTTGCAGTTCTTAGGCTCGACAAAGTGTCTCTCTGGGACTTGCCATTGCAGACTTTGTATACCGGCCCCCAAGGATTCCTGTTTCCCGTCTCACTTATGAATTTCTGCCAATTTCGAAGTCTAGCAGAATTAAGCAAGGAAGTGTATTTTTTGGCAGCCTTTGTCCATTTTCTGCAACTACGCCCGTCTTTGTCCCCCGATCTTTTCCTCTCCACCTGATATTTCTTTCTAAATCTACAGGTCCGGGTTCTGAGTTTAGATAACTCAGAATACCACCACTTGAGACTCTGGGTCTTTGAGCGCGTGGTCTTTTTGAGGAATCTGTCATTAGCATTAGTGATCCAATCACAGAGCGTGTTAACTTTATGCTCGACCGAAAGTAGATTGAACAGCTCAATGCCGTAATCATTAGCGCTAAGCTTAAGATAGCATGTATAATCAGACCAGTCTGCGTCCTTAGAGTTGCACTTCTTTTCGGACGACAGGAGTTCAGTGGTATTTAGGTCTAAAGTGCCCTCAATTCCAATTTTAATTGGATTGTGGTCACTCAGCCCCCATCCCTCTAGAATTTTCTAGGAAAATTTCGCCACCTTGTTATGGTTCCCCCAATCGCCTCCAACCAGAGTCACATCAATGTCCGAAAATCCTCTCGGTCCTACAAAGGTATAGGCCTCGCTAGGTTCGTTCAATACCTCTAGTCTAGACGTTAGAATCCAATCGGGTAGGGTTTCCCCTCTAACTGCGGCATTGTGCCCAGCGTTAATGCCAAGGCTGTCTTTACTTTGCCATAGGTCAGAGATTGCATTCGAATCCATTCCGATCAAAATTCTACGCCCTACCGCGTGTGCAACGACATCATCAAGGTAATTCAGACTCTGGTGAACATACTGGCTCGGAGTACAATACAAAGAAACCAATAAGAGAAAAAACTACACAGTTTTTATTTTTCCGTATTATACGCATAATTAAGTATAACGAGAAAAATTTTTAAGATCTTAAATAAAAAATTGTTGAAACCACAGGCAAATAATGAGAATTTTTATGTACTACAAATTTAGCTATTTTTGGTTTTTTTTTAGTCATTATGTTGTAAAATGAGTTTATTTCTTCAAAATATTAGGTAAAAATCACATGGAAACGCATATTTTATGTCATTTTAACAAATTTATTAAGAAACTTACAAAATAAAATAAAAATATAATATTTTTTAACTTATTTACAACATTGATACCTTTTTGAAATCAAAACGTGTCTTTTAAAATTCAGTAAATCAAAACAACATATTTTTTGTTATAATTATCATTAAATAATTAGAAGTATTTATTTAACAGTTCAATAATTTGATAATTACGTGTATATAAATACAAAACAACATAACAACATTTATCTAGTATTTAGTGGCCCCTCCTTTAGCTTCATAGCAGGCTTTTATTCTTTTTACTATAGATTCTGCAAGTTTCATACAATAAGTTTTACTTAAATTTTGCCAAGCAAGAGCTATTTCTTTTTTCAACTCATTTAAATTGCGCACATGTTTGTCTTTAATCATTCTCTCGATTTGGTCCCAAGCATTTTCTATGATGTTTAGGTCTGGGGATCGAGCAGGCCAACTCAAAATCGGAATCTGATTGTCACTCATCCATTTTAAAGTTTTTTTGGATGTGTGACATGGAGCGTTATCGTGCTGATAATACCAAATTTTACGTCTTCCAAACACTTTTTTTTTCCAAAGGAAGCATATAATTCTCCATGATACTAATGTATTTGTCGCTATTTACTGTACCTTCTACAAAATGCAGTTCTCCTGTTCTTTTTCCTGATAAGCATCCCCAAACCATTACAGAACCTCCGCCTTTCTGTACTTTTGCGGCAAGACAATCGCTGTTGTATTTTTCACTATTCGTGCGTCTCACTCGTTGTGGTCGATTAGAGAAGAGTTGGAAAGAAGATTCATCACTGAAAAGTACCAAATTCCACTTTTCAACATTCCATGAAAGCTTACTTTTGCACCAGTCAAACCGAGCTTTCCGATTTTTGGCCGTCAGTAGGGGCTTGCGAGTCGCAACGGCAGACTTCAAGTTATTTTCAAGTAAACGCCTGTTAACCGTTTCTCGAGAAATTTGTACTTTTAATTCTTGATTAAGTTGAATTTTTATTCTGTTCGCAGTCACTGAACGGTCTTTTTTTGCTTTCTGAATAATTATTCTATCTGTCCGAGTGCTTGTTACTCGCGGTCTATCAGCTCCACTTTTAGTTTTCACCGTATTTCTGTTTTGATACGCAAAAATTGTATTTCTAACACAACATCTAGTTACGTTTAATATTCTTGATATCTGTGATAAATTTTTTTTTGCTTTAAATAAGCCAATTACTTGCTACTTGACAGATTCTGGTACTGTTTTCCTACCCGTAATTGCTTATGCAAATGCATACTATTGTAAAAAACAGTTTACTCAAATCGATAAACATTTAATACTCATTACTTACAAGTAGGTAGCGCTGTGATCGCATTTTTTTGAATTTCGAATCGCTTCACATTTGACTGATGTAAACAATGCAGAATATCCAGTTTATGTTCGCTTTTTATTTAATAAAATGAATGAGTATAAATGAATACTCATATTACATAATATTAAATTAATTTAAATTTACTATTAAAAGAAAAGGTTTTAAAAAAGGTATCAATGTTGTAAATAAGTTAAAAAATATAATATTTTTATTTTATTTTGTAAGTTTCTTAATAAATTTGTTAAAATGAAATAAAATATGCGTTTTCATGTGATTTTTACCTGATATTTTGAAGAAATAAACTCATTTTACAACAGAATAACAAAAAAAAAACCAAAAATAGCTAAATTTGTTGTACATAAAAATTCTCATTATTTGCCTGTGGTTTAAACAATTTTTGATTTAAGATCATAAAAATTTTTCTTGTTATACTTAATTATGCGTATAATACGGAAAAATAAAAACTGTATAGTTAAATTTTCATAATAATTTTTCCGAACACATGTAAACTATAAAGAAGACTAAAATTTGTTTTTTTTTCGAAAAACAACTTTTTAAATTAAATTGAAGTGAAAAGCGAGAAGAAAACAATTTTAAGGCGAAGTAAATATTGTTCCTCGAAGTATTTGGGTTATATTAGTAAAAAAAACCTTTGAACAAATAAAATTTTATGGTTTCGACGTGCGCGGTCTTGTCAAAGTTAAAATTTTTAATTAAAAAGAAACAGAATCAGGGGGTATCGTATAATTTTGACCACTACTGTAATTCCACAAGGATGGAAGAAATTTCTTCCTGTAACACAACTATGGCCGCTTTACCATTTTTAGTTACGGACACAGAAAGGCCAGACGGAAGACCGACCGGACGACCAAACGCCTTATGGGTCTCTTGCAGTAGACAAATTTGTACTCCTGCTTCGAGGGCTTTCTGCATTAAATCGTAGACAGCACTTGAAGATCGCTGGCAGTTTACCTGCATGATCTTCATAGTCGGAAAGTTGGAGTCAACCTGCCTTGGTACACTTTGGAAAAGGTCACCAGGGCAAGTATTGTTAAAGCTATCTCGAGATCGCTTTCGAGGCAGCTCCACGTCTTCCCTAGCTACGTCGTCATCGTTATTGAGATCACCTTTGTGAGATTCAGCTTTACGCTTACTAACCACTCCAGATTTTTCGGGGTTTTCCGCAAGTGATTGAGTTCTTACCCTACTAGACGCATTGGGAGAATCAAAGAGGTTGTTGCGATAAGGATCCTCAGGACCTTCGTTATCCTCCGCAACCAAGTTGACACCGGTATTGTCGTGAACTCTAGGTCCTACCTCACAATCCGGTCGTAAGCTCACTACTTCAAGCCCGATTTTTTCGGGTGAGAGGTGTAATCTCGAGTTGGTCATAATTCGTCGACGCTTTAAAAGAGGCTGAGTGACACCTTCATAGCAGGTATCATCGTCATGAAAATCAGCGCAGGATTCAGGAGATTCCTTACTAACCGGTTGAAGTTCAACAGAGGTTTCCACAGAGTTCTGAGTACAAACCCCACTAAACGCCTGATGACGCGCCTCTTCTTGACTTTCGCAATAAGGATCCTCTGGACCTTCGAAATCGTGAGAAGTCGCAGCACCAGTTTCAAGGTCGTGGGTTCTAGACCCTATCACACCCTCGGGCTGTGGGCCTCGAAGTGATCCTCTCTGAGCGAGAGGAAACTTAAAATTCGCTTTTGATTTTTGTTTTTGCAATGCCATCTGGTTCGTGCCTCCCTTTACTCAGAGGGCGAGGCCCGAGGATCCAATTATGATCGGTGCGAAAAACTGTCTCTTTAATCGAACTGATTTTTCACCTACGAATCATGTAGCTTGCAGCCCTATGACCGGAAGGGTGGGCAAGCTTTTCCAAGACTTGCGGTGTTCATTGTACAAATCTTCGGATACGCAGGAGATACTGCTACCCGAGTCAATAAATGCATTAATTTCCACGCCATTCACTCGTATCGGGACTACGAGCTCTTTAAGGGAGAGAAAACATCAATTACATGTCTCATTATTTCAAAACTCAGCACTGTCACATCTATTGGAATCATTCGTCCCGGGCTGTGACGCTAGAGCACGGGGATTCAGGAAGTTTTACTGGACTTCATACCAGGGTTGAGTTACTGAGCCAACCAACTCTCGATCAAGTGATCAAGCGCAGCCTTGGGTCTATATGCCTAACACCCATGTTACCTCGGACACAGAATACATCCAGCATATAGATAACCAATTGAGATCATCAAGGTGACCACGAGAGCCGTCGAGGTCCAACGTCTCTTCTGGCTAGGGTAAAACCGGGAAGCCACCCCGTAGCAGTTCTGAGGCTGTTATCCCTTCAGTAAATCGTCCATCATGGAATCTCAGTCCCATGTGTTCGATTTGATGTTCGGGCTCCACGGTTTGGTCCTTATTAAGCACGCATAAGAAGCAATTAAATCTTCGCGCTAAGGCCGTTGTGGAAATTGCTGATAAGTACGAGGAGCGCAGAGGAGTACAAAACCCTCGACACCTTGGTGTCTCCTTCACGTTCTTGGAAGGAGAAGAAATCGTTCTTTCCACGATGTCTCCTTATACGTTCTTGGAAGATCTTCCATTTATACTCCTTAGAGCTGCTGTTAATGACGAGATTACAGGCTTTGGAAGATCCTCGAAAAGGCCAACTGCAGTTATCTGATTCCATTTAACGCCCTCATTGCTCTTGCTTTTGCGTCTTTGACAAGCAATTATCCGTGCTCAGGTTAAACCATCCTTAGAATCACGGGCTCCCACCTATCCTTGGCCCCGAGCACGGCAGCAAATCGAAGCTCGCCGCAACGGCTGGAGTCTTTTCAGTCAACTGACTAAGGTACTAAACAGCGAGCTGTATTTCCCTTAGAGGCTCTGCGTTTGAATGAGAAGTTTACGCCACTACTTAAATGACGAGTCATTGTGCTACCACTTCGCTTTGTCGGGGTTGGAGGAAACCTGGCAGTGGTTTCGCTTAATACTTAGTTTGGCAGAGTCCTCGTCAACAGGTAACGTTAGCAAAAGGTCAACGCGATAGCTTTTAAAATCAAGCCAGTAGCTGTCAAGCAAATTGAGCCGCGCTTCAATTAGGCCAGTGTTTCCTTGTTCAATACCTACGATAGTACAGGCTGAATGAGATAAAACCTCAGCAGCGGTAGCGATGCCATGCAGCGCAGACGTCGGCTTCGATGGCTGCTCAACAACCACTATAAAGAGACTGAACCGGAGGGATGTTGGCAGCTGAGTTGAGCATGACGTCTGTTGCTCAGCTGACCAACTCGTTAGTCGAAAAGTAGCACGAAAACTCGAACACTATGCTAGATAAAAATTCTGTTGGGGGACTGATAGTGGATATAAAAGGTCTTGTAAGTATGTTAGGTTTGGGTATTTTTGGTAGTTCGTAATATTTAGTTAGAGTAGTACCTGTCTGAGTTGAATTTCTTGTGTCAAAATTTTTACCAAATAAATCAACATCATTAAGATGTCTCAAAATCTTGTAAACTTCAGTCTGTAAAATAGAAAGAGGATTATTTTCATGATATATGTGTCTGTATATTTTATGATCATTCACAAGATACAGTGAGATTATTCTTATCAGTCCACGTAAAAAAAGTTGGGGATAGTCTCTCAAAAATATCTTCAATTCATTCAATTTCCTATAAAATACATTATCTCCAGAATGAACATGATTTTTATTTCTCAACTCAGACTTTAAAATATTAACAATCGTTCTCCTCATATTATTCCTAACTTCAACATCTCTTTTAGAAAAAAGTAATGATTTCTCAAAATTCTTTATTATATCAACTATATCACATTTTGAAATATATTAGTTGCCAAACTGTTAGTTATCACCAACGGATAAAAAATCTACAACATAAATAAAGAGTTTTGACACTCTTGAAAATTTTTTGTAACAATTTCATAATTATTACAATATTTTGATGTGTACATTTTCGAGAATGATATAAAAGTAATTTTAGCGATCTAAAAATATCAATGCGATAATTAGCATATTGTAAAATAACTTATATGATAATATAACTATTTAATTTAGAGGGTTGGCTAGTGTATGAGGAAAACTAACTCGAGTTAAGAGGGACAAGGAAAAGGCAGAAATCACTGGGGTTTCAAAAGAAATTAACACTTTCAATTAATTATGAACTTGAACTTTGCTTATTTATTTCTAGGTTTTAAGGTTTACAATAGAGGAGAGTGGTCACGCCGTTTTAACCGGGTGGCACTCTACCTCTGGAAATAGTCATCGACCTTAAAAAGCGGAGCACTTTAAACACGACTGCTCGCTTTATCTAGCTGATGGCGACTGCCTGCGGACGGAAGTCTTCTCGGCGACCACGCCTCGCGTGAGTCGCTCGGTTGACTTCCGACTGAGGTAGTCCAAACTAACAGCTTAAGCGCCAAAATTCAAATTTACACTATTAATTCTAAACAGGTAGCAGAGCGAGCAGAGGGGAACCTCGTAGTACAATTATATTTCAAAAATTAAGGTTTTATTCGTGATCAGCATCCTTGAAAACTCCTAAGTACGAAATTTTGAATAGTTGCGATGAATCATAGTTATGATTTTGTTTTACTTAATTAAAGTAGGCCTTCGATAAATCTAATCAAAAAATGAATGTTTTCATCGAGCTTAACCCCTAAATACCTTTCTCCGAGAGTATCCGTGGCATATAAATCACTTTTTTTTAGAATAAGATGACGACAAAAATTAACTTCTCAATATAATAGAAGAAGATGAAAATCAATAAAACACGTAACTAGAAGAAAGGTGTATAATTTTTTTGGGCTTTTAATCGTTTAAAACCTTTGCCATGAGCTTGAAAGTTCAATTTTGTTTGTTAGTATTTTGTCAAAATTCTTATAAAATTGATGTTTTAATCAATTTTGAAAAGGCAATAACTTTCCTTACAGAAATTGTCGAGGCACGTGTAAAAAAAAAAAAAAAAAAAAAAAAAGTGAACCTCTTCACTTGAACATGAAGTCTGTATAGATTATATTAGCCTAAAAAAACTAAATTTTTGAGTTTAGACAAAGTTTCCATGACTGTGAAAGGCTGACATCATTTATATAGGCTTAAATTTAAGCAAAAAATCTTAAATTTTTTTTTCACAAGTGTCGCTTCAATTTTTTTTGCGTAGAAATCGTGGTTTGAAATTTTTTTTTCAAAATAAAATATTTTTAATCATTTTAATTAAATCTTCAGAGGTTCGGGGTCCTAAAAAATTTTTTTTCTGAATTTGTGCAAGTATTTTTCTTGAATTCACTAGAATAAAGGTAACATTTGAGACCCCAGGCGTATTAAGTTTCAACTTTATAGCACTTGTATCGATATCTACTATTATATAGCTGGCTGCAGTACAAATATTTTACTCAGAGGTTTTAAACTTGCTAAAAACATTGTAAAATTTTGAAAACAGTTACTTTGAAATATTCCAATAGAGTTTTTCATCGTAATTTCTAACTCTCAGGATTCTCATAGAAATGATGTCAGAAAGCTGTTTAAAAAAGAAAAATATGGAATATTCTAATCTGTTTGTAGTACATTATATGTATCGATTATAAAATGTTCAATCAAAAGTGCGCAAAAAATTTTACATTAGAAAATAATTTTTTATACACATGAGTAAAAAAAAAGAAAAAAAATCCTTTTTAGAGATCTTTGGTTCATTATTAATGATAACTTTGTTGTTTGTTCAAAATAGTAATAATGATAAGTCTTGGAATAACTAGACTTTATAGCAGTGATTATTTCAATTTCGAACATATTTTTCAACATTTGTTTTAATTGTAAGCATTTATAAAAATAAAATTTTTTTTATGTTTAGACAAGCAGTAGAACTGACGGAGAGAACAACATCAGAACAGGCTCAAGCTATAAAAGAACCACTAGGAGCTGTAAATCGTCGTTGGGACTACTTATTACGAGGAATAGTTGAAAGACAACGACTTTTAGAAAATGCACTACTTCGATTAGGCCAATTCCAGCATGCTTTAGATGAACTACTCTTATGGATTGTTAAAAGTGAATCAAGACTTAATGAATTACGAGTCTTTACAGGAGAATCACAACTGATTGAAGTTGAACTAGCTAAGCTCAAAGTTTTAGTAAATGATATTCAATCTCATCAAACTAGTGTTGATACTTTGAATGATGCTGGTCGTCAGCTTATTGAAGACGGTAGAGGTAGTGCTGAAGCTTCGACTACATCCGAAAAACTTAATACATTAAATTATCGTTGGCGTGAATTACTTCAAAAAGCTGCGGATCGTCAACGTGAACTAGAAGATGCTTTGCAAGAGGCTCAATCTTTTGCTGTTGAGATCCAAGACTTACTTTCATGGTTGAGCGAACTTGACAGCACTATTGTAGCATCCAAGCCTGTAGGAGGTTTGCCTGAAACGGCCTCTGAGCAATTAGAGCGTTTTATGGAGGTGTATAATGAACTTGAAAATAATCGTGCAAAGGTGGAAACAGTTTTACAACAAGGTAAAGAATATTCACGTAGAGCTTCAAATGAAGTTAGTGGAGGTAATCTCAATCATAATTTGCGTAACCTTAAACAACGGTGGGATAACGTAACTGCTCGAGCTAATGATAAAAAAATCAAACTTGAGATTGCATTAAAAGAAGCTAAAGAATTTCATGATGCACTTCAAATTTTTGTGAATTGGTTAGTAAAAGCTGAAGAATTACTAAGCCATCTCAAACCAGTTTCACGTGTTATGGAAACAATTCTCAGCCAAATAGAAGAGCACAAAGCATTTCAAAAAGACGTTGGCACACACCGAGAAAGTATGTTAAACCTTGATAAAAAAGGAACTCATTTGAAATATTTTTCTCAAAAACAGGATGTAATTTTAATAAAAAATTTACTGATTAGTGTGCAGCATAGATGGGAAAAAGTTGTCTCTAAATCAGCTGAACGAACACGAGCTCTTGATCATGGGTACAAAGAGGCTCGAGAATTTCATGATGCATGGACAAACTTGATTACTTGGTTAGAAGAAACAGAAAAAAATCTTGATCACGTTGCACAAGATGCCCTTGGAGCTAATGATCCTGATAAAATAAAATCTAGGTTGCAAAAACATCGAGAAATTCAAAAGGAACTAAACACCAAACAAAATATGTATGACACTATAATAAGAAACGGAAAAACTCTGAAAGATAAAGCACCGAAAACCGATGAATTATCTTTACGTGAGATGTTGAATGAGCTTAAAAAAAAATGGTCAAGTGTGTGCAGTAAAAGTATAGATAGGCAACGACGACTCGAGGAAGCTCTATTATATTCAGGACAATTTAAAGAGGCAATCTTGGTACTTCTTGATTGGTTGCGTAAAGCTCAGAGGCAATTGGAAAGTCTAGGTCTATTACATGGTGACCTTGATACGGTAACTATCCTTACTGAACAGCATCAAAATTTCGAAAATGATTTAGAGTCTAGAGCTTTGCAAATGGACTCTGTCAGTAAAACTGGAAACGAGCTGGAATCAAAAGCAAGTGCTGAAGATGCTTTGAGCATCAACCAGCAGCTCACTGAACTTCACTCACTTTGGAGCACAGTTACACAACTTTCTAAAACGAAATCTTTGCTTCTGGAAGAAGCTTTGAAAAATGCTGACCGACTTCATAAAGAAGTTCACATTTTACTTGAATGGTTAAGTGATGCTGAAATAAGACTACGATTTGCTAATCAATTACCTGACGACGAATTAGAAAGTAAAACACAGTTAATTGAACATGAAAAGTTTCTCCAAGACCTAGAAGCTAAGGAAATTGAAAAAGATGCAACCCTAGAATTAGCTTATACTATTTTAAGTAAGTCTCATCC
Organism: Encarsia formosa; assembly: GCA_038277355.1. NCBI lineage: Eukaryota > Metazoa > Arthropoda > Insecta > Hymenoptera > Aphelinidae > Encarsia > Encarsia formosa. The sequence goes on along the minus strand of CM076187.1, from coordinate 51,681,004 downwards.
GGATGGAGTGAACATTTTAAAACATTTGATCACAGTTATTCAATCAAGATGGGAAGAAGTAGCTTCCTGGGCAAATCAACGAAACCAGAAACTTGAAAATCACATGCAAGCTCTTCAGGTTAGTACAATTATAATTTTAGTTCAACAATATCTCACAGATCTTACCTTGAATTACAATGGTTATCAGAATCGTCTAAAAACTATTGAAATCTTTAAGTTCAGGTGTAAGAAATAATGTGTCTGAATTTAAAGAAATTTTAGAACACACTGAAATATTTTTATAATAAGTCAAACGTGCAAAGCACTACTTGGAGGGGCCAGTCCACGTTAAAAAAGCAGTATTTTCTCCGACTTTTTTTAAATTTTCTGAAATTTTTTCTACCGATCCTAGACACCAAAAAAGAAAGATTCTCAAATTTTTAGGTCCTAAAAAATTTTTTTGCGTCTTCTATGAATAAAGTTGTTTTTAATGTAAACCAACGAATTGAACAAAAATTGATCGCTCATTTTCACTATTTTTGCTGCCATTTCTAAACGAATGGGCCGAATTCAACAGGGTTTGTTGCATTCGAAAGTAGAGTAAAAAACCTATCCAAAAACGTCCTGGTTTTTTAATTTTTATGCCTTGGTACCGATATAGCGGACAAACAATACAGAACACACTTAATAAGCTGTTCCCAAAAAAGCTATTTTTTTTTTTTTTTTTTTTTTTTTTTTTTTTTTTTTTTTCTATCGCACGTACATTGATGCGGGACCTCGCATTTTTTTGTCTCTTTTGAACTTTAAAGGAACAATATTTTTAAATTTTAATTTAAATAATATGACCATGAATAATTTATATTACAAAACTCAGAAAATGCTAAAAAGTACTTCCAGTATCATAAATTATTGACTTTTAAATCTATTCAGTTAAAATTTGAAAATATTTTTCTCATTAAGTTCATAGAAAGACAAAAAAGATGCAAGGTCCCGCATCTCTGTAAGTGCAGTAGCCTTTGAACACGAATTTTTTTAAAAATAGCTAAAAAATGAAAAAATGCTAAAAATTGCTTATATTTGCATGGCAAACCAGTAGAAAGGCCCATTCAGAGCAAATATTAATGGTTTCGTTCATCATTCAGTACCAGAAAACTACCCCCAAAGTTTCATTAAAATCGGAGACCCAAATGTCTGGTCCCCTCCTTGTAAGTGCTGGTCCAAGCACTCGTTCAACTGCAACTTATCAACCTAAAATAATTAAGTGAGGAAATCACATTCACGAAAACTAATATACATATTTTTTTTTTCCGGTAGTACTAACCATAAATAAACGGTAATTAGGCTTAGCCGCGATAAATAAACATTTTTAATAACTATAATAAAGTAAAAAGTTCAATTTTCTCGATCTTAACAGTCGTATTGAAAAAACACATTGCGAGTAAATCAAATTACATTTACAATTCTTATTTAACCATAATATTTATATTAATGCATAGAGTGATATTTTTACAGTATCATATAGTAAATATATCTATAATCATTTATTTATAATTATCATTTTTTAACGAGCTTTCAAGGTTAGTTTTCTGTCTGCATTTTCTCTGCTTTTCCGACCACTTTTCTTAGAATATTTTTGGATCTTTCATCCAAACTTAAAAATGACGTCTCTAGTTGTTTTTGTTAAAAGTGTTCTCTTTAATTTTTCTTATTTATTCTGTTTTTTCATCGTTCAAGTTCTTCCGATAAGCTCTCACGAAGTGTTTTTGCTTTTTTCTTCGATTTTAATACTTAATTTTTTTGACATTGTTTTGAATAAACCAAAATATATTCAGAATTACGATCAAACAAATGAAATTATAAACATTAAAAATAGATTGCACTTTTGACAACAAAGCTTTTTACACTACACGGCGAAAGCAATGGTTGAAGTCAGACTCATGGCAGTAGATACAGCGCTGCTGCAAGTACACAAGTTTTACCGAGGAGATATTTGTAAAGTAAAAAATTTGTTAAAATATTAAATTTATACATACAATCAAACTTGAATACGATATCAAATTACTAACCCCTGTAGAATTTAACCTCAAAAACACGTTTTTGATGTCTCTTTTGTGAAAAATTTGGTTTTTCTTTTTTTTCAATGTTTACCGAGGATACATTCATTAAAAGTACAAAAGAAAATTTTATTATTATTTACAATTTTAGTGATTGAAAAAATGAAATTTTTTACTACGATCAGTGAGTTCAATAAAATAATGATCTTTTTACAGATTTTAACCTAATTGAAAACATTGATTTGTCAATTCAGCGTTTTATACAACTCTTTTTATAAAAAGTTACCGGGAAGACATAAAAACCTGGAACAACTCTTAAATTTTTGTCAACACTTTTATTTTTGCGAATTTTAATGTTTGGAAATGTTTTTTTTGTATATTTATTATTGTTCTTTATGTCTATGATTCTTTTTTTTGCAAAGGTTTAACGTATTATTAAAATTATTACTCGAAAAACTATAAAATGAGGGGTTTGGGACACGTTCCCGAGGAGACATTTTACAGTCTATTTTCCCCTTTTTGGGCCTTGTTTAAAAAAACAAGCTTTGAGTCCGTATGACTCAAACTAAGGCCGTGGGCCCAAACTTTTTGCGTCTATTGACCCCCGAGGGATGATTTTTTTTTGGAAACTTTTTTGATGCATGCGCTACACAAAAAACGCTTTTTTCTCGGAAATAATGCTCCCAGAAATAAATAGGCTTTATCGGAGCTTACAGGGCCCTAGGGATACCAAAAATATTTTTAACATATATCTAAAAATCGTAAAATTTTCTGCTTTTCCTGAATCTGGGGTCAAAAATAGAAGTTTCCATTTTAAAAATTAACGTAAGGCTCATAAGGCTCAAACTAAGGCCCTGGGCTCAATTTTGATTAGCCAATCTGATTTTTCCCAAAAAATAAATAAAATTTTATCTGAATAACTTTTTTATTCTAGCTGCCTGTTTCGAGATAATTGTACCGATATATTAAAATTGTCACCCCTGTATAAGGACAAAAGTCAAAAAGTCGGTCACTTTTTCGTAGTGTCATGTCATGTAATTCCGTGGAAAAAATTTTTTATAAAAACCTAAGTTGAATATGAATTTCCACCAAGTAGACAAAGATTCTATGAATTCACAAAAAATTAAGTTTGATATAATTCTCATTGAATGTGTCACTCCCGAATTGTATGGCTAAAAAATAGAAGAACCATATGAAGATAAACCAATGCTGGGATAAAATTAAAAAAATTACAAGACCATTTTTTTAGAATAATAAGTCTATTGACGTTTCGCCAATCATTATTGGACTTTTGATAATATTAAGTAGTGAATACAGAATAAATAATACATACAATTTAAAATTATTCGAATAGGTGTTGAGAATTATTAACAATATATATATATATATATATAATACAGATAATTATAATAATAATAATTATAATTATTGAACAGACTTACAAAATTTGTAATTAACAAGTAATGAGCACGATCGATCTGAGCCCGCTCATAGTCAAACAGTGAATGAAGAGTAAAAGTAACATTAAATACAATCAAACGCACGGTTATGTAACTACAAGATGTATAGAAGTTTCCTTAAACAGAAATACTCCACTTTAACGATTGTAAATCGTATTCATGAATTGTGTATCATCCTGTTTATTCAGTGTGTCAGAACTCAAATTCATGTTGAGCATTTCTGAAATAAGGCGCTTTTTACAGTTTCATACATATTTGTTTAATATCGTTCGACGCAGATCGCTTTCTTTTACTTTTTTTAAGATCTTGTTCTTTTAATTCCAAAATAAGGGATCGCATACAGTAATAATTTGCGAAGGTACAGTAACCGGTTTATACTGTTACCTTGCAAGTACTTTAATTTCAAAAATTCATTCTTGTACCGTAGTATTCAAAAACGTACATACAATTTATTAGCCTACATCCAACTTCGCCCAGCTGAACGCTTGCTTTTCAGCAACCAAATCTATTATTAGCCAAAATTGGATTCATCTGGTTAAACCATAGCTTTTTAACTAATTAGTCAAAACATTAACCAAGTTGAAAATTATTCATAATTTTCAATCATTAATTTTTATTTTTCCGAAGTCTACTTAATTTGTGCAATTTGAATAAATCAAATTCATTTGCGCAAGCCCTTAGCACCTAAGCTAAAATCTAAAATCGAATCGCCAGTCACTTCGAGGAATTCGAGGTCAAAGGAGCCAGGATGACTCGCGAGTTAGCAGACACTCGCATCCTGCGTCTTAAGCAATTTTGGTAAGAACTTTTGGCCAACGATTAACGCAAAAGGGTAGGTTGATGGTTAAAAGTTTAAGTACAAAAAAGTTAAAAACAGAGTAAGCACAGGAGTACAGACAGATATAAGAACAAGAAAAAGTGAGTTAGTAAAAATTTAAGTTAAAAAAAAGAAGGTACAAGGATAGAAACCAGGGCAGGCACGGAGGTAGTTACAACAGTAGGCACAGGTATAGAGTATGTAATAATAATAACAATAGCAATATAATAATAATAATAACAATAGTTTTGTTACGAGAGTAAGCACGAGTAAGAACGAAGATAACAAAGGTAGTCATGAGAGCAGGTACGGGTGTAGCTGCAAGAGTAGGTACAAGCGTAGAAACAATGATAGGCACAAGGTATGTGCAAGGGTGGCCACAAGGTTAGCTAAAAAATTGATAGCCGTTAGAAATCGAATGGAAATCGTTTAAGGCACGCCATGATGTAGAAGCAAGAGTAGGTGCATGCGTAGAACCCTAAGTAAATAAAGATGTATGAACAAGGTCAACAACAAGGATAAGAACAATGGTAGGCACGAGCGTCATTACAGGGGAAGCTAGACACTTATATAGACAGAAACAAAAATAAGAACAAAAGTAAGCACGAGAGTAGGTGCAGGAGTTACTACAAGTGTAGATATAAGTGTAAAAGCAAGGTTAGGAAGAAGGGTAGGCACATGAGCAGATTCAAGAGTTGGCACAAGATCGGACACAATAGTAGGGAAGATGATAGGTTCAGGGTTAGATGTTAAGTATAAAAAAATGTAGCAACAGAGTAAACATAGAAGTATAAACAGATGTAAAAACAAGAAAAAGTAAATCAATAGTAAGTAGAAAATGTGCAAAGTACAAGGATAGAAATCTGGGAAGTCTCAGAGGTAGGTACAAAAGTGAGCAAAACTGAAAGAACAGTAGTTATTTTACAAACCCAAGCACAAGGATAGGGGTAATTGTATGCATGGGAATAGGTACAGTGGTAGTCATAAAGTTACCAGGGTATGCACACAAGTTTGAACAAATATAAAAACAAAGGTAGGCAGAAGAGTAAATATATTGATCAGGAGTAGAAACAATGGTAGATACGAGGGTAGTCACAAATGTAGACGCAGAGGTAAGCGCAAGCATAAAATTCTTGGGGGTTGGCAACCGGAGCGAGCAAGGGGTACCCTCTAGTCTTACTATAATATATAGTTGTTTTTCTTCTCCCACGCACCCTACACGCTCCTCACAAAAGTGCTTAACTAACCGTAAAAGTGTACCAAAATATGCTTATTTCTATGTGTTTTAATTTTTCCTCTAATTTTCTAATAAGAAGTATTAAAATGCACGGGAAATAAAATCATTTGCACGGAGTGTGGGTCGCACAGGAAAATAAATACTTTTGCACGGGAAAATAAATACTTTTGCACGCTTTAATTTAAACGTGTTTACCTATCAAGCCTAGAAACAAAAGACCATGTGCTCTTTCACTAAGGATCTCTCCACCCATTTTATTATTGAGCTCAGTTCAACTCATAGTGTCGCCTCAGTTGACGAGTAAAGCGAAGAACCAAAAGATGGCAGGTGAGTTAACGTATTTTGAAACCTCTGAGGACTCATCTGAAGAAGAAAATTCATCTGAAGTGATCCTGCAGACTAAAAAAATATGTAGTGCAAAGGTAAGGGGTATATATAACTCATTGTAGGTTAGTTTAGATGAAGCTTTAACAAAATTTGTTTTGGATAATATAATACAATTGCGCGTGTGCTTCGCTTAGAGAGCTTCAAGGCTTGGCAAGAGGGTAGGTACATGGGTGGATTCAAAAGTGTGTAAGTGTTTACGTACAAAGGTTTGTACAGGATCGAAAACAATAGTATGAAAGATGATACTTTCAGGGTTAGATGTTGAGAAAAAAAGACCAATATACGTTCAAAGTTACAAATTGAAGTATAAAAATAATAGCAAAGTTAAAGAGGCTGCACTTGGCTGGTAATTGGTGTCGTAAGGTAAACTTCGATATTAATCAGGATAGGTTAATTGGGAGAAACCTAGGTAGAAAAAATGTTGATAGCAAATGTAAAAGGAAGTAGGAAGTATTTGTCAAAAAAGTTAAAGAACTGTGTTGGCAAAAAAGTATGAAGAAGATTAGTTTCACGATTGTAATTACAAAAATATTTGAGTAGAACAATAGAAACGATAGTTTTCACAAAGATGAGAACAAAGATTCAGAGTTAGAGACCGAAGCATGAAAAAAAAAAAAAACAACAGCAAACACCAAAATTAAAGCAAGTAGATTCATGTGAAAGAGATAGGAACAATATTAAGCAAAAATGTACATACAAGCGTAGGTTCAAAGTTACAAGCGTAATGACAAGTCCAGGTACGGGAGTAAATACAATGTAGTTACCAGAGTAGTAATCAAGTTTGAAACAATGTTATGAACAAGGTTTGTTATAAGGTTATTTACAATAGTAAGCATAAGAGGATAAAAAAAGATTATGCACAAGGCCAGATTCAGTGTTAAAAATTTAAATAAAAAAAAAATAAAGAACTAGAGTTAGCATAGGAGTAGAAACAGATGTAGAAACAAATGCATATGTAGAAAGTTTAGCGTTAGAAGCTTAAGTAAAAAATAGGTAGTAAGCACAAGATTATTATTATTATTATATGTAGGAAGAAGAAAAATTCAACAGACGTAGTGAAGAGAGTTGGGAAAAAAGACTCAAGAGACGTGAATAGTATCAAGGTTATGAAGTAGGGGAGGTTTATAAATAAAAAGACGAAAATAAGTCGGAAAATGAATAGAAACAGATGTTTAACTAAGGAATGAATTATAAGACTTATTATGCTTACATAAATTCCACTATGAGAAAAATGGAAATTTTTGGCCACTGTATAATGGCTTATGTTATGTTTGCATAAATTAATCCACTAAAGAAAATGGATTAATGTCTCTTCGTGATAATTTGATAGATTTGAATTAATTCCACTGAAAATGAAATTTATTTTTAAATATTCATTTAAAACACAAAAATCTAACTTGATACAAACAAACAAACCTAAATATATTTTATTAAATGAAGGTTGTAACTTGGATGTAGAGCACAAGTTATCAATTTTTTTATAAGTACCCTTAACTGTCTTTCAATTTGAAAGGTTGTAGCCTACTAGCATTTGACCTGCGGTTCCACGGATAGCTTAGTTTGGTAAAGCATCCGACCGACAATCAGGAGATCCCAGGTAATCTTGGTCCTAGAGTCGAATTTTTTTCTTTCTCAATTATTGTTTTTAAAAATTCATCTTTCGTTATAAGATGATAATAATTTGTGAAAAAATCCTAACATTTTCTTCCTCACCCTTGTATATATCCGTGTACCTAGCCTTATTTCTACTGCTGTGCCTATTCTTGTAAGTACTATCTCTACCTCTCTTGTACCAAATCCGTACCTACTCTCGTGTCCACTCCTGTGCTTACCCTCGCAAGGTTATGAAGCAGGGAAAGTTAATAAATAAAAAGACGAAAATAAGTCGGTGAAGGCATAGAAACAGATGTTTAACTAAGGATAGAAATAAAGTATTATAAATATAAGAACAAAGTAGTCTTAGAGTTAGAAATAAAAGCATGAAAAAAATTCAAACTACAGTTATCACCATGATAGAAACAGATATATAAACATGAGCATATTCCTGGGGAAGAGCTTAGTTATAAAAAGCAGTAAGTGCAACGGTAAGAACAAGGGTAGTTACAAGGGTTTGGTGTGAGATGAAAGGTAGGAACAGAGGTAGGCATAAAATAAGGTGCAGCTGTAGTCACAAGCTATAAGAAGAAACGATGGTATGTATCACAGTAGGTACAATGGTAGTCACAAGGGTATGTGTATTAGTGTAGGTTGTCACGGTCGGTGAAAATATTAATCCACACGATCGAGATTTTTCGTGTGGGCGCGGGCCAGCAGCAGACGAACAGCTGCTGGCGGACCATTCCGGAACGGACCGACCGTTGGCGGTCGGACCGGCGGGAACGAGGCGTAAGCGCGCCAGTCTACTTTGTTAGTTTAGGCTAGACACTCCGTGTCTCTCTCGTTCTTTTTTTCTCGTAAAGAAATTTGTAATCGCGGCTCGCGGAGAGTTTGTTTGATTAATCACGACTCGCAAAGTCGCTGAGAGTGAGTGTGTTGGAGTGTACGAGTTTGTGGCGTACAAACTAGAAGTCCCGGAACCCCTGCTTCACGGAGATCTCCACCCGCGCGGCGTCAAGGTTTGTGACCCCCGAAAACGAGTGCAAGCGTGTGTGTGCAGGAGTGCTGGGCGATAAGGGAGATAATCCGTAGATTGTTCTCTCCCTGTCAGGATTTATTTCCTGAAGATTCTACGTGTGAATCCTCGATAGAATTCACACGTAGAAACTTGCGAGCCGGCGCGCGTAGCCGCCCGGCAGATTACTTTGTTTACTTTCAGTTTTCTTTGTTCGGCCACTCGCGCGATCGGCCGAACTTTAAATTTTAAATTCTAGGATCGCGGTAATTAATTTTTGTAATAATATTTTCTTTTTGTTATCTTTTTGGGAATTAATTATAGAATTAAAATTAATTGTCGTTTCAGAGTTTTTTTTTTATTAAGAAAGAACGAACCTTCTTCCTCCGCTCGATTTTTCCTCGTTTAGGGAATTCGTTAATTCTGGGAGATTTGTTTTATTTTGATTTTAGCTTGGGGAATAACCCCGCCCACTGCCGGTATTCGACAGCTAGTCCGCGTACGCGTCTCCCCAAGCATGTCTGCGTAATTATTTGCAGGTACTGGCAACGGCTGCAGGAGTACTCAGGAGCGAGTACTCAGGAGTTTCATTATTTGTACAGTTGCTAGTCCGACAACGCAGATTGCCGTTGTTTTTCCCCGGACGAGCACTGTAACAAATTGGCGCCCAACTTGTGTGGAGAATTTTGAGCGTAATTTTTGTTAAAATTACGTAGCGGTCGAGCTGCGGGACACAGCTCGACACGGAGGAAGAAAGAACGCGGCGGCAGCGTATTAGCCGCAGATTTGGAATTAATAACCCGACTGCACGGGTTATTGTTCGCGCGCGCAGTGACCTTGTCCACGCTCGGACAAGGACACTTTTATTTCGAGGAGTAATAGCGTGCGAGCTTTAGCGGTTCGAATTATAATTCGACCTGCTCGCTAGTTGTTTGTAAACAAAGCAACTGTGAGGCTGTTCGGGATAATTTTTCTAGTTGCTGCCTTTAAATTTTCGTAGCTAATCCCGGAGTTTTGTTTTCGCGGTTTTTGCGACTCGAAATTTAATTTCGAGACGCGCGAGTATTTTTCCGGGGAATTAGAATTTTTTTTTCTTGTTCGGACGGCAGTTTTTTTTTCTTCTTTATTTTTTTTTTTGTTGCTTTTTCCCTCACACTTGCTTGCGTTGTGTGGGAATGAATCCGTGACAGTACGGCGCTTGAGTGAACTGCGAATATTGATTGATTCGATATATTTTTTTTTTGAATTCCTGTAATTACTTGTTTGTTGTACAGCGTGCTACTAACTAGTGTTAGTAGGAACTGTAATTGTACCTTTGAGGTGTGATTTCTGCATTCGTGCCTTAGCTTTTTTTTGATTTTATTCTTTTTTTTATTTGTTTTTTTTATTATTATCCTCAAAGGTACAAGAGAATTTTTCTTTCCTCCGGTACATTCTAGGTACACCGGATGAAGATTATTTTAAATAAGTTAGAATAGGGATTGAGTACTGTCACGAATAGATAGAATTTATTCATTGTATTTTTCGCGCCCGCAGGAGGAGAGATGTCGGGCGAGGATAAAGAAGACAGGATTTGCTCCTGGATTTTGGCGGAAGGCACTGACGTAGTCATGGACGCCCTGGCCGAGCTAGAACTCAAGGCCGACGGATCCGTCCAAGAACGGTGCACTCGTCTCCAGAAGTGGCTGCTGGGTAGTTACTCAGCGGACGACTTTGTAGCCACTGGAGACGATTCTGTCCAGGACGCAGCTGCTGTGCAGGTTAAGCGCGAGCAGATACGTGCGTCATACATCGCCACCACGATGTGGGAGAAATCTGGGTCCACGATTTTGGATCCAGACTACACACATTCGGGTGAGCATCCTTTCGCTGTCTTGCTCGAAGAACCCCTAGTTCAGCAAGCAGCGTCGAGGCTACAGGAGTCCCACACGCGGGACTCACGATCGTCAGGCCAGGAGGGCATTCGAAACCGTTCGATACCCAGTGAGAGTGACGCAGAGGCTCAGGGCATGTTAGCCAACCCTGAGACACTAGATTTGTTCAGAGAGATATCAACTGAACTAAAGAGGCTGCACGATCGGATAGACAAGATCGAGGGCAGACTCAGGGTCGAGGAACCTCGGTCGGAAAGAAACTTACACTCGAGAGGACCAGTCTCGAGTACCATAAGGCCAGAGCTATTGGCAAATAACTCGATGGCCGATTACAGCATCTCCACGGAGAATGCTGGACAGTCGAATAATAGGGTCGGTTTTCGCGGCGCTCCAATTACAGACAAGCGAAACAGCTCCAGCCCTATTAGAGACGCATCTGTTCCGGATGAAAGACACCTGGTACAGGAACAGATACAAGCGCTACAGGAAAGGTTACTCAGGTTGGACCAAGAATCAACCATTCCTGTAAGAACTCCACCGATTGTTAGCGCTCTAAAACCGGTGGATGTCGGTGCAATAGTCCGGCGCTGGAACTTGAAATTCTCCGGTGGTCCAGAGTCCAGCCTGGAGCAATTTCTGTTGGACGTTGCGGACAACAACAGTCTAGCCGGACTGACGGACAAGCAGCTTTTAGATGCTTTGCCGTTGCTTCTGACTGGGGTTGCGAATACTTGGTATCGCAACAACAAGAAGCATATCGCTTCTTGGGACGATTTCTGTCGTTTAGCCCGAGAATGGTATGGTGTTGAAGACTACCAACAGTGTGTGCGAGCCGAGGCTTTCGCTCGCACACAGGGCGAGTCCGAACCAGTCAGGGACTACATAACTAACTTGCAGTCGTATCTGTTGAAGATCAGGCCTGAACCGGGTGAGCCTGAACAGATCGACTTCATTTTAAGAAATATGTTGCCGAATCTGCGCAAGCAGATCCGACGCAACGAGATTAAATCGGTGATAGGTTTAATGAACCAGGCCGTTGAGATCGAGCGTACCTCTCTCAACGAGGTTAATTATAGGCCACCACCATCACCTTCAGCGTCTATGTGGCCTTATCTCGCCTATAAACAAAATAAGACTGACAAGAAAGCGAGAGTCAACGTCGCAGCAACTGCTGTTGATAGCAAACCAGCTGCTGACTCGATTGTCAGCCGCCTCGAGACTTTCTTGAAAAAGCTCGAGAGCAGTAAGAACTTCGGGAAGCCAAAGGGCCCAAGGCCCCAGAGTTCAAACAAGGGCGAGCAGTCCAGAGCCAGACACAAATCTGAAGGTCATGGAAGGGCCAGAAGCTCATCACCGAAGCAAGGCTCGAGTGATGATGGCAGGAGGAAGAGAGACAAGTCACCAGTTCGCTGTTACTTCTGTAAGGAAGAAGGGCACATCAGACCCAAATGCCCAAAACGCCAGGGAAACGAAAAGCTGACGGAGTAGAAAATAACTATTCCGCCGACACAGTTTCCCAGTCATCACTCGGAGATGACGCTCAGGCTTGTTCAGTGGATCCTAAGGATACTGAACAAGCGACAACTCAAAATAATTCGGTCGCAGCGGACTTAGACGCGGAAACCAGATGGTGGTTGCCAGTGAATATTGGTGATTTCCGTGTCAGAGCGTTGTATGACCCCGGGGCATCACGTACAGTGATGGGGCCATGCACTATTCAGATTGCAGCGGCGTGCAACCGAAAGATTGAAATTTATGCTGGCAAAGGCGCAAGGGTAGCTGACGGGCGAAGATGTCCTATCGCCGGATACGTCACCTTACCATTTGAGGTCGCGGGAGTAAAACGCGATCTCAAGATAGTCATCATGACTAACCTGGATGCTGATTGCTATTTGGGAGCAAATTTCACCCGAACTTTCAAGGCAGTTCTTGATCCTACTACAGACGAGTTAGAGGTCAGGATTGCAGGTAGAAAGGTTAGCCTAGAGGTCGCCAGTGTACAGGCGACCAAGCTGACATCGTTAGCCTCTATAGGTTTGGCTGACGTACCAGCAGAAGACCTCGAAAGACTCAAGCAGATGCTTAATGGAGTCCTTCCGACCACGGACGAACCTTTGGGTTGCACCTCCTGGATCGAGCATGAGATCGATGTAGGAGACGCAAGACCGATAAAACAAAGGTACTACCCAGTTTCACCGGTAGTGAAGCTAGAGATGTGGGACCAGGTGCAAGAAATGCTGGATAAGGGCATTATTGAGCCTGCACCCAGGTCCGGATGGTCGTCACCCGTGGTCATGGTCAAGAAAGAAGACGGGACGAGGCGGTTTTGCATCGACTTTCGCAAGGTCAATGCAGTCACCAAGTCGGTGGACGCGTACCCGATCCCGTACATGGACGACATCTTGAGCAAATTAAAAAAGGCTCAATACATCACGACTCTGGACTTAAAATCGGCTTACCACCAAGTACCGTTAAAACCAGAGTCGAGGCCAGTAACGGCGTTTACAGTGCCAGACATGGGCACATTCCAGTTCAAACGAATGCCGTTTGGCCTGAGCTACGCAGGAATGACTTTTCAGCGTCTGGTCGAGATGATCATCAGGGAGTTTGGCGAATACGCTTACGCCTACCTTGATGACATCATCATAGTGACCGAAGATTTTGAGATGCATCTCAGAATCCTTGAGGCAATCCTGGCAAAAATTAGAGAGGCAGGCCTGACAATTAATCGGGACAAGTGTAAGTTTTGTCAGCCAGAGGCAAAATACTTAGGCGTCATTGTTAACCGTGACGGTATTAGACCTTGTCCCGAAAAGGTCGAAGCCATTTTGAAATTTTCGGTTCCGACGAACCGTAGGAAGTTGAAACGGTTCCTCGGGATGGCATCTTGGTACCGAAAATTTATCAATAACTTTGCCACGGTTGCAGAACCGCTCACGAAGCTCACCAGCACAAGGGTGTGTTTCAAATGGGACGACGAGCAACAAGAAGCATTCGAAAGAATATTAGTGTTACTCGCGTCCGCGCCGGTCCTGGCGAGACCAGACTTTACAGTACCGTTCACAATTCAGACCGACGCCTCCGATACTGGGATCGGTGGCTGTTTGACTCAGGTCATTGACGGTCAAGAGCGAGTTATAGAATAGTTCAGCCGAGTACTGAACCCAGCACAGCGAAACTACACCGTCACTGAACGGGAGTGCTTAGCTGTAGTGGAAGCAATAAGGAAGTTTAGGTGTTACGTCGAAGGCTTCAAATTCCACGTGATCACAGACCACAACTCCTTAAAATGGCTGCATAAGATGACCAATGCCACTGGCAGGTTGGCAAGATGGTCTCTAGAGTTGCAAGGCTACGACTTTACGACAGAATATCGTAAAGGCACGTTAAACGTGGTTCCAGACGCCTTGTCACGAATGTACGAAGAAGACGACCCGACTGTCGTTTCGGCCGTAAGCTACCCAGTCGAACAACTAGACGACTGGTACCTGAATAAGAGGAAGATAGTTCAGAGAACTCGAACAAATTCCTCAGGTGGAAGGTCGTGGGTGACAGACTTTATTACTATAAGTCTGACGACGTCATCGAAGAGACAGTTGGAGACGACGATGCTTGGAAGCTCGTCGTGCCTTTGTATCTACGGGCAACCGTGATACAAGAGAAACACGATGAACCGATGGCAGGCCACTTGGGCCGAGATAAAACTCTTAAGAAAGTGACCCAAGAGTATTTTCGGCCTGGCATGTACAAGGACATCGAGGCATACGTAAAATCATGCCAGATTTGCCAACAGCAAAAGGTTGAGCAACGCCTACCCGGTGGCCTAATGGGTAGACGTGTGATTGTAAGACCCTGGCAAGCAGTTTCGGGTGATATATTAGGCCCATACACCCGAAGCAAGAATGGCAACAAATACGTGCTAGTCTTAACGGATCTGTTCACCAGGTGGGCAGAAGTGACGCCGTTAAGACGAGCGGACGGTGACTCCATCTGGAAACACATCTGGCTCGATGTAATCCTAAGATGGGGCCAGCCAGAGCTGTTCCTTTCGGACCAAGGTTCAGAGTTCAAGAATCATGCTATAGACGACAAATTGGACGAACTTGGCGTACAGCATGAGAACTCACCGACTCACAATCCGGAATCGAACGGTGGAGTCGAACGGCTTAATCGGACATTGAAAACAATGATCCGATGTTTTGTAGCCGACAACCAGCAAACGTGGGATGAGCACCTACCAGAGCTGGTTTGCGCATACAACAGGGCAGTACACTCTGCAACTAAAACGAGCCCTGCCATGTTGAACATGATGCGCCAGCCAAATGACTGTAGTACGGTCAGCAAACACTTGGCAGAAGAAGCCGTCAAGAGGCACCAAGATATGGCACTCGAGGACTGGCAAGTTCGAGGGAGCTGAAAAGCTCCGAGAATTGGCCAAAGAAAACGCTCGAGGGCAGCAGGATCGAGCTGCGGCACACTACAATAGAAAACACCGAGAAGTAGTGTTCCAGCCAGGTGATATGGTCTGGAGAAAAAATAAGGTTCTCTCGAGCAAGGCCAAAGGCTTTACTGCCAGCCTGGCAGCAAAGTATGCTGGTCCTTATGTGATCGTGGAAAGGTTGGGTTCCAACACTTACGCAATCCAAGATCAGGACGGGAACGACCAAAGGCCAGTAGCAGTTCAACAACTGAAGAGGCACATCCGGCGAGACATCGAGGAGTCTTCAAGCGACGAGAGTCTACCGCCGAAGGATGCGAGCGAAAATCTTGACGCTAGCGAGAGTCAGGTAATTGTAGAAAATGTGCCGGAGACCAGCGGGCCTCCGGCTGAAGCGTCCGTACCTAGGTTAGAAACCGCGAGCGAAGCCGATCGTCCGAGCGAAGACATAAACGATCAGGCTCGAGCAATAACTTCGATTCCCGTAAAAAGGGGTAGAGGGAGACCCCAGGGATCGAAGAGAAAGGGAATGATTCGCGTGGGAACGCCGTCACCACGTCGAACCCGTGCGAATCGGAAACACTAGTTTCCTTTTCCTTTTCATTATCCTGTTAATCCACTTTTCCTTTTTTTTTTCCTTGTATTTTCCAGATGGCAGAGAAGAAAGTGGAGAAGCAGGATCTTCAGTTGGTACCTCTCGTGGGAGTCACCGCAAGAGTGCCAGAACCTAGAGTCTGGGCACGAATGGTAGCCAACCCTTGCCAGGCACTAGAGAGGTTGCTATACGCCTCTGAGGTCCTGGCAAAGGCAAGGCGCTCAAAAGTGCTTAACGGCAAGGCAAGAGCCGTAGACAGAGTCTCCGCCTCAACCCAGACGGAGACCCGATTTGCTTTCGGATTGCCGATCACCCCTCCTGAATCCTGGGGAGAGGCTTGCCAGACGTTGGACGTCGTCTGCCAACAACTGGACGGCCATTTGGCGGCAGAACAGGAGGCCATTCGCCTGTTCAAATGGTTCAGCGCGACTCAAGGCCGAGAACCGAGTTGGGTCCGCGAGGACTACTCCTCGTGTATAGAGGAGCGGCAGGAAGAGCTCCGAATCCTGAAGAACCATCGCCAGATGGTTGAAAGGAAGAAGGAGGCCGCTAGAGAGGCCGAAGAGGAGCTAGCCCGAGCACGAGAGGCCCTGCGGAAAGCCAGGGAGGCAGAAAACTTGGCCAGGGAGAAAATAGCCATGGCCAAGATGAGGGCTATGTCGGTTTCTGGCCAACCTACCAAGAAGATGGCCAGGAACTTTTATCGGGCAAAGTTCGGCAACAACTGCCGAATCTGTGCGTTCCCCAAAGTTGACGACCCAACAAAATGTCCCAACATTGGGGAACACGAAGATTTCCTCCGACTCGGGAGGAAATAACGGGTGGTTGAGTTTCGTGGCATGGCCAAGCCACGGCCACATATGTATATTGGCAAAATTGGCAAACCAACAGTATTCTTCCTGTCATTTCACCAACCCTGTGATTCCTCCGAAATCCTCATTCGGCTAGGTTTCGTCGGGTATTATCGATACAACGTCGACACGTTGTATCTAGGGGGGGGGTTGTCACGGTCGGTGAAAATATTAATCCACACGATCGAGATTTTTCGTGTGGGCGCGGGCCAGCAGCAGACGAACAGCTGCTGGCGGATCATTCCGGAACGGACCGACCGTTGGCGGTCGGACCGGCGGGAACGAGGCGTAAGCGCGCCAGTCTACTTTGTTAGTTTAGGCTAGACACTCCGTGTCTCTCTCGTTCTTTTTTTCTCGTAAAGAAATTTGTAATCGCGGCTCGCGGAGAGTTTGTTTGATTAATCACGACTCGCAAAGTCGCTGAGAGTGAGTGTGTTGGAGTGTACGAGTTTGTGGCGTACAAACTAGAAGTCCCGGAACCCCTGCTTCACGGAGATCTCCACCCGCGCGGCGTCAAGGTTTGTGACCCCCGAAAACGAGTGCAAGCGTGTGTGTGCAGGAGTGCTGGGCGATAAGGGAGATAATCCGTAGATTGTTCTCTCCCTGTCAGGATTTATTTCCTGAAGATTCTACGTGTGAATCTTCGATAGAATTCACACGTAGAAACTTGCGAGCCGGCGCGCGTAGCCGCCCGGCAGATTACTTTGTTTACTTTCAGTTTTCTTTGTTCGGCCACTCGCGCGATCGGCCGAACTTTAAATTTTAAATTCTAGGATCGCGGTAATTAATTTTTGTAATAATATTTTCTTT
Source organism: Encarsia formosa (assembly GCA_038277355.1). NCBI lineage: Eukaryota > Metazoa > Arthropoda > Insecta > Hymenoptera > Aphelinidae > Encarsia > Encarsia formosa. The sequence continues at coordinate 51,663,891 of CM076187.1, read as the reverse complement.
TTGTTATCTTTTTGGGAATTAATTATAGAATTAAAATTAATTGTCGTTTCAGAGTTTTTTTTTTATTAAGAAAGAACGAACCTTCTTCCTCCGCTCGATTTTTCCTCGTTTAGGGAATTCGTTAATTCTGGGAGATTTGTTTTATTTTGATTTTAGCTTGGGGAATAACCCCGCCCACTGCCGGTATTCGACAGCTAGTCCGCGTACGCGTCTCCCCAAGCATGTCTGCGTAATTATTTACAGGTACTGGCAACGGCTGCAGGAGTACTCAGGAGCGAGTACTCAGGAGTTTCATTATTTGTACAGTTGCTAGTCCGACAACGCAGATTGCCGTTGTTTTTCCCCGGACGAGCACTGTAACGAGGTACAAGTGTAGATTCAAGCATAAAATTCTGGGGGGGTTGGCGAGTGAAGCGAGGGGGGGTACCCCCCCCCCAGTCTTATATATAATATATATATACTATACTAGGGGGGTACCCCCTGCTCGCTTCACTCGCCAACCCCGCTATGTATACAAAATATAGACTAAGTATTTACTTGAGGTACAAATGAATCATTTATTAAATATTTATAAATCAAATAAATTAAACTATAATATGAAATAAATTATGTTTTTTACTTTAATTATGCAGATTTCCACACCACCCAGGAGGTGGCGCATGGCACGTTGGGTTTTTTTAACAATTTTTAAAACAATATTCAACTAACAATATTTAAATAAACAATTTAACATAGCCAGCAAATACGGTATTTTCATTTATCTGAGTTCTTTTTATTTGAATAAGAAAAAATTTTTAATTATAATTTTTATTAAATATAAAGAGTTTTTAATAAACATTTGAATAATACATTATATTATAAACGAGGTGGGCTGGGTTGGCTGGCTGGGAGCGAAAATGGATCAGCCAAAAAAGGGCGGACCCAAACAAAGGAGAGAAGAAGGTCGGAGGGGAATGAGTGAAGAAAAAATTCTGAAAAATTATTGGTTTTGTGGTTAAAAACTTAAGAATTGGAGTGGGTATGGAATGGTTGGGGTGGGAAGGAAGTTGATGAAAAGTGAAAAAAGTACCTATATAATATAGTAAGATATATATTAAATAAGTTTTTGCCAGAAAATTGTATTTTTTGCATTATCGAATGTCAAATTTCCAAATAAAGGCCAGATTTGTAATCGGAATTACCGGAAACACCTGTATACTAACAAGGAGATGCCTTTGGGTCACTGATTTCAATGAAACTTTGGGGGTAATTTTCTGGTATCGAATGATGAGCGAAACCATCATTATTTGCTCTGAATAGGCCTTTCTGCCAGTTTTCCATGATAATATGCGCAATTTTTATGATTTTTTTCATTTTTTTTCTAGTTTTAAAAAAATTTGTATTCAAAGCCTATTAAACCCATAGAGATTAGGAACCTCGTTTTTTTTAAGTCATTTTATGAACTTTAACGGAAAAATATTTTCATATCTGAATTCAAACAGTTCAAATCGAAATAATTTTTATTTCAAAACTCAAAAAATGTTAAAAAGTACCTTCAGTAATATAGATTATTCACCTTTAAATTTTTAGAACTTAGATTTGAAAATATTTTTTCGTTTAACTTCATAAAAAGACAAATAAAATGCAATGTATCGTAACGCTGTAAATGCAATAGGCTTTGAACACAAATTTTTTGAAAATAGTCATCTTCTCGTAAGTGTTCACGATCCGAACCGTTTTATAGTTTAATAGTAGTTACGCCTTGCAAGAGAATCTGAAAACTATCCTTGATTGAATAAAGGAACTATAGTGGGCTAAGAGATGAATCTATAAAACCAAATTTGAAAAAAAAATCACAATTGCACTAAATAGTTAACTAGCATAAAACGCTCGCTCGCTTCGCTCGCTCGCACATAGACAAATATATTCAATAATATCATATATTGTGATATTATGATATTACGTAAATGATTCTATTTTATTTAGAGTATAACTTTAATCAAAAATATTTTAAAACAAAAATCTACAACCATATTACAGATGAAAAAAACAAAAAAAGTCTTCCAAATGTCTGGGCTTATTCGAATATAGATACGCACATACCTAAAATGAGCAACCTTAGACATCCCAGTACAAAAAACTTATTACAGTTCGATTTATGGAGCAAAAATTTCAGATTAACTTTATTTGAGTATAGACCTTATAAGAGTCATTAGATTCAAATTGAAGTTCAGATTCATAATCTGGACCCTCAAAAGCCAAAAAATAGAAATTTTCGAACAAATACAATGTACAGTACTGCTCAAAAGTTTAAGACACCCCCAAATTTCACTATACACATCTGTCAAATTTGAGTTTGCGCTTAGCCATAACGGCTCAAATCGGTGTGTCAAGGTCTTAAACTTTTTTTTTTTTTTCATAAATATATTAATTTAAAAGAAAAACCATTATTGTTATAATATTTAATTTACAAATGAATGTTCTCTCACGTTTCTGTTTAAAAAGTTAATTTTTGAAATACAGCAAATTTCAGCCATTTTTTCACTTTAGGAGCTGTCTTAAAATTTTTTACCAATATCCCAATGCATACACTATTTTTTTCCAAGTTTTTACAATGTTCAAGTTTAACGAGAAAAAATTTCAAGTCGATCCATACAAAACTGTTCAAGCCACATAAGAAAATGCATATTTTTAATCAGTTATAAATAACTAGTTTTTTAAAATTTTAATCAATTTTATGCCTAAACCTGTTATTTTTTTCTAATATAAGGGACAAAAATTATATAATAACTCAACTTTTTTCTATTTTTAACTTATTTAATACAAATTACATAGAAAACTTAAAGGATTTCATGGAAAGTTACAATTTTTTATGGTAATAATTGAACTGTTTAACGGGAAGAAAAACGTAAAATTTTTAAATTAATTTATTCGATTAAATTAATAGAACGGACAATTTGATTTTTAACGTGGTTTTTTTAAATAAATTAGTTGTTTGAGCTTGACATATCTCGAACTGACTTCTTGGAATGTTATGTTCAAATTATTTAACGTTTAGCGCCATCTACATGATAAAGTTAGAAATTAAATAGATACATTTGTTTTAAATTTTGTAATTTTATCGGTTAAAATTAACATGGGAAAAAAAGCAGTGTCAGAATCAGTAAAATGGCAAATTATTGGTTTGTTTAAAGTTAAAAAAAATCTAACAGAGATTTCAAAAACTCTGAATGTAAGTAGATGTTGTGTTCGAAATACAATTTTCGCGTACCAAAACACAGCAAACGTCAAAAATAAAAGCCGGTCGGGTCGACCTCGTGTAACAAGTGCCAGAGTAGACAGAATTATCATCAACAAAGTAAAAAGAGACCGGAAAATTACAGCTAATAAATTAAAAAATCAATTGAAAGATGAAGTGAATGTGGTAATATCCAGACAAACTGTCAACAGGCGTTTGCTTGATAAAAATTTGGAAAGTTGCGTGGCAGTCCGTAAGCCGCTTCTCACTAAAAAAAATCGTAAAGATCGCTATGAGTGGTGCCGTGACAAATTATCTTGGACTGAAGAAAAGTGGAACACTGTTTTATTTAGTGATGAATCTTCATTTCAACTGTTCTCCAATCGGCCGAGAAGATTAAGACGTACCGCAGATGAAAAATATAATCAAGACTGTCTTGACGCAAAAGTTCAGAAAGGTGGCGGGTCTGTGATGATTTTGGTCTGTCTTTCAGGAAAAGGAACAGGTGAACTTTATTTTGTAGAAGGCACAGTCAATAGCGACAAATACATTAACATTCTCGATAACACTATGATTCCTTCAAAAAAAAAAACTTTTTGGAAGGCGCAAAAATTGGCTGTTCCAACAAGATAATGCTCCGTGCCATACTTCAAAGAAAAGTTTGCTGTGGCTCTCTGATAATAAAATACCTTTGCTAAAATGGCCAGCTCGCTCGCCGGATTTAAATATTATTGAGAATGCTTGGGATCAAGTAGAACGTATAATTCAAAACAAAGATTTAAGAAATCTCAATGATTTGAAAGTAGAAATAGCTGCTGCTTGGCAAAGTTTAAGTTGCAGTTATTGTTTGGACCTTGCAAAGTCGATGGTCCGAAGAGTCGCAGCTTGCTATTGTTATAGTGCTGCAATTCAAAAGTAGACTCGGGAATACAACCCTCGAAGGCCCGTTGTCCTTGATGCCAGCGACTATAATCTCCTGTCACAGTCGGCTACGTGCCGACAAACTTCCTGAAATAGGGAAAAATACCGTCCGCGTTTATAAATCCCTACACGATTTATTAAAACGGGGAGGGCGCGACAGCTCGTTATTTCGATAGGTGGGCGCGGGCTATGGGATCGAGTACGAGGAACACCGGTTTAGAAATAAGTAGTTTCGCACAAGTTAATTTTCAATATTTAATAAAAAAGAAATTAACTTAAAAACTAATACAATATTACTAATTAACACGGTAACGAATTATCAATTGCTTGCAACCGAGCATTTAAACTGATAACAAACAAAATAGTCGATGTTCTCTAAATCAGACTGCGCGCGTACACAACAACCTGCTGCTATCGGCAGCTTACGCGCGCGTGAGAAAAACAAAGATTATTACAATAACGGTGTACTAAATACTCTCACACGCGTTCATACTCACTCGCACATATACAATGAACTTACGGAATCGCTAAGGTGCACCTCATACCAAGCCGTCAGGCTAAACAAAATGCCAGGCTACGATGCCTACCAGCCGCAATAGATACCACACTCGAGTCGCCGTACAGCCGTCGTAAAACGGTCCAGGAGTTGACGTCAAATGACAACTTCGCGAATAAACACCACACTCTCACACTGCGGCTCTACAACAACGCGCGAATCGAATGACAATAATTGCTTCGATTCCCGTTCACGAGTAGCTTCTTCAAGACCTGCCATAAATCGATCTCCAGATCTTTGCACGTCTGCCGGACGTCGGTCTAGCTCCCCGTCGTCCTCGGCTTCCAAAAGCCGGTTGACTCGCCTTGACAAAAGAATGCTTCCCGGGTGATGACAATCGATCCCGCACCTTCTGTCACTTACAATACTCTCTTCGACGGCGTGTAACTCCCGAAAAGTACAATCATACGTCGAACCGAGACGAGTTGAATTTCATGTACGTCTTCACGCACGGACACGAAAATTACGAGTGGCTTCCCGATTCCCGCTCTACCACCTCAGAGGTCCGCTCTGAGCTGCGTTCGACAGTCACGTGACTCGCGCCAAATCCTAAATCGTTACTGACGATTTAATTACGATCACTGACTGTCACACTATGAAGCCAAAGGAGGAGCAACAAAATATTAGAATTCTCGGATAAAAAAATTCAATGTAGTGTAATTTAAATGATTTATTTGTGTTCTTTAATATGATTATGATGATAGTTTTTTTTATGTATAATTAATTTAAAAATTTTACGTTTTTCTTCTCGTTAAACAGTTCAATTATTACCATAAAAAATTGTAACTTTTCATGAAATCCTTTAAGTTTTCTATGTAATTTGTATTAAATAAGTTAAAAATAGACAAAAGTTGAGTTATTATATAATTTTTGTCCCTTATATTAGAAAAAAATAACAGGTTTAGGCATAAAATTGATTAAAATTTTAAAAAACTAGTTATTTATAACTGATTAAAAATATGCATTTTCTTATGTGGCTTGAACAGTTTTGTATGGATCGACTTGAAATTTTTTCTCGTTAAACTTGAACATTGTAAAAACTTGGAAAAAAATAGTGTATGCATTAGGATATTGGTAAAAAATTTTAAGACAGCTCCTAAAGTGAAAAAATGGCTGAAATTTGCTGTATTTCAAAAATTAACTTTTTAAACAGAAACGTGAGAGAACATTCATTTGTAAATTAAATATTATAACAATAATGGTTTTTCTTTTAAATTAATATATTTATGAAAAAAAAAAAAAGTTTAAGACCTTGACACACCGATTTGAGTCGTTACGGCTAAGCGCAAACTCAAATTCGACAGATGTGTACAGTGAAATTTGGGGATGTCTTAAACTTTTGAGCAGTACTGTATTAGGCGCGAATCATAATTTCACCTTATTTAAGTGTACTTAAATATTGAGGCAAATGAAAAATATTTGAGGCAAATTAAAAGTTCAAAGTGATATTTGTAATCAGCTCCCTTGAAAACATACAAATACGTAATTTAAAAAAATCGGATGTATTGGAAGAGCCATGTTAAATTTTTAAAATAAAACTGATGACAAAAATCGATGAAATAGAAATGATTGTCATTTAAAAAAAAAAATAGAAACAAAAAAATGGAAGTTATATTCATAATATAATAATGTAGATGTATTGTTTTTTAGAAAGTTACATTCTGTGGTGCAGCGATGAAAATAAGAGATGCGACTGAGATCAAACATTGATACAAAACGTATAAATATTTTGGTTATAAATTCATTCCAACGTTAAAAAATTTTTGAAAAATTGTAGAGACTTATTTTTGATTCGACTAATCACAAATATACAGTTTGTTTTTCAAAATTTCGAATGGCGAATCCAATATTTTAGAATCACCGTTCGGCGTCCTTAGTAAGAAAAATTATATACGACCGATAAAACCAACATGTCAATGTTTCTGCGGTGTGTAGGCTTTTTTATCTTAAAATGGCCATAACTTTAGCTCTTATCAAATTTTCCATATAAAATTACATATGGTTGAAATGGTCTTCAGTAGGGTAGGGTGGGGTGAATCAGGGAGTGGGGTGAATAAGGTAAACTTTAATAACTTTTTTTAAAGTTATTCAAACGAAAATTAAAAAATATATTTAAAAACTACTTAAACTAGCTCGTTTTTTTACCATAAAGAGAAATTGATAAACTTTTGTCAATTTTTAATAAAAAATCGTTAAATTGTACTCTCAATTTCTTGCTAAAAAAATGATTTTTCAGGTCAACTTGATCCCACTAAAAATGTATTAAAAAAATGAAAAAAAAAAAATGTAATGATTATAAATTAAAGTTAGAGTTGAAAGCTTGATTCGCCTTTAAATTTTAGTAAAAATTATTTATTCATTAATAAAATATTGATGATTGAAAAAAGAAACGGAATGGGGTGAATGGAGCGTTTTCGTGGGGTGAATACGGTAAAATCCACATGCGTTAGTTGCACACTCCTAACCTAACACTACCTTAGGTAAAATGTAGGTAAACTGTGATAACCACTCCTTTTTTTAGTTTTAGTTAGGTATTAGGTAGGTAATAGTTTATAGGAAATAAGCTTAAATAAATAATAGAATTCAAAGATGCCAAGAAAGTATTTAAAAAAAACAGATGGTCCAAAATGGACTGAAGAAGCTTTAAAAGAAGCCGTGATGTCGGTAGTTGCGGGTGGGGACAATTGTTCAAGTGTTTTTCAAAAAACTGGTATCCCCAGAGGAACACTAAGAAAAAAAGTGGAACTGTTCAAAGTTATTGGTGAAGAAGAAATTCAAAGAAATAAATTTACCTACTTTGTATAATAAAAAATGCCTAATTCAATTTAAAAATAACCTAAATAAGCTACCTGATTCACCCCACAAAAAATACCTGATTCACCCCGTTTTGTCACTTTCTTAAGTTAATGAATTTTTTTATGATTAAAAGTTTCTCTCTGCTTAAAAAAAAATTTTTGGCTCATTCTTTAATAGCTTAGCTACTATGTAAAATTTTTTCAGCTCCATAATAACTTTTTTTACATAATTTATTTTAATCTATTCAGTCGAAAATCGAGATACTCCCCGATTCACCCCACCCTACCCTACAGCTTTTTGATTTTATAGTTTAAATTTATAATTAATGCGTTTTGTGGTTACCAGAGGGCGCTGAACGATGATTCTGTCATATTGCATTCGCTGATTGGAATTTTGATAAACAAACCGCACATTCGTGATTAATGACCTCTAAAACTACTCTTTGGGAATTTCAAAAACTTTTTAACGTTTAAATGAAGTTTTACAACTAAATTATTATTACGTTTTGTCGATTTATTGCGATTAAAGCGCCATCTTGTGGCCGCCATGGTGACTTAAAAAAATAACCTGGTCGTATTTGAAAGCTTGGATCTTAAGCTTTATTTTTCAATTTTTTTTTCCTTTAATCAATTTGGGAATTGGACAGAACGGGGGGAGGGGCTCCGGTTAACCGAGAATGGCACATACTTAAACTCATGCATAATCCCGATCAGAAAGATTGTCAGGGCACTAGCTAGGGCCTCGTTAATTGCCCCGAGAGCATAGTAGAGCCCTAGTTAGAATTGTAACCGGGCATTCACGGGGCGCGACTTAGGGCCTAATAAGGTTCAGTTGAAATCGTATTTTTGGCATTTAGATTTCGAGGTTATAACTAATTCCAAATGTATGAACAACAACTTGGACAATAAACTCTTGATAGTTTAATTTTATTTATTCACGTAATAATTCTGAAAAAATCGAAAAATTCATCATTGTTTAAAAAAGGTGAACTGAAAAATCTCACTAAGATGCTAAATAGTATAATAAAAGTTTTTTTACTAAAACCACTACTGCTTTTTAATCAAACTTTTTTTCACGGAATTTAAATATATTTTTAGTTTTATTTATAAAAATCACTTTTTCTGTAGCAAACACTTACTACATATATATTCAACTTAAAATCACAATGTTTACATGACACATAACCTCTAAAACAAGTTATTTTCTTTATATTCTATGATTGTCAGTGTTGTTTAGACGGTTAGCTAAAAATTTTAGTTTAATTCTTTAAATTCATTACCCCTACTAAAGCTTTAACTTTTCAATTTCATTTTCTTAAAAAAATTATCCACCTGTGTCCAAATTTCAAGTCAATTTCTGCATACGTCGTAGCAAATGATCTAGCGAGGCCCGAAACAGCGCCTTGGCTTCGCCCCGTTACAAACCGAGCTAGGGCCTCCGAAGGCTACCTTACGAGGCCCTCATTCGCTCCCCAATAGCTTTCTGATCGGGATGCTCATACTTAAACTTACAATTTTTGTCGTATGTTTTTTTGTTGTTGTTGTTTATGCTTTACATTTTATATATATTATCAATAATAATAAAAAAAAAAATTTTATTTTTTTTGTACAAAGGACCTTGACAATCTTTTGGAAGAACTTTTGAAGTGGCTTAATGGATTAGAGAGTTCACTGTTGGCATTAGAGTCTGAATCACTGCCAGAAGATCGTACTTCTCTTGAGATGCTGATTTCAGATCATAAAGAGTTTATGGAAAATACTACCAAAAGACAAGATGAAGTAGATCAAGTTTGCAAAGCACGTCAAATGAAACCTACAAAAGATGTCCGTAAAATTATGAAAAATAAATCCTCAATGTAAGTTTTTTTGTGTTTTTTTTTTTTTTTTTTTTTTTTTATACCGGTAAGGTCTTTTTTCAAAATTAAAAAAAAAGCTTAATGTGGTTTCAAAAATCAAAAAAGATTCTTGAAAATATTAGCTAGAAAGTTAAATTCTTGTTATAAATAATAGTAGTACTTTGCTCAAATAGTCTGAAGGATTAGTAGTTTAAAAAAAAACAAAGTATTCTTGAATTTCTATAATTATCAAGCTCGACGTTTCGACCCTACAAATGGTGTCCTCTTCAGGATATCTATGTTATATAGTTGTTTATTAAATTAATGAAAAAATATAAACTATGGTTAAAAATTTTGAAATAATTATAAATCAGTTTAAAACTTACAATTTTCAACTGTCATAGCAGTACGACAACATAAAGTTAAGAGTAACAGAGATATAAGCACTATATAAAACGTATAAACATAAAAGAAACGAGCATAGTGATAAGATGTGAATCAAAGAATACTGTTAAGGACGACGGTATAACAAATTAATACATAAAAAAACGATATTTATTTAAAAATTAAAAAAAATTAAAGTTAAATTCTTGTTTTCCATTGAATAATAAGCCTTGGCATTTTTCAAATGGACATAAATGTTGGGACTATCACGCTATTTTTCTGATTTTTAAAATCATCTAAAAATTTTGACATCAATTCTTAGAACTTGAACTTTAAGAGATGAGTTTTTCAAATTTTCAGGATATAAAAAAAAATTTTGTGTCCTCAACAATTAAAGCAGTTTTATATTTAAACGTTCAATTTGAGGAAAAATTTGATCACTTTCTTACACTGTTAACACTGCTATTTTAGTACGGATCAACAAATTCAAACTCATTTCATTTCATTAAAAAAAAAAAAAAAAACGCAGAAATTTATCTAAAATGTTGAAAACATTTTTATTCTATTGTTCCAAAATCTATACATTTGCAACATATCTATATCCTGTTTATGAATTTGGCTGAATCTATAAAAACCATTCAAAAATCGTTTTTTTTTTTTTCTTTTCATTTTCCATTTTGTTTTAATGTCTATTTTGAATATATAATGAAGAGTTGGATTCCTTTTGAGTTTAGCATAACTTCTTTTAAAAATTACGTTATAAAAAATTTTTAATTGACCAAGATAACCGTTTTGACCTGTTCAGCTGACACAAAAATCACGGTACACAATTTAAAACATTTAATCTAAGTTGATTTTAAGAGCTTAATAATGCTATAAGATTTTATGAAGAAAACTATAAAAATCATTGTTTCAAGCTTTCAAAGTTAATATAAAGTAAATGATTTATAATTCATGAACCTCTAAATACATTTTATAATTTATTAAATCTATGCACTCAAACCCTCATAACTTAGTGAACTAAGTGCTATGATTAAATTTATCAATAAACAATTTAAATTATTAATTAACTCCATACAGAGATCCTGAACTCAATAAATCCTGGAGGAAAAAGTTTAAAAATTTAGTATCCTGAAACTCTTAAATTATCATAACAATGGGGACCAAATGCAATGATTAAATTAATTAATGAACAGTTCAATTAATTAGTAAACAATTACGCGAATCCTGAAACTCAGGATCTGCGAAAGTTTAGGGAAGTAAATTATTTAATAATTTATTTAATCGAAGCTCCTAAACCCTCGTAACCAAGGCAACTGACTGCAACAATTGAATATATTAATAAACAATTTACTTAATTAATAAAAAATATTCAGATTGTAAAATTCAATAAATTTACGAAGTAAAAATTTAAAAATTTACCTCTTCTAAGCTCTTAAACCCTCATAACCGAAGAGACCGACTTGAATAATTAAATAGATTTATAAATAATTAAAATAATTAATAAACAATCATACGGAGATCTTTAGCTCAATAAATCTGGGAGGTAAATTTAAATATTTATCATCCCTAAACTCTTAAACTGTCCTAAATGGGACTTCGAGAAGAATAATTAAATTGATTTATAAACAATTAAAATTTTTAATAAACAAGTACTTGAAAATCAATCTATTTTAGTAGTTAACGTTTTTATCATTTTTTCATATCCAAGGTGAAATATTAAATAATTTATTTATAATTATACCTAAGCTCCTAAACCCTCATAGTTTAGATTTAATAAATTATTAAAATTTTCACCGCACAAAAATATTGATTTTCAAGATCCGCGTATTTGTTTATCAAGTGTTTTCAATTGTTCATTAATAAATTCAATTATTGCAGTTGGCCCCCTTGGTTATAAAAGCTTAGGAGTTTAGAGATGATATATTATTAAATTTTTTACCGCTCAAATTTATTGAGTTCGCGTATTTGTTTATTAGCTATTTGAATTATTTACTGATTCATTTAATTATTACACTCGATCCCAACGATTATCAGGACTTAAGAGCTTAGATATAATAAATTATTAAATTTTTTACCGCTCAAATTTATTGAGTTCCAGGATTCGTGTATTTGTTTATTAATTATTTAAATTATTTACTGATTAATTTAATTATTGCAGTCGGTGTCTCCTCGATTATGAGGGTTTAGGAGCTTGGGGATAATAAATTATTAAATTTTTTACCGCTCAAATTTATTGAGTCTTACGGTCTTCGTATTTGTTTATTAATTATTTGAATTGTTTATTAATAAATTCAATTATTATCCTTGGTCCTCCTTATTTCAGGATCTGCATATTTGTTTATTAATTGTTTAAATTGTTTATTAATAAATTCAAGTATCGTAGTTGGTCTACTTTGTTATGTTTAATAAAGTACTCGAAATGGTGCGCGCTTGCGCGCTGAGAGGCGCTAGTTGTTATAAATATTATTTCTAATATTTATATATATTTTATTGTTATTTCTATTATAATCTTCGTTTTTGGTACATTATAATCTACAATCAATAAATAAATTAAATCTACAAAAAATACTGAATAACATTGAACGCTATTTTTTGATATAAAGGTAAAAAACACGAGGTTTGTATATCTGCCAGGAAAATTTCCAACATGGAAAAATTGTCGTGCATTATGTAAGAATTAAAAGAAACTTCTAATTACTTTTCTCCGAGCAGGAGCAGAACTGAAAAACCGCCAAATTTTGGTTTTTTTGTTTTTTCTTTTGAAGAATATCAAGTAATTTTAAAAACTTAGGGTGGATTGTAAAAACATACATGTTTTATTAACAATAGAAAAAAGTATCAGTAAAAAAAAAAAAAAAAAAAAAAAAAAAGTTCTTCCTTCTTATTCAAATAATTCTGAATAGAATTTATAAACAAAATTTCAGAAACACTGCGTTTAAAAGTATCCCTTTCATTATTCATCAAAACTGGACGACAACCTGGTACACCAGGTCGAAAAAAACTCATCGGCGACGGCTTTTCCAAGAAATTTAATTAAATATCGATGTTATGCATATAAACACGCGTGATCGAAGGCGGCCGACGTCGACCCAGTTTACCCGGGTGCACTAGGCCCAAAAACTCCTTGATGACGACTTATAAGGACATTCGGTTTTTTTTTCAAATATACAGTTACTTAGTAGTTTAAATAGTCAAAAATAAATATTCAGAAGATTAAGGGGATAGTATAATCGATTTTTTTACATATTCTGTTAGTACCACATCTAAAGAATATTGTGTTAAAATTTCAAGTCAATCGGAGCAAAATTCGAGCAGTGGCAGAGGTTTTAGCCAAACACCTTTCGAGCGCTGTAGAGAGCACTTTTTAACTTTAAACTCGTTTTTCTTGAAACTACCTTTTTTGAATACGGTGACGGTGTCGGTATTAAAAGTTTTAATACATAATTATCGCGGGGTTATCGATTCGTTTTCATAAATTTTTTCATTTTTGATAAAATGGCGACTCAAAAATGGCGATTTTTTTCGAAAAAATGGTCAAATTTTCGTAAAAGTGTCATAAAAAATTAAAAAATTGTTAAAAAAAAAATACCTCGATAACCTCGAGATATTCAGCTACTCTAACGAAAAATTCTTAAATTTTGTGGTTCAGATAATTCTACGATGAGTTATGACCGTCACCGCGCAACACCTTTTTTTGAAGATGCCTCGGTAAATCACCTGCTACTGCTTCAAATTCGAATATTTTTACTTCAAAATTTGACAAAAGCTTCTTTAAAAGTTACTTGACAATGTACTATTTTTTTAAATAAACGGAATCTACCTGATTTTTTTCTAAAAATCGTCAAAAAAACGCTTTTTTTGACCCTATTGACCATATTATCCCCTTAATAAATAATTATGAGATTAATTTTGACATACAACTTCTGTATGTACCTCTGTTCTAAAAGACTTAAAGCTATGCTTCTATGAACCATCCCATGTCGGCTGCTCCCTTTTTTTGTAAATCGTTATTTAAAAAATAATTTTTGACGCCAAACCCAACTGAAACGAAAAAACATGTTTTTAATAATTTTATATTTCAAGTTTTCTAAAAGTTAATTTTCTATTACTATGCTTCAAAATTTTAGTTAATTTTAATTATACATTTTTTTCTTAAGTTATTACTGGAAGGATGAGCAGAAAAGAAGAATTTTCCATAAGTGTTATGAGATATTAATTTTTATTAAAGATACCATTTAAGGTTGTGTCTAGATACCATCGCCGTGTACCGTATACGGTGCACGGTACACGGTAGCTTTTTACCTTAAATCTTATAATCTATCTTAAATCACCCACTAAAGTTTAAAAAACTACTAGTTTCTTACTTTAAATCCAATTGCACATCCATAATAACCTACTTAAATTCACATAGTGTCTAAAGTAACTCTTATAAGCCTTGTACCGTGCACCGTATACGGTACACGGCGATGGTACCTAGATACTTCCTTTTATTCATAAATATATTTTTAACCTCGTGTATCGCAAGTAATAACTTGAGTCTCTCCGATGAGAGCCAAAAGAACGACGGGGGCTCCCTGCCCAATCGACCAGCGCGCATAGCAGACCAGCTGGACACATACTGATCTGTTGTAAGATGCGCGCTGGTCGCTATGCGCAGGAAGCAACCTCCTCGTTTTTTTGTCTTTGATCGGAGGAAATCAAGTTAAATCTTGCGATACGAGATTAAAAAAGTGTATACATCACTCGGAATTAATAGTGTGCCGGGGAGGACCGCTGCGGTTGCAGCCCGGGCCAAAGGCGAGGGCCTCTTCGGCACACTTTGGTCCTTCGGTGAATAATAATTTTTTTAATGAAAAATAAATTTTGCCAAATAAAATTTCTGGAAAAAAATCAATGCATGAATTGGCTTTTCCTTCTCAATGAAGTCCTAAGCTTAGCAATTTTAGCAAAGCAATGATTTTTTTTTTTTTTTTTTTTTTTGAATCTCCAAAACATTAAAAAAATTAATTTTTTTTATAATTTCAATTTCAACTTTTATTTTTGATGCTAAGCATGTTTTTGTTTAGCCGCTCTAGCCCAGGTCGAGACAAAACACCGGACCCATCTTTGCCTCACATTGGACCACGCTTTCCACCTAAAGGGAGGTACGTATATTTTGAAATTAAACTATCAACTGTTTCTTAACTGAAGTAATAATTTCATTTCTGTTGAAATTCAAAAGAATTGTAACTTTTCATTCCATTTTACTAGGCACTTTGAAAAAGTCAATTTTTTTTTTTTTTTTTAGAAAAGCGTAAAATTTTTAGAATATTTTCTAAAAATCTGAATGCTAAAAAAAATTTTATAGATTTTTTTCTTAAAACTTTTGGGAGAACTTCTTCGAAGACTATACTTTTCTTCTATCTCTAACTAAAAAAATAATAAAATTTCAAGTAGGTAAAATATCTTGTTGGAATATTTTTCACTGATGTTATGAGATTATGCCTTTGGCTCGACGTAGGTCCCGAGGGTCAGTACTATCTTGGGAACGCGAAGCTGGCAGAGAGGCTGGAAAGCCACCAAGTATAATATCTTTGTTACTATTAGTCTTACTATAATCTTTCATAATATTAGTAAGTTTTGCTCTTTTTTTATTTTTTGAATAATTTATTTCTTTTGATAATAATCTTAAAGTTTCTTACGTAGTGATAGTCCAATTTGTGACACATAAAATATTAAGTATTATACTTTAAATCTGGACCAATTTAGTCAACTTTGGATGTATGAAATACTAAGCTGCAGCTGTTTTGCTTTGAAATTCCTTCTATTAAGACCAAATATCAGCTTATGACTCGTAAATTGTAAGTTCAATAAATCAGTTTTTCTATAAGTATTGTATTCTATAGCATTTCTTATAAACTGAATTACGTGTTTCGTGAATTACTGGATTCTGCACAATAGCGAGGTCTAAGTTGTTTGGCTTTTCAATTATACATGTTAACTAGTAACAATAATGTGTTTATTGCCGTCATCACTCAAGGATAATGAATTCACGTCAGTGTTTGCGTATTTATTCGGAAGCTAGAATTAAAATCACGGCTGTCAAGCGATCCGTTGTCACTTAAGAGCCCTTTTGGTAGCAGAGTGCGTGATTGACGTCTCCCTCAAAAAGAGCCTACATAAAAAATTGGGTAATTTTATTTCATAATTTAAAATTTTAATTTGGGCTGTGGAAACAAATTTATTTATTTCGTTCCACGTTAAAATGAATTAGGTAGATGATCATGCGCGAAAAGAGCTCACGATAAGCGACTGTGCATATTGTTTTGCTAAGACTTTGTTGCTTGCGCGACTGTCTTTTAGTTTTAAGAATTTTGAGTGGGAAAATTATGAACTGAAACTTAAATGTACAAGCACCGTAAATTTGTAGTTCAGTTAACTTGTTATTATTTACTTTCGTAATTTAAATTTGAGTAATCATTCTGAGTGTCCAATCATTGATGTAATTAACTACATTTCAAAATATAAAATTTGAATGGCGAGTTAGGTTTTGGATCTATAATCTCTACAATAAAATTGTTTACATTTTATATAATTAATAAGTTTTTTCGGTCACCAACCAATTATCGGTGCTTTATTCGTGCTGTTTTCTGACCAAATAACAGGTGTATATATGGTCTGTTTTCAGACCAAATATTTTCCGTTATTTTGGTCTGTTTTCCGATCTTTGGTCCGTTTTGCAGTCGCCACCTATCGGATCGTCAAAAAACTTACTCAAAGAGGAAAACGACCAAGGTGCCAGGCTTTGAGGTTCGAACGCGGCAACACAGTTTATGACTGAACTTGCTGTCATTTAATCAGAAAACAACACTCATAAAGCACCTAAAATTGATTGGAGCCCAAAAAAGCATATATTTGAACATGTTCGATCGTGGGAGTCGCATACGAGTGTGTATTCCTAGGCAATACCGCATGCTGGGAATGGCGCTACGCGCGTGCCATTCCCAGCATGCGGCATTGCCTAGAAACACACGCCCGTATATGACCCACATAATCGAACATGTCCAAATAAATACTATATTTAATTATAGTGACTAATATAATTATGTTATATTGACTATTTTTTTGAGGAACTGATATTTTCTAAGAAAAACGACAGAAACGGTTTTTCTAACCAAATTGAAATACAAATATGGCGATTTAAAAGGTGAAGGAGTAGGAAATTTTCAATCTTCACAATTTTTCGCTTCCTATAACTTTTAGAATAAATTGCACCAAACCTCTTCATTCTATGTTGTCGGGAAGAAATCAAACATTTGAAGAAATCAAACATCAAACATACACAATCAGTCAATCGATCAATCAGTCAGTCACCTCTCATCTGGATGTATAGTATAGTCTGTAGTACTTCTAGAGTGAAAAATAAAAAAAATTCAAACCCACATGAAAAAAGATGTATTTGTTCAAAATTTATGGGAAATTTATGAAAAAAATTAGCTGTCTAAATTAATTTCGTTTAAAATTTTTTTATCTCTATGAATTTCTGATACCTCGTACTTCAAGTACTCTGGCATTCTCCACTCTCAGTGCACCACCTTCACTCAGAAGGACCCCCCTCGGCACCTCTATCGCGCAGGCTATTCCAAGCAACCCCAAGTAGCTAAAAAACCATCAACAGCCCACATCGCTCTTTCTGATCTTTCTGTTTCGACTTCTTCTAGCCCAAACTTCTTCACCGTAAACAAACGCCCTGCCTCCACCCTTTCCCCTCCCTCCTCATCTGTAGTACACATATTCAAACTGTAACCCGCTCATTTTCACTCTGTCAGCTGCTCACCAGAAAACATGGTCATCATGTCCTTGGCTACAATCGCTTTAGAGAAATTAGTAAAAATTCAAGCCAGTGCTCCAAAAACCTGACTGCTAAGATATCTTATGTGGAAGGTCAAATCGAAAGTGTTGCGCGAACCATATCGATGACTGACTCTTGCAAAATAAGAATCGCTGGTCTGTTTACGTCCAACACCGCTATGCCATTGCAGCTTGGTACTGGAGTATAACGGCATCGAGTCCCCAACTTCTCACGTACACTTTTAGAGATGCATTTTTAAATTTCTGCATTTGTTGAATCTGAGGGACTCATGAATGAATTTCAGTCGGGTCTCAGATCTGATAGTACACAGACCGTTTTACTCATATCTATAGAAGATATACGCCGTGGGATTGATCGGAAACTTATAATCGCACTGGTACTTTTGACTTTAGCAAAGATTTTGTTCGGTTGATCACATTACCCTATTTACTAAGCTTTACTCTCTTAGTTCTCATCTGTGATCCTTAGATGGATCGCCTCGTACTTGTCAGGTCACTTGCAGGCTGTAAAGGCATATGATGGCTCGTTGACCTCTTTTCGCCCTCTAAACAAGGGCGTGTCACAAGGCTCGGTATTGGGTCCTCTGCTTTTCGCTCTTTAAATTAGAGACATAGCACAGTGTCTTGACCCTGGAGTGTGTCATGTTGTTTTTGCGGACGATCTGCAGATATATGTGCAGGGCCGAGTTGAAGACCTTGTTCAATTGCTTGACCAGCTTAGCCCAAATGCAGAGTTGATAGCTGACTGGACTGCTGGAAATCGCTTGTCACTGAATGTCGGGAAGACCAAGGCTATGATTTTAGGATCAGGTTATTACATAGATAGGGTTGCTGAGGTCGATGTGGACTCACTGACTTTGCGTGACTTTGCGTGATGTAGCATTCTAATTGTACCCTTCGTGCGAGGCTTGGGAGTGGTTCTTGATTCAAAATTAAACTGGAAAGACCGTGTTTCGCAGATTTACTAATGATTTTATGTACAGACTCAACTTTTTCAAGCAAAGAACCACTCTCAAGCTGAAGAAGCATTTTATTCAGACGCTGCTTTTACCTCTGGTGGACTATTGCTCCCTTGTGTACCGCAAATTTCTCTGATGAGCAAAATCTGACGATACAGCGAGCTCTCAATAGGAGGGTTCGCTACATTTATGATATTTGAAAGTTTGAACATATCACTCCATAAAGGCGTGAACTCAGGTGGTTACACGCAGAGAGTCGTCGTAATTAATTACTTTGCAGCCTGTCTCCTCTTTAAAATCTTGAGGACTGACTGTTCGAATTACTTGGTGAATTTTTTTATTTCTCGATCGCGCCCTGCTCTAGAGGTAAATCCAGTCCCTCTTATTGTACTGGCTGTCTTTCGGACTGCTTAAGAAACTCTTTCCACATTTCATCGACAATCTTATGGAGCTCTCTTCCCTATCACATCCAGAACGCTCCCTTCTCACCTTTGAAACACGTGTCAAAAATTATCTTTTTATGCTGGAAGGAGAACAATCATTCTCAGAATGATGCTTATAGAGTTTAAGTCTAGCCACCTAGGATTCTTGTGAGACTCAAGCCACTGGGAATATTGTGTTACTTTTATTTTTATTTTTATTTATTTTATTTTTTTATCATATTTTATCTAGCTGTTTATTTTATTATCTCTATTGTCTTTATTACTACAATTAAATTTAATTTTATTGCAATATGCTTTTGTATCTTATTGTACCCTGCAATTTAAATACAACATATTGTACAATAACTAGGGTTATCAAATCAAATGAAATTAAATCAGAGAGAGTGTGCTGTCAAAACCGCACCAGAAGCCCACAAAAACTCAAATGCTACTACCACCACAAGATCGATGTCTGGTTTAGTCCACGAACTCGCACCTGCCAAAACTAGAGACTAGGTCTTGCTCAAAGCTGGAAAGCTCAGAAAAGACAGCTACAGATGTCTTTGGCTTTGGAGGCGAATCATTCATTGTTATCAACGCTTTCTGGCCTACCCCGGTCTACAATACTCTCCGAGATGCACGTTACACAATGATATTTAGGAACACTTTTTTTTTGGTAAAATATTCCGAACCGGACAATACACTTTATGAAAAGGGTATTATACGATTTTCTTCCTTTTGTAATGAAATATGGAAAAATTAAAGACTTTACTGGATAGACCCAAAATTTTACACTGTTTTCGAAGATTAAAAATGATAAAATACTGAAAAACAGGTATGAGACGAATTTGATTTACATAATTAGGAGATTTAAAAAATTTTTTATTCAACATCATACAAGATTGTGTATTTTTTGTCGCAGAATACGTCTGCGCGCTTGTTTTTGTTCTTTTTAAAATTGCACTTACCCAAGCATGATAGGAAGATTAATTACGTATATTCGTAATTTTTACCTTCATTGGCTTTTTCGCCCATAAAAAGTCTCAAATCAAAAAAAGAAGCTCACAGACGTATTCTGATACAAAAAATACACAATTCTGTAGATTTTTGGATAGCCAATTTGTCAATTCTCCTATGTACAAATCAAATTCGTGTACCTTGTTCAGTTTTTCATCGTTTATAAATGTGAAATAAACTGCACACCTCGCGAATAACCTTACTCGCTCTATCTCATCAGCCTTTGACGCCGTGGCTCCTTGTGAGAACTGTCACCATTTTGTCCAAGAAAAAGCTATCGACCAAATTGTAGTGTATGTGTGTGAGCGCATAGCGCTGAGTGTGCAGAATACTGCATCGCAGGTGTATTATAACGAATAAAGAATTAGTCTTATCCCGATCCTCTCCCGTCCCACATATAGTACAGTGGCGACGAGGATAAGCTAAATTAAAAAGAAAAAAAAAAGTAAACGTAAACGTAATCGTTGTAATCGAAGTAAAAGACACGCGTTAAAGGAAGTATTCGGTAAAAGTGTGACAGTGCGAGAGGAAGTTTTCAGGCGTGGTCAGTATACGAAAGTATCTAAAGTAATCGAAAAATAATCAAACTGTAATCGGAATAATTGTGAAAAGTGATAAGGTAACTAGTACAAACGACTAAAAAATTAATCAGATGAATAGAGAAGAAAAAATCGCATTTTTTGACGGTAAACACGCAACGTGGGTTCATGCGCAATCGAAGAAAGATTTAATTGAATTTTTGGGAAAGTTTGATCCAAAAGAAGTTTTAAACTTAGTGCCAGATGAACAATTGAATAATATTGGACAAGATACCGAAGAATCTGTTCATTTAGATAGAGTATCGAAGCAAGAATTGATCGAAGTTTTGTGTACTTATGGGTACCAGGACATCCATGAGAGAATTACTTTGGATGAATTAAGAAAAGTGGCTGAGAAATTAATAGAAAATTTTCAAAAGTTAATAAAAAAAGGATCTGAACAGTTAACTCGAAAAATAGAAGAAAGAAAAATGGAAGTGTCAGCAAATTTAGATTTTGACATAAAGCAGAATGATTGGCGCAAATTCGTATACCGTATCGAACAATATTTCATAGCGAACGATAGCTGAGCTATTTTATTAAGTAAAGTTAACGCAGAAACATATAATGTTATTGATAAAATTTGTCAACCAAAAAAACCAGGTGACAAAACATACGAAGAAATCATCGAGTTAGTTGAAAAATATTTAAAGCCAGAAACATCATATTTAGTACATCGTGCTAATTTTTGTCATCGAATCCAACATGATGATGAATCCATTAGTGAGTACGTGGCAATTTTGAAGAACATGGCTAAAAATTGCAATTTTTCGAATTTAGAAGAACAAGTGCTAGATCAAATGGTAATTGGTCTTAAAAGTAAAGCGATAAAGAAAGAATTATTACAGATTGAAAATCCTACATTTGAAAAGGGAATAAAAAAGCATTAGCCGCAGAAGCAGCAAATAAAGGCGCAATGACACTGTATCCGAACGAGCAACGAAAAAGTGATGAATTTCATAAATTGGATGGCAGCGGAAAAAGCAGAGGTGACAATCGGCAGCGACAAAATTCTACGTGGAAGAAACGCGGTAGTGGTCATTCATTTTCGAGAGGAACCTTCAGGCAGCGATATCAACCAGCATCAAGTCAAGGACAGAGTGTAGTGTGTTATTGTTGTGGTAAGACGAATCATTATGCACGAGATTGTAAGTATCGAAAAGAATCTTGTAACTATTGTAAGCGACGCGGACATCTTGAAAGAATGTGTAGAGATAAGCCGCAACAACGAAAAAGCGATAACGGACGCGCTAAGGTCGGATAGATAGACGCACGCGACGATAATTAAAGCGATATCGAAAGCATCGCATGCGACTTAGTGTCATGTTTCCCGCAGGTCAGTCAAAAAACGTACAGGTGAGTAAAAACGAAAAGCGACGCGAATTCCACAGAGAATGCAAGTATGTATCGGGTAAAGAAAAAGTTGATCCGCAATTTTTGACCGTGAAAATAAATAATGAAACGATTCGGATGGAAATCGACTCGGAGGCAGCGATGTCGGTAATGGCCGTAACGATTAAAGATAAGTATTTCGGAAATTTAAAATTACACGAGGCGGATATTCAAGCAAAAAATTATGATGAGTCGGAAGCAACGTTCGTAGGTATGTTGAAAAGTGTTGAAGCAATCGCAAACGTTAAAAAAATTGTTTCAGACATTTATTTAGCAAAATCGGCAAATTTACCAGTAATCGGACGACCATGGTTAAAAGCATTCGGACCATGGCCGTTGTATGAAAATTTAAAATTGAGCGCGTTAAAGCCTAGTATCAGAAAAACGGAGCAATTAAAGAATATTTTGAATGAACATAAGGAAGTTTTTGAAAATAAACATGGGGTGTTCAAGCGAGCAAAAGTAAAATTTGAATTGAAAGAGAGGTCAAAGCCAAAATATATGCTGGCACGGACCGTACCATTTTCGTTGAAAGATCGAGTTGAGAAAGAGTTGGTGAGATTGAAAAATGACGGATAATTGTACCAGTTGAATCGAGTGAGTGGGCAACACCGATTGTACCAGTAATAAAGCCGAACGGGTAAGTTCGTTTTTGCGCGGATTTTAAAATTACGTTAAATCCACAATTAATAACAGTGAGACATCCCGCTCCAAATTTTGATCACGCGATAACGAAGTTGTAGGGTAGTAAACGATATTCAAAGATTGATTTGAAAGAGGCATATTTGCAAATGCCAGTAGACGAAGATTCGCAGGAATTATTAACCATAAACACACACAAGGGTTTATATAGATATTTATTTATGGCTTACGGTATAAGTTTGGAGCCAGGATTTTTCCAACAGCAAATGGAAGAATTATTGAATGGTATTAAAGGGTAGGAATCGTAGTCGATGATATAGTTATTACGGGTATGACTGATGAAGAACATTTAGAAAATTTGTACAAAGTTCTAGCAAAGATTAAAGAAAGTGGGTTGAAAGTACGCGTGGATAAATGTAAATTTTTTCAGAAACAAATACCGTTGTTAGGGTTTAAAATTGACAAGCACGAAATAAGCGTAGACGAGGAGAAATTTCAAGCTATAAATGAAATGAAAGCACCGGAAAATAAAAAAGAGTTAGAATTGTTTATCGGGAAAATTAATTATTATTGTAGAATGTTTAAAGATCGAGCAAAAATGTTAGCACCATTATATGATTGTAATAAGATGAAAAATTTTGTACGTACGAATGAATGTAAACAGGCTTTCAAGGATGCAAAGAAAGCTATAAAACAAATTGTTGTAAATTAAAATCCGGCAAAACCATTAATTTTGACGTGTGACGCTGGACCAAAAGGCTTGAGCGCTTATTTGAGCCAACCGTATGAGGACGGTGAAAAACCTGTAGCGTTTGGATCGAAAAGATTGAGTAAAGCGGAAGAAAATTATTCACAGATTGATAAAGAAGCTGCCGCGATAATATTCGGGGTAACTAAATTTTATGATTATGCACTGAGAGAAAGAAACGGTAACTGTTACCACTGCGAGTTTATAGTTACCGAATATTCGCTTATAAGAGCTTGAAAATCACCAACTAATTGTTAGTGAAATTTGGTAACTATTAGCGCACCGGTAAAATGAATACTTCGCTCAAAGCGTGAGCGATTGGAGGTTAAAAATTAAAATTTTTTTTAGTTCTTGACAACTTTTCTTCTTTAACTACGAATATCAAAAGCATCTTTTCGTAAATGAAATGTTTTTTATCATTTTAAACAGATGTTATCATTTTAAACAGTAGTTCACCTAAAATATAGCTAAAATTGCAAGCCTGCTTCAAGGCTCCATTCGCTAACAATTACCGCATATTCACTAACATTTGCTCTCGTTCTTTGCACTTCTTGTTACCGAATGATTCGGTTACTATTACCGATTCTTTCTCTCAGTGTGTATACGCGAGACATTTTATTTTGAGAACTGATAATAAGCCGCTTTATAGAATTTTCGGACCTGAAAAAGGTATTCCGAAGATGGCAACGAGTAGATTGCAAAATTGGGCATATTTTTTGACAGCTTTTGATTACGAAATTGAATGTATTCGAACTGAAAAAAAGGTCGTGGCAGATACTTTATCAAGATTACCAACCAAAAGCGAGGATGGTAATGAAATCTTCGATCAGTTTTATGATTATACTTATTTACATTATGTTATGCAAAACTGTAATACGTGTTTCGATTATAAAGTTGTAGCGCGAGAAACCGTGAAAGATAAAGAACTTGAATTAGTAAAGCGAATGGTAATCCATGGATGGCCAGACCGGAGACAGAAAAATTATCCGGATGAAATCAAACCGTATTCGATACGTAAAGATGAATTATCGTTAGAAAAAGGTGCGTTGTATGGGTTCAATGGGTTGTGATACCGAGTAAATTACGAGCGAAAATTTTGGAAAAATTGCATGAAAATCATTTTGGGATTGTAAAAATGAAAAGTTTGGCAAGATCGATTGTTTGGTGGCTGGGTATAGATAAGCAGCTTGAAGATAAAGCAAAATATTGTAAGTATTGCGCTGAGGTGAGAGACGCACCGAGAAAAGTCGTCTTATCACCATGGCCGTGGCCAGAGAGACCATGGCAACGGGTACATGCTGATTTTGCGGGACCATTTTTTGGTCATGTGTTTTTATTACTTGTAGACGTACATTAGAAGTGGCCAGAAGGTTACATTGTAAAAAATATGTCTGCGACAGCGACCATTGAGTTATTTAAGGGAATTTTTACAAAACACGGGTTGCCAATAAATATGGTGACAGATTCGGGTGCTCAATTCAAAAGCGAAGAGTGCCAAGAATATTTTAAAATGTTAGGAATTCGGCATACGTATACAGCTGCTAAACATCCAGCAACCAATGGCGCGGCAGAAAATTTTGAAAAAACGTTTAAGCGTAAAATGAAAGCAATTATAAGAAGCGATGGTGTGAATGTAAAAACAGCGTTGCAAAGATTTTTATTTGCGTACTGAACAACCGAACATAGTACGACTGGCGAAACACCAGCGAAAATGGTGTATGGGTGTGAATTAAGGATGACTTTACAATTATTACGTCCTGATATAAAAACGTCAATTTTGTTTAAGCAAGAAAATCAAGTAAAAAATTATAAAGGTAATCGTGTAGAGTCATTCGAAGAGGGTGATACTGTAATCGCGAAAGATTTTCGGAAAAATTATCCACCTCTAAGCGAGGGGAAGGTGGTTAAGAAAGTGTCACCGTGAAGTGTGTTAGTGAAGTTCGATGGGTAAAGGTACATAAGCGACACCCTAATCAATTACAGCATTGGAAAGTGAAAAATAAATGTGATGTCGAAAGTCATGGTGAAAAGTGTAATGTGAACGAAGAGAAATTGTTAAAAAAAACGGAACGGAAGAAGTCAAATATTGTAGGTATGAAGCATGAGTGTGCGAAGTAAATAAGCTGAGGAGAATGTAGTGTGTGTGTGTTAGCGCATAGCGCTGAGTGTGCAGAATACTGCATCGCAGGTGTATTATAACGAATAAAGAATTAGTCGTAATGGAACCACGGTAGTTGTTACTTATCCCGATTCTCTCCTGTCCCACATATAGTACACAAATCACCACAGATAAGACGACTAATGCGCACCCGGGACAGCGCCTGCACGACCTACCCAAACTCAACCATCTCGATGAATCGAAACAAATACAGACATCTAAGATCCTAAGTAAGAAACCTCCTTGTTTCTTCAAAAAACAGTTTTTATCAAAGATGCTATTGCCAACTCGAAAAGTTTTGGCACGAAATGGCTAACCCTGAAGAGCCTCCGCATATCTATGACTACTATACCTCCATCGTCAATAAAGCCTGCCACTCGAGAAGACCTTGAGCACATCATACATACAATCTCGACCGCTGGATTCAGACCGTCTGATCTTCAACTTCCGGCCCATTACTCAAGATGAAGTGGGCAATTTTATCACGCAAGCTACTTCAAAAGGCTGTAGAGTAGACGGCGTCTCAGTCCAGATGCAAAAACTTTCTTTGCCACATCTCCTAGCACCGCTTGGAACTTTGCAATCACTGCTTAGAAAGCTCCATTTTTTCGTCGCTATGGAAGTAAGCAAATTTAATCAAACCTTAAAACAAAGATCCCCACTTCAAGTACTTGAAATTTAAGATGTAAATATTGAAGTTTTAACAGTATTTTATAATAAATTAGACGCGCGCAGCTTCAAAGATGCAGAGATACGCTAGCCTAGTCGATCAGCTGATGCGTAGCTGCACTCACGGTACAGGCGTAACTATGTTCGAAAGTAATAAATTATACACTTTTTGGTAATTTTTACTAAAAACTGTGACAGTTTTAAGGAAGTACATATACCTGAAAAAAAAAACCTCAGAAAAATTTTTGTAAGTTTAAAAAAATTATTTATTTAAAAAGATATTTTTTTCCCTAATATACACACATTTTTACATAATTTTTTAAATTAAGAAAATTAAAATAAGTTATTTTATAAGTGTTATAAAATTCAACTTATTTAGGCTATGAAAGTCCATTGCTCGTAAAGCCAAAATATTTCCACAAAGCGGATGGTCTTAGGACTTTGCATAGTTGTTGTACATGTGAACCCTCATGAACGGTACCTCAGGCAACCAAATCCAAGCACTATTAAGCTACTTGTATATTCTAAAATTGCTTAATGTGTTAACAATTTTGATAGTTTTTATCACTTTAGTCAATTTATGGTGTGCCATCAGCTTAATAATGCTTAGATTAGGTTGCCTGAGGTTGCGCTCATGACAGTTTACAAGTACAACAACTATGCAAAGTCCTGGGTCCATCCGCTTTAAGGAAAAATTTTTGCTTTACGAGCAGTGTCCTCATTTCCTCAAAAATCACAAACTTGAGAAAAAGGCTTTCAAAAGTTATCATTAAGAGTCTGGTCAAACGAGCGAAAAAAAAAATGCTTTTGATGATTTTTAAAATGAAATCAAGCAAACCAAGTTTATTATAAAATATAGTACTTTATTAAGTAACATTTAAAGAAGCTTTTGTCCAATTTTGAGGTAAAAATATTAAGATTTGAGTATCTGGCAGGCAATTTTCGGCGAGACCTTTCGAAAAAAGTTTTTGGCGGTGGCCACTTGTACTTGGCACTGGCTTATCTGAAACACAATTTGAAAGAAGATTTAGTTAAAGGATAAGTTTTTCGAGGTACTGTCGAGCCACTTTTTTAAATTTTTTATTTTTAACAAAATAGCGGCCTTAAAATAGCGTCATTTCGAGGTAAAAATTTTCAAACTGCTGGTAAAAATGTAAAAATTGAAAAAAAAACACCCTGACAGTACCTAGAAAAACTTATCCTTTAACTAAATCTTCTTTCAAATTGTGTTTCAGATAAGCCAGTGCCAAGTATGAGTGGCTACCGCAAAAAACTTTTTTCGAAAGGTCTCGCCGAAAATTACCTGCCAGAGACTCAAATCTTAATATTTTTACCTCAAAATTAGACAAAAGCTTCTTTAAATGTTACTTAATAAAGTACTATATTTTATAATAAACTTGGTTTGCTTGATTTCATTTTGAAAATCATCAAAAAAAGCAATTTTTTTTCGCTCGTTTGACCATACTATCCCCTTAATTCACATGAGAAATATCTCATTTTTACCTTAGTTTTGATTGATTAGTAAGCACCCCCTTGATAAGAATTATCTACTGATTTAAGCCGGGCACTTTTTCTAGCTGACCTTGCTTCCTCAGTTGCACACTTGTCCATAAAGTCAGATGCAAGAATTCTTCTGCCATCTACCGTATTTTCCCGATAATAAGACAGGTCTTATTTTCTTTTTCTTCTTAAAAAAGACCTTATTTTCTAACCCGGCCTTATTTTTTCTGTCAATAAAATCACGAAATTTGAGATTTTCTATTAAAATAAAATTTTATTTATCATAATTTAGCAAGTAAAATCATTCATTATAATTTCTACAAACATCAACTTGATTCATCTGATACAGTCATATCGTCTTCTTCTAGCACATCATCAAAAATATTATTATTATTATTATTATTATAGTTAACATTCTCTTGTGGTCTTTGTATAATCAATGGACCTAACCTTTCATGTTTTGCAATTGACGATTGATAAAAAAACTTGGCTAGATACACAACTTCGCTTATTTTTATGACCTTATTCTTTTAATATGCAATATTTTTCATATCCAAGTTTCCATTTACGGAAAATTCGTTCAGTTAGATTATTTTCCTTGCTAAAAGACGATAACTTTTTTTCTCGTGATTCTTTGATGTTTTTTTTTTTTTTTTGTACAATACTGTAAGACTTCTGAGTTGCACTCATTATTGACGATGGCGATTCTACACTAATGACGTTAACTTCGTGACTGATTAGTAAATAAGATTTTAGGAGCGGCCTTATTTTCGGGGGAGGCCTTATTTCAACCGAACCTTGAAAATTTTTATCTGGCCTTATTTTCGGACCGGCCTTATTTTTGGGAAAACACGGTAATTTAACAGCATGAGCTGTAGCATTTTTCCCAGCAGGAGATCCAAACTCATTCATTATCTTAATAATTGAACTGGCACTATTATTAAACATGGACACTGCTATATAAACTGTACTATTTAGAATGATTCCACCACTGAAAGATTTTTTTGGCGCATACTTCCAGGTCACACTATTGACACTTTCATTAGGATTTTGAGAGAAACCTCCAATACATCTTTGCAATAATTCTCTTTGACTTAAATCTTCATAGACTGGTTTGATTGCATTCATGACAGCTTCTGGCATAGAGTTCTTTTGTGTAAAAGTAGCCAGCTAATTTTCAAATTTACATCCACAAAAGCTCGAGAGTCGATAGTTGAATGTTGGTCGAGTGAGTAACGACTTGAAGTAAGCCGACGTATAGATACGCACATGAATTCAAGGGTAATATACTTTTCCGTAATTCGTCCATAACTTTTTTCAGAGATCGAATTGAATCAAGCAGTTTGCGGCATTTGAAAGCTGATGTAAAAATACATCAAACAAGACAAAAACCTGAAAATTTATTTTTTGAAAAATTTTAGGTATATGTACCCCCTTAACTTATTAAAGCTTATCTAGCTTGAGTTTAATTGAAAAAAGGGATTAGAAGTACCCAAAATGGAGAAATAAGCAAAAAGTCAGGATATCGAAAAAAGTTTTTTTTTTCAAAGTATTTGTATGATACTAGCTCTTCTGAGCGCGCTTCAAGCGCGCATAGGAAAAAACAATAAGAGTAACCTCAAAATGCACTTTTCGAATATTTTAAAAACTTCATCAATCAGCTCACGAATAAAAATCTTACGCAAGATGGCGATAGCTCTCTTTTATAAAGGGATTCATGTAATTCTATAAAATTATAATATAAATAACTATATAATTATGATGTTTATTAAAATAAAGTCGTTTTTTTTCAAAAGATGTCATCATTTGATTTGGAAAAAGGGCCTAACCCTTTAGAGTTTATTTTATTCATTTAAACAATTTCTTTCAATATAGAAAAATTTTTTAATAGAAACAAATTATCTTGGTTAGTAATACTTCTTAATTGTAACAAAAATTAGCATGTTTTTTGATTGTGTTAAAAGAAATACTCAATTATATATTTAATTGGCTTTAGTGGCCTTTTTCTCAAATTCAATTTTTCGGGGTTAGGCCCTTGTTGCTCCCAAGTCCTCATATACTTTAGTCTTTTCTCATTGATTTTTTCGCCATTCATTCTCACAACCAATGTGGATCTACCTTGTTCAGAGCCTAATATTTCCGTATTTCGACTATTCAAGCAGTATTCTGCTGCATCTAGACAAAACTTTGGAATTCAAACTTCAAACCGCTCAAAACGCCTGCGTCAGATTTGTGTGGCCACATACCCCAAAACTCGCATGTTTCATCTCATAGTCTTACCCTAGCCTGGATCTCTGTACGTAGAAGGCGCGAGTAATCGTATCTCTCCTGAACACTAGCGTACAGAATAATTGCTACCGGAAAATCCACCAACCTAGAGTGTCATTTTTCACATCTAAATATCTATGCGATTCGACGCAGGTCACCACGAAATCCGTCAGAGTCACTCTGCTCTTCTAAACTTTCTGCATTTTGTGAAGTTCTTCATGGATCAATTTGATTACTTCAAGTGAGCTAAACGTTAAACACTATTTGCGCGCGACTTCAAGGACTGGAACACAAGCATCTTGAACGAAGGTCTAAACTGCTCCATATTCTTTACACAAAAAATGCATTAAGTCTGCAATCAGCGTGCAAACTAATCAGTCCCTCTGAACAAGTGTACAAAGTGTTACCAGTGTATTCATATTTGTATTTTTTTTTTTTTTTTTTATTGCTTTCACAGATTTCTCGTGTCGATGATAAAATTAGCTCATCTTTGTAATTTACTTAAACACTAGACGAGGTTCCACCACAAGGTGAAATGAATGTTTTATACATCCATTTTAACTAACTAACTAACCAACTCTCTGTTAGACCGAAAACGTGCACGTCTGAGCATCAGACAGTAGTTTGAACACTGTATGAAAAGTATTTTTACTTCAAAGAACCTCTGCCTGGAGATAAAAAAGTTGACGTTTTACTAATTGTTGATGAGATACAGATATACCCATCTTAACCCTTATGAGCACTAATTACATAACATAACAAAAAAACAATAGTTTAATGAATAAAACTATATTGGTGAATAGTTCTTAAAAAAAAAAGCGCACCCGTCACGGAATGGCCGATAGAAGCGTAGCTTCAGTCTTTTAGTACAGACAGAAGATTTAAATTGCATTTGCCACGCATAGGAATTTAGTAAAATCGCATTTAAACAGAAATTAAATAATTGAGATTCTTAATTCTGTGACACGATTTCTTTTCTCGATTATTACGATTTATTTTCTCTTATTCGCGTTGTATGGGGATATCAAATCTACATTTCTTGTGCTTATTATTTTTGCGATAAACGTTGAACTGAAAGCTATTATTTTACACATATCATAACTAACAGTAATAAGCACCAATAAAACGCGCTGTAAATGTACACCTGCATAAAATTGAACACGCTTCGGCTGCATGGCAGCTAGCACTGTTTAGAAAAAGGAATGAAGAAGAGGGGAGGAAAGAAAGAGTGAGACAAAGAGATAGAGAGGCGCCCAACTGCCGCTGTAGCCGGATGAATCATTCCCTCCGCTCAGCGTGTCGGTCCCGTGTCTCGTGTCGATCACTTTTTTCATTTAACTCCGACCGTGGAGTAGTGTAGGTATAGTAGGGAGTCATAACGTCCGTATAGAAGCTACGCTTCAATAGGAGAAACTCCTACTTCTGCTAGGACATTCTCCAATCGAATGAGGTTCACAGCGCCTCTTATTTTAAATGGGAGAAACTCCATTTTCCCGTGTGGGGTCCGAATGTGAACTTTAAGAGTTGATTTAATTGAAAATGTATAAGATTAAAAAAAAAAAAAAAAAAAAAACAATATCTTCGATAAGAAGAAAAAATGATTTTTTAAAAATAAAATATGTGTTTGAACCTAACTTATACTCAATTACACTAAAATTTGAAAGTTTCGGAGATTTGGATTTATATATCACACTCTTCTCAGTATCTTCTTCTTTTTAAAGAAAAATAGTAGAGGCCTAGCGGCAAAACTTTGCACTAGTTAGTTTTTTGTCAAGCCCTTTGAATAAACCCAAGACCAATTCGTCAAGTTATTGTGCCACACCTGCGAAAAAAAATCTGGAAAATTATATCATTTTTAATTTAAAATGTTCTATTTTCTAACACAAATGAAATAATGTAATTGAATTAAAGAAAGTTTCTGTCCTCTGAAAGTTTTTTTGGTATGAGTGGCTCCTCCAACTTTTCAAGATTGTTTTTTGCTGAATAAAAGAGGTTAGCAAAAAACTATTTGGACATTAATTTTCCGTCAAGCTTTTATTATTTTGTCACAAATCTAAATTTTCCATAAAAGTAGTTTTTTCGGAGAAAATTGTGTAATTGGAAGTTTTTTTAAACGTATTACTACGGAAAATGGACCATTAGAAAGAATTTAATTCTATGAAAAAATAGTAGAGGTTTAGCGGCAAATTTTGCACTAATTAGTTTTTTGCCAAACCTCTTATATATACGCAAGATAAACAGACAAGTTAGTGAGCCACATCTGCCGAGAAAAAAGAAAATCCAGAAAAGTTGGAAAATTGCGTAATTTTGAAAATACAATGTATCCTTTCACGGAAAAAAACGCAAAATTTTGAGCCTACTTGGAAAAGTCTAACCTTAAGTTGCTTTTTCCGAGTGTGGCCCACTATAAGCGGGCCATTCGTTTTCTCGGAAACGAAATCCACCGCAAAAAACGGAAAATTTTGAGCCTGGTCCAAGGTCGATCGGACAAAGTAGGCCCGCTAGCTTGACATACGTGAATAAAGATCTACCTAGATACAAATTTAAGTTGAATAACCTTGTCTATCGCAGAGTCTCAGAAAAAGGCTCTGATTTGGTCTGCTTCGTGAAAGTTAGTGAAATCTACATGAGATGAAAGAAATGAGATAAACCTACGGTCATCAACTCTGAAGAAAATCTGAAATGTTTTTTGTCGTAGTAGGCCTCTACCAACATCTTTTTGCTGTGAGATCTTTGCTCTCCCAAAGATTCGCCTCATTCATACCCATTATTCAGTATGATCATGATATAACTCACATTCATTGCTAATCAAGGATGCCCAGAATATAGCATCCTGGGATGAATTCAATTGTGTTAACTTGAACCCATAGAAAACTTCTTTTATATTCATTGCTAGTGATTCCTACCTCTCCAAAATTGGTATTGGCTCCTTATCTCTTTTTTTCAAAAACAATCATCTTATTCCGTTAAATTCCTTGGAATTTACATATCCTTCACATTGAACTGGTCCAAGCAAATCGGTGGCATTACAAAACGAGTTCACTACTCTCTCCACTCTCTTCACCAATTTCGTAAATCTCTATCTCTCAAAGCACGTTTTCTCCTAACATACTTCCTTACCTTACGCCTCTTTGACTACTAAACCCCATTCTTTACTCACCTTACTAAACAACAATCCTCCAAACTTTACATCCTTCACAACACCTACACTCGTTTCGCCCATGTCTCGATTCCCCACGCTGCTCACATCACCCTACACTGCTTGTTCATTAAGAGACTTCCTTCTTAAATTAGAATAAAAAATGTACTTCATTTAATGCTTAGAATAATTAATATTTGAATTTCTTTATATTGCATTAATCTTTAAATTTTTATATACTCAAGTTAACTACTCGTTATTTCAAAAAAGTGTAGAGTAGGGTCTCTCTCGAATCAAACTATTGAATAAAATCAATAAAAACCTCTTTATTTTTCTTTTTTATCTCTGCAACACTGTAAAAGACTAATTTAATTCAGATATAAGGTCACTTTATTTTGGATTATCTTGTAAGATTCTAACCAGTTCTTTCTGAATTCTCCTTCTTCTGTAGTAATCGTTTTTCATTAATATTTCCCTTCAGTATCTTTTTCTTTTATATCAGGCTCTTCTTTTGTTCCGTGTTTGGCTTAGATCCATCCGTTATTTATGATCGTTCTTGCGTACGTCACAATGACGTTCAGCTTCAGTTTTTCTTGGATGAATGAGTCTGCCCTCAACTTTGTGATAGCTCCTCTCTTCCTCTAACTTCATTACTTTATTCTTATATTCGCCTTTTCTCTTCTTTATGCTCACTTTCCATTTATATACTCAATGTATATACTTTCCATAAGCTATTAGTTAAACAGCATTTTCCGTACTCCGACCGGGAAGCGCTAGAGGCGCTTCTTATAGCTCTCTCGCAATTTATATAAAAGCTTTTGAAAATACTATAAACAAACAAATAGGCAAAAAGAATTTCAGTCAAATTTATGATCTCATTAATAAGTCATTCACATTATGCTTAATACTGTCAGTTTGTAAACAAACCCAAAATTCATTCTTCATTCCTTAACTGTACTTTGACGGACAGACGTCTCGAAACTGTTGAAAGTATTGATATGTTTATTGTTGAATCTATTATAATTGTAAATAAATTAAATTTATACATATTGTTTTGTGACAGCTACACACAATTAATTTGAAATAGGAAATTTAGTAAGGTGTGTGGGTTGGATGTATGAGGGTGCACAGTCAGCACCCGTTCCCACGGAGCCTGGCTGCCTAATCAGCAGCTTGACAAGTAAAGGTCGAGGTGGAGGGGACAACAAGTCTCCGTGAGGAGCAAGTGCAAGAGTAAGAGTTAGTTAGAATTGGTAATTAATAAAGAGCACAACGTGCTAATCGTTATCTTTTGTTTTGTCTAAATAATTTTTTATACTAAATCTTCGTTATAAATTAGAAGTATAGTGACCTTTTGTGTTAACTACATAAAATAATTAGTGTTTATGTAAAGTGTGACCGAGATATAAATTGAGACCAATACCTATTAAAATTTTGAATAAATCGGACCATAGTGACTATCGTACTAAACTAAAACCAAAATAAGTTTAATCAAATTAGTCTCCCTCAACCTTCTTGACCCGTGTCACCAGAGGAAACCAGCTTAGGACGTCTGAAAGCAGGACCCAAGGTAACGTTTTGATTATTAAGATTAAGCCTCCCCATTTCATACGTATAAGTTTTCCTTTTTTTTCTCGCGTCGTCACACGAGGGTACCGTCTGCCCCCGGTTTTATTTTCGACACTCTTTCCTGGGTCTGCTGCAATAAAGAGTGGCTTAGATGTCTCGTAAACGTCAAACAAATGGTAGCATAGCGTAGTTTAGGCCCTGCGGAGAAAAAAAATTTACAGTAGTTTTAGAATTAAAATTTTGAATTTTGAATTAGTTTTAAAATTCTCTTTTTCCAGGACAGTGCGTAGGCTACTGTTCTGTAGTGTAAGTTTTAGTAACTAAGTAAAAGTAAGACAATTTAATAGTTATGAACAAATTAGAGTAAATAATTTAGTAAATCTTCCAGAACACGAATAGGTTCGGATTACCATCCGGTGACTATAGTATATTTCGATAGGCAGGCGTTCGATAGCAACGTTAAGAAAAGTAGTTGCAAAAAAAGTCTTTCTTGTCTGCTGACAGTGTAGCAAGTGCGGTCTTTGTGCAGTTTTAGGGACTTAGTAATTTTTATTCGCGACGCCGTGGATACAATTTCTTTTTTTCCTCTTGTTTGAATGGAAATAAAACGCCCAAAGATATAGATATTCCCTAATAACAGAAACCAATTTATCAATTTACGTATCAATTTAGAAATTCTTCAAAATTACAATCCGGCAAGAAGCTTGATTAAATAAAGCGGCGAGGTCGAGCCGACAGCAGTATTTTTCAAGATCGAGAAATTTCCAGTCTTAAATTTCCCAAATTTCGATTCGAAAAAATAAAAAAAATTTTTTTTTAGTTTTAACATTGAGATTTTTAAAATTTTCAATTTTTGGGATTTTTGTGTTAGAATTTTCAGAATTTTAAATTTTGAATATTTTGATCTTTGAATATTAATTTTAAATAAACAATTTTTAATTTTTCTCAAACTTTTAGATTTAAAAAAAAAAAAAAAAAATTTTCAATTTTTCAGTTTTAAAATTTTGTAGATAGCAGGGGGGTACCCTCCCCTACTCTTCTCCCACGCTCTCCCCATACCCTCCAAAAAAGTGCTTAACGAACCATAAAAGTGTACCGAAATATGCTTATTTCTATGTGTTTTAAATTTTCCTACAATTTTCTAATGGGAAGTATTAAAATGCACGGGAAATAAAATCATTTGCACGGGATGTGGGTCGCACAGGAAAATAAATACTATAATTGGATAGATAAATAATTGTAAATAGATCCGTAGAAGGTAGAGTAGGTGTTATTTAGGAGAGCAACCGAGAGAAGGAGTGCGTGCAAGTAATCACCATTTCACTTCATTCTCTCCTCGTTCGTATTCCCGCGCCGTGCAATTCCCACTGCGGAGCCGCAGTAGCTCTAAGAGCCGCGATAGAGATAAATGCACAGAATCCTGTGCGCCTGCACAGAACTCTTGTGCAGCTGCACAGACAGCACCTGACCAGAAGCAAAGGAGCAATAAAACAAATTATCTTGAATAAATAAATTAAAAATTAATTAATGAACTTTCAGTTTTATGGTCAGAGTAACACCTAATGCACTTGCTGATAGTTACGCCTTGGAGATGATTTCCTCAGGAAGTTTTGAGTCCGGAGGGGTCAGGAAAGGCACCTAGTGCACTTGATGATAGGTACGCTTCGTAGACGATTTCCAGAGGGAGTTTTGACTCCGGAGGGGTCAGGAAAGGCACCTAGTGCACTTAGTGATAAATACAACTTGGAGATGATTTCCTCAGGAATTTTTGACTCCGGAGAGGTCAGGAAAGGCACCTAGTTCACTTGATGTTAGGTACGCTTCGTAGATGATTTCCTCAGGAAGTTTTGACTCCGGAGGGCTCAGGAAAGGTACCTAGAGCACTTAATGATAGTTACGACTTGGAGATGTTTCCCTCAGGAAGTTTTGACTCCGGAAGAGTCAGGAAATGCCCCTAGAGCGCTTGATGGGAGTTACGCTTTGGAGATAATTTCCTCAGGAAGTTTTGACTGCGGAGGGGTCAGGGTAGGCACCTAGTGCACTTGGTGATAGTTACGCCTTGGAGATAATTTCCTCAGGAAGTTTTGACTCCGTAGGGGTCAGGAAAGGCACCTAGTGCACTTGATGATAGGTACGCTTCGTAGACGATTTCCACAGGAAGTTTTGACTTCGGGGAGGTCAGGAAAGGCACCTAGTGCACTTGATGATAGGTACGCTTCGTAGACAATTTCCACAGGAAGTTTTGACTCCGGAGGGGTCAAGAAAGGCACCTAGTGCACTTAGTGATAAAGATGGACTTCGAGATGATTTCCTCAGGAATTTTTGACTCCGGAGAGGTCAGGAAAGGCACCTAGAGCACTTAATGATAGTTACGACTTGGAGATGTTTTCCTCAGGAAGTTTTGACTCCGGAAGAGTCAGGAAATGCACCTAGAGCGCTTGATGGGAGTTACGCTTTGGAGATAATTTCCTCAGGAAGTTTTGACTGCGGAGGGGTCAGGGTAGGCACCTAGTGCACTTGGTGATAGTTACGCCTTGGAGATAATTTCCTCAGGAAGTTTTGACTCCGGAGGGGTCAGGAAAGTCACCTAGTCCACTTGGCGATAGGTACGCCTTGGAGATGATTTCCTCAGGAAGTTTTGACTCCGGAAAAGTCAGGAAAGGCACCTAGTGCGCTTGATGGGATTTACATTTTGGAGATGATTTCCCAAAGAAGTTTTGACTCCGGAGGAGTCGACTCCAAGGCGTAACTATCACCAAGTGCACTAGGTGCCTACCCTGACTTCTCCAGAGTCAAAACTACCTGAGGAAATCATCTCCAAGGCGTAACTATCACCAAGGGCACCAGGTGCCTTTCCTGACCTCTCCGAAGTGCAAACTTCCCGAGGAGATCCTCTCCAAGGCATAACTATCACCAAGTGCACTAGGTGCCTTTGCTGACCTCTCCGGAGTCAAAACTTCCTGAGAAAATCATCTCCAAGGCGTAAATATCACGAAGTGCACTAGGTGCCTACCCTGACTCTTCCGGAGTCAAAACTTCCTGGGGAAATCATCTCCAAGGCGTAACTATCACCAAGTGCACTAGGTGCCTTTGCTGACCTCTCCGGAGTCAAAACTTCCTGAGAAAATCATCTCCAAGTCGTAACTATCACTAAGTGCACTAGGTGCCTACCCTGACTCTTCCGGAGTCAAAACTTCCTGGGGAAATCATCTCCAAGGCGTAACTATCACCAAGTGCACTAGGTGCCTTTGCTGACCTCTCCGGAGTCAAAACTTCCTGAGAAAATCATCTCCAAGTCGTAACTATCACTAAGTGCACTAGGTGCCTCTCTTGACCCCTCCGGTGTCAAAACTTCCTTCGGAAATCGTCTACGAAGCGTACCTATCACTAAGTGCAGTAGGTGCCTTTCTTGACCCCTCCGGAGTCAAAACTTCCTGAAGAAATCATCTTCAGGCGTAACTATCAGCAAGTGCACCAGATGTTACCCTGACCATAAAACTGAAGGTTCATTAATTAATTTTTAATTCATTTATTCAAGTTAATTTGTTTCATTGCTCCATTGCTTCTGCTCAGGTGTGTCTGTCATTTATATATATGAAGCTTTCCGCCGGATAGTGACCACTGTAATTACCACATGAAAAATTACTAAAGTTATAATACACCCTCTTTAAGCGCAAATAACGCGCAATCCACCCACGTATTTAAAAAAACCAAAATAACCTATCTTTTTTTATTTTTTTCTAAAATAACTCATCAATAAATAGTATATTATTTCCAGAGGGAGTTAAGTTTGCAGTGGAGGCCCGCTGTCATTGCAGCCCGAGACGAAGTCGAGGGCGGCAAATACGTGAGCCTCCTCAGCAAACTTTAGTCTTGAGGGATATATGGACTTTTTTAAAGTCCGTTTATCACAAAAAATAACTTGATTTCCTCCGATTAAAGCCAAAAGAATGAAATGTACTCCCGAAGCGCCAGCGGCCGACACGCAGTCGGCCGCCATGTTGCGGCCTGAGCGCTAGCGAGGGCATGCAGTAGGCCGGGTGCGCGTTGGTCGATGGCGCAGGGAGTACATTTAGTTCTTTTGGCTTGCGTCGGAGGGACACAAGTTATTACTTGTAATCAACGAGGTTAAAAAACTTTTTCTAGGTTTGCGTGGTCCAATCAAAATAACTCATCCATAATAACCCTTCCTAAATAACCCATCACCCAATTCCTGGAACTCATTTTTATTTATTCTAAGAAAAAATGGGGCCAATCACTATCCTGACTGTCCGGATAGTGTCGAAATGTCCGGTTAGTGCCAAACGAGTATATGAACTGTCCGGTTAGTGCCAATAATGGATGGGTCTTAATTTTAAAAGCTCCTCCCGGAGGAGCACCTCAAAACCTTTAAAAAACCTTATATTTAACATGTTTTAAGGGGCTCCTCCAGAGGAGCCGTAATTTTCAGAGCTCCTCCCGGAGGAGCACCTCAAAACGTCAATAAATCTTATATTCTACTTGTTTTAAGGGGCTCCTCCTGGAGGAGTTGATTTTAAATTATAGGAGCTTCTCCTGAACGAGCACCTTAACTGTCAAAAAACTCCATATTTAACCTCTTTGAAGGGCGCTTTTCCTAGAGGAGTCGTAATTTTAAAAGCCCTTTTTAAAGGAGTACTTCAAAACGGTTAAAAAATATATTTAACATGTTTCAAGTACTTGAAGTATTTTAACTTACTATTTAATTTTTATAACTATTTTTTCAGACTTACTATAATATAAAATTTTCTTTTTTCAATTTAAATCATATTCAACAATTTTACCTAAACATGTTTGAACTTTTGTTCAATAAACAAACTCAACTCAAAAAACATGTTAAATATTAACTGTCAAAAAACTCCATATTTTATAACTATTTTTATGGGGGTTGGCGAGCGAAGCGAGCAGGGGGGTACCCCCTAGTATATATCTTACTATATTATATAGTTGTAATTTGCTCTTCGCTCCCACCCCGCCTTCACCCTTAATTCTTCATTTTAGACCGTAAAATAGGTCAAAAACTGCACTTTTATTCCGCTCCTACCCCGCTTCCGCCCCCGCCCTCTCTCGCCCTTTTTTTCTCACCCCATTCCGCTCCCACCCCGCTCCCACCCTTAAGGGGGGGGGGTAGGGTCTGAGCGGTCAAAAAATGATGATTTTTCGATGATTTATAGTGAAGCTCCTGTTTATTATAATTTAATAAGAATTTATATACATATCATACAACATTCAAAGAACATTCTGTCAAAATTTCAGATCAAAATATTAAAAATTGAAGCAATGGGAGCCAACTAAACAAGGCGCTTCGAAAAAAAGATGAGTTGCGGTGAAGGCTGTAACTCGCGAACGGTTCATCTGAAATCAAAAAATAAAAAAGATTTATTTAATATATTAGTTTTTCTCGCCCCCTAGTAGGATCAATTTCATTTTTTTTCAATTTTGAAGTTTGGGCGACGTTTTGAAGCCAAAACACTATTTTTTGGTCACCAAAACCGGCCATTTTATGGCTAAAACTCGGCCAAAAAAAAAAAAAAAAAAAAAAGTAACTCACTAGGGGGCGGGTTTTTTATGCATTAAAGACGTATGTTTAATTCTAGAAAGATCGGTGCAGTAGTTTTCAAATGAGAACTTTCACCGACTTTGAAAAATAGTGTTTCGAGAAAAACGCGTTTGAAGTTTTCGGTACGAAAAAAGTGAAGAAAAACTATTTGATTTATAACTTACACTGAAGCATCTATTCCACTTGAACTCAACATTACCGTTGCACACTTTGCAATTTACCAACGTTGAAAGTGTTGTAAACACTTGCAGAAAGTCAACTATACGATAATGTATTTCGGTATCCACTGGCACAGACGGTTGAGAACTTAGCCGAATTTTTTTAGCTGACGCACTTTTTGTCTGCACGTCATTATTTTTAAACGGATTGGGTCTTTTTTTTGGTTTTCCAAGTATTTTTCCTTCAGTTTTACGCGTTTCTCTCGACACTTTACTTGTTCTAACCATTTTAAAACCAAAAAAACCGAATCGGAAATATAAGAAGAAAAATAATCGGACCGCTCTGGTGAACGAACACCGTCAAACTGACACGCCTTTTTTTCCACACAGACCTTTAGAACCGCCTTATACTCTACCTGGGTTCACTGCCCCTCCCTTTTTACAAAAGGGTCTTAGGGGATTACAAAGACCGACTTAGCAGGGGCCTTCAGCGTAGAGCATGCGGGGAGGGGCAGCTGCCTCGACCTTCTCCGCTCGAAGGCCCCAGACTTAAAACTCTGTAACTTTGTGAGTTTTGCTCCAAACCCTTAGAAATTTTAACACAGCATTCTTGAAATGTTTTACTATAAGAAAAAAAAAAAAAATTCGATTTTTCAAAAATTGCCAGACCCCCCCCTTTATTCTTCATTTTATACCGTAAAATAGGTCAAAAACTGCACTTTTATTCCGCTCCCACCCCGCTCCTACCCTCTCTTTTTTTTGCAACCTCCTCATTTGTAAAAATGTTATTTATATCATATTTACAAGTGCAAGGAATTGCGTATAATTTTCTGAGAATTTTTAAGTCTAGAAGCAATAAATTTAGCGATAAATACAAACTTAAAATAATTTTTTCTGGACTAATAATCTTCATCGGATTCATATTATAAATTACAAATTAAATTAAATGAAGTAATTAAAATATTTCTAAAAATTAAAATATTTCTATTTATTAATAATAAAATAATTTTAGATGTTATTCTTGGAAAATTTATCAGTAACAAAATCAAATAGATATAGTAAAGGAAATAATGAATATGAAATGAATTTACAAAAAATATCAAAAATAAAAAGTTTCGGAACGTTTAATATAAAAAATATTGAATTAGAAAAAAATTAATTTTGATCAAATAAATAGCAAACAAGGTTTTATAAAAATAGAAGGTTATAGAAAAACAGAATTTATAAAAAAAAATTCTTTCAATGAATATATAGCAGTCATAACACATGGTTATTATAAAATAGATATTATAGTAATCAATGATGATAATGAAGAAATAAATTTTAAAAGAGGATCAAAAATAGAAATAATTGGAGATATTCAAGAAACTGGTAATTTTATTGATTGTATTATAACGGCGTTGTAAGAATTCTCAATGATATCAAAAATAAAATCTTCGCTCTTTGCTTTGAAATCCTCGAGTCGAATTTTGTAAAATACATTATGTAAAGATCCCTCTCAGTAAGGGTGAAATTCTATTGGTCATGTTAAGTGACAACTAGCTGCAGAATAATTCAAAATTAATCAGAAGAATTCCATAAGTGAGAAAAGTTGAAATTGTATCTGCAACAAATTTAGAATTGATCTTATGGGGTCGGTTAAGGTAGTTACAACCCATGTATATATAGGTTACATAGATATAGTTATTGGCATCTAGCAGGAGGGAAAATTGGAAGCTGTTGCATGCAAAATTCCATGTAAAAATTTTAGTTCAAGAAATCACCACCAAATTTTTGGAAGCTGTTTTTACGGCTGTTTACGTGCAACAGCGCCCCAGTTTACCTCCCCTCATGCTAGATGCCAATAGACGCTCATTGCCCACACTCCCACGCCACGCGCCGCCACCGTTACCATTGCTCTAAAACCTACCGAAATCATGCATTTTTCATTCTTTTCGATTAATTATTTCAGAAATTAATACTACTTACTACATTTATCTTTGTACCTCACGATTCCTTAGATGTTTCCCTACAAGAAGATCTGTTTTTTAAAAATATTTTAAGAAAATTGAATTTGCAATCCAAGAATAACCTCTAAATTTGACCCATTTTACGCGCTCAGCATAGGAATCACACGTGAAAAGTTGAAACTTCTGAGCTTAATATCTCAAAATTTAGCCCTGCTTGGGATTATTTGCAAAATACTAACATGTTGAGG
Source organism: Encarsia formosa (assembly GCA_038277355.1). Classification (NCBI taxonomy): domain Eukaryota; kingdom Metazoa; phylum Arthropoda; class Insecta; order Hymenoptera; family Aphelinidae; genus Encarsia; species Encarsia formosa. Next base: position 51,621,335 of record CM076187.1, on the reverse strand, counting down.
ATGCAAAGAAACTAACTCTGTGCAAAGTTATAGAGATTTTTTAAGAAACTCAATTTTTGCGGTAACTACCTTAACATAACGAATAAAATGCAAAAAAATAGTTTTTACAGACGGTAGTCAAAGTCAAAGTTAATCAATGTATACAGTATATGCCTTTATTTTGCAATCAGCATGTCTCTAGCTGTTATAGGTTATGAAATATGAATTAAAGTTTAAAAATAACTATTTTAAGCGCTATAGTTGCTAAGAAAGAAATAAGTAGCTTAGATTAATGCCAATATCTTCTTTTTTTATTTCATATAAAGTAATATGAAGGCGAGGATTTCAACAACGAATTTATTACTGATTTCATCGAGGATACTTTGAATGAGTTATATAAAAATTCATTCATAAATAAAATTTTAATTTGTATTTCAGAAATTACATATTACATTAAAATCAAAACATTAGATGATATAAAACAAATAAATCAAAACGAACTTATGGAATTAGAAGATTCAATGAAAGGATATAGATTAATAAAAAAAAAAAAAATTAATATAGTAATATAGTAACATAGTAATTAATTTATATTTGTCTTAAAATTAAATTGTTAATAACTCTCACATGAGATAAGTAATTTTTTTTAATATAATGTTATAATAAATAACATTAATTTTTAATTTAATAATACAATCATAAAATTATCATTAAAAAATAATTTTATTAATATATTATTATATTATTTATAAAAAATTATTTATTCCAGATACAGAATGAATGAATCATTCGATGAAAAAACCATTTACTTTTGTAAAATATGTAAAAAAAATGTAATTAACAGTGAATATTATGTGAAATTACATAATGAAAAACATTCTATAATCAAACATTCGTGCACAATTTGTGGAAGAATTTTTAAAAATAGTGATAATTTATCAACTCATTTGAAAGAACATAATAATTCAGATAGACCTCACAACTGCAAAGAAGTAAAATGCAATAAACGTTTCAAAAGAGTAGCTCATTTAAGAAGACATAAAAAGATTCATAAAAATAAAAATACTAAAATAAAATGTAAATATTGTTCAAAAATACTTTCTTCAAAAGATCATTTAATAAGACATTTGAAAAAATCCTGCAAAAACATAAATAAATCAAATATTGAATTATTAAAACAAAAAGAATAAAAAAACAATAAGAATTGTAAATGCGGAAGATATGAAATATAATTGAATTATTAAAACGGAAGATTTTTTGATATTACAGATATTTTAAAAATTTTAGAGGAAAATTTTGAATATCTATTTTTTTCAAGAAAATAGATTTGAAAATTATTAAATCAAAAAATTAAAAAAAAATATATGTATAAGATATGAAAAATAATTGAATTATTAAAACGGAAGATTTTTTGATATTACAGATATTTTTTAAAATTTTAGAAGAGAATTTTGAATATCTATTTTTTTCAAGAAAATAGATTTACAAATTATTAAATCAAAAAATTAAAAAAAAATATATATATGATATATATAAACGAAAGATTTTTATAAAAATTATTGCATTATTCAAACGAAAGCTTTTATGATAATGCAGATATTATTTAAAATTTTAGAATATAATTATAAATATTTATTTTTTTTCATAAATATAGAATTGAACATTATTAACGAGAAAAATTTTTAAAAATGAATTATATGTGGTTTGTACGGCTACTGGCAAAGGGTTCCATGTAAAGTTTCTTTTTGTTCTTACATTAAATTAAATATCTCCTGGGTGGTGTGGAAAACTGCATTAAGTAATTTAAAATTTATAAGTTGAAAATAAATTCATTTGCAATTCAAGTATACTTATTACTATTTTATTAGAAAAGATATATAGTGTAGATTCAAGCATTTAATTCTGGGGGGTTGGCGAGCGAAGCGAGCAGGGGGGTACCCCCGCTGTATATATATATATATATATATTACTATATTATATAGTTGTTTTTCCTCTCTCACGCCCCCCCCCCACGCCCCTCGCCCGCCCCCCACAGGCCTCTCAAAAAAGTGCTTAACTAACCGTAAAAGTGTACCGAAATATGCTTATTTCTATGAGTTTTGAATTGTCCTATAATTTTCCAATCACGCCCCCCGCCCGCCCTTCCCACGCCCCCCCCCTTTTTTTTCCCCGCCCCCCATTTTTAATGTTTTGTTACAAGTTTTGTATATTTTCTTAATTTATTAATTCTTTTTTAATGGTATGATTAAACTATATAAAATTTTAAAATTTGAATTCATTAATTTTAAACAATTTCATTATAAGATTAATTAGAAAAATCCAAGTTTTTAATTTAAAAAAAATGAAAAAAAGATTTTATTTTCAGAAAAATTAAATTTATAATGGAGTAATTTTTTCTTTTTAATAAATTGTAAAATTTTATTTAAAAAATTCTTGTTAAACTTTAAATCCTTATTTATTTATTTATTTTTTTATTTTGTAATTATCATCCAAAATATTCATGTATGTATTCATGTATGTACTCGTGTGCGTACGCGGAGGAGTCTCCGCGTAGGCGCAAACTTACCCTTTCAAACAAAAATTTGCGCGTACGCGCAACTTAGGTGTTCCGCGTACACGCAAACTAAATTATCCCGCGTGCGCGCAAACCTAGGTACTCCGCGTGTGCGCAAAAACTTTAGATCTCCGCGTGCGCGCAAAACTCTAGATCTCCGCGTGCGCGCAAAAACTTTGAATACGTTGCGATAAATGCATCAATTATTGTCCTTCTAAACATTAAAATTGTGATTAAAAAAACTTCCTAACTCTATAAAATTTATTTTTCACACACGGTGCAGAAAGTTCAAACTTTCTGATTTTTCCCAAACAGGAAGTTTGAACTCCTTGCTTTCAGTTGAAAAAAACATTACACTCGACGCTGGAAAAGTATGAGCTAACCCTTAGCAAACCCTTGACACTCTCGCCTTTGGCTCAAGTTTTGAACACAAATTGTTTGAAAATTAGCTAAAAACCCAAAGAAGCAACCCAAATGTCTAGTCCTAGCGGGTCCTCCTCTCAGGGTTGGATAACTTTTTTTGGATCATCGATTGCAGAAATTTTGGAAATCGCTTTCTGGTACCGAATGATGAGCAAAATCATCAATAATTTTTCTAAATGGTCCTTGAATTTAAATTGGTTGAGATCTTCTTTATATTGAATATTGAATCAATTGGGATGTGTCTTGACTGAACAAATTATAGTATAGATTTGTAAAAGTATCTTTAATGGATTTTTGGAAAAACCTCGGCCAGGATTATTTTGGTCAATGTCCTCATTACAGGCATCACGATTACTGTTACTGCTTCAATAAGGTATGTTCAACAACGAATATTAATACCTAATAACAAAGTGGATTGTTGAACAAAAATAAGATAACAATTTTAAACGAAATTTCCTGTGTACTACATTTAGATCAATGAGATAAATATTGACTACGTTGTGTATTAATATTCGTTGTTGAACATGCCTTATTGAAGCAGTAACAGTATCGTGATGCCTGTAAAAAGAACATTGACCAAAATAATCGTGGCCGAGGGTTTTCCAAAAATACTTTAAAAAATCTATAATATAATTTGTTCGGTCGAAAATATCTTTCATAGTCGACAGGTTAGATCAATAAGGTATATCCGTATATTATTGCCCAGCATAGACGAGATTTATCTTATTGATCTAACCTGTCGACTTATCGTTTCTTCAAAAGTTCTTTGTTAAAATAAAAAAAATAAATAAAACTCAAGACAGATCCCAATCGATTCAATATTCAATATAAAGAAGATCTCAACCAACTTAAATTCAAGTCCAAACTCAAAAAATTGAACAGGAATAATTTGTTACTAGAAGTACTTTTTAGCATTTTCTGAGGTTTGAAATATAAATTGTTCAGATTTATACTTTTTGAGTTAAGATTTGAAAATATTTTTCTCTTAAAGTTCATAAAGAGACAAAAACATGCAAGGATACACATGTCTAAGAGTGCAATGGGCTTTGAACAAAAATTGTTTGAAAATTATTTAAAAAACAAAAATAATTCAAATATTTTGTGTGGATAATCGAAAAAAGGACCAATTAGAAAAATTATTGATGATTTTGCTCATCATTCGGTGCCAGAAAGCAATTTCCAAAGTTTCTGCAATCGATGATCCAAAAAAACTTATCCAACCCTGACTGACTGACTGTATAAGGTTTTTACTTCGGCCATGGGGTATAACCCTATTTGGTCGCTTGACAAGTACATCGAGTGATACAAATATATGGTAACATGTTCGCATAAATAGATAATTAAATGCACTTAAAATTAGATTACAACGAAGTAAATAACAAAGATATAATATATAATAGCACGTTCTCGTAGGTAGAATAATAAATGCACTTGAAATAGTATATTATAGTACAGGTGCAGCATCATCACCGGGGCTGTTTTAAGGACCCAAGTACGTAGCGAAGCACAGCACGAGGTTCTTAATAAGCCCTGTTGACGTACTGCACTCGTACTATATACTTTTTTATAGTACGAGTCACCGAAAACACGCATCAAAGATTTGATTTTGTGGTTAGAGTGACCAGGGGTACTATAAATTAACTTACAACAAAGTGACTTATAGGGCAGGAAACAAAATTTATTAACTGGGTAAGTGTGGCAGGTGCAATAGTAAATCGAATCGAATCGTGGGATAATCCATTCACTAGAAAATATATGACGTTTTCCCGTGCGAGATCAATTCTATTGCCGTTTAAAACATTTTTTTTCCCGCGCTATGTTAATTCTACTCCCATTCAATACATTTTTTTTTCCCGTTTAATACATTTAACTTCCGCTCAAGTATTTTTTTCCCGTGCATTTATTTTCTTTCCCGTTTAATCACTTATTTTTCCGTGCAAATGTCTTTTTTCCCGTGAATTTGACCTAAAATTTCCCGTGCGTTTGCTTTTTTTCCCGTGCTTATAAATTAAACCCTTTTCTAATAACCCCCCCATGTCCTTTTTTTACTTACGCCCCCATTTTTGATATATGTTATCAGTTTCTACCCACATCACCAATTTTTGATACAAGTTATCAGCTATGTATCTATAGAAGAAATTTAAAAAGTAACTACGAAGCATTAAAAAAATTAACTAATATCCAAAGATAAAAGAGAGAACTCAAAAAGAATGTCAGCATTTTATTCGTGATGTGATTGGTTGAAGAACAAAATTTAAAATTTGAATTTTTATTTTTAATTTTTATATTACAATTCAATTAAAACATCTAGAGAATAGATTTAATGAAAAAATAATTATGTAATCAAGTGTTCAAAATTATCCGATTATAATCATGAAAATAATAATTATTAGTATACAAACTGAACCAATGAATCTATAACCACAAAAGTTTAAATGAATATGAACTCTGAACGTACCGCAAAGGTAAAGGGTATATACACCACCCAATTTAACATCAGAAATTCAGCCAATGGACCAAGGAACTATCAGAGCTGTGAAAGCACGTTACAGATCGAAAATATTAAGATTTTTAATTGCTATTGCTGAAAATGATGGCTCAAGAGCAGAATTTCAAAAATCCATTACTGTTTTACACGCAATAAGATGGATGTATGCTTCTTTGAAAGAAGTTCAACAGTCAACTTTTGAGAAGTGTTTTCGTCGTGCTGGCTTCCCTGTGTCATCTGAACAATCTCAGACCGTTGATGATGAAGCGCCTCTAGCAGAAGTTTTACAAATTCTTCCAAATTATTTTCTTTCAATCAATAAAATCGAACAGCGAGATGAAGGAAAGCTTGTTCATGAGCCGTTCCCGGTTACCATTGATGAAGCCGTTGAAGAAGTATTAAAATCTTTCCTCGAACCTCAAAAGAATCATTATGAAGAAATTGACGAAGATGAGGAAGAGGACACAAATCCAACGATAAACAAATATTTATCTTACGATGAAGCTTTAAAGAGTGTTATCGATATCATTCGATTTTGAGAAAAAGTTGAAATTAATGTTGAACATTTATATGATTTATATATTGAGATTGAAGCAAAGTGGATTTCTTCAGCTTGTGCTGCTAAGCAAACGAAGATCACAGATTATTTCAATTAGAAAATTAAACTATAATACATTTCTAAAAATTTGAAACTTTTTTTTTAGCCCACCCCTTCACTTTCCTTTGTACATTGGCCACCTGCATACATTGGCCACTTTTCCTTGGAACGGGAGGTGGTCAATGTACACAGGTTCTACTGTATAACTTATTGTCGATTAATTTAAATGAAGCTTCGACAAAACTTGTTTTAGATAATATAATACAATGTTGCGTGCGCTTCGCTTAGAGAGCTTCAAGGTTTGGCAAATGGGTAGGTACATCAGTAGATTCAAAAGTGGGTAAGTGTTTATCTACAAAGGTTTGTACAGGATCGAAAACAATAGTATAAAAGATGTTAGTTTCAGGGTTAGATGTTGAGAAAAAAAAAAAAAAAAAAAAGTACAACATACGTTCAAAGTTACAAATTGAAGTATGAAAATAATAACAAAGTGAAAGAGGCTACACACCTGGCTGGAAACTGGTGTCGTAAGATAAACTTCGATATTAATCAAGATAGGTTGATTGGGACAGACCTACGTAGAAAAAGCGTTGATAACAAATGTAAAAGGATGTAGGAAATATTTGTCAAAAAAGTTAAAGAGCTGTGTGGGCAAAATTGTATGAAGATGATTAGTTTCACGATTGCAATTACAAAAAAATTTGAGAAGAACAATAGAAAAGATAGTTTTCACAAAGTTGAGAACAAAGATTCAAAGTTAGAGACCAAAGCATGAAAAAAAGAAAAAACAACAGCAAACACCAAAATTTAAGCAAGTAGATTCATGTGAAAGAGATAGAAACAATATTAAGCAAAAATGTACATATGAGCGTAGGTTCAAAGTTACAAACGTAATGACAAGTCCAGGTACGGCAGTAGGTACAATGAAGTTACCACAGTAGTTATCAAGTTTGAAACAATGTTATGAACAAGGTTTGTTATAGGGTTATTTAGAGTAGTAAGTACAAGAGGATAAAAAAGATTATACACAAGGCTAGATTCAGTGTAGAAGATTAAAAAAAAAAAATAAAGAACTAGAGTTAGCATGGGACTAGAAACAGATGTAGAAACAAATGCATGTGCAGAAGGTTCGGCGTTAGAAGCTTGAGTAAAAAATAGGTAGTAAGCACAAGATTATTAACATATGTAGGAAGTAAAAAAATCAACAGACATAGTAAAGAGAGTCAGAAAAAAATACTCAACACACGTGGATAGTAGCAAGGTTATAAAGCAGGGAAGGTTAATAAATAAAAAGACGAAAATAAGTCAGTAAAAGCATAGAAACAGATGTTTAACAAAGGATTGAAATGAAAGTATGATCAAAGATTAGAACAAAGTAGTCTTAGAATTAGAAATAAAAGCATGAAAAAAATTCAAACACCAGTTATCACCATGATAGAAATATATATATAAACATGAGCATATTCCTGGGTAAGAGCTTAGTTATAAAAAGCAGTAAGTGCAACGGTAAGAACAAGGGTACACGGGTTTGGAGTAAGATGAAAGGTGAGAACAAAGGTAGGCACGAAATAAGGTGCAGGTGTAGTCACAAGCTATAAAAGTAGAAACAATGGTATGTATCAGAGTAGGTACAGAGGTAGACACAAGAGTATATGTATAAGCGTAGGTACAAGTGTAGATTCAAGCATAAAATTCTGGGGGGTTGGCGAGCGAAGCGAGCAGGGGGTACCCCCCCTAGTATATCTATATATCTATTTTATTTACTTGCTTTAAAACACCTGACATTATAATTATTTCTGTTACTTGCCCGCTTTCCGCGGCTGACCAAAAAACTGACCTAGACCACCTATTTACCTGGCTTGCTTGTTCTTTTTTAATTTTTATGGAGTGTTAAACCGATAAATGTTATTTGATCGAAATTAATTTTTATACACACGTTCTTTTGCTTCATTATAGATAGACTAGAAATCGAGCTGCGCGCGTACGCGCGCTTATTGTTAATAAGATAGTAAAGTAAATAATTAGATACTAATTTGATAATAAAAAAAAAAAAAAAATTATAATGTGAATCTTATAACTTTCATACTGTTTTTATAGAAATGAAATAAATCTTTTTTTTAACATGAAAAAATAAATTGTTTTTACACAGAATCAGTTTAATAAACATTCGTTAAAAATAATATAATATTAGTCTTTTAAGAGCATATTGATAATTTTTATTTTTTTGATTGATTATTAATTGTAAGTATTGGCCAACATGCGCGTGCATTCATGCGCGCGCGCGCGCGCGTGTGTGTGTGTGTTTAGTCTTTGAAAATAACATTGTAAACCCAATCTGATTACGCTAACAGTTGCATAGAGTTGACGTGTTAACAAAAAGATTAAATGATAAATGGATCGAAGAAAATAAAACATACACTCAAATTGGAAGTTTGACAGAAACATCGATTTTTGAAAAATATTTCGTGTCTAATATTATAATTACGCTAACTACAATTAATTTCCACCGGGATAAGGAGGCAGTAATGGCAAAGACATTTACAATTTAATGTTCCTGTCATCGAAGAGCCTTCGCTGGTTGATACAGTTGGTTCACTCGCTATTTTTATTTAGTAACGTACCTAAATCTTTAAGGTTTACACGGCCATAATTCACTCACTATAGCTGATGAAAAGAACAATATCCAAAATGATACAACTGTTGAAAAAATGAAAAAAGTTACTCTAAAACTCAAGAGAAATCAATTAGACAAAAATTATTTATTGATATAAATTAGATTTATTTGTATTAGTTGGCATAAAAAGCATAGTTAAATAAATTACTCTGCACATACTCAGTCAACTTTAAGCTTTCTTATATAAAAGTTCTCTGCAGTATAGTTATTTTAAGTTAAACGAAAATATATATAACTTATTTTATATGCAATAAGGCTTTTTCATAGCAGACTACATCTAGCAGAACATAGAATAACCAAAACGATATAAGTCAGTTTTATTTAATTTCATGAACTTTTTAATTTTTCGTATTTGTTATTTTCCAATCTTATCATGATTTTCTGTGACTTTGACAACTTCGTTGAAAAAAGATCTATGCTCTTTTCACTTTACAGTTGATTGAAGGTCTTCGCCGACCCCGAGCATTTGACCAAAAATGCTCGGGGTCGGTGAAGACTTTCAATCGACGAAAAAGTAAAAACGAAGTTGTTTTTTCAACGAAGTTGTCAAAATCACAGAAAATCATGATAAGATTGGAAAATAACAAATACGAAAAATTAAAAAGTTCATGAAATTAAATAAAACTGACTTATATCGTTTTGGTTATTCTATGTTCTGCTAGATGTAGTCTGCTATGAAAAAGCCTTATTGAAATGGCAATCGTTTTATAAATTTGAAAATTCAATCAATATTTATTCGATTTTTAATTCATATATCATTTTCAATACAATATTCATCTCAACTGTCACAATCAAGTTCAAAAAATTTTTTAATTCACTGAAATACAAAGTATAGACATTTAAACGTAAAACGTTTACTTTCTAAACTGTAACAATAGAGATTTAAAATTTTCTTTTTAAAGTATCAATCTGCGCTTTAAAATTTTGTTTTTAAAAAGTGTAAATTGTATGTACAAATTCAAACTTATTAAGATTTTGCTAATTTGAAGCTGTAGCACTAATTGAATTTTTTCTAATATATACCAAGAATCCGTTATACGTCTTTGCAAATTGAAAGTGAGCATCAGAAAAAATAGACACTTCATCAAGAAAATCGAAATTAAGCTGAAGATCATTTTTCATCTTTACACTGAAAAAAAGCAGCATTGATTATTTGAAAGTAGACGAAAAATAGAAAAATTATTTTTTTCAAATTTGCATAAAATTAAAATTTTATTTATTTACATCAACTTTAAAAAAAAAAACTGTTTTAATCGTTGATAATCTTAAAATAGCACCATTATAAATTATTTCTGTGGATAAATGAATCCTGAGAATCCGTTAATTTTGAAGGGAGAAACGATTCGATGTCTTTTTGGTGGTGTACGAAATTTTTGTATCGTTGCGCTAAAAAGAGAGGTAGAAATATTAATAATTAAATAAGAACACAAAATAATAGAGATTATACGCATAAAATATTAAATCAATCAGAAACACAATAGTGATGATAATGGCTTTTCAGAAATAGTTTTCATAAAAATTTTAAGATTTTTAAAATTATTTTTTGATCGAAAATACTAAAGATTAGAATATGCGGTAAACATAACATAATCACTGACAATTTTTACTGTGAATCTTTTAGTATATTCATGTAACAATTTGAAACTTCAAAAATTTATACCTCATCTTAATTTCTGTTTACTTTTTATGAAAAAAAAAATCAAATTTTTAAATTAGTTAGCAATACAAAATAGGGCCAATGATAATTTTTCAGAAATATTTTTCTTTTAAAGTTAAAAATTTATTAAGATTTTAAATATGATATAAATAATTTTTTGAATACGTGGTAACCATAACGTCATTACAACTAATTTAAATTGTCTTAAGTTTTTTTTTTTTTATATAAAAGTATGTAGAGGTTTTAAACATAAAAATAAGTTAGCAGTACAAAATAAGCCAATGACGATTTCTCAGACCTTTCTTGAAAAATAAAATAATTTTTGAATCAATTTCACTATGTAATAATCAGAAATATTGTCTTGTAAAGTTGACAATTTTTTAATATTTAAAAGATTTTTTAAATAATTTATCATTCCAAAATATTAGAGATATAATTTTTTATTTACTGGTGACCATGGCATCACCACTAACAATTTACATTTTAAATGTCTCTATAGATATACATGGATATAATAAAAAACTACTTTAGATGGTATTTTTCATGAAAAATAGAAATAGAATAAAGAAATTGAAAATTATGAACATAAATGAGTAAAATATAGGAAAGATGACTTTAAAAAAGATTTTCTTTCTTTCAACGCTTAAGTTTTAAGTCTTTGAAGATTTGTTTAAAAAGTTTTTGATTATAAATTTCAGAAATAAAATTTGTTTGAATAATGTGGTGGCCATGTCATCATCACTACCAATTTAAACTTCAAATGTCTCTATAGATATACATGGACATAATTAACAGCTACTTTAGATAGTAGTTTGTATATAAAAATAGACCAAAGAAATTGGAGAGTAAAAATGAGTAAAGTGTAGGAATGATGAGGACTTTAAAAAAGATTTTTCTTTCTTTCAACGCTTGAATCTTAAGACTACCAATTTACATTCTAAATGTATCTGTAGATATACATGAATATAATCAACAACTACTTTAGAAGGTATTTTTTATATAAAAATAGACCAAAGGAATTAGAGAGTTTTAACATAAATGAGTAAAGTGTAGGAACGATGATAACTTTAAAAAAAATTTTCTTTCTTTCATCGCTTGAATCTTAAGACTTTGTTGTTAAAAATGTTTTTAATTACATATATATTTCAGAAATAAAATTTGTTTGAAGAATGTGGTGGCCATGTAATCATCACTACCAATTTATATTTTAAATGTATCTATAGATATACATGAATATAATTAACAACTACTCTAGATGGTATTTTTTATATAAAAATAGACCAACTGATTGGAGAGTTTTAACATAAATGAGTAAAGTATAGCAAAGATGATGAGTTTAAAAACAATTTTCTTTCTTTCAACGCTTGAGTTTTAAGTCTTTAATATTAAAAAAAAAAAGATTTTGATTATAAATTTCAGAAATACAATTTGTTTCAATCATGTGGTGGCCATCTCATCATCACTATCAATTTACATTTTAAATGTATGCATAGATATACATGAATATAATTGACATCTACTTTAGATGGTATTTTTTTTTAAAAAAAAAGACCAACTGATTGGAGAGTAATAATATAAATGAATAAAGTATGGGAAAGATGATGAGTTCAAAAAAAATTTTTCTTTCTTTCAACGCTTGAATCTTAAGTCTTTACCAATTTACATTTTTAATGTATCTGTACACTCAGAGAAGCTCGGTAGATATACATGAATATAATTTAAGTTTCAAGTCTTTAAATATTTTTTTATAAATGTTTTTGATCATAATTTCAGAAATACAATTTGTTTTAATAATGTGGTGGCCATCTCATCATCTCAATCAATTTACATTTTAAATATTCATATGTTATAAGATATATATGAAAAAAATTTCTGAAACTTCCAAAGATATATCTCTCTTAGTTTCTATTTTCAATACAAAAAAAAAAAAAAACTTTGATTATGTTTTGATCAACTATATCTAAAAAATAGCAAAGCATACTACTTGAAGAATATTGTTTTTATCTGCCTTATTGGAGACACTAAAAGACTCCTTGCACTGCTTTTTAAAGTTTACTTATTTGATTGATGACTTAACTTTTTTTTCTTATAGAAAAAATAATAATACCTACTTTTTTGTAATTGACTTTCTTATGTTAGATTGAACAGCACTTCGGATAACCTTTATTATTTTTAAATGATTGGTTACTTCTTAATTCGATATTTGTTTGCACTTCACTCGGATTACTAACTTTATATACTGCTTCCTCTTTTAAAGATTGTTTAAAGTTTTTTTTTTTTTTTAATACGAAAGAAGCCTCTTGGCTTTATGCAGAAAGGTTAGCCTTCTGCTCGACAGACGAAGTTTTGAATTTCTAAACCAAACGGAATCGACCAATGACATCACGAATAAAAGTTTGAAACTTTTTTAGCCAATAGCATTTCACTTTTGACAATCGATCTCTAATTCGAAGATCGAAAATAGCCTTCTCCTTTTTATAGATGGATTATCGATTTTACTGCGCAATAGCCATTGTAACTATATTTTACTTTGTGTATTTTATGTTAATTATAACATGTTCACCAAATTCACAATTATACTCACCCATACGACCTATTAACCTTTTGACCTATTGAATGAACCGGGACCTAATAAAATAATAAAGTGACTGACCCGTCATAGTCTGGTCGCTAGTAAGGTTTTCGTGAGAATCCCCCCCCCCCCCCTGGGTAGAAGGAGGCTTTTTTAGCTAATTTCGAGCAGTTCCGAGGTTAGTGTAAATGTAGGACCCAACTTACCCGTCTTTACGGCGGGTTGCTCTCTTACAGGTTGCTCTAACGAAGCACGTGTGAATCGTTTGCAAGCAAGATAGTCAAGTAGGTAAACATATCATGGATAATGAAGAGTCTCAAGTTTCTGAATTGAATAATGCTTTATGTATCATATTCCAGAAAAGGAAAATAGAAAATGAAGAATTATGTAATGAAAACGAGTTACAACGTATCCGAAACGTTGCAGAAACAAAAAACGATATTGTTTATCGTAGGTTATGTTGACTCGCGCCTGATGGTTATAATAGTTCACAATTGTTTATTTTATTTCGCACCAATTGTGATTATTCAAAAATAAAGTTATATTCGATTCGAACAAGTAAATATCAAGTTTGGGCAGTAAAATTTTTAATACATATATTTCAGATAAATTTTATTATCATGGAGCTAATGGTGAGGATTGCTTGCACAACTACACAAAAGACAATTTTGATAAATCATCTTATGACGCATGAAAATGTTTCGTATGTGGTTGCAATCAATTAAAATTTTTGTTTAATTTGTTGCAACCACAATTTTGTCAAAAATTTAAAATTAACTGTTCAAAAAAGTTATAAGCATGACTGTGTCAAAGTGAGTGCAAGTATTTTGCTAAATAGTTTGGAAGAAGTCGATTTTAAATTCAAAGACAAGTTTTGCGATGAACACGATATACGAAATTTTTGGGAGAATGTTGCAGTTCCAGAACCTTTTAAAAAGTTTTTACGCTTACTTTGTAATATTGAGCTTAAAGAAGAAAAAGATATTGACGGTCTAATGCCTACACTAGAAGAACTAGAAAAAGATAGCTCATGACATAATATTCATTTACTTAGGTTGAAAGCTGTGTTTCAAATATTGTATTATATTCGATACAAAGGAATGAAAAAAACTCCTTTGCATGTACTTTTGGGTGTACATGTTTGGGCTAGAACTAAATCAAAAACTGTGACAACCATACTAAATCATTTAGGGCTTTCCATTTGTTATGACAATAATTTAATTATAAGAACTCGTTTATCAGAGTACGCAAAATTTTCCAGCACAAATAATGTTATTTTACCTGGTCATTTTAATCCCGATTTATTTGTTACTGCTGCATTTAACAATCTCGATTTTAAAGATTCAGGTATCTCTGGATTAAAATCAGTACACGATACGAAGATTGTCGTTTTTCAAGATTATGACCCTAATAATGAAAAAAGTAAGCCTCTGATTTCTGAAGTCGACATTGTATCGAATGCCAGATCATTTCAGTCAGTTTTGAAATGCCAAGAACTGCAAAACTACTTTGTAAAATCAAAAACAATAAAAATTGCTGAAGATCATGCTTTTAATTGTGATATATCTGGTATAGTTGACAATGATTACTGTAAAGTAAATTATAAAATTGATTTTGCTTGGCTAATGTCACGGATAAACATCTCTGAGTCGGATGTTTCAGAAATCAATCGAAATCAAACGATGCCATCTTGGAGTGCATTTAACTCTCTAATACTTGAAGATAACCGCGCAAGACAAATAGTTGGTTACCTCTCTGTAATACCCCATCCTATCACTGAATATGCAACCGTATATACCTGTATGTGCATTTTATTAGATTTGTTGGCACAACTTAAGCAGGAGCATTTATTAATAACTTAATTATGGTGTATTTCACATAGCTATGCACATAAAACTAGAAAATCCAAAAAAATTTGAAAATTTATTCTTTCTTCTCGGAGGATTTCACACGATCAAAATTCTCGAAAGTTGCATGGGCAAATACATGATCGGTAGTGGTGCTGATGACATTTTGATACAAGCGCGATTATTCGGAGTATATACCATAGAGCAAGTTTTGAGTGGTTCGTATTATGATCGATCTATGAAAGGTCTAAGTTATTTATGTGAAGCTTTGGCTAGATTGCAACTAAAATCTTTTTTGACAAAAGAAAATGTAAATAAATATTCAAATAATTTTGCTGCACTGGTTGCTTTAAAAGACTTTATATTAGAGGAGAGTATACAAGAAGCCAAAACTTCTCTCAAGACTTTTATTAAGAATTGCGATTCTATGTTATCAGCATGCAACGATTTTGTTGAAACCGGATGTAAAATATCACCATTATTCAAATATTGGAATAATGTATTGGTTATCTTTTCCATTATACGAGAACTTGTTCGTGCTGACCGAATTGGCGCTGGATTATCGCACATTAAAGCTTTTAAAAAAGCCCTACCTGTATTCCATATAATGGATAAAGTGAAGTGAGGGATAAACTACACCAGATGGGGACCATTATATTTCAATGAAATAGAAGAAATGAAAAACAACGCTCAAGTTGTTTATCAGCAATTTTTAAATGGTAGATTTACCGTGAAACAAACGGACTCTACCTTGACTTCTGTTAATGCGTATCAAGCTCTGGAGCAAACAATCAACAAAAGCTCGAAAAGTATTGCAGGAATAAAAGGTATTAACTTACATTACAAACTTTTTTGTCTAATTTAGCAAAAATTTCATTATTAGCTATTTACAAAATAGTATTTTTTTATCTACTTTCTTAAGTAATGGTTTTTTTAACGATGTATTTTCAAAAGTTAGAATACACCGTTATGTAGTTAATTTCTTATTATTGATGAAATTTTACAATATAATAAATAAAAAACTTACTACCTACTCTAAAAAAAATCTTATACAATAAAACTATTAAAAATAAAAAAATAAATAAATAAATGCACAAACACATGAAAAATTATTTTTTTTTAATATGCACGCTTATATAAATGATTAGGATTTCATATTTCATTTTACAGAAGTCTTAAAATTTTAAAATTACGTATGTAAAATACTCTTTTTTTTACAGCGCTACTAATCATTTAATTTAAAAACAATAATTAATATGATGATTTGTCACAGGGCTTAAATTAAGGAATTTAATTCCTCGGAGGATCGTGATTGATCACGAGAACCCGCGGCGATCGTCGTCCGCACTCCTCTGACCTGCTGACAAAATGCACTTTCTGTGCACACGACAATCCGTCGATTTTTCTTCAAACTGGGGGGAAAACTGGGGGGAAGACGCGTACGCGAACTAATGTTATTATTACGCGGCGCGGCTGCTCTCCTTCGTCGGTAGTGGCGTAAGTTTACGTGGACCGATCGCAGGAACACGGGTTAATTCAATTAATGATCAAATGTAAATTTTAATAAATTTAATTAACAATAAAGATAAAAAGAATCAAAAGTTACATGATATCTCAAATTAATTCTACCCGATTGTTTACAAACAAGTAAACCCGAATGACTCAAAGTCTTAAGTCGACGAAAATTGATTTTACAAAAATAAAGTTCGTCGTCTGTGTTGTGGTCGCTACTAACACACCGACGCACCCACACATTCTCGCGCTCGTCTGCTTGCTGTAGCGCGCCAAAAGAACAAAGGCGTGGACTAACTCCGATACAAAATCTAAGTACATACTGTACTTTACACACACACTCCGATTCTAACTATCACACGAACAAATACTCAATGATTAACCGCTACGTGGACTTACTTTTCTAGCAGGTGCACCTTCGCTTGATTAAACAATAATAATGATAATTACTACTAGCCCGATTGGCTTCACACAATACGACAATGCCTTCCAAGGTCGCACGCTGACTTTCCGTGAGATGTTCGCCTTCCCCGCTCCGATCCAATGACAACTGGATCACAGGAAAATCTACACAACTTCTCACTGATAACTTTATCTAACACAACCTCGATAAAGTTATCTAACAATACAAAAAAGTAAATAAGTATATTCGCTCTCTGACACACGTGTGATCGCGCCAAGCGCCGAAATTAGAGTAATGCTGATCGGTAAATCTCGTCATCACCTGACTTACCGATCCGCATCTGCGTTCCATAACAGTTAGCGCCGAATTCGAATTTAATCAACGCGCTAGCTGTTACAGATTATGCACTGCAGTTAAATACACTTTTTAATTTTTATTAATACTGTTTAGCGCTACTTACTCCAAAATAAAGTTTAAAAATTAATTCTCATAATTAAAAAAAGCTTTAATACAAATTTTATTATTATTTATTTTGTAATTTTCACAGGCATGATTAATAATAAGGAGAGTACTGCTGCCTGGGAACTTACGTATATCGAGTTTTTAAGGATTTCTAAACTTTTGAAAGATATAACATATACCACAGAAGAGAACCAGGAACTCTCTGTACACCATGAGTATTCAAAAGCGGGTACATTAAACTCTGAAGAACTGGTAAAAAAAATTTTAGGTTTTCTCGAAGACAGAAAAATTAATCCATTCCTTTTAGAATCGCAGCCTTTAAAAAACTTAGTAACAGGTGAATTGGTTCATCCCGAGATTGGCAATGATATTCTAAATATTTTTGAGAAAGCAAAAGTTATTACCGAAAATTTATTGATGGCTAGATTTATAGACAAAACTGAAACTCTTACAGCAACAATACCAAGAAACAAT
This sequence comes from Encarsia formosa, assembly GCA_038277355.1. NCBI lineage: Eukaryota > Metazoa > Arthropoda > Insecta > Hymenoptera > Aphelinidae > Encarsia > Encarsia formosa. Next base: position 51,603,692 of record CM076187.1, on the reverse strand, counting down.
ATTCCTTCTTTCAAATCGCTTCCACCTGGAGAGAAACCTAAGCCACTCAGCGATGCAGCTAAAAAAGCAAACGTTAAATACATTGAAGGTTACGTAACATTGGCACAAGAACGAAAATATCCATATAAAGTTGTTGACGTACAAATTGGTTTCCAGTAATTTATTATTTGACGATGAGGTATTTATGAAGAAAGAAACGAACAAGAGTTCTTTGATTCGTGGAATTGAAACTTTAGTTAAGCCGGCTCTCTTGATTAATTCAGACTCTAGTGGAGTTACATTTGCAAAAAATGATGAAAATACTTGCCTGGTTTTTAATGTTATGCTAATTTTAAGGAAAATTCCGTGGACAGGCCTGACTACGTTTGGAGATTTGGCTAAATCTTTTTGTAGTAATGTTTTGCATTTTTGTAAGTTGCAAGAAATCATTAGAATTGATTATATTTTTGTTCGTATTTTGATAATTCACCTAAGACATCGGAGCATATTCGAAGATCCAAGACCCAGAGTATCACTTATCAATCGATAACAGCTGAAACTGCGCTGCCGAAAATTTACAAACTAAAAACGACCGAAAAAACAGAGAAAAAAATTGATAAATTTTGGGGGTAATCAAGTAATAAAATCTTGTTACAACTTTTTTTAAGGAATTACGCTTAAGAAAATTCCAGCTTCAATGAAATTTACCTGATATTCAGTACAATAAATGATAATTTATGTATTGCGTCAAAAAAAAGTACAAAAATCGAGTCACTAGATTCTTTGCAACTTAATATATAACTGCCCTTAAGGAGACGTCAAACATTACCGTCTCGAGGTAGGTCCACTGCCCTCGACTACGGGGTTCGCGCGCTATGCGCGCTCCCCCTGCGTCTCGGGCAGCGAACTAACCTCTCGACTGTAAAGTTTAACTTACTCCTTAAGGGCAGTTATATATCATTAACGAGCTCTGTGCGCATCTACGAAAGAGATTTGCACCAGGTAGAGGATTCGCTTATTATAGCAATAAGTTGCGCACCCTTTATCCGAGACCAGGCGATTCGGTCGGGTGTTTTAAGGATCAGATAAACATTCTTCTCATCTGCTCACGTGAGGCGTTGGAAGAGGAGAAGGGCGAAGCTTTCCGAAAAGACATGATGACCACGCTGACGGAAGAAGCGGTCGACATTTACATTAGAGGTCTGACGGGAAATTTTAGCCAACTTGTAGACCGTATTAAACCTAACGCTCTTGAGGAGGCATACGAAGCAGCGGTTCGCTTGGAAGCACGGATGGATGCCGGCATTATCCCTGACATTAATAAATATCAGGGAACATTTCAAGACAGACAATTCACTCCATATACTGAAACTTTAAACTACCAAGGGGCTCGTCCCAACACGACTGGAGCGAGCCAAGGCCAAACGTCGGATACATCGGACCAAGTTATGCATATGACGATGTAAATTTAAACGGATATGGTGAATCAAGACCTTTAAATAATTTAACCTATGATCCAGATCGAGACGATTATCCAGCTATCAACAGCCGAAGTAACATATGTCCCTCACCAGATCCATCCGAATTACGCTCTAGACCAAACTACTGGCCACCGCAAGGTCATTATTATTACAGGGTGCCTACCCATAACCTGAATTCTGAAATACCCTGGTATGATGGCTATACTATGAACTTCCGAGAATATGTCAAGGCCATAGATTCCATAGCACGGACTGTTCTTGCGCATGCATGTGCCTATTTCCTCAACCAAGTGCAGATTAATCTGCATGGTGATGCCCGACGAGTTACAGAAGAATGGTATTTTAACAACCATCATGACCTACTGCTTCAAAATAGCTACTTGTTAAGTAGCTATTTTGAAATATCAAGAGAGACATCCTGGATCGAACAAGAGGTCAACGAAGTTGTAGAACAACGAACGAGTCCGTATGACCCCGTTGTTCTACAGGAAAATACAACCTACACGTCTGTTGAAACCATGGAACTGAATTCAGGCCATGAAAAGATGATAGAGATCCTTGTTACCGATGAGAATCAGCTAGAAGGCCGAATCTCCGACTCGCTATCGGAGCTTACCTCATATCTGGAACACACAGCACCATCTGGAGTGGACACCCTAACGGATCATCAAGCTGATCGAGAGTTCGTTCTAGAGCACGAGTCTGTAGTTTCAAGAGAAACACCTCCACGCATTATGGAAGATAACGCGCTTGGGCAGGATACTTGTGAAATACTTAACTCATCCCTTCATATTCCTTCGCAAAATGTAAAGGTATTGAAGAGGGGAGAGAAAGCTCCACCCGAAAAATCCAACCCAGCTGAGAAAATTAACGTCCTCGTACCTTTGTGTATGGTAGGGAAGTTGACGGAAACTTCAACCTTAAACCATCACAATGACAGCAATTACGTCAAGGACTTCACTGAATCCCAAAGTAACCTTTCAAAGGAGAATCGACCCCAGTGTGAGAGGGGCAGCACCGATCACCAAGCCCTGATAACACTGCCAAACCTTGGTGAAGATAAAACTGAGAAAAATGTTATTGCATCCGTATATTATGTAAAACGGCCGAAGAGACCATTTAATTTCGAAACTTTTGAAGGTCCAACCTTCGAGAACCAGGAAAACAGTAAGGACTTTTATCAGGACCATTCTGGAAAGGAAGAATCTTGAAAACCCGCAAGCTCGAGAATGACACAGAAGTGGGATTGAGCATATATGGACCAAAATCAATTTGCTACGAGAGAAGGAAACCTTGTCACTAGTGAGGCTGGAATCAAATGGAGGACCAAATAGTAAGGGTTCAAGTATCGACGCCAAAAACTTGACCCTGAGCCTGATAACTCTTCGATTTCCAAACAACCTATCTTTTTTTTTTGATGGGGAGAGGCCAAAAACACACATGATCTAAATTTCAAGTAAAAATTTTGGTAGGTTGAACGGATACGTTTAAGTTTTGTCCAAGTCCCGCATCTCAAAGTGGATGTCGTTGAAGATTGTCGAGATAGTGGGAAGAGATAATGTGATGCAGGAATTACCTAATGGTAAAAAAATCCGAAATCACAGGGGCAACTTAATGATGTACCGTCCGACCCCGTGGGAACCAGCGAAAATGACTAATACTCTTTTGTATGTTTACAGTTATGCAGAGATTTACCTATATATTGGAAATTACTCTGGGATCTGGGGAACGGACCTATAACCTTACCCAATTATAGGCCTTTACTACGAGAAGGTGGAGTATTTCATCTTTAAAAGACCGACTGGAAGTTGATCGTCGCCGTGGAGACCAAAATACTGCTTCAGGACCTTCCTTATTCTTAGGAAGGTTTTGTAATTACCGAAATTTCAAATTACTTGGACTTCCAATCCTGCATCGCCTACTCTACAATAGCTTGAATTTTTGTTCAAAAATTTTTTTCGGTAACTACCGATTTGATACTTTTGGTACCCCTTAGAATAAAGTCTGCCTTGAAGTATGTGACCGAATAACTACCCTTACACAAAGGTTCCGTGACCATGGAGGAGACCAACCTTGTAAGTTGACCTACAATTTTTTTTTGCCAATACTTACGAAACCCTGAAAGGGTTGGACCAAGAAATAACTGACCGAATAAACGACCTTAATAAATTAGAAGGAGTCTACAACCTCGAATCGGAAATGAGAAAAAAAAAAAAAAAAAACTTAAGACCGAAACGAAATTAATCATTTCCAGACAAACAAGAATAATTTACTCTAGTGTACAAGTTTAATTCAAGTTAGAACAATTTTAGAGACTGTTAGGTATTTAAAGAAAAGAGTGCCCTATGTAGTGAAAAGAGTGAAAATCATCTTGGAGTTATGAATCAATTTATGTTATATGAGTAAATCCGCCAAACTCTTATTATCACTGTCCGGGCATAGTAAAAAGGTTTAAGACAATATTTTTTTTATATCTAATTGAATAATTATTTAGATTTACACTTTTGGAGATTGTGGAAACAAATATAAAAGCTGAAAAGTTTATGCAAATGTTCAAAAAATTAGGTTTTACCCTGTAAAACGCAAGAAAACGCTGTGTCCGGAACTAAGTTTTGAAAATATTATCTGCTGTAACTTTTTCAGGCAATCTTTTTACATATTTACAACTGATGGAGGTATTAATACTGGTTTCAAGGAATGTTTTACGACCCATGAAAATATTGTGCCTATATTTTTCGAGAAATGACATAACTTTAAAAATGTATCCACACGTTTTCGATAAAAATGAATAACCTATTTATTCAAGTTTTTGCAGGTTCAGGCATTATTCAAACGCTATAAATGTATATTCGTCTAAAACTACATACTTTAACGAATAATTTAAGACCAATGCAAATAATGTGCTTTTAAAATAAGCTATTGTTTACATCATTTTATTCTGAAAAGTTAATTCTAGTAAAAAATGTTTTTTTCAGCTGGCACATCCACAGATTTAAAAAAAAGTCTCCAAATTTAAGTGTGATCAATGAAACATAACTTTTTTTCACTTAGTTTAGCTGCCTGAAGCAAAAAAACTTTATTTAGTTTAGAAAAAAGAGTTTTTTTATTATTCGCACCTTTGAACTCAACCTGTAGCAGACAACAGGCAGTGAGTCTTTCAGCAGCAGGCAGTCAGCGTTGTAGTTATAAACTCAAGTTTATCAATTTTTTTTAAATATTTGCTCATAATTTACTCAGTAGTGTTTCAAAGAATGTTTATTATTTTACCAGAAATTATTAAACTTTGATAGTTGCTTTCAAACAAATCAATAAAATTTTCGGACATTTAAAAATCCCAACAGACAGTCGTTATAACTGAAGAGTATTAGCAAATACTTCTTGACCGTTTTCAAAAGATTATTGATTGTATTCTGATTATTGTTAAGACATGAGTGAGTGAATATATATTACTGTCTATATATTATTATTGCCTTCACTAAAGTACATAAGAATCACATAACCTAACCTATTCTTTGACATAGTTATTTAATATTTTTACACTAATTGTATTACATCATTTTACATTTATTGTTTAGTACAATAAATAATAAATTATTTAACAGTATAAACTACTTTTACGTTCATTGACAGTCTCTCCGAAACGATATTTTCATTTGGTTATACTACTTGTAGCACAAGTAACTCAATGGTACCATGCGATGAGTATTATTAAAAATTTATGTTGTTGGGATTGTTATTATTAAATAAATTAAGCTAATTTAAACTTAATTAAAAAAAAACTATCTAACCTTTTATTTTTTCCTAAAAATCGATTGGCATAGGCGGATTTTAACTTTACTTAAATAATAATTTAATTGTTTAAATAACTATTTCAGGTAACTTGTTACGACGATCCACGCTACATTTTTTTATTTCTTATTATTTTAAAGAATTATTGCAAACATTTCAAGAGTGTGCTTCAAAAATTGAAAAAGTTTCAAAATTACTGAAAAAAAACATAGTTTGGCGGATTTACTCATATACTGTGTGAGTAAATGTTAGAGTGTAATCTTGAACCAACGACTAAAGATAGACTCAGAAGGATTTGTGAGAGAAACTGTAAAATCTAATACGTGTGCATGGATGTGTGCTTGATTTTGTGTTGTACTTTGTATGAAAGACCGTTAGAATGGAAAATGAGTGTGATAGCATATAACATCGCGACTCGCAAATGAGTGAGACCTAGTCGGACCTATTGTAAAAGACCCTGAAATCGAACAGGATCACTGATAGCGCAGTAATGCGTACACATAAGGTGTAAAAAAAAAAAAATGTTTATTTAAGTGGATGAATTTTTACTTTTGTGAAAATGTAAAATGATGCGTTAATTAATTTTTTACTATGCAACCATTACTTGCAAGGCTCGAGAATGAAGGCATCTAGACAAAAAGTATTCACCAACCCTGGTTACCTATCAAATCCGTACCTAGATACCCTACCCGTCCCGGGCAATGCTAGGTTGGTACGGGTGGGTTAGGGTCGGAATTTGGTCAGTTCGGCGTTTCGCAGATTTTTTTTTTTATTATTATTTTTTTTTATTTTTTAGTATATATAGGTTTGGGTAATTTTAATTGTTTTGGTGCGGGCGGTTCAGGATAGGAGTTTATTGGGTCGGTTCGACGTTTATCTCGTTAGAGGATGACGCGACACCTTATTTCTGGGATGCACATCCCTCAAATAAGGTTACCCAAGGTCCCATGCTAACCCACTCACACCTTAACCACCGGACACTGAATGCCAATGATTAGGGCTATGATGGGCTGCAAGTCGCGGCCTTGAGCGCCTAGATCCTCCCCTTTTTTTTTTTTAGGTTTTATTTGTTACTCCTTGGTCCAATTTGTACGGCCTTTCGAAACTGTATAAGTCGCTGTGGAATTGTCACTTTCAGCGTCCGACTGGTCCTCTTGGTCTTTCCGGTTAAGTCGGTGCACTCGGGCTTGGCATTCTTTGCAGCTATCGGTAAGTAAAGGTTCCCTCAGATGGCTTAGAGAACAATTAAGCGTCCCGGGTTTTTCCAGTCGGGCTTCATATTCTTCTCCGATCACGTCTTGCGCAAATAGCCCACCTTCGTCCATTAAGGATTGCTGGCCCTTTAATTTTCGGAGCGTTTCAATGCCTCTTTCCTCGGTTGCCTGGTCGGGGAAAGTAATTTTTGCAACAGTATAGTGACCTTTTGTATTAACTACATAAAATAGTTAGTGTTTATGTAAAGTGTGACCGAGATATAAATTGTGACCAATACCTATTAAAATTTTGAATAAATCGGACCATAGTGACCTATCGTACTAAACTAAAACCAAAATAAGTTTTAATCAAATTATTCTCCCTCAACCTTCTTCACCCGTGTCACCGGAGGAAGCCAGCTTAGGACGTCTGCAAGCAGGACCCAAGGTAACGTTTTGATTATTAAGATTAAGCCTCCCTATTTCATACGTATAAGTTTTCCTTTTTTTTCTCCCGTCGTCACACGAGGGTGCCGTCTACCCCCGGTTTTATTTTCGACACTCTTTCCCGGGTCTGCAGCAATAAAGAGTGGCTTGGATGTCTCGTAAACATCAAACACATATATTTTGTAATTAATTAATAAAAGTCTGAACAGGTCTACACAGATAGATGAAAAAGCACCAGAGAAAAAAAGTGTTTTATTATAATCACAACCAAGGTCTTGCCCCTGATGATCCACAATCCAACAATTATTCATTAATAATGGAGGACTACAAAAATTTTAATTATTTAAAAAACTTTCTCACGGAATTTTAAAATATTTTTAGTTTTATTTTTAAAATCACTTTTTCTATAACAAATACTTACTATAAATATATTCAACTTAAAATCACAATGTTTACATGACACATAAACTCTAAAACAAGTCATTTTCTTTATATTCTATGATTGTCAGTGCTGTTTAAAGGGTTAGCTAAAAATATTTTCTTCATTCTTTAAATTCATTATCCCCACTAAAGCTTTAACTTTTCAATTTCATTTTCTGGATATTATGATCCCATCCATCGAGTATATGTGCATCATGAAAACACCATTCAAGATTTTTTTTCATAGTTTTAAGTTTTTATTGGTCGAATAGTGATTGTAAGCTAAAAATCATTTAAAAAATTTTTAAAGTTTCATGATGAATTTTTGAAGTAATTTTTATTTTCATGAAAAAAATTAAATTAAATGTAACGAAATAGATTTTTTTTAACTTAATTATTCTATTAGAAAATGTTTTTATTCTACCGGGAAATTTCAGGGTGACTTCTAAATAGTTCAAATATTTATTTAAAAAAAAAAAAAGTTGAAATTTTTAATATAGTTTTTTATTTACTAGCTGTCAAAGTCATGGGTACAACTCAAATTCGCACAAGCGCCCCTACTTACCCTAGATAATTCTAAATAGTTTTTTGTAAAATTTGTTTTCATGTAGAAATTTGGAAAAAAAAAACTATTTTATTAATGATTTTTAGGTATTTATGATCGTTTTTTCGTCCGTAAAATTCTGTATGTTAACCGATCATACTGGAAGTAGGAACATGACTCCTTTAAATTATAACAAAACTTTCTCAAATCTGATCATGGAAACGGCACCTTTCCACACTCAAAACACGGGTGGAAACGGGCCTTTTCCACCACAGTTTTTGTTCCCATGGAAAAAACATGAGCGATGCTGTTAACAGATTTTCTAATCGACAACCTCAAAAATATAATCATTAAAAATCAAATGATTTTGGTAAAAACGTTTGTAAATTATTTCAATAAAAATTCACCGTCAACCGCATCAAAATCGGTCGATCGGATGGCGTGGTTTTCACGGAACAAATTTTATTACACAGACATACATACACTTTTACTTGTGAGCAAAAAAATTTTTTATCAAGATAAAAATCATTTTTGATACTTGCACTTTTAGTAAAAAGTTATACCTCAGGTAAAAGTTACACTAAATTAAAAAAAAAAAGTATTTTTTTATAAAATTTAAAAAAAAAAGAAAAAAAAAAAAAATTTAACACCAAAAATTTGATTAAATTTTCTTTTTATTTACAGCAGTGCTCAAAATTTTAGAGCGCCCTCAATTCTCAATGTAAGAAAATTTTACAGAAAAACATCATTAACTTCAAAATTTTAAGAATTTTTACAATTTTGTTGCGCAATTCAAGGACGAAAGAAAAAAGGACCTTTTTAATTTTTATTTGAATAACCCAAAAAAAAACGCAAAATACTAATTAGAGTAGTCTACGACCAATAAAACCGGTATAAGACTTCTCAAAAATGATAACTTTTTGTCCATTTTTTAAAATCAAACTGCATTTTTTTAAAAGCGTCCTTTTTAAAAAGATTAATAATTATATTAAATTTTAAACTTTTGATACGAGTGAAATAGTTAAAAACACTATTCACAACTTTAAATCGTATAGAAATAAAAATGGTCAGATCAAATTCAATGCGAGAATTAAAGGACGAAACCAAAAAAGATCTTCTTCGTTTTAATAAAAAAACTGGTAATATTAAAAATAATTTTCAAAATTGAACAAGAAGTTTTTTTACAAACTTTTGTAATTACTAGCAAAAAATTCCTACAGAAAAATTTATTCATCATTTTTTTTAAACAAATAACAATGAAAAGCAGTGTTTGAAAAATTTAAAATGCATTCAGAAATTTAGTTTAGCTTTTTAACAAAAAAAAATCAGTTGAATTTTTTATTTGAAAAATAAATGGATTTTTATAAATCTAATATTTTTTTTATTTTTATTTAAATAGACGAGTTGAAATAAGCCCACTACACGTTTATTAGAACAATAATAATAAGGACTTAAAGTTTACATCTTATACCGAAAAACCGCAAAATTTAGTCATCTTATCGTGCATGCACCAAAAATTGTGAAAAAAATTGCGGATGCAAAAAACTGGGGTTAAAATGATTTTTTTTAACAAACAATGCCGAGGCATCAACTACGGCAATACTCAATTACTTCAAAGGAATGAATGATGCTAATGAAGAGGAAGATAAAGAAATAGAAACTGATACTTAATTTATTTTAACAGCTAGACTTGAAAAATAGTATTTTTTTTAAGGTTCCATAAAAACAGTTAGAAGTAGAGTTCAGCAGCGGACGGTTATTGTGGTGAGTGAGCCCGCGAAGCGGGTGAGCATTGTAATGGAAGTTAATATTATCACAGAATTTTTTTATAAAAGTTTTCAGATATTTAACTAACGAATAACTTTATAAAAACTTTCATAATGTTTCACAATAATTCTCTCATTACAATGCTAGCATTATAATGTGAGACTATTGTTTAAACAATATGAAAATATTTTACATAATTATTTAATATTTGGTATTTTATATTTAACATAATCTTTGATTATTGTAAATTAAACATATGATGATTCGCTTACACTATACTTATACGTAAACAGGCACTTTAATATTTGGTTTTTTACTTGTTATTTATATTAATCACACACTTTGAAAAATAATATTTTTTACCACAACTTACATTTTTTTCTCTTACAAAGATTTGTGAAAAATCATTTAATATATCTTGTGATTGACTATTAGCTGCTATTTTTTTTTTCATCATCTTTTGGTTTTTTTTCTTTGGGAGTTACATAATCAAATTTTTCTTCAAACTGCTGAGAAAGTTCAAAAGGAATTTCTGTTCCAATAAAATTAATTGCTTCATTCTCTGACAAATCTTTACTTAACTTCTTAGAATAAATAACCTTTGAAGGGCTTCTTTTTCCTTTGCTACTAGAAGGTTCATTTATAAATTCTTCTTCGAATGCTTGTGATAATTCAACTGATAAAATATCATCAACATCTTTAACTTCATTACTAATAAAATCTTTCGACAAAACTTTAGTTTTGTTTTTAAAGGCAATTAGATTAATTTCACTAACAGGTAACAATTTCTTTAACTTTTTACTAGTCATTTGTTACTTCTGCACTGGTGGATGGCAAATTCATGAGACTTTTCATATATTTTTTAAATTTACTTTCATTACCATTTTTACTTTCACCATTAATCGCATTTGATATAATATTACCAACTTTCTTTTTGCTCAACATAATTCTTACCCACTGAAAAATGTTTCCAGCCACCAAAATTACCTACTTCTATAGCGTTCAATCCATTGTTGCCAGGTATTGTCCCAGCTGTTCGTCTGAATGCATGACCTGTGCAGCTGCACGTGACCTCTTGGTTGATCTAAGTTTAAAAATGTTGCTATTCTTTTTGGTGAATCATATATTCTTTTCATTGAAGTTTCCTACAAATATTTATTACATCCCTGCAAGAAGTTTTTGCAGATCTTCTGGGGGGCTTGCCATAATCTTGGCAGGAGTTCTGGCGATGAATCTTGTAAAATCAGCTGTATATATATATATATATATATATATATATATATATATACTAGGGGTTACCCCCCTGCTCGCTTCGCTCGCCAACCCCCATAAAAATAGTTATAAAATATGGAGTTTTTTGACAGTTAATATTAACATGTTTTTTGAGTTGAGTTTTTGCATTGAATAAAAGTTCAAACATGTTTAGGTAAAATTGTTGAATATGATTTAAATTGAAAAAAGAAAATTATATTATGGTGAGTCTAAAAAAATAGTTATAAAAATTAAATAGTAAGTTGAAATACTTCAAGTACTTGAAACATGTTAAATATAATATTTCTTAACCGTTTTGAAGTACTCCTTTAAAAAGGGCTTTTAAAATTACGACTCCTCTAGGAAAAGCGCCCTTCAAAGAGGTTAAATATGGAGTTTTTTGACAGTTAAGGTGCTCGTACAGGAGAAGCTCCTATAATTTAAAATCAACTCCTCCGGGAGGAGCCCCTTAAAACATGTTAAATATAAGGTTTTTTGAAGGTTTTGAGGTGCTCCTCCGGGAGGAGCTCTTTAAACTACGGCTCCTCCGGGAGGAGCCCACTTCAAACATAAAAAATATAAGGTTTTTTGACGTTTTAAGGGGCTCCTCCGGGAGGAGCTCTGAAAATTACGGCTCCTCTGGGAGGAGCCCCTTAAAATATATTGAATATAAGGTTTTTTGAAGGTTTTGAGGTGCTCCTCCAGGAGGAGCTCTTTAAACTACGGCTCCTCCGGGAGGAGCCCACTTCAAACATAATAAATATAAGGTTTTTTAACGTTTTGAGGTGCTCCTCCGGGAGGAGCTCTGAAAATTACGGCTCCTCCGGGAGGAGCCCCTTAAAACATGTTAAATATAAGGTTTTTTGAAGGTTTTGAGGTGCTCCTCCGGGAGGAGCTCTTTAAACTACGGCTCCTCCGGGAGGAGCCCACTTCAAACATAATAAATATAAGGTTTTTTGACGTTTTAAGGGGCTCCTCCCGGAGGAGGAGCTCTGAAAATTACGGCTCCTCCGGGAGGAGCCCCTTAAAACATGTTAAATATAAGGTTTTTTGAAGGTTTTGAGGTGCTCCTCCGGGAGGAGCTCTTTTTTTTGGCTCCTCCGGGAGGAGCCCCTTAAAACATGTTAAATACAAGGGTTTTTGACGCTTTAAGGTGCTCCTCCGGGAGGAGGTCTTGGTCTTTAGAGCAAGGTGAAACATAACCTTGAAATTTTTTAGTACAGCTACAGCTGTTTGCAAGAATTAGATAAAAACTGAATTTTTTAAAAATTAACTCTAAGTAGCATTAAATAATTTTTTAAATGTATCCTATGAAGTGAATACGTGAGCCATTTAATGCAGTTAGTTATAAATAATGAATTTATGTATAATTCAGGTGCAGACTATTTTTGTTGAAATTTATTTAATGAATTAAACTTTGTGTGATCAACTTTTTGTGTTAATAAGTAACAAATTCTTTAAAATAGAAATAAACTAATTGTAATACACAAAATAATTGTTTTTTGAATAATGGACTCAAATGTATAATTGATTGTTGTGGAAGGTGTAAAAAAAAAAAAAAATTGCTAAAGTGATTGTGATTTTCATTGATGAGAAAAGTTTCAGTGCAGTTTGATATAAAATTAATTGAATATTATTTGGTATCAGTTTGTCTGAGCTGATGTAGCCACTCAATATTTCTGGCAGAGTTGTATTGGATCAAATTTAATCACAGAACAACAAAGTTCTTTTTAATATAAAGGGATCATTTACATGAAATCAAATTATAAATCAAAAACAACAAATTATTGTTGCAGAATAAAAAGAACTATAAAGCTTGTACGGCTATTGTTGTTTGAGTTTACTGTAAGTTTTCTTTCATCTAAAAATATTGCCCCATCTAAATTTAATCAGTATATTGATGTTAATGCGCATAAATATACAAGTATATCATACTTTATGTAATTTATTAAAACTCATGCAAATTGAAAGAATAAAAAATTGTAATAATCAGCTCACAAAAATAAATGTTAAGTTTAAGTCAATGCTCTATCAAAATTTCTTTATCCTTGTATAAATCATTGATTGTTATTTAATTTTCCATGATCTATTGAGCAATCATTTACTTTCAATTAAAAAAAAAGAAAATAAAGCAAACTCTCATCACATTATGACATATAAAGATGTAAATATTTCTATTATTTTTTAGCCACTTCAAAATGGGTTAATTTTTCAAATAAAAGTTCTCGATGGAGTTATGCACAAAACATTGAGAATACTTTCTATTAATAATAAACTTTTTTTATTTGTAGTAATAAAAAGTGTAAGAGGCAAATAATTAAAAAATAAAAACTTATCAATAAAAATCACATGACACTTTGTCACACCAAATATATATGTACGTACTAAAAAATGAACTAAAAATCAATTCAAAAACATTTGAAAAAATAACATAAAAGTTAAAAAAATCCAAATCTTGTTAAAAACAGTAAAAAACATTTCTATCATAGAAGGAAAATAGTCATTCAAAAAACCTATTTTATAACCTCAAATTAAAAAAAAAAAAAAAATTTCAATTCGCTGTAAGAAAGTAATTGTACTACTGGTATATTATAAATGACTAAGTTTTTTTACTTATATTTATTGCAACATTATTTTTACTGAATATTTTTAATGAATTTTAAAAATTTATTTGATGATGCTAATGTTTTGCCAGAATCCCTATACCCAATGTATGGGCCTTCTGGCGATTAGCTGGCGAACGACCCCACTAATTTTCTGCCAAAATTCGTTAAATCTTCCCAACGGCTGCCGGAATTCTGGCATACATTTCTCGCAGGGATCATACAATTTTATTTTATATTTCATTGATATTATCCATCATATTATATTATTTTTATTACCTGTTTTTTGCATTTTCCATTTTGATAAGCCAATAAAAACTTATCACTTGGTATTGTTACTTTCATTCTGATTTTCATGCATGCACTCATGTATTTGTGAAATTCTGGAGCCACTGCAAATGATCTTGGTACTTTTGTTTTGGTTTTTGGAATGCTTATAATATACATTTTACCATGTCTGACAATATCTGTTAATTTTCCTATTAATATTTCATCACATCTACAAGCGCCACAAAATCCTTATATTGCTATTATCTGTTAAAAAATGTTATTTGTTTTATTATTTTTAAAATAAATATCAAACATTTCCGATAGATTTTGTAAATCGTTTCTACTGTCGTGTCGGCACCAGCTTCCCTTTTTAATATTAAAATAGTTTTCAGATAATTCTTGAATTATTTACAAATTATTCAATTATTAGTTAAATAAGATAAATTATTAAGTATAAGTAGGAGAGAGAATAAATAGAAGAAAAACAGAGAGGGAGAGGAAAAGCGAACAGGAGCCGGGAAAAGGAAGAGAGGGAGAGGACAAAAGAAACGCGTCAGCGCGGGACGCCTGGCTGAGTGAAGGAAAAGCCAGCAGCGGACCCAAACGATAGAGCGTCACGGCAGAGAAGTTGGAGGCCATAAACGAACCCCCATGATCACCGGTCAGTGACATTGACCCAATGAGGCATCAAAGAAACGGGTCCCATGTTAGTTTAGGCGGACCATAGCTGTAGGAGAGGGATTTCACACATTAGGAGTATTATAATAAATTAGGCCAAGGCCAAGTCCTCTTGGAAAAGGGGCCAAATCATTGGTTTTTCCCCCAGATTCGGACGTACATGTGAGGGTCCATGATCCCCTCTACGGGGGTGGGTCCTCATGCGTTGGGGTATAAATAGGGCCGCGAACGCGGGCCCAGCAGCTTGGTTTTTCAGTCGCGATCCAGAACTCGACCCATGCACATCGTTCCGTGAGGAAGATCTCCCCGGCTTGACTCACCGAAGTTAGAGATTTTCAAAGTCTCGATATTTTTAAAAATATATCGAGATCAACCAGAGTGACTATTTATAGTCTTATTTTAAGGGCATTTCTGAGTTTTCGAATCAGTGCACCTAATTCGCGAGTTTTCGAATAAGTGCGAGGGTTAACACAAATTAGAGTTCCGGCAGTGACTAGTTTGGTTTTAAAAGACTTTAAAGAAACATCATTGTGTCCAACTAAAGAAAAGAGCCTGGAATTTCCTTCAGGACTGCGTAGAACCACCGATTCACCACCTCAAGCAGCCCAGCGAGAATCTCCGGCTTTCAACACTCTCTCTCTCTCTCTCTCTGTGCAGTGTCCAGAACTTTAATAGAAGTAAGATTATTTTTAAGGAAGTAGATCGTGTAACGTTTTGTAATGGTTTGGTTTTTATAATAAATAGATTTTCATAGTAGTCTTTTGGGTTCTGTAGTTTTATTGATTAACCTCCTCTCAGTTATTCGAATCATCTACCCGGTCACATAAAAGGGTGAACTAGAGCTACTTAAATTAAGTAGATATGTCCCGATTTTGGGACATGACACTACACAGACAATAATTCAACAGGACCAAACCGCAGACACAAAAAATTAAAGCAAAGCAACACGGACGAGCAAATGAGTTGAAAAATACGGGCTTCACGCACTTTGAATTTTCACTTTAGAGTAAATCTTCCTTTATGATATTAATAAGTTTGGCTCTTTTTTTGTTTTCCGTCGTCGTCATCCTAAAGTCATCTTTCTTTTTTTTAAAAAAAAAAAGGGACTTTCATGTATTCGATTGGTTTGAAATTTGGTATATATATGTTTTCAATGCCGTAGATTACGAATTTAATATTCATTTTTCAATTTGACCAGAAGTAAGCAAGATACTAAGTTTGCATTGTCCTTGCTTTAGGTCAATTATTTAAAAAAGTTATTTTGATTCATCGGTTCTCTTTGAATTTTGTGGTCGTAGGTTTTTGAGGTTGTTGATTACAAATCCGAGTTTACTTGTTGAATTTGACCTGTGTAAAGTCTACTTAATTAAAGTGAAAAATTACTTTTTAATAGTTTTTTGTCGAACTAACAAGAAGAGGACCAGACATTTGGGTCATGGATTTGGCTAAAACTTGGTATATGGGCTCTAAATATGCCAAAAAGAAACCTCCAAGAGTCAGTTTCTCTGAATGGGCCTTTTAAAGTCATGTTCCCTCTACACCCTATGTTAAAAAATCAGCATTTTTCAATAAAAAGCTGTTTTTGACTTAATTTTCAAAAAAAATATTGTTCAGACCCTATCACACTTACAAAATTCCGTAACCTCGCATTTTTTTTCGTCTTTCCAAGTACTTTCTGGAAAAAATTATTTGAGATTTTTTTTTATGTATTAGGCCATGTACAATTAAGATGTTTTTCGTCATTTTTTCATTTTAAATACCTCAATTTTACATGGTCTAATACATGAAAAAAAATCTCAAATAATTTTTTCCAGAAAGTACTTAGAAATACGAAAAAAATGCGAGGTTCCGGAATTCTGTAAGTATAATAGGGCCTGAGCAATACTTTTTTGAAAATTAAGTCAAAAACAGCTTTTTATTGAAAAATGCTGATAAAATGTTGATTTTTTAAAATGGGGTGTAGAGGAAATATGACTTTAATAGGCCCATTCAGAGAAACTGACAATTGGAGGTTTCTATTCGGCATATTTGGAGCCCATACATCAAGTTTAAGTCAAATCCATGACCCAAATGTCTGGTCCTCTCCTTGTAAGTGAAGAGGGTTCTTGAGGTTGTTGATTAAAAATCCGAGCTTACTTTTTGAATTAGACCTACGTAATAAAGTTTACTTAATCATGGTTAAAAATTATTAAAAAAATTTTTTTGTTGAATAAAGCGTAGGAGGGTTTTTTGAGGTCGCTGATTATGAATCTGACCTTACTTTTTGAATTTGACCTAAAATAAGCACGATATTAAAGTTTCATTACATTAAAATTAACATTGAATTCAATCGAGGAAGCATTAGCGCAGCGAGGTAAAGATGCTAGTTATTTATTACTTATAATGTCACGAAAATCCTATTTTTCATTTATAATAAGATGATTATTTTCGTCGTCATTGTCGTTGTCGTCGTCGACTTTCTTTTAAAAAAAAAAAGTGATTTAGACGTCTCTAATTAATAAAAAATTTGACACTCGGAGGTTTTCGGGGATGCTGATTACGAATCTAACGTTCATTTTTAAATTTTACTTATATAAAGTCTACTTATGCAAGGTTGTAATTTTTTTTTCCAAGGCTCTTTTCAGACTTCGGCGTGTATGATTTATTAAAATATTGAGTTATCGGGGGTTTTTAGGAATTCTGATTGCGAATCTGACCTTCATTTTTCAAATAGACCTACTTAAAAAGTTACTTATGCAAAGTAAAAACTTATTTTTTATAGCACCTTTTTCAAACTATGTGTACGGGGGTTTTAAGAATTGTTGATTACTAATCTGACCTTCGTTTTAAAAATTGACCTATGTAACGGCTATAAAAACAATATATTTTTTATAAAAAATTTAAAATTTAATATATGTTTGTGTGAACTATTTTTAATATGTATTTTATTTTAGATACTTTGAATAACAATATTTTAAAACTTTTTGTTTTAATTTAAAAATAAAATAAAAATAATTATAATGGGCACTAGCCCCTATATTTGAAAAATTAAAAATTAAAAATTAAAAAATTTTCCTCAGCTTTTTAATATAAACTTCATTGGTTAGGATTGCGCTCGCACAACTGGCCACTGGTGACATACGTAATGCAACGCACTACAGTATTGGTGGCTTCCGCTATCGTCGCTGATGTGGCTGATCGAAAAGAACTCCAAATTACCGCCATTTTTCTCAGCTAATTTTCACCTAATTTTTACCTAGTTTTTTTTAAAGTTAACTTTTAAATAACTATAGAGCCTTTTTTTCTATTAATTACCTCATTTTATTTTATTTTTTTAATTCTTATTAACTTCAGTGGAACCTTCCCCGGACTCTCCCTCAAAACAAAAAACCTGGTCGACAAGTTGAATAAACAATCAAATTATCCATCACTCAAGCGTTTGAACCAAAAAACCTGGGTCGAGTCGAATGAACAATTAAATTGTTCATTTCTCAGTATCTGTACCTGTAAAAGAAAAAAAATACCAGACGCCTGTAGCCCTCCGGTCCCTCCCCCTGGCAACTCAATGAAGGATCAGCACGGTTGCTTGATGACGACCGAAGACAGCTGTACTCCTTCCTGCCATTTTCAAGTTTTCTAGGCTTGACGTTATCCTACCATCTCCTTCATCCTGTTTATTAAGAATGGTAAAGCTGAACAGAAAAGAGGATTTAATTGGTAGAAGGGGTAGAGAAATAAGAAAGGGGTGAGGAAGAGTGTGGAAGAAGTTAAGTTGTAAGGTTGTCCCAATGTCCGTACTGTTTATTTAATTCGACAGATATCCAGGGAGTTTGGAGACAGAGGTCTCTACTGAACCACCCTGGACTCCATTATCCGCAACCTGTGACGTTCCCGGCAGCATGGGGAAACGGCTCCTCTGTCTGAGGTACCGAGAAAAATATTTCTTTATTGATTTAAATAAGTATGCTGATTATCGCGATTCACGCTCTATTGTTCTATATTTTATACTACTTTCTTGTGCACACGCTCCTGTTTTCCCCCGCAACCTCGACTTTTTCTCAGCCAGGCTGTCGAGCTGTGGTCGACTGCGAAGATGTTGCGTGATTTCGGCTTACAATACCTGCAGTGAGCTGCCGAGTTGCACGATTGTACAACATTGGTCTGGTTTTAAACTCGTTTAATGCTTACGTACAAAGATTAAAATAAATTTTAAAAAACTATTCTTTGCATAAAATATGTCACAACAAATATATTCAGTTGTAACTTACATATGAATTTCCTAATTTTTCAAAATATTTATTCTAATGTAAGTTTGGATAATAGACTTATTATTATTATTATTTTTTTTAATAGTAAAGGAGCTGAACCAGAATTTCGCATACCACGTGTGAAAAGTTTATGGGATAAGTGGAGAAATGTTTGGATGCTAGCTTGGGAAAGACAACGAAGACTACAAGATAGATTGAATTATATTAATGAACTGGACAGAGTTGCTAATTTCAGTTGGGAAGAGTGGCGAAAAAAGGTAATAATATTATTCATTTTAAAGATTATATCTTATCTTATTTCATACGATGGACTATTATTCGTTAGTAAACTGTAACTGCGCAAAAAATTTGTATAGGATTTATTTATTTTAAAAATAGGTAAAAATTTTTTTACTATGTTATTTTGATAAATTATAACCAAGGTTTGAGGAAGGTGAACTATGTATTGGGGGAGAACTTGTTATAGGTTATATAGCTAGTTATTTATTTAGTTCCTTCCCCTGCTACAAAATATAAAACGCATTTTTTTTTTTTTTTTTAATTCTTATCAATAGAGAATTCTGGCTTAGCTGCTCAGCCAATGTACTTGGGGTGGGATTCTGTTTTTTATTTACACGACAAAACGTGAGAACTAATCGTCGAACTATTAGTGAAGGGTCTAGGGAGCTGAATACGAATTTCAATAATGCGTAACTCAAAAATTGGAAATAAAAAAAGGTAATAAGCCTTTATTTAGGGTTAGTACTTAAATAATGGTTTCATTAAAATAGAAAATTTATTCGTATCCTCTTTGAAAAAAAAAAAAAACCTGTTTTAAGATTTCTATGAATAAAACGAACGGGTATCACTGTTCAAGAATTAGAATTATTCAGAACACTGTTGTCAGAATCATAAAAATTAAAAAAAAAAAATGTTCTTAGAAATTTTTTTGTATAGGTTTTTACGTGAAAGATCTTCAAAATTCGAAAAGATTTTTAGGATTTTTGACAGTCTGTCACGTAAAGAAATTTGAAATTCTTTTTAACCTCGTTGAGTTTCCCTCTGACGCAAGCCGAAACAACGAAATTTACTCCCTGCGCCATCGACCAACGCGCATCCAGCCTACTGCATGCTTTTACTTACGCTCGGGCCGCATCATGGCAGCCGGCTGCCTGTCGGCCGTTGGCACTTTGGGAGTACGATTCATTCTCTCGGTTTTAATCGTAGGAAACCAAGTTATTATTTGAAATAACTGAGTCGTAATACTATCATTGTATTAGATTTAAAGTTCATTTTTATTAAAGTTGTTGAAGTAAACTCATTGATTCCTTTATTTTGATTGACCGTTGTTCCTGTACTCGTTCTTTTTTTTCAGCCCACTACCGAATAAGCTGAGCAACTGAGCCTGTGGAATAATTGAGAATTCGCGAACTGTTTTTCTTTCTATTTACAGGTATAAAGGCAAAACGTCAGCATTGTTATATTTTATAGATTACATAACCAATTACGGCGTATCCGTAAACCCAGCTTCGATCTTTTGTCTAATTAAAGCCCTTTAACAATTTTTATACTTACAAGATGACCAGGCCTTCGGGACACCAATTTGGCTGAAACTTGGTAGGTAGGTTCTAAATGTGTTAAAAACAAACCTCCAAGTGGTATTTAAGAATGGTATTTAAATGGTATTTAAAATACTTAAAAGTCAGTTGCTCTGAATAGGCCTTTTATTATGTTTCCCACACTACCCTTAGTGCATTATTTAAGCTTTTTTTACAATTAATATAACCCTGTGGCTTATCGCATTTACATTACTCCCAGAATTTAAGCAGACACACTGACTCACTTGAGCACACATACATTTATTAAATATGATGTGATGTTTGAGTATCAGCTTGAAAAAATTTAATATTGTTTTTTTATGCAGTTGTAGTAACTAAAAACTAATGTAATAAATAACAAAATTAAGTAAAAATACTTTTTTCAATTTTTTAATACTATCATAACTCAAATAACTTTTAAAATTACTTGCTCACAATGAAAATTTAAGAAATTCAATAATTAAAGAAGAAAAAAATTGAAAATTACTCATGCACAACAATTATTTGTAATTTAAACCACACAAAACTGTATAAATAAATTTTGAAAGTTGAAAACTGCATCATGGTCCAGACGCTTTAACTTAAAAAAAAATTTTTTGGGAGACTTTTTACTACAAATCATGATCCAAATATGAACTAAAATTATGAGCTCAAGTTAGAAAAATGTTCAGAATGGATTCACCAGCTTAATTTTTATCTAAAATTTAATTTTTTTGTTTGTAAATCTGATCTTTTTGGCACCAAACATTCCAAAGCGCATCCACAAACCTTTCTTTACCTACTCACTGATGTAAATTCATAAATTTTTGGGAAATCAATTTCAACATTTTTCTCATACTCAGAAACCACAAATTCGGAATCCATGACAAAATCTACGAGGCTAAAATCTACGAAAACCAAAATATACTATGCCGAAATCTACAAAAAAAATAGGAAAAAAATTAGTAATAAAATAGAATAAAAAAATTTTTATATAATAAAAATTCATCACACTTTATAACATACTGTATCGATTCAATAATTATTTACAATTACAACATTTTTTATACACATTTTACATTAAATAAATTGGATACAAATAAATGTATTAGATAAACACCTTATTATAAACATTTACATAACAATTATAGCGGCAACAAAATAATCAACGACATTTTCTCCATCGTATAAAGATACCACTCTTTTTAGTCGCTCATCATAGTTTTTTTGTTTCTTTTTTTTTGGTTGAGCAACATCTACTCCAGTTTTTGCTTGAGTTATTAAAATCTCAGTAAAGTTTTGTTCTTTTTTCAATGCATTCATCATTTCACTCACTTGAGAATTAGTTTTATCTATGATATTAGCAAATCTATTGTGCCAACCTTCCACGTTATTGAGTAACTCTTTATTGTTTAAGAAATAATTCAATAACTATTAATTATATTTTTAGTAGATTTTGTCAGTCGTATCTTTTATCGTTTGTAGATTTTGTCGGGTAACCCAAAAATAGTTAGTATATCCCTGTTGAATGTCCACACGTGTGGCACACGTAACGTTATTTTCAAGTAGATGATTATAAAAAGGAATAAAATATGGATATAGTTAATTATTTAATGATTTTATAGCCTCTTATGTCATAAATAATCAAAAAATTGTTTTTTTTTTTATTTTACGTGCTTTTCTTTAACTCACAATGTTTCGTCGTTGTCGTCGTACGTTCAAAACTGCCAAGCTCTAGAACTTGGAGCTTGTAAGACCTGGGGGTCTGAAATTTTGCAGAGAGTCTAGGTTCGGATGACAATACATCCGTAGTCACTTATCGACCTGGACCTCCAGGTCGCCGATGACGGGGGTACTTGAGGGAGTCATCTCCGAGAATTTGGGATAAATTCTTCGGGGATGACTTTGAGGAAAGTTCAAGAGTATTAATCGAGGCAATTTGAACCTAAGTACCAAGGTCACCGATGATGGGGTTACCCGGGGTACCTGGGGGTCATCTCCGAAAATTCGAATCAAATTCTTGGGATATGACTTAGGATAGATTTCGGGGGTGTTTCACAGCATATGAGGAAGAAGTTTGAACCTGGAGAGCCAGGTCGACGATAACGGGTGTACCTAGGGAACCTGGAGGTCATCTTCGAGAGTTAGGAACAATTTCTGCGGAAATGACTTTAAGAGGTGTTAAAGAGTATTTATCGAGGCAACTTAAACCTAGGTACCCAGGTCGCCGATGACGGTTGTTCCTGAGGAACCTGGAGGTCATCTTCGACAGTTTGGGCCAATTTCTGCGGGGATGACTTAAAAGTTCTGCATTTTTGTTCATCTAAATTATACTTCTCGGAGATGACCCCCAGGTACCCCAGGTACCCCCATCATCGGTGACCTTGGTACTAATGTTCAAATTGCCTCGATAAATACTCTATATTACCTCTTAAAGTCATTTCCGCAGAAATTGTCCCTAACTCTCGAAGATGACCTCCAGGTTCCCCAGGTACACTCGTCATCGTCGACCTGGCTCTCCAGGTTCAAACTTCTTCCTCAAATGCTCTCAAACACCCCCGAAATCTATCCTAAGTCATATCCCAAGAATTCGACCCGAATTCTCGGAGATGACCCCCAGGTACCCCGGGTACCCCTATCATCGGTGACCTTGGTACTAATGTTCAAATTGCCTCGATAAATACTCTTGAACTTTCCTCAAAGTCATCCCCGAAGAATTTATCCCAAATTCTCGGAGACGACTCCCTCAAGTACCCCCGTCATCGGCGACCTGGAGGTCCAGGTCGATAAGTGACTACGGATTCATGTATTGTCATCCGAACCTAGACCCTCTGCAAAATTTCAGACCTCCAGGTCTTACAAGCTCCAAGTTCTAGAGCTTGGCAGTTTTGAACGTTCGACGACAACGACGAAACATTGTGAGTTAAAGAAAAGCACGTAAAATAAAAAAAAAAAACAATTTTTTTGATTATTTATGACATAAGAGGCTATAAAATCATTAAATAATTAACTATATCCATATTTTATTCCTTTTTATAATCTACTTGAAAATAACGTTACGTGTGGCACACGTGTGGACATTCAACAGGGATCAATCACTGCTACTTTCTTCAGATTTGATTATTACTTAAAATTTAAGAAGAATTCTACGTTTTTGATAAATGTTGAGATGATAAAGTTAGATAATAAAAAAACTTTAAAAGTTGTAAAACATGCTAAATAGTTATCAACAACTTTGAGTCAACGTGTAAACTACATTTTGAAAAGGTTATGGATGAAATGAGGAGTTAAATAAAAAGATGATGGAAGCGGGTTCAAGAATTTTTAAAATATTAAATTTTCAGCTGCTGCAAAATACAAAATATGATTAATTGAAGGTCAAAAAACGATTGGAATGGATAACTTTACCTGTTTTATAGCTGTAAATCTATTTTTAATGTTCATTCATAAATGAGGAGGGTTGGAAAAAGGGAGAGGGTGGTAGTAGAGTTAAAAGTATGTTTTTTGACCTCTTTTACGGTGTAAAATTATGAGCTGGGAACAAGGTAGAAGTGAAGGAGAAACGACACCTATATAACATAGTAAGTTATAGTACGGGTTTGCCGTGGGGACACTTAACCCCCCCCCCTCCCCTCCTCCTCAACTGGCTTCACTCTTTCAAGATTCACAACTTAAGTTGCAATGAAGGTTTAAAATAGTCAAAACCATTTGAATTTGGCATAAAAAATAACTCTAAAAATAGCTGAGTTACATTTTTTTAAAACTAAATTTTGCCGCAAACCATATTTCTGTAGCTTTTGTAGATTTCGAGGTATAATCTAGGATGTCCTCTGGACAGAATAGGGCGTATCCACGTTAAGTTTTATGTTATGCATGTATAATGTTTATCATATATACACACACAATATATATAATATATCACGGATATAGGGCGTGTGCTAGTGTCCGAGATGCGTACGATTTATTAATATATCGAGGGTTTAAATTCAACTCATTCAATGAGTTTATTTTAACAAAATTAATTAAAATAAACTTTTAATTTAATACAATGATAATATTACCACTCAGTGTCGTTAAGGACGTTCTGCCACGCACTTCGAGTCTTCTCGGCCGCTGGATAAAATTATTTTATTTTTAACTCGTTAGTATCTCAATACTTAATGAACAAAACTTTTTGAAAACAAAACTTTTTAACACTGAATTACTGAAAACTTCTAGTTTCTGACAGTGTAAATCAAAAGTCGAAATCACTTTTTAAAAAATTAGGAAAAATTAGCAAACATTTTACCGATTTTTTAATAAAAAAAAACAATGCTAAAATCGTTTAAAAACCACAAGAAATTTTCCAAAAACATAGCAATTTGTTCTTTAAGATTTAAGGAATAACATATCCAAATTTCAAGAGGATTTGCAACCTGGTTGAAAACTACAGAAAAATGAAAATAGCATGGATCTTCCATAAGAGCCTGTGTTAAACCACTCGACTTAGAGCGATTTTAGCCCAGCTTTGAGTTAAATTATCTCAAGAACCGTGTTGAAAATCTTCTTGAAGTTTGGGTATGTCGTTCCTTATACTTAAACTTAAAGATTTTAATAGTTTTCAGATGATTCTTATGGATTTTAAAACGTGAAAGAACGAGCTTAAGAAAAAAAATTTCGTGTGAATCAATACATAAAAATCAATCTGACTCTAGAAATAAATAAGTCCAACGGTTATCGAGTCGAGTATTGATTTTTCTCATGCACACTCAACGTGCGCACATACTCATTGAATGGTACAGGCTGTAGTAAGTGTGGGCTCGAGAAAAACAAAGGTTAAAATTCAGAGAGAGGGCGTGGTACTGTGCGGCTCTCTATTTTTTATCACACAAACATAAACAATCACACTCATACACCGACTCTTCGCTTATTTTCAACAAACTTATTTTACCGAAGGTGCATCTGTAATGTAATATAGCAGTCTCTCGGCTGTTTAGATATCGTCAGGCTTTTACCGTCAAGTCGCACGTATAGCAAAATGTCCGTCTTTTGCTTAACCACGTGTAGAAGAACCAGATTGGCTGATACACTCATCAAACGATGACAATAATTTGCATACTCCGCACACACGTGACTTAATTTTACTAAGCAAGTTACAAACAATTTTCTTGATCAATAACGATGATCAACAATGAAAATTACTAGCGAGTGAAAGTGCCGTTCAACTTATACCACGGCTACTTTCAGAGTGATCCTACGCCCGACCGTACCAGACGTCTCGATATCGTTTCGCGTTCGATAACGATTAGCGCAAAAATACGAAATTATTTAATAAATTAAGGAATTCGCTACAAAGTACAATTTTTTGAGCGATACTCGTTACAAAGTACAATTTTTTTAGCATAAATTTTTTTATAATCCCATCTATTATAAAGTAAAGTTGTGTTTTTCCTTTGTTCACTCAAGCTGCAAAAACTAATGAGCCGATTTAGCTGAAATTTTGCACAGAGTAACTTCATTGTCCAAAGATAGTTTTAGTACTTTTCTCATTAACAAAAACAATTAACAATGTTTATGAAAAGTTGATTCAAAATTGATTTTTCTGTTCCCCTGATGCCTCTCTGAGGTCCGCACTCGAGTTATACTTTATCGATGATCTTGGGCGAAGCTGAGACGGGGGCGCTATTTTTTTATAAAACAAATAATCAAAGAAGTCTTTTGTTTCTATGAGAAGTTTTGATACAAATTACTAAGGAAAAATACATTTTTTGCATATGGGCAAATCTCACGAGAATGTCAAGTTTTACAAATATTCTTAAAAAATAGTAAAAATTGAAGCACCTTCATGAAATTTTGATAGCAGTAACTTATAATTATTTCTAACGCTGATCCGCAAGGAAATTGAATTCTGAATTTCGCTAACAATGTTATTGCAAAATTAAATTG
This sequence comes from Encarsia formosa, assembly GCA_038277355.1. Classification (NCBI taxonomy): domain Eukaryota; kingdom Metazoa; phylum Arthropoda; class Insecta; order Hymenoptera; family Aphelinidae; genus Encarsia; species Encarsia formosa. The sequence continues at coordinate 51,577,542 of CM076187.1, read as the reverse complement.
TTTATTAACAAACTGAAAAAATTTTTGTTGCAATCGATTCAGAAAAAAAAATTAAGATGAAAATTACTTATTCATTTTTTTGATCCAACGCATAGTTTTATTGTTAAAAATGTTTAAGCATTTAAAAATTACCGAAATCCTAGATAACATAACATAAAATAACTTGATTTCCTCCGATTAAAGCCAAAAGAACGAAATGTACTCCCGAAACGGCAGCGGCTGACACGCAGCCGGCCGCCATGTTGCGGCCCGAGCACAAGCTAGGGCATACAGTAGGCTGGATGCGCGTTGGTCGATGGCGCATTTACATTTTGTTCTTTTGGCTTGCATCGGAGGGACTCAAGTTATTACTTGTGATCAACGAGGTTAAGGAGGTTCCCTACCAATATATATGTCAACTGCGATGCTACGATTAGATTTCTGTATATACAGGTATACACGCGCAGTGTACCGTAACCTCGCAATCATGCATATTTCACGTAAACGATTTTTATTTATTACTTAGAGCCTCCTAATAATTAATTAAAAGAAACTAAAAATTTTAATTAATTTGCTTTTATTTTCTAAAAAAATTTGATCAAAATCTGTGGGCTAGAAATAAAAATATTCTTAATAAAAGTAAATTTCCCATAAGAGACTATGCTAAATGAGCCAAAATTGAAATGTTAATTTATTTTTTCTGAAGTTCCTAAGCGTCTTGAAATTTTAGCTAATCATTTCTTACACAAAAATCAAAAATTGACTGTACGTAAAATTGAATCAAAATCTGTGGGCTGGATCTATTTGGTAGGGAACCTCCTTAAGGCGCATATAGCTATCAAAAATATAGTTATAGACACTCCGTTGCCCCCACACCGACGCAATGCGCCGCCGCCGCAACCGCTGCTCTAAAACCTAACAAAATCATGCATTTTTTATTCTTTTTGGTTATTTATCTCAGAAGTTAATACCGCTTCCTATATTATTTTTTGCACCTCACGATTCCTTTAATGTTTTCCCACAGAAAAACCTGTTTTTTCAAAATATTTTAATTAAATTCGCAATCCACTAATAACCTCCAAATTTTTACGATTTTACGCGCTCAGCATAGGAATTACGTGTAAAAAGTTGAAACTTCTGAGCTTAATATCTCAAAATTTAGCCCCGCTTGGGGGTATTTGAAAAATACCAACGTGTAAAGGACACAAAAAACTAACTCTGTGCAGAGTTAGCAAAATTTTTTAAGAAACACTAAAACTGTAGGTAACTACCTTAAAAAATCTTTTTGACTGTTTTTATAATTTTAATAAAATCATTCGATTTGTAAACTCAACTAGTTAATGGTATATTCTCAGAGACTTCTTTAGATTTAGAAATTTTAAAATAGTTTGGAAGTATGTATGAATTTTTAATTTATTATTGTTTACAATTTTAAAACAATGTAATTTTAGCCGAATTTCAAATAAGTGTTTCATAGACGTGAGCGTTGTGATGATCGAGACTTTGCAAAAGTACAAATATGGGTGAGCTAACCAAAGTTACTAGATTGCGCTGAAAAAACGTGGCAACGGTGTAGCAGCGAGCGCCGGCGGCTCCGTCTCTCTCTCTCCTCCACGCGTGAGCCCTTCTCCCACTCTTCCAGCATGCGTAGCTTGACGTTAAAAAGAAAAAAAAAAAAAACAAACATAAACAGAAACAAATGTTTGAAAGGACATAATTATTTTTTTGAGCTCTTACTTGTAATTTTATTATTTTCCTTGGATTTAGCTTGATTATATTTGAAAGAATAATTCGTATAACATGACTTTTAATTATGCAAAGCTATATTATGTAAATATGTCTGAAAAAAATATACTAATGCTTAGAAATTAATGATAAAAATATTAAACAAAGATAATTATACCTGAACAATTAAACAATGTAACTAAGCTTTTATAATTAAGCCCCGAAGGGGCACAATTTAAATATAAGTGCCAAATATTGAAAAACAGTTAACTCGATTGGTATGGTGGCTAAAGTCACCGCCTCTCATTTTGCCGTCATCGGTTCAAATCTCGGCACTTCAATTTTTTTTCTTTTTTTTTTATTTTATATTTTTTTTTGTTGTTTTTTATTAAACTTTGAGATGTATTAAGATTTTTAGGAACTTTTTTTAACTTTTTTTTTTTTTTTTAATTTTAAACAAATAGAGTAAATGATAAAATAAACAGTGAACGTTTAAATTATGATTTTAACAAAGCAGTAACAAAAAAAAAAATTTCTATAAAACCAAAAAAAGCTTTGAGAGTTCTTTTTTATAAATTTTTAATTTTTAAACAGGCTAACGAAAAGATAATTTAATAAAATGATAATCTTTGGAGTACTTAGTAATTTTTTTTAGTTAATCTCTTGAAGTATATAGAACAAGTGACTGTGTTGACAAAATAGTTAAACTGAGAGTCGAAATAAATACCTAAACAATTAAACAATGTAATAAAGCTTTTATAATAAAGCCCCGAAGGGGCACAATTTAAATGTAAGTTCCAAACACTGAAAATCACTTAAATCGATTGGTCTGGTGGCTAAAGTCACCGCTTCTCATTTTGCCGTCATCGGTTCAAATCTCGGCACTTCAATTTTTTTATTTTTTTTTTTATTTTATATTTTTTTTTGTTGATTTTTATTAAACTTTGAGATGTTTTAAGATCTTTAGGAACTTTTTTTAACTTTTTTTTTTTTAATTTTAAACTAATAGAGAAATGATTAAATAAACAATGAACGTTTAAATTATGATTTTAACAAAGCAGTAACAAAAAAAAATTTCTATAAAACAAAAAAAAGCTTTGAGAGTTCTTTTTTATAAATTTTTAATTTTTAAATAGGCTATTATTGGTTATTGGTAATGAAAGTTGACCGGGGTGCCTTTCGGCTCAGGGACACTGAGCTTTCGCCATTGTATCCCTATCCCCCCGGTGAAGTGGCCATGCTTCTAGAGCCTTTTAATTTTTGCTCCAGAAGGGACCTCTTCCCCCCTATAATCCCAGTCTCCTTTACATAGCACGGAAGCTGGTAGGTGCAATACTAAGCGTGCTATGGGTATAGTAAAAACCCACATCGTAGGGAAAAAACCTATACCTGGATGACCGAGGCCGTAAGTACAGAGTTTCGATGCATGAACCCCCGTTGGTATCAGTCGCCTGTCCCTGTGGTGCGTTACTTTACATCGAACTCCCATCTTCCGGCCTCTGTGGGGATCACGCTTCAATCGAGAGAGCGTTTATAGGTCTCCGACCGAGCCGTGGTCCCCCATTCAGAACCGCGGTAATAGACACATGAAAAATTTTTTCAGAGGTGCCGGCAGCGGGAATCGATCCCGGGCCCTCGGCGTGAGAGTCCGGTATCTAACCCGTCGAGCCACCGCGGCTCTTTTTTAAATAGGCTAACGAAGAGATAATTTAATAAAATGATAATCTTTGGAGTACTTAGTAATTTTTTCTTAGTGAATCTCTTGAAATATATAGAACAGGTTACTGTGTTGATAAAACAGTTAAATTGAGAGTTGAAATAAATACCTAAACAATTAAACAATGTAGTTAAGCTTTTATAATTAAGCCCCGAACACGCACAATTTAAATATAAGTTCCAAACTTCATGAAAATTTTTTTGGTCTGCTAGATAAAGTCGCCGCGTTAAATTTGGCCGTTGTATACTCAAATCTCGACGCTCTTTTTTTCTCCAATTGTTTGTGTAAAATAGGATAAATAATTTTGTTCTAAACCAATTAAAAGAAAGTACATAGTCTACATAATTTAAACGTACACTGCTTATTTTATCATTTCTCTATTTGAAAAAGTCTACAAAGATCTTAAAATATCTCAAAGTTGAATAAAAATCCACAAAAAAAAATATTAAAAAAAAAAAATTGATGTGCCGAGAGTTGAACCGATGACGGCAAAATGAGAAGCGGTGACTCTAGCCACCAGACCAATCGATTTAAGTGTTTTCAATGTTTGGAACTGATATTTAAATTGTGCCCCTTCGCAGCTTAATCACAAAAGCTTTATAACATTGTTTAATTATTTAGGTATTTATTTCGACTCTCCACGGAGAGCAGACTTTGGTTACAGCAACGAGAGTCTGTAGTAGCCACAGCGAAGTGATTCTAGTAGACCATTTTTAGTAACGACCACTAGAAAATTATGGTAGCCACAACCAAAATTTTTTAAACTGCCGTAGCAATCGGCAGTGTCGATAATGCAGATTCTGATTTTGTGCGCGTCTGCTTTTTGAGGGTTAGTTTAGTCTTGACTTTTCGACACTTTGTTTAACACTTGAATGAATTTAAAAATCATCGAAAAAATTCTTATAAATGAAATTTGATATCAAAGAATCTTGTGATCTCACTTATTTGAGCTTTTTACACTTCTAAAGGCTAAAAAAAGGCATTTCAAAAATGTAAAAAATTCTAGTACTGGCTACCATAATTTTTTAGCTGTGTCTACTACAGACTCTCGCTGCTGTAACCAAAGTCTGCTTTCCGTGTCAGTTTAACTGTTTTGTCAACACAGTAACCTGTTCTATATATTTCAAGAGATTCACTAAAAAAAAATTACTAAGTACTCCAAAGATTATCATTTTATTAAATTATCTCTTCGTTAGCCTCAGCGCTGCTAAAGTCCGCACAATTCGAAAATTACCATTCGGCTGCCGTCTACAAAAATCATACTCCGAGCCGAACCTAGGTGATATCAACAAAGATGGCGGCGAGAATTTATTCGCTAGTTCGAGCGCGCAGATTCAAAATAAGTGTTTTCGATTTTTTAATTTCTTTCATTTACATAACGAATAATCTTGGAAATAATTATCAAATTAACTGTATAACCTAGACCTTAAACCCCAAAAACTCTGTGCGCCAAAATTCAACTAATTCATTTAAAAATAAACTAAAAATCCCCCAAGCTTCAAACCAACAAAACGCTGGGCGTCCGAGTATAATTTTTAAATAAAAAAAAAATAAAATAAACTAATAATCCCCCAAACTTTAAACCCACAAAACGCTGGGCGTCAAAATTCAATTTTTAAATAAACAAAAAAAAAAACTAATATTATCCCAAGCTTTAAACCCACAAAACAATGGGCGTCCGAATTCCATTTTTAAATAAACTATGAATCCCCCAAGCTTTAAACCCACAAAACGCTGGGCGTCCGATATTAATTTTTAAATAAAAAAATATAAATAAACTAATAATTCCCCAAGCTTTAAACCTACAAAACGCTGGGCGTCCAAATTCAATTTTTAAATAAACAAATAAAAATGAACAAATATTCCCTCAAGCTTTAAACCCCCAAAACAATGAGCGTCCGAATTCAATTTTTAAATAAACTATTAATCCCTCAAGCCTTAAACCCACAAAACGCTGGGCATCCGAGGATAATTTAAAAAAATAAATAAATAAAAATAAACTAATAATCCCCCAAACTTTAAACACACAAAACGCTAGAGCTCTTAGTTTAATTTTTTGAATAAAAAAAAAAATAAATAAACTAAGAATCCCCCAAACTTTAAACCCACAAAACACTGGGCGTCCGAGTTCAATTTAAAAAAAAAATATAAGTAAACTAAAAATCCCCCAAGCTTCAAACCCACGAAACGCTGGGCATCCGAGTTTAATTTTTGAATAAGCTAATAATCCTCCAAGCTTAAAACCCACAAAACGCTGGGCTTCCGAGTTCAATTTAAAAAAAAAAATATAAATAAACTAAAAATCCCCCAAGCTTCAAACCCACAAAACGCTGGGCGTCCGATATTAATTTTTAAATAAAAAAAAAAAAAATAAACTAATAATCGACCAAACTTTAAACCCACAAAACGCTGGGCGTCCAAATTCAATTTTTAAATAAACAAAAAAAAAACTAATATTATCCCAAGCTTTAAACCCACAAAACAATGGGCGTCCGAATTCCATTTTTAAATAAACTATTAATCCCCCAAGCTTTAAACCCACAAAACGCTGGGCGTCCGATATTAATTTTTAAATAAAAAAATATAAATAAACTAATAATTCCCCAAGCTTTAAACCTACAAAATGCTGGGTGTCCGAATTCAATTTTTAAATAAACAAATAAAAATGAACAAATATTCCCCCAAGCTTTAAACCCCCAAAACAATGAGCGTCCGAATTCAATTTTTAAATAAACTATTAATCCCCCAAGCTTTAAACCCACAAAACGCTGGGCATCCGGGAATAATTAAAAAAAATAAATAAATAAAAATAAACTAATAATCCCCCAAACTTTAAACACACAAAACGCTAGAGCTCTTAGTTTAATTTTTTGAATAAAAAAAAAAATAAATAAACTAAGAATCCCCCAAACTTTAAACCCACAAAACGCTGGGCGTCCGAGTTTAATTTTTAAATAAGCTAATAATCCTCCAAGCTTAAAACCCACAAAACGCTGGGCTTCCGAGTTCAATTTAAAAAAAAAAATATAAATAAACTCAAAATCCCCCAAGCTTCAAACCCACAAAACGCTGGGCGTCCGAGTTTGATTTTTAAATAAAAAAATATAAATAAACTAAAAATCATCCAAGCTTTAAACACACAAAACACTAGACGTCCGAGTTTAATTATTTGAATCAAAAAAATAAATAAATAAACAAATCATTTCCCAAGTTTTCAACCCACAAATCGCTGGGCGTCCGAATTCAATTTTTAAATAAACAAATAAAAATGAACAAATATTCCCCCAAGCTTCAAACCCACAAAACAATGAGCGTCCGAATTTAATTTTTAAATAAACTATTAATCCCCCAAGCTTTAAACCCATAAAACGCCGGGCGTCCGAGTATAATTTAAAAAAAATAAATAAAAATAAACTAATAATCCCCCAAACTTTAAACACACAAAACGCTAGACGTCCAAGTTTAATTTTTTGAATAAAAAAAAAAAATAAAATAAACTAATAATCCCCCAAACTTTAAACCCACAAAACGCTGACTGTCCGAGTTCAATTTAAAAAAAAAAATATAAATAAACTAAGAATCCCGAAAGCTTTAAACCCACAAAACGCTGGGCGTCCGAGTTTAATTTTTGAATAACAAAATATAAAAAACTAATTATCCCCCTAGCTTCAAACCCACAAAACGCTGGGCGTCCGAGTATAATTGTCAAAAAAAAATAAATAAATAAATCAACTAATAATCCCTCAAGTTTTAAACTTACCAAACGCTGGGCGTCTGAGTTTAATTTTTTGAATATAAAAATATAAATAAATTAAAAATCCCTAAAGCTTTAATCCCACAAAACGCTGGGCGTCAGAGTTCAATTAAAAAAAAAATTATAAATAAACTAAAAATTCCCCAAGCTTCAAAACCAAGAAAACGCTGGGCGTCCGAATTCAATTTTTAAATAAACAATTATAAATAAACTAATAATCCCCTAAGCTCTAAGCCCTTAAAATGCTGGGCATCCGAATTCAATTTTTCAATAAACTAATAATCCCCTCAGCTTCAAACTCATAAAACCTTGGGCATTTTGTGGGTTCAAAGCTTGGTGGATTATTAGTTTATTTATATTTTTTCGTTTAAAAATTGAATTCGGACGCCCAGCGTTTTAGGGGTTTAAAGCTACGGGGATTATTAGTTCATTTATATATTTTTATTCAAAAAATTAAACTCGGACGCCCAGCGTTTTGGGTGTTTAATGCTTGGGGGATTATTAGTTTATTTATTTATTTTTATTCAAAAATTTAACTCGTACGCCCAGCGTTTTGTGGGTTTGAAGCTAAGGGGATCAATAGTTTATTTAAAAATTGAACTCGGACGCACAGCAGTTTGTGGGTGTAAAGCTTGGGGGATTAATAGTTTATTTATATTTTTCTATTTAAAAAATGAACTCAGACGCCCAGCGTTTTGTGGGTTTAAAGCTTGGGAGATTATTTGTTTATTTATATTTTTTGATTTAAAAATTAAACTCGGACGCCCAGAGTTTCGTGGCTTCAAAGCTTGGGGGATTATTAGTGTATTTATTTATTTTTATTCAAAAAATTGAACTCAGACGCCCAGAGTTTTGTGGGTTTAAAGCTTGGGGGACTATTAGTTTATTTATATTTTTTTATTTAAAAATTGAACTCGTAAGCCCAGCGTTTTGTGGGTTTGAGCCTTAGGGGATCATTAGTTTATTTAAAAATTGAACTCAGACGCCCAGCGTTTTGTGGGTTTAAAGCTTGGGAGATTATTTGTTTATTTATATTTTTTGATTTAAAAATTAAACTCGGATGCCCAGCGTTTTGTGGGTTTCAATCTTGGGGAATTATTAGTTTATTTATATTTTTTATTTAAAAATAAAACTCGGACTCACAGCGTTTCGTGGGTTTAAAGCTTGGGGGATTATTAGTTTATTTATATTTTTTTTATTTAAAAATTAAACTCGGACGCCCAGCGTTTTGTTAGTTTAAAGCTTGGCGAATTATTAGTTTATTTTTTTTTTTATTTAAAAATTAATTTCGTACGCTCAGCGTTTTGTGGGTTTAAAGCTTGGGAGATTATTAGTTAATTTATTCATTTTTATTCAAAAAATTGAACTCGGACGCCCAGAGTTTTGTGGGATTAAAGCTTACGGAACTATTAGTTTATTTATATTTTTTTATTTAAAAATTAAACTCGGACGCCCAGCGTTTTGGGGGTTTGAAGCTTAGGGGATTCTTAGTTTATTTATTTATTTTTATTAAAAAAATTAAACTCGGACGTTCTTTGTTTTGTGGGTTTAAAGCATGGGGGAATATTAGTTTATTTTTTTTTGTTTATTTAAAAATTGAATTCGGATGCCTAGCGTTTTGTGGGTTCAAAGTTTGGGAGATTATTAGTTTATTTATTTATTTTTATTTAAAAATTATACTCGTATGCCCAGCGTTTTGTGGGTTTAAAGCTTGGGGGATTAATAGTTTATTTAAAAATGGAATTTGGACGCCCATTGTTTTGTGGGTTTAAAGCTTGGGATAATTTTAGTTTATTTTTATTTCTTTATTTAACAATTGAATTCGGAAGCCCAGCGTATTGTGGGTTTGAAGATTGGGGGATTTTTAGTTTATTTATTTATCATTTTTTTTTTTTATCTGAACTCGGACGCCCAGCGTTTTGTGGGTTTAAAGTTTGGGGGATTATTAGTTTATTCGTTTATTTTTATTTTTTTATATTGAACTCGGAGGCCCAGCGTTTTGTGGGTTTAAAGTTTGGGGGATTATTAGTTTATTTATATTTTTTTAAATTTAAAAATTATACATGGACGCCCAGCGTTTTGTTGGTTTGAAGCTTGGGGGATTTTTAGTTTCTTTTTAAATGAATTAGTTGAATTTTGGCGCACAGAGTTTTTGGGGTTTAAGGTCTAGGATATACAGTTAATTTGATAATTAATTCCAAGATTATTCGTTATGTAAATGAAAGATATTAAAAAATCGAAAACACTTATTTTGAATTTGCGCGCTCGAACTAGCGAATAAATCCTCGCCGCCATCTTTGTTGATATCACCTAGATTCGGCTCGGAGTATGATTTTTGTAGACGGCAGCCGAATGGTAATTTTCGAATTGTGCGGACTTTAGCAGCGCTGGTTAACCTATTTAAAAATTAAAAATTAATAAAAAAGAACTCTAAAAGCTTTTTTTGGTTTTATAGAAATTTTTTTTTTTGTTACTGCTTTGTTAAAATCATAATTTAAACGTTCATTGTTTATTTTATCATTTACTCTATTTGTTTAAAATTAAAAAAAAAAAAAAAGTTAAAAAAAGTTCCTAAAAATCTTAATACATCTCAAAGTTTAATAAAAATCAACAAAAAAAAATATAAAATAAAAAAAAAGAAAAAAAATTGAAGTGCCGAGATTTGAACCGATGACGGCAAAATGAGAGGTGGTGACTTTAGCCATCAGACCAATCGAGTTAACTGTTTTTTTATGTTTGGAACTAATATTTAAATTGTGCCCCTTCGGGGCTTAATTATAAAAGCTTAGTTACATTGTTTAATTGTTCAGGTATAATTATCTTTGTTTAATATTTTTATCATTAATTTCTAAGCATTAGTATATTTTTTTCAGACATATTTACATAATATAGCTTTGCATAATTAAAAGTCATGCTATACGAATTATTCTTTCAAATATAATCAAGCTAAATCCAAGGAAAATAATAAAATTACAAGTAAGAGCTCAAAAAAATAATTATGTCCTTTCAAACATTTGTTTTTGTTTATGTTTGTTTTTTTTTTTTTCTTTCTAACGTCGAGCTACGCAAGCTGGAAGAGTGGGGGAAGGGCTCACGCGTGGAGGAGAGAGAGAGACGGAGCCGACGCTGCTCGCTGCTACAGCGTTGCCACGTTTTTTCAGCGCAATCTAGTAACTCTGGAGCTTACTATGCATTCATAATATGATTTGATTTGTAGTCAAATGAAAAAGAACAAAAATAAGATGAATATTTTTATATAAAAATTATTAACAAAAAAATTGGTCAACATTTTTTTAACAGACCTGAATGCAGATTTGAAAGTCTTGACATTAAAAAAAAGCCAAAAAAGTAAATAATTTATTTATTAATTATTACGTATTTTACATATGTTGATTATTATTATGTCAATAAACTGATGTCTACTACTAATAGTACAGTACCGTTACCGGAAAAAATAAAAAAATAACGAAAAATTGCGAAACGGGTTCTGACTGTGGTAATCAGTTTTAAAAATTATTTGTAGTGTAGGAAAAAAATTGCACCGGTTTAGCATTTGCGACAACGGAATGGGGTGGTTTTTTAGGGGTGAAAACCGTTTTTTTTTTCATTTTTTAAGTTTTCTGAAAAAACTATTGATTTTATCAAAAAAGTTTCATCGTAAAAGTTGTAGATAATATAAAAATCTACAACTTTTGTTCTATACATTTTTTTACATAACCTCAAAATTTTCGAGAAAAATGCAAAAAACCGTTTTTTTTGTTATTGATTTTTCCTGACCACAAAAATCGTGAAAATATTACAAGACTCGGCAAAAATCAAGCATTTTATATGTAGAATAAGCATTTTTTTTTGTTTAAAAATATTTAATTGTTTAAGAGATATTTAAAAAAAAGCGAAATTTTTTTTTTTTTTCAAAGCAATTTTCTCTTTAACTTATTGATAGTAGAGAAATCAGCTGGTGCTCTTTTTTTTGTCTAATCTTAAACTTTTATAAAAAAAAAAAAAAATATGACCTCACCAGAGTAGAACATAGAAAAAAAACAAAAAAACCAAAAAATACAATATTTTTTTAATAAAATTGATTTTATTGTTATAAATATAGTATTGTTTAACAATATTTATGGCAAAAGTTAATGGTAAATATACTCTACTATGATTGATCCATTAACTATTTAATAAATTTAATCACCAGAAGTGTAAAAATATCTATTAAAAAATTGACTGTTGATTAAAGGAAATTCATATAATCAATGTTCATTCATCTTAATGTTAAAAATTTGTATAAAAAATCGAATTTTTTTTTTTTTTTTTATCGTGACAAATTTATTATAAACTGAAAAAAATATTATTCCCCAAAATTCTCTAAAAAAAAAGGTTTTTTCTGAAGTAGTTAGATAGTTTATAAAGTTTTTGCCGAAATAAATTTATGTAATAAAATGAAATAGACTTTCTTTAACAAAACCAGGTGTTTCTTTATTACTTTGAAACTTAAAAAATAAATATTTACAAAATAAATATACAAAGTAATTGTGCTTACAAGTTAAATTAGTTTTTAATTTTCTCTGCTGGAGGCGGACGTGCGTAGCGATCTTGTTCATTATCATCACTACCATCTTTTTTGTTTTAATCATCTTCTTCATCTTCTGTTTCATCCATTTCATCTTGATTATCTTCTTCTTCTTCTACTCGTTCATAATCATCATCATCTTCATCTTTATAGTAAATGCAATCGACCAAATCGTAGGGACTGTGAAAATCTTCATCAAAATCATTTAAGTCTGGGATTACCTCTTGTTCTTCTTCAAAGTTTTTACATGATTCATGGTCGCACTTTGTACATAAATTAGTATATTTTAGACCGTGCTTCCGACATCCACATCTTTTTTTTCGCAATCAGTTTCACAATTGCAGCTAACTTTTTTAAATAAATCATCTAGAATCAATTTTTCGGCAGTGAATTTTGGTCTTAAATTATTTTCTGCGTCATATTTCCAGCCCCAATCTTCTGCAGATTTGTGAACGCCATAACATTTTTGAATCTGAAAGTAAACTCTATAGCTGTGCTGTTTAGCAGCTCCTTTAGTGGGTGGAAGTTTGTCAAGCGAGAATCCAGATTTATATGTTTTAGTTGAGTAATTCAAATATCTTACTTCGTTGAGTGGTAAATTCTTCTTTTTTTCATTGCCAAAGTACATCCAAGCTATAAGCTCGCATCCAGTTTTTGCAATAACTTATTGTAATTTCGAATCTTCTGTTGATTTATAAAAATTTTTTGCTAAAGTTGATATATTTGGGTTCGAGAGTAACAATTTCACAGATTTTTTTTTTTCCTTTTCCAGAAAAAGCAGAGGTCGCGTCACATCCGGTAAAGGAATGGACAAATGCAACTATTTCTCGATCGTGTTTAAAACTATGCGATCCATAAAAGGCTTCTTTAACTATTTTAGTACCAACTTACATTTAACAAAAATACATTTAAATCAACATTATCAACCAATTGACATAAAAGAACTAAAGGATCAATATCTTGCCCAACTATTACAACGTTTGTTGTCTTGATTGAAGATTTTTTTTTGTACTGCAACTGTTTTGGCTGTCATTACAATTTGTCTATCAGCATCTTCTTCAGCTTGTTGACAGTAAAATCCAGAACCAGACAGCTTCTGCATAATTTTTTTTATCAATCTATTTTTACTTCTTTCATTGCTTAAAAACTTATCTGGTGGATAGGAAATTCCAATGTGCAAATCAAACTGTAGGTCAGGAACAGAAGAAAAATTTTTACGTCTTAAATGTTCAACTGTCTCTGTCTGTTACTACAGGGGCCCGTGTGATTCAACAAAGATGAGGAGAAGATTTTAAAACGTTACTTCTCATTTTCAAAATTTTATACTAACAGTATACCATACACTATTTTATTAATTTTAAGATAAATCTTTTTACGATCACTTTTTATTCTAATGTGGTTTTTAGTAAAAAAATTTACTTAGCATTTAAGATTAATTTTTACCATAAATATTGTTAAACAATACTATATTTATAACAATAAAATCAATTTTACTAAAAAAAATATTGTATTTTTTGGTTTTTTTTGGTTTTTTTCGATTTTTTCCTCTGGTGAGGTCATATTTTTTTTTTTTATAAAAGTTTAAGATTAGACAAAAAAAAAAGCACCAGCTGGTTTCTCTGCTATCAATAAGTTAAAGAGAAAATTGCTTTGAAAAAAAAAAATTTGCTTTTTTTGTTAATATTTCGTAAACAATGAAATATTTTTAAACAAAAAAAAACTGCTTATTCTACCTATAAAATTCTTGATTTTTGCCGAGTCTCGTAACATTTTAACGATTTTTGTGGTCAGGAAAAATCAAAAACAAAAAAAAACGGTTTTTTCTCGAAAATTTTGAGGTTATGTAAAAAAATTTATAGAACAAAAGTTGTGGATTTTTATATTATCTACAACTTTTACATTCAAACTTTTTTGATAAAATCAATAGTTTTTTTCAGAAAACTTAAAAAACGAAAAAAAAAAACGGTTTTCAACCCTAAAAAACCACCTCATTCCGTTGTCGCAAATGCCAAACAGGTATAATTTTTTTCCTACACTACAAATAATATTTAAAACTGATTTCCATAGTCAGAACCCGTTTTGCAATTTTTTTGTGTAAAAATATTATCGGTACTGTACTGTAACAAGGAGATGGTTTGTCCTTTTGGACCTGGATTTTCATGAAACTTTGCACACAGTTTTTATTCATCATAAAAACTAACCCTTCAGTGTTCTTTTTCTAGAATAGGCCTTTTTTCATCTATTTCCCATAGAACCCCTGTGTTCAAAAGTAGGCTGTTTCCTATAAAAAGCCGTTTTTGGCCTCATTTTCAAAAAATTCCTCCTTGGACCTTATTGTACTAAGAAATATCTGGAACCTCGCATTTTTTTCGTTTTTCTAAGTACTTTTGAAAAAAAATATTAAACAATTTTTTTGAATGATCTTGTCCATGTTTATTGTAACCCAAATGTACCAAAGATTGACTTTAAAAACCTTAATTTCTCATAGTTAAAACAATTCAAAAAAATTTTTAAATAATTTTTTATTCAAAAGTACTTGAAAAAACGAAAAAAATGCGAGGTTCCAGATATTTCTAAGTGCAATACGGTCCAAGGAGGAATTTTTTGAAAATAAGGCCAAAAGCGGCCTTTTATAGGAAACAGCCTACTTTTTAATACAGGGGTTATATGGGAACTAGGTGAAAAAAGGCCCATTCTGGAAAAAGAACACTGAAGGTCTTGTTTTTATGATGAATAAAAACTGTGTGCAAAGTTTCATGAAAATCCAGGTCCCAAAGGACAAACCATCTCCTTGTAAGTCTAAAAATTTTTTCCATTTTAAAAGTGAAATTCCATATTTTTTCTCCATCTGATGGTCGGAAGTGCGCACCTTCTGATTCGATTTCTCATACGAAAGTTCAACTTTGTTGCATCGACGCTCTCTACTATACCAATGCAAAACAACGGGGCAGAAAGAAATCAGCTGTGCTGTAGCGTTTAACTTTTTTTTAGATATTTAAAGTTGGAATTGATAATTTTATAGAAAAAAATACCATCAAAATAAAAAGTGCGTGCGTGCGTGCGTGCGCGCGCGCGCGCGTGTGTGTGTGTGTGCGTGCGCGCGCGTGTGTGTGTGCGTGTGTGTGTGCGTGTGTGTGTGCGTGTTCGTGTACGTGTCGGGTGCCCATCAGTGTGGCCGATCCCGGCCCCGGTGGTACCGCGAAATTTGAAAATCTTCCGGCACAGATCAGGCAAACAAAAAACTCAATAACGCTGGGCGCCCAGCTTTTTTTATAAACTAATAATTCAATAAATATAATTCCCCCTAATTTTACAACCCGATAACGCTGAAGGTAAGAGTTTTTTATAAATAAAAAAATTATTAAACAAATTAACCCCCAAGCTATACAACCCAATAACGCTGGGCGTCCGAGTTTTTTATAATTAAAAAAAATAATAAACAAATTATCCCCCAAGTTAAAGAACCCAATAACGCTGGGCGTCCGAGTTTTTTATTATTAAAAAAATTAATAAACAAATTATTCCCCCAGTTATACAACCCAATAACGCTGGGCGTCCTGGTTTTTTATGAATAAAAAAACTAATAAAAAAATTATCCCCCAAGATAAACAACCCAATATCACTGGGCGTATAAGTTTTTTGTAAACAAAAAAATTAATAAACAAATTAACCCCCAAACTATACAACCCAATAACGCTGGGCATCCTCGTTTTTTTTATCGATGAAAAATTAATAAATAAATTATCCCCCATGTTAAACAACCCAATATCGCTGGGCGTATGAGTATTGATAAAAAAAAATTAATAAACAAATTAACTCCCAAACTATACAACCCAATAACGCTGGGTATCCTAATTTTTTTATCAATATGAAAATTAATAAACAAATTATCCTCCAAGTTAAACAACCCAATAACGCTGGGTATCCGAGTTTTTTATTAATAAAAAAATTAATAAACAATTTATCCCCCAAGCTATACAACCCAATAACGCTGGGCATCCTCGTTTTTTTATCGATAAAAAAATTGATAAACAAATTATCCCCCAAGTTAAACAACCCAATAACGCTGGGCGTCCGAGTTTTTTATAATTAAAAAAATTAATAAACAAATTATTCCCCAAGCTATACAACCCAATAACGCTGGGCATTCGAGTTTTTTATAAGCAAAAAAATTAATAAACAAAAAACCCCTTCACAGTAAAAATAAATAACGCTGGGCATCCTAATTTTTGTATGAATAAAAAATTTTTTATAAATAAAAAAATTAGTAAAAAAATTAACCCCCAGCTATACAACCCAAAAACGCTGGGCGTCCGAGTTTTTTATAAGCAAAATAATTTATAAACAAATTATCTCCTAAGCTATACAACCCAATAACGCTGGGCGTCCTGGTTTTTCTATCAATAAAAAAACTAATAAACAAATTATCCCCTAAACTATACAACCCAATAACGCTGGGCGTCCGAGTTTTTCATAATTAAAAAAATTAATAAACAAATTATTCCCCAAGCTATACAACCCAATAACGCTGGGCATCCGAGTTTTTTATAAGCAAAAAAATTAATAAACAATAAACCCCTTTCCAGTGAAACTAAATAACGCTGGGTATCCTTATTTTTTTATAAATAAAAAAATCAGTAAACAAAGTATCCCCCAAGCTATACAACCCAAAAACGCTGGGCATCCGAGTTTTTTGTAACTGAAAAATTATTAAACAATTTACTCCTTATCTGTAAAACCCAATAAAGCTGGGCATCCTAACTTTTTTATCTAGATAACAAAACTAATAAACAAATTATCCCTTCAACTATACAACCCAATAACGCTAGGCGTCCTAGTTATTTTATGAATAAAAAATCTAATAAACAAATTATTCCTCAAGCTTTACAAGCCAATAACGTTGGGAGTACGGGACTTTTTCAAATTAATTTAACAATTCAATAAATGAACAGGCTTAATCGTTAAACCTAGTGAAAAATTTGGGGCTCTTTATAAACAAATATATGATTGAATAGACTATCACGAGGCACTTATCTTTAATATTCAGAAAAACTGCAGTTGATATGTCCAGGATTAAATTACCGTTGACAACAACAAAAAAACAGACGCCCAGCGTTATGGATGTATAGCTTAGATATAATTTGTTTATTAGATTTTTTTATTGATTAAATAACTAAGATGCCCAGCTTTATTGGGCTGTTTAACTTGGGGGATGAGTTGTTTATTAATTTTTATATTGATAAAAGAATTAGGATGCCCAGCGTTATTGGGATTTACTCATAAAAAACTCGGACGCCCAGCGTTAATGGGTTATTTAACTTGGGGGATAATTTATTTATTAATTTTTTTATTTATAAAAAACTCGGATACCCATCGATATTGGGTTGTTTAACTTGGGGGATAATTTGTTTATTAATTTTTTTATCAATAAAAAAAACTCGGACGCCCAGCGTTATTGGGTTCTTTAACTTGGGGGATAATTTGTTTATTATTTTTTTTAATTATAAAAAACTCGGACGCCCAGCGTTATTGGGTTGTATAGCTTGGGGGATAATTTGTTTATTAATTTTTTTATTGATAAAAAATTAGGATGCCCAGCGTTATTTAGTTTTACAGCTAAGGGGTTAATTGTTTATTAATTTTTTTGGTTATAACAAACTCGGACGCCCAGCGTTATTGGGTTGTATAGCTTGGGGGATAAATTGTTTATTAATTTTTTTATTTATAAAAAACTCGGACGCCCAGCGTTATTGGGTTGTATAGCTTGGGGGTTAATTTGTTTATTAGTTTTTTTATTCATAAAAAACCAGGACTCCCAGCGTTATTGAGTTGTATGACTGGGGGAATAATTTGTTTATTAAATTTTTTAAATATAAAAAACTCGGACGCCCAGCTTTATTGGGTTCTTTAACTTGGGGGGTAATTTGTTTATTATTTTTTTTAATTATAAAAAACTCGGACGCCCAGCGTTATTGGGTTGTATAGCTTGGGGGATAATTTGTTTATTAATTTTTATATTGATAAAAAAACTCGGACGCCCAGCGTTATTGGGTCTTATAGCTAAGGAGTTAATTGTTTATTAATTATTTTATTTATATAAAACTCGGACGCCTAGCTTTATTGGGCTGTTTAACTTGGGGGATAATTTTTTATTAATTTTTATATTGATCAAAAAATTAGAATGCCCAGCGTTATTGGGTTTTACAGCTAAGGAGTTAATTGTTTATTAATTATTTTATTTATAAAAAACTCGGACGCTCAGCGTTATTGGGTTCTTTAACTTGGGGGATAATTTGTTTATTATTTTTTTTAATTATAAAAAACTCGGACGCCCAGCGTTATTGGGTTGTTTAAGTTGGAGGATAATTTGTTTATTAATTTTCATATTGATAAAAAAATTAGGATACCCAGCGTTATTGGGTTTTACAGCTAAGGGGTTAATTGTTTACTAATTTTTTTGTTTATTAAAAACTCGGATGCCCAGCGTGTATTGGGTTGTATAGCTTGTGGGATAATTTGTTTATTAATTTTTTTGTTTATCAAAAACTCATACGCCCAGCGATATTGGGTTGTTTAACTTGGGGGATAATTTGTTTATTAATTTTTTTATCAATAAAAAAAACGAGGATGCCCAGCGTTATTGGGTTGTTTATCTGGGGGGATAATTTTTTTATTAGTTTTTTTATTCATAAAAAACCAGGACGCCCAGCGTTATTGGGTTGTATAACTGGGGGAATAATTTGTTTATTAATTTTTTTAATAATAAAAAACTCGGACGCCCAGCGTTATTGGGTTCTTTAACTTGGGGGATAATTTGTTTATTATTTTTTTTAATTATAAAAAAAGCTGGGCGCCCAGCGTTATTGAGTTTTTTGTTTGCCTGATCTGTGCCGGAAGATTTTCAAATTTCGCGGTACCACCGGGGCCGGGATCGGCCACACTGGTGCCCATACTAATGCTTCGACTTTTGTTGCTCGTATCTTCGGACCTTAGCAAAATCCAAAATAATGTTGATGCAACAAATCAAAATAAGATCTGGGGTCGATAAAAAGAAATGCGTGTGTCCGTATAATTATGTGCGTGTTAAATAGTACCGATGCTGATGTTTTGATCCCGAACCTCATGCCTCGGCGAGTAGTTGAGGTTACAAGCAACAAATCTAAGTCAGCTATCTTGGCGTTCAATTTCTTTCATATGTGTGTTATGTAATCATAACTTGTTTATTTTACTGTTTATGAATATGATAAATAAATTAATAGGTATTATGAGGTATTAATAGACAGGCTATTTATTAATGTAAACTATTTATTATAAAGAATAATTTTAATTATTTGAATGGCGGATTACTTTATATAAAGTTTTGGTACTATAATTTAATAATATAACATATTGTAGTTTGTTTTATTACAAGAGATGTGACTCTAAATTAAAAAGGAGATATGACTCCGTAGTTAGTTTTATGACAAGAGATGTGACTCTAAATTAAAAAAGAGATATGACTCCGTAGTTAGTTTTATTACATAGAGATGTGACTCTACTTACAGAGCAGACGACTCCGGAGTTTGGGCACTGTGGAACCAATACTGATCGTAACTCAATAATCAAGCGTTTTTATAAACGCTTGATTGAAAAAGTGCTTATGTTTAAAATATGAAAAATGCTTGTGCCTGAACTTCGAAGCCGTTTACAGCATAGTTACACAATAGGTAAAAGTAATGTGTCAGTTTATGACACAATATGTGCATGCGTGTGTCATAGGACTCATAATATTTGTAATTTTCATATCATGTTTTGATGGCTGCTGCGCCGTCCTGCAGCACTCGCTCCGCTCGTGCCGTAAATACGGCAGCGGCCATCAAACTATAAAAATAAACAAAAGCATCAGCTCTTAAGCGATGCAGAAAGAAAAACATGGCCGCGCTTATCTCGATCAGCTGAAGTTTAGTCAAACTGTTCATTTTAATAAATTAACGTACTTTTGACCTCAAATGGAGAAATATAGTATGCAACACACGGACAGATAGTTGAACACTGCTGTACTGCGCGATATGCAGCAATGTTCAACTTTCTGCCCTTGTATTGCAATATACTATTTTTAACCTCTTATTAATTTGTTTTAATAAATAAATTTTAATTACTTACAAAATACAAAAATGCAGCACATATATTTTGAGTGTGTGTTGGGTTTGAATTTTTGACTGAACATGGTAGGTACAAAGCATAGCAACAAAAATCATAAAACTTTGAAAATCTAGGATTTTGGTAATTTTTAAATGTTTGAACATTTTTAATAATAAAATTGTGCTTCGGATCAAAAAAATGAATTTGTAATTCTCATCTTATTTTTTTCTTCTGAATTGATTGCAATAAAATTTTTTTCAATTTGTTAATAAACAATTTAATTTTGCAATAACTTTTTAAGCGATTTGAAATTTTTTTTTTTCATTTGTTTAAGCTAGAAATGATTGTAAAAAGCTACTGTTAAAATTTCGTGAGTGAACTTCAATTTTTACTTTTTTTTTAAGAATACTTATGAAAATTGGCATTCTCGTGAGATTAGCCCGTATGCAGGTTCATTATTGAAATTTTCAGTCGTAATACCCCTAGTGCTTCAAAATTATCGATAATTTTCTGACTGTGTTTTGTTGCACAGCAACGAGGGGGGCAAGTTTGGCAGCTTAAAAATCACGAGCGCGAAGCGCGAGTGATTTTTTGTCAAACTTGCCCCGCGAGTTGCTGTGCAGAAAAACTGGAGGAAAATTATCTAAAATTTTGAAGCACAAGGGGTATTTTCGGCTGGATTATTTTCCCCAGCTGAATTTTAACTCATAGAAATGCTGTATTTTACATTTTGGCGGCTATAGTTCTATAACTCTTTGTTGACTATGAATATACCTATGAATACTCATTTATAGGTATACACCGCAGTGACTCGGGTCTAACCCAAAAGTTGAATTGAACAAGTTTAACAATTCGAGTTGCCATGCGACTCGAAACGTTCGAATTGGAAATAACCGAAAAATCATCGAAATCATTTTACCCACACCCCTCCGCCAAATGTCAAATGCAGCGTGCTATTGGTTGAAATTCAGCTCGGGAAAATAATCAGTATTGTTCACTTTTTTAAAAGAATAAAAAAAGGCTTTAATTAAAGCTTTTCTATGAGCAGGCGGTTATTTTTCGGTTTAAATTTTTTTATTCTTTTTTATTAAATTTTTTAAAGACTTTTTTATCTTTTAAAAAAGTGGTTTTAATAGATTTTTTCTTATTTGTAAATATTGGCAACTTTTTTTAAGAAGATTTTTATGATTATTTTTTTAAAATCTGGTAGAAAATCTGTTTACTCTTTGTCAAAAAGTTATCAGCATCATCATCGACTGCTTTTAATTATATCAAATCTAATTAATATTTGTATAAAATTTTACTTTTCACTTAATGTTAAATCTAACGATTACTTGGAAAAAAAAATGACAATGATCCCTTTATCATAGTTTAAAAAATTGGCGATCTAATTTTTACTAGCCCAAAAAAAATTATGAATATTGCCTGCTTGATTTTTGAAAAAAATAAACTTTCGACTAACAGCTTTAATTGAAGGTAATTAAGTCACTACTATACACAATGATCAAAATCTTTGAAAAATCACAGGTGTTTTCGAACGAATTAAGAACAGTTAAAACTACTTTCAGATCGTCTCTGCTTTAAATATAATAAATTTTTGTAAAATAATTTAAGAATGAATTTAAAATGATCAAGTACACACATCTAATTTTTTTAAATTTTATTTAATTAAATAAAAAAAATATTAACAAAGTCAAAACAATTAGCTAGAAAACTTCTGAACGGCTAAGTCATTTTCTTGGTAAGGGTTATTTTATATTTTTGTAGGTAGGTCTCAAGCAAGCATATGACGTGGTTACTTCCAACAATAAATTATGAATGTTTTATTAAAAATAATTTTTTGTAAAGTCTTATGTGTCACTTGAAAAAAAAAAAAAAAAAAAAAAAAAAAAAAAAAAATTTCAAAATTATTCCAATTGTAATAATAACGAATCAAAAAATAGCGCAGAGAACATTACTTAAGTCTTCTGCTCGCTGCCCATGCGCGTTTTGTGCGCGGGACGGTGTAATACTTATTTCGTTTTGCGCATAACTGTATCAATTATTTTTTAAATATTCATAACTCAGTCAAATTTTAATATTTTTTTATGAATAGAAACCAGTGCAATATTGAGACCTAGTCGAAGACTTGTGCAAAATTTTGAGAAAAACCAATCAGTAGTTTCGGAGATGTGTTTATAAAATCAAATCGAAAATCTTTTCAGAATCGGTTAAAAGGGAGTCTTTATCCTAATGAAAGTTGAAAAAGCACTATTTTGTGTACTATAGGGGGAAAAATTTTTAGTTAGCGACGAAAATTCTCTTTTTAAATCCGTTCGATTGATATATATTGTAGAGTTTTGCCGAGGGCACTTTACTTCTCATTAACCGGTTATACCTTTTTAGAGCGATATCTTAAAACTTGTCTAGAGCATAAGGCATTTTAAAAGCTCAATTTAAAAATAGAAATTTTAATGTATTCTCCAACACTTCTAATTGCTCATCGTTTTTATATCATAAAAAAAAATTTGTATTAATAAATTGTCATCGTTCTTGAATTTTAATTTTTTTTCTTTTTTAGTTTCTTAAATTCATGAACCACAAGAAATCACGATTGACTGATCTATTTCGAAAAATGGATAAAAATAATGATGGCCTTATCCCTAGAGAAGATTTTATTCAAGGAATACTTAATACAAGTAAGTTCAAAAGATAATTATAACTGTAATATTATAATAGTAATATTGTAACAGTAATAAAATTTAAAATGATATCTTTTTCAATGACTTTACAAAATAATATTATATATTTTGCTTTAATTATTAATTTATTCAATAAAATACATTCCAATATATTAAGAAAACTCCTGACATAGTGACGATTCGATTTTCATGTATCGATATCTGTGATGTAAAAGTTCAATCGGCACTCGCGTACTCGTTTATTCAGTTCATTGTACGTCAGTATTCCATACAAACATAAGTTTGCTGTAAATCCAACAAATATTTAAAACTTTTAGAATTTAATGAAGCAGAAGGGAGGGTAATTAAATAAATAAAACACACGATGTGAAGGTTAAACAACGATATATTTTTATTATATCAAAGTTTAATCTTTATGTGCGAGGCTTTTGACACGATAGTAGTACGCAGACTGAGCCAGCAGCAATCCGCAGTTGCCCAGCGTAAAACAGTGATTGCGCACTTCTCTTTGTACCTACTCAGAGGCCTTACAAACTCAACACTCCTCCTTGACAAATCTTTGTCATTCATCTATTATCTAAATAAGCGCATATCAAATAATACATCTCCAGCAACATTTTTCAAAGTTTTACATTCGTGGTGGTTCGAACACCCAGCGATTGTTCCGTTCGAATTCAACACCTTCGTTAAACGACGAAGTCGCGCTTGACAACTAGGCAATGACATCAACAACGAAAAGCAGTCATTCGACTTCCAACCTCCGCACGCGCCAGTCGTCGTTTTCATATCAAAACATTACAAAGATTTATTAATTTTACTCCTTATAAATTTATTGAATAAACGTTGAATAATTATTGTAAATAATTTCTCTTTATTTCATCTTATTTTGAGCTCGGAAAAGCTCATTAAAACTACTTTCCCAAGCATTTACTAGGGCCAACTTATGCGCTTCGTGCGCCTATAGCCAAAATATTTTTTTGATTATTTCTTTTCTTTTAACCTTTTTTTTTAGTAAAACTCGTATTAAATTTTAAACCAATTTGAACTTAAGAAAGAACTCAATCAATTTGTTATTTTAAAGACATGGTTTATAATTATTTGTAACTACTAATAATGTTTAAAGAAAGTTGACATTTTTTAATGTAAAACTAACTCTCTTTAATGTAAAACTGATATAATTTTTTTAGTTTTAGATACTTTTCATATGATGGGCTTATTACTAACTTCAGTTTTTTCCTTTCACGTACGTGACAAATTACCACTCTCCTTGCTTACCAACATCAATCGTTGATCAATTTTTCTTATTTATTGAAAGTATAGTTTGAGTATCACATTCATTCCCTTCTAATTGTAAAAACTAAATTATTAATTTTTTTATTTTTACCAATCATTTATCTGAAAAAGTAGTTACTCACCTTCCTAGGCAATATTAGTTTTGAATTTTTAATTTCAATTTTAATTCAAAAACACTTTGGTTCACTTCTATTTATAAAAAACTATTTTATCATTAACCTTTTTTCAAAAATTAATGTAAAGTAAATATTTGAACAAACTTGTAAATTTTAACCATGCATGTTGACTATTAATTATTTTAACCACTCCCAAAATACCAATATTGTTCGATTTTTTCCTTTCAAGTGTGCTACAAAGTCGTCGTCACTCACCTTTTATTACGTATTTAAAATTTTTTTTTGGACAAAACTAAAACAAAAGTATATATGTTGTTACTTTCAGATCTATGTTAATATTAATCAATTTATCCCGAAAGATACGAACAGATGAATAAAATAAAAAAATAAAATAAAAAACCATCTTTCAGTAGAGTTACAGTGAATTCTGTTCATTTTTTTAAACTTTAATTATAAATTAATTCGAGTATCTACTCTGATTTTGATATTATGTTTTCGGGGATACGAACAGATGAATGAAATGAAATCAAAAATCATTTTCCGGACGAGTTTTTAATAAATTTTTTTCAGTTTTATTTCTTTAATTAATTTTTACTCAAATTATTTAAAATTCCTACTCTGATTCTGTTGATATTTTTTTGGAATATGAACAGATGAAGGAGATGAAATCAAAGAATCATCTTCCGGACGAGTTTTAAGTAAATTTTTCTTTTCTTTTTTACGCATCTTTTTTCTTTTTTTTTTTTTTTTTAACTTGAATTCAATTATTTTTTAGTAAAAGTTTACTATCAATTTATTAAATTTAGGTGTCGTTCAATATCGTTAAAATCATTCGAACTCGACGGAGCCGCAGATTAACGATTAACAGTCGACCAAAGATATTCATGCATCACCGAAAAGCAGAAACTGTATTAGGGTAACTAAAAATAAAAAGACTTAAAAATCTAAGAGCTTTTTTTTTTAATTGATTCTTTGAAAAGTAATATTATTCTAATTAATAAATCTGCGGCTCCGTCGAGTCCGAATGATTTTAACGATATTGAACGACACCTAAATTTAATAAATTGATAGTAAACTTTTACTAAAAAATAATTGAATTCAAGTTTAAAAAAAAAAAAGAAAAAAGATGCGTAAAAAAGAAAAGAAAAATTTACTTAAAACTCGTCCGGAAGATGATTCTTTGATTTCATCTCCTTCATCTGTTCATATTCCAAAAAAATATCAACAGAATCAGAGTAGGAATTTTAAATAATTTGAGTAAAAATTAATTAAAGAAATAAAACTGAAAAAAATTTATTAAAAACTCGTCCGGAAAATGATTTTTGATTTCATTTCATTCATCTGTTCGTATCCCCGAAAACATAATATCAAAATCAGAGTAGATACTCGAATTAATTTATAATTAAAGTTTAAAAAAATGAACAGAATTCACTGTAACTCTACTGAAAGATGGTTTTTTATTTTATTTTTTTATTTTATTCATCTGTTCGTATCTTTCGGGATAAATTGATTAATATTAACATAGATCTGAAAGTAACAACATATATACTTTTGTTTTAGTTCTGTCCAAAAAAAAACCACTCGCCGTAAATTCTTACCTTTTTAAAGGTCTTTCTTTTTAAAGATTTCATTTCTTTCGCTAGGTATAAGGTGAAACAAAAAAAAAAATGGTAAAATTTACAAATTGATACCTGAGTAGAACAAACAACTTATGACTCCATTGAGATGAATGATTTTATCGATATTGAAGGACAATTAAAATGAATAGTAGTATAACATGCGGTCTGGGCCGTCAAAACAAACCCCCCACCACGCCTACCTGGTGTTTGAAAACAAACCCCCACCACACCTACCTGGTGTTTACAGGTAGACGTCGATGTCTCCGGCCCCCCCCCCCTCCCCTCTCCACGGCTCTCGCGACTCTGACCGCGCGGAACCAAGAGGTCGCGGAGGGGGGGGGGGGGAAGAAATCAGCGTAAGTAGGAGGAGGAGGCGTCCGTGGGCGCGTCTCGCTCATCTCGCGTGAGGAGGATGCTGTGGCGCGGGTGCGCGTAGGGAGGGTCCCTGAAGTACCGTTATCATGGCCGTACTGCGGGGACTTTTCTTTTCTGCCACTGTCCATGCTGCTGCTGGTGGTGGGTCTTTTGTTGTTGTTATTGTTGTTTAATTTTTTTTTTTTTTTTCAATTTTTTTTAATTTTAAGAAATTAAGAATTATTGTTCTAATAATTTATGTTTCTTTGAATATATTTAATTTTTTTTTTTTTTTAAAAGAGAAGAAAATTTTAAGATACTAGTAAAATTTTTTTAATTTTAATTATTTATTTTCTAAGGGAAGGTGTTTGAAATAAAAACATTAATTTTTTTGAGTCCTTCAATTTTTTTTTTTTTTTTTTTTCTTTTATTTACCCAATTTATATAATTTTTACAATTATTCTTTAAAGCTAATTCAAATTTATAAGAACCTAAATACGTTGCATAAAAAGCGTTATTTTCAATATTTTCTAATATTTTACTCCAAAACTCGTCGTGTTTTGTCATTGCCTCTGATATTTTTTGTGGCATGTAAACACAAAATTCATCATCCATGGTCACAAGAATTTTTTTGCCGTATTTGGTGGTTGTTTTCACGGCTGCTGTTACTCGATGTTTTTGATTGACCACCAGCTGTTTTAAATTTTTTTTCGGCAGTTCCGGAGCCTGAGCAATGTTGTTTAAGTTGTTGATTCCAAACGCTTCTGAAGACATTGTGTAACTGAAATTTAGAGTTTTTTACTTTTAGAAAAAAATAAAATAAAATAAAATACGAAATAAAATACAATATTCAATTTACTTACGTTTTAAAATAATTAATCAGTTTTGTCGTAGCTGATGTGGTTGTTGTTGTTATTGTTGTTGTTTTTTTTAAAGTTGAAGCAGCGATTTGTTTGGCAGGGTAGCTGTGCTCTAACTGGCCTTCTGCTACGTAGCTCAAGCAGCAGAGAATGACCAGACGGTGGAGGGGATGAGAATTTTATTGATTAGTTAGCAAATTCCATCAAACTTATACTATTTTAGAACTGCAATTTTGCAAGTGTTGCAGAAAACAGACACCTTTACCAGAATAATAATTTTTATTATTTGACATTTTTTGACGCACAAATTTTCTTGCTATTTCATCATTTTTTTTTAAATCACTTGAAAAATTATCTAGAAATTTTTGCATGCCTCGGCCTGAAGCCATGTAAAATAAAAACATAATACAATATTGTCCACAAACATCAGAGTCTTCGCTTTGTAATTGTTTATGGTTCCAATGAAAATATTTACAATTTTTTCTTATTCGTCTTATGTGATCTGGTATGAATGGGGGCACCCCAAAGCTGTCCATGAACCAGGCCTTGTTTGCTTTATTTACAAATATTGCTACCCAATGTGTGCCGGGTTTACTATGATTGTCTGTGTTAAATACAAATGTTGTCGGTTTCGTCCACACCTGGGGAATTCGATCTGCTGGAAACACTCCTACTGTGTGGTGCGGGATCCGGTCTATAATTTTTAAGATGTCTAGGCTGTTCATCGTAGGTATTAATAAATGGTTCGTAATCGGTGTTTAAATGTTTGTTAGCAATAAACCACAATTTTAATCTTTCGACGTTATTTTGTGCACAACTAAATCTAAGGTGCGGCTCGCGAACCCCGTGATGGAAACAATACTTAGTTGACCAAGGTAGATCGTGAAATGACGGACAGTTGTGTTTGTCCTCTAAATTAATCACCTCGCGAGAAGTAATTTTTTTTAGATATAATAATTTTTCATTACCTCTTACATACACTTGGCGAGTTTTTTGAATTAATTCTCGCAAATTTTTAGAAAGAACCTTTAAAGAGACCTCTCCGTCAAAGTAGTCAAGGTCATGATGATGTCTCGTAAGCCACTCGTTTTGACTTCTTGTTCTCTTGTTTATATGCTGTACTGATAACGATGGCGGTAAAACGACCCAATGAGATGCAAAGTCCTCGTTGATTGCTACTAGAGCAACTTCTTTAGGTATATAATCATTATGATTATTTTTTAAAAACTGGATATCGATAATCACGTCCATTTTTTTTTTTTAAATTTGTTATTATTTTATTTGAAGAGAGAGTACGTGTTTTTGCAAACAAGACCGAAATGAAACAAAAAAAATTTACGACAACGTAGCTAGCAAAGAGTTTTTGAATTTTGATCAGAGTCATCTAGTGTTTTAACCGCCAAAGTCAATGAGTACTTGTCGTGACGCGTCAATTTCTAAGATATTATCGTATTCAGCGTATACCATACAATTAACTGTTGTAGTAAGAGGCGTGTTAAAGTGGACGTCTAAACGTAGAGAACCATGTTTAATTAAATTCCAGTGACCACACTCGTGCGCCGAAAGATCAGGAGTTAAGTCAAAAGCAAAAAGACAGTAACCATTGGGGTATTCTTCTCGAGATATCTGATTTCCCATATTTTGAAAATGAATGCCTGTTCCGGCAAATAAAGTGTGATATGCATCTATGTACAAATTTTTCTTAGAAAAATCGCTCTGGATAGGTTTTGATGGTACTTGTACACCGTCAACAAATAAACAAAGATAATTTATATCTAAATGAGAAAAGTTGAAAGGATTAAGTTTTCTGTCACCATTAAAAGCCTTGTTTTTAACAAACCCAATGATTATTCGTTTTGGTAACTGACCTAGTATGACATTGTCCAAACTCTCACCGTGCACACCACTGTGCATAGTTATAGCCTTTACTTCGACTCTCGAAATAGGATATTTAGCTGTTGTTTTTGACAATGATTTTGCGTGAGCAAGCAATACACCCGGACTGATTTTCACTCGCCTCACGAGAAGACTTGCTTCCTCTATACGAACTTTGAAATATCCTGTGGGGTCCATGATTGAAAAAGCATCTCTCGCTTTAACTAGACGAACTCGAACCTCAACACCATTAATGAGTAATTTTTCTTGATTGAAAACATCACAGTGAAGATATCCAAGCATATCAACAGTTTTGTTTTCACCTAAAAGTTCACGTCGACACGCAAGGCCCTCATTGGCATCGACCAAGTCATCCATTTTACCTGACGTGTCTTTATGCCACAGACTACAGGTGAGATGAGAATTTTTTGCAGCTCCTCCATAGTTGAGTAATGTTTCTATGTAAGCGCGATAGGCGTATAAATTATTAGGTGGTGACACAGGTTTTTGATTAAAGTAAACATCAACTTGACTAAAAAGCGAATGCATAAAGTTGTTCACAGGTCCAACTTTTTCAAAAGCCGCTTTGTCGGTTGTATTTAATTTTGTAAGATCAATGTCTGTAGGTGACAAAATAGCGACACGTATATTGAGCATGGTATGAGCGAGGTCCAAATACTCATCACCGGCTCCTGTTATCATGAATTCTATTGGTGCATCGTCGGTCAACGATGATATTGGCTTGTATTGAACGTAGCGTGAGCCTTCTACCGTCGTCTGTGTTGGTGGAAGATCAAATAAAAGCAACTCCGACTTGACACACTCGGAAGACTGTGTGTGCAAAAATGCCATTTTTAAAAAAATATTTTTTTACTTATTTATTTAACCAAAAATGTCTCTTGTAGTTCTGGATTTTTTAATTAATTTTTTTTTTTTGAATTTGTACACTTTTTTTTCTTGATATTTTTTTTTTTTTTAACAACCTTATTATTATTATTTTTTTTTGTTTTTTTTTTATTCACACTTGGTGGTTTTTTTTTGTGGTATGCACTTCCTCACCTCTTCGGTGCCGCCGGGTGACTGAAGAGAGCCAATGTGGTGATGAGAGAATTTATAGCCTGAGCCATCCATCATCAACTTGTCCAATTTCTCTTCGGCTTTTCTTTTCAAGTTCTTGCCTGATTCTCGAATACGATTTCTGAATGCTTCCTTTATAGGCGTGTTTTCGTCAGTGACGTCCGACACAATGTTAGCACCTGTTCTTAAAGCCTCTTTACCTACCGTCTTGGCACCTTGTTTAAGCAGTGGTAGGACACGACGGAATAAACCAGCGAGAAGTCGTCCTACGCCGCCGTGACCTCGTTGATAAGAGCTACTACAAAACACACGTCCAACACCTGCCGAATTACCGCAGCCACTTTGGTTATAAAATATTTCTTCGTAATCCATTCTTGTTATTGATAGTGTAAATTTTTATCATATTTTTTTTAATCAATTTGTTTGAAGTGTAGTACCGCGGTCAGCGTACCAAAGTCGAATGACAATGGTCGAGCATGCTCGTCTCTTATATCAATTTCAATTGTCTGAAATGAGTTTAGTAAAAGCGGTAAATACATAGGTGGGGTAAAATTATTGATTTTTATGTCACCGTAAGTATATTGATTCGTTTTTATGGTTGTAGTTCTCAAAAGTTTTACCTCTACATCGCCCATCAAATACGGCTCGCAAAGATCACAGAACACCATTATTGAATTTGGCAATACATGTGCTAAATTTGCTGGAAAGTTACCAACTATCGGCTCGTTACCATTAACATTAATTATTCCAGCAAAA
Source organism: Encarsia formosa (assembly GCA_038277355.1). Classification (NCBI taxonomy): domain Eukaryota; kingdom Metazoa; phylum Arthropoda; class Insecta; order Hymenoptera; family Aphelinidae; genus Encarsia; species Encarsia formosa. Next base: position 51,547,048 of record CM076187.1, on the reverse strand, counting down.
GTTAACGACTTGGGTTCTTGAAAGCCTAAAATTTTTCTCAATTTTGCAGGCAACTCGACAGTGTGGTCAAATTTTTCGCAATCGGTACATGATCTATTCAAAGAAATGTATCCACCACGTTCTATTTTAAATTTTAAATGATTTTTTACGCAATTTAGTTCATTGATTTTGTCCACGAGGCTTTGTAAATTATCATATATACCAGGTCGTAATACCGAAGCAACACTTTTTAAAGAAACCTTTGCTTCTAGTGATCTCACATCATTTGTCAACGAAGACGGTTGTGGCGCTGTTATAACAGTCACTGTGCGTTCATCTTCCTGACTTACGGGTAAATGTTGAAATGTAAGCGGGATATGAATTTCTGTTAAAGCCACAGACCATTTTCCTTGTAACTGTATTTGTTGAGGTAGCTGAGTAATGAAGTGTGTTGCAGTATTTTCTGGATAATATTTTATACTACTGTTGCTTGGTAGAGCGATATAAAATTGGTCTGTCATATTTTATTTATTATTTGAGTATGTATTATTGATTGTATTTAAATTTTACTAACACGGCTCAGCTCTTCTTCGTAAAAAAATCCGTCAATCTCTTCACCGTCAGAGTCTTCCAAAAAATATACAAGTGGTTGGCGTGTCAATGAAATGCGTTTAATTTTAAATAACTCCTCTGACCAGCCACCCTCGTAACCTTTGTCAAAGACGCTTTTCAAACAACTGACACGAACGACGTCGCCAACTTTGTATTTAGGTGATTTAAAAGTGCTTATGTTGTATTTTTTCATAATATTTTTACGCGCTATAGCTGCATTATCAATGTTTACCTCGGCGGGTATCATTTTTGTAGCACTGTGTCTGCTTCGATTGTAACTTTCAACGATTTGTTGTATCACGTCAATATATCTTTTTGTATTTTTAAAGGTAAAATATCGCCAAATTTTTTCTTTTATAGTTCTTATAAATCTCTCTGCAACGGCGGCTTTTGTATCTGGACTGCGCGACACACGAAATTGTATTTCATTTTTTTTTAAAACCTCCTGCATTTCTCGGCCAGTAAATTCTTTACCTTTGTCCGTCTGAAAACATACTGGTTTTCGACCATTACTTTTTAACAAGATACAGGTAAAAGCCTCGGCAATACTTTTAGATTTTTTATTCCGAACTGGCTCCAAAAATACATACTTGGATAAAACATCAATTACTATTAAAAGATAAGATATATTATTATTGTAGGACTTAATTGATCTAAGATCAATCAAATCACCCTCCCATAAATCATCAATGTTACGTACATTGTAACAACGACGGGAGAAGCGTCGACGCACAAGTTTGTGTTTGTTGTAAGAGGCCTGACTTTCTAGCCACTTTATTACATTTTGTTTAGGTTGTTCTTTTCGCAATGCTCCAATCAGTTTATCTGCACCGGCGTAAGCTGTCGGTAATGGTAAATTGTAGTACAGTTCTTCTAATTTCTCAGTCATGTTGACCGTCTCTTGTCTTACTTTTTTTCTATCTTTTATTATTTTTATTTATAGGTTTATTTATTTATTATTATTTTTAAGCAGTTATTTTTTTAACTTTCTTTAATTTTTTTTCATCGATTTTTTTTTTTGATTTTTTTTTCGGTTTTTCAAAATCTTTTTTATACGCGCAAAAAACTTTTCAAAAGTAATCTTACTAATCATGCAGCAGGTAGTCATCAAAGCCACAGTTCGCTCATCAGATGGTGTTTCTTCGTCAAGCATGCGTGAAAATGCTTTTATAGCCAATATACGATCAGCTTGTTGTCGATTTTTAGTTTTATCTGCGTAACTAATATCATGCTCGCGACACGCCTCGTCAAGAGGATTGATTCCAACTTCACCACGGCTCAGACGTTCTGCTAGTTTTGTACCAGGACCGCAAAATCTATAACCAGGAACGTGTAATTCAAAAGGTAGCAGATCGATCAAGTCATTTATGGCACAACTTTCTTTTTTTTTTGTTTCCTCTTTTGTGTCTTTAACTTTATGACTATTTTTTACGTTTGAAAAAAATTTCTCAGTCGTAGCCATCCTTGTGTCGCAGGTTGCTGATGGTGAGAGTTCGGTGACGACGAAGCTGATGACGTCAACGCCGGTGGTGTTGGTAACGGTGGAACTGACGTTTCCCCTAAAACACCTACCGTCGATGGGCTCTCTATTTTTTTAAATTTTTTTTTTTTTTTTTTTTTCTTCTTTGTCACTACTGCTAAAACTACTACTACTACTACTGTAAATTGCCCTAGACACGTCGCTATCGTTAGAGTTGTAGCGCGTTCTTTTTTTTTGTTTCCCTTTATTAAACGGCGATAGCTGATGACCACGAACTACGTCAATGACCTGGGGCGACGATGACGACGACGCGCTAGAAGATAGTGCACGAGCCGATGTTTGAGTGGCCGATGTAGCAGATGCTAAAACGTTTCCCCAAACACGGGAATTACCAATGAATTCTTTGGGTATGCGTGCTCGTAGAAGTGCTGCCGCAAACTGAAGGTGCCCTAGCGGCGCTTCTCTTTTTCTTTCTCTTAGAGTATCGTTGATGAGATCAACTATAGTTGCACCCGGTAAAGTTGTACCCTCTATAGTCAGCTCGTTTGTATCCCAATTGACATTACCTTTTTTTCTCAATAACTGCATGATTTTACGCGCTTTGATTCGAAATCTCAGTGGTACGGTGTCAATGACACTTTCATCCGTATTTTCCTGTGACTCAGCATTGACGTTACCTAAGTTTATGTTAGAGTCAATGACACCTGTGACATTTGCTCCTTGTGCTTTGTCATCTGTTTCTCGTAAATTTAGATATCGTTGTAGCAGTTCGGAGTATCGTGTCCATTTTTCGCGTTCGCTGAGGGTACTGTAGTCTGTTGAGTTTAAGATTTTACTCATCTCTTCATCGAGTCTGCTCGTTGGTGTTCCAGGAGTTTGAACAGATTTTCTCTCCTGATTATCACCTCCATTACCAACTGATATAATGTGCTGCATGCGCTCGACGCTCTCTTGTGGCAATAAAATCATTTTTTTTGTATGTTCCATTTTTATTAAAAAAATTTTTTTTTTTTTTTTTTTCAAAAAATTGTCTTTATTAACGTTGCGAGTAATATCGGTAAAAAGCCGTTACCGTGTTGCACTAAAATTTTTTTTTTACTAACAAAACTACCAGCAGGTTTTACCAGTTTTCGTAAAGTATTTGCGTGTTTTCGTAGCCTAAGTTTGTGGTTGTTCGCGAGGGGTACGTTACCGGTCAAAACATTTAAAACACACTCACAAATCTGTTTAACAAGTGCTGGATCAGCTGTGCGTAAAACTGCGCGTCTTTGCTCGTCGTTCAAGTGATACAAGCCTGTCAATATAGCAGCGTTTTTTTTACCGATCGGACACCGACTCTTTGAAGCCATTACAAAGAAACAACTGGGAGTTCATCGCGTGTGCTTGTGCCTTTTATATTTTTTTGCTTTGGCATGTAGACGTATTGATACTCGTCATCAGGAAAAATACATGTGCGAAATCTGCAGTTGTCTGGGGTATTTTGTTTAAGATCTAGTAATAAATAGCCATAGGGCCTTGAAGTAGCGTCCCAATAAGCTTCTTGTAAAAATTTGGAATTTTCAGGACAAAGTTGACGTGATAAATGTTGTATTTGCGCTCGATCACGCAAATTCCTAAAAATTACAATGTACTGTGCATTTAAAGAAATATCTCTTTGTCCTTTTCCCTGGTGAAAAACATTTTGCGTAATAAATATAATGCTCAAATTTTTGTGGTGACTGCCTTTTGTGAACAAATTGACGATGATTCCATCGCTGCCTCTAGACGACTCACTCATCAAGTCGTCTATGATCAAAAGTTTAGGACGTGGATCACTAGAGTAGTCCTCGCTCCGCGGTAAACCTTCACGAAACTCAATATTTTTACCTAACTCCTTGTAAGCCGGCTGTCATTCAGCATAATACACTATGATTCGTGCAAACGTTGTGTCGCTCAGCTGATGAATATGTTTTAGAAATTTTTTTGTAAACAGTGTCTTGCCGCAACCTGTTGGCCCACACAGTATTGATGTCCACGGATGTTTCCAAAGAATACTCATGTTTTGTCTTGGATAAAACGCACTCAAACTAAGAAAATAAACAATTAAAACTGGAAAAACAATCACAGAGGTGTTAAGCGGTCCTAAAATAAAAAAATAAAAGTGTACTGCCACCAACGACGACCACAGTAGAAATGACTAAACAAAGTCACGGTAGACAGTTTTTAAATTAGCAAGAAAAATTAAAATGAAAATAAAGTAGACTCGCACAATTCGAAATAATAAAACTTAAATTAAGCTCTGGCTCGAGCTCGATCGTGTCCTTGCTCTGTCACGCTTTGACAGCCGTGTCCAGGCTTCTGCTGCTGCTGCTGCTGTTGTTACCGCCACCGCTGCCGCCGCCGCTGTGGTTGTACGACCAAGTCTCAAGCCTTAGCTCAAGTCTTTAGCTTAAGCCTTAGCTCAAGTCTTTAGCTCAAGCCTTAGCTCAAGCTTTAAGCTCAAGCCTACAATCATTCTGGTGTTTGATTTTAATTTTGTATAAAAAATTTAAATAAAAAAAAAATGAGTAAGTGATACGTAATAGAAAGAGTGAGGTGGAATAAAGCAGGAAAAAGGTGTTCAATAATTGAGTAATTACATTGTTATTTTTATTATTTATTTGATACACAGTAATTATTATTATTGACAAAAATTTTTTATTTAAAGTAAAAATTAGGTGATTACATAAAAAAATAAATTGCAGACATACAACAAGAGTACGTATTATAACGAGCAGCCGCTTTTTTTTTTCTTTTTTTTTCTTACAGTTGTAGTGCTGGTGATAGCAGTAGAGTCGCTAATAGTTTTTAAAACCAAACGGAAAGCTTTTCTCGAGGCCAACGAATCGTCTTTTACTGTATACAGGCTGACATTTTTTTATCTCTTTAACAGATACCACGTCGTGAAAAACGGTTCGTCTGATAGAATTATTCGACACGGTTAAATTACACAAATCGCCATCAATGAGTTTACAAATTGTGTCAAAATTAATTTTTTGACTATTTGTGTAATTTAAACGTATTCCTTTTACTTTGCATACGGACTCTTTCGACCCGTCTGGTTTAGTGTACTCGTAAGCATAAAACTTTGGCCCGCAACTTGCAAAAATATTTATGAAAGTACCTGTACCCTTTTCCACAAGTTCATCCGTAAGTTCTCCAAGCATTGTACCGATTGGTAAATCTTCATCACCCGGTTTGCTCAGGTAGATTATAGAGTCTGTGTCATAGTAGCAGACCCTTTCTTTAAGAACTTGCAAACATTCATTTAATTTTAGTCGCGCTTGAGCGGTTGTATACGCCGCAACCGCAACATTTGTAAGAGGAGACACGGAGTGCGTTTCAGTAGCATAGGACCAGTTAACGTATAAGACGTGATCGTTAACCGGTACTATGCCGTTCACTTCAGTGTCCTCCCTACTCAATAACTCGGCCAGTCTACAGGGATCCTTAACGACTTCTGTTTTTACCATATTTTCCCTCTGCCCGAACTTGCCCCACAACGAGTTTAAGCATAATTTTGCCACGGATCTCAGACCAGGGTTGTGATCTATTTCGGTTAATGTCAAAGATATATCCTCAACTTTTTTTAGTTTATCGATATATCTTTGTTTTTCCTCCTCTGTTACGCAACCAGGGGGATAGCCGGAGGCTTTTACCTTTTGATTAAAAAATGACCGAATATACTCTGAAAAGAGACCGCCCTCGTGTGTTTGGGGGTTATATTTGGTTGTTTCGTAATGCCAAATTTCATAAATATTAATAATTCTATACCCGTACTTTACGGCTACTTTCAGCTCTTCGGACACCCAAGTCCCGTGTAAACACCGATCCGACTGATTTTCGTGCTGACATTCCGTATCAGCCATTTCTTCACAACACGTCCGACATAGCGGAAATATAAGTTTGTTGTGCATTTTTAATGGTAAAATCGGATGAAAAAGATTCGATGGTGGTAGCACGTCGCATTTAATAAAACCATCCACGTTTGCGATATCGTTCGATGGTCCTATTATCGCATTGCACTCGCTACCGACAAATATTTTAGGATGGCCCAAAATATACGTACCATAACGGTTTACCCACGGGTACAAACTACAGTAGTCGACGTAATGAATTTTTTCGCCCTCTTTACACACGTATTTTTTTACAATGTTGCCTGTTCGGCCCCCGAAAAACGCGTCTCGCGGATTCAGAGGTACATATTTTATTAAATCCCGATCTGTTTCATCAATAAATTTTTTAAGCTCGTTGTTATTTTTAATTTCCAAATCAAATCGACACTCCCACTGTTCGATTAGTTTGTAACCCCCTGATAAAATTTTTTCCCGTTTTATTAATGTATTTTCATAACGATTGTTCAATGTAACACCACTTGAATCTTTGACATCGCGATTTGTTCGAAGACAAGGGCACCCGTGCCAATAGCAACCATAAAATTCATAAACTATACCTCTGTACCCCGCGTATTCTTCTTCCTCGCTGGTGTTGTCAATTTCACGATATCCATCTACAAGAAGACCTCCTGGTAGTCGCTTTTCACTCGAATGACCCGCGTGACGAATAGATTTATTACATTTTTTTTCCTCCCAGTATAGCCACTGTAGAGCTTTTTTTGACTGTTTATTACAGCGTCGGTACCCTTTCACCGGAATAATGCCGATTTGCTCTTGTTTCAAAAAATTTTTGCGAAATACTTGTAAGCAAGAGGAGGCTATTGTAGTACACTCCGCAAAAGGATCAACGTTCATCTGTTTGAAAATTTTACGAAATTCCAAGCAAGCAATTCTTAATATTTTTACATCCTGCTTACAGTACTTTACAAACTCATTTTGAAAATCAAAAATATAATTTTCGCCAACTTTTTCATTGTACCACTCAATTAAATTTTCACGATCTTTTGCAAAAAGAGTATCTGGGGAGAAAGTTTCTAAGGGTGGCATTTTGCCACGATAATTTTGAAATTGGGGTAAATTAAAAAGGTGCGGAAAAGTACCTTTTTCAACACCTGAGAAACCATACGCCTTAGGCAAGGACGCCAAAGACATATGAAAGTAATTTAAACTATCTATAAATTTTACATTTTTGTATTTTATTGAGATAATCTTTGACCCGTTTAATATTACCGATGGACTTGAGGCTGGCCCGTCATAATTTTCGACGATATATTTTAGAACGAACTGCGCATCGAAACCTTGTGCATTGTGAGCAATGCAAATTATTTTATTAAACTCTTTTCGGGGCGCGAAAGCTAACTCTACCAGCTGTTTTACCGGGTCAATTTTGAAAACATATTCGCGTATCCCACAAAAAGCGCAATCATTCGAAATGTCGTCATCATTTGCACAATTATCGCACAATTGATGGACGACACATAAATTTGGCACGTGTTTTTTAATGTTTGTGTCCCCCAAAGTTTCATTTGTCGTCGTTTCAAAATCGTAGAAGAGGAATAAACATTTTGCATCGCTATCTAGACTATTTTTAATAGGCTGCATGTAACAGAAGTGTTCAGTTGGCATCATTTTTTTGCAAATTTGACAGTAAGTCATATTGCATTGATGCTGCCTGAACACATCTGTTCCTTTTATTTTTTTAATTTTGTACATTTTTCCGCATTTCTTACATACTTTTACCGCATCGCATACGCGTAAGGTTTTGTAAAAAGCCCCTACCTGTAGATGTTGATTGAAACATTCTTCGCCATAAAAATATCGAAAGCAGTTGTCGCATTTTATTAAGTCTAGGGTTTGGTCGCATTTCGGTTTTTTTTTACACATATAACACTCATACGCACACTTGTGATACAATTTATCGGTATATGCTTTATTACATGGCACACAATAATAAGCATACCCACTAGCACCCGTTAAGTTTAAAATTGGCTGATAATGTGACCCCGATGGGTTTTCGTAATACATTATTCGCAAAGTATGATTAATATTTTGGTTTGCAGCTAATACCAGCGCAGTTCCGTCAAAAATCGGTAAACTACCTTTGCCAAAATTTTTGTACTCGTATACTACAATAGCTTTACCGGTCCGAGCGTAGAATGCTTGAAATTTTTCTATTTCAGCAAGCCCACAGCCTTGTGGGGGTATTTCTACCCGCGCTTCCTCTACAAGATATTTAGCAGCAGCAGTTTGCGCGCCATTTTTTGTCCGCCTACGAATTAATTCCCAATAGTCAAACATCGGACCGGTTTTCAGTTGCCCTTTGGCAGCATGAACCTCTGCCGTGACTAATGATCGCGGTAAACAAAGGTTGTCGTCATTCGATATAGTTAAAATTGATTTTTTTTGGACATCCGGTCTGGTCAATTTGACCCTAGCACCGCCCGACCCAACCAAATATTTTTTAACATTTTTAACGATGTCGCAATTAATAATAATACTATTTTCTATATTGAAATCAGTAGAACTTTGTGAAGCTTTAAAAAAAATATCCCACAAATCGTCGCTGCTAAAATCTCTTACATATCTAAAAGAAAGCCAAAGTGGCCCCGAGTTAAAGCTTTCCGACTCTACTGTAATACCGATATAATCCATGGACCTACCCTTTCTCCGTAGATTATCAGCAAGCTCACAAATTCCTTGACGAAGAAACGTAAAAAAATCCTCACCCTGAGATGGCCTGTTGAATTGAACCCGCATTCGTTGTCCACTGTAATTGAATCGTTGGTAACACCGGATTTCCTCGGTCTCCATTTGAAAATATTGACACTGCTCTGGTGGTTGTTGTTGTTGTTGTTGTTGTTGCTGCTGCTGCTGTTGATGGTCTTGTTGTTGGTTACGCAATTCATTCTCTTCTTTTTCTGCGGCCAAATTAGGCCTTTGACGACCCGCCCCTGTCTGGGAAAAATAGTTGCCTGTAAATTCATTTGTAAAAAAAAAAATAAAAATAAAAAATTAATAATAAAATTAAAATAAACAAAGGTTTATTTACCAACAGACGCTGCTGCTTCTTCTTCTTCTTCAATTATTAGAGGCATGTCTCGATTATTGACTACTACTTGTGCGGCGTCCTCTTCATCGCTACTGCCGGGGCTACTAGCACTGAGTGTAGCACTACTACTTCTCGATGATCTTCGACTCTTGGTAGTACGCACACTGCAGGATCTTTTGCTGTCGTTGGTAGTAGTAGTACTACTACTACTACTACTGCTGCTGCTGCTGCTGCTGCTGCTGCTACTGCTGCTGCTGCTGCTGCTGCTACTGCTGCTGCTGCTGCTACTGCTGCTGCTGCTGCTGCTGTCGCTTCTTCTTCTTTGTAAAGAAGCACCTCTGCTGCCACTATCACTTCTTTGAGATTCACGACCAGTAGTGGTGCGCGAGCTACTGTAACTCCGTGATTTACCACTACAACGTGTGTTGCTACTGCTGCTGCTGCTGGCTGTGGTGACAGTATCGTTGGTGGCATTGCTACTACTTTGCTTTCTGCGCGAGCTTTTGCTATTGTTACTGTCACAACTGCTGCTGCTGCTACTGCTACTGATGCTTCTTTTTCTTGTATGCACACTGCAGGATCTTTTGCTGTCAGTGCTACTACCGCCACTAACACTTTTTTGAGATTTCCGACTAGTAGTGCTGCGTGAACCACTGCACCTCCGTGATTTACTACTGCTGCAACGTGCGCTATCGGTAGCACTGCTACTGTTGCTGCTGCTGCTGCTGCTGCTGCTGCTGCTGCTACTTCGTTTTCGGCGCAAGCTTTTGCTGTTGTTACTATAGCAGCTGCTGCTGCTGCTACTGCTACTGATGTTTCTTCTTCTTGTATGCACACTGCAGGATCTTTTGCTGTCAGTGCTACTTCTACTGCCACTAACACTTTTTTGAGATTCACGACTAGTAGTGCTGCGTGAACCACTGTAGCTCCGTGATTTACTACTACAACGTGCGCTACCGGTGGCACTGCTACTGTTGTTGTTGCTGCTGTTGCTACTGCTGCTGCTGCTACTGCTGCTGCTGCTACTTTGTTTTCTGCGCAAGCTTTTACTTTTGTTACTATCACAGCTGCTGGTGCTACTGCTGCTGCTTTTGCTACTCCTACTTCTTCTTCTTCTTCGAGAATCACGACCACTAGAACCACTAGGGACCGCACTTGCATTTTTTTTTATATCTTCGTCGGATGAACTTATAATTTTTCTTATTTTACTTCTTACTCTGCCTTCTATAGGACTCAAATCGTCACTGCTGTTGCTGCTGCTGCTGCTAATAAGTCTTCTGCATCTCTTATTGTTAACTTTACCCTTTATAGGGTCCGAATCATCGCTGCTGGTGCTGGTGCTGACGAGCCTTCGTCTTCTTTTATTATTGCCCACTACTCCCTTTATAGGACTATCAATCGAATCAAAAAAAAAGAAAACTTTATTATAAAATAACACAATAAATAATGTATAAATGTATAAACATAAATACTTACGACGAGACAGTTCCACAGCCCGTAGAACAATAGCGTCTCCTAAATCGTCCTCGTTCATTTCTCTCATCGCTACAAAATTTTAATGTATTTTTATTATAACTTTTTTTTTGAATACTTAGTAACACAAAAAAAGTATGTAAAAAAACTTACCATTAGACAGTTCCACGGTCCGTAGAACAATAGCGTCCCCTAAATCATCCTCGTTCATTTCTCTCAGCACTAAAAAATTTGAATTAATTTTTTTATTTTAACTTTTTTATTATTAGCACACACTAACAACTATGCCCAATAAAACTATTTACTTACATTGATTCCGTAAATCACTCATTTTTTTAAATTTATTTATTTTTTTACACTGACGCGTAACAGGTTTCGTCAAAAGCTCAATCGAAACTACGGAAATATCCGTCAAATCCCAAAACTATGCAAAATTTGCTTTGATAGCTGACGCTAGGCAGCACCTTCCCCCCCCCCCCACACACACACACCCCACTCACCTCTCCTATCTCACGTGTACAAAAATTGCAAATGTAGCACTTTTTAATTCAGCTCTAGATTGCTGCGCTAATTCGTTCTCACACTAGAAACTAAGCAAATCCTATTTCCCCCACCTCTGTCTCCCACTCTTACGACTCAAAAAATTTCAAACGTTACACTTTTTTATAATACAGCTCTAAATTGATGCGCTTGTGGCTGTCTGTAGTTTTACGTTTGACCACGTGTAAATAAATAATAAAAATGCCCGGCAGCATTCAAAAATTAATTGACAGATGTAACTTAAATTCATCTAGCCGTGAAAGAAAAGTGGCTCTGCGGGAAGCAATCATATTTTCAATTTTTTATTTAAAATACCAAAATAACGCTCGCATAAAACATAGGTTTAACCCTTACACCTTTAATCACATCAAATGGGTTACGAGTCAGAGCTACACTTTTCTCTTCGATTTATTGCAGTGGATTTTGGACAAAAGCAAAGTACGCGACATTATTCAAATGTATAAAAAACACTACAAATATAGTGCCGACGTGATGATGTGCGTCGGGCAATTTATAATTGGCGGTAAATATCGCCGTGATAAAAAATTTAAAACACTCAAGACGCATTTCCTGGAGATTTGTGGTAAGTTCTAGTGGTAAAAATTTACAAACTTTTATTTATTTAAGTAATTAAAAATTGTTTTCACTTGTCTATAACCAGCCAAAATAAATCTTCGGAACGAACTCATGGTGGAAGAGTACGAAGAATCAATAGAATCATCAGCTGACCAGGCAGTGTAAAAGTACGAAGAATCAATAGAATCATCAGCTGACCAGGCGGTGTGAAACTACGAAGAATCAATAGAATCATCAGCTGACCAGGCGGTGTGAAATAAAATAAGTGTAATATAAAAATTGGAGAAATAAAAAAATAATGGTTTCAAAAAATTGATTTTTTTTTATTTCAAACACCTCACCTACAAAAAAATAATTAAAGTTTTTACTTCTTAATATAAAAAAATAATTAAAGCCAAACTTATTACTTGTATTTAAATTTTTTACTTCTTAACTTACTTTTTTACTTTAAAAATATATTTGCTAGAAAACAATGGTTCATCATTTAATAATTTGAAATTAATTAAAGCATTTATATCAATCTTTAAAAAACTTTAAAATAAATTCATCATCATAACTTATAAAAATTTTGATACGGAATAAAAAAACATCAACGAAGCAGTGGCAGTGGCAACTTGGATGCTTGTAGAAAAAACATCAACTCAGCAGTGGTAAAAAACATTAAAAATTTTTTTTTAATTTAATTAAGTAACGATAGTATTTGAAACTATAAAGGTGTTAATAAAAAAACAAAAAATTAGTTAAATTTTTTTTATTCGTTTCTTTATTCATTTAATTTATAATTTGATATAAAGATTTAATTTCTAATATTTACTTCATAACTATTTTCCAATATTTCTTCTATTTTGTGACATGAAAAAAAAATTACATCTCGCGTTATAATGCCCAAGTCTTTATGTTCTCTATTGTATATTTTTAAAAATTGGAAAAAAGCCATTATTTCGTAGTATTCTCGGTCTTGTAAAAGAACCCGAAGAAGCAGGTTCAGATTTTCGCGTGCATCGTCTGTTCTGACGAAATCCGGGCTGTACTCATTCATTTCCTGTATAAATTGGCTTACACAGACACGTAAGCTCTCTCCTTTCGCTGTTGTTGCGTCCAAATTACAAAATTCCAACAGAAGAAGTAAATTTAACAAAATACTCTTCAAAATGTCGAACGTGTGTACCCCGTATGACCAACACAACGAACCATAATATTCATCTCGCTGCCATTGCGAAATATCTTGTTGACCATCTTTTTTAAAGAAAAAAAAAAAAAAAAAATTTTAATTTATTTTTTAATATAAAAAAATGATAAATATTATCTTGAAGTTAATAAAAACCAACCTTCATCTGTTATTAAATCAATACTTCTAATGAAGTCATCACCTTCCTCATCAGACATCATTTCTGCGATCACTAAAAAAGTTTTCACATATTTAGTAAAAAATTTAGATTTATATAGTACATTGACAAATTAAATTAACTTACGTTGATTCTGGTCCAAAGACATGACTTTAATTCTCCCGTGGCTAGAGCTACGAATTTTAAGGTGACACGAGCACATCACTCACGTGGACTAGGGGAGAGGGGTGGGGAGGTGGAGGCACTCGCGAGGACTAAGGAGAGGGAAGGGGGAGAGAGGGGGAGATACTCGCGGGGGGAGGAGGATACTGTGGTGCGTCCGCAGACACCTCCTCCTCCTGTTACCTATGCAGCATGGATTTCTTCCCCCTCCCCTCCGCGACCTCTTGGTTCCGCGCGGTGAGAGTCGCGAGAGCCGTGGAGGGGGGGGGAAACCGACGTCTACCTGTAAACACCAGGTAGGTGTGGTGGGGGTTTGTTTTGACGGCCCAGACCGCATGTTATACTACTATGAAATGATTTTATTGTAAACTTTTTTTACTGATTTTTAAACATCAAGTATAAAAAAAAATTTTTATTTTGATGATTCTGTTATAGCAACTATAGCAGTAAAAACCTAAGTTGCCGTTGGTATCTTACATTTTTAAATGTTTTTTTTTTTTTTTAATTTTATTTATCTCCAGGCTTTAAAAAAAAAATGATATTTTAATAACTATTAATTTTTTATTTTTCAAACTATTAAATAACTAGGTATAAGGTGAAACTAAAAAAATTGGTAAAATTTACCAATTGATTCCTGACTAGAACAAACAACTTATGATCACCATCACATTTGAATGCGGCAAATGTCAATGACCAAGTTGAGGTAGTTGGTACACAGCGGATAAAACTGAAATGAAACTTGATAGTCAGACAAATTCATCTTGGAAAATAAACTGAGAACAATAAACCTTATCCGTGTTGGTGTATTGACTCAGAATTTATAAGTTCCAGTGATGATTTAAATGTATTTACTTGTCTGACAATTTGAATAACCCCATGAAACATTGATCACCATCACATTATAATGCAGCAAATGTCAATGACCAAGTTGAGGTAGTTGGTACACAGCGGATAAAACTGAAATTAAACTTGATAGTCAGACAAATTCATCTTGGAAAATAAACTGAGAACAATAAACCTTATCCGTGTTGGTGTATTGACTCAGAATTAATAAATTCCAGTGATGATTTAAATGTATTTACTTGCCTGACAATTTGAATAGTTCCATGAGACATTGATCACACTTAAACTACCTCAACTTGGTCATTGACATTTGCTGCAGCAAGTTAAGGTAGTTGGTATATAGCGGATAAAACTAAAATTAAACTTGATAGTCAGACAAATTCATCTTGGAAAATAAACTGAGAACAATAAACCTTATCCGTGTTGGTGTATTGACTCAGAATTTATAAGTTCCAGTAATGATTTAAATGTATTTACTTGCCTGACAATTTGAATAGTTCCATGAGACATTGATCACACTTAAACTACCTCAACTTGGTCATTGACATTTGCTGCAGCAAGTTCAGGTAGTTGGTATATAGCGGATAAAACTAAAATTAAACTTGATAGTCAGACAAATTCATCTTGGAAAATAAACTGAGAACAATAAACCTTATCCGTGTTGGTGTATTGACTCAGAATTTATAAATTCCAGTAATGATTTAAATGTATTTACTTGCCTGACAATTTGAATAATTCCATTAGACATTGATCACACTTAAACTACCTCAACTTGGTCATTGACATTTGCTGCAGCAAGTTAAGGTAGTTGGTATATAGCGGATAAAACTAAAATTAAACTTGATAGTCAGACAAATTCATCTTGGAAAATAAACTGAGAACAATAAACCTTATCCGTGTTGGTGTATTGACTCAGAATTTATAAATTCCAGTAATGATTTAAATGTATTTACTTGCCTGACAATTTGAATAATTCCATGAGACATTGATCACACTTAAACTACCTCAACTTGGTCATTGACATTTGCTGCAGCAAGTTAAGGTAGTTGGTATATAGCGGATAACACTAAAATTAAACTTGATAGTCAGACAAATTCATCTTGGAAAATAAACTGAGAGCAGTAAACCTTATCCATGTTGGTGTATTGACTCAGAATTTATAAATTTCAATGATGATTTAAATGTATTTACTTGTCTGACAATTTGAATAATTCCATCAGACATTGATCACACTTAAACTACCTCAACTTGGTCATTGACATTTGCTGCAGCAAGTTTAGGTAGTTGGTATATAGCGGATAAAACTAAAATTAAACTTGATAGTCAGACAAATTCATCTTGGAAAATAAACTGAGAACAATAAACCTTATCCGTGTTGGTGTATTGACTCAGAATTTATAAATTCCAGTGATGATTTAAATGTATTTACTTGCCTGACAATTTGAATAGTTCCATGAGACATTGATCACACTTAAACTACCTCAACTTGGTCATTGACATTTGCTGCAGCAAGTTCAGGTAGTTGGTATATAGCGGATAAAACTAAAATTAAACTTGATAGTCAGACAAATTCATCTTGGAAAATAAACTGAGAACAATAAACCTTATCCGTGTTGGTGTATTGACTCAGAATTTATAAATTCCAGTAATGATTTAAATGTATTTACTTGCCTGACAATTTGAATAATTCCATCAGACATTGATCACACTTAAACTACCTCAACTTGGTCATTGACATTTGCTGCAGCAAGTTAAGGTAGTTGGTATATAGCGGATAAAACTAAAATTAAACTTGATAGTCAGACAAATTCATCTTGGAAAATAAACTGAGAACAATAAACCTTATCCGTGTTGGTGTATTGACTCAGAATTTATAAATTCCAGTAATGATTTAAATGTATTTACTTGCCTGACAATTTGAATAATTCCATTAGACATTGATCACACTTAAACTACCTCAACTTGGTCATTGACATTTGCTGCAGCAAGTTAAGGTAGTTGGTATATAGCGGATAAAACTAAAATTAAACTTGATAGTCAGACAAATTCATCTTGGAAAATAAACTGAGAACAATAAACCTTATCCGTGTTGGTGTATTGACTCAGAATTTATAAATTCCAGTAATGATTTAAATGTATTTACTTGCCTGACAATTTGAATAATTCCATTAGACATTGATCACACTTAAACTACCTCAACTTGGTCATTGACATTTGCTGCAGCAAGTTTAGGTAGTTGGTATATAGCGGATAAAACTAAAATTAAACTTGATAGTCAGACAAATTCATCTTGGAAAATAAACTGAGAACAATAAACCTTATCCGTGTTGGTGTATTGACTCAGAATTTATAAATTCCAGTAATGATTTAAATGTATTTACTTGCCTGACAATTTGAATAATTCTATGAGACATTGATCACACTTAAACTACCTCAACTTGGTCATTGACATTTGCTGCAGCAAGTTAAGGTAGTTGGTATATAGCGGATAAAACTAAAATTAAACTTGATAGTCAGACAAATTCATCTTGGAAAATAAACTGAGAGCAGTAAACCTTATCCATGTTGGTGTATTGACTCAGAATTTATAAATTCCAATGATGATTTAAATGTATTTACTTGTCTGACAATTTGAATAACCCCATGAGACATTGATCACCATTCACATTTAAACTACCTCAACTTGGTCATTGACATTTGTTGCAGCAATTTTCACTGGATAAATTAATCTCTACAGCACCAGCAGAAGGTTTCACAAGTTCAACTCACTCTAACTCATAGATGATTATCATAGGGAGACTTTAGATATTTTGTTTTGAAAAATTATAGCCAAATATTTTTCTATAATTAGTGATGGTTAACGGTCATAATATTTATTAATTAAATTATGTTAATAGTGAATTTAGCGTGATGCCGCTGTATATTTTATTATATACTACTTTTTTAATTACTTAATTATTTCTAAATCATGTAATAAAATAATAATAATTATGACCGCTGTCTTTTGCTCAGCTGCTCGGGTCTCGGCGGCTCGGCCTCTTGCGTGCGCGCACCTCACCTGCGCAGCCTGCTCGCATGCCTTGCTGCAGGCTGCAAGAGTGAGACAGCGTTACGTAAGATCCGGTTTAAGCCACATGCAGCGCATGTAGAGAAACCGGATGCTCAGGGACTGGAAACGAAAAAATTTCTAAAGGAAATCACCGTTTCGAATTTTGAGACGGTCATAACTTCTTAACGCAGAAATTTTTCAGGATGATTTTTTTTTTAATCTTCTCAGGGGATCTTAGGCTACGCGTAGAATATATGGTCAAGGAAAAATAATCATCCTAATAGTGTTTTTCTCATGAACGACCTAACCTAAAACCGAATTTCAATGTATATAAAGCGTACGCTTTAACGGCAGTCGGTTAAAAAAACCTACTCGCCGTCAAAGTGCTACCGCACTTTAGGATGTTAAATAAAAATCACGTTGGTTAAGTTTTGTTTATAAAAAAACTAGTAATTTAATTTAATTTCTTTTAATAATCGATATTAATTGAGTTAAATAATTTACCAAACTATTCAGTTTTGGTCATGTTTATTGGCTATTGATTATTTTAATTATTATCATATTTTTTAAACATACGTTGAAAATTTTTATTTATCAGCAATCACTTAATTTAAAAGTAATGATTAACTGAATTGGACTGCCAAATTAATTGCTTTCTATGAAAGTTTTATAGAACTTCTTGCTGAATTTATGATTTATTTTAATAGTATTGATTATCTGTGAGGTCAGATTAGGTTTGGGTTGGGAGGAGTGAGCGGTCCCTGTTTAGGAACATGCAAACCCCAGTACTCAGGTATATACCCATTATACTGAATACCCTGCCTCACACATTCCTTGCCCATAGCTCTATCAATGGAGCTACCGTCATGATGACCGACATGGCTTCCCTCAGATCCCCTGGATCTATGATGGATCTGCCCAGCCTACTGACCTGGAGTGTAGCTCAGCCGAGACACTCACATAAGAGATGTCTTGTCGTCTCGGCTGCTTCTCCGCACCACCTGTATTTGGAGACATGCCCTATCTCTATCTTGGATAAATAGTATCTCACCTTTCAGTGGCCCGTAAGCCTTTTGATGACCAGTCTGAGTTTTCTATTGCCAGCCTTCAGGTCACGCAACCATCCCTTAGGCGGCCGTTCACTGATGAGAGCTTTTGTCTGCCTCAACCTCTGATGATTAGCCCATCTCCGATCCGCTTGCTCTAACGTCCATAGGGCCATGACGTCGTGCAGTGAACAGTCGGGCACTCCCACTCTACAGTAGCCCGATCAGAAGGCTATTGGGGAGCGAATGAGAGCCTCGTAAGGTAGCCTTCGGAGGCCCTAGCTCGGTTTGTAACGGGCGAAGCCAAGGCGCTGTTTCGGACCTCGCTAGATCATTTGCTACGAACGTATGCAGTGATTGACTTGAAAATTGGACACGGGGGATAGTTTTTTTAAGAAAATGAAATTGAAAAGTAAAAGCTTTAGTAAAGATAATGAATTTAAAAAATTAATCAAAAATTTTTAGCTAACCCTCTAAACAATACTGACAATCATAGAATATAAAGAAAATCACTTGTTTTAGAGGTTATGTGTCATGTAAACATTGTGATTTTAAGTTGAATATTTTTATAGTAAGTGTTTGTTACAGAAAAAGTGATTTTTAAAATAAAACTAAAAATATATTCAAATTCCGTGAAAAAAAGTTTGATTAAAAAGTAGTAGTGGTTTTAGTAAAAAAAACTTTTACTAAACTATTTAGAATCTTAGTGACATTTTTCACTTCACCTTTTTTAAACAATGAATCTTTTGATTTTTTCAGAATGATTACGTGAATAAATAAAATTAAACTATCAAGAGTTTATTGTCCAAGTTGTTGTTTATACAATTGGAATTAGTTATAACCTCGAAATCTAAATGCCAAAAATACCATTTCAACTGAACCTTATTAGGCCCTAAGTCACGCCCCGTGAATACCCTGTTACAATTCTAATGAGGCCCCTACTATGCTCTCGGGGTAATTAACGAGGCCCTAGCTAGCACCCTGACAATTTGTCTGATCGGGAGTTTGCCCTGATGCTCAGTGCACCGTGATTTGCGAGCCTGTCTGCTTTCTCGTTGCCCAAGATCATCGAATGCCCCGGTACCCATAGTAGTGTGACACAGTGGTTTGGTGTAAGGTTTTTTAGTGCCTCTTTGCAGAGGGTTACTTCCCTGGAGTTCGTGGTCCAGCCTTTCAGCGCTAAGAGCACCGCTTTACTATCCGAGCCAATTGTGACTGGTCCTCTCCTGTTCGCTTACGTTAGGGTGATTCGCACGCACTCCGTGATCTCCCTCACCTCAGCTTGAAAAACCGTGGCGAAGTCGTCCAGGCGCAGCCTTCTCTCCAGGCCTTTACCCGCTCTACTCGTTTCGAGCCGTCTGTAAACCAGCTGTCTCTCTGTCTGGAAAACTTGTGTCGTCCTCCCTCCTGCCCGTTTCAACTCTGATCGGCTTGTCGAAGCTGGTGCTCCGAGCCATGTGGTCGAGTTTTGGCAGCTTCTCCAGATTCAAACTTCTGTTTAACTGCCGATCTACCAGATGGTCGACTCCCGCGTTGCACACGTATAGACAGACGACCCTGAAGGCCGCACGTCTAACTACAAGGTCTCGCGGGAAGGTTCCAGTCAGGCGTTCCATTGCTGCCAGCGATGTAGTGCCAATGTATCCCGTGAGGCCCCTCAGAACTAGGGCTTGCACGCGGCCTAGTGCTGTTCTAGCGTCCTTCTGCTTTGCTACTCAGGGTGCCCAGATGACCGCCCCATGTAGTAGCCTAGGTTTCAACACGGCTGGATACAACCAGTGTATCTTTTCGGGGTACAGTCCTTATGTCCTGCCGAATGCCCTCCTGCATTCCCAGAAGGACTGTACCACCTTTCCGCAGATGGCTTCAAGATGCCTTTTCCAACTGAGCTTAGAATTAAACGTTACTCCCAAGTACTTGATTTCATTGGTCAGGCAAGGCTCCGCAATTACGAACTGCGCTGTCCAAGAAGCTCGAGCTCCACGTTTAAACCAGCAACCAGTTTCAGGAATCGTAGAATTGTCGTAACGCTGACATAATCTGCAACATCAGTACAAATTAAAAGGTTGTGTCTAGGTACCATCGCCGTGTACCGTACACGGTACACGGTACACGGTAGCTTTTTACTTTAGATCCTATAATTTATTCCAAATAACCCACTTAAGTTTAAAAAACTACTAGTTTTTACTTTAAATCTAATTACCCATCCTAAATAACCCACTTAAATTCACAGAGTGTCTAAAGTAACTCTTATTTGGTACCGTGTACCGTGCACCGTGCACCGAATACGGTACACGGCGATGGTACCTAGACACTTTCAAATTAAAATCGAATAAAATTAACGAGTGTGATTGAATGTTTATGATAAAAGGCATTAAATCATTTGTGTGGCCAATGATTATAAGAAAATTTTCTAATTCGAGTATCAACAGAGCTAAATATTCACGAAATCAATCAAAAAATCAAAAGTGAAAATAAAATTCTCTGGGCTATTCAAATTATAATATATAAATAAAGTAAAAAATTTCAAAGTTGTTTGAATAGCTAATAATTCTAAAAAAAAATTTCCCGAGAAAATTTTTTTAAAAAATATTGTTTTAAATGAAAGTTTATTTAATCAATTTTAACTCAGCTTTGAAACCAAAAACATTTGCTCTAAGTAGTAGCAAATTTTTACGATTCTCAAAAACAAAAGTTCAAAAATTTTTTTTAAACTTTGTATTTGTATATTTGCTAACAGCAAAATATATGAATATATAAAAAAATTTTTTATCTCAATTCACTTAACATAATTAATTAACTATTATTTCAGTTATTTTATTTATTTTATGTCAAGGCCATCTGCAACTGTGTATTCAATTTTTATCGTTGTAATGATTGGTTTATGATTACTAAAGTAGGAAACATAAACTTCAAAATCAATTTGATTTAAGTATCTTGCAAAAACGGCGCTTATGTCCTCGTCTAGATTGAAAATCTCTAGTCGTGGAAATATACGGGCTGTTTATCATTTCTAATTGTAGTTCATCTTGAAGAAATTTGATTACTTCAAGTGAAGATTAAAAATAGGCATTTTTTGTTAGTTGTCATAGTGAGCAAACAACTTTCAAATACTCATTTGCATTAGGTGTTGGTGGTTTCACCAATCTTTTAATATGAGAAACCAATCTTCAAAGTTTCGTAACGACTAGCTCTCTGGAGGGTAAGTACTCTCCTTGTCAGCATTCGATTAAAATAAACACTTTATTTAGCTTGTATGAGAGCGGAGCATATTCTGTATTTAATTTAGTTAAAAAAATTTCATAAGGTCTTAAAAATATAATACTTAAAACACTGACAGTCCCCAATCAGTTGGTTTTGCGCAAGAGAATAGTAGGCAGTCTACAATAACAGAAAGAGAGAGTGATTTTTGATTTGATTTGATGTGTTTATTAATTGTTCATGATGTTGCACAAAAATACATAAGTTTATAACTTAGCATTGTAAATTAGATTAATGCTCCAAATAGAATAAAATAACACTACATAGAATAAAAAAACAATAGCAATAAAAAAAAAAATGAATATGAGGCGTTTGTTGAAACCAGGAGATAACCCACACATGAGTGAAGTTGAGAAAAAGGCGTTCGAAAGTTTTATTTCAGTACTAATTAAATTACAAGCAAAAATCCTACATTTTCTTGATGCAATATTAAAATATTACTACCTAAGATTGTATTTAGCCACAAAAGACATTTAATAAGTTAAAATGAATTGTTTAAATAAACGGCCGAAGTGTGCTGCAGTTAGCCCCTTTTTGCGTAAATGCATGTTTCTTCTATGAAAAAAGGCAATTTGGCAAATATATCATTTATTTTGACATGATAACATTAAAAACTTATTGATTATATTAATTTTGATGATTTTACTTGTTAGTTTTTAAACAAATTTACACTTTTTACTTGCTATCACTATCTTCGTCGGACATTACGTCGTTAGATACTGGAGAAACTTTATCTTTTTTGCAAGAAGCAAGAACATCGGGATTTAAAAATGATAGAAGATCTTCCATGTCTTTGATTTTTCCTTTTGTTATACCTGGTTTTGGAACAGTATAAAGGTTCAAGGATGAATTTCGTTTTGGACGAAACTGGAATTTTATTGAGGTAGTGTAATACCTAATAATAACCAGTGCAAGCTGCTACTTCGTAGTTTGGAGTGTACTGAATCTTGACATTCTGTATAGTAAATTTATTACGTTTTAAAGTTGGTGTCTTACCAAATTTTTCACCTAACGCAACATTCCAATTTTGAAGCAAATTACAAGATAACTCGGCAATAAACGAAGATGAACTTTTACGAGCTGACCTCATAATTTGTAAATATTCTTCGGGACTTGAAACAATCTCTTTTTTTTTCAATATAGAACCGTATAGGCCAAAATTTCTGTTGCATTGACAATAACTATGTCCACGAGGGGGAAAAATTTGAGTGATGCGAATTTTCAGTTTTTGAGCCAGCCATGTACAGTACTTTACGACTTGCAAGTTCTTATTTTGGCCTCCACCCGAGTCAGAAAACATAATTATTTCTTTTAAATCTTTATTATTAAATGTTTGTGTTTCAATAAAATTATTTATAAAACTACATACTGAATTGGCATTTTTTGATCCTTCGTTTTCTAAAAAGCAATACATTTTGCTTGTGTTGCATAAAAAGCTGTGACTATCAAAACATACATGTTCAGGTGTCTTTTATAATAATGAGAATTAACGTTTAGTTTTGGTACTGATAAATTTTGCGCATAGTCAAATTCAATAATGAAGGAACTCTCATTTTGCAAAGGATTAAGATTGGTGCTTGGATTGGCTTCATTTTTTCTAGGTATCAAAGTTTCCTTCAGTTTCTTATATTCTTCAACTTTTTTCAAGTAGTCTAAATAATCAGCTTTACAATCATCCTCAGGATCTGCACGGAGTTTTAATTCACATTTGGTGCAAAAATCGCAAACATCGGTGAGGAGATCGAAATGAGTACGTTGATTTTTCTTTAAAATATTTAAAGTACGTTGAGTATTTCATCGACAGTGCTTTCTTCATTTTTGAAAAATAATACTCTTTGAATAAGTCATACAAAACTCGAATGGAGGGGTTAGGGTTACAAAAATATTTTTTTTCAGTTTTTTTTCGGCAGTAGTGAGACTTTTTGTGAGGGAGCAAACGCCAATGCTCTTCAATCATCGCCAAAATGTCTCCAGAAATCCTGTTTGGCCTATTGAAATGCTTACCCCGATTTTCCGTGGCCTTTAACTTTTTATCTTTGCAAAACTGAAGTACCGTGTTCATTCTTTTTCTTGTGATATGAAACAATGAAAGTAAAAATTTTTTACAGCAGAGTTTTTTTGTAGACCCATTATTTACATGATAAATCCATGAATATTCCCTGTTTTTCGATTTTGGAGTACGGATTGCTCGTTTTATTTCGGTACTTTTCACACAGCTCATCAAATAAGTATCTTCTTCTTCTTTACTATTTGCATGAAATTTTTCAAATAAAGTTTTTTGCGAGTGATATGCATATTATTTACAACATTCTTTCGGGCAATAACGAGTCACCATTTCAAATTTAATAGGAGGAACCGTTTTTGTTTTCCAAGCGTTTACATAACCTCTACCTTGAGCTCTTTGATTTTTCTTCATGTTTCTCGCCCATTTATCAAGCTCTCGGTATTTTCGCACAGTATCTTCTTCATCACTTGAGTTTTCACTACCAGACCTCTTTTTACCTATTAGACCTCAATCTTGCAATGCGCTAACCGCTCGACTGCAACCATGTATTCTGTGGGCGGCGGCCGGCCGCACCGTGCCGGGCGTCTCGTCAGCCTTCACGGTGAAACGCGCGTGAAAAAATCGGTTAAAAACCTGTCAATTTATTTACTTAATTTATGCTTCTGGGATTGCATATATTTATTCAGAATCGATCAAGGAACCTGAAAATCAAGATTTACGCAAGAAGATGCTAACCGCCATTAGCCCCTTGTTGCATCCAACGCCTTATATAATATAATATAATATAATATAAGGGTATACATTAGTAATAAAGGTAATGAGCTAATATGAGTTCACAGCATAAAAAACTTAATCTTCTCGCTCAGTACTAAAGATGTGTGATTTGATGAGGTGTTTGAATGTAGAGAGAAATGTTTAATGGCGAATGTGTGGGGGTATGGTATTCCAGGAGTAGGTAGCTAATACATGAAAGGAGCGTTTCAGAGACTCCGTGTGGAAGGAGGGGACAATCAAGGCATCAAGCGCATGCAGATTGGCCCATCTCAAGGAACGTGAGCTGAGCTTTTCAGTAAAAAAATTCGTCAAATAAGGCGGAGTACCTGTGTAGGATTCTATAAAACAAGCAGGCAGTAAAATTATCTCTGCGGCCTGATACTAGAAACCAGCCAAGCTCACGTCTATAAGGCGTAACGTGATCACTCTTTCTAATCCCAAAGATGTACCTGATCCCACGATTGAGCAAATGCTGTAGGATAAGATCCTGCTCTCCCGAGATATTACAGTACTCAAGTGAGCGATAGTCAACGACAGGCAAGAGCAGGTTGGTAAGCACAAGGTGCTTACGCAGTTCAAAGATAGTGCTGCGCCTAAAGTAGTTAAGACGGTACAGAAGAGAGTTAGCTCTGCGACAGTCATATTTAACATGGTCTTTCCAGTTCAGCCTAAAATCCAGCACTACCTTCAAACTACGCGCAGTGGGGACAAGCAGGACAGTGCAGTCACTAAGCCGCAGGTCTTGAATACCTAATTCATTAAAGTCATTGACATAGAATGGAGTTCCAAAAGTCATAGCTTTAATTTTACTAGTATTCTACCAGCAGGTTAGTGTCAGCCCAGTCAGCGACGTGCTCAGCACCCCAGCTCAGTCTTCCCAGGGTGGCATGTCCTCAAGTCGGCCCCGCACGTAAATCTGCAGATTATCTACATAAATGACATAGACACCAGGGCCAAGACCCTGGGCGATATAAATGACAAACAAACGGAAGAGCAGAGGACCCAGCACCGAGCCCTGGGGCACACTCTTGTCAAGAGGACGGAAAGAAGTAAAGCTGTCGTCCTCTGCCCTTACTGCCTGCGAGCGGCCAGTCAGATAAGAAGCAATCCACCTCAAGATCCCTTGAGAAAAACCCAATGATCGTAGTTTCCTGAGCAGTGTTACGTGCGAGACCGAATCAAAGGCTTTGCTGAAATCATACAGTAGTAGCGTGGTCATTTGTATCTAGTCCATACCCACCCGAATGTCATCAGTGATCATTAGGCAGTCTCAAGCCTGCCTGATGATCATCCATCATGTTGAATATTTTGGTTTTAGAATTTAAATTTATTAAATAAAGTACATTTCAATACATAAAGAAAACTCCCGACATAGTGACGACTCGAGTTTCGTCTTACGAGTGGCGTTCGGATTACACCTGACAATGCTTATTTATCTGTGCTGTGAAAGTACAATTCTGCACTGGCATACTTAATTATTTAGTTCATCGCATGTCAGCATTTCGACACATTCCGTACACGCATAAATTTGCTCTCATTTCAACATCAGACCCTGTGATTCTACATAAGCAGAAATCTGGTTATGGACCAGTCTCGCAAGGATCTTTTACATTAAGCTGAGCAGTGAGATAGAACGAAAATCATTCAGGCAAGATGAAGAGGAAGTTTTATTAAGTGTGATCACTATTGACTTCTTCCATTGATCAGGAAAGGCCGATGTGGATATGGAAGTGCTAAAGATTTTGCAGACGAAAAGATCAATGGATGGAAAAGCTGATTGATTAAAGCTCTGAGGAAGAGAGTCTATGCTCACTGCCTGAGATGTCGACTGGCTGATAGCACGTGCTATGTCGTCCACTGTCACATCTACAAATGCAAAGCCTCCATAATCTTCCTCTTTTTCCAATTCATTCAGAAAGAGAGAAAGGTCTGGTGCCATATCATCAAAAGAGACAGAGGCAAAGTGAGCATTGAGATCTTCTACTGAGAAACTGCCCAGATCGAAGTCTGCCTTGGAAGAAATATCAAGATGCCTTAGTTTCTTCTAGAGCTATAGGGGATCAGTGATGTCCTTAAGGGGAAGTCAGGGGAGGGTTCCATGGTGGTTAATTAAAATTAAAAAAAAAAAAAATGAGGGGGTAAATAAAAAAGGGCTCTGTACCAGGGTAGCGACATTAAAAAGCTACATTTAGAAAAAAATTTCGTCAAAATTGGCTGAGAAAAACGCAGAACGGTAATTTAGTATTTTTTTTCGTCAGCCGCATCAGCCATGGCAGCAGACGCCACCGCTGCCGTAGTGCGTTGCTGTGCGAGAATCCGTATGTACGTTATTCTAACCAATAAAGTTCGAACCATATACAGTAACTAAATTTGCTGTTATGACTCAAATTTTTTTTTGTATTTGTTTTTTTATAACTAGTTATAAACAATTTAAAAATGAGAGTCAAGAGCTTAGAATCTTTATAGTAATCAGGCCAAGTTTTCTATAATTTTCAAACATTTTAGAAATGTATGAGCTAGGCTGATACATTTGAGGTGATAAAGTTGTTTATTGCCACAGTCTCTGAGGGTTTATGAGAGTCAAGATCTTTGAATCATCAGAATAAGTAAGTTGAGTTTTCAATAGCTTTTAGTCATTTTTGAAAATTTATGGTACAAATAATTTGAAAATATTCACTTTTTCAAAACAAACTTTCTACTTTTTTCATTTGATTTCTTTTAAGAAGTTTTTATATTTTTAAAAATGACTAAAAACTGTTGAAAACTTGTCTAACTTGCTTTTGATTCTTATATATAACTCACAGAGACAAGATTAAACAGATCTTGAAAAAATTCAAATGGAGTTTATTTTTATGAGCTCCACTCACACAAAGTATATTATTGCCACTAATTCTTCAGATTTACTCGGCTGACAATAAGGGTGAACTATGATTTTTTACATGCTTTTCTTTAACTCACAATGTTTTGTCGTCGTCGTCGTCGTACGTTCAAAACTGCCAAGCTCTATAACTTTGAGCCTATGAGACCTAGAGGTCTGAAATTTTGCAGAGGGTCCAGGTTTGGATGACAATACATGAATCCGTAGTCACTTCTCGACCTGGACCTCCAGGTCGCCGATGACGGGGGTACCTGGGGGGTCATCTCCGAGAATTAGGGCTAAATTCTTCGAGGATGACTTTGAGGGAAGTTATAGAGTATTTATCAAGGCAATTTGAACCGAGGTACCCAGGTCGCCGATGATGAGGGTACCCGAGGTGCCTGGGGGTCATCTCCGAGAGTTTGGGTCAAATTCTTGGGGTATGACTTTGGATAGAGTTCGGGGGTGTTTTAGAGCATATGAGGGAGAAGTTTGAACCTGGACAGCCAGGTCGCCAATGACGGGTGTACCTGGGGAACCTGGAGGTCATCTTCGAGAGTTTGGGTTAAATTTTGCGGGGATGACTTTAAAAGTTTTAATAGAGTATTTGTCGAGGCAATTTTAACCTAGGTACCCAGGTCGCCGATGATGGGGGTACCTGAGGGTCATCTCCGAGAGTTCGGGTTGAATTCTCGGAGTATGACTTTGGATAGAGTTCGGGGATGTTTTAGAACATATGAGAAAGAAGTTTGAACCTGGACAGCCAGGTCGCCGATGACGGGTGTACCTGGGGAACCTGGAGGTCATCTTCGAGAGTTTCGGCCAAATTTTGCAAGGATGACTTGAAGAGGTGTTATAGAGTATTTATCGAGGCAATTTAAACCTAGGCACCCAGGTCGCCGATGACGGGTGTACCCGGGGAACCTGGAAGTCATCTTCGAGAGTTTTGGGCCAAATTCTGCAAAACTTAAGAGTTCTGCAGGAGTTCTAATTTGGTAGTTATCAATATATTTGAATAAAAAAAAATTTTTCATATATTCTAATTGTAAAAAGGATGAGGAAAATTTCAATAATAACCAAACTTTAAACAATAGTAGGAATTAAAATTTTACACTTTTAATATTCTTTTCAAGACTAAAAAGTAGAAAATAAAAAATAAATAAAAAAAAAAGTTTTTAAAAAACATGCTTTTCTCTAAAAAATTTTGAGAAATTATTTTAAAAAACGCACTAAAAAGTAGAAAATAAAATTTTGATACTGCTAAATTCTTTCAAAGTACTTCAAAAGATTTAATATAAATAGAACAAACAAAATTTCGTGATGACTCTAAACAAAAGCATGGGGTACTTGATGAAACACAGCTATATATGCCTTAAGATTAAGTCATCTATTAGGTATTTTCAACTATGACGTCATTTTCACTGGAGCCTATGCAATCGGCTCGTGGTGACGTATCACTGGAGCCTATGCAAACTGCTCTTGTGACGTCATAGTTGAAAATACCTAATAGAGCCCCATGCTTTTGTTTAGAGTCTTCACGAAATTTTGTTTGTTCTATTTATATTAAATCTTTTGAAGTACTTTGAAAGAATTTAGCAGTATTAAAATTTTATTTTCTACTTTTTAGTACGTTTTTTAAATAATTTCTCAAAACTTTTTAGAGAAAAGCATGTTTTTTAAAAACTTTTTTTTATTCCTTTTGCATGTCTTATTTTCCGAATAAAAATGCAGGCATAAATCAATTTAAGTTGTAGCGACACCCTGTGGTTTTAGTAAGTACTTAGGTAATTCTACATTTTTACGCAGTTGCATCATAGAGATAAGTTTCAACTTAACCTCCAAATTTATAACCGCAAATGTGAACTAGGCGCAAAAGTTCGTGCAACGCTCTTGTGAAGTTTTATTTTATAAAATAAAAAATAAGGTGACAAAAAAAAAAAAAAAAAAAAAAATGACAGATTCCGATTCAGAGTTGGAAGAAGATGAAGAAGAAATTCTCGTTTATGTAGAATTTGACGACTGTGAGACGAATGATGTGTTTTGTACTGAAAATTTAGTACGAAAAAAATGTACTGAAAGTTCAGTAAGTGCAAGGGTAAGAACAAGGGTAGTTATAAGGGTTTGGAGTGAGATAAGAGGTAGGAACAGAGGAAGGCATAAAATAAGGTGCAGGTGTAGCCACAAGTTATAAGAGTAGAAGCAATGGTATGTATCACAGTAGGTACTGAGGAAGTCACAAGGGTATGTGTATAGGTGTAAAGAAAAACCGTAAAAAAGCGTTTTTGGTTCTTTTCTTAGTATTTGAACAGCTGCATCTTAAAAAGGAAAAGTCATAGAGACTTCTGTGAGGTCGCGAAATTTTTTTTTTTTTAATGTAGAAAATTTTACAATTTTTTAATTTGTAAAAAAAGAATCTAGACGCAGCGATGATTGTCAAAAGATACCCGAGAATAAGCAAAAATAGCAACTTCATCATTGGACTGCACGCGTTTGAAAAAAATTAAGATGATAAGTTTAAATATTTTTCTCAAATAGTTTTTTTTTTTTAATAAAATTTTGCTGTTTAGTAATGGTTTCTATCTCAGTTTGATGGAAAGTTAGAATTTTTCAAAAAATACCTTAAAATAACTGAAAAGTAGGCCATTTTTTAATCTTTGAAAAAATCTACCGCCAAGCACAAATGAGATGGAGACCTCTAGTTTACGGCAAAAGTCTTTTATTGAATTGTACTTATACCGAAAAAAATTTGATAAAAAAGTATTATTTTGAGCCATGTACATTTTCTAAAATTCATGATTATAGAACTAAGCATGGTCCTAGCATTAGATTAAACTTAAATTCAATTTCAAGCGATATAATTAAAACCCGCTATACTTAAAATTCAAATGAATATAAATTTGATGTTGTTGCTAAAACTTGGAGTTCTTCTTAAAAGATTAAAAACTTTTACAGTTGATTTTTTCAAATTTTTAAAGTTCATTTTCATAAGTAAAGAAAAGTTAAAAATACTTTCATTTATAAATATTTTTGAAATTTAAAAGGGCATCAGAAATTTAAAGTGCGTCAGTTAAAACCAAAATTCAATGAGTTATCTTATTATATATTTCTATTTCTTTATACAGTAGGACTTCCTGCATTGTTCTAACCTTTGTAATTATCCCCGTAAAACCTTGGACATTGTTCAAAAATCAAAGTGCCTCTATGGACTATTCGCGAGGTTTTCGGTCCCAATGGGTGGAGAATGCGAGAGATCCTACTGTAATTACAGTTTTGACGTGCACGAGTTTGGAATTTCACTTCTGCCAAGTTTCCTGAGACCCACATGTTTTGTTTTTTTTTTTTTTTTTTTTTTTTTATGTCAGATTTATAAACAAACTAATTTATAAAATTTTAATTTATTTTATGAACGACCTGCAAAAAAATTTTAGTTTAGTTTAGTAACAGTGAAAATTCACTTTTTTTTTTAAATTAAAAACAACTGTTTGAAATTTTACAGAATTCGATTCCTCTCGACTAGAAATGGGTGCAGTTTCTGATTTGTTTGATCGTCATGGAGAAGGTCTTATAGACTGGAAAGAGTTTATTGCTGCTTTGAGACCTGATTGGGAAGAAAGACGTAATCATGACAACGATAAAATACATGATGAAGTCAAACGTTTGGTTATGTTATGCACTTGTCGTCAAAAATTTAGAGTTTTTCAAGTTGGTGAAGGCAAATACCGAGTAAGCAAGTCTATTAAATCTCAAAAATAAGTAACTAAATTCAAAGTCGAGTTTATTAAAAAAAAAAAAAAAAAATTTTTTCAGTTTGGTGACAGTCAAAAACTACGTTTAGTAAGAATTCTCCGTTCTACGGTTATGGTACGAGTTGGAGGTGGATGGGTAGCACTGGATGAATTTCTTTTGAAAAATGATCCATGTAGAGGTATGTTTCAGAAACCAAACTAATAGTTTTTACATAAATACCTAAAGTTCTTTAAGACCTGGATTTCCATGAAACTCTGCATACAGCTTTTATTCATCAGCAAAACAAGCCTTTCTGTGTTCTTTTTTTGAATGAGCACTTTTCACCTACTTCCCATACAGCTTTCGTGTAAAAAAGTAGACTGTTTCCAGTAAAAAGATGTTTTTGACCTGATTTTCAAAAAATTCCTACGGGGACCGTATTGAACTTAGAAATATCTGGAACCCGGAATTTTTTTTTTCTTAGTCCTTTGAGAAAAAATTATTACAAATTTTTTTTGAATGATTTTGATCATGTAAAGTCAATGTGTAAAGCCAATTCTCAGTCTGTTGGGGTTACAATATACATGGACGAATTTAGAAAAAAATTTGAAATAATTTTTTCTTAAAAGTACTTTAAAATACGAAAAAAATGCGAGATCCCAGATATTTCTAAGTGTAATACGTTCCAGTAGAATTTTTTTTTTAATCAAAAACAGTCTTCTAAACAATCTACTTTTTAACACAGATGTTATATGGGAAGTCGGTGAAAAATGCTTATTCTGAAAAAGAACACTTATAGACTTGTTTTTCTGATGAATAAAAGCTGCATGCAAAGTTTCATGGAAATCCAGGTTTTTTTATTTATTACTTAAAATATTTATTATTTTAAAATATGTTCAATATGATTTATGAACAGCTTGGTGCAAAAACCGGCTTAGCGCTCGAGATTGGCTTTTGCCATTTTTTTTTGAAATAGTGTCATTTTTACCTGTTCGGAATATCATTTTGAAATTCTAGAGAAATACTCTTTGAAACCTAATAAAAAACTTCCTCGCTGTCAGTCTTTTCAACTCTAAACTTTTATGCTTTCTCTTTTAATCGAAGGTTTTAGGTTAGAAATTATTAATTTTTCATTTTTAAGAGTCGTAACAGCTAGCGCGTTGATTAAATTCGAATTCGGCGCTAACTGTTATGGAACGCAGATGCGGATCGGTAAGTCAGGTGATGACGAGATCTACCGATCAGCATTACTCTAATTTCGGCGCTTGGCGCGATCACACGTGTGTCAGAGAGCGAATGTACTTATTTACTTTTTTTGTGTTGTTAGATAACTTTATTGAGGTTGTGTTAGATAAAGTTATCAGTGAGAAGTTGTATAGATTTTCCTGTGATCCAGTTGCCATTGGATCGGAGCGGGGAAGGCAAACCTCTCACGGAAAGTCAGCGTGCGGCCTTGGAAGGCATTGTCGTCTTGTGTGAAGCCATTCGGGCTAATAGTAATTATTATTATTGTTTAATCAAGCGAAGGTGCACCTGCTAGAAAAGTAAGTCCGCGTAGCGGTTAATCATTGAGTATTTGTTCGTGTGATAGTTAGAGTCAGAGTGTGTGCGAAGTACAGGAAGTACTTAGATTTTTGTATCGGAGTTAGTCCAAGCCTTTGTACTTTTGGCGCGCTGCAGCAAGCAGACGAGCGCGAGAGTGTGTGTGTGCGTCGGTGTGTTGATGGCGACCACAACACAGACGACGAACTTTATTTTTGTAGAATCAATTTTCGTCGACTTAAGATTTCGAGTCATTCGGGTTGGATTGTTTGTAAACAATCAGATAGAATTAATTTGGAATATTATGTAAATTTTTGATTCATTTATTTTTATTGTTAATTAAAATTATTGAAATTTACATTTTATCATTAATTTAATTAACCCGTGTTCCTGCGATCGGTCCACGTAAACTCACGCCACTGTCGACGAAGGAGAGCAGCCGCGCCGCGTAATGAAAACATTAGTTCGCGTACGCGTCTTCCCCCCTCTTTTCAGGTATTGAAGAAAAATCGACGGATTGTCGTGTGCACAGAAAGTGCATTTTGTCATCAGGCCGGAGGAGTGCGGACGACGATCGCCGCGGGTTCTCGTGTTCAATGACGATCCTCCGAGGAATTAAATTCCTTAATTCGAGCCCTGTGACAATTGGCGCCCAACAACGTGTAGGTAGTTAGGTAACCAAAACAAAGGTTATTGGTTAGTGTGAGTGATCGCAGGTGTGCGCTGACCAGCGGGGGTTCAAGGTCGGTCGGCAGAGTTAATCTTAGGATAAAGACAAAGGCAGAGTAGCAAGTCGAGGAATTTTTTTTTCCTGTTAATTGCTCGGTGGAGTGCGAGTGCTTGCTGGACTTTAGTTAAAATCGTTAATTAATTTTTTTTTTTTTTCTTTCCTCGGGTTTGAGAGTTTTGCAACTCGAAGTTGAATTCACATCGGAGTTGTTTTGATTAAACCGTGTTGTCATACGGTAAGGTATTTGTTTAGGCATAGCCTAGTAATTTAACTCCGACGCGGATATTTCGAGCTGCGTTTTTCGATTTTGACTTGTTTTTTTTTTGGTTTTTTTGTTAGAGCAAGTACTCCACCAAGCAGAACCTATACGTGACAGTAGCGAGAGTAGAGCGCTGAATAATATTAATTTGTTGTATGATTATTGTGGAATATTATTTTGCATACAGGCTGTTATCGACTAACGTTCGTTAACAACTGTGATTTATATTTCTGAGTTGAAAAATCGGGTTTTGACACTTGTAGTTGATTCTATATTGGCTTCAACGGGTAATTCGTTTTTTTAAAGTTAAGCGCGGAAGCCTAAGAGCCACCTTCATAGCGACAACAATGTGGGAGAAGTCTGGATCGACAATAATCGATCCAAACTACACCACAAGCGGCACACACCCCTTTGCTGTCCTCATGGACGAAGAAATAGTCCGAGAGGCAGCTTCAAGACTCCAGGAAGAATACTCGGGCATTCGGGAGCATGATCGAAACCCGGAACGGGGGAATTTGTCTGAGCATGGACAACCGGACCGGGTGGACGACATTAACGCCGAGGTGCTCAAAGCCATAACAGCGGTGGCAGAAGAGCTTAAGGCGTTGAAAAGGTCAAATGAGGATACCGAGGCAAGATTGGCAGCAATGGAGGCTGATAGGTACCGCCAGCCAGATCGGAACCGAGGACCGGGGGGCCCGGTTTCCTCGACAATCAGACCGGAAATGCAAAACTCGCTAACTGACTGCAGTATGTCGACTGACGGTCAATTACCGCACGCTAGAGTCAACTTCGGTGAGACATCAGTGCGAGACGCGAGAGATAGTTCCAGTCCTATAGTCGCGAGACTGGACAAGGTACAAAAACTGGAACAACAAATTAAGGCCTTGCAAGCCGAACTCGAACAGTTGAGAAGCCATGAGCAGACGGCTGATTTAGCCACTCAGGAGTCAATCCAGGCTCAAGGCAACCCGATGAAGCCAGTCGACGTCGGCATAATTGTTCGAAGGTGGAATATTAGATTCAGTGGTGATAGTGAATCTAGTATTGAGCAGTTTTTATTGCAGATAGAGGAATACAATAGACTCGCTGGTTTGACCGGTTCTCAATTACTGGATGCATTACCAATGATGCTAACCGGTGTAGCAGCTACGTGGTTCCGTAACGTGCGAGACACGATCAACTCATGGGAGAACTTTTGTCAAGAAGCTCGTGAGTGGTACGGAGTTGGAGACTACCAGCAGACCGCAAGGATGGAAGCAACAACCCGGACTCAAGGAGAAATCGAGCCGGTGCGAACCTACTTGACATGCTTGCAGTCTTATTTGCTAAAAATTAGACCGATACCGACCGAGAGAGAACAAATTGACTTTATGTTGACGAACATGTTGCCTCGATTGCGTAGACAGATCAGGCGTGAAGAGGTTAAGTCAATTAAAGGCTTATTAAGCCAAGCGGTCGAGGTCGAGAGAATTACCAATATGGAATTGGTGTATAAGCCACCTCCATCACCGTCTACGTCAGTATGGCCTAATCTGGCTTATAGAGATGATCGAGCTAATAGAATACCGAAAGTTAACATAGCCGCAACGGCTGTGGAAGGCAGGTCTGCCGAGACTTCGGTTATTAGCCGTCTCGAGACTGTGCTTAACAAACTCGAGACTAATTGTATGTCGTTTGAAAAGCCTACGGATCCAAGGCACCAAGGTTCATACAAGGCCAGAAGGACCAAAGCAAGACGTAAGTCGACGGATGACGAAGAGGCTAGAAGCTCATCTCCAGGATCGAGTAAGAGTGATGGAAGTAAGGGAAGTCCTGGCAAAGGTTCTCCAGTTAAGTGCTGGAAATGCGGGCAAAGAGGGCACATAAGGTTTAGTTGTCCTGAACGGCCGGAAAACGAACAACCGGCGGAGTAGAAAGTCATAAATTCTACTCCGCCAAAGTTGCGGCCGAGCCATCACTCGGAGATGGCACCCAAGCTTGTCCAGTTGGTCAGATAAATACTGAGCAAGCTAGTAAACATAAGATGGCAGCAGGTATCTGGAAAATTCAATTGTGGGTTATTAAGAAATTTAACCTCAAAGATACAGCTGTGGTTATGACCGAATTAACGAAGTCAAGGTTAATCGGTCAGGCCGACAAGTGTTTGCTGATGAAGAATCTGACTGATGCAGCCATAAGCTATCTGGTCAGAGAGCTGGACGGCTGTAGATTGAATGAGGTTTTAAGTCAAGAAAAACCTAGAAAATTTTTAAGGTTAGGAGTCGTGGATGACGGGCTTGGCGATTGTAAGCCCAACGACTTGATTAACCAGACAGTCGGTAATTACAATATCTGGCTGGAAACTTGGATAGCAAGACTGGAGCAAGAACCGTCGGAAGAGGAAATTCAACCACCGAGGGATGCGTCCGAAAATCCTGACACTCGCAAGTGTCAGGTAGCGTGCGATCGGGTGTTATGGGGATTGTTTTAATCTGGGCCCTGTGACGATATGGGAATTGATGTAATCCCTACTTAAGTAAGCTGCGTTCTTGGGATTGTCGAGGTAACGAATCCCGGATACGTCACCTCTGGGAGGGGACTGTAACAGCTAGCGCGTTGATTAAATTCGAATTCGGCGCTAACTGTTATGGAACGCAGATGCGGATCGGTAAGTCAGGTGATGACGAGATCTACCGATCAGCATTACTCTAATTTCGGCGCTTGGCGCGATCACACGTGTGTCAGAGAGCGAATGTACTTATTTACTTTTTTTGTGTTGTTAGATAACTTTATTGAGGTTGTGTTAGATAAAGTTATCAGTGAGAAGTTGTATAGATTTTCCTGTGATCCAGTTGCCATTGGATCGGAGCGGGGAAGGCAAACCTCTCACGGAAAGTCAGCGTGCGGCCTTGGAAGGCATTGTCGTCTTGTGTGAAGCCATTCGGGCTAATAGTAATTATTATTATTGTTTAATCAAGCGAAGGTGCACCTGCTAGAAAAGTAAGTCCGCGTAGCGGTTAATCATTGAGTATTTGTTCGTGTGATAGTTAGAGTCAGAGTGTGTGCGAAGTACAGGAAGTACTTAGATTTTTGTATCGGAGTTAGTCCAAGCCTTTGTACTTTTGGCGCGCTGCAGCAAGCAGACGAGCGCGAGAGTGTGTGTGTGCGTCGGTGTGTTGATGGCGACCACAACACAGACGACGAACTTTATTTTTGTAGAATCAATTTTCGTCGACTTAAGATTTCGAGTCATTCGGGTTGGATTGTTTGTAAACAATCAGATAGAATTAATTTGGAATATTATGTAAATTTTTGATTCATTTATTTTTATTGTTAATTAAAATTATTGAAATTTACATTTTATCATTAATTTAATTAACCCGTGTTCCTGCGATCGGTCCACGTAAACTCACGCCACTGTCGACGAAGGAGAGCAGCCGCGCCGCGTAATGAAAACATTAGTTCGCGTACGCGTCTTCCCCCCTCTTTTCAGGTATTGAAGAAAAATCGACGGATTGTCGTGTGCACAGAAAGTGCATTTTGTCATCAGGCCGGAGGAGTGCGGACGACGATCGCCGCGGGTTCTCGTGTTCAATCACGATCCTCCGAGGAATTAAATTCCTTAATTCGAGCCCTGTGACAGAGTTAATTGCTCTAAATCACTTTTAAAATATCTGAACCATGCTATTTGCTGCGGAAAGAGTTCGAGATTATTGTTCTAAAATTTCATTAAAAAATATTGAGTAGTTCTCAAATTCTTGCAAATTAAACTAAAAATTCGCATAGTGAACAAAATTTAAGTTTGCTTTATTGCTTTAACTTGCAAGAACCTAAGAACCACATAATATTTTTTTATGAAATTTTAGCATAATTTAATTGAACCTTTCCTGCAGCCAATAGTATTCGCTATGGGGACGACTGTAGCGCTCGGCAAGAAACGGCCGCTTTTGTAAGTATTGGTCCTAGAGTTTCACCGAGACTAGCCGAGTAAAAATTTTTGAGAATTTCTTTATGTTAAATGACTTGATAAAACTGAACCAAATTAATTTTTATATGAAGGCTATTCTTAATTCAATATAATTTTAAAAAACTATATTAATTTAATAGCCGTTTTTTGCTGAGTGCTATAGTCGCCTCGATAGCGAATATTCCAGATATGTTGAAAGTATTTCAAAGCCTAGTGTAATTAACTATTCAAAATAAAAAATTAATATTTTCTGTCCTAAAACTTTGGATTAAAATAGTCAGCATAAAAGATTGATAGGGAATAATAATAAATTTTTTTCAGGTTTCTTTGCAGATTTTTGGGGTTGCTTCGAAGGTGGTGCCGCGGAGGATCATTAGATGTTCCTTTGTTGCAGAACCCAGAAGTTGCACATATTGTAGGTTTTGTAATATTGATTACTAATCGATGTTTTAGGTTCTTCGGGGGTGATTTTAAGTAACGATTATCTAATGATCCGCATATGTGGTTAGATTGTAAGACCGATGTAAATATTTTGTGATTATTTATTGTAGGGCAGTCAATATAAAGATTTATCTCATTTGTAAGCATAAAAGTTTAGAGTTGAAAAAATTGTCAGCGAGTTTTTCATTAAGTTTCAAAGAATATTTCTGAAAAGTTTCTAAATAATATTTCTGATAGGTAAAAAATGAATGCATTTTCAAATAGCGGCTGGTGCTGCCAGAGTTAATTTTGAGCTGAGCCGGTTTTTGCACCGAGCTGTTCATATCTGCTAGCACTAAACTCTATAAAATTAATACTCGATTAATTTTTATTAACTAATCTACTGTATTGTGCATAATTTATTTTCATGTTCCTGATAATTTGGTGTTATTATCAACAATTACTGCTTAAACTTAGCCAAGGGACGTACAAACATAGAGCTCAGAGAGCAATTCATACTGGCAGATGGTGTAAGTCAAACAATGACAGCATTTAGATCAAAACCAAATCTTACTTCTTCTTTTTTGCGTACTCAATTATCTTCTGCTGGACCAATTACAAAGGTAAGCATGTTTGATTATGAATAGTTTTTTTTTTTTTACTTTTTATTATGAAGAATTTTGGTGCATTGTTGTAATTATAACTTGATCTGTGGAGAGGTAAGAAATAAAATGCAAAGATTGTAAATTCAATTATATATTATTTTATTTGCGACATTTCGTCCACCTGTTTTGTGAACCTCTTCAGGCTATAAAATTTGATTAAAAACACAATGAAAATATACATAAATATTTTAACAAAAGAAACAACTTTTACATAAAATGGGAGGGAGAATTTACCTAGGTATAATCAGTCTTTATTCTGTCAGAGCAAATCGTCTACTGAGTTAGAAATATTAAAAGTACAGAAATTTATGTTCAAAACTCGAATGTGTCTCATACATAGGGTGTGCAATAAATTCAGAATATATAATTAAATTGATCTAGATAACTCTTTAAGTAGAGGTCTGTAAAATTTACTGAGTTTTTGGGTGTCTTCCTTCTTGTTTACTGTGCTTTGAGTACTTTTGATAAATAACATTTCTGAAATCAATCGTTTTCTATAATTTTGTTCTGTACCCAAAATTTTGACGCCATCAACATTAGAGAAATGTCTGTAATCAAGTAAGTTCTTTCTCCTGCACCTACACTTGTTTCTACATCTGATTCTATCCTTGTGATTAATTTCGTTTCTAGCTTTTTGCCTACTTTGATTTCTGATCATGAACCTACCTTTGTTTATACCTTTATTCTCTCTTTCATCAGTACGACATTCGTTTTTACTCATGTTTCCTACTCATTTTGTCCCTATATTTCTATTCCTGAACCTACCCTCCGTCACACCCTTGTGCTCACCCAAGTCTTCACCTTTTTCTACCACGTTATATATGTATACCTCGTTACTTCCCTTTTACTACTCTCGTCACTACCTTTTTTCAAGTATTCCTTACTGCTCTCGTCTAGTTGCCTTATTACTACCTCTTGTTTGCTATTCTCATCATTAACTCTATATCCACTCTTTTGATATCATTTTTAAACTTTTTGGTTTAGAAACTGGCCGTAAATTCTCAAATTTGACCAGAATTTTTCTGAAATATTGTAAAATCAAATCGCAACTTTCTTATTTACTCACATGTAGATCGTTTGATACTTTTCCACAACATATTTTGAACTTAGATGAAAATATTAACAGTTTGAACTTTAATTTTGACAAATCTAAAACTAAGGTTGGAAAAAGCTTTTTGCGTTTTAAAAAGTGTTTGTTAAACACAGAAATTTCTGATTGTAATCAAACTTTACTCTTGTTTAAAAATGACATTAACAATATGAGGTTAGACTGTGAAAAAAGTAGCACGACTATTTTAGTTAAAAATTTTTTGAATTATTACAAGAATTACATAAAACCATATTTAAATCAACACAAAAATATTTTACATAAAAAGTTCAAAACATCTCTCAAAAAAACCGATTTTTATACTTATCAAAAATTCTTTTCAAATAATTCAAATAATAATTCTACGCATCTAAACTTTGAACGTAATTGTAACCAGAACTCAGCTATTATTGATGTAAACAATGATGACAGGTGGTTGATTAACCTCACGGATACTTTTATCCCTACAGAAATTTCTGATGTTTTAAGATTAGGTAATAAATTTAATTTTTCTACAATAATTGACCAAAAATTTTCTTTTCAATTAATGAAAGACTTGCAAAGCTCTCTCTATAGATTTCCTCACTTTCAAAATAATATCAGGAATGAAATAATCACTAAATTGAACTATAGTATAAAAAATCAAATTCACATTAATATTATTGATAAAATTTATGAACGTAAAATAAAATTGGCTAATTGTTTTTTGAAAAATAATTTAAATTTACACATTAGTAAGAGTGATAAAGGTAACACATCTGTCATAATTGAGAAATCTGTTTATATTTCCAAAGTTGAGTCCGTTCTTGATGATACTAATTATTATGAGAAAGTTATTGAAAATCCTCTTAATAAAATTAAAAACAGCACTAACAATCTTATTAAGAAAATAGATAGTAAGACAAATTATATAGATTGCGATGTTTTTAAAAACAAACTACATAATGTAAACAGTTCGTCCTTGCCTAGAGCCTACGGTTTGATTAAGATTCACAAAGATGGTCATCCTGTTCGTATAATTGTTTCTACTGTTAATGGACCCACACATGAGCTTGAAAAGCGTATTGTTGCTTTATTCAATGCACATTTACCAAAACCTAAACACACAGCAAAAAATAGCTTAGAATTTAAAAGTCATATTGATAAAATACATGTCCCACATAATTATACAATGGTTTCTTTTGATGTTGTTTCTCTTTTCACAAACATAGACAAACACTTAGTTTTACAAGTTATTAACAACAAATGGCATTTTTTAAGAAACAAAACAAAGTTAAACAAACGAGAATTTTTAGATCTAATCATTTTTATTCTTAACTCCACTTTTTTTAAATTTAATAATAAGTTTTACCATCAAATTAAGGGTGCTCCAATGGGTGGTTGTTGCAGCCCTTGGTTTGCAGATTTATGTTTAGAAGCTATTGAAAATAACTGTTTAGAAAAATTCAAAACTAGTTATTTAATATTTAAACGTTATGTTGATGACATTTTTTTAATTTGTAAAAAATCGCGCCTAAAAAACATACATGATTATTTTAACAACTATGATGATTCAATTAAATTCACAATAGAACACGAAAATAATAATTTGGAAATTAATTTTTTGGATCTAAAAGTTAAAAGGGAAAATGGCAAATTAATTACCAATTGGTACCGGAAAAATACATCCTCTGGTAGGTATGTGCACTTTGATTCCCATCACCCGATACAAATGAAAATATCTATCGTTTATATGTTAGTTGATAAAGCTGTTAAGCTCTCTGATGGAAGATTTCATAAGACTAATTTGAGTTTGGTTAAAAATTTGCTTATTAATAATGGTTATCCTGTTGATTTTATTTCTAAATACACAAAATTCAGATTGAGAAAGCTTGATAGTCCCAATATTCATAATAATGTAGATGATTTTCACAATGAACCTTTTATAGTTTTGCCTTATCACAAATATTTTTCTTCCAATGTTCAGTTTATTTTTAAGAAATTTGGTATCAGAGTTGTTTATAGGTACACTAATAAATTAAATCAATTTGTAAATTTAGGCAAGGATACTGTAGATAAATTTAATAAAACTAACGTTATTTATAAAATTAATTGTAAAGATTGCGAAAAAACTTATATAGGTCAAACTAAAAGATTTTTGAGAGAACGTATTAATGAACATGAGTCTTATGTCAGACTTTTGGATGACAAATCTGTAATTGCATTACATTGCAATAATAATAATCATTTTTTTGATTTTGATAATGTCAAAATTTTAGACACGGAGTTAGTTTTGAAAAAACGAACCTTTTTGGAAATGTTATATATCCATTATAATCCTAATAATATCAACAAACAATTGGACACTCAGTTTCTGAGAAATGATTATAAGCGAATAATTGAGGCGTTGCTACTTTCAAAGCGTTGTACAAAGTAAGTCTTTAAGCCCAGTCAAACTTTATCATTTGAACTATGAGCATCGTTAGTTTTATTTTCTGACATGGTTTAATAATAAACCTACTGGTATTTAATATTTATATTTTACTTTTAAATGTTTTATAAAAATTTTTTTTTTTTTTTTTTGTAATTTAAACTTTGTGATCTTCGTTAATTTTTTAGCCCTGAAGAGGTCATTATAAATTGATGACGAAACGTTGGCATAAATAAATTAATATTTTCGTTCGTTCGACCAACCAACATATTATCTAATTATTTCTTCATCCCTCGAACAACCAACAAACCACTACTATTTCTATATCCACTCTATATATCCCTTATTTTTATTGACTTTATCTAAAGCTCTTTTAAATACCATTGTTTCTACCCTACTAACTACTCGTGTGAATGTCTTTGTATCTGCCTTCCTTTATATTTACCATTTTATGTAAGAAAATATGTGTAGAAATATATTGTCTGTCTCCGAACATCCTAGTTATTATTTTTTGTCTTTCCTGAAAACTTTTTACATTTCCATAATGACATAGCTGATAACCTCCATTTTGAAGGCATTCATAAGCATAATAACTTGAAAAATTTAAAAACAGCAGGGCGTGGGTGAAAAAAGGCCTGGGAAGCGTAAGGAGAGAATTATAAGAAAAACAAAAACAGAGAAATAAAAATGTTTCAGTACACTTTTACGGTCATAAGCACTTTTTTTGGGGGAAAAAGGGCGTCGGGCATGGGGGAGCGGGTGATGAAAAATGACTTTATTATTTAGTAATACATTTATAAAAAAGTTATTATTAATAATTAAAACAAAATAAATAAAAATATTTATTTCAGTTACGTAAAAGTATTATAATTAATAGTATATTACTTCACTTGGCAGGGAAGTTGGATTTCCGGGATGGGCCTCTAACCTCCCTGCCGTATGAAGTATACTATTTTTCCTCCTCTCGTCCCGAAAGTACGTCCAAAATTAATAATAATCACGAAAATATGCAACTGTAAAAAAACCCCTGCCAGGCTGCAACCCGCCGTACTAGTTTTGCTGCCGCTCATACTAGCGCTCCATGCGGCCACTACACACATAAGGTTTGCCCGAGAGCCCGTGAGACTACGAGAGAGAGAGAGAGAGAGAGAGAGAGAGAGAGAGAGAGAGAGACAGCGCTGGCTGCTGGCTTTTGTTTTGACGAGAGGAAGTCGAGTAAAAACTGGCCAGCAGCGGCCAGCGCAACAAAACATAATTAACCCATTAAGTCCCAGGAATTTGAAGTTTTTTTTCTGCGTTTGAGTTTGAAAATCTTAAAGAAAACGCTAGAAAACCTATATGAAAATACCATACCTCCCTATTTTCAAGTATGCCCTACACGATGAGATAGTTTAAAAAACTCAAAAATTTGATTTTCAATTGTTTATTTACAAATAAAAACAAAAAATCAAGATTTTTTCTGCAATTTTTTTTTTAAATCAAGAAAAACAGTGAGGAAATTTTTTTTTCCACACCTGTAATTATGATCAACGGTGAAAATTTTGTTTGAAATTTTCAAAACTTTTTGAATTTTTGATCTGCGATTTTTTTAAACAAAATGGCAGCCCAAAAACCACGTCATAAATAACTGCACAGAAGCGTAAGGCAAAATCAACAACGAAAAATGAGTCTCGCCCAAAACTTCTTATCGCCGAGCCATAAAAAGTCCTTAATAAATACATTGTTAACATTTTTATCATAAAAATAGCGAAATTCCAAGTATTAGGCCCAATACCATGGGAGCCCAGAAGTAATAATAGAGTTATTGAAAAAAAAAATACCACTATTTTTTAAGCAAAATTTCAAGAATAAATTATACTTACAGTTTTTTCAATTGGATGCACCGTTTTTGCATAAAAATTCATTAAATTTGGGTCAACTGTGGTAGAACTATTGCGGTTCATTTCTCCGTACCTGTAGCGAAGTTATCAAATATTTAGGATGGAAAATAGTACAAGTAGGATTTTTTTTATGATTGACGATCTTATTTTTATAAAAAGAAAAGTTACGATCATTAAATTTGGGTCAACTGTGGTAGAACTATTGTAATTATTGTAATTTTCTAATATCGCAGATGACCTCAAT
Source organism: Encarsia formosa (assembly GCA_038277355.1). NCBI lineage: Eukaryota > Metazoa > Arthropoda > Insecta > Hymenoptera > Aphelinidae > Encarsia > Encarsia formosa. Next base: position 51,503,170 of record CM076187.1, on the reverse strand, counting down.
TTCATGATAAACGACACAAAAAAATCCTACTTGTACTATTTTCCATCCTAAATATTTGATAACTTCCATGATAAGGCCATGATCTTAGGATTAGGCTACCAAGTGGACAGAGTCGCTGAGATTGGCGCGGACTCACTGACCCTGCATGATTCTAGCATTCCATTTGTATCGTCTGTGCATAGCTTCGAGGTCGTTCTCGATCTGAGACTGAATTGGAAAGATCATATCTCACAGATTTGCAAGAGAGCTAATGCTCTCATTTACAGGCTTAACTGTTTCAGGAGGAGTACCACCCTCAAGCTAAGGAAGCACCTTATCTTCCTTCTGGTGGACTACTGCTCTCTGGTGTACTGCAATGTTACCGCTGAGCAAAATCTTGGGATACAGCGAATTCTCAATAGGAAAATTCGTTATATTTATGGTATTCGGAAATATGAGCATGTCACCCCATATAGACGGGAACTTGGATGGCTTCGTGCAGATGTTCGACGTGACTACTTTGCAGCCTGTCTGCTCTTCAAGATCTTAAGGACTGGTTGTCCGAATTATTCGGCTAACTTTTTTATAGCTCGATCCAACCCTAACTGGCTGTCATACGGACTTCTTGAGGAGCTTTTTTCATATTTCATCGACCATTTTATAGAACTCCCTCCCATCTCACATTCAGAACGCTCTATCTCTTCACACCTTTAAATCACGCATTAAAAATCATCTCTTTTTGCTAGAAGGGGAGCAAGGAATCTCATGACACTGCCTGATGGACTAGCGGAGTAAACGGACATTTCAAAGCAATGGCCTGATGAAATTAATCTACAGCGTGACTGTGCTTAGTGAAGTGATACTCCATTCAACAGTCGTTGTGAAAACCCAAGAGATGGAAGTTTCTTATGTAGAATAATGTGACAGACTGTATCAAAGGCCTTGTTCATGTTGAACATGAACATTGCCATCAGTAGTCTACGATCTTTGCCTTACGATGTATGTCATTCATGAGCTTAAGTAGTTCTGTCGGAGTACTGTGCCATGTCGTGTAACCTGCTTGATTTTCATCCAGCAACCCTCCAGATTCCACAAACGTTAGAATCTAGTAAAAACCCAGTCTCTCAAGGACCTTTGATAAAAAGCACTACAAATAGATGGGACGAAAATCACTCAGCACGGTGGGGCTGAACTAAAAAACTCGAAAGTAGTATCATTTCAAAAATTTTTGTCTATTTCGATTCTACGTCATTTTCTTTAAGCGCAGTTGCAAAAACAAAAATCGCATACGGTACTGTTTTTTTTAAGGTCATTTATTTGATCAGTTAAGCAATAGTAGGTTACATTTGCAAAAGTTTTTGAAGTGACACGGTTTTCGACTTTTTTTAGTTAAGTCTCACCGTGTCAGACTACTATGAGATGGGATCTTGTTGAGGGCGATTACCATTGACCTTTTCCGGCGACAGGGAAATACGATGTTGCAAGTGATTATTGAAGATATCTCCAACGAAAGGACCTATCCGTCATGTTAACCGATGGGTAGCGCCGTCCTGCTGGATGGATTAGCAAATGTCAGTATTTTTCGTAAAATTTGAGATGTGATTGCGTAATTTAATTTATTGTAAATTATTAATAAAAAATGCAATATTATTTAACCGTAACTGATTTATATAATTATGGGGGTGAAGGATTGCGCAAATATGAGCAAGTCAAAGAGAATTATCTTGCCAACTACGTAAATCCAGTCGGTATAACCGAGAAAAACGAAAACTATTAAAGAATAGAGTCTCGCTGATACAGAGTTGATTGGTAACGGCTATGAAGGTACTGTTGAAATTGACATTGAAAATAATAAAAAGATAAAAACACAGGAATTTTTATGATCACGACTTTGATTGGGATAACGCTAGGATTCTAGACATTGAGAGAAATGCATACAAACGTAACATTTCGGAAATGCTTTTTATAGGTTCTAATCTTAACAATTTAAACAAAAAACGGGAGATGGCAAAGTTGAGTGTTGTTTATGAAAATTTAGCTCGGAAGTTAGGATAAGACATTACATACGTGTTTATTTATTTTATTCTTTAATTTTATATTATATTGGAATTATTAATTTTTATTTTAATGGGAGAGTAATTTTATTTACAGTACTGCTCAAAAGTTTAAGACATCCCCAAATTTCACTATACACATCTGTCGAATTTGAGTTTGCGCTTAGCCGTAACGGCTCAAATCGGTGTGTCAAGGTCTTAAACTTTTTTTTTTTCATAAATATATTAATTTAAAAGAAAAACCATTATTGTAATAATATTTAATTTACAAATGAATGTTCTCTCACGTTTCTGTTTAAAAAGTTAATTTTTGAAATACAGCAAATTTCAGCCATTTTTTCACTTTAGGAGCTGTCTTAAAATTTTTTATCAAGATCCTAATGCATACACTATTTTTTTCCAAGATTTTACAATGTTCAAGTTTAACGAGAAAAAATTTCAAGTCGATCCATACAAAACTGTTCAAGCCACATAAGAAAAATGCATATTTTTAATCAGTTATAAATAACTAGTTTTTTAAAATTTTAATCAATTTTATGACTAAACCTGTTATATTTTTCTAATATAAGGGACAAAAATTATATAATAACTCAACTTTTGTCTATTTTTAACTTATTTAATACAAATTACATAGAAAACTTAAAGGATTTCATGAAAAGTTACAATTTTTTATGATAATAATTGAACTGTTTAACGAGAAGAAAAACGTAAAATTTTTAAATTAATTATACATAAAAAAAACTATCATCATAATCATATTAAAGAACACAAATAAATCATTTAAATTACACTACATTGAATTTTTTTATCCGAGAATTCTAATATTTTGTTGCTCCTCCTTTGGCTTTATAGCAAGCTGCGACTCTTCGGACCATCGACTTTGCAAGGTCTAAACAATAACGGCAACTTAAACTTTGCCAAGCAGCAGCTATTTCTACTTTCAAATCATTGAGATTTCTTAAATCTTTGTTTTGAATTATACGTTCTACTTGATCCCAAGCATTCTCAATAATATTTAAATCCGGCGAGCGAGCTGGCCATTTTAGCAAAGGTATTTTATTAGGAAGTGTATAGGGACCAGGGCCGTGTATCGATCACGGTGCACGGTACTCGGTACACGGTGCACGGTACACGGTGCACGGTCCACGGGGTCTGTGTAAGAAACTTTCCTTTAACTTTTGCTTTCACGGTACACGGCGCACCGTACACCTGGTGAACTTTTGGTCGCACGGTGCACTTAATTATACATGTGTTTGCGTACACGGTGCACCGAGCACGAGGCACTTTACTATGCATGTGCTTGCGTACACGGTGCACCGAGCACGGTCCACTTTTAGTTATATGTGTTTACGTACACGGTGCGCCGAACACGGAACAGTTTTAGTTACATGTGCTTGCGTACACGGTGCACTGAGCACGGTACACTTTTAGTTACATGTGCTTGCGTACACGGTACACCAAGCACGGAACACTTTTAATTACGTTTGCTTGAGTACACGGTGCACCGAGCACGAGGCACTTTACTATGCATGTGCTTGCGTACACGGTGCACCGAGCACGGTACATTTTTAGCTATATGTGCTTGCGTACACGGTGCACCGAGCACGGTACACTTTTAGTTATATGTGCTTGCGTACACGGTACACCAAGCACGGAACACTTTTAATTACGTTTGCTTGAGTACACGGTGCACCGAGCACGAGGCACTTTACTATGCATGTGCTTGCGTACACGGTGCACCGAGCACGAGGCACTTTATTATACATGTGCTTGCGTACACGGTGCACCGAGCACGGTAAACTTTGAGTTATATGTGCTTGCGTACACGTTGCACCGAGCACGAGGCACTTTATTATACATTTGCTTGTAAACACGGTGCACCGGGCACGGTACAATTTTAGTTACATGTGCTTGTAAACACGGTGCACCGAGCACGGTACACTTTTAGTTATATGTTCTTGCATACACGGTACACCGAGTACGAGGCACTTTATTGTGCATGTGCATAGGTACACGGTGCACGTAGCACGGGACACTTTCAATTATATTGTTTTCTATACAATGTGCACCTGGAGACACGTTACTTGGTTTTCGAGTAAAAATTTTAGGGCTTGTTAGAGTACTTAACTTTAAACATTTTAAATAAGGATTGGTGACAGTGGTTCTCTAAGCATTTTTAACAGCATTAATATTGCTTCGAGTCGTTTTAAGGTGAACACGGCAGCCCTTGCACTGCTTAGCTCACTCAAAATTAAAGCTTATGTGCTCTGTAGAGCGTGGGCGAAACTCGACAGTAGGTAAATAAGCTTTTTATGACGGCTTGCCTACCCATAGAATAAAAAGCTTTGATATAATTTTTTATTTTTTCGCTATGCATTGTTGATTTTGGGAAAAAGGTAAAACGACGCGCAATAGCTTATTCTTACGAGTTTCTTAGTCTAAAAACATACTTTCTAAAATTGCATTGCATTCTGTATGGGCGTTAATACCTTTCACTTAAACATTAAATTTAATATTGCAATTTCATTTTTGGATTATTTTTTATTTTCAAATTGATTTTAATTAATAAGTTAATAAATTCATCCCAATTAAAATTCAAAATTTTTTTTTACTAATTTTCAATTTTTTGTTTCTTGTAATTTTACTGGTAAAGTTACAGTTTCATACTATAGATTTATAAATTTCCATTTTACGTTAGAAATACCATGAAATCAAATATGCTGGAAAAGTAAAGCCAATAACTTAATTTCATAAATAATTTCTGTTTTACTTCAATTACTTAACTTAAAAGTTGAATTCAAGTTCAATTGACTATATCTACAAGTAAATTTTAAAATTTACAAAAACTTATTCGAATTCCATCGTAATAAAAAATTTGAGATTTTTAATTACATGTGTAAGCTCACGACACCGTCAACTCCTTTTGCGCCTGATTGGCACAATGAACTTTACTTCGAATCTGCTTATTCGTCAACATACTCTGTATATTATGTGAAATTTTAATGTACGTTCATTCAAAACAAAAAAAAAAAAAAAAAAAAAAAACTTTTATCTCAAAACTTTTTTGAACAAACATTAAAATTTTCCATACGGAAAAAGCGTAACTTTATTCTAACGAAAAATTTATTTTTAAAAATTTATTCGAGTAGAGAAAGCGTACCTCTTTTTCACACAAATTAAAAAAATTTTTCTTATAAATAGTCGACGAAAAATTTCAGAAACATGCAAAGAATTTTCTTTTTTTTTTTTTTTTTTAACCTACGTGTACTAATTATTTAATAATTTGCAGGATGAAAGGAGTAAATTAAATATTCATCTTAATTCTTTATTATGAATCAAAATTTTCTTTCTGAAGTACTTATTGTTGTACGACATTTATATTTCCAATCAAAGTATAAAAGTGCGCATGTGTCGAATAAATACTGTGATTCATTAAGTTTGAAATTAGTGAAGAATCAAAAAAGTCCATGGGCTTAAGAAGTGCTTCCGTAATAGATCAGTTGAAAGTTATGTTTTTTATTCAAATAACCAACCTAAAATGTGGTCTGAAACCTATGACATGACTTGATTATTAGAGCAAAAATCGGTCACGGTCGTATCACGTTATTCAACCGTGAAATCGGAATGAACCATTAGAATTCTAAGAATAAAATTAGGGCTGTGCGAGTACTTGAATTCTTGAGTTACTCGACCAAAAAACTCGATTCTCCGAGTTCGAACAGTTCGAGTCGAATACTCGAGTTTTTCGAGTACTCGGATCTTGTCGAATTACTCAAGACATAAAATAAAATCGACTCATTAAAATAATTTTAAGATTGTAAAAAGTAAAATTTTTATGATTTCTTTAATTATTGAATAAAACAAGAAGTTAACCAACTGATTAAAAAATTTAAATAATCTAAAACCAACTTTATCAGGATTCAAATTTATTTTACATCTCGAGTGACTCAAAATGATTCGAGTACTTGAACAACTCGAGCAGCTCGACATGATTCAAGTACTCGAAAAATTCGAGTTACTCGACAGGATTTGAGTACTCGGAAAACTCGAGTACTCGGCTCGAACACGGACAAAAAAACTCGAAGCTACTCGAACTCAAGAATTCAAGTACTCACACACCCCTACCTGCATCGTGGTTTACAGTGTACGGAAGTCGTCATAAAAAGCTTATTTACCTATTGTCGAGTTTCGTCGACGTTCTACAGAGCACATAAGCTTTAATTTTGAGTGAGCAAAGCAAAGGAAGGGATGCCGCGTCCACCTTAAAACGACTCGAAGCAATATTAATGCTGTTAAAAATGCTTAGAGTACCGCCGTCACCAATCCTTATTTAAAATGTTTAAAGTTAAGTACCCTAACAAACCCTAAAATTTTTACTCGAAAACCAAGCAACGTGTCTCCAGGTGCACATTGTATAGAAAACAATATAATTGAAAGTGTACCCTGCTACGTGCACCGTGTACCTAAGCAAATATATAATAAAGTGCCTCGTGCTCGGTGCAACGTGTACGGAAGCACATGTAACTAAAAGTGTACCGTGCTCGGTGCACCGTGTACGCAAGCATATATAACTAAAAGTGTTCCGTGTTCGGCGCACCGTGTACGCAAGCACATATAACTAAAAGTGTATCGTGCTCAGTGCACCGTGTACGCAAGCACATATAACTAAAAGTGTTCCGTGCTCGGTGCACCGTGTACGCAAGCATATATAACTAAAAGTGTTCCGTGTTCGGCGCACCGTGTACGCAAGCACATATAACTAAAAGTGTATCGTGCTCAGTGCACCGTGTACGCAAGCACATATAACTAAAAGTGTTCCAAGCTCGTTGCAACGTGTACGCAAGCAAACGTAATTAAAAGTGTACCGTGCTCGGTGCACCGTGTACGCAAGCACATATAGCTAAAAGTGTACCGCGCTCGGTGCACCGTGTACGCAAGCACATAAAACTAAAAGTGTACCGTGCTCGGTGCACCGTGTACGCAAGCATATATAACTAAAAGTGTTCCGTGTTCGGCGCACCGTGTACGCAAGCACATATAACTAAAAGTGTATCGTGCTCAGTGCACCGTGTACGCAAGCACATATAACTAAAAGTGTTCCGTGCTCGGTGCAACGTGTACGCAAGCAAACGTAATTAAAAGTGTACCGTGCTCGGTGCACCGTGTACGCAAGCACATATAGCTAAAAGTGTACCGCGCTCGGTGCACCGTGTACGCAAGCACATATAGCTAAAAATGTACCGTGCTCGGTGCACCGTGTACGCAAGCACATGCATAGTAAAGTGCCTCGTGTTCGGTGCACCGTGTACTCAAGCAAACGTAATTAAAAGTGTACCGTGCTCGGTGCACCGTGTACGCAAGCACATATAGCTAAAAATGTACCGCGCTCGGTGCACCGTGTACGCAAGCACATATAGCTAAAAATGTACCGTGCTCGGTGCACCGTGTACGCAAGCACATGCATAGTAAAGTGCCTCGTGTTCGGTGCACCGTGTACTCAAGCACATGCATAGTAAATTGCCTCGTGCTCGGTGCACCGTGTACTCAAGCAAACGTAATTAAAAGTGTTCCGTGCTCGGTGTACCGTGTACGCAAGCACATATAACTAAAAGTGTACCGCGCTCGGTGCACCGTGTACGCAAGCACATATAGCTAAAAATGTACCGTGCTCGGTGCACCGTGTACGCAAGCACATGCATAGTAAAGTGCCTCGTGTTCGGTGCACCGTGTACGCAAGCACATATAATTGAAGTGTTCCGTGTTCGGCGCACCGTGTACGCAAGCACATATAACTAAAAGTGCCTCGTGCTCGGTGCACCGTGTACGCAAGCACATGCATAGTAAAGTGCCTCGTGCTCGGTGCACCGTGTACGCAAACACATGTATAATTAAGTGCACCGTGCGACCAAAAGTTCACCAGGTGTACGGTGCGCCGTGTACCGTGAACGCAAAAGTTGAAGGAAAGTTTCTTACACAGACCCTGTGGACCGTGCACCGTGTACCGAGTACCGTGCACCGTGATCGAGACACGGCCCTGGTCCCTATACACTTCCATTTTATTATCAGACAGCCACAGCAAACTTTTCTTTGAAGTATGGCACGGAGCATTATCTTGTTGGAACAGCCAATTTTTGCGCCTTCCAAAAAGTTTTTTTTTTGAAGGAATCATAGTGTTATCGAGAATGTTAATATATTTGTCGCTATTGACTGTGCCTTCTACAAAATAAAGTTCACCTGTTCCTTTTCCTGAAAGACAGACCCAAATCATCACAGACCCGCCGCCTTTCTGAACATTTGCGGCAAGACAGTCTTGATTATATTTTTCATCTGTGGTACGTCTTACTCTTCTCGGCCGATTGGAGAACCGTTGAAATGAAGATTCATCACTAAATAAAACAGTGTTCCACTTTTCTTCAGTCCAAGATAATTTGTCACGGCACCACTCATAGCGATCTTTACGATTTTTTTTAGTGAGAAGCGGCTTACGGACTGCCACGCAACTTTTCAAATTTTTATCAAGCATACGCCTGTTGACAGTTTGTCTGGATATTACCACATTCACTTCATCTTTCAATTGATTTTTTAATTTATTAGCTGTAATTTTCCGGTCTCTTTTTACTTTGTTGATGATAATTCTGTCTACTCTGGCACTTGTTACACGAGGTCGACCCGACCAGCTTTTATTTTTGACGTTTGCTGTGTTTTGGTACGCGAAAATTGTATTCCGAACACAACATCTACTTACATTCAGAGTTTTTGAAATCTCTGTTAGATTTTTCTTAACTTTAAACAAACCAATAATTTGCCATTTTACAGATTCTGACACTGCTTTTTTCCCCATGTTAATCTTAACCGATAAAATTACAAAATTTAAAACAAATGTATCTATTTAATGTCTAACTTTATCATGTAGATGGCGCTAAACGTTAAATAATTTGAACATAACATTCCAAGAAGTCAGTTCGAGATGTGTCAAGCACAAACAACTAATTTATTTAAAAAAACCACGTTAAAAATCAAATTGTCGGTTCTATTAATTTAATCGAATAAATTAATTTAAAAATTTTACGTTTTTCTTCTCGTTAAACAGTTCAATTATTACCATAAAAAATTGTAACTTTTCATGAAATCCTTTAAGTTTTCTATGTAATTTGTATTAAATAAGTTAAAAATAGACAAAAGTTGAGTTATTATATAATTTTTGTCCCTTATATTAGAAAAAAATAATAGGTTTAGGCATAAAATTGATTAAAATTGCAAAAAACTAGTTATTTATAACTGATTAAAAATATGCATTTTTCTTATGTGGCTCGAATAGTTTTGTATGGATCGACTTGGAATTTTTTCTCGTTAAACTTGAACATTGTAAAAACTTGGAAAAAAATAGTGTATGCATTAGGATCTTGATAAAAAATTTTAAGACAGCTCCTAAAGTGAAAAAATGGCTGAAATTTGCTGTATTTCAAAAATTAACTTTTTAAACAGAAACGTGAGAGAACATTCATTTGTAAATTAAATATTATTACAATAATGGTTTTTCTTTTAAATTAATATATTTATGAAAAAAAAAAAGTTTAAGACCTTGACACACCGATTTGAGCCGTTACGGCTAAGCGCAAACTCAAATTTGACAGATGTGTATAGTGAAATTTGGGGGTGTCTTAAACTTTTGAGCAGTACTGTATATTGTTTTGACACATTTATGTTTAATGAAGGAGTGATCTTATTTATATTATTTGACTTGTTTTTATCTCATGTGTAAGCAATTTCAATTCATATTAATTTGATTTAATTTTTGATTATAGAGGAATTTGAAGTATAAACCTAATTTTTGAATTAATTTTATTCAATTTTTAGCGAATTGTACATTTACCGATAATACAGTTCTCTCTTTATACCACTGAGTTCCATGACTTATGATTCTTTTTTTCATCACACTATCCAATCCCCGCTTTATTTCTGAATCAACTTCTCGCGGTGTTGGTTTAACTTGCAGCAGTTGTTTCTTTTACGTTTTGAATTGACATTCAGATAATTTTTGATATTGTTAACTTTTCTTTATTTATAAGTAAGTTTGAGGTGTTTGTGTTGTAAATTATTAACTGTATAATGTTTAGATAAATTGTTAATAATTATTTATTGTGATTTTGTTCAATAAAGCTCCTCCTGAAGAGGTTGTCAAACCCTGGCCAATGAAACGTTGAGGAAATATTTCGATGATTTGATTTTTTTTGAAAAAAATTTTTTTTTTAACACAATACCTCTACCTTCAAGTGGTCCATACATTGATGATATAAAGTCCTTTGTGGCTGTCCTGCTGGCATTTATGGTCAGTGTAAACACAGTATGAGTGAATTAATTTATTTGATTAGGTATGTAAACATCATGGTTTTTCTGTAAAAAATTGAGTAAAAACTGAATGAATACATATAAAAGTCTCTGAATAAGGAAGATGCACACTTTCTTATGATATTTTTTTCTGAAAATTCTCGATTTTTAATGAATTTTAAGATTTTTTTCATAATTTTTCTGTCAATATTACCAGAGATATAATTTTTTTTAAATTGGTACTCGTGACGTCATCAGTACCATTTTACATTGTAAGTATATATATATACATACTAGGGGGGTTCCCCCCTGCTAGCTTCGCTCGCCAACCCGCCAGAATTTTATGCTTGAATCTACACTTGTACCTACGCTTGTACACATACTCTTGTGTTTACCTCTGTACCTACCTTTTTTTTTTTTCAAAAATGTGATCAGAGGTGATCACGATACTTGAAATTTACGGTAGGATTTTTTTTTTATAAAAATCTTTTTTAACAAAATGGCGGCCGTAAAACGAAGTCAAAAATCTCGAATTTTTCGTGAAAAAATTCATTAAAAAAAAAAAAAATGCAGCAAAAAATTGAGTTTTTTTTTTAATTTGTTAATTAACAATTGAAAATGACATTTTTGACTTTTTTAAACTACACCATCTTATAAAGCCTACCCGAAAATAGTGGTATATGGTCTTTTTGAAAATATTTTTTATCGTTTTCATCAAAATTCCAGAGCTCAAAGTACAAGAAAAATTAAAAAAGTCCTGGGACTTAATGGGTTAAAAAACCAAATAACCATATTTTTATTTGTAACTCTCTTATTATAATTAAAAAACCAAATAACCCATTTTTATTTCACTTTTAAACTTTCTTTTTACTGCTTAAAAAACCAAATAACCCATTTCTCTTTTTATTATTTAAATAAACCAAATAACCCAATTCCAATTATAATTTTAACTCTTTTTATATTATTTAAAATGAAAAAAGGCTGAATAATTATGAGATATTTTTTTAAAAATCTATCTAATATACATGTAAAATAACGAAAAAAAAAAAAAAAAATTTTGAGTCCGAGGATCGAACCACGACCCTTGGCATGAGAATCCTATACGTTGACCACTAAGCCATTAAGCTTGTTGTTTTCTTGAAACTATAGAGCACAAAGATTTTAATTAAAGAGTCGACACATACGCCATCTATATACAATCGTCATCACTGCATTCATTCTGCTCCCTCCGCACTTTTTTCTAGGCATATAGCGTTTAGTATAACTTGTATCAAAAATTGGCGATGTGGGTAGAAACTGATAACATATATCAAAAATGGGGGGCGTAAGTAAAAAAAGGGCATGGGGGGGTGATTAGAAAAGGGTCTAATTTATTAGAACGGGGAAAAAAAGCAAACGCACGGGAAATTTTAGGTCAAATTCACGGGAAAAAAGACATTTGCACGGAAAAATAAGTGATTAAACGGGAAAGAAAATGAATGCACCGGAAAAAAATACTTGAGTGGAAGTTAAATGTATTAAACGGGAAAAAATATATATTGAATGGGAGTAGAATTAACACTGTGGGGAAAAAAATGTATTAAATGGCAATAGAATTGATCTCGCACGGGAAATTCGATTCGATTTACTATTGCACCTGCCACACTTACCCAGTTAATAAATTTTGTTTCCTGCCCTATAAGTCACTTTGTTTTAAGTTAATTTATAGTACCCCTGGTCACTCTAACCACAAAATCAAATCTTTGATGCGTGTTTTCAGTGACTCGTACTATAAAATAGTATATAGTACGAGTGCCGTACGTCAACAAGGCTTATTAAAAACCTCGTGCTGTGCTTCGCTACGTACTTGGGTCCTTAAAACCGCCCCGGTGACGATGCTGCACCTGTAGTATAATATACTATTTTAAGTGCATTTATTATTCTACCTAGGAGAACGTGCTATTCTATATTATATCTTTGTTATTTACTTCGTTGTGATCTAATTTTAAGTGCATTTAATTATCTATTCATGCGAACGTGTTACCATATATTCGTATCACTCGATGTACTTGTCAAGCGACCAAATAGGGTTATACCCCAAGCCCGAAATAAAAACCTTATACAGTCGGTCAGTCAGGGTTGGATAAGTTTTTTTGGATCATCGATTGCAGAAACTTTGGAAATTGCTTTCTGGCACCGAATGATGAGTAAAATCATCAATAATTTTTCTAAATGGTTCTTTTTTCGATTATCCACACAAAATGTTTGAATTATTTTTGTTTTTTGAATAATTTTCAAACAATTTGTGTTCAAAGCCCATTGCACTCCTAGACGTGTGTATCCTCGCATGTTTTTGTCTCTTTATGAACTTTAAGAGAAAAATATTTTCAAATCTTAACTCAAAAAGTATAAATCTGAACAATTTATATTTCAAACTTCAGAAAATGCTAAAAAGTACTTCTAGTAACAAATTATTCCTGTTCAAATTTTTCGAGTTAAGACTTGAAAATTATTGATGATTTTGCTCATCATTCGGTAACAGAAAGCGATTTCCAAAGTTTCTGCTATCAATGATCCAAAAAAACTTATCCAACCCTGAGAGGAGGACCCGCTAGGACTAGACATTTGGGTCACTTCTTTGGGTTTTTAGCTAATTTTCAAACAATTTGTGTTCAAAACCTGAGCCAAAGGCGAGAGTGTCAAGGGTTTGCTAAGGTTCGCTCATACTTTTCCAGCGTCGAGTGTAATGTTTTTTTCAACTCAAAGCAAGGAGTTCAAACTTCCTGTTTGGGAAAAATCAGAAAGTTTGAACTTTCTGCACCGTGTGAGAAAAATAAATTTTATAGAGTTAGGAAGTTTTTTTAATCACAATTTTAATGTTTAGAAGGACAATAATTGATGCATTTATCGCAACGTAATCAAAGATTTTGCGCGCACGCGGAGATCGGAAGTTTTTTCGCGCACGCGGAACATCATTAGTTTTGCGCGCACGCGGAGATCGGAAGTTTTTGCGCTCACGCGGAGATCTAAAGTTTTTGCGCACATGCGGAGTACCTAAGTTTGCGCGCACGTGGGATAATTTAGTTTGCGCGTATGCGGAACACCTAAGTTGCGCGTACGCGCAAATTTTTGTTTGAAAGGGTAAGTTTGCGCCTACGTGGAGACTCCTCCGCGTACGCGCACGCGTACATACATGAATACATACATGAATGTATTTGGATGATAATTACAGAATAAAAAAAATAAAAAATAAATAAATAAGGATTTAAAGTTTAACAAGAATTTTTTTAATGAAATTTTAGAATTTATTAAAAAGAAAAAATTACTCCATTATAAATTTAATTTTTCTGAAAATAAAATCTTTTTTTCATTTTTTTTAAATTAAAAACTTGGATTTTTCTAATCAATCTTATAATAAAATTTTTTAAAATTAATGAATTCAAATTTTAAAATTTTATATAGTTTAATCATACCATTAAAAAAGAATTATTAAATTAAGAAAATTTACAAAACGTCTAACAAAACATTAAAAATGGGGGGCGTGGGAAGGGCGGGCGGGGGGCGTGATTGGAAAATCATAGGATAATCAAAAACTCATAGAAATAAGCATCTTTCGGTACACTTTTACGGTTAGTTAAGCACTTTTTTGAGAGGCCTGTGGGGGCGGGTTGGGGGCGTGGGGGGGGGGGAGGCGTGAGAGAGGAAAAACAACTATATAATATAGTAAGATATATGATTATTTCGGAAACTTCCAAAGTCTATAACTGCTTTAATTTTCATTTTTTTTTTCAAAAAGAAAAAATACGTATCGATTATTTTCGGATACACTATCTAATAAAGTCAAACAAACTAAATAATTTTTTTTATGCATCTTCACTATTCATAGAACAGAGATTTCACTGATAAACAGTGTAACATGTACTGAAGTTGAACAATACTGGAGTAAGAGTCAACTAAAAATTCTGATATAAAAAATTTATGCTGTTGAACCTTTCAAAAAATTATACCATGGTAACAAGAAAAGAATATCGTAGCTTTCAAAATATTAAAGAAAAAACAGTAAAAAAAGCACGTAAATTGTTAGATGGGAAGTTTCTAAACATGTAAGGTACCAAAAATACAAAAAAATATAAACTTTTTTTACAGCTAATGCATTGTCAATGCTGAGAAAGATAAAAGAATGATACAAATTATCTGAAGTTACTGTTGTTCCATCATGTTAATTTTATAGATGCCAATTGGTTTGAAATTGCTCGGTCTTTTTGGCATGAATCTTCCGTGTTGCTCATCCGAGCTGCACACGCCGAAGCTACCTGGAGAGACAATTTCCGTCTGCTAACCAGTCGTTAGCTTTTACGAGAAGAGAGAGCACGTCGTTTTCTGCTCCTCGTTTTTTTGTTAATGGCAGAGTTACACCGGTATGCACCGGTACAGGGTATGTAACATTAGAACAGTAATTGGTACAGTGGCCGTGGTTCTCTTCAACACGCATTTGCTAGACTCTTAGGAAAAATCAGCCTCACCGTGCTCTTGCTAGACTAGGGAACATACAAGCACGCCAAACGCCTCGCTAGACTTCTGTGACGGAGCGCACTCCGTCATGATTCAAACACTCGCGCGCAACGAGTACCACCGGCGGCCACTACGCAGTTATCACCAGCTATCGCGCAAAAGAGCTAAGCGGCCGGGGTTTAGTTCCCTCGGCCACCGCTACGCTGCCTCCGCGCCGACCGACACCGCAAGCAAGAGCGGCGAGTTCAGGGTACTTAGGCAGCCGGGGCCTGCAGCAGCTGGCAAGCCTTCTCTCCCGGTCATCATTGTTCCTATGACCCGTGGTGGGAGAAAAGAGACTTCGACTGGCTGGCTGAGTGAGGTGCGACACCCAGCCCTAGCCGCGGACGCGAATTAGAGTCCGACGGATGCATGCAACTGTGGTAGCGTATTGTATTCCCCACAGTCTCATGCAATCACGTCATTTGAATTATATAGCATAATTTGTTCGAAACGCAGTAGGCGCGAAAATGGCGACTCCTACTGATTGCGCATAAGCCCTTCAGGCAACGGACATCTTTGGGTGTCAATCGATATCGGCCGATCAGTAGAAGTGCGCACAGAGACCACCGTTAAGCCACGATACGTATCGAGCGCGGATAATTAAGCAATTAATAATTTATAAAAACATATGTGTAACCGCTCTTGATGATCCGTTTTAATACCTCTCAGATCACTGCCGCCCGCGACGAGTGGCCCGAATAACGTAGACGATTGAAACGCCGTTGGATGGCCACATTTGTAATTACATTTAAGCTTAGATGAATAAATGACAACTTGAAACATACTATTATCTCTCTATTTATTATCACCTTGACTATCACTCTCGCTGGAGCTGGGGAGCAACCCGCTCGCAATCGACCCCCCTACCGTACCGACGCTTGAGCTGAGGTGCTACTCGCTCGCGTAACCGCTCCCAACTCCTACCCACGAACCTCAAACGTTACACTACTAAGAAAAATTCAAGCGCGTGGAGAATCGAACCGACGACACTTGCGCCGCGCGTTGTATTAGCCTACTAAGGAGTGAGCCTTAGCCGACTAAGCCAACGGGCCAACGTCGCCACATACTATACTCTGTAAGTTTACTATCGAGATTTACCTGAACAGGAGAAAGACTACTATAATAGTGAAGTCAAAATTGACATCTATGGTGCAGTCAATATAAGTAGCAATACTTTAGATCAAAAAGGACAGATATGACTGGACCATAGGAAAAAGAGAATAACATTAAGTGTAGCTTATCAGTTTGTTACATATGTAAAAAATGAGAATTCTAATTAGGAGAGCAAAGTAACCAATCATTTATGTAATAAATTTCAAGGTTCAGTAGCCATTGCCCATGGTATAAAATGTGAAGCGGTTGCTCGAGATCAAGACGTGAAGCTCACTGGTCTTACAGTAATTCAATCTAATTTGCTGGTTAACCCACTATTACGAAGGCTTGGCTATAGCCCTGATGGGATTGTTTTGAATGATTGAATTATTGAAATAAAATGTCCTGATAGAGGGAAAATAAGCAATATTAACTATGTAATTCTCACTTTAGTTTATTTACAAATAATGAATGATTCTTTGACTATAATATATATATTACTGTCATGTACAGCGGAGAATATTTATTAGTTGTATAAGAAAATGTGATTTTATAGTTTACGCTGCGCATGATAAAAGTATGAAGATTATTGAAGTACCATATGATCAAACGTTTATCATAGATAATTTACCTGCATTAATGATAGCATATTTTTATTATATTTTAAAAAATTGGTTGCATTAAAAAATAATAATAATAACAATAGCATGAGGATTGGCGATCAAAATCAAGTTCGCTAACCTTTTAAACTTTTGTCCAACAAATTGTAAATAATTTACTAATTTAATTAGTGATTTTGTTTTTGTAAGCTTATGAGTATGTGAATTATCTAAAATGATCTCATTAAATAAATTAAAAATTGAAAATTTTTATAATTTTTTTTTAAATGTTTATACATGGCAATTACAATGAATTCATGAGACTTTTCAATAATTATTTTTGAAGGATTGATTACACTTCACATGATAATGACAATATTCTGTCAGAACTAATAAATGCTTTCCATAAGTATATATATATAACGGAATTTGAATAGCAATATTCTATACTTATTCTGAAAAGTTGAGGAATATTTTCGACGACACTGATTGTGTTTAGGAAATTAGCGCCATTAAAACGCGATGCAGTGAACTAATTCGAGCTTAAGGGGAAGTCAGGCGAGGGTCCAATGGTAGTTAGTTAAAATTAAAAAAAAAAAAATTGAGGGGATCAATTCAAAAAAGGGCTCTGTAGCAGGGTAGCGACATTGAAAAGCTACATTTTAAAAAAAACGGCATCAAAATTCGTTGAAAATTGGCCGAGAAAAACGCAGAACGGTAATTTGGTATTTTTTTTCGTCGGCCGCATCAGCCGTGACAGCAGACGCCACTGCTGCTACAGTGCGTTGCTGTGCGTGAGACCGCGCGTACGTAATTCTAAACAACAAATTTCTAATCATGCAATCAAAAAGTAACAATCTTGTTGTAACCCACGTTTTTGTTGTATTTATGTTTTTATAAGTAATTTCAAACAGTTGCAAAGTGATCAGAGCCAAGAGCTTAGAATCTTCAAAGCTGGTAGGACAAGATTTCAATAAACCTTAGTCAGGTTTGAAATGTATCAACTAAGCCAGCCAATTACATACTTGAGGTGATAAACACTGATAAAGTTTTTTATTGACACAGTCTCTGAGGGTATATTAGAGTCAAGATCTTAGAAACTTCAAAGCAAGTAACAAGTTTTAAACAATTTTTAGTCATTTTAGAAATTCTAAATTTTATAAATAGTTTAAAAATATTTTTTTTCTACTTTTTCAATTGATTTATTTATCAAGAATTCTTTTTTAGTTTTAAAATTTTATAACTATTGAATACTTATATTACTTCAATACTTATAACTATTGAAAACTTGTCTTACTCGCTTTGAAGATTCTAAACTTTTGATTCTTGTATATGACTTATAGAGACAAAATTAAACAGATCTTGAAAAAATTTAATCTGGTTTATTTTTATGAGCTACATGCAAAGTTTATTATTGTCATAAAATCTTAAGATTTTCTTGGCTGACAATAAAGGTGTACTATGATTTTTTTTGTGCAAGGCAACCATGCCTTTGAGCATTGACATTTGCTCTTGCTGGGAGACCTACAACTTACTTTACATTGGAACTGTTCCAAAGCGTCAAGTCAATTCATTTGATAAGATCTCATTAGTTCAAGAAAGTTCTGATTGCATGAGTGATTGCAGCTACTGTTCCAATTTTTAGTTATCAAGTAGGCTAAAGTAAGTAGTCTCCCAGCAAGAGCAAATGTCAATGTTCACAGGCATGGTTGACTTTACACAAAAACAATAATAGTTCAGCTTTATTGTCAGCCAAGTAAATCTTAAAGAATTTGTAGCAATTATAAACTTTGTGTGAGTGAAGCTTATAAAAATAAACCTGATTACAACTCTTTCAAGATTTGTTTAATTTTATGACTATGTCTTGTTGTTGTTGTTGTTTTTTTTTTTTTTTTTTTTTATGTACAGATATTGTTAAAACAACTATTTTATTGAAATATTACTTTTTTATTTATTTTATAGAAATTTTTACGATCTGAAGCAAATCAAGAGTAAATATTGAAGAAATCATTGAAGAAACATGAATTCTTTATAATGCAACTGAAGAGTTTTATTTAAGAAGAAAATTTTTTCATAAAACTAGTGATTTTGCTAATTTTATTTTAGAAATAATGTATGATTCTTTTTTTCAATTGACACATTTTCAGCCTTGTATTGAGTGTAATGAATAAGTAATTTTGAGTTTCAGCTTATTTCATTATTTTGATTTTTCATCACATATATATTTGATTTTGCAAGATAGTTTTTACTACGAATTTGATTTATTGAGGAGAGGTAGCTGAGGAGTAAGCCGTAAGGCAGTCATAAAGTTTTACAAACTTATAGGTTAGACGCGCATAGCCATGCACAGCAACAGCGGCAGACGACGACATGGCTGCCGCGATTGACGAAAAAAAATCTTCAACTGCCGTTCTGCGTTTTACTCAGTGAATTTTTAATCAATTTTCATGATTTTTTTTTTAAATTACAGCTTTTTAATTTCTCTACCCTGCTACAGAGCCCTTTTTTAAAAATATTTTCTTGATTAAAATCTATTCATCAAAAAAACTCGCCTGACTTCCCCTTAAAAGGATTGGGAGAAGGGAAATATCACTTGGGTCTAAATAAACAAACACGTTTAGATTAATTAGAAAACTCGTTAACTTTAGGTATTTATTACTCGGATTAGTAATTTACAGGTAGAGGAGGGTGGTCACGCCGTTTTAGCTGAGTGGCACTCTACCTCTGAAAATCGTCATCGACGCTAACAGCTGAGCACACTAAAATATACGATTGCTCGCTTTTACTCGCGGATAACGACTGACTGCGGACGGAAGTCTTCTCGGGGACCACGCCGTGCGTGAGTCACTCGACTGACTTCTAACGACGACAGTCCGGCTTGATTACCAAAATTCAAAATAAGTTTATTAATTTCAAACAGATTGTTTTAATAGAAAAATTCACTGAGTACAATGTATTTTCAGGAACTAAATACCTTAAGCATAAAAATAGTCACTAGTTTTTGAAAATTATTTTTCTAAAATTTAAAACTTGTCGTTTTCTAAAAATAAAGATTTCAAATTAACCAGCCCTGCAATGACTACAAGAATATTATCTACATATGGCATTAGAGTCCAAGGGATAGTTTCGTATTGCATCTTGAACATTTTTAGCCGTTGAATTCTTCTTTTCACATGGATTCCTGCAGCAGCTATTTGCACTGTTATTCTGGATTTTTCAAAAGTAAATTGTTTTTTTTCCAGTTTGAGTCGTTTTATTGAATCAATATACTCATGCAAGCATTCATAATCAATATCAAACCCCTTATCCACCATAATAGCATCCTTTATGGGCTTCAGTGTATCCAGTATACCAAACTACAGAAAAATACTTTTATCTGAGGCTTGACCTCCAAATGCATCATTCACATAAGTTAGTTTTGCAGAACAAATATTTTTCGATGTTTGGTCTGTTTTGCAGTCGCCATGTATTGTTAAAAAACTTACTCAAAGTTGAAAACGACCAAGGTACCAGGCTTTGAGGTTAGAACGCGGCAACACAAATTATGACTAAACTTAGTGTCATTTGTTCAAAAAACAACACTCATAACGCACATGAAATTGATTGGAGCCCGAAAAAGCATTTTTTGAACATGTTCGATCGGAAGAGTCATATAAGAGCGTGTATTCCTGGACGATGCCTTCGGCTAATTCTAGCCTCCGGCTCCGTGCAGAAATATACGCCCGTATATAACCCACATAATCGAACATGTCCAAATAAATACTATAACAGTCAGTCCGTTTTTGTAAAAGGAATACTATTTTAAGCACTATGTGGGACTCTTTGTTCTTTCAATTTTAATTTATGTACAATCTAAGACTACATAAGTCTTTGGATTGTTTCTAAAACACTTGGGCATACTTCCTTTTATCTCTATATATATTGGTAAATAAATTAATCCTTTTACTCGTAACCGTCCCTCAGCCGCAAGAGGATATCTCCCTCCTTCGTCCTACAAACGCCGATGATGGTCGCTCCACCAGCCGGCATCTGAATGTCCCTCCTCATCTTCTCATGTTTGCTAGCATGCCTGCGTAGGTCTGGCCTTGACCAACCCTAACTAAAAAAATATAATTTTTGAACCTCATTTTATTCCGTTTTTTATTGATTCATTTATCCTAAAGCCCAATCGGGCTTTAACGGCGATTTGGTTTTTTTTAAACCGACTGCCGTGAAAGCCTGCAGGGCTTTATATACTTTGATTTTTGGTTTTAGGTTAGGACGCTTCAAAGAAAAACTATTTTAGGATGATTATTTCAGATATATTATACATTCCGCGTATAGCTGATGATCCCCTGAGTAATTAAAAAAAAAATTATCCCGAACAAAGCCCGCATTGAAAAGTTATGAACGTTTCATTTTTCGAAACGCTGATTTCCTTTGGCTCGCGGTAGTCAGGGGACATTCGATTTCAGTTTCGAGCATCCGGTCTCTCTGCCTGCGCTCTCTGTAGACTTAACCGGACGTGACGTATGCGGTGGGCGTGTCTATTTTGGCTGTCTCACTCTTACTGCTTACCTACAGCGGCAGACGGGGGCATGTAGGCCCGAGCCTGTAGCCATGAGGCGACTGGTGGCGCTGTATCAATTAGCAGCTCCCTAAGTACAGCTGACTCGTGAGCAGACTACAGCTGACTGCGGAGCCGCTGAGCACAGCAGCTTGTAATGTGTTATGAGCAATAACTTTTTTATAAATAATTGATTGTCATAGAAAAAAAACAGTACTGAAGACCCTTATTTTCATTATATATTAAATAAGTGGTAGAATTTATAATTATTAATTTGTTTAGTTTCAATAAAAGAGTATGAAATAAAAAATCTCTACAGTCTTTCTATGATCATCATCATCAAAGATTTTTCAATTATTGTGGTGTGCCCTGTGAGTTGATAATAATTGTGCTGTGGTTGTGTTGGGGACCTGATGGCTGGTGGTGCATATTGGCAATATTAAAAATAAAGTTTTTTCTGAATGAGTGTGTTTGTGTGTGTGTGTGTGTGTGTGTGTCAGGTTGAACTTGCAAATTACTTTTTTATAATCCACCCAACTTTCAAATTGCAAAAGGTGTAATTGCAGCACATAATGTCATTGTCATACGCATTATCGCTTAATTTCATAGAATCATCATAGAAATGTATATGCTCTGAGCCAATACACTTGAACTGTTAAAGTTTTGTAATCCTACCCTTTTTCAAAAATAAACTTGATGTCTGAAAGTTTTGTAACCCCACCTTTTTTCTAAAATAAACTTGATGTCTGACAATGAATTTTAATTTTGATTGTAACTGTTACATTCACTCAGGGTGTTAATGATAAGTATATTTAAGTCAACATGAATCAATTATTAAAATTTTTTATCTTTTTTGTTGTCTGTATGCAAGCTTAAGTTATGCGGCCAAAGTGATTTTACATTTTAAAATTGGTTAATTAAGAAGTACAAAAGAAATAGATAGTTTTGGGTCTAGGTATCCAGTGGACCAGAAATTATGAATTCTATTTGGCATGGATTTTTAAAGTACGGATGAGCATTTGCTTCATTATTTTCAAAGTGGATTTAGTGTCAATTATATATGCAAAATGAATTCAAAAGTACTTCATAACAGTAAATTATGTCTATGATTTTTATGTGTTCTGACTAATGATAAAATTTATATAAAAGAAATTTAAACCTAAAGAACTAGATATATCCAAGTCAACATGAATCAATTATTAAAAATTTTTATCTTTTTTGTTTTCTGTAAGCAAGCTTAAGTTATGCGGCCAAAGTGATTTTAAATTTTAAAATTGGTTAATTTTTTTTTACAAGAATTAAAAAGTACAATAGAAATAGATAGTTTTGGGTCTAGGTATCCAGTGGACCAAAAATTATGAATTCTATTTGGCATGGATTTTTAAAGTACGGATGAGCATTTGCTCCATTATTTTTAAAGTGGATTTAGTTTGTCCATCTATTATGTATGCAAAACGAATTCAAAAGTAGTTCATAACAATAAATTATGTCTATGATTTTTATGGGTTCTGGATAAAGATAAAATTGTATAAAAGTAATTTTAAACAGAAGAACTAGATATATCTAAGTTAACATGAACCAATCATTGAAAATTTTTATCTTTTTTTTAATCATTTTAAGGTTACTAATGAGTATTTGCTACATTTCAATGTAAATTTACATTAAAATAAAGTTATGCAATGTACATTTAAAAAATAGGTAAATACTAAATTGAATTTTTTTTTTTACATATAAAATTGATTTCCCTTGGACTTTTATAGGTTCTGGCTTATGTCATGGTTTTACATCAGAATAATTGGATATATGTTAGTTATTGTTAAATTATTTAGAATTTGTTAAGTTCGTGAAATAATTTATTAAGACATATTTCAACAATATTAATGATTTATTTATGGAGTTTGGTTTTTTGAACTTGTGGACAAAAAGGAAATACATTTAAATATTTACCGAATTTACGCCATAAAATCTTTAAAAAATACTTTTAAAAAAGTAATATTTACGGCGATTGGTTTTTAAAAAAGGAATCTAAATAAAAAATTATACGCTAAGTATGATCTTTAAAAAATACTTTTAAAAAAGTAATATTTACGGCGATTGGTTTTTTTGAAAGGAGTCTAAATAAAAAGTTATACGCTCAATATAATAATCTTTTTTTGAAAATGAATTAATGAAAGAAGTGAAATCAAAAAATTTATTACGGACGACTTGAGGCCGAATTACTTATTATTTAAAAATAATTTCTCTTCTAAAAGATGATCATATTATGTTGAATCACCTTCAACATACGTAAAGTTAACAATTTTTCATTTATAGCACATACATGGGAAAACACATGCAAATTGCACACAATTCAAACACTTCTTGAAATTAAAATATGTTGTAATTAAGTTAGAAATCAACTAAATCACAATGTATGGCTATACTTGACCTGTAAAAATTTATTATTCTTTGAACTAAATTATCTCGAAAAAAATCATTGATACCTGTATTTTTTAAATTATATTTTGAATGCTCAGTGTGTTTCTTAACAACATATTTTAATTTTTAATTTTAAAAAGTGTTTGAGTTGTGTGCAATTTGCATGTGTTTTCCCATGTATGTGCTATAATTGAAAAATTGTTCACTTTACGTATGTTGAAGGTGATTCAACATAATATGATCATCTTTTAGAAGAGAAATTATTTTTAAATAATAAGTAATTCGTCCTCAAGTCGTCCGTAATAAACTTTTTGATTTCACTTCTTTCATTAATTCATTTTCAAAAAAAGATTATTATATTTAGCGTATAACTCTTTATTTAGACTCCTTTTAAAAAAACCAATCGCCGTAAATATTACTTTTTTAAAAGTATTTTTTAAAGATCATACTTAGCGTATAATTTTTTATTTAGATTCCTTTTTTAAAAATTTTTAAATTACTTTGATTACATATTTATGTACTTTTTAAAAAGTATTCTTTTTTCCCTTGAAAAAATAACATGTTCTCTTCTATATTCAAGAATGTTCAGATTTTTTAAGGGACACAAAATTTGAATGAAATAAAGTTTTATTATATATAATATATAATAATATTTAATCATATATAAATAAAAATCTTCTACACATTTCATTTTTTAGTTACATTTAAATTATATTAAGTACAGAAAGTTTTATTTATTTATTATTTTTTTCTAATATAACACCTCTCCAAGTCGGATTCTGAAAAAAATTTAAGTTAAATGAATGAAATGAATATATTAACTGTGACAGTCCAGTGACCAATTAAATCGTCGGTTGCAATTTAGAATTTGGCGCGAGTCACGTGACTGCAGAACGCAGATCAGAGCGGACCTCTGAGACGGTAGAGCGGGAATCGGGAAGTCACTCGTAATTTTCGTGTCCGTTTGTCAACACGTACATAAAAATCAACTCGTCTTGGTTCGACGTATTATTGTACTTTTCGAGAGTTGCACGCCGTCGAAGAGAGTGTTGTAAGTGACAGAAGGTGCGGGATCGATTGTCATCACCCGAGAAGCATTCTTTTGTCAAAACGAGTCAACCGGCTTTTGGAAGCCGTGGACTACGGGGAACTAGACCGACGTCCGGCAGACACGCGAAGATCTGGAAATCGATTTATGGCAGATCTTGAGGAAGCTTACTCGTATACGGAAGTCGAAGCAATTATTGTCATTCGCGTCGCGCGTTGTTGTAGAGCCGTAGTGTGAAAATGTGGTGTTTATTTGTGAAGTTGTCATTTCACGTCAACGCCTGGACCGCTTTACGACGGCTATACGGCATTTTGTTTAGCCTGATGGCTTGGTGTGAGGTGCGCATTCGCGATTCCATAAGTTAATTGTATATGTGCGAGTGAGTGTGAACGCGTGTGAGTGTATTGAGTACACTGTAATTGTCATGATCTTTGTTTTTCTCGCGCTCGTAAACTGCCTGTAGCAGATGAGTGCTTATGCGCGCGCGCAACTCAAACTGGAGAAAAATCAATACTTTGTTGTTATTGATTTTAGATCACAGCCGTTAGAGGGTATATTTAATCATCGTGTTACTTATTGATTTTGTGTTAGTTTTTAGGAATTCTTTTCTTTTATTAAATTGTTAAAATAAAACCTAAGGAATTCTTATTCAGTAATCGGTGTTCCTACGCTCGTTCCTCTAGCCCATGCCCACTACCGAAATAATTGAGCAGTCGTGCCCTTCCAGGTGAGCTAATTCGTGTAAGGATTTATTACCGCGGACGGACTTTTTTCCCTATTTCAGGAAGATAGTTGACCTGAAGCCGACTGCACTGATAGATTATAGAAGTCGAACGGCTAAGCAACGGACCGTCGTGGATTGTATTCCAGAGTTCGCAGTTGCTAGTTCGTGCACTATAACATAACAAATGGTTCAAATCCCTTTTTTTAAATAGGAACTCCGTTATTATTGTCTGATTTTATTTCAGTCAAAAGTTTATATTATAAATAGTAAAGCCTTAAAATTGTAAACAATACATTATATAGGTTGCTAAACTACGTTAAGTTTATTAGTTTATTCACATATTAAGAGTTCTGTAATTTGATCTCATTTTCAGTAGTATTTTGGACTTAAAATAGATGTAAATTACAAATAAAAAAATAAACATTATGTAAGCAAAATATGCCTTTTTTCAAAAAATTATAAGTTATAAATAAAGTTGAAACAAAAATTGATATTGGTAGAGTTAACATAATTTTTGTTATAAAGTATACTACAAATATAAAAAAATCTAACTTTTGTTTTTAGAAAGATCATATATTTTTGAAAATAAAGTTAAGAAATTCTATCAATAAATGACTTTTTTATGATGCTACTTTGACGGGTCAAAGGTTTACTTTGTTAGATTCAGACAGATAAAAACCACTCACCGTTAATTTTTACCTTTTTAAAGATATGTTTTTGTTAGATTTTATTTCTTTCGCAAGGTAGACCACAAATCATAAGTTTCATATTTTTTGATAATTAATAATGTTATTTCTTTAAAAAAATGAACCGCCAGTCGAAAATAATATAGGGCACGTAATCTAGTAACAATTGATTTTCGATAGTTATTTACGCTGTGAAGAGGACTATGCCGTGTTTCTTTGAAAAAACTTAAAAAAAAATACTTAAAAAAATTTTTTTTTAAACAAAACAATGTATTTTTTAGTGATTGAAATAAATTTTTTTTATAAAAAAAACTTAACTTTATTGTAATTAGAAAAACATAAAAATTTTTGATATCAACCTGAAATTCTCAAAAAAGGCTGTGTGTGGTATGTATAAATTTTTGTCAGCAAAAATTTTAAAAAAAAGTTTTGATTGACTAAAATTTTGCCATCTAGTATAGAAAATAATTTAAAATTTTTTTTATTTTTTTACTATGCTTAAGGCTCTTTATTGCTGGATTAAACTTAATTGTTACTAGTTCTCTGATAACAGAGATCACAAAATGAAAGTCATAAACTTATAGTGAAACCAACAAAAAGTCATTTTTTTAAACTGAAACAAGCCTTTTTTTAAACTCAAAAAATTAACTTAGCAAATTTTACTTTTTATTTTATTTGAATCTGAATCAATGAACAGTGCCTTTTATGTTATATTGATAGTTTGAAAAAAAAATTACCCGCCTGAGTCTTTGTATTTAATAAAACTTATACAATAGAATGATATCAGCCAAAAAAGCCCTGCGATAGAGACTAATATAAAAAATTATACTTTTATAGTTAAATGAAACAAGTAGTTAGGGTTATCTGATTACAATTGTATTTTAAAGCTGTGTAAAAAATGGACTCTACTAAAATATCAGTATTCTTGGGAAAAAAAAAACTATCAGCATGACTCTCTTATGGAGTTTAGTAAATTGATCAATAGAATGGAATGGTAATTTTTAAGTTATAAAAAAAAGATAACATTTAATTTATAGCAACACCTTTTTAATAATTTGATGATCAAATTTTTATTTATTTAACTACTATTTTACTGTATTCAATTAGTATTGATAAAAAAACCACTTTGATTAAGTCAATTTGTTTTAGAATGAATTTTTAATCAATTTTTAACCTGTATCACCCGAACTAGACACAATTCACTCAATGATTCACAGTAACACAACACAATGATTTATCAAGAATTATAGTGAAAACTTTTTGATTGAAAAGTAATTGATTTAAAAAACCATTTATTAAGATCACTTGATCTTGATGATTAATTGATACAAGTGTCAACTGTCAAGATCATTAAGATCAACACTTCATAATTTTATGAAATTTTGAAATAACTCAGCTGCTTACTTCTGCTGTCTGCACTCTGCAGTGCGCATGTACAGTGCATTGTGCACCGTGTGACGCCCTCGGCCTTTTGCATACGCGCACCTCGCCTGCGCAGCCTGCTCGCATGCCTTGCTGCAGGCTGCAAGAATGAGACAGAGAGTCAAGTGTTCCGTAACATCTGGTTTCGGCTACATGCAGCCCATGCAGAGAAACCGGATGCTCTCGACTGAATACGGAAATAGCCTGACGCCTAGACGAAAAGAAAATCAGCGCTTCGAAAATTGAAATGTTTATAACTTTTTAATGCGGGAACTTTTTGGGACAGTTTTTTTTTTAAATTATTCAGGAAATTATCGACCATGCGTGGGATATGTATTCTAGAAAAAAAATTATCCTAATAGCGTTCTTTTCATGAGTGACCTAATAACCTAAAACCGAAATTTAAAGTATATAAAGCGGTACGCTTTCATACGTCGGTTATATTAACAAGCTTATTTTCGTCGTCGTCGTCGAATTCCTTTTTTCAAAAACAAAAGACTTAGACGTCTCAGATCGATTTGAAATTTGGTACTCGGGGGTTTTTCGGGATCTTGATTACAAATCCAACATTCATTTTCAAATTTGACCCATGTAAATTCTACTTATTCAAGGTTGAAATTTATTTTTTCTCAGGCTCTTTTCAGACTTTGAGGTCTATGATCAATGAGAAATTGAGTAGTCAGAGGTTTTTCACGTTGCTGATTTCGTAACTGACCTTTATTTTTTGATTTGGTCTATGTAAGGGCTACTTACTTAAGCTAAAAATTCATTTTCAATAGCATTTTTTTGAAACTTTGTATATGAAAGTTTTTGAGGTTGCTGATTATGAATCTGATATTCATTTTCAACATTGACCTACGCAAGGGGTACTTACTTAAGGTAAAAATCAATTCAATCTTTTTCATTGCATCTTTTTCAAACTTTGTCTTCGGGGATTTTTAAGGTTGCTGATTACTAATCTGTGCTTTATTTTTTAATTTGGTCCACTTAAAGGGCTACTTATTTAAAGTAAAAATTTATTTTTTATAGCATTTTTTAAACTTCATGAATGAGAACTTTAGGTTTTCTGATTATTAATCCAACCTTTATGTTCAAAATTGACCTATGTAAGGGCTATAAACAATGTTTTTCTTATAAGAATTTTCAAATTGATATATTTCGGTATGAACTATTTTTTATATATATTTTATTTTCGTATTTTATTTTAGAAACTTCAAATAACAATATTTTCAAACTTTTTGTTTTGATTTAAAAATAAAATAAAAATAATTAAATTCTCAATCGAGCAAGCGTTCGCGCAGCGAGTTATAGAAGCTATATATAAAATAAATCTTTGCATTCATAATAAAAATTTTTATTAGACTTTAAGACTAATGTAAATTTCTTATGATTTTCTTGACAAATATTTAATGAATTGAAATAATTTTTTAATTTAGGTTAGAGAACGTAGTGTAAGAAGTGTACCAATGGGCCAGTTGAAAATTTTACGAGCGTCAACGAATACAGTGACATCAGATAGTCTCAGTGATAATGAGAGCTCTTTTCCAAATCTAAACAGAAAATCAAGTATGCCTTCTAGAAACTCTTTAACTCCTGGTAAGTTTAATCTGAACTCATTTTATTTTTATTATCACGACGCTTTTTTTTAACTTATTATTATTATTTTTTTCATTTATTGTTTTATTTGTATAAGTGAAAAGCACTTACAAGGATATATGATGAGACTGCGTTAATCTTGACAAAACTTTAGCAACCGTTCTGCCAGTATTATGACCATGTATGTATGTACTAAAGTACTTAGCGGGCTACGTCTACTAAAAAAATCAGCTGGATTTAGTTGGGATCGCATTCTGAATTTTTTAATTTTGTTGTAGACTTCATTTTAGATGTGAAATAGATGCATTTTACTTTTTGAATAAAATGTTTCTGATTATCTAACAATGCATTTTGCTCTTTAACATAATTTATGTAAAAGTCATTTCCTAGAATGTATTCTTTCAATTGGTTTTTTTTTCCACTTTTATAAGTAACTTTGAAACAAAAATGCTGCTTAATCACTCAAACGGTATTGAAAATAATCTACATCGTCAGGTACACTCAGAGAAGCTCGGCATGCCAGTAAAGGCAGCGTGCATTAACTGTTAAGTCGTAGATGCAAACTTTAACAGTTAATGCATGCGTCTTAACAGTTAATGCGTCCCGCATTAACTGTTAAGTATCAAGTCGACTTGATTTTCACTTAACTAAATCGAATTTAAAAATTTACTGATGATTATTATACTTACATACAAAATGTTGAGTATGAATGTTTTTACTAAAATATAAATGCTTTGATTTATATCATACAAGTGATAGACTAGATCTCATGCACAATTCCGCGCAAATGCACCGAGCGTAATCGCACTCGCACGCCGAAAATATTTTGATTTTAACAGTTAATGTGGGACGTATAACAGTATAATAATCATCAGTAAATTTTTAAATTCGATCTAGTTAATATGATGAACATAACCCCGAACATGCGTGAAAATCAAGTCGACTTGATACTTAACAGTTAATACGTCCCGCATTAACTGTTAAGACGCATGCATTAACTGTTAAAGTTTGCATCTACAACTTAACAGTTAATGCACGCTGCCTTTACTGTCATACCGGGCTTCTCTGAGTGTAGATGAACGAAGAAGTGAAAATTTAATTTTAATTAGTGTAATAATCCATAGAAGTCTCTAAAAGCATAAATTATTAAATTATTAAACAAACTCCTTCTAAAAATTATTTGCTTGCTGTATATGGTTAAAAGTGAAAAAGTTGGCTACGACTCCGACGCGTCATATCATGCAATTTTTTAGAAAAAAAATACTTCAAAATGAAATATTATTACAAAAATTTAGCTGTTTCTAGTGTAAGACAAATTTCTTTTTAACCTCGTTGATCACAGGTCATAACTTGTGTCCCTCCGACGCAAGAGTAAGGAACGAAATGTACTCCCTGCGCCATCGACCAACACGCACCCGGCCTACTACATGCCCTCGCTAGCGCTCGGGCCGCAACATGGTGGCCGGCTGCGTGTCGGCCGCTGGCGCTTCGGGAGTACATTTCGTTCTTTTGGCTTTAATCGGAGGAAATCAAGTTATTTTTTGTGATAAACGGACTTTAAAAAAGTGCATATATCCCTCAAGACTAAAGTTTGCTGAGGAGGCCTACGTATTTGCAGCCCTCGACTTCGTCTCGGGCTGCAATGACAGCGGGCCTCCACTGCAAACTTTAATCCCTCTGGGAATAATATACTATAAACCGCTAGGTAACGATTTGTATTAAAAATTTTAATAAATCGTTCAGAATAGTAGCTCTACTGCTTAATCAAATCTATACAAGTGATTTTTATTAAAATATAATGTTTATTAGGATGTTAAGAAATGAACGCCGTGGAGGGCGCTGTTGCAAGAAACTCCTCTTCGGCCGTGCTACTCTACAGGTCAGACAAGGACAAATGAACATTATCTCTTTCTCTGTCTTACTCGTTGAGTAGCACGACTGAAGGAGCCTCTTGCAGCAGTGCCCCTAGCGTCTTAACATCTTCATAGACCCACTTCTCTGGTATTTTTCTTTTAAACGAATTTTATTCATTTCAAGGGTGCATTAAATCTAAATCGGGTATAATAATAATTTTAATGGTATAGTATGATTGCAGCCTCATAAATCTCAAATTTAAAGTCTCATTTAAAAAATTTATTTTTTTGGGCCCTTTAACGAATAGATCCAATATAAAAAATACAGTCAAACATCCCTAAGTTGACCACCTTGAATTCCATTCAAAAACGATCAACTTAGAGAGGTGGTCAACTTATGGAAAAATTGAAACATGCATTAGTATAGGATGGTTCCATTCAAAAGTGGTCAACTTTTGGAAGTGGTCAACTTTGGAGGTTTTACTGTAGTTTATCATAAAATTTTTCAATTTTTTAATACTATCAAGTTCTACGCAAAATTTTAAGACCTTTTTACTAGTGAAATTTTTTATTCGATGCCCTGGTTCTTAGTAAGAATTCATCAAAAGTCCAAATTTGATTCCCCGGATAAATACTTAGATGGAAATCACAATTTTAGCGGAAAAGAACGGAATAAAAAATAGATACCTACATAGTTGACCGAGCAAACTTGGTTCAGGATCAAGAGAGACTACGATTGTGAATTGAACTACAGGGACCTTGGGTCTCATTTATGAAGAAAAAGAACTGATTTCGCCGTTGAATATTGAATGAAAAATAGTGCTGATGGTGTGATAATTTCAAAATAATTCCGCATACATTTTTTTTTGTTCAACGATGTCTAATTTTGCTTTTTTTCTCTTTATAAATTGGCCCTTACGTCTCTTTAGTTCTGTAGCATGTTCAATTCATGGTTTGATCTTATATTGATCCTGAACTTAGTCTTACTGGGACAAAGATGCAAGTATCTATTTTTTAAATTATTGATTCTGTTCTATTTCGCTAAAATAGTTATTTTAACCAAGTATTTATACCTGGGGGATCAAATTTGGACTTTTGATGAATTTTTACTAAATACCAGTGCATCAAATCAAACAATTTACAAATGTAAATTTTGCGTGAAGTTCGATAGTATTTTTCATATATTCCATGTACCATATTTTATGTTAGGCGCCTACGGTAAAGAAACCAACAAGGGGAAATTTCATGATCAAAAATCAGATCAGGATTCTAAAGGGCTAAGAACATTATATTTTATTACTATTTTTTTTTTTACGTCTAAAAAAGACATTTTTGTTTTTTCTGAAATTTTTACAATATTGACTCTCAGTATAAACAAAGGCTGAAAAATCAAATTTTAATAAACTTACTCAATACACTATTTCCAGAATAAAGAAAACAATGCAATCTCTTATATAAAACAACTGTATTCATTAATTATGAAGAAAATTCAAAATTTGAGAAGGTGGCACATATACATGCATAACGTTATCACAGTAAAACTTGCAAACTTGACCACCTTTGCAAGTTGATCAACTCTATAAGTTGACCTCTTTTGAACGGAACCAACCTATACTGCATGTTAAAATTTTTCTTTAACTTGACCACCTCTCTAAGTTGATCGTTTTTTAATGGAATCCAAGGTGGTCAACTTAAGGAGGTTTTACTGTAATAATTTTTAAGGTTGAACGTACCATGAGATAAGACTCTTAAGAAGTTTTTTGCAGAATATGTGTATCATTTGAAGGAAAACTCTTGGCGCAGTCAGTAATATTTTTTTCTCTCTACAGTACATGTGCGGAGCAAAATAGTGATTTTTCAACTTCGGTCAAAAAAATGACTCTGCCCTTTAAACAATTTTATGACGCTGATTTTAGTTAAAATACATCTTATATAATTTTTATGGACTCACTTCTCTGTTATTTTTCTTTTAATTGCAATTTCAAGGTTTAAAATGACCAAAACCATTTGAATTTGGCGCCAAAAATAATTTTAATAAACATGGCCGCACTAAATTTTTTATAAAAAGATTTGCAACAAACCACGTTTTTCGACTTTTATAGGTTCCGAGATATGAATAACAGTTTAAAAAGAATCAAAATTTTCAATTAAAAAATAATTATGCTTCGCTTCTAACAGGCGTCCAAGACATATTTTTGTTTTTTTTTGTTTCTACTAGGAGTCGAGTGGGCGCGCGTACACACGCCGTGCAGAATCTGACAAAATTACAACCTCTTAAATTGATTGTTGATTAATAACCAAGTTCACGATGAAGAACTAGATAGATGATGATATGCTTCACCAATAGGATTAAAAATAAAAGTCTTAAACTCAAAAATCGATATCGCTCACTCAATTTTAAGAGTGAAAAAGAGGCTTTTTTGACGCTTCTAACAAGATATTTGGAGAAAAAAGTGAAAAACATGAAATAAACAACATTAAAACACTTTTTTAAATAATATGTGACTTAATGTGATAGTTTTTACAAAAATAAATAAGAGTAAGGACTAAATTCTTCCCATAACCTATGACCGAAGATGGGACCCTGGGCCATCCACGTCAAGAAAGCATGAAAATCTCCGACTTTTTTTAAAAGCTTCTCAAAATTTGGGCATCGATTTTAGGTCCTAAAAGATGAAATTTTCTAAATTTTTAGGTCCTAAAAGTTTTTTTTTGTATCTTCTACGAGTAAAACATTTTTGTACTTGGATATTTAATTATGATAAAAAATGATCGCTTTCTTTCACTATTTTCACTGCCATTTCGAATCTAATGATTTCGATGCGATTGGTCTTATTCAAAAGAAGAGACAAAAACCTATCCAAAAACGTCCGATTTTTTTTATGTACGTGTCCTAGAATCGACGTGACAGCCGAACTATGTTGAATACACAAATTAAACATTTTCTAAAAAACCCAATTATTATTTTTTTTATTTTATTTTTTTACTTTTTTTTGGTACAGACTTGTACAGTACATAGATGAATTTTTTTGGTTTTGAGTTGTTTTCATCACATATATGCAGAATATAACATCTTGGAAAATTCCGTCGTTTGGCTGTAACGGAAGTTTTAGACTATGCGTTTTATCGATGCAGAATGCTCCACGTATGATTTTAAAGTGCATGATGGTGTAGAAGAATTCAAGAGTTTTTCAACGATGTATGATTTCAAACAGAGATTGTTTTTATAACTGAAGTTATGAGCTTTTAAAGCTTGTAAAACTGTTAAAAATCTTGGAAATTAGCTCTTATTAATATTTTAGCTTATTTGACCGTTACCTGATGTTTTATTTACAATTTCAAGCTAAACAAAATCATAGAAAAAGTCAAGTGCTATCCAATGATAAATGATTTTATACGGAAACTATTTTTAGAGACAAACAAATTTATAAGATTGTAAAGGTTATAAAAAATTTGTGCAACAATTCAAAAATTGACCAATTTCAATTTTTAAGCCTATTAAATCTGTACCTGATGCTTAATTGAAATTTATAATGCTTTCAAACAACATTAAATGAGAAATGAAATAAATAGCTTTTTAAGGTACAAAATTTTAGTGTCAAAGTATATACCAAAAAAAAAAAAAATTGGGTTTTTTAGAAAATGCTAAGTTTGTGTATTCAACATGGTTCGGCTGTCACGTCGGTTCTAGGACATGTAAATAAAAACAATCGGACGTTTGTGGATAGGTTTTTGTCTTTTCTTTCGAATGAGATCAATTGCATTGAAATCGGATCATTAGATTCGAAATGGCAGTGAAAAAAGTGAAAGAAAGTGATCATAATTAAATATCCAAGTACAAAAAAGTTTTACTCGTAGAAGATACAAAAAAAACTTTTAGGACCTAAAAATTTAGAAAATTTCATCTTTTAGGACCTAAAATCGATGCCCAAATTTTGAGAAGCTTTTAAAAAAAGTCGGAGATTTTCATGCTTTCTTGACGTGGATGGCCCAGGGCCCCATCTTCGGTCATAGGTTATGGGAAGAATTAAGTCCTTACTCTTATTTATTTTTGTAAAAACTATCACATTAAGTCACATATTATTAAAAAAAGTGTTTTAATGTTGTTTATTTCATGTTTTTCACTTTTTTCTCCAAATATCTTGTTAGAAACGTCAAAAAAGCCTCCTTTAGAAACAAAAAAAACAAAAATGTGTCTTGGACGCCTGTTAGAAGCAAAGCATAATTATTTTTTAATTGAAAATTTTAATTTGAAAATTAGAAATTTGAACAATATAAAAATTAGGTATATAATTATATTTATATTTTATTTCTGTAAATTAGGATGTTCTGAAAAATTTGTCGTTTGGTTCGCTACTATAAAGTTGACTTAGCTCCAGCAGTTTGGCGTGGGCGCAGATGTTTGAGTGTGTTTGTTGGTGTGGAACCTCTCACCGATATACACACTCAAGCATATGCTTCCATGCCAAACTGCTGGAGCTGAGTCAAGTTTACCCTAGCGAGACCAAACGACAAATTTTTCAGAACATCCTTGTAGCTACTCCACCACTTGAGTGGTTATTTCTTTGAAATTTAGCAATTCCTGTAAAATTTGGAACTTCTATAATTTCATTTTTTTTTTTTTTTTGTTTCAGTCAAAATTAGTATATTTGTTTTTTTTGAAGTGAAACTTCTTTAGCGAAGGTATGCTGAAAAAAAAATAAAATAAAAATATGGGAGTGAATTCGTGTGATCAAGCTTGCATCACGTTACCATCATCGCATGACAATCGAAAAGCGCGCGATAACCTTCATAGCTGTTTTTAAAATTTTTGAGGTTTGGCAATCGAACAAAGTTTAAAAATCATAATTTTTTTACATTTAAAACTTATTCGGTAAAATTTATTAGAAAAATCGCGATCGTGTTTTAAAGTTTTCACTAACTTAAAAAAAAAAAAAAAATGCTATCAAGTAATTAAGTTTAATAAACAGTGAATAAAGAATTCAAAACTTGAATAAATTAAAGTTTTTAAAGGGCCGCTTAGAAAGTTATTCTGCATAAAAATTACTCATGACGATAAGCATTCACAGAAAGGTCTCATCTCACGGCCGGCTCGACGTTTTAATAAATTAATAATATTGAATTTTTTTCTCAAGCACATTTCAAGTTCATAGTTTATGATTATTTCCAAAATTAAATGAATAAACGTCGGTAACAAAACCTTGAATAACCGCAGGCACGAGTGCGAGTACAAAAAATCTATCAATAAATTAAGCAAACCAACAAATTATTATCCATAATAAAACAACCAAGTGTAGCAGGACCGTGAGATGTGACCTTTTGTCGATAGTTTCTGAGACTGGGACCTTATCACCCTCGGTTGACGTCACCTTTTTATCTTGGATTTCTGAAATAGAACCTTCTTACTCTTAGCCGACGAAATAATCATCGAAGCGTTTTTTTTTTTTAATTAATTAATTTTGCAGAAGATTAAAAAAAAAAAATTTATTTTTATTAAATATTATTTTTATGAAATTTTGGACACTACTTAGTTGCACTTATCAAATGAATAAATTTTTATATTTTACGCAAAAATTTTTCTCGAACTTACTAAAAAAATAAACAAATAAATAAATAAATAAAACTTAAAAATTTG
This sequence comes from Encarsia formosa, assembly GCA_038277355.1. Taxonomy (NCBI): domain Eukaryota; kingdom Metazoa; phylum Arthropoda; class Insecta; order Hymenoptera; family Aphelinidae; genus Encarsia; species Encarsia formosa. The sequence continues at coordinate 51,466,657 of CM076187.1, read as the reverse complement.
ACAATTTTTGAAAAAAGTTGATTTTGGTCTCAGGATTAAATATCTCTATTATTAGGATAATAATATTAATATTATTATTAATAATATTATTAATAATATTACTTGAATAGGCTATTATTATTGGCCAACCTTACAGAAAATTCGATATCTTTACACTTTTTTTTGTATATTTCATCCCTATTTCGATGGTTTGGAATAAGAAAACAAGATATCGTCTTCTTACTCTCAGCCGACGATTTATTCCTCAAAGATTTTGGTAAATATTCTTTAAAAAATTATGTAATTTTAATAAGTCGATTATATGTGATTAAGAATGATACTGCATTTCTATAGATGAAAAATTGAATTCCAACTTTAAGACTCCAGATCATACAGTTATGTACAGAAAGAGCTGACAAATTTTTTCCTGTAACAAAAAATTTACCTTTCCGAACTTATTATTGAGAAAGTTGAGTTCAAAGTTTTTGAGGTTAAACACAGAGGTATATATGCTGCCCATGCATAAGATCATCGAACTTTCAACTCTGTTTTTTCTGTAATAAGTTCGGGAAGGTATATTTTTTTTTTGCCTGAAAAGATTCAGTCAATAATTCTTAATATAACTAAAATTGTGGGATCTTCCAATTCCAAGATACAGCCGTTTAAAATTTTTAAAAAACTCAAAAAATGCGTTTTTTGCGATTTTTAAGGGTTGTTTTGCTCTGATTCCCGATATTTTTTTTTTTCAACTGTATGGAGAGATACTTTAAAGGATCCCAAACAAGAACCAGCAGTTTTTTTTTTTGACACATTGGGTCTTTTTTTTTATTGGGGAGCAGTTCTATTTTACGTTATTTTCTTTAAAAACAAGCTTTTCGACTCAATTAGCAGCTGCAATAATATATTATAACGGCAATTAATGAAATTATGGTTCCGTTATTTGAGAAAGACTTCAGTATTTGCGAAAATATTTATTTATTTCTATGTTTTTTTACAAAATTTTCAATGATTCAACGATGAGCAGTAAAAATTTGTTTTTGTTGTTTCACTTAAGTGACAATAAATTTTAATATTAGCTTCAAATACTGTTCAAATCTGTTTGGACTCACCTTTTTTTTTACTAGACGTACTGCTAATTTTAAAGATATTTTATCAAAGAATTTTTAATAAAAAAAAAACTTCAAAAGTTTTTTTTAATACAAAACTATGAATGTTATTGTTGTTGATTAAAATTAGATGTTAGCCTAACTTTGACTTATGATCGTAGGTATGGTCCTCGAATAAAAGATCAGAATGGCACGAAACTTGGTAAAAATATTGCTAGTAGTGTAATATTGATGCCCTTAAATTTTTAGAGCATGATAGACCCTAATAAAAAAGATCTGACCAATTTTAATTTTGCACGGCTTAACACGTGCTTTTATGGAGAAACCATAACTTTTCATACACAACCTCGAAATTAAACTTGAAAGAAAGACTGGAATTTGATAAAAAAAATTTGAGTCAAAGAAAAATATTCAATACACGTTTTCCGACCAGAATGAATTTTTCGTAGATCGCGTAAGATAGTTAAAAAAATCATCAAACACTAAAAAACTAGGTTAATCGCCATGTTTTACACGAGTGCGAGAGAGACAGAGAGCTACGTGACGCCCTCTGTCTTACTCGCACAACAATAGTATTCTCTCTCTCGCACCGTACATACTACCTCAAAATAAAATTCAACCTGTATTTTAAATAAATTACGAACGTATAAACACAATAGTTATTTTTCTTCTCCCACGCCCTCCCCACGCCCCACAAAAAAGTGCTTAATTAACTGTAAGAGTGTACCAAAATATGCTTATTTCTATGTGTTTTAATTTTTCCTATAATTTTCTAATCATGCCTCCTCACGCCCTTTTTTTACCCACGCTACCCATTTTTGATATATGTTATCAGCTATGTAACTACAGAAATATAAAAAGTAACTAGGAGTAAACAGGGTTAGTCGGCTGTACTTAAAAAAAGGAATTAAAAGGTGAAGTAACGGCAGAGGTCAATGGCACATAAAGAATATTATAATAGAAATTAGAGTAGATGCATGAGTAGGAGGCTAGTCGACGAAAAAGATTTTTACAATGATAACAACTAAGACATGAACAATGATAGGCACGATTATTGTTACAAGGATGGGTTCAAAGTTACAAGGTTATCACAGTGTTAGAAACAAATATAACCCGAAGAGTAGTCAGGTGACACCATTGAAGGGAATTCACAAGAGTATGTTTAAAAGTATAAAAAATCTTATGAACTAGAGAAAGTATTCAAAAATGCACAATAGTAGGCAGAAGGGTAGGCACAATTGTAGGTTAAGGGTTGCGTATCTATTATGTAAGAACAAAGGGAAGAAATGATATTAGTTTCAAGGCTTAAAACAGTTCTAGGAAGATAAAAAAGAAAAAACTGAACTAATTGTAGAAACGAAAGTAGGCGCAAAAATAAGAACTACATACGTTCAAAGTTAAAAATTGAAGTATAAAAATAATAACAAAGTAAAAGAGGTTGCACAAGGCTAGAAACTGGTGTTGTAAGGTAAACTTCGATATCAATCAGGGAAGGTTAATTGGGAGAAACCTACGTAGAAAAAATGTTGATAATAAATGTAAACGGATGTAGGAAATATTTGTCAAAAAAGTTCAAGAACTGTGTGGGCAAAAGTGTATGAAGAAGACTAGTTTCACGATTGTAATTACAAAAAGATTTAAGAAGAACAATAGAAACAATAGTATTCACAAAGATGAGAACAAAGGTTTAGAGTTAGAAACCAAAGCATAAAAAAAGGGAAAACATCAGTAAACACCAAAATTGAAGCAAGTAGATTCATGTGAGGGAGACTAGAAAAAAATTGTTGTTCACAATTGTCACAATCAGCATAGGAACAATATTAAGAAAAGTTGTACATATAAGCGTAGGTTCAAAGTTACAGACGTAATGGTAAGTATAGGTACGGGAGTAGGTAGAATGTAGTTAGAAGAGTAGTTATCAAGTTTGAAACAATGTTATGAACAAGGTTTGTTATATGGGTATTTCCAGTAGTAAGCACAATAAAAAAAGATTATGCACAACGCCAGATTCAGTGTTAAAAATTCAAATAAAAAAAAATGAAGAACTAGAGCTAGCATAGGAGTAAAAACAGATGTAGAAACAAATGCATGTGTAGAAGGTTCAGCGTTAGAAGCTTAAGTAAAAAATAGGTAGTAAGCACAAGATTATTAACATATGTAGGAAGAAGAAAAAGTCAACAGACGTAGTAAAGAGAGTTGGAAAAAAAGATGCAAGAGACGTGGATAGTAGCAGTGTATGAAGCAGGGAAGATTCATGGTGTAAGGAGTATAAGGTGAGACCATGCGCATAAAAACTGGGCCCACCAATCAGAAGCGAGTGGGCCAAGTGACGTCACAACGCGAGGTTAATTCAAACACTTGAAAAATAAATTTTTTTAAAAACTCTTTTCAAACAAAAAATTATGTATAAAAAATTATATTTTCAACTCAAAGGACAAGTTACGTATAAAATATAAGTAAACATGTTAACTTATAAATTCTAAATTAATAATCAAGTACCACAAGGATGAAATTAAATAGGGTATTTAAGAAAATATTTTTTTTTTGCATAGAAAACCGATAATATTTTAAAATTATCGATTGAGATTGTTGAAAATTGACATGAAAAAAGTATTCAATAAACAATTAAATGAAGTATACAAAAATATAATATAATCGTAGAATTTTTTTTTACTCGAATATAAACTAGGTGTCTTAATTCTTTAATTAAAGACATTCTTAGAAAATTTTAATAAAAATAAACAAGCTAGAAGATTTTTATAAAGCAGGGAGATTTACAATTTAAGTAAAAGTTTTGAATGTCTCTGTAAAAAAAAAACAATTTATCTTGTTGGCCAGTAACAGTTGAACAATTTAAGCGATCCATTTTTAAACAAATACAATAAAAGTAGACTTTTTGATTAACTTCGAATAAAATATTTATTTAACAACATTAAAATTATAAACAGTATTTGTAAGTTTTTGCCGCTTTCTTTGGTTTTTTTTCTTATTATTTATTTTTAAATTTTTATTTAAAAATCTTAATCGAATGTAAGTTCGAGTTCTAACAATGCATGATAAGACTTCCTTCGGAACGGTAGTATTTTTTTCGTTCGACTGTATGCGATCAATAAGCTTGTTGAAATTAAAACTTTCTTTGGATAGAGAATTTCCATGCATCTCGTTGTAATACTTATCTACAATCTTAACAATATCTAAGAGATCATCTGTGGGTAGCATCAAATATCCGTTTGAAACAAAAGTGGTGTAATTAACTAATTTGTCTTTGATTGGAACCTGTCCAGTTATCGACCCAAGATTACTGTATTTCGTTCGAAAACGGTGCGCTATGTAACCTGTTATATAATGAAGTCCTTCTTCTTCAATCTCTTTATTACTTGTAGTATCACAGATAAAACTATTTGAACTAAAATTTATCGACTGACTATCTTCTTTATCATGCGTGGAATCTAGGAAAATGATGAAATAGGATTAAGAATGAGCAGGACTGGAATTATGGAAATAAAAGGATAATTTTGCAAAAGAAGTGTTTATAATTCGGCAATATTTAATCCCAAGTTTTTGACAATGCAATTTTTGAAAACTCTTAAATTTAATTCATTTATTTAAAATCAAACAGAAACAATTGTACAAAATTTCAGGAACGTTCATCTGTTTTTGAGAAACTGAATTTTAGTTTTTAAATATTTTAAAAAAGCTATGAATCGTCAGAGTTAAAAAAAAATTCTAAAATCGTAACATTTAAAAATTTGAAATTATTGAGATACAGATGCATTTTTTAAGAACTTGGGAACTTGGGGTTAGATTTAGCTGAAATTGCAACTCCTTTTCTTTACAAGAATTATAATAATTAAGAAGGATTTTGAAAAAGTAGGTCATAAAATTATTGAAAAAAATATTGTTTTTAAATTGTGAATGCGACTTTTATTAGCATGTTTAAATGCATCACACATAAAAGTATCACATTGTATTTACAATTGAGCACAATAATTTTTTTATGAAGATCATTAGATTAATTCTTAAGGCAGCTAACCAAAGATCCAAAGACCAACAAAAAGAAAAAAAAAATTTCTTCCATAAAATTATCTACTTTTACTATTAAATAGTTAAACGTTATGATATATATTTACAATTCTGTAGGTACTTAAAATTAGATGTTTTTACGATAGGCTAGATGAATATAAATATTCCTTAGTTGATGCCACTCCAATGGATTCGCAGGAGATTAAAAATTGTATCAACGCGTTTTTTATAAAAAAATAAAATAAAACAAAATCGAAAAGATTGAAAAATTTTTAAATTTCAAAAATATTACATTTGTGCTAAAACTCTTTAAGTTTTAAAAATAAATATGACGAGATTCTTAATTTTTAATAAATTACATCATCTGTTTATTTAAGTTCAGTAAAAAAAAATTAAAAAAAATTAATTTCTTAAAAATTGAGAGTTATTGGAAAAAAAACTTTATCGAAAGCCTTCATCTTCCCTATTGAAGATTAACAATATAAATATTTACAATTAAATCAAACAAAAAAATTTCTAATGAGACGGCGAGCGATATAAAAATCATGTGTGCAGGCACCAGATTATATTTTTGCAAAAAAATTTAGAAATAAATTTTTTCAATCGAATCTCAATGATGCTTCATTTTATACTTTAAAATTTTGTATCTCTCTGAGAAATTATGTTAAAAAAAATCTCATTAATTAATTTCTCATTTCTGAGACGACCAGTAAATCTTAAATTTTACCACATTAAACACATGTGCGAAGGATAATATGTTAATTTTTTCGAACTAAAATGTTGAAAATTTTTCCCCCTCCACACAGGGTTAACTACTTTAAGGACTAATGGTAAAGTATGCTATAATGAAAGTAATAAAGAGGTCTTATTTTAAATGCTTATGAAAAATGTAATTAATTTTTATCAAATTACATTTAATCGGGTTACAGCTAAAAATTTACAAAATCCCATTCAATACACCTTGTTTTCATTTAATTTAGTTGTCAAAAGTACAGAAAAGGTAGCAATTAAATTGATCGTGACCTAATAATTCTGAATAAAAATCGTTTAATTATATAAATAAATAAAGAATTCAATGACAACAGTTAATAATTATTCAAAAAGTCAAGATATAAAGTAAATATTTTAATCATAAATTTTTTTTTTACGATATACTATGCTTTTAATAAAAATTTGAGATTAATTGCTAGAATTTTTTTTCCGTTCAAAGTGTAATTATAATTGTATAAGTGATTTAAAGATTTCGCAGTAACCAAACGATTTGCAGCTGATAAAAAATAAATTCTCAAGAAGCTTTGACAAATTTATCAAAATTAATCAATCGATGCAGTTTGCCTCCTCCTTAGCTTTGATACGGTAAGTAGTGTATAAAAGATTACATTTTTTTAATCCTTTTTTTTAATTCATACCTGCCACTGAGCTTGTATCCAAAGAATTTAAGTCTAAAGAAAAATTTATTAATCGCTGTTCCTCCTCATCGATGTTTTCATTCGATTGTACACTGTTGCTGTCATCATCCCAAGGTTAAATAATTTGGTCATTTTGTTCTTGGATTAACAAATAATCATCTGCTGAACTTTTTGATGACATTTCATTTTGGAAGGGCTCGTTTAAATTAATCAGATTTTCGCATGAATTCTCCAAACCAATCAAATTATCATCACCATTATCGGCCTTTGTGTTTGCACCAGAACTAAGAACAACAGAAGAATTCTTACCAAGTATAAACCATCTTAATCGATTACGAATTTCTAGCGCAGTGGGTCGGTCATTAGTCGCACCCATTGCTCTTAGATAAGAAAACAAATTTTCAAGAATATCTTGATTGAAACGGCTAGTGTAAATAAATTTAATTTTTAAAGAAGGATATTTGACTTTCAAATATAGTAATAAGTTCTGAAGAGATTTGTTACTTCTTACGATGCCTTTTTGACATTCTATCATGGAAACATGATAACCAAACCTCATATCGATCATATACTGAGACATTTCGAGTAAAGTTCCATTTTGTTGAATTAAATTATTTCCATACGCAATGTTGATATCATTTTTATTATTAAAAATGTCAAACCAGTCATTAACTGTTTTAATGAAAAGCACAAATTCTCGCCATGGAGTATTTCCAAAAGCATTTTTTTTCTCTCCCTAGTATAAAAGATTTTTAGAGACGGTATTAGAAAACAACTGTGCTGCCAGTTTCACTCGTTGGCGTTCTGTTCCTTGAACATCCAAATGGCTTTGATTAAATTTGTAACAAGTACTAATTTCTGAACTAGTGAGTTCAATTACTTTCTCCAGTATACTTTTATCCAAATACAGGCCATCTATGTGAATTCCTGGGTCTAAAAAATGGTTTCGAAGAAGTTTTAAAAGATGACCGCATGGTATCACCTTATCTTTGGTTACACCATGGGAAGGATAATAAATAAAAAGACGAAAATAAGTCGGAAAAAGAATAGAAACAGATGTTTAACTAAGAATAGAAATGAAAGTGTGCTCAACGATAAGAACAAAGTAGTGTTAGAGTTAGAAATAAAAGCATGAAAAAAATTCAAACTACAATTATTACCATGATAGGAACAGATATATAAACATGAGCATATTCCTGGGTAAGCGCCTAGTTATAAAAAGCAGTAAGTGCAAGGGTAAGAACAAGGGTAGTTACAAGGGTTTGGAGTTAGATGAAAGGTAGGAACAAAGGTAGGCATAAAATAAGGTGCAGGTGTAGTCACAAGCTATAAGAGTAGAAACAATGGTATGTATCAGAGTAGGCACACAGGTAGACACATGGGTATATGTGTAAGTGTAGGTACAAGTGTAGATAAGATTCAAGCATAAAATTCTGGGGGGTTGGCGAGCGAAGCGAGCAGGGGGGTACCCCCTTAGTATATATATATGTATACATGCAGCTTTTTATCGTGGTGTCGCTTTTTGGGTCGGTTTTTTGTGTCATTTTTTACGGATTCACTCCTCATATAAATGATACAAACAAATTATTAACTTAAAACTGATTAATTAAATCCACAGTTAGATAGTATGAGAAGATACCATGAATAATTTAAAAGATTGACAAACTATTGGGAAGAAAAGTGCAGTCGTGGTGGGGATGAGGTCACGTGGTTCACGCGCTGTTCTAGTGGATCCCGAACAATAATCTAAGATTGGCGGAAGCTTGGGCCAGGCAATATGCCAACTTTGACAAGATTGGACCTAGCTTGGCGATACTCGAGACTTAAAGTTGGCGGCGACGCGGCGCAAGGTTGGGCCAAGATTGGCAAATTAGAAAGCAACATAACCAAAAAGAAACTAATTATAACATCATATAAATCATAAAAAAATTTTGTTTTGTATGAAATTCTTACTAATAAATGAATTTTTAGATTAGCCAACCTTGACAAATTTGGAAGCAATTTATATTTATACACGAATAATTTGCATGTTAATAATTTTTTGTTATATATAAAATTATCAAAATTGAGTTAACTATTAATTTAAAAACAAAATTTTTATTTTTATTTTTTCTGTACAGAAATGAAAAATATAAAATAAAATAATCAGATCATCGTTATAAGTTCAAAATTTTTTTTGTCAATTTTAAACAGAAAAACAATTTTCTTTATGATTAAATTATGGGGTAAAATATTTAATACAAACATTTTTAACTTACAATATTATTTTTTATTAGTTCTAATTATATTTATTTCTATAATTTAAGTAGACTCTGAAATAAATTATTTTGAAAATGAAAAACATATAGATTAGATAATATATCTAATTTTAAAAACCAGGCATGTTAAAGTTTATAAAAAAATTGCATGTCCAATGTGTTATCAACACGATGTAGATTTAGTATATAATTGAATTAATTTACAGTAACAATAGAGAAAAAATATTAATCGTTAATTGTCAACTTTAAAATCTTAATCAGGATAATAATCAAATAAACATCGAGAAGAGGTTAACTTACAATTTTACTTTTCAATAAACACAAAAATATAACAGTTTTAACTATACTACTGTATACAAAATATTCATTATGCTTAAACTGTTAAGGCAACTTGCTTTTTCTGATTTAATTAGTAATAAACTTTTAACTTTCAATATATATATAATATACGCTTGCCAACATTGGCCCAAGCTAGCGCTGCGTCGCCGCCAATGATTGGCCCAAGGTTGGCGGCCAAGCCTGGCCCAAGCTAACTAGCTTAGCCGCCAATATAGATTATTGTTCGGGATTTAAATAGTTATGGTCAGCCATGTTGAATTTGAGGTTACGTCGTCATGCGCGCTGATCGCATTGAAAATAGTTATGGGCTGCCATATTGCTTCCCTTTCTATGACTGCACTTTTCCTCCCAATATTTGTTACAAATATAAGGCCTCTGATTTACGTCCTCGTCCGTGCCCCAAGCGCAACGAAACTCTCTTATTTTTTACTTGTAGTTAGTGAGAATTTTTGATAAAATTATGAATGAGAGTTGAAGTTTAAGATACTCTACAGTTTGTAATTTTTATGTGCATTATACTGTTTAAAAATTCCAGGTATTTGTCATTAATTTTTTTTTTTTTCAGTATGTTTCCTCCTCCAGATATCTTCTTTAAGAGTTTTAATTTTAAGATAATTATAATATTGAGTAAATTTTGCAGTTTTAGAAACCTTAAATATTTTTTCCTCTTCATGACACTCACTAGGAATGTAGTAATGACCTTTAGTTTAATGTTGATAATCAATTGAGCAATTTTTTGACATTTAAGAAAGCTACACTTTAAGGTAACGGACCCAATTGTGGTCCGCAAAAACCACAACTTTTGAACATTTTGAATTTTAGTGAAAAAACTAAGCGTTTGTAAGCCAATTTTTTTTACATACTTAATTTTAAGGTTTTTAGGAATAAAAATGTATTTTTTTTAAGAAAGTGTCTAGGTACCATCGCCGTGTACCGTATTCGGTGCACGGTACACGGTACACGGTACCAAATGAGAGTTACTTTAGACACTCTGTGAATTTAATTGGATTATTTAAGATGGACAATTGAATTTAAAGTAGAAATTAGTAGTTTTTTAAACTTAAGTGGGTTATTTGGGATAAATTATAGGATCTAAAGTAAAAAGCTACCGTGTACCGTGTACCGTGTACGGTTCACGGCGATGGTACCTAGACACAACCTTTTTTTAACTTCATATATTTATTTATTTATCGAGTATTTATTGTTTGAATTCAAGACCTTTTGGACCCAAATAATGAGAGTACTTTTTACCTTAAACCAATTAATGGTCCTTTTTTAGCCATGAAATCCCATCTGCGATCTACGTACACCCCTATTAATGGTCCGAAGACTCAAAATTTGAGGTTAGATTTGGTAAATTTTGCTTCGTTTCGTTTCTTTAGTGTGGATAAAATCGTTGACTCGGATATTGACATAACAGCGGAATTTCCTAATCGCATCTACCACTGCTAAGCATTCTCGCTCTGTCATTGTATAATTCCGTTGTGCTGGATTCAGAACTCGGCTAAAATACTCGATGACTCTCTCTTCACCATCAATAGTCTGAGTCAAGCATGCCCCGATGCCAGTGTCTGACGCATCGGTCTGAATCACAAACGGCTGAGTGAAATCTGGCCTTGCCAGTACTGGCGCTGAGGCTAGCAGCACCAGGATTTTTTCAAATGCCTGCTGTTGCTCAGCCTCCCATTTATAACATACTCTCGTACTTGTGAGTCTCGTCAGCGGTTCGGCCACCGGGGCAAAATTTTTCAAAAATTTCCTATACCAGCAAGCCATTCCCAAGAACCTTTTCAATTTCTTGCGGTTGTTCGGGATAGTATAGTTCAAGATGGCTTCGACTTTTCCTGGGCATGGGCGAATTCCATCTTTGTTGACTATCACGCCTAGATATTTCACTTCAGACTGGCAAAATTTACTTTTACTGCGGTTTACCATCAGTCCAGCCTCTCTCAATCTAGCCAGTATGGCTTCGAGGATCCGCATATGCGTCTCGAAGTCTTCCGTAACGATTATGATATCATCGAGGTATGCATAGGCATATGGGCCAAACTCTCGAATTATCATATCTATCAGGCGTTGGAAAGTCGATCCAGCCTGATCTTATCCAAACGGCATTCTTTTAAATTAGAACTGGCCTAAGCCAGGCACCGTAAAAGCCGTTATTGGCCTCGACTCTTTCTTCAGTGGCACCTGATGGTACGCCGATGACAAATCCAGAGTCGATATGTATTTGGCCGTTTTAAACCTTCTCAGGATATCTTCCATATAAGGTAAAGGATAGGCTTCGGTTTTCCTGGAGACTGAATTAACCTTACGGAAATCTATACAAAATCTCCTAGTGCCGTCCTCCTTCTTCATCATAACCACCGGTGACGAACAGCCGCTTCTCGGAGCAGGCTCAATAATGTCGTTCTCAAGCATCTTTACTACATGCTCGTATATCTCCAGTTGTACTACCGGTGAAACTGGATAATACCTCTGTTTGATAGGCTTTGAGTCACCTACATCGATCTCATGTTCGATCCACGTAGTGCAGCCTAAAGGCTTGTCGTCTGGCTGGAAAACTCTATCTAGCAAGTCGTTTATACGTTCTTGCTCTTCAGAACCAATGTCGGCTAGACCTATCGACGCCAGGCTTATTACTTCAGCCTCAGTCACGGCTGCAACCTCTAGGTCTACCACTTTATCAGCAATCCGGATGTTCCACTTATTTGTGGCTGAATCTTGTATCGTATCAAATGCACGTACGAAGTTTGTCCCCAGATAACAATCTGAGTCTAGATCCAACATGATAGCCACTTTAATTGCTTGCGTCGCTCCTGCAACTTCAAACGGTAGGACCACATGTCCTGCAATTGGGCATCTACGGCCATCCGCCACTTTGGCTCCTTTGCCGTGGTAGATCTCAATTTTCCGCCTGAGCGCTGACGCCATCTGGATAGCTGAAGATCCCATAACTGTGAGCGATGCTCCGGGATCATACAGAGCTCTGACTCGGAATTCACCAATGTCGACTGGTAGCCACCATCTTCCTTCCGGTTCAGTCTCCTGTGTAGCCGACTTCTTCTTTGCTTGCTCAGTACTCTTCGGGTCTACTGAGCATGCATGAGTACCATCTCCGAGTGATGGTTGGTCTGTGACCTTGGCGGAGTAAGATCGACGTCGACTTACTCCGCCTTTTTCCCGTTTTCCGGCCTCTTGGGATACTCTGGACGCTTATGTCCTTCCTTGTTACAATGGAAACACCAGACTACCCTATCCTCGTTCCGAGGTTTTTTCTTCCTTTCCCCACTCCTGCTACGCTTCGGAGAAGGGCTCCTAGACTTCCCCCCGTCTGCCGATTTACGTCTTTGCTTGGCTTGCTTGGCTTTGTTTGAATTCTGGGGCCTCGGGCCCGATGGCTTACCAGGATTCTTACTTTTAGCCTGAATTTGAGACATCAAACTCAACAGGCGGGTCATAACCGTGGCGTCGTCAGACTTGCCATCCATAGTCGTTGCGGCTATGTTTATTTTCGGTTTCTTACTCGCCTTGCTCTCTTTATAAGCCAGATTTGGCCATCATGACGTCGATGGTGATGGTGGTGGTCTATACAAGGTTTCGCTAACCATCGTTTTCTCGATATCAACCGCTTGACTAAGTAAGCCCGTAACTGACTTTACTTCGTCTCGCCTAATTTGTCTACGCAAATCAGGTCGCATATTTGTCAACATAAAGTCGACCATCTCCATCTCGGTTGGTACCGTTCTCATTTTCAGCAACAACGATTGCAAACACGTCATGTAGTCTCTCACCGTCTCATCGACACCTTGCGTTCTATTGGTAGCCTCGACTCGCAGACTCTGTTGATAATCGCCGATACCATACCATCGGCGAGCCGCTTGGCAAAAGGCTGACCAGGTGTGTATGTTTTTCTTGCAATCCCGGTACCATGTTGACGCTCACCCGGGTAACAATATCGGTAATGCGTCTAACAATTGTCTTTCTGTCAAATTAGCTAGCTCATTAGCCTCTGCGACTTGGATCAGAAATTGCTCAATGCTCGACTCGTTGCTACCGTCGAACCTAAAGTTCCACCTCCGAACGATTGAGCCGATATCGATAGGCTTTTCTAGCCTTTGTAGGTTATTACCTGCCTGTCTTGGCATAGGTAACTCACTTTGTTGTGGGCCTTGCAGTCTTTCCAACTCTGTCGTCAAAGCTCTCATCTGGGCTTGTATTTTCTCTATGGCCCTTGCCTTTGCTGAATCACCGATCGGACTCGAACTGTTCCTATCATGAATAAGCGGGCCACCGAAATTTACACTCGCCCCATGGCCTTGATGCGTATTTTCCGTAGATATACTGCAATCTTCCATAGAGTATTGCAATATGCTTGGCCTTATTGTACTGGACACAGGCCCCCTGAGTTGTTGATTGTCCGTGACGAAATGCTGCCGAATGACTCTGTCTTCTATGGCGTCCATCCTTGCCGTTGTCCTTGCCAGAGTCTCTCGCACTTGCCTGAACTCCCTCATGAACTCGTGCAGGGTCCGTCGAAGTTCTTCGTTCACGTCGCCATCTTGACTGGCTGTGTCACTGTCTCCAGCCTGACTGGCCTTTCCTTGACTCCTGACGTTCGCATCGTTCGACTGAAGCTGGGTCGCTGCCTTCTTCACCTGTTGGTCGATCAGGCAGGCTAGCGGGTGTTCCCCGCTCGTGGTATAGTCCGGGTTTAAAATTGTTGAACCCAACTTTTCCCACAAAGTCATGGCTTTAAACTCAGTCCGGAGACCCTCGCGTTTAATCTTTACCGCTTCCTGGTCATCGGACTCGTCCGCGACAAAATCTTCGGCTGAGTAGTTGCCCACAAGCCACCTAATCAGCCTTTCATGCCTCTCACGAGTCGAGCCATCAGGCTTGAGTTGCAAATCTCTCATAGCCTCCTTGATTATCTCCTCGTCCTCTGCGAACAGCCAGGAATACACCAGGTGCTCCTTCGCCCTCTTCTCTGACTTGTCCATCCTAAACTGACAAAAAGGAGACCCTAAACCCTCGTGACAGTACCACACACTCTAGCTTAATTTAATTTTACAATCGCAATGATAATTAAAAATATATTTTCTAATTTCCAACAATCCTGGAAGAAAGAAAAAAAAAAAAAAAAAAAAAAAAAAATTTCGTCCCTCTAACCTCAAAATAGGAACTTCGCCCCTTGTTTTCGGTTAGAAGGACGAAAAATAGTATATTTCTCTTAGGCTCGAGTGTTCGATTTAGCCTCCTCGTTGCAACCCTCGCCTTCGGCTCGGGTCGCAAACCTCTTGGAGGCCAAATCAAACCATCTCGCCTGCGGGAATAATATACTATTTAATTTTATATTTCTGAGTTTATTTTAATATAAAGCGATATTCGAAAAAGAAAATTAACCCGAATAGGCTTAATAGCCTGCCGACTAACCAAAAGGTTTTGACAAAAACCCCAGGTCGGCTTACCGAGAAAAAAAACAAACTCGAATAGGCTTAATAGCCTGCCGACTCGCCAAAAGGTTTTGACAAAAACCCAAGGTCGGATTACCGGAACAAAAACAACAAAAAATCTGGCTGTTCTAACCCGCGTTGGAACACTTATTTTTATGCTCAGAAATATAAATTACAGTTGCTACTAATCACTAGTTAGTAGCACGCTGTAAAAAAAAAAAATCAAAAACAAAGATTGCAAAAAGAAATAAAAAATAATAATAAAAACAAATTATTATTTCCCAATTCGCCAGACACTCATTAACTGTCATGATTCATGGGTTTTTTACAAAGTGGAAAAATAAATAAATCAAAAAAAATCAAAATCACAAATTTTCCACTTTGTAATTTACAGCGCATGAAAATATCCTCTCACACACACGCTAACCGATACTTTGTTTTCTTTCGCGCTCGCGACGACCGACCTTGAACCTGGTCGGCAGTAGTACTTCGCTACTGCGCTCGTCTTCACACACTACGCACACTATCGAGCACCGTGACGTAGGTACTCGAATTCAAAAATCCACCACGTTGTTGGGCGCCATATTATAGGGCGTTATTTAAACGAGCAGACTCAGGAGTACAACCCACGTAGATCTGCCGAGTTTGTCATACAGCCTCTATAAGCTCTGCCGCAGTCGACTACACGTCGACGAGTTTCCTGCAAAAGGAGAAAATTCCGTCCGCGATTATATATCCCTAAACGTTTTATTAATTGGGGAGGGCGCGACAGCTCGTTGATTTCGGTAGGTGGGCGCGGGCTAGAGGATTCGAGCGCGGGGAACACCGGTCAGAAAAATAATTGTCACTCACAAAGTTTATTTTGAATATTTAATAACAAAAAATTAACTTAAAAACTAATACAAAAATCTATGCTTGACACGGTGATAATTTACAAACAAATACTCATACGGTTGAGTATTTCAATCAACAACAAAGAGTTATCGGTGTTCTCTAAGTTGAGTTGCGCGCGTACACAACAACCTGCTGCTATCGGCAGCTTACGCGCGCGCGAGAAAAACAAAGTATTTTACAACTGATTTTAATCACTCACACTCTCACACGATAACGATTATGGTCGCTCAATAAACAATAACTCACGAGTACGCCGCAGGTGCACCTGTTACAAGCCGTAAGGCTGAAACTCTAGCCTCCAAGCTAGATACCCAAATCGTAGACTGCTGTGTCTCGATGCCGGCGTACGGTCCAGTGTCGACGTCTCGTTGTCGCAGGTTAACAAGTTGTCCAAGGATGACAATCCTGTTGAAGACTTGTCTTCGTCGCGACGATAACTCCCGAGCACGCGACACACAATAAAATTGACCTTTCACTCGTACTTTTTATAATCTCGCGAAACTTCGAATCGGTACGATCTGTACTCGAATGCGTGCGGTGATTAGAATGACTCCAGTCCTCCTTCTCTCCGGCCCGATATTCTACCGATTCCCGCTCCATTCCCACTCGTGCTGCGTTCTAACGGTCGCGCGGCGAACATGAAATTAATTTAATGTCGTCGCGATTAATTAACTCGACCGTTACAAACTAAATAAGGAAAAAAATATTATAAATTTCAAAAAGTTGTCAACCCTGTCGCGTCCTTACCTTAGTTACAAAAATTCTTACAATTTTTTCTTTAGTGAAAATTGTAATTTTACCCTCTTTTATTTTATACATTTATTTAACGCTGAGACGTCAATAAAATAATTCACTGAAAAATTTTTGAACATTCAAAAAATTTCACATTAGATATTTATTCTTCTTTTTAATTAAAACACTGTTTTAACAGGAATATTGAATTTTATGCTTCAAAATTTATCGATAATTTTGTTAAATAGGAAATAGCCGTTCATCGAGCAGGCCAGCAAGTCGCCCAAGTAGTAAACCATCTAGCAGATATGGTTCTACTCAATCACTGGATAGTACAGGTAAGATTTACGAATAATTTTTCAACGTTTTGTTTAGAAAATTTTATGGAATGACAGTAATTATTTAATTTTTGTTTAAAAATTTATTTTTACTAAAACTGAAATTGAGTAGAGTTAGATTAGAAAGTGCCAACCAGTAAACTTTTATTTCAGCTTTAACCATCTTATATTATAATAGGTACACTGGGAAAAAGTTGAGAGTCAGCTGCCCCAAAAGTAGGGGACGCTGCTGCTGACTGCTACGGGTAATATTCTGCCCACATACGGAAGAAACGCAGCGAAAACAATTTGTCGGGTCTGCCGTAAGAGGCGCTGCTCCACAGTTTGAGAGAAATATTTCTCGGGGTGGGCAATATATTCCCCACCACGAGAAATATTTTTCCCAAACTGTTGCGAACAGTAGTACCGGACAAATGGGGGCGTTGCAACTCAATTTTTTCCCAGTGTAGCTCCAGAGAAAAAATCCGTTCAGAATATATAGGGTAGCTATGAAGTAGCGGATGGGCTGAAAAACTTGAAAAATATGCATTTTTTTCTATGGAGCATGCAACGTAAGAGTTACTTCATACAAAATTTAGCATCAGATGGGCCAGACAGAATAGGCCTAAGCCTTTACTGTAAGCCCTACGGACCCTAAAACAATTTTTTCAAATGGAAACACATACTTCTCACCCCAGATTCGGAAAGAGCGAAAAATTTTAGGCTTCTGTAGGATTTTGGAAAAAATTTTCTAGTCCATTCTGAGGGACTGTAGAGGTCCCAAAGAGCCCTTTAACGGTAGTACCTGAATAACTCGGAAAAAAATTTCTTTTTTGACTAGTCGAGCTCCAGCAAAGTTTTTTTTTTTTTTAATTTTGGATCAGATGGTCCCCGCAGAATAGGGCCCGGACCCTTACTGTGAGCCCTACGGACCCGAAATCCATTTTTTCAAATAAAAACCCATACTTTTAACCCCAGATTCGGAAAGAGCGGAAAATTTCAGGCTTCTGTAGAACTTTGAAAAAAATTTTCTAGTCCTTTCGGAGCCCTTTAACGGTAGTATTTGAATAACTCGGAAAAAAAGTAAAAAAAGTAAAACTCACCTGATTCATTTGTGATCAAAAAATTAAAAAATTTAAGACTAGCTCAGAGCCTGAGGTTTTCAGGACTATGAGCTTAATATAAAGGTTAGGGCTTCGTGGTTATGGGTCCAAGGGCTGTGGACTTAAGGAACGAAAGATTCGAATGTAAGGGCTTTTTAATCACGGGTTAATGAGTAATTTAATTCTAAATTTCAGTTTTATTTAAAGCGATTTTACTTTATACTTTTTAGGTCCCAAAGTAAAGGATCGGTCCTTCTTCTTTTGGGCTCTATTCTGCCGGGACCATCTGATCAAAAATTTTGTAAAAAAAAAACTTTGCTGGTGCTCGGGTAGTCAAAAAAGGGATTTTTTTCCGAGTTATTCAGGTACTACCGTTAAAGGGCTCTTTGGGCCCTCTACGGGGCCTCAAAATGGACTAGAAAATTTTTTCCAAAATCTTACAGAAGCCCAAAATTTTCCGCTCTTTCCGAATCTGGGGTGAGAAGTATGGGTTTCCATTTAAAATAATGGTTTTAGGGTCCGTAGGGCCTACTGTAAGGGCTTGGGCCCTATTCTGTCTGGCCTATCTGATGCTAAATTTTGTATGAAGTAACTCTTACTTGCATGCTCTATAGAAAAAATGCATATTTTTCAATTTTTTCAGCCCATCCGCTACTTCATAGCCACCCTGTATAACGTGACGAGCGGTGAAATACGAAACTTGCAGCACCTTTTGTCGAAATTTTTTTTTCAAATCACCGCCATTTTGTAAAAATTAATATTTTTCGGATTCCGAAAGGTAATTAGTTGTAGGCACCATGGTCTGGAAGTCATATTCTCCGGACCGGAGTGTCTGAAATATCAAAAGGTCGAGAGGCGGCCTACACTCGCCTCGAGTGTTCAGGTACAGAGAGGAGGGTCAATGTAAAAATAAGGATGAGCTCGTATAATGGAATGACTCGTTTATTGACTGCACACTGTACAATTGCAGCTCGACCATCCGGTACGCGGAATGGATCGAGACTGCCTCTCGTGTTGCTGCTGCGACACCACGCGAGCTTCGCTCGGCTCCCCTTTTCCTTTCCTGTCGATAGAGAGAGACAGAGAGATGGCTGTCACCATATGCCTCCCCCCAATGAACATGTTAAGATTATTCCTCAACAATTAAATTCTCAATGAAAATACACTCGCAATAAAATATGTTTTTTACTTCTATTTACATAAAAACGTTCAACGAGTCTATCCAATTGACAATACAATTACATTAAAAAAAAAAAAAATTATATATATGGGTCAAAATAATACTTTTTTAAAAAACCGTCCGCACGAGGTTCACCGATTTTATTGCAATTTTTTTTGGCAAAAGTACTATTTAATAGAAGACTTTTGCCACAAACTAGAGTTCTCTATCATATTTCTGCTTGGTGCTAGATTTTTTCAAAGATTGAAAAATGGCCTATTTTTAAGCTGTTTTAAGCAATTTTAAGGTATTTTTCGAAAAATTCTAACTTTTGATCAAAATGAGATAGAAACCTCTATAGTTTGCGGCAAAATTTTTTTCAAAATAAGTTTTTTTTTTTTAAATATTTTTACAACATAGTTTGGTTATTTTTATAATAATACAGTCCTACACAGATATTGCTATTTTTGCTCATTTGCAGGTATCTTCAAACGACCGTAGCTTTTTCTAGGCTAAATTTTTGTGCATATTAAAAAATTGTTAAATCTTTTTTATGAAAAAACAAAAATTTTGCGACCAACCGGAACCCTGTACGATCTTCCACTTCCAAGATACAGCTGTTTAAAGTTGTCAAAAAACATAAAAAACGCGTTTTTTACGATTTTCACACGCATTTTTGAACGGTTTCGACCTTTTTTTTTCTCTCAAAAATATGTGGAATCTTCTCTTCATATGTTTCCAAACAAGCTCCCATAGTAATTGTAGTGCGGATTTGGGGTTTTAGTTGATTCCAAAGCATACACTTTTGACACATTTTATGTGCTAAACTAGTGTTTTTTTAACAATATACACGCTACATTTAACTTTTTCATTCATTATAGATGTTTTGAAATTATTTTTTGACTAAAAACTATTCAAATTCCAGCCAAAATTAGGTCGCCTGCTATGAAAAAATTGATACTCAACGAAATATTTATCTCAATATCAAAATGATATACTACTTTTATTCAGTTTTTTAGTTTTTTGATTCGTTAAAAATCTATGTTCAAATATTGTAAATTATAAACCACTTGTTTATTTATTTTTTTCTATTTTTGAAATTACAAATAATTGATCATAGTCTATCAATTATTCTGATAAAACAATCATGGATTACTATTGCTTACTCTGAAAAAAATGAGTCCAAATTAAAAATGTTATTTTTTGAATTCTATGAAGCATGCAACAATCTACCAATCTACATTCTACTTATAAATATGTCCACTTATGAAAAAGAGAATGAGAGATTCGATTAGAAAGTCCAGTCGATATATCGAATCGAAACTTGATCTTTGATTCTTGGAGCAAGAGCGCCGCCTTGAAGGCCTCTCAAAAGTGTGAACCAGCCAGACGCGCCAAATTTAAAATCTTCAGGCATGCCTGATTTGATTTTTTTTTTTTTTTAATTAATAAAGTGAGTAACGAAATTTAAATTTTTAATAGACAAATATGCGGACAAGCTTACAACCCCATAATTCTAGTCGTAGTGAATAACAAATAATTAACTTTAGTAAAAATAATTAATTTTTTTTAATAAACAAATAAGCCAATAAGCTACAACCCCATAATTTTGGGCATGGCTGAAAAAAATGTTAATATTTTTAATAAACCAATAAGGCGACAAGCTACAACCCCATAACTTTGGGCATGGCTAAAAAAAATTTTAATATTTTTAATAAACAAATAAGGCGATGAGCTACAACATCATAACCTTGGGCATGGCTAAAAAAAATGTTAATATTTTTAATAAACAAATAACGCGATGAGCTACAATCCCAATTGTTTACTGTTTAAGTTTGAGATCAATATTTAAGTTATTTTAGTTCTTCTTTAACACAATATCTTTGATCTGATTTTGATAGTTCGTATATATTAATTTTTTTTTTTTAAACCAAATAATATTATTGAAAATGAAGAGATACTTGCACTAGATATACAAGTAATGGAACTTTCTGCCAAATTTCAAATCAAAATTTTGATTACATTTGGAAAAACCTTGTCAGCCGTATTTTATCGAAATTTTGCTTGAAAAACAGTGTTTTGTGAAAATGACTGACAATGGTAAACCGAAAATAATTAAAACTTCGATTTCAAAATTTTGCAGAATGATTCATATTATGTTGATCAAGTGCAAGAAACTTTGCTGGTACCGATTTTATTTTTTATTTTTTTATATTGATAAATTAGATATGGAAAAAATTAATAAAGAAATAATAAAAAATTATCCACTTTCAATGCCCCTTAAAACAGCTTAAAAATAGGCCATTTTTCAATCTTTGAAAAAATCTAGCACCAAGCAGAAATAAGATAGAGACCTCTAGTTTGTGGCAAAAGTCTTCTATTAAATAGTACTTTTGCCAAAAAAAAATTGCAATAAAATCGGTGAACCTCGTGCGGACGGTTTTTTAAAAAAGTATTATTTTGACCCATATATATGTGTGTGTATATTTACAGTTAACAATTTTACCTGAAAAAAAAATTAATCTCAATGATCTCTCGGTGAACTTTACAAAAGTTGTTCGAATTACAATTTTCAAACGCTATAAAGCGGTGGGCAACATAAGCTACAATCGCAAGAATGAGCTTTCAAATGCTCAACGGCAATTCAAGAAAACGTCAACTTCTCTCAAATTTTGGCACATCCGATCAATTGTGTTAGCGCCCCCAGCGTTTCGTGTCGTACCACGGCCCTAACAAATTGACATTTAAGAAAAGGTGTGGATTTCCGAATTGTGCAAAACTATTACTTTGCATCAGAGTTCTAACGGTTGCACCTCGTGCTACCGAACGAATGAAAATTAAATTACGAGCAAAAGCAAATGAAATTCTTATCACGTCACGATTGATTAAGATCGACCCATACAAAAAAATTACTTCATTCAGCTGAAAAATTCGACACTGAATGGTCTTTTCAACTGTCATTCAGCTTTAATTAACGAAATTAAAATCAAAATTGAATCGCACATAAAATTAATTGTTATTCAAAATCTTACCTAGTTTGATGTTTCAGCTTGCGCTGAGCACTAAACACAGAATTTAATCACACGCAATGTCTACTTACTAACAATATCTACAAGTAATTACAATATTTTTGTTTTACAATTTTTCTATCGTTTTCTCTCTCTCTCTTCTTTCTTTCTTTCTTTCTAATTCTTAATTTCTAACTTAATTTTAACCGCTAACGGAATTAAGATTTCAAACTTAGACAAAATTTATGCCATTAACAAAATCATGAAATCTCAATGCTGTCACTGAAGGTGACTTTAGGCTTGCCACTCATGCTACCACGTTTCAATATATTCGGCACGAATTTCGATCTTCTCGGCTTACTATCTTTATTTTTTACAATTTCATCCGCGTTTAATTTACATCCCATGTCAGTGGTTTCGATCACCGTTCCTGGCGAGATTTCTTCGACGAGAATCTCGATTTCACTGTCAAACGGCGCAACGTTCTCCTCTAGAGTGCATCCACCGTGCTGGCTCAAACTGGTCCCTGCATCAGACCGCAATTCCGGAACTGCCTGTGAGTCTACACCCTGGGGAGAATCCTCATCGAGCAAATCATCAGCAGAAAAATGAGCTGGGATCAATCTCTCAAAGTTTACGACTTTCCGTTTTCCGCGAATTTCAACAACGTAATTCCTATCACTCAACCTTTCGATTATTTTATACGGGCCTTTGTACGGTCTGTCTAATTTACTCTTCCGAACGGGTGACTCTAAATGAACGTACGAACAGTTAGCCAAGTCCTTAAAAAGAAAAACACGTTTCGAGTTGTGGTGTGAGGTGGGGACAGGCTTGACCTTATCCATATACCTCCTGAACACGCTGAGAAACCTGCGGTGATCCGGCTCCTCCTCTTCGGGAATAAAAAATTGGCCCGGAATTCTAAGAGGGTTACCGTAGATCAAATCTGCCGGACTCGCATCAGTATCGCGTCTAACGCGGGTACGCAATCCCAAAAGAATCGTCGGCAACAAAAGAGCCCACTCTTCCTGATCAGAGTAACAACGAATTGCGGCTTTCAAATCTCGATGGAAACGCTCGACCATACCGTTCGAAGCTGGATGATAAGCTGTGGTACAGACACGATCTGTCCCCAACAAGGTCAAAAGTTCATCGAAAATGTCTGCCTCGAATTGTATGCCCTGATCAGTGGTTAGGATTTTAGGAGCGCCAAACCTGACCACCCACGAATTGTAAAAAGCTTTGGCTAAACTTTGCGCTGTAATCTTTCTAACGGGTACGGCTTCTGGCCATCTAGAGTATCGGTCGATCATAGTAAAAATGTACTTGTGTCCTTCGCTCGAAGGCAAGGGTCCTACCAAATCCACGTGCACATGTTTGAACCGGCCATCCCGCTCAATAAACTGCTGTGGAAGGAATTTATTCCGTCTTGTTATTTTGGATTGTTGACAGTGAATACAATGTTTACATCAACGCGCAATGTCCCTGCCCATTTGGGGCCAAACATATTGTCGCCTGATCAATCTGTCCATGATTTTGGCACTTGGATGCGCAGCTGAATGAAATACGTTGAAGATCCTTTTCCTGAAAACTTCAGGTAAAAACGGCTTGAGTACTTCGCCTGAAGCATCGCAGAATAAAAAGGCGTCGCCACATGCCAACTTCGTCAGTTTAAGTGGGTGGTTCTCATCATTGGTTATTTCAGACAGCTGGGCATCATCGGCCTGGGCACGACTCAGATCCTCAGTCGCAAATATCATCGGGAATTTGAACGCGCTGAGGCTAGGTACTTTCCGATTCCATTGTTGCGAAACATGTGATGGAAGATCAAGAGTGTCGATAGGAATGGTTTCGGTCTCAATCCGTGAAAGGGCGCCTGCCACGGAATTATCAATGCCTTTAATGTAAAAAATTTTAGATGTAAACTGTGAGATATATTGCAGTTGTCGTAACCTACGATTGTCCATTTTTTCGGGACTTTGTTGCATAGAATAGATTAAATGCTTGTGATCCGTAAAAATTTTGAAATTGCGACCTTCCAACAAATAATCAAACTCTCTTACAACTGTTTAAATAGCAGTAAGTTCGCGATCATACGTGCTATAGCGCTGCTGGGTTGAAGTGAATTTCCTTGAGAAAAAAGCAAGAGGCTTTCAAATCCCGTCGACTTCCTGCTCAATCGCAGCCCCCATGGCTTTGTCGGACGCGTCACTCAATATGCGCATGGGTGCGTCGTGGACAGGAAAAGATAAAGGCGTGGCGTTGATCAAGTCTGACTTGCATTTTTCAAAAGCAAAATCAGCTTCCGGAGTCCAAACAATAGGACGACTATCTTTCTTGCGAGAATTCTTCATAAACACATTCAAGGGAACAAGAGTCTCGGCCAAATGGGGAATGCAACGATGATAATAATTTACCATGCTCAAAAATTGTCTTAATTCATAGATGACAGAAGGGTTGGGGTAATCATAAATTGCCTGAATCTTGGCTGGACTCGGTTTAACCTCATCAGCATTAACATGATGGCCTAAGAAAATCACTTCCGACACTGCAAATTTACATTTCTTCACATTCAAGGTCAAGTGGAACTTATCGAGCCGCTCCATCACTATTTTCAGGTGTTTCAAATGCTCTTTCAAGTTTTTGGATGCAATCAAAACGTCATCGACGTAAATAAAGACAAAATCTAAATCTCTCAAAGCCTTATACATATATCTCTGAAAGGTTGAGGTGGCACCTCGAAAACCGAAAGTCATGGCGTTGAATTCAAATAACCCGAAAGGGGTTATTGTTGCCGTCTTAGGAATGTCGGGTGGGTAGACTGGAATCTGCTGGTAAGCCCGCTCCAAATCTAAATGTGTGAAAACCGTTTTCCCGTGGAGGTCATTACTAAAGTCGTGTATTGGGGGAATTGGAAACCTGTCAGGTTCTGTGACATTGTTAATCCACCTGCGATCCTCACAAATCCGAAAATAACTCCCATCCTTTGGGACAAGATGTATGGGACTAGCCCAAGGGCTGTCCGACGGTTGACAAATACCCAACTCGCACCATTTTCTAAATTCCCGTTAAGCGGCTTTAATTTTATGCGGGGCCATGCGACTCGCGCGTTGAGCTAATGGTGGACCCGTTGTTTTGATGTGATAGTAAACACCACGCTGTCTGAGCGGCGCGAGGCTCGAGGCCAATTACACGAGGAAATTTAGACAATAAGTTCTCAATCTCGGTCTTTAGAATTAGTGAATCTATGACAGTGGTCTCCGTTTTTTTGATGACACCTGAGTCCGACTTTTCACCGGTCTTCGCGACAATCAAAATCCTTTCGGTCAAATCTGGCAACAAGTGATATGCTTTCAAAAAATCACCACCCAAAATGGGCGTGGGTAAATCTGTGAGCAAAAATTTCCAAACTACCGGTTTTGAAAAACCTAAATTTATTTTCCGTTTGACTATGCCGTAAACGTTAATTTTGGTGAGATTTACTGCCGTGAATTTAAGTTCGATTGTAGATTTGCGATCGTTTTTCGGAACGGGTAAAACCGACACTCCGGCTCTCGAATCAACTAAAAAAATTTGGTTTGAATTCCTATCTCTAAGATGGAGACGAATATCATCGAGGTCCACATCGCTTGTCCCCGCAGCGATATGGCCTACTAGTTTCCCGAGTTATCACTAGGCTGCACATTAATTTCACTTATATTGGCCGATTTCGATCGATCAACCCACGTACAAGGGGGAATGCACCTTTTGCATTTCTTCTTGTATTGAGTCAAAATTTCTGAAATCGGACAGAAAAACAAAACTTTCGAAATTCGATAGCCTTTGTACACAAAAGTCAAGTGTTATGCTTTAAAAAAAAGCCAGTAAAGTTTTTTTTTTAAATAATAATTTTCCTAAAAGTTATAAACAATTAAACTTTTGGGTGACTATTTTTTTAAATCACCATTTCTAGAGAACTATTGAATAAAACTTTACAAAATTTTAACAACGACTTCACAAATAAGTAAAGTATTGAATGATAAATAAATTTAAAAAAAAAATTTAATTTGTTTACAAAAAATTAATTTTTTAATAAAAAATTGAAAATTTAATAAACTTCTCATATGGGTAGGGCAAAATTTTTTCAACGATATTGTTCCTTAAAGTATTACCTAGAAGTACGTGAAAAAAAATTTTGGTAATATTCATAAGAACAAAAGTTGTGAATTTTTAAAGACCGCAAAATGAGCGCTGCGACGAGCGCGGCGAGATGACGGAGCCACGGCGCGCACTGAGATAATTTTTCGGTATCTGCAAAAAAGTAATTATATAAAAAAGGGACGTGTTAGAAACATGCGGTTTGGTGGAAATTGAAGAAAAGGGATGAAACTATTTGGAAAAAGTCAAAAAATGCATGATATTTTCTTATTTCGTGGTTAAAATCAATTTTGAAAAAAAGGTTATGTTTGACAATAATGCTATCAGCTTGATAACTATCCTAGACACTTTTTATGAGTTTTTCCAGATTATTTTAATCATGATTAAAATTTCTTCAATTTCCACCAAACCGCATGTTTCTAACACGTCCCTTTTTTTATATAATTACTTTTCTGCAGATACCGGAAAATTATCTCAGTGCGCGCCGTGGCTCCGTCATCTCGCCGTGCTCGTCGCAGCGCTCGTTTTGCGGTCTTTAAAAATTCACAACTTTTGTTCTTATGAATATTACAAAAATTTTTTTTCACGTACTTCTAGGTAACACTTTAAGGAACAATATCGTTGAAAAAATTTTGCCCTACCCATATGAGAAGTTTATTAAATTTTCAATTTTTTATTAAAAAATTAATTTTTTATAAACAAATTAAATTTTTTTTTTTTTTTTTTTATTTATCATTCAATACTTTACTTATTTGTGAAGTCGTTGTTAAAATTTTGTAAAGTTTTATTTAATAGTTCTCTAGAAATGGCGATTTAAAAAAATAGTCACCCAAAAGTTTAATTGTTTATAACTTTTAGGAAAATTATTATTTAAAAAAAAAACTTTACTGGCTTTTTTTTAAAGCATAACACTTGACTTTTGTGTACAAAGGCTATCGAATTTCGAAAGTTTTGTTTTTCTGTCCGATTTCAGAAATTTTGACTCAATTTAAGTGGTTATTACACAATCCAGACTTCCTCCGTCCGGGTGTCTGGCTCCGCGATCGCGAATGTGGGGACGATGATCTGGAGTCCGAAACCCGCCCGTTTTGGTTGTCTTTGCCTGACTTCGAACGACTATGCCGAGTATTATGCATGAGATGTTTTCTTACGATGGGATGAAGTGAAAGCTTCCAGCCTACCCAAAATATCGTCAAGATCGGTCTCGTTCCTCATGGTGTTCACTGAATTCACGTTGAAACTTTTGGCTTCTGCCCTACTTTCCTCAAAAATTTCATTGGCTTTAGCTACGATTGTGTGCTCATTCGTCGCGCTGACTATATCCAAAAAATTCTTAATATGAGGCGGCAGTTTCTGCCTCCAAAAATTCAAAATTACCAATCGCGAGATTTGATTAGCTGCCAAACGTGTCAGCTCATTCAAAAAAATGGACGGTCTCCTATTACCGATTTTCTCCCTCCAGAACTTCTGCATGCTCCTTTCAAGAGGCAATTTAAAACGATCCAGCAGGGCCGACTTAAGAGACACGTATTTTGCCCCGACCTGGGCAGTAGCTATAACGTCACCCACTTGCCCTACCACGTCGTCACTAAGATGTCCCAACAGGTTCCAAAATTTCAATTCATCATCCTGCACCTCACGATAATAATATTGGGCCTCCAGGGCTGCAAACTAGGCATCCGGGTCATGTTTCCAAAATTCCTTAATCCGGAATTCTGCCATTTTGGCCTGAGCATACAACTGAATGTCCACAACTCCGGATGCCGGATTTACAGACTGTGGCGCAGATTGCCCTAAAGGACACGACAGGTAACCATAATCAGAGGTGAGAGAAAAGTATTGAGAACCTGGGGGATGGTTTACCAACGCTGGAGTCCATCCAGGTGGTACAACATTGGTGTTTGTTCCTGGAGAAACGAGGTTAGGTTGACGAACCGATTCAGACATAACAGGAGCTGACCTACTTACTGTGGGAGGTAAACTAGCATTTAAAAAAATTTGGTTTCCAACTTGAAGCAGGGGGGCTAAACTTGGGGCTTGAATGGATTGAGAGTAGTTACGTGGATCACTGCCTATCCTGGAATCGTGCTCCGCGGAACTTCGTTTATCCCGAATCACTAAAGATTTCAACTGTTCAACAAGTTCGGTACCGAATTTCTGAAGGTCAGCAAAAGTCACATTATCTCGATCCCTAGGTAACACGTTCGAGCCACTATTGACATTGCCGCCGCGATTAGCAGTGCTTATTCGATCTGAAATCAAAATATCATTCGACGAATTCCGCTTTGGTAAGGCATCGCGACCAAAATTTCGAAAATCAAAATCGTTCATCGTACCGATGCGGTACTAGCTAATTTATCAATATTATTCAGTACGTTCAAAAAATTATTGGCCACAGTCGTTACGACCTGTGCCCTCGAGGTCACAATACTACTCAATGTCGCGACGGGACTTGAAACCGATGCTGGCATGTTGAACGTGTAATTGGTGGACACATAGGGACTATTCGCGAAAATAGAATTACCGTCCTCTTTTCCTGAACGTCGAGGGATTGTTCGCAGGCTCGTGTTGTCTCGCATTGCGTTGCCTCCCTCTCGTGGAGGAGTTCTCCACAGGGTTGACCTGGCGGTGGCGTCTTCCTCGCTGGAGTGTTCGGTGCCATGGCGAAAACGGCAACTCGCCGACGCAACTTGTAGAACCAGCACAGTGGATGTCGAGCTGAGGGCCAATCCAGCAAAACGAACGGTGATCCAGCCCAATAGCAGCAAATCTCCAACAATTTCAAGTATGAATTAGTAATAATTCGCTAAGATGTGTGCGAGTTAGTAGTTTATTTCTAAGATGTCTATTTGTCATAGACAAACTAAAATCTAAAATGTTGTTTGTTATTGTGAACGAGAGTCGGTCGAGGAATTTTCCTGGTCCGAACTAACGCAACAATGAAAATGTAAACCCCGTGAGAGTTCGACAGTTAAATCGCTGCTGACTGCGTAATTAAATTCGAGAGGTAAACAAATACATTATGACCGCTCAGCCAGTAAATTTTCCACGAATATTAAAATTTTGCGATCTAAAGTAATTCTACGATTAATGAGAAAGAGAAGAGAGAAAATTATTAATTGTAAGAAAAAAAATATAGTTTTACGACGTTTTACGCTGCATGATGATTGAAGATTCGATGCTGTGACCACGAACGAATGAATCGTCGCCTACGTGTAGTTGGCCAACAGGCTGTGACGACCTCCTTGGTGCGGCCGATCCGTGTCGAGTAAAATTTCCTCGAGCTCGGCGTGATGTGGCAACGATGTGAAGTAGCTAAAGGTGATGTGACGCTAGGGGTGAGGCCGGAATCCGCTTTAAAATGGCCAACGATGCTGGCGTCTACTCGATGATTCAGGATGTGTTGAGCCCCAGGTGGCTTCCGCAGCATGAGGGTTTTTCCCTCTTTTTCTTGAGTTTATTTTTAATATGCTTGGTTTTAAAACCCAATTTGCGAGGTTTTGCCGAGTCTAAAATGTTGATTTTTTTCTTGCAAAATTTAGGTCGTGATCGAGGAAAAAGGTGCAAAATCTTGCAATAAGGACAAATATCCGACCAAGCATCGGCTATTCTGTTCGCCGTGCGCGCGAGAAAATGAACGCCGTTCACCTCATGGCGTGAACAATGGCAATGGCAGAAATGATTCAGAAAGTAGTGTGTGGTAAATAAGGAAAGGGATTTCCCAATTAAGTCAATATTTAATGAGTACAAATGTATGTGCTATGGCCAAGGAGTTAACCTGGCTTAATCAGAGAAACTATGGTTTTTTTCTTTTTTAGGTTTGGGAAATGGCAACAAGTTTATGCGCAATTGTGCCGGAAGACGAAAAATGTTGACCACGACGCAAGAAAAAAAAAATACAATAACGAGATAACTCACCCATAATACAAAAACCACTCACTCCCGAAGAAAATTTGACGACGGCGCCGTCTATGAAAACAAGAAACCACTCGGCGCTCGCCATTTCTGTAGTTGGGGTTACCACTGTAGGCATCACGGTCTGGAAGTCATATTCTCCGGACCGGAGTGTCTGAAATATCAAAAGGTCGAGAGGCGGCCTACACTCGCCTCGAGTGTTCAGGTACAGAGAGGATGGTCAATGTAAAAATAAGGATGAGCTCGTATAATGGAATGACTCGTTTATTGACTGCTCACTGTACAATTGCAGCTCGACCATCTGGTACGCGGAACGGATCAAGACTGCCTCTCGTGTTGCTGCTGCGATTTTTTTTTTTGAAATTTTTTTTGCGAGTAGCTGAACTAAAGAGCAATGTTATAAAAAAGGTTCGGTAGGTGCTAAAAGTCTGTGGTGGCAGCAGGAATTTTTTTTTTTGAAAAATTTTTAGAGTATAGGTGACAGTCGTTTCCGAACGTTGGGGGGGGGGGGGGGTCATAAGAAATTGTTTATATTGACTTTATCAAACTTTAAATAATAAAAATGTATTTTTTAATAAACAAAATTTTTTAATAAACAAAATAATATTTACAATAAATAATTATGAGTATTATTATAATTATTAATTTTTTAATATTTATCTTTCGTGGTTCTCAGTATAAAAACTTTAGCCATTTTTATTTTTATGACTAATGACAATAGTTATTTCAACTAATTTTCAAAGTTTATAAAAAGCGCCAAAAATCATCGGTGAACTCTGTGGAAATACAAAGAATTGTTACGTAGCGAGAACTGCGAAAGATGTATGGCAAAAAATTAAAATAAAATAAACTAAGATTTTTTAAAACATTAATAATTATAATAATAGTAATAATTATTTATTGCAAGTATTATTTTGTTTATTAAAAAAATTTTTACTATTTAAAAGTTTAATAAAGTCAATGTAAACAATTATTTATGACCCCTCAAACGTTCGAAAACAAGTGTCACATATTCTCTAAAAAATTTTCAAAAAAAAAAATTCCTTCTGCCACCACAGACTTTTAGTGCCTACCGGACCTTTTTTATAACATTGCTCTTAAGTTCAGCTACTCACAAAAAAATTTTCAAAAAAAAAAATTACGCTTATGCGAAAATTGATTTTTTTGATTTTTTGAAAAATGGCCGCAATTTTATTAATTTTCAAAATTTTTTTAAATTTTTAAGCGGGGTTCGAAAGATTGACTTATATGGTGACAGCTATATCTCTGTCTCTCTCTATCGACAGGAGAGGAAAAGGGGAGCCAACTGAAGCTCGCGTGGTGTCGCAGCAGCAACACGAGAGGCAGTCTCGATCCATTCCGCGTACCGGATGGTCGAGCTGCAATTGTACAGTGTGCAGTCAATAAACGAGTCATTCCATTATACGAGCTCATCCTTATTTTTACATTGACCCTCCTCTCTGTACCTAGACACTCGAGGCGAGTGTAGGCCACCTCTCGACCTTTTGATATTTCAGACACTCCGATCCGGAGAATATGACTTCCAGACCGTGGTGCCTACAGTGGTGACCCTGACTACAGAAACGGCGAGCGCCTAGTGGTTTCTCGTTTTCATAGACGATGCCGTCATCAAATTTTCTTTAGGAGTGAGTGGTTTTTGTATTATGGGTGAGTTATCTCGTTATTGCATTCTTTTTTTCTTGCGTCGTGATCAACATTTTTCATCTTCCGGCACAATTGTGCATAAACTTGTTGCCATTTCCCAAACCTAAAAAAGAAAAAAACCATAGTTTCTCTTATTAAGCCGGGTTTACTCCTTGGCCATAGCACATACAATTGTACTCATTAAATATTGAATTAATTGGGAAATCCCTTTTCTTATCAACCACACACTACTTTCTGAATAATTTCTGCCATTGCCATTGTTCACGCCATGATGTGAACGGCGGCCATTTTCTCGCGCGCACGGCGAACAGAATAGCCGATGCTTAGTCGGATATTTGTCCTTATTGCAAAATTTTGCACCTTTTTCTTCGATCACGACCTAAATTTTGCATGAAAAAAATAAACATTTTAGGCTCGGCAAAACCTCGCAAATTGGGTTTTAAAACCAAGCATATTAAAAATAAACTCAAGAAAAAGAGGGAAAAACCCTCATGCTGCGGAAGCCACCTGGGGCTCAACACATCCTGAATCATCGAGTAGACGCCAGCATCGTTGGCCATTTTAAAGCGGATTCCGGCCTCACCCCTAGTGACGTCACAGCCTGTTGGCCAACTACAAGCAGGCGACGATTCATTCGTTCGTGGTCACAGCATGGAATCTTCGTAAAACGTCGTAAAATAATATTTTTTTTCTTACAATTAATAATTTTCTCTCTTCTCTTTCTCATTAATCGTAGAATTACTTTAGATCGCAAAATTTTAATATTCGTGGAAAATTTACTTGCTGAGCGGTCATAATGTATTTGTTTACCTCTCGAATTTAATTACGCAGTCAGCAGTGACTTAACTGTCAGACTCTCACGGTGTTTACATTTTCATAGTTGCGTTTGTTCGGGCCAGGAAAATTCCTTGACCGACTCTCGTTCACAATAACAAACAACCTTTGATAGAATTTTGGTATTGCTTACTTTAGTTGAGTTCTGAACACAGCACAACGCAACTACACCGTAGCAAAACGTAAATGTTTGGCAGTAGTGAACGTGATTAGGAAATTCCGTTGTTACGTTGAGGGTTTTCAATTTCTCGTTATTACAGACCATAATTCACTGAAATGGCTAAATAAGTTGACGAATGCGACGGGCAGACTAACGAGATGGTCGCTAGAGTTACAAGGTACACATTTATAACAGAGAATCGTAAAGGTTCTTTGAATGTGTTGCCCGATGCTTTGTCGCGTTTATACGAAAAAGACGAGCTGACTATTGCAGCCGTTGGCTATCTTGATGGGGAACTAGACAATCGGTATGTCGATAAAATGAAAGGAATCCAGGCAAATTTCTAAGGTAGATAATGCAATTTAATGCAATAATTAAATATATTCAATAATCTTAGATTACTATCGAATAAATTAAACTTCGAAAACTAAAATAAAATGAATTGTACAGCAAAAAAGACTTGAACTATGATTCTTGAAAATTGTTGTATCTTCAAGTTTGTGCAGGTAACATCTTGATTGAAAAATCTCTTGACAAAAATTAAAGTTTCTACAATTGTCAATTGTGCTTTTCACAATTTTTTTTTTGTTTTAAATAAATGTCTTTCTACATTTATCTGATCTATTACACTATCACACTGGCAGAAACTCTACATATCCTTCATTTGCTCGTTTTTTACTATCGTTCCCTTTTGCATTCATTCCAGTATCGGAATCTGACCATCATTTTCGTTTAGTCCATTTTTTGTCTTTGTTCAGTCCTTACTAATTTTTTTTTACTAGGTTTTCCTAAATCTTTCATATACTTCATTTGACCAGTCCTGTACGATTATTTTGTGAACGTCCTTTTCTTCAAACTTGTGTTACTGCTTATCACTCCCACTGCTCCAGGCCCTTTGGCACCTTTCTAGCAAACTTTCCTCATCTCAATAAGTTGAAGGTTTAAAATATCAATTCTGCTTGAGTATTTACAGACCAATTTGTCTTTTTTATCTATCCTGGCGATGACCATTTGCAGAAATTTGTGGCATATTTAGGTTTTCCTCATAAGCAGAAATTACTTTATGAGTTAATCATGTGGTTTGACTTTGTGTTGACCCGCCACTTCAATGTATTGTTTAACAATATATGTTTTTTCTTCATCATGAGTGTGTTTCGACTTTGAGTTGATTTGCCACTTCAATCTGTTGTTTCATAGCATGTGTTTTTTTCATCGTGAGCGTGGTTAGTATGTTGTAATAATACAATTGACTTGCAACTTCCATGTGTTGTTTAACAGCTAAATAACTTTTGTGGGCGGGAATTGATTTACTCAGTTGGTATATATCCCCTTATCTAACGTGTGTTCTTTCCCGTTTATTTTTAAGTTGACAACTTTCTAATTCGTCTTGTTGTCAGTAGAACATGTACTTTGACTAAAGAAATGTTTAATTGTGTTTATTCAACCATAATACATTTTAGTTTATTAAATTAATTTTTTTTCCAATCTTCTTTTCGTTCCTCATTGCTCAATCTCACATGATTATTGAGTGATATGAACAAAATAATTTATTTGTTTTCGAGGTAACGATAGGTATAGTAATAAAAAAAATACTATTAAGAAGATTATTTGACTGGTATCTACTTGATGAAAATTCATTTTAAACAGTAAAGGATGAAATAAACACTTTATTATGTGTTATAATTTTGACTTTTTATTAAGCCTTCCAGCACAGCTAACAGCTTGGATCCGACCTCGTCACATCCAAGAACGAGCACGTATGTGTTGTAGATGCAGAGATTGTCAACAGAGCACATCTCGATGAAGCACACAAGCGTAAGCTCGAGTACTACTCTACTAATAGCTCTGCAATTTATTATGGAAAGGTTTGTGTGTGTGTGACTTTCTTGTGGGAATGAGGCTCTCTAAGGAGTTTTTGGCTGGAATCACCACCAGAGTTTCCGAGGAAAGCTATCAAAACTGGTCAAGGTGGAATAAAATGATGGGCATTGTCCATCAAGTAGGGATAGGCATATCGAAAGCCGGCCTCGGTTGATGCCGTCCCCTTTTGGTGGTAATCAAATTCAGAAACGCGATCTCCGCAATATTAAAGCGTAAAATCTGAGTGGTGTGTTTTTTTAGTAGATATTGCTCCACAGCAAGCCAACTGCTGGAGTTGAGTGCGACATTCGGGAGAGAACTAACATCTTTCTCTCTTCATAGTACGTAAATGCACTTTTCTCCCATTCAACCAAAAAAAAGTTATACGAGTTTATTGGATTAAAATTACATTGCAAACAATAGTATATTATTCCCAGAGGGACTAAAGTTTGCAGTGGAGGCCCGCTGTCATTGCATCCCGAGACGAAGTCGAGGGCTGCAAATACGTGGCCCGCCTCAGCAAACTTTAGCCTTTAGGGATATATGCACTTTTTTAAAGTCCGTTTATCACAAAACATAACTTGATTTCCCTCGATTCAAGCCAAAAAAACGAAATGTACTCCCGAAGCGCCAGCGGCCGACACGCAACCGGCCGCCATGTTGCGGCCCGAGCGCCAGCGAGGGCATGCAGTAGGTCGGGTGCGCGTTGGTCGATGACGCAGGAAGTACATTTCGTTCTTTTGGCTTGCGTCGCAGGGACACAAGTTATTACTTGTGATCAACGAGGTTTAAAATTTTTTTTTCCAAATTTTTTATTTACTGCTAATATTTATTATTTTTTCAATTATTCAATAAAAATTAATGATAAAAAAAAATTTGAATGAATATATATATATAGCTTCCTATGTTATATAGTTATATCCAGGAGGAGCTCTTTTTTTTTGGCTCCTCCAGAAGGAGCTCTGAAAATTACGGCTCCTCCGGGAGGAGCCCCTTAAAACGTCAAAAAACCTTATATTTATTATGTTTGAACTGGGCTCCTCCCGGAGGAGCCGTAGTTTAAAGAGCTCCTCCCGGAGGAGCACCTCAAAACATTCAAAAAACCTTATATTTAACATGTTTTAAGGGGCTCCTCCCGGAGGAGCCGTAATTTCCAGAGCTCCTCCCGGAGGAGCACCTCAAAACGTCAATAAATCTTATATTCAACATGTTTTAAGGGGCTCCTCCCGGAGGAGTTGATTTTAAATTATAGGAGCTTCTCCTGTAGGAGCACCTTACCTGTCAAAAAACTCCATATTTAACCCATTTGAAGGGCGCTTTTCCTAGAGGAGTCGTAATTTTAAAAGCCCTTTTTAAAGGAGTACTTCAAAACGGTTAAAAAATATTATATTTTACATGTTTCAAGTACTTGAAGTATTTAAACTTACTATTTAATTTTTATAACTATTGTTTTAGACTCACCATAATATAAAATTTTCTTTTTTCAATTTAAATTATATTCAACAATTTTACCTAAACATGTTTGAACTTTTATTCAATACACAAACTCAACTCAAAAAACATGTTAAATATTAACTGTCATAAAACTCCATATTTTATAACTATTTTTATGGGGTTTGGCGAGCGAAGCGAGCAGGGGGGTACCCCCTAGTATATATATATATATATATGAAGCCAATATATATGTTTAAGATTAATACAGCTATTTTGAACTTTGGCGCTCAAGCCATTAGTTTTTTACTGTTGATTTTTTTTTTCTAAATGTATTTTTTTTTTATATCACTTTTTTATTGAAGATTTTTTAATGAATGGTCAAATTGATTCAAGAAGTGATTTTCAAAGTACGCATGACTGAAAAACTAAAGGGTATAGCCAAGTAAGATAGTCGAATCGGCCCCCACGGCAAATATATATACTATATAAATTTAAAAAGTTAACCTCTCACATCGTCTCAGCAATCACCGAGATCTGAAACTACAGCTTAGAAAACTCAGTCTTCCCTGCACCATGGAAGCAAGCCCCCATCACTCTTATTCTAAGGAGCAAAAATCCAACATCGTCCGAAACAAGATCGATATCTCTTCTGTCGGAGCCCTCGAAAATACTCGAACGCGCCACCCATGCCCAATTTTCTTCGTTTTTCGAATCAAATTCTTCAATTTACCAGTGGCAGGCGGGTTTCAAACCTGAGTACAGTACGCAACTGCTTTACTTCGTGTCACAGATGATGTTCGAAAAGCCGTTGACCAATACAAACTCATTCTCATTCCGTGTGCCCTGTCCAAAGCCTTCGATAGTATACCGCATCCAGTTCTCATCCGCAAGCTGCGTGAATTCAACCTATCAGACTCGGCTCTGACCTGGTTTTTCTCTTACCGGTAGACTCTAAGCAGTCATAGACAACGAAAACAGTATCTCTGAATGGTGCCATGTCGATTCCGGAGTCCCGCAATGAAGCTCATTTGGCCCGTGCCTCTTCTTCGCATTTGGAAATGACCTAGAGAAGGTTCTTGAATATTCACGCTGCGTACAGGATGCCGATGGAAAAAGAGATTTTTTAACTTTTACTCTCAAAACCTAAGATGGCTAGAAAAACGCAGTTTGCGGCAAAATTTCATTAATACAAAATGTAGTTTAAGCATATACATAAATTTTGATTTTTTACAAAACTGCGTCCGCTAAATGACGTTTTATGTAAAAATTTTTGATAAATCATTCAGAAAAGTGCCTTATAATTATTATGTTTGAAGTGGGCTCCTCCCGGAGGAGCCGTAGTTTAAAGAGCTCCTCCCGGAGGAGCACCTCAAAACCTTCAAAAAACCTTATATTTAACATGTTTTAAGGGGCTCCTCCGGGAGGAGCCAAAAAAAAGAGCTCCTCCCGGAGGAGCACCTCAAAACCTTCAAAAAACCTTATATTCAACATATTTTAAGGGGCTCCTTCCAGAGGAGCCGTTATTTTCAGAGCTCCTCCCAGAGGAGCCCCTTAAAACGTCAAAAAACCTTATATTTATTATGTTTGAAGTGAGCTCCTCCCGGAGGAGCCGTAGTTTAAAGAGCTCCTCCCGGAGGAGCACCTCAATACCTTCAAAAAACCTTATATTTAACATGTTTTAAGGGGCTCCTCCGGGAGGAGCCAAAAAAAAAGAGCTCCTCCCGGAGGAGCACCTCAAAACCTTCAAAAAACCTTATATTCAACATATTTTAAGGGGCTCCTTCCAGAGGAGCCGTTATTTTCAGAGCTCCTCCCGGAGGAGCCCCTTAAAACGTCAAAAAACCTTATATTTATTATGTTTGAAGTGGGCTCCTCCCGGAGGAGCCGTAGTTTAAAGAGCTCCTCCCGGAGGAGCACCTCAATACCTTCAAAAAACCTTATATTTAACATGTTTTAAGGGGCTCCTCCGGGAGGAGCCAAAAAAAAAGAGCTCCTCCCGGAGGAGCACCTCAAAACCTTCAAAAAACCTTATATTCAACATATTTTAAGGAGCTCCTTCCAGAGGAGCCGTTATTTTCAGAGCTCCTCCCGGAGGAGCCCCTTAAAACGTCAAAAAACCTTATATTTATTATGTTTGAAGTGGGCTCCTCCCGGAGGAGCCGTAGTTTAAAGAGCTCCTCCCGGAGGAGCACCTCAAAACCTTCAAAAAACCTTATATTTAACATGTTTTAAGGGGCTCCTCCCGGAGGAGCCGTAATTTCCAGAGCTCCTCCCGGAGGAGCACCTCAAAACGTCAATAAACCTTATATTCAACATGTTTTAAGGGGCTCCTCCCGGAGGAGTTGATTTTAAATTATAGGAGCTTCTCCTGTACGAGCACCTTAACTGTCAAAAAACTCCATATTTAACCTCTTTGAAGGGCGCTTTTCCTAGAGGAGTCGTAATTTTAAAAGACCTTTTTAAAGGAGTACTTCAAAACGGTTAAAAAATATTATATTTTACATGTTTCAAGTACTTGAAGTATTTTAACTTACTATTTAATTTTTATACTTATTTTTTTAGACTCACCATAATAAAATTTTCTTTTTTCAATTTAAATCATATTCAACAATTTTACCTTAACATGTTTGAACTTTTATTCAATACACAAACTCAACTCAAAAAACATGTTAAATATTAACTATCAAAAAACTCCATATTTTATAACTATTTTAATGGGGGTTGGTGAGCGAAGCGAGCAGGGGGGTACCCCCTAGTATATATATATATATATATTTCTATATTATATAGTTGTTTTTCCTCTCTCACGCCCCCCCACGCCCCTCG
Organism: Encarsia formosa; assembly: GCA_038277355.1. NCBI lineage: Eukaryota > Metazoa > Arthropoda > Insecta > Hymenoptera > Aphelinidae > Encarsia > Encarsia formosa. The sequence goes on along the minus strand of CM076187.1, from coordinate 51,428,043 downwards.
CCCGCCCTCCCCCGCCCCCCACAGGCCTCTCAAAAAAGTGTTTAACTAATCGTAAAAGTGTACCGAAATATGCTTATTTCTATGAGTTTTGAATTGTCCTATGATTTTCCAATCACGCCCCCCGCCCGCCCTTCCCACGCCCCCCCCGCTGCTCTTTTTTTCCCCGCCCCCCATTTTTAATGGTTTGTTACAAGTTTTGTAAAAAAGAATTATTAAATTAAGAAAATAAATGATATAATTAAACTATATAAACTCGCGAATCATTAAGGTTCCCTTTTTTATTTAAACATCCTTTTAAATGTATGTAAATTTTATATTTATGTATGATTATCTTTAATGCAGATGATTGAATCTACCAGATTTATATTTATTAGTTCTTTTGATAAGTCCATATAAGGGTTTGAAAAAATTTTACTGGCTTTCTTGAGCTCCTCAGAAGGTCCCAAAGTGACATACAGACCTTGTGAAAAAAATTTTAGTCCGATTTTATTTTGTGGTCGATTGACACAACAATATATAATTCATGCATATATTAGAATTCAAAGTAACAGTATGAATTTTTTAAAAAAAAATCAAGCAAATTAAGAATAGAATGTTATCAAGGCATTTATGATTATGTACATCGTTTATCTGCAAATATTTCAGAAAAATTACGTTTAGGTCAATCTCTTAGAGTACTACCATCAACTTATATAGGTGGTCCTAGATATATGCAACAGCATTATCAAGACGCTGTGGCCCAATATATAGAAATAAGTAGACCAGATTTGTTTATTACTTTTACTGCAAATTCAAAATGTCATGAATTAAAATTAATTTTAAATCATTTTCCAACTGGTACAACTCCTAATGATATACCTAATATTAATAATAAGTCCATATAAAGGTGTGGAAAAATTTTACTGGCTTTCTTGAGCCACTCAGAAGGTCCCAAAGTGCCAAGTAATCATTAATCGTATAATAATATTAATTAGAACTAAAAATATTTTTTTACAGCGCAACTCTCAGGAAAGTATTCTGATAAAACTGTTTACCTGAGGCTGAGGTAAAATAGAGCCGAGAGCTTTTTTTTGGACTTATTTTCAATTTTTTTAAATGGAAACCCATGTTTTTAATATCAGATAATCCACGAATATTCCTCTCACCTTCCAAAAACCTAAGAGGTTCAATGTATGATCAATTCATCCCTAGTATGGCTAATCCTTAGCTGTTACCCCTCAACAACGTAGAACTTATTTAAATTTAAACTGTTGATGAGATTTCCCAGATGAAGTTGTGTTTAGGGCCTTATTTTTATTTTTGTTTTTATGTTGCAATTTTTACTTTTAATAATTTTTAAAAAATTTTGTTTTTTGAATTTCATAAAATTTATTTAATTTCTAATAATACTTTTATGAATTTCATAATTTTTATTTTTAACAATTTTTAAAAATTTATCTAACTCACATTTTGAAGTATCATCACATAACCATTTCTATAAATAACTTATTGCAACAATTGATATTATTTTGTAATATCTTTGTTTCTATTTTTTTTTTAAATTAAATTCATATACATTCTAATGATTTTTTTTTAAATCTAAAAATCAAAACTATTACTTATATTCGGACAACAATATAAATTTATTTAACCCTTAAAGTACACACGGGGTGTAAAATACCCCACATAACTGTCAGTGTGGCAGTTCTAGATTTGGGTGTGTACTTTAAGGGTTAAAAAAAAAAAAAATTTAATATACAATTTTTATTAATTCTATATAAACATTAAAATTTTTTTAGATAGTTAAAAATTTTTTTCACTATGACTTTAGATACTGATGAACAACAATTAATTGGTAAATCTTTAGTTTTTTTTTTTTTTTTTTTTTAATAATTTTAAATAATATCATTAATTAAATATAAAATTTTTAGATTATTTAGAATACGAAGAAAATTATATAAAATATTTAATAAACCTTTTTTTAAATGAAGAAAAAAAAAATTCAAGTCATATTAAAATTAATAAGGATAATAATATTAATAAAAAAAAGGTAATATAAAATTAAAAAATATTTGTTATTTATTAAGGAAAATTATTATTTTAATTTATTATTAATAAAAAAAAAAATGAAAATAAAATGAAAAAAAAAATAAAGAAATATTTAATATCAATAAAATAATTATAATAATGTTAGTTTTCTAATTAATAAAATATTTTTTAACAATATTAATTTATGAATTAATACAAATATAAAAAATATTAAATTTTTTTATTTTTTAAATTAAATTCAGAAAATTATAGATATATTTATTTGTAATAATAAAAAATTTTTTGTTTAGCCGGAACTACAAAATTTTCTGTATCAAAAAAGTAACTAAATATATATATATATCTTACTATATTATATAGTTGTTTTTCCTCTCTCACGCCCCCCCCCCCCCCACAAGCCTCTCAAAAAAGTGCTTAACTAACCGTAAAAGTGTACCGAAATATGCTTATTACTATGAGTTTTGAATTATCCTATGATTTTCCAGTCACGCCCCCCGCCCGCCCTTCCACCCCCCGCTTCCACGCACCCCCCGCCCTTTTTTTCCCCGCCCCCCATTTTTAATGTTTTGTTACAAGTTTTGTATATTTACTTAATTTAATAATTCTTTTTTAATGGTATAATTAAACTATATAAAATTTTAAAATTTGAATTCATTAATTTTAAAAAATTTCATTATAAGATTAATTAGAAAAATCCAAGTTTTTAATTTAAAAAAAATGAAAAAAAGATTTTATTTTCAGAAAAGTTAAATTTATAATGGAGTCATTTTTTCTTTTGAATAAATTGTAAAATTTTATTAAAAAAATTCTTGTTAAACTTTAAATCCTAATTTATTTATTTTTTATTTTTTTTATTCTGTAATTATCATCCAAATATATTCATGTATGTATTCATGTATGTACGCGTGCGCGTACGCGGAGGAGTCTCCACGTAGGCGCAAACTTACCCTTTCAAACAAAAATTTGCGCGTACGCGCAACTTAGGTGTTCCGCGTACTCGCAAACTAAATTATCCCGCGTGCGCGCAAAAACTTTGATTACGTTGCGATAAATACATCAGTTATTGTCCTTCTAAACATTTAAATTGTGATTCAAAAAACTTCCTAACTCTATTAAATTTATTTTTCACACACGGTGCAGAAAGTTCAAACTTTCTGATTCTTCCCAAACAGGAAGTTTGAACTCCTTGCTTTGAGTTGAAAAAAACATTACACTCGACGCTGGAAAAGTATGAGCTAACCCTTAGCAAACCCTTGACACTCTCGCCTTTGGCTTAGGTTTTGAACACAAATTGTTTGAAAATTAGCTAAAAACCCAAAGAAGTGACCCAAATGTCTAGTCCTAGTTGGTCCTCCTCTCAGGGTTGGATAAGTTTTTTTGGATCATCGATTGCAGAAACTTTGGAAATCGCTTTCTGGTACCGAATGATGAGCAAAATCATCAATAATTTTTCTAAATGGTCCTTTTTTCGATTATCCACACAAAACGTTTGAATTATTTTTGTTTTTTAAATAATTTTCAAACAATTTGTGTTCAAAGCCCATTGCATTCCTAGACATGTGTATCCTCGCATGTTTTTGTCTCTTTATGAACTTTAAGAGAAAAATATTTTAAAATCTTAACTCAAAAAGTATAAATCTGAACAATCTATATTTCAAACCTCAGAAAATGCTAAAAAGTACTTCTAGTAACAAATTATTCCTGTTCAATTTTTTGAGTTTGGATTTGAATTTAAGTTGGTTGAGATCTTCTTTTTATTGAATATTGAATCAATTGGGATGTGTCTTGAGTTTTATTTTTTTTTTTTTTTTTTTAAAAAAGAACTTTTGAAGAAACGATAAGTCGACAGGTTAGATCACACGGCGGTCTTGAAGGGAGATATTATGCGATAAAAATGGATCCAAAATCGAGTTGTGGGGTATGTTTTTAGATCATTTGTACATTCAAAATTGCAAAAAATTGAAATCCTAGCTGATCCCGTTTCCGAGATATTGATATTTTAATGTTATTCGACGTGATTACGACACTCATAACTTTCAATTTTGATCCCGACCGAAATTTTTTAGGAATCAGAGAACAATACTAACTCAGTATGATTTACTTTATTAAAATTACAAATTTTAAGTTATGGGTCTTCTGGGGGAGGGGGGGGGGGGTCAATCGTCAGACTCATGAGTCCCAAAATTGAAATAAGCGTTTTTTTTAGTTTTTTTAGTTTTGGCAACACCAAAACAGTTAATATACTTTAATGTTTCACGTTTTTACATATTTATAAAGTAACCACAAAACTGTAACTGTCTAAAAATTAATTAATGTTTGCTCTTTCAGAAAGATTTTTTTTGAAATTCATACGAATTTCGTGATATTTAGGTAACGATTAATTGTAATTTATTTCAATACTTGAAAGAATGTTCTTCTGCTTGATTGGTTTGATTATTGCTTTTGTTTATTCACGTAACCTCGTAAAAAAAAAAATAGTTTTCCATTCAATGCAAGTCTAAAAAAACTTTTTAGTAAAGCAACAAAGTTTAGCAAAGTTTTTAAAGATATTCATGACAGGAAAAAAATTTGTGCTCCTTGCGTATAGAGAGAGAAGTAGAAAATCTAATTAAAAAGTACTTATCAAAGGATTTTGAAGTATCTGATGAGAAAAATCCTGTAAGTATTTGTAGAACTTGTTATCTTACGCTACTGGATGCAGAAAAAGGCATCTTTTAAAGATCTTTTCAAAAAATTCCTAACTATCAGGACATAGTACTTTTAAAAGAGACTCGTTCATCTTCAAATAGTTTATGTAATTGTCATATATGTTTAACTGGTCGATTTAAAGGTCATACAAAAATTCAAAAAGGGAAAGCTAAAAAAAGAAATTTAAATAATGTGATTAATGATCTAAACGGGCGTTTAGGTGCTGCAAAAATGGAAAATATTCCTCTTACTTCACCCGAGAATGATGTTAGTAGCCCTGTTCAGTCTTCGGACTCGCTTCAGCTCTGCGATTAATGTTTCCAAGAGATAGGAAGAGGAATCAGGCATTCTTGTAAAAATTCTGCAAATAATGTAATTAAAATCATTGAAAAGCTTGCCGTAAAAGACCGTGAGCAAATTGCTGCTGTTATTATACAGAATAAGTTAGATTCAAAAACTGGTGGTAGTAAAAAAAATTTAGAAGTAAATATGAGTTTGTGTAATGCTCGTGGTCGAAAATCGAGAATCGTCGTCAATCCTAGCGTAAAAAAAGAAATATTTTTTAATGAAGAAAATTTGGATAATTTTCGAGTAAACTTAGGAGTTTCCTCAAATCAAATGAAAAAAAATAACTAACTTTATAAGGTGTGGAGCTGGAAGAATGAGTATTCCCTCTAGTTATTCGAAGCATATGTCAAATCAATCAAACGTTTTGAAAAACATTTACAAGGTAGAGGCGTATGAATTTGATTGTGAAAATTCTACGGAAAAACAAAAAAAACCTGCAGTTTCTGCTAAAGCTGTTGAACTTGAAAAGAAGAAAGTTCCATTGAGACAAAAAAGACCTGTGGTTTTCGCTAATGCTGAAGAACTTCTTGAAGCTGTTATTGTAAATCGCAAATTGGAAGGTTATGTTTTGATTAAAGTTATGGCTGATGGAGGTCAAGGCTTTTTCAAGATTAGTTTGACCGTACTTCCTGAGAATTATTCACCAAAATTTGAAGATTCAACCGAACGTCACATCATTGAAAGCGAAGATGACGAATCAAGTTTCGAAGAAGTTGATAAGTTAACACCTTCTAAAAGAAAGCTTTATTCTGAGGGTGGAAGCCTGAGCAAAAAAGCTAAGCTTTCTAGTGTAAATAAATTAATACTTCTGTGTGTGGTACCAAAGATCAAAGAGTCTTATGAAAATGTTAAGATTTTATTTGACTTAACAAAAATTAATGATATTCCATTTAAATTTGCGGCTGATTTTAAACTTGTGCTTGTAATCAATGGACAGCAAACAGCTTCAGCAACTTTCCCTTGCCCGTATTGTTTCATTTCCTTAGGTGAATTAAGAAACAACTTCGATTCAGATGACTGTATAAATAATGAAAATCATGAAGATCTCACAAGCTCAATCAAGACACTGGAAAGCAAAGTATTAAAAACTTATGGAGAATTAAGAAATGACTACGAAAAATTTTGTCTCAAAGGAAAAAAAAATCATGCAGTAAAGAGTGTCATAGTACCGTGAACCCTCCTCTCTTCAACGAAGAGGACGAAACGCCTGTTTTACAGAAATGCGTTATTCCCGAACTTCATGCTCAACAAGGTTTTGTCAATCATTTGTTTTGGAATGGATTGGTCCCTTTGCTTGGGCGTGATAAAGCTCTCAGGTGGCCAACAAAATTGAATCTTATAGCGAAAAACTATCATGGTGAAGCTTTTGAAGGAAACGCGTGTCGAGATTTATTAAAAGAAGCCGATAAACTGAACGATCCAGAGATATACAGAGATGTTGGATTCTTTAAAATTGTGCCTTACATAAGTGCTTTTAAAGCCATGAATAAGGTAAGTTGTTTTATTTAAATTTTAAAACATTTGCTTTAATGAGTTAAATTTTATTTAGGTTGTCAATTTTAGCTTTACTTCAGGCAAAGTTGGTTCAAATTTAGATAAGCACATAGAGGAATTGCGCAAATCTTTAAAGAGTATAGATGATCTTTCGCAAACCCTAAAAATTCACGTTATTCTTGATCATGTAAAAGAGAGCTTGAAGTTCATTGAAAAAAATAACGGATTAGGGTTTTGGTCTGAGCAAAGTGGAGAGTCAGTTCATCGAGAGTTTTTAAAATTCTGGGAGCGATATAAAATAAACAATCTTCAAGATGAGACGTACTCGTCTAATTTATTAAAAGCAGTAATTGAATTTTCATCGCTTCATTTATAATTTCTATGTATGTTGCAAACACAATAATCATAAGTTGTTATTGGTAGAATTTTTTTTATATTTTAAGTACGAAAAAGTTAGTATGATTTTGTGTTTGTTATATGTGCATTATAGAATCAATTTTTAATGTATTTCTTATTATAACTTTTATCTATCCTATAAAATAATGAATCTACAGAAAAATTGTAAAAAAAAGGAAATTAATAATTAGATAATCGTCACAGTTTTGTTGTTACTTTATAAATATGTTAAAAACGTGAAACATTAAAGCATCTTAACTGTTTTGGTGTTTCCAAAACTAAAAAAACTAAAAAAAACGCTTTTTTCAAGTTTGGGACTCATGGAGCTGATGATTGACCCCCCCCCCCCCCTCCCAGAAGACCAATAACTTAAAATTTATAATTTTAATAAAGTAAATTATACTGAATAAGTATTGTCCTCTAATCCCTAAAAAATTCGGTCGGAATCAAAATTTTAAAAATTATGAGTGTCGTAATCACGCCGAATAACATTAAAATATCGATATCTCAGAAACGGGATCAGCTAGGATTTCAATTTTTTGCAATTTTGAATCTACAAATGATCTAAAAACATACCCCACAAATCGATTTTGGATCCATTTTTATCGCATAATATCTCCCTTCAAGACCGCCGTGATCAATAAGATAAATCTCGTCTATGCTGTGCAATAATATACGGATATACCTTATTGATCTAACCTGTCGACTAGGAAAGATATTTTCGACCGAACAAATTATATTATAGATTTTTAAAAGTTTTTTTGGAAAAACCTCGGCCACGATTATTTTGGTCAATGTTCTTTTTACAGGCATCACGATACTGTTACTACTTACTGCTTCAATAAGGCATGTTCAACAACGAATATTAATGCACAACGTAGTCAATATTTATCTCATTGATCTAAATGTAGTACACAGTAAATTTCGTTTAAAATTTTTATCTTATTTTTTTCAACAATCCACTTTGTTATTAGGTTGGGTCCCTGTACCTAATATGCCCCCCCCCCCCCCCCCCTGTTATTTTGAATATGCTCGATATACGGCATTTCTACAATTAGGTAGGAAGAAGTCAAAAACACTGATCTATGAAGTTTTGAGTTGTTTTGAACATTTGAAAATTATTTTTGCGCATGCCTTATAGCTAAAACTAGTTTCGTATACCTTCGTTATTATTTTACGTTGTAATTAAAGGTCTGCCAAAAGATTTAGACTCACCTGACCGAAATTTTCATAAGTAGCTTCGATTCGTTATTGTTTCAGCTTTAAAACGTGATTTAAGTTTTTGTTCAACTCGTTTTCTAACGGCTTTTATTCTTAAATAACTTTTTATTCTGCAGTGTACCTAATATGGCCCCCCATGAATTAGTAGGAATACCGATATTTCATAGATTTGCTTTCATTTTGCGTGGTATAAAAATTTTATAAAGTAGTATTTGGAATATCGTTTCAATTTAGTGTGTAAAATTTTAAAAGAAGTTGTTAAAGTATACATAATTTATTCGCAATTAATAGATTACTTCAAAGGGGCCATATTAGGTACACAAATTTTTGGTGTCTTAAAAAAACGTGTTCTGGTAAATCCTCTGGCATTTCAAGCTCATTGATTAAAATCGAACGCGTAAGGTCTCATTTTAAAGACCTTGAATTAACCTTACACGTCAAAAAATATTGATTTTATTCGCCACAACGTCGATTCTCGCTTAGGGAGCCATATTAGGTACATCTACCTTGCTTATTTTTCGTATATACTAACGAAACTGATTTGCTAAAAGTTAAAAGAACGTACGGAATTACTGAGTCAAACTATTTTTTTTATAATGCTTTATTCAGCAGACAAAAAAGACCGTCCAAAATAATTACTTTAAACATGGTGTACTGAATTTCAGTACGCCATTCAGGAAGCTTTCCCAAACAGTGAATTAGAATTATCAATATTAGATTAAAAAATTAAATTTAAATACAAACTTGAGTTTTATGCCTTTTTTAAATTTATAAAAATTGAAAAGTACTTCATAATTATCTGCGTCGGTCGGTGATCGGTTTCTATTATTAGTGTGCGTAAATTTTTGTTTTTTAATCGCTTGATTCACGCAAATATTTAAAATTTAACAATTTCCTTAAAAAGCACAATTTTTTTTCTCATTTGACCATACAATGTAGACCCCCACCTTTATTATGCTTTTCATCGGCATTTATATTTATTTAAAATTCATGAAATTTGAAGTTTATTGTAGCTAAAACTTACGAAAAATTAAAAAAATTTGAGGTTTAACGTACTGCAAAGGTAATTTTTGGCTAATTTTATAATATGTATTTTGAAAAAATTTATTTAAAAAACGCTCAAAAGTTAATTTTGTTATTTTTCAAGCTGACACAATAGTGTCTACGAAACGACTAAATTCAAAATCACTTGAGGTATTTTATTATGAATTTACCTTGAGTATATTCAAAATAACAGGGGAGCCCATATTAGGTACAGGGACCCTACCTTATAACAAAGTGGATTGTTTAAAAAAAAATACGATAAAAATTTTAAACAAAATTTACTGTGTACTACATTTAGATCAATGAGGAAAATATGGAAATCGTTGTGCATTAATATTCGTTGTTGAACTTACCTTATTGAAGCAGTAACAGTAATCGTGATGCCTGTAATGAGGACATTGACCAAAATAATCCTGGCCAAGGTTTTTCCAAAAATCCATCAAAGATACTTTTACAAATCTATACTATAATTTTCTTCGGTCAAGACTAATCCCAATTGATTCAATATTCAATATAAAGAAGATCTCAACCAATTTAAATTCAAGTCTTAACTCGAAAAATTTGAACAGGAATAATTTGTTACTAGAAGTACTTTTTAGAATTTTCCGAGGTTTGAAATATAAATTGTTCAGATTTACACTTTTTGAGTTAGGATTTGAAAATATTTTTCTCTTAAAATTCATAAAGAGACAAAAACATGCGAAGATACACATGTCTAGGAGTGCAATGAGCTTTGAACACAAATTGTTTGAAAATTATTTAAAAAACAAAAATTATTCAAACATTTTGTGTGGATAATCGAAAAAAAGGACCATTTAGAAAAATTATTGATGATTTTGCTCATCATTCGGTACCAGAAAGTGATTTCCAAAGTTTCTGCAATCGATTATCCAAAAAAACTTATCCAACCCTGAGAGGAGGACCAACTAGGACTAGACATTTGGGTCACTTCTTTGGATTTTTAACTAATTTTCAAACAATTTGTGTTCAAAATCTGAGTCAAAGGCGAGAGTGTCAAGGGTTTGCTAAGGGTTAGCTCATACTTTTCCAGCGTTGAGCGTAATGTTTTTTTCAACTCAAAGCAAGGAGTTCAAACTTCCTGTTTGGGAAAAATCAGAAAAATTGAACTTTCTGCACCGTGTGTGAAAAATAAATTTTATAGAGTTAGGAAGTTTTTTTAATCACAATTTTAATGTTTAGAAGGACAATGATTGATGCATTTATCGCAACGTAATCAAAGTTTCTGCGCGCACGCGGAGATCGGAAGTTTTTGCAAGCACGCGGAGATCTAAAGTTCTTGCACACACGCGTAGTACCTAAGTTTGCGCGCACGCGGGATAATTTAGTTCGCGCGTACGCGGAACACCTAAGTTGCGCGTACGCGCAAATTTTTGTTTGAAAGGGTAAGTTTGCGCCTACGCGGAGACTCCTCCGCGTACGCGCACGCGTACATACATGAATACATACCTGAATATATTTGGATGATAATTACAGAATAAAAAAAATAAAAAATAAATAAATAAGGATTTAAAGCTTAGAGAACGTTCACAAACCACGTGGCCCAAATAGGGGGGGAGGGGGGGCGATTAAAAGGCTGCGAAAGGTTACGTGGGGGGTAGGGCTGTTGATTCAGAAAGGCACTTGGTTTTTAAAGTGCATTAATCGATATTTCGATTCATAATATTTTACTGTCGAACGTTAAAGTCGGCTATCCCCCAAGCTCTAAACCCCCAAGACCCTGGGCGCCCGAGTTCAACAAAAAAACTGGTCGGATATCACCCAAGATCTAAACCCCCAAGACCCTGGGCGCCCGAGTTAAATTATTCCAAAAATATGAGTGCATTTTAATTAACGAAATAAATTATTTTGTAACGATACCTAACTACGCTGAACTGGTGTAATTATATCATGAAGTTGTAAATCTGAAATTTTTAACTCCAAAATGGCGTGGTTGATTAGTAAAACTCTATAAATTTTTTCTTATTGGTGAACTCTTCGTTTGCAACATTATCAACAAATTTTTTTTTTTAACTATAAATTAAATGCTTCTAAGAAGCAGACACATTTCGAGAAAAGTGTAAAAATATTTGTTTGTTTATTGGTTATTTATTTTTTTTATTTTATTTTATTTTTTTATTATTTTGTAATATTCCCAAGTGATGTATATAAAAGTACACCACAACCTTTTTGTGGAACAAAAAAAAAAAAAAAAACACTTTTTTATGGACTTGATATTCAAATATAAAGTACGCTATACTTATAAAATTATTCCACTCGGTAACCAGAGTTTTGAGAGGTTTAGAGCTTGGGAGATAGCTGATCAGTTTTTTTATTGAACTTGAGTTTCCAGGGTTATGGGGGATTCAGAGCTTAAAAGATAACTGATCAGTTTTTTCTTTGAACTTGAGTTCAATAAATAAACTGTTCAGCTATCCCCCACGTCTTGAACCCCCCAAACTCTGGGCGCCCGAGGTCAACGAAAAGACTGATCAGTTATCCCCCAAGCTCTAAACCTCCCAAAACTCTGGTTACCAACTGATCATTCTTTTCGTTGAACTCGACGCCCAAGGTTTTGGGAGGTTTAGAGCTTGGGAGATAGCTGATCAGATTATTCTTTGAACTCTACGCCCAGTGTTTTGGGGGTTTAGAGCTTGGGGGTAATTAACCAGTCTATTTATTGAACTCGCGTTTTTTTTTTTTTTTCTCGACGTCAGTTTTATTGGGGGGGGAGACCTCAGGACACCCCCTAGCTGAAAGGAGTTGTTGCGCCCCTGGTATTAAATCATTAAATTATAACTTAAAAAATAATGTTTTTAAAAACTAATAGTATTCATATTTACAATTTAAAATCGTGAAAAAAACCACGTGACTTTAGGGGGGGGTCGAAAATTTGATACAAATACTACATTGATCTTCATGGGAGGGAGGGCCCTTCACAATCTTCGAAAAAATGACCACGTGGTTTATGAACGTTCCCTTAACAAGAATTTTTTTAATAAAATTTTACAATTTATTAAAAAGAAAAAATTACTCCATTATAAATTTAATTTTTCTGAAAATAATAGTATTTTTCATGAAGGTTCCATAAAAACAGGTGGAAGTAGAGTTCAGCAGCAGACGGTTATTGTGGACTCACTTCGCCCGCTTCGCGGGCTCGCTCGCCACAATAGTCTGTTGCTAAGCTCTGCTTCTACCTGTTTTTAAATGGAACCTTCATGAACAATATTTTTTTTGCAACTAACTGCTCAAAGGATCTTTTTACAGTTACGTCAACAATATCTCTAAAAGTCTAAAGTGTGATTCGCAAACTTAACCTCACGAGCGGCAGCGGCGAACGTGCGCATAGAAATCACAAGCGCACGCGCAGATTCTGGCAGCGCGTTGTATACCTATATATTGTAAACAAATTTTAAATATAGGTATACAACACGCTACCAAAGTCTATTGCTTAAACGAGTAGTTCCAAGTTTCGCCACTTATGGGATTTACAAGTAAAAATTGGCGCTATTTAGTGGAAGTTCCGAAATAATTTTTAGTTGAACTTGCAGATAAAGAGACTCATACCCTGCAACCAGACGAGCTGTGAAAAGAGCCATTGAGCGGTTAGTTGCATGAAAAATCTTTTTTTCATTTTTTTTAAATTAAAAACTTGGATTTTTCCAATTAATCTTATAATGAAATTTTTTAAAATTAATGAATTTAAATTTTAAAATTTTATATAGATTAATTATACCTTTAAAAAAGAATTATTAAATTAAGAAAATTTACAAAACTTGTAACAAAACATTAAAAATGGGGGGCGTGGGAAGGGCGGGCGGGGGGCGTGATTGGAAGATCATAGGATAATCAAAAACTCATAGAAATAAGCATATTTCGGTACACTTTTACGGTTAGTTAAGCACTTTTTTGAGAGGCCTGTGGGGGGCGGGTTGGGGGGGGGCGTGAGAGAGGAAAAACAACTATATAATATAGTAAGATAAGATAATATAGTAAGATATATACATGATATTACTAATTCTGGAACGTTCTATACATCAATCGACTATTTCTGGACGTCCTAGATAAAGTATATATCAGATTTCTATTTCTGGGACTTTTTAAAAATGGGTTATGTGGATAAAAAAGGGTTATTTTCACTTCAGGCAGGGCTTGGAGGGAGGATTATTACTTTAGGAGAGCGTAAAAGGGGTTATTTTGGCTTTAGGGGGGTGTAAAATGGGTTATTTTGGTTCTAGAGGGGGGTTGGACCGAGAATTATTGCTTTAGGAGGGCGAAAAAGGGATGATTATTACTCTAGGAGGAGGTAAAAGGGTTATTTTGGAGAAAAAATAGGTTATTTTTGGTTGTAAAAGGGTTATTTTGGAGAAAAAATGGGTTATTTGGTATTAAAAAGGGTTATTTCTGGTTTTCTAGGGTATATATATATATATATTTGCATGTATATATTTAACGCGCATATATGTAATGCTAAAAATTTTATCTATTGAAAAATCTCATAATAGTTTCAATAGTTTTTGCACATCAATAAATAGTCATTAAAGAAAGACTGATATTTCAGATGATTCCACTACCATAAGTCGCATTCCTCGAAGAACTGGTACACCTTCGACTAGTAGGCGTAACAGCTTATCCAGTAAAAAATTAACTTCAGCATCAAATGGCTCAAATTCTCGGCCACGTACACCAACTGGCTTAATTAGTCCATCAACTGGAGTCACATCAAGGTTTGTTTATTTATGAATTTATTTACGAATTTTAAGATACGAATATTGTATCTGTTAATAATTTCTAAGTTAGTATGGTTTATAGTAATTCATTTTCAGATATATCAAGCTAATGTGTTCAAGTTTTTCAAAATGCTCTTACAATTTAAAAAAAAATGGGTCATAAAAAGGTAAAACTAAGTTGAACTTTTCTACATCTTGGTCATTGTGTTCAATAGAATTTATTCCATATTTTATCCTGCATATTCTCTTCCTAACATATTTTTCAAAAAATTCTCTCGGGAAATGGTTCTGAATAAAAATTTTTTTGACCAAACATATGTTTTTGTCATGGAACTTTTTTTCAGAAAGTTTTATTGCCCGATCAACTAAATTAAAAATAATGTTAATCTTCTAGCTTTTTGAATGGTAAGAGTTGAAATTAATGGTAGTATTCGAAGATATAGGTTTAATGTACCAGTTGGTAAAAATAGTATTATTTTCAATGTACATCGTTACATCAAGAAAAGTAATTTTACCATTCTCTTCCAACTTACGAGTAAATTTAAAGTTAAGGAAACGTGCCAATTATGATCACAAAAATCGCTACTTTTCAGCATTTTAAATTTTATTGAAAAAACAAAGCATGTTTGAGTGAATCTTTTTTTACATACTTAAATTTCAGGTTCTTAGGAACTTCAATAAATTTTTTTCTCATGAAAATTGTATTTATTTATTGAATAATCAATGTTTAAAGTCAAGACCTTTTATGCCCCCTTTTTGAAGTCAAGGCCCCAGTTTATTAGACAACTTCATCTTTGGCCCCAGTTTACGGAACACTTTTTACACATGAAATCTCGTCTGTGACTTAAGTACCCCAGTTGATGGAACGGAATCATCAAAATTCGAGGTTTTCATCACTCTCAAACACGAAAAAATTACAAATCTAATCTGAAAATTAGATAAACTGTTCCATTAACTGGGCTAAGTCACAGGCGGGATTTGACGTGTAAAATTGTTCCATAAACGGGGGCAAAGCTGAAGTTGTCTAATAAAGTGGGGCCGAAAGGTCTTGTCTTTAAACATTAATTATTCAATAAATAAATACAATTTTCATATAAATAAAAAAAAATTATTCAAGTTCCTTGAATTCCTAAAATATATGTGTGTAAAAAAAGATGTACTCTAACATGCTTTTTTTTTCAATAAAATTCAAAATGCAGAAAAGTAGCGATTTTTGTGATCATAATTGTCATCTTTACCTTAGTATCATAAGAATTATTAATACCCACTACTTTTTTATATATCTTTTGTTAATGCTCATAATAGTGTCGTTGACATAGCGACGATAAAATAGCGTGGTAATGTTGAAAACTTTCTTAAGTTTTTTTTAAACAGAAAGTGTAATGTATCTGTAATGTACTTATAATGGGTGCGGAAATGAGTTGTAGTTAGGTGAATTAATAAGAATATATTTTAACCTACAGAAGATATTTATTCATTTAGAGGCGCGTTACAACTGAACTGTGTCGTGGCTCAACGCTCTTAGCTTAGTGCCACGTATGTGCTGCGTTAGCATAAATTCTTTTTATACGTATATATTTTTTAATTTCTGCATACACTACTATTCCCCCCTTTTTAGTTTTCTTATCCTTTCGGATCTTCTGGGAACACTATCACTTTTTACTTTTGATTTTTTAGATTTCACTGCACCTTTTTTAACTTTTATATTTATTTGTTTTTCACCAAATAACTCATCATTCTTACATACTTGTGTATATCATTCTCTTTGTTTATAATTTTGTCTCAAGAAGGGGACACTCTTTCATCGCTCTCCCCCCTTGTTAGATTTGATCCAATCTGCGTTTTTACGAGCTAATTTACATGCTTTTTCGTACAATGACCATCGTTAAACTTAATACTATACATAATTGGTGATATTCGCTCTACAATAATTGCTTTGGTTTTTTTTATTACAATATTTTCGAAAATCTTTTGCATAAATTACCCTAATCCATGACCCCATGTTAAGCATTTTCCTTCTATGCCTAACTCTTTTCGTTTTGTGTAGAAATTCTTTTCTACTTGAGTTAATTCATCGATTTTCGGCCAATTGTTTTGTGTGTATGACATTATATTTTGTAGCATTATGTCGTTTGCTGCTTCTTTAGCTACTTGTTTGAAATCAATTGTGTACCACCTATTTTGTATGTAATTAATAATTGTGTACTCTGACGGAAATACGGGGGTGTTGTCTTCGACCGGTAAACGAGATAGCACGTCATAGTTTCCGTTTGATTTAGATTTTACTACTTCTATTGTGTATGTGTACCCCACTAAAAAATAAGCCCGTCTTTGTAATCTGCTGTGTAGCATTGTTGGAATTTTTTCCAAAAATAAATTTTAACGGTTCATGATCTGTTTTAAAAATTATGTAATTACCGATTATGTATAGATAGAATTTTTTAAACCCGAATATTATCGCGCCTGCTTGTTTATCTATAATAGCACGATGCCTCTCGCTCTTCGGAATAATTTTTGAAGCAGATGCTATCGGTTTTTCCGTACCGATCAAATCTATGCGATAAAATTGCTGACATGCCCAAGACACTGGCATCGCATGCTAAGACTAATTGAATATTTGGATCGAATAATGTTAGTACGTTTTCGGAAGTAATTTGACTTTTTACCCAATTAAATTCTTTTTCACATTTATTTGTTCATTTCCATCTTTTTGTTTAAGTAAATCGTACAGTGGCCAGATGTTCTACCCTGTCTTTTAAAAATCTTTCGTGAAAATTTACTAATCCTAATTACGCTTCTAATTCTTTATGGTTTTTAGGTGTTCTAGCTTCGTTAACTGCTTTAATTTTAGAAGGACTTGGATTAAATCCTTTCTTATCGATCACATACCCGATTTCTATCTCGTCTTTGAAAAAGTTGCATTTATCTAAGTTTACTCGTAACCCTGCTTTATCTAGCTTTGAAAAAATTGCTGTTAAAATTTTTATATGCTCTTGGTCCGTTTGACCTGTAGTGTATATATTGTCAATATATATCTCTGTGTGTTTTATGCCCTTTAAGATATCTTCTAGAATATCTTGGCATTCTGCTGGACTCGAAGCTATACCTTCGCCCATTTTCGCGTACCTATATAAACCTTCGTGTGTGATAATTGTAAGTGCGTTTTTGGATTCGTCATCTAGCTCAAATTGCATAAAAGCGTGTTTCAAATCTATCTGAGACCATTTTTTACCTACTCTCAGTGTGTTAAAAATTTCCTCTTTCAAAGGGAATCGGATGTCTTTTTACAATTAATTGAGGATTTACCGTGAGTTTAAAATTACCACAAATTCTAACTTCCCCGCTTTTCTTTAGTACCAGTATGATGGGTGTTGCCCATTCACTACACTCTACTGGCTCTTAATTTCCTAATTTTATCAATCTTTGTATCTCGTTCAAAATTTTTGGCATTAGTGCGAATGACGCGTGATATGGTTTCTATTGTATTGGTCTTACATTTTCTTTAAAAACTAAGTGTACTTTTCCACCCTTATAACACCCTTGCGCGTTTGAAAACAGTAAAGAGAATTGTTTTAACATTTTTTGTTTTATTGAATCGCTTTCTATCTTGAATATGCTTTTAATTTGACTATTTGGAATTAATTTTAAAGGCCAAAGGTTAAACGCTTTTAACCATTGTCTTCCCATAAGTAAAGGTCCCGTACCTTTTATAGTATACAAGGTACTTTTCAGTTTGTACGAAATTTACTTTAACGTTTAATTTCCCGATAATATTTAATGGTAAACCCCCGTACCATGTAAATGTAAGATCGTTTTCGATTAATTTTTCGTGTGGAAAATATTTTTGTTTATCGCTTTCCGATATCGCTGTGACGTATGATCCGGTATCGATTTCCATTTTAATTTTTGTATTATTAATTAATACATCCGCGAACTGAGGTTTAGCACCTATTTTATTAATAATTTTGCCGTCAGTTTCTAAGATTGAATAGAATTCGTCGTTTTTTTCGTTTTCGTTATTTGACTGTAACTCATCGGGCTGCACGTGATGACATTGCTTGCTCGCATTGCGTTTCGCGTTACAATCGTGATTTTTAGAGGTATTATTTTTACTCTCTTTTTTAATGCCAACTTCTTGGAAATGACCTGTTTTTTACAATAATTACAATTAAAGTTTCTAAATTTTCAATCTTTCGTTAGGTAATTATTTTTCATACCGCAACAATAACATACTTTTACATAATTACGCGAATTATCAGTGCTCGAATTATAATTATTAATGTTACCGCTCCTGGAGTTGTTGTCGTTGTTGCTGTAATACCTGCAGTCCTTGCTCGTTGCTCCGCCCTTGCGGTGGAATCGTTGAGAACTCATATGTTGAATTGGTGTAATCAACTTGTATCTGGTGCCCGATGGGTCCCTATCTACCTCCGCACAGAGTCTCTCCCAGCAACGGCGTTTACTGGCCTTGATCGCGCCAGTCAAAGCCTTTCTCGCTAGCTTGTACTCCCGCCGGAGGGTCTCCCGCCCCCGTTCATCAGGGTTTTTCATGCCGCGGGTCTTCCTCCTACGGGCCCGTATGCACCGTCGACGCAGTTCCACGATCTCTGCCGTCCACCAATATGTTAGAGGCCGACGCGATCGTCCTCCCGTACGCGGCATCGACTGTTCGCAAAGATTCATAAGTAGTTTGCTCGTCCTACCAGCGAGCTGGTTCGCCCTGACCCTACCCACCGGTATGGCATCCGGGATCAATGCGGAAGGTGCCGGCGCTTCCCGCAACTTCCGCACGAACGCTTCCCTATCCAGCTTCCCCAGGTTCCAGCGTGGGTTTCCCGGCCATCCTCTCAATTTGTTTCGAAGGCTCGCCGACAGAGAAGATGATGTACTGGTGATCACTACCTGTGTAGTGCTCAGTCACCCGCCAATCTCTAATCTTTCGCATGAGCCTTGCCGATGCGAATGTGACATCGGGGATGGAGTGTCCTAGTCCCGGCCTACGGTACGTGTAGGTACGTCCCGTGTTCGCGACTATCAGATTTAGCCTTGCAGCCATTTCCAACAGGAACTGTCCTCGCCGGTCGCCATGGGGCATTCCCCATTCTAACGCCCTCGCGTTGAAGTCGCCCGCTACTATCACGTCTCCCGCCATCCCTCTGACCGCGTCCTCCAGAACGACCACTTTTCTTTCGAACTCGCCCATCGTGCAATTCGGGATCAGGTAAACGCTCACGTCACGCCTGCCACGCGAGCCCACGCAAAACTGATCCCAGCTCACCTCCCGATAATCCGAGTTTCCGAGCCCCGTACCCAAAGAGTAGCCATCCTCGACCCTCTCACCACGTATGTGGGGGTTGCAATGGGTCTGTACGGCTCGCTAATCAGAAGCAAGTCAGCCCCCGCCTCCTCCGCCATTTCTGGCAGGAGAAGGTGGGGGAGCTCGGCTCCGTTCAGGTTTGCTTGGATCACACTATCCATTGCGATCCCTGCCCCGCCATCCCGATGTAACCCCCGCTTCTGCCGTCTTCCTCGGCTGTATAGCCGTGAGGATTTCTCCCTTTTCCTGCCTGTTCCGAAGAACAGTCTCTCCGGTGCAGACGCTGAGCTCGTTGACGGCGTTGTCGAGACTCGAGGTGCTTCCTTCCTGTCTCTGCGTTGGCATTTGCAGAAACACTTCTTGCTGACTTTTCTCCATGTATTCACGGTCTATCCCCCCCCTCCCCTCGCCCAGAATCCATGAGGCCTGCCGCGGCCACCTGGGCTTGCACCGGATCGGAACCGCTGGGAAGATTGGTTAGGGTGTGCCTACACTAGATGCGTTTAATGCGTGCGTATGGCACGTGCGGACGGTGCGTTGACCAATTGAGGTTATGTTTAATATTTATTTGGTAAGAAAAAAGCTTTCTATAACTTTTTAAGTGTCAAGGGATGAAATTTACTTACTTTTTGAACAATAATAAATGTGTTTTGAGAAAATCTAATAGAAAACATAACCTTGCACAGTCAACGCATCGTTCGCACGCACCACACGCATGCATCAAACGCATCTAGTGTAGGCACACCCTTACTTCCTGGGGTAGTCCTTTTTTAAGAGTCGTGCCTACCATGTTAAGATTTAGTTTCAGGGTATCCTTCCCCTAGGTTGATTTTTCTGTCCACCCCGAGTATTTTTTTTCCCGTTACCCTCTACAAAGTAGCGAGCGTTCCCTTATCCACAACCCAAGGAGGTGCTGGATGGGAGAAAACAATCAAAAACTCCGCACCAGAAGGTGATCACTTACTAGTTTTGTTATTTCTTCGAGTTTTTTGTTTTTTGATTTGCTTGGAGCACCCAAATCGCGTATCAATTTGTATATTTCTGCCCCGCACTTTGTAATTAGTGTAGCATTTTTTATATCGTCATCGTTAATCTTATTTGCAATACAGAAGAATTCGATGCGTTTGATATATTCTTCCCAGCTGTCTTTATTCTTGTGGAATTCAAAGTCGCCATTTCGATGTTTTGTGAAAAAATTTCTGTGAATTGTAATAAACTGTTAATTGTATAAACAGTTTGAGTTGTATCGTTTTTTGCTGTTTCTTCTTCGTCAGCGTCTTCGTATTCGGTTGAAAAATCAAGAATTTCTGATTTTTTTGGAGTTATTTCCGTTTGGAGTGATGCCTCGTTATGTTTATTTATTCACTTTGAAACCTTGTCGGTCGTTTAACAGTTAATCCTCGTCGGATTTTCGTAGTTTTATCCTCATCGCCAATTGTAATGTATCTGTAATGTACTTGTAATAGGTGTGAAAATGAGTTGTAGCTAGGTGAATTAATAAGAATGTAAGTTAACCTAAGGAAGATGTTTATTCATTTAGAGGCGCGTTACAACTGAACTGTGTCGTGGCTCGACGCTCTTAGCTTAGTGCCGCGTATGTGCTGCGTTAGCATAAATTCGTTCATTCATTTCATACGTATATATTTTCCATTTCTGCATACACTACCAAAAGTTTCAAGATCATCAAGTACTATATCTGCAAAAATAGGCAAAATTTTTTAAAAGGAATTCAAGTCACAAATGTCATGATGTGTAAATCTTTTATCCAAACTCTCTAATACTCGTTCAAGTGTTATAAACAATGAAACTTCGTCAAGTGAAATCAAAATGTAATTCCTTGGTATGTGTAAATTATTGATTTTATTTTTTAAATCAAAGCTATTGTAAATATGTGATTTTAGTTGAGTAGTGCATTTTTCTAAATTTTTTAATGAAAAAGTAGATAATAAATGAGCTGGAAAATTAACTAATGATATTATTGGTCCGAAGGATAGATTCAATTTATATAGCACTTGGCGAGGCTCGTATTTGTTTATGTCAACTGATACTTTTGAAACTTGTAGTCTAAATATGAATTATTATTGAGATATTTTAACTCATCGTAGACGTGAGACTGTAATTCTTGCAAAGGGTCTTTGTCAATAAAAACATATGTATCTTTATCATTTAACATCTCGGTCATTTTCTCTGTGTACACATGTTTCTCTGAACAAACAGTAACATTACCCTTATCCGACTTGGTAAAAAATAAATTATCATTCTCTTTCAAAAGTTGTTAAGTCAATTAAATATTCTATACGAAAACGTCAGATGATTTTTCTTACTGTCGTAATGATTAATAGCCTGTACTATCTTGTTCCTAGCATTGTCTTTGAATTCTTGACTTTTGCCGATTCTTTGTAAAACAGTCTCTGAATTCTTCACTATACATGTGATGTCATTTTTTGTGAAAAATTGATTTTTATACGAAAAATTTCTACCTAAAGATACTGTTTTTATCACATTTTCAGGAATTTGGACAGAAGTTAAATTTCTAAATGTACAACTGCTTTCACTTACAGTTAAATAAGCAGTAGTTACAGGATAATATAAGTGTAAAAGTCGTTGAAATTTAGTGTCGAATTTTTTAGATAGTGGCTGTCTCGTATTATTCAATTTGATTGAACAGAGTTAAAAAATGATTTTCTTCCATTCAAAGGTAGATTCTTTGAATGAATTATTCTATAGATTCTTTGAATATCATGTTTTAAAAAATTTTTGTGACAAAAAGTATCTCTAATTTCACAATTCAGTAATTTATTTGAAACTTTGGAAATAACGGTATTTAAAATTGTCTTACATGAATTACTGTGCCAAGAAATCCGTTCGAATTGTTAAGTTGAGTTCAAAATATTATTTGGTAGTATGTCATGTGCTCTGCATTTAAGAACGAAAGATCATTGTAGAGAAAGTCGTCGAAAATTGTACTTTAGTTGTTTCCATTTTTTCAGTGTGTTAGTTGTGCTTTATCCGTAGGTGATGGTGAAGTAATTAAAAAAGGATTTTATATGTGAGTTCGTGTGTGATCTAGGACCATTGAAAAATTGTAAGTGTTGATCGAAATCTCGATCTTCCTCTCTTTTTTTTGAACAAAATTTGGATTTCGAACGATTTCTCGAGAGAATTTTTTGAAAAATATGTTAGAAAGAGAATATGCAGAAGGAAATATGGAATAAATTCTATTGAACACAATAACCAAGATGTAGAAAAGTTCAACTAAGTTTTACCCTTTTAAGACTCATTTTTTTTAAATTGTAAAAGCATTTTGAAAAACTTGAGCTTTAGAATTATTTTTCGGATACATAATAAATTGACAGATTTTATAAAGCTAGGTAAAGATACTACTAATAACGACAAAAAGATAGGTTAAGTTTATAAAATTTTATGCAATAGCATCATATGTTGGTCAAACAAAAAGAGCTTTGGAAAAAAGAGTGTCAGAACATAGAAAAAATGTCGACCCAGAGTTTATTGTTTACAACTCGATACAGAACAGAATTATAGGAAGCAATTGATCTTGAAAATGTTATTTAATAAAAATACATGAAGGAAGACACCCAAAACTTCAGTAAATCTTACAGACCTCTATTTAAGAAGTTATCTAGATAATTTTAGTTATATATTCTGAATTTATTTGCACACCCAATGTACGAGACACACCCATGTTAATTTTGAACACAAATTTCTGTATTTTCAATATTTCTGATTCAGTAGACGATTTGCTCTGATGGAGTAGAGACTTATTATACCCTAGGTAAAAATTACCCTCCTTTTTTTATAAAAGTTGTTTCTTTGTTAAAGTATTCATGTTTTTTTCATTGTGTTTTCTATTTAATTTTATAGCCTGAAGAGGTCCACAAAGCAGGTGGACGAAACGTTGCAAATAAAATAATATATAATTAAATTTGCAATCTTTGCATTTTATTTCTTACCTCTCCACGGATCAAGTTGTGGTTACAACAATGCACCAGAATTATGTTCAAGGAAGAAAGGGAGATCGAGATTTCGATCAACACTTACAATTTTTTTTTTTTATGGTATCATTAATTTGTAGCCCATTTACACGCTAGCTTAATATACCTGTAAATGAACGACTATAAACCATACTAACTTAGGAATTATTAACAGCTACAATATTCGTATCTCATCATCGGCCTTGCGTGGGATATGTATTCAAGAGAAAAAAATCATCCTAATAGTGTTTTTTTCATGAGCGACCTAACCTTAAACCGAAATTTAAAGTATATAAAGCGGTATGCTTTCACGGTAGTCGATTTTAAAAACCAACTTGACGTTAAAGGGCTACCGCCCTTTAGGATAAAATAAATTTTTTAAGAGAATGTTTTCGTGCTGAAAAAAAAAAATTTAATCGCGTTATAATATTTTGTTTATTTTGTGAGAAAATTTCAAAAACAAATCTGATAGGCTGGGTCTTCTGTAGCATGTGGCATGTGTAGGTTTCCAGTGAAATTAATAACCACAAGTATAACTTCTGCTGTAATAGCTGTGCAAACTAATTCTGTTTGAATTCGTCAAAAAAAATCAAAAATACCGTATAATTCTATAACGTATAGAAGTTTGTTTTTTTTTTTTTTTTTTTTTTTTTTTAAAGAGATATTTAAAATCTTTCAACTTTAATAAAAAATTAATAAAAAGAATTAATAAAAAAAACTTATCTTAAGGTAGAGGACCCAATTGTGGTCCCTCTTACCCGTATTATTTGAAACTTTTGCTTCAATTCACACTGCTCTGCTTACCCCAATTAATGGACCTCCAGACGCCTCAGAGTCATATTGGTCCATTAATTGGGGTAAGAAAAGCAGTATGCATTGAATTTGCATGGTCCATAATAGGGGTTCCTCGAAGCAAAAGTCTCAAATAATACGGGTAAGAGGGACTGCAATTGGGTCCTGTACCTTACTTTAAGTGGTCTTAACGGATTTTTGTTTTATACGCTTCAAATGAGAGAAAAATAATCGATATTTTACTGCACTGTGATATTATTTCACAATGATCTAGTTGCTAAAATCTAATTTTATGTATTAAGATTATTTATTACCTGAAATTCATAATGCAAACAAGAAAATTATAAAAGATTAAGGGGATAGTATGGTCAAACGAGCGAAAAAAAAAATGCTTTTTTTGACGATTTTTAAAATGAATTCAAGCAAACCAAGTTTATTGTAAAATATAGTACTTTATTAAGTAACATTTGAAGAAGCTTTTGTCCAATTTTGAGGTGAAAATATTAAGATTTGAGTCTCTGGCAGGCAATTTTCGGCGAGACCTTTCAAAAAAAGTTTTTTGCGATGGCCACTCGTACTTGGCACTGGCTTATCCGAAACACAATTTGAAAGTAGATTTAGTTAAAGGATAAGTTTTTCTAGGTACTGACGAGGTGTTTTTTTTTTCAATTTTTACATTTTTACCAGCAGTTTAAAAATTTTTACCTCAAAATGACGCCATTTTAGGGCCGCCATTTTGTAAAAAATAAGAAATTTTAAAAAATGGCTTGACAGTACCAGGTATTTGATGGATAAAAAGCGTGTACAAAATTTGGAAGTGATCGGTGCAATAGTTTTCGAGTTATCGTGGCCACCGATGTCAAATATGTAGTTTCGAGAAAAATGCGTTTAAAGTTTAAAAGCTCAGACCCGCAGCGCTCGAAGGTCTTTGGATTAAAACTCTACTACGGCTCGAGTTTTGCTCCGATCGACCTGAAATTTTGACACAACATTCTTGAGATGTTGTGCTATTAGAAATTGTAAAAAAAAATCGATTTTTTTGAAAATGGCTTGACCATACTTTCCCCTTAAATAAAAGCCATACTAGTATCAAAGTTGTAGCTTTCATTTTTGTATAATCAACTTAAATTTATTATTAAATGTTTATTAACGGTTGTTTCACATTTATTTTTCAGATTGATCACATTAAGTCGTGCTTCAAGTATTCCGACCTTATCAACATCAGGGTCCTCAGTTAAGTAAGTATTCTGCTATTTAAATAGTCAATTTGATAAAGACGAATCTCTGTAAAGCCATCTTGTAGCAACAGAAATAACGAAATAAAGATTTAATTTGAACCATTAGAGTTGAAATCAAGATCTTTTCAATCATGTTTTTTACTTAGTTAAATATACGACCTGTTCGGTATATATGGGTCATTCCAACATCTTTCAGCAAAACCATGGCCGCGAGGTCGACCGATTTTTCTAATTTTTTAATATGTTCAAGTTTAACTTTACTATATTTAGGAGTTTTCCCAAAATTTTATCTCAAAATATGCCATAGAACCCGAATGGCAGTCATTTGAAATAAAAAAATGGCCCTTATTTGAGTATTTTTAAGCCTATTTTTATCCTAACTTCAAATACTCGCCAAAAATAGAGTTTTCATTAGATTTTTATGGTTGATCTCGCAAAATTTTCGTTTTCCAGTCAACTTTTTGGAAAAATTTTTCTTGTAACTATGGTGAACATTTTGATGCAAGTGCTGTTACAAACGCTGATACTTATAAATTCATCGATTTTGACGATTTTGAGTGATATTCAATCGGCTGTCATTTAGTTAGGACCGAAAATTTTTTTTTCTGGTCAGTGGCAATCGATTTGTCTATTCAATACGTTGAATCCTTTTTTTTAAGTGATTCAAAAAACTTTAAAGTTGTCGTAGTTAGGGCCTTTCAAAAATGTTAAAAACTGTGAAAAACGCAAAAAATGCATTTTTTGCTTGTATTAAAACTGATGACATTTTTTTCTACCAATTTTTTTTTTTATGACTTTCTGGGAAAAACTTCTTTATAGATAGTATAATAAGTTCTCATAATTTTTGTCAACTTTTTCGGACATTTTTCCATTGTTTCAAGCAGCTGATTTGTACCATTTTATTCATTTTTTACAGTTTAGCATCAAGAGTTCGAGGTTAATAAATATCAATTGACACTTCTTAAAAAGCCCCAGGCAGCCCTGCTGGCTTGAAATGTTTCGAATAATTCCGATTCTTCCTGGGGAAGTCTTCTCCGGGATGTAATCGCCGACCCCGAGCTCCAAGTAGCCTTTTTTAAAAGGAATCTAAATCAAAAACTATGTGCTGAATATGGTAATTTTTTTTTTTTTTTTTATAATTAACTAATGAAAGAAGTCAAATCAAAAAACTTATTACGGACGACCTTAGGCCGAATTACTTATTATTTAAAAATAATTTTCTCTACTTAAAGAACATATTATGCTGAATCACTTTAAATATACGTCAAGTTAACAATTTTTTAATTTGAGTAATTTTTAATATCGATAAGTAGCATTCGAAATTGACGGAGCTCTTTTCAAGGAACAACATCGGTTTAACTAAAAAGCGTAAGCATTGCATACACTTTAATGTTTAACGATAAAAGTTTTATGAGTTATACGAATTCTGGAATAATTTTTTGTAAATCATTTAATTTTTTTGTGTTTCAATTACTGTCTCAGACGTTTTGTACTTACTTTATAGTACACGAAAAACGACATATATGTGCAGTACAGAATTTCCAGTTATGGTATTTATTTTTGATCCTACCGATTAAGCATATCATCATCTATTGAATTCTTCATTAATTTTTTATTGAAAACTGATTTAGCGTCAAAACTCCATTTTGAGTGTAACATTCTACCTACCTCTTAACTTTGGTGTAAACACTAATTCTTTTAAGTGTAATACCCATATTTATTATCAATTAACTTTGGTGTTAGCACTAAACCTTTTGGGTGTAAACTCGCAATAGTGTGGGTGTTGACACCCAAAAGTTAAGTGTTAACACTTAACTTCGATCTTAACGCTGAACCTATTGGGTGTAAACTCCCATTGCGAGTGTCAACACCCAACAGCTGAGTGTCAACACTTAACTTTGGTGTTGACACTGAACCTATTGGGTGTAAACTCCCAATTGTGGGTGTTAACACCGAATAGTTAAGTGACAACACCGAAGTTTCGGTGTTAACACTCGAAATCTAGTGTAAACACCAAAAAATCAGTTTTAAAACCTAAAATTCGGTGTTTACACCGATTTTTTCCATAAGGGTACCGGCGTGGAAATTTCCCTTATACCCATCAGGAGCGTGAACTCTAGACCCGCAGAGCTTTGACTCTTCGCGGCAAACAACACCTTAATTCAAACATCCGGCGAGAAAGAGCTCGCGCTCGATCTCAGGCTGAAACACCCGATTGTATGGAAATTTTGTGTCACAGCGGTGCCTTGTCCCATCATTGGTGAAGATTTGCTCGCACACTACGGTATCGTAGTCGACGTCCGGCATCTTAGACTGATTGAACCAAGTACCGGGTTGTCGTGCAAAGGTTATTTTAGGTCATCGAGCGCCCCCTCCGTCAGCGTCCTTGATCGTAGCAACCGATTTTCCGGAATCGTTGCCTGCTAACTCCATTATGTCACATGACGTTTTCCACTTCATCGAGACTCACGGTCCCCCTGTTACCGAGCGGACTAGAGGTATCGATCCCGAGCGATACAAGGCCGCACAAGCCGAGTTTGACGAATTAGTCAAACAAGACATTTGCAGGTGGTCGAAGAGTCCTTGGGCTAGCTCCATCCATATAGTCCGGAAGAAGGACGGTAGTTGGCGCTATGCGGCGACTATCGCGGCCTGAACGCGAAAACCGTCCCCGACAGGTTCAGCATTCCGCACATCCACAATTGTTTCGTTTATCTCCATGGTTCAACGATTTTTTCGAAACTCGACCTCCATCGTGCATATTACCAGATACCGGTCGCGCCGGTCGACGTCACCAAGACCGCGGTTACAACGCCGTTCAGGCTGTTTGAATACTTGTTTATGCCGTTTGGCTTGCGCAACGCGGATCAGTCCTTCATGCGCTATATGCGTAAGGTCTTCGAGGGGTTGGATTTTGTATTTTGTTATCTCGATGACATACTCATCTTTTCACAGAACGCGGAAGAGCACGAACGGCACTTGCGAATCGTCCTCGAATGATTGAAGGATTTTAAGTTGAGACTCAATCTTTGTCAAATGCGAATTTTGCAAGAGCGAGATCGTGTTTCTCTCCCAGCTGAGGTTCTTGCCCGACCAAGGATATGGTCCGGATGATCCTTGACTACCCAAAGCCACAGACCGTTTCATCCCTTCGCTCGTTCTTGAGCCACGCAAACTTCTATCGTGGTCACATTCCCCACGTGGCTGCCAGGAAGGCACCCCTGTACGAATTCACGCATGGCGCTGAGAAAAACGACCTGACACCGATAATTTCGACACCTGAGGCCGAGCGGGCTTTCGAGGACACCAAGGTCGAGCTGGCTAACGCCACTCTTTTGAGTCACCCCTCTCCGGACTCTGAAACGCGATTCTCTCGCCCACGGTGATGCGAAGGTCACAGATCAAACTATGAGGCGACGCTACGTTTGCCCTGGCATGCACAAAGATATCAAGCTTTGGTGCAAAACTTGCCTTGATTGCCAACAGTCGAAAGTTTCTCAGCATGTCAAGATCAACCCAGCTCCTTTCGTCGCCCTGGACGGCCGATTTTTACACGTTAAAGTAGACATCGTTGGGCCACTAATTCCGTGTCAAGGCTACACGGAGAGAAAAATGACCGTATTTTACGGGCATGAAGTCGCCTCGAGAAACACGGGCGAAGAGTGCCCGAAAAAAACGGGGGAAAAGACCGACCAAAATCAGATGATCATATCTGAGCGCCACCATCGAATGAATTTATAACTAATCTAGCCTTTTAAGTTCGGTCTTATGCCTGTTTTTTCCGGACGCTCTTCACCCGTGTTTCTCGGGGAGACTTCACGCCCGTAAAACACGGTCATTTTTCTCTCCGTGTATAGTATTGCCTCACTAGATGTTTATTAAGGAGTTCCGTGAATATATGCGTCAGGTCAGGCCCATACCCGTTGCTCAAAGGTACAAGCCTCGCGCTTTCTTTTTTAAAGATTTGCGGACCTGCACGCATGTATACAGGTGGATCATGGCCGTGAAGAAACCGCTTGAACATCCATACACCGGGCCGCACAAGCTACTCGAGCGCATCAACGACCTTGATTACGAAATCGAAGTCAACGGTGCGCCTGGCGTAGTCACCGACGAAAGGCTCGAGCTGACCTATTTCATGCTAGACGCGCCTGAACTACAGCTCGTTGCATAACCTTCGCAGCAGGCTTCGAGCGCCGAAGCTACTCCTCAATGTCCTTTGAACCAACCCCCACATCCCGAGCAAAATGTGCCATGGCCACCTGCGAACGTTTCCCCCAAGCAAACGCGCCAGGATCACCTGCGAACGTTTCCCCCGAGCAAAGCTCTATCAAGAATCTGACCCGTTCGGTATTGATAGACTCCACGCCCGCGAAGGATATTATCCTTACACCATTGCGCCCGGCCTTGAAAACGCACGCCGGCCCGAGAGCCCCTGGCAAGAGCGTGAGCATAAATTTGTCACGGAACGAAGTTCGCTACCTACCAAGGGACGACAATTTGTAAAGTTAGATTTTAGTATTATTGTAAGCTTAGATTTAAGTTTCACTTTTGTGCGCGTTTAACGCATCGTTTTTTTTGAATCGCAAATCCAGCGATTTACTAGGGGGGGAGTGTGTAGGAATCTGCACACTCGACTCGTGCTAACTCAATGCCGCGTGACTGCTGCGCTAGTATCGCTCGATCCGCCACGCTGGTCGGATGCTCTTGTGTATACTCTAATCTGAGAATAAAGGAAGCTATTAAATATACCTGGTATTTCAATTTTTATTTCGCCTCTCTGACCAAGGAACAGCGCAGCGCAGGAGATAGCCCTGCAGTCTATTGGACTACAAACGCTACAGTGGAAAAGCAAACTACGCGAGTCAATGAATGATGAGTTTTTAAAAATCAAGCCAAATTCATGTACAGGTTTTCCAAACACATTTTTTACATAATTTTAAATAAAGTAAGATTTGTAATTCGCTGGTCTTCATCAATGAGAAGTATTTGTCTATTTATTTTACAAATTTCTTTTTTTTTTGTTGTAAATGAGTTTTTCAAGTTTTTTATTTAAGTTCTATGTGTTTTTCTTACAATCAAAACGATAATTAATAAAAAAAAAAAATTTTTAAGATTCAGTTGAAAGCAAAAGATTTCATTCAAACTCTAAACTATGATTTCCGAATTAGAAAATTAATAAGATTAAAATATTTTTTATGATACAGGTCATATAAAATGCTGTTGATTCTGTTTTTTAAATTAAATGAAAGTTTTTTCGTGGCCAAGCAATATATGTGAATAAATTTAATATTTTTTGTGGAGTTGTAAAACTATTTATATTACTGGTGCCCTAAAGTGCTGATTTTACGAACGCAAAAGACGTGTTTTGAATACGTCAAATCGCCAATTACATTTCTGCTCGAGCAGCGTGCGTTTGGGTTTTAGCCGTAAAAAATAATCATAATAGTATATCTGAGTATGCAGTTGAGGGAACCGAGTGATTATAATTATAAACGAATTCCCTTGTGCAAAATAAAAAAAAGTGAAATGATAAAAAACTTTGAAAATTTGTGAGGATTATTAAAAAAATAATCTTCATAAGCACAGCACTTCCGAAAGTTTGTTTTCGAGTTGATTTCTAGCAGACCGGCCGAGTCTTCATCATCGTGAATTTTAAACTTACTCTTGCACCAGTTACTTAACTTAATATTGGAAGTTATGATTCGATATAAAATTGATATTTCATAATCTCAACATATTTCTAAAGTTTCTTATCACCTCACTTTTTTCATTGCAGAGAACACTTTTTTAAATTACAATCACTTAGCTCACTGCACGTATGCAGCAGTATGGCGAAAATCAATTTTGAATTGCAAACTTTTGGAAGGGCTTTGCTGATAAACTTTATTTTTTAGGGAGCGGGACAAAACGTCAGACGACAAAACGTCAGATAATAATAACACTCATTTAATAAATGACAATTCCAAAAA
The DNA here is from genome assembly GCA_038277355.1 of Encarsia formosa. Taxonomy (NCBI): domain Eukaryota; kingdom Metazoa; phylum Arthropoda; class Insecta; order Hymenoptera; family Aphelinidae; genus Encarsia; species Encarsia formosa. Next base: position 51,396,786 of record CM076187.1, on the reverse strand, counting down.
AAGACACAAAAATTTTATTTTTTTTAACTGGAACAAGTGTTTATTTCAAACACTTTTATTATTACAACAAATTTAACTTTATAATTTTTTTTACAAACATTCTACAGTATCATATAATTTAAGTGATGAAAACATTTTACAATATTTTAACTTATAAACAACATATATTAATACATCAATAACAATTATTACAAACAACAAGTTTCGTAAGAAAGGATAATGATAACAAAGATGGGATACATGTCAACGAACAGGGGAGATGTAAACAGTAGTTATGTATATAGTTATGTATATAGAAAATATTATAATAATAAAAGTTTTTGAAATTTTAATTTGTTATTATTGTATATTATCTGACGTTTTGTCGTTTTGAAGTTTCGATTTTGAACAGTGAATTAATACAAACGTGAGAAGAGTATTAATTTTTAATAAAACTGTAACGGTTATTTTTTAAAACAATTCGCGCCGTGGGGCCCGAAGGGCCCCCGCAGAGGCTTGCCATAAAATTTAGTTCCAACCAATTCGAAATTTTAAATTGTTATAATTGCAATAAAAACATAAAATTTATGTATATTATCTGACGTTTTGTCGTTCTGACGTTTTGTCGCTGACATTTCGTCGTCGACGTTTTGTCGTTCTGACGTTTTGTCAGGGACCCATTTTTTAAATAATCTTAACAAATTTTTTAAGTTTTTTATCACTTTATTTTTTTTATTTACACCTGCAGAACACTTTTTTTACTCAAATCACTTAGCTCACCATACTGCTGACCGTTCCCAGCTGCAGCTGCAGCATCTAGCAGACTAGAAAATGTAACTAATTAATTTTCATAGCTAAAACCAAACACGCATGTTGATATATATACCGAAACTACTCTGTACGCTTATCACGCCTATTCTAACCTACCAAAATTTAAATCTAGCATAGTTAATCAATAAATTTATGTTTTTTAAGCATTTTGGGGCACTCGTAATATAAAATAGTATACATCATACGTGCGTAAATTGCATTGTTCACACACTTGTGCTATTGGCGTCGGAAAACCAAAATTCAAATGCGCTGCGCATTTGAAAAAATGACCGTCTCGTACAGAATACCTCCACCTCTCGTAGAAATACCGCTGTTCCCATGCTTCGTCAAGAAAATACTAATATTAAATAAGGCTTTTTAATAAACAGACGACGTCAATTTAGCGTGGGGTACACAAAACGATATTCTATGGTTTTATTTAATTTTTGGAACTTTTTGATTTAATTTACTTGATATTTTAGATTTCTATGAATTATTATGTGTTTCTAGATACTTTATTAAAGAAAAATTCATTTTGTTCCTTCTTAAAAGCACCAGTTAAAATCTTTGTTGTACCCAGGCATTCTACACGAAGCTAAAAACGTTATACACATGATTTAATCTTTTAAACTTTTCTAATTTTTTTTGAACAAGTTTTTTTTGATCTGATGATTTTCAAGATTTAATCAACAAACAAATTTTCATCATTTCCTCGATAATACTATCAAAAAAATCAATTTTTTATCATAAGCGAGAAAAGGGTTATGAAAAATCGTCTGCTTAGTAAAAAGCCTTATTAAAGAAAAGTAAACTTTTCCTTTACTCAAAGTCAAAATGTCTAAAATAAATAAGGCAATACTTTTATAACATGTATAAAATTTTTTATGAAACGATACTTATTGTATTTGGAGTAATAGTCTATAATAGAAATCCAAAGTAATACATCAATCAAAAATTTTAATAATCTTGCGTAGAAATGGGAACGAAGAGGATCGCGTAGTTGGTTGATTCTGCGTAAAGTATGGCATCGCTTGGTTTTTTTTTTTTGAGTCAAACGTTTTTTTTCTGCTTCGTAGCGGCCAAAGGTGATTACCGAAATTCTTTGTCATCCACAAGTAAGCGTGTGATTCGATAACGATCAAATTAGTATGTTCGAGCCATTCCGTGAAGAACCACAGCTCTCGATTTGTGTATTTTTCTGATATACAAACCATCTAGCCGGAAAGGGTTATTGATGAGTCGCTGCATCAAAGTCTTTACTTTTTTTTTTTTTTTTTTTTTTTTTTTTCATTAAATGGTAAAATGGTAGAATTACATTTAAGTTCTACAAAATTTGACTTTTCTTCACGTTGCTCGGGGCAACTTAAGAAAACTTCGTTGGGAAAAACATTCTTACAAAACTTAGGCGATTATGCCACCCGCACTTGAGCATGCGTCAAAACGCTGCCTGCATTAAATAATTCAATAATAAGCATTGCTTATTATTGAAAGACCAATTTTTCCTACGTTTGATCTCGTTACTACTCATCATCACTATACCTACTAACATATTGAGTTGGCTAAATCGCGTATTTTGAACTTGGTTATTTACTTAACCAATACGTTTTCCGGAGCACGTCTTGATTTATTTCAAGCAGAAAAATACGCAACTAGTGTCCTTTTTATCGCTAATGTAATCGACATAATATGCGAGTTTTTTAGCCCTGAAGGGACTTTTCAAAATGAGATTATCATGAATAAATATATGAATCGACAACTGTTACGAATTAAAAGAAAAAAAATGTTCATCATTATGATAATATACTATTGGCTTATAATATGCAAATTTTTATTTTCAGGACAAAGATACAACCTGGTGGTTCCACAATCTCTACTTTGAGTAAAAAAACATTTGATCCGTCCATTACTTCAGTAGAATCTAATATTTTACGTAAAGTAAAGCCTTCAACAATTGATCAACGAGCTCCATTCAGATTGTAATTTCTACCATAAGCTATAGTTGTAAAGAATAAAACATAAATTAATAATTTTTATAGAAGTTCTTCAACTAATTTGTTAATTCTTATTTATAAAAAAAATTTTAATCAAAATACTAAAAGATATGTTACTAGCTATCGAAAATTATTGTTACAGAACTAATGTCCAAAAATGAATTAACACATAAATGTATGACTAATATTTTTAATAATTGATTGATACATGAATTATTTTGTAAGTTTCTAGGAAAAAAATATATTAATATAGATTTAATTAAATTAGATAAATCTTTATATTGACTGTCCTACTACAAATCAATACAAGGTATTCATGATTTAATTGAATCATCGCATAGTGTTTCATTTTCTTTGGATAATGAATGACATTTATTTTTAGTTAAAAAAATGTTTTACTAAATATTTCAAAAAAATTTGATGCAAGCATTAATTTCAAAATATTATCAATTTAATTTTTACTTCATTTTCTAAAATTCTTCTGATATCATGTAGAAACAGTGATATTTGTATAAAAATCGTTTACTTTGGAAGGCTCCTGGTTTTCTTGATTTTCAGCCGGAGTCTTTCGTGCGAATATGTGTGTCGTAAGTTGACACAAAATTCGATTTCTCTCTTTCTTCCCTCTCTTAATATTTGGTTATATAAAAAAATAAATTTGTTGAGATTTTAAATAAACTGAATAAAAAAAAATCAGTTATGATTTTTATTTTTGTATCAATTGATATTTGTATTTAGATTTTTTAGTTATTACTCTTTGTAGAAAAAAAAATTTTAAATAAATTATATTTTACTTTAATTCAAAAATTTTTTATAATTATGGGTGACAAAATATATAAGGGATTTTACTGGAAGATATAGGTGTAGTCATTGAGAAGAAATCTGATTTGTTTAATAATCAATATTTAATGAAATTAAATAAATCTTAATTACAGTTCATTCAGGCGCTTTGTGCCTTAATCACATATCCAAATTAATAGTTTTACTTCATTCAATAAATCTATATCAAAATATTTTAATTAATTACAAATGAACGGACAGTGAGCTATTCATATTTTTTTTTCTCCCCCACTAATTATTATTTCTCTTCCCTGAGATAAAAAAATGCAATCTAAGTAGATTGGGCCCGTAACAAAGTTTATACAAGTCAGTGATAGCGGGTTATAGTATAATATGCACTAGAAGAGAAAATAAACTGAATTTAAATTTATACGAGAAGAAAAACTCTTTGGTTTTTCATTTAATTTTCTCGACAAAAAAAAAATCAATAAGGGCGCTGGGCAATGGGAGGTCCCGAAGAACCGCACGTGTTGGCTATCGTTTAAACAAGAAAATGTTTAAACCGCTATTTGCGTGTTTTTCCTATTTTTGCCTAACTCGGACCTGGCAGCATTAAGTTCACTAGGAACTCGTTCTTTCGCTGGCGTGGGAAGGATGTCCACCGCTATTTGAAACTAATGCGTTGGTCCTAGTTGAAATTTATTATTGCTCACCGATAATTAAGGTACTCACGGGTATTCACCAGGGTGGCAACACCAGGAAATTTCACCACGAAAACTTTGAAGTTTTACAAAGAGAAAAAAAAAACGCGGCACGAGAAAATAAATCCCGACGAAAAAAAAAAATAGCGAATCTCGAATAAGAGAGTGTATGTAGTTTTAGAAAATTTGTAAATTTTAGAGTACTGGAACAAAAAGTGAGCTCCTGCGGCTCGGGGAGGTCTATTTATAGCCGGGCGAAACTGACCCCTTGGCCAATCACTAATTGACAAAATGCTTTGTCTTTGGGGTGGCATGGGAGAGTGGGGATGATCTACCTGTGGGGCAGATCATCACTCTCCCACTTCTCGCGCCCGGTAGCCGCTTAGCCATGCATGATTTGAGATGCGGGGAGAGAGTACATGCAGCCAGCCGCTACCCTGACCGCGTGGTGGTGGTAGCGTGCTGCTACTCTCTCCTTGCCTCCTGGGTAGCGTTAGATACTCGCGCTGATTTTATTGCGATCTGTGCGGCGCATGGCGTTTTGCATACGCTTGGGCGTCACACCGATACGCCGCGAAAATTTAAAATAGAATTTCAAAAATCGGAGCCCCCCGCGACTCCAGTATAAGTAATACTGGACCCTTGCATAGCCCCTCTTTGAATCTTTAGAAAATTTGCAATATTAAATTAAATTTTTAAAGTTCAACCAAAAAAAATTACAACTGCTCACTGCCCTTAAGAAAATAACAAAAATAACTTAAGCTATAAACTTACTAATTATAACAAGGTTATAAATAAAGTGAATATTAATAACTATATAATATAAATAATAGTACTAAATGTACAACAAAGTCTTTCAGAAAAAAAAAAAAAAAAAAAATTCAACAATTGTCTTTCTGAAAAAAAAACACTTTTTTTTTCACTTTTTTCACTTCTCACCCACTGCACTGTATACCGTAGGTGTCCGTGCCCTGTAGGACGATTCGGAGTGGTGGAACCTGCTGACGCTGTGGTCTCACCCCTCTGTCTTCCACCAACCATCTGCTGATCACCTGGTCCTGGTAATGTCGCTGCTGCTGGAGTTGGCGCCTCTCTTTGACCTGGAATCTGGCCCGCATCACCTCGTCGTGTTGGGCTCGCCTTTTGATTAGGGCTTGCTCAGCCTTTTCCTGAGCACGCTGCTTAATTGTGGCCTCGACCTCAGCGACCCAAGCAGTCTCGTGCTCAGAAGGCATGATTTCGAGCCAGTCCTTTTTCCACGCTTCAGGGTCTGGTTCTCGTTCGGCTTTCTTAACCAAACGCGGATCCTGAAGGGGGATGACTCTTTTCTTGATCCGGTCACGAAAACGTTCCCGGATCTTTTGGGCCGTGACCTCAGCTTGAAGATCCTTCAGAGTCTTCCACTCTTCTTCGGCGCCCATGATGTTGCTGGCCTGGAGTTTCGTCCACTCACCCTTCTGGTCCTGGGACAAGCTTCGCCACCATGCTTGCGTCTTCCGGTACTCGTGTACCTGACTATGGGTGGTTATCGACCCATGCATGAGCTGCTTTAGTCTGCCTTCTCGTTGTTGTTGTCGTTGTAGTTTGTTTTGTTGTTTCTGTTCGTGCTCCGTCTTTAGGCTGTTGATTTGTTGCTCTATTTTTCTTATTTTTCCATCCAACCGTTGCCTTTCCCTTTGTTTGTTTGTTCTTGGTATTGATGTTGTTGTAGTTGTTTTAACGTACCACCTTGTTGTATTGTCCTCCTCCACTTGTTGTCTAGCTGCCTGTTTGTTGCGCCGGTACCTCATAGTAAGGACGTAGTGCTGTGCTATGAAAAAGACCCTTCAAAATTTTACCCTGATTATCGGTGAGCTTATATGTGCACTCATACTGCCTCTCCGCTATCACATACGGCCCTTTATAAATGGGTAAAAACTTTGCTACTGTGGCCTCGTAGGCTTTCGAAATATTACAGGCTTTTATCAACACCTTGTCTGCAGGGTTGTAAACGACTAGTTGACGACTAGCGTTGTAATTTTCCGCTCGCGCTTTCCCGATTTTCCTCATCCTTTCACCCGCTAATTTTAATTTTTCCTCGTAGGTTATTTTATTTTTTTCTTTTTCAGGTATTATTTTTGCCCAAGGGCGTATGGGCTTAATGTTAAAATGTAATTCTATCGGTGCGAAACCCGTAACCTCATGGGGTATTTCATTAAAACATGTTTCAATTTGTTTAACAAAAGATACCCAATTTTTATGGTTGTTTGAGGTTAATGTACGCATGTAACGTCCGATTTCTTTATTCACGCGTTCTACAATGTTACTCTGGGGATGTCGCACACTGGAAACTACTACTTTAATTCCCTCACCCTCAACCTTTTTAACCCAGACTGGGGTATTAAATTGGGACCCATGGTCTGACATTAGCTTTTCCATTTTTCCGTGAGTAGGGATATAATCCTCGAAAATTTTCTTAATCACGATTTGGGTCGTTGCTTTTTTTATTGGATAGAGTTTTACTATTTTAGAAAACGCGTCATGAACCGCCAATATGTATCGGCAACCCCCTCGCGAAATAGGAAGCATACCCATAAAATCTATGGAGGTTAATTCTTTAATAGTAGTCGGTAATATAGGGCTCGACTTTGCCGCAGTACTCTGCGTATACACTTTGTTCCTTTGACAGGAATCACAGTATTTTACAAAGTTAGATATAACCTTTTTAAACTTCGGGTAAAAAAAAATCTTGATTTATTAACCTTATCATTTTTTTAGCACCGGGATGGCAATAAAATTCGTGTACCGCTTTTATAAATTCATTTACAATTTTTCCTGGTAAGACAATTTTAGGATTGAGTTTAGCCTGAGTTTTACAAACTAACCCCCCAATTATTTCAAAACCTGGGACCGGTTCATCCCTTTCTAACCTCTCAAACACTGCACCCAACTCATCATCTCCCCTTTGAGATTCCTTGAAATTTTTTAACAATTTTTTAATCGTCGCATTTGGCTCTTTCAAAAACGCGGCTGCCACTAAAGCATTTGTTCCCCTGTCTACTTCCGGAAGTCCCATCCGCGATAGCAAATCAGCGACCCAGTTATCCGACCCTTTAATGTATTCGATCTCCACCCCAAAATCACTTATGGCTAATGCCCATCTATATAGACGACCTGTTAAATGTTGACACGTGAAAAGAAATTTGAGACTTTTATGGTCGCACATAACGGTGACTTTAGCCCCCAGAATATAAGTACGATTCTTCATTAAAGCCCACTTAATCGCGTTCAATTCTTTCTCGGTTGTAAAATATTGTTGCTCAGCTAGATTTAGGGTCTTACTGGCACAGGACACAATCCTAAGTTTGCCCACTTCATCGTACTGAGCCAACAAACACCCCATCCCTCGATCTGAACTATCTGTGTATAAAACGAATTTTCTATCCTTCACAGGGTAGTACAAACAAGCTTCCTCGCAAAACAGTTTTTTGGTTTTGTCCAAGGCTAGCTGATGTTGCTCGGTCCACTGCCATTTTATACCAGCTTTCAACAAATCAAACAATGGGGTAGCCTCGTAGGCTATTCTATCCGTAAATTTAGCACAAAAATTTATTAACCCTAAAAATGCCCTTACTTGTTTAACGTTTCTAGGTTGAGTGAAATCGTGAATCCCTTGGACCCTATCTGGGTCAATCACAATTCCCTCTGGGGTTAGGATATGCCCTAAAAATTTCATCTGCTTTCGGAAAAGCTCGACTTTAGAAAATTTCACTGTTACGCCCTTTTCCAAAATTCGCGCAAAAAGTTTTTCTAGAGGAAGGAAATGTTCTTTAATATTCTTCGAAAATTGTAACCAATCATCCACGAAATCAACTACGCAATCCAACCCCTCTAAAATAGTCTCGGCAGCTCTGGTTAACGCGGCCATGGATACTTTAGTACCAAAAGGTACTCGCTTCAAACAATACGTTTTTCCCTGCCACTGAAAAGCTGTAAATTTTCGCGAACTTTCTTCTAATTCACACTGCCAAAACGCCGCCGTTAGATCAATCGATGTAAGTACACTAGCCCCGCCTAATCGCGATAACGCCTCCTCAATACCGACCGGATTATCAAAATCTTCGACTAACCGCTCATTTAATTCTCTCGCATCTAAACATAACCTCAAACTTCCATCTTTCTTTTATACCGCCACCAAGGGATTGATGTACGGACTCTGACATCGTTCAATAACGTCAAGGTCTAACATCCTTTTTATCTCCTTGGCTACTAATTTCCTATGTTTTAAAGGGATCGGATACGATTTTTTTAAATATGACGACGTGTCCTTAACCTCAAATTTATAAACAAAATCTTTAAAAAGCCCGGGTTTATCGCTAAAAATATCCCGGTATTTATTTAATAGTTTAAATAATTTAATTTTATCACTATATTCTAATTCATTACTTGGATTTATTTTATCCCAGATTTCCGGATCTGAAATTCGCGTTTCTCTAGGGTGTACTTTCGGTTCAAAATCCTCTTTTTGAATTTATGCAACGATATTAACTTTATTTATTAATTCTTTCTTTACAAAATCAATATTAGAGTTTTCAAAATTTAAACAATTATTACCGACATTAATCTTAAAATCAAAATCGCGAATAATATCGCGCCCGATTATACAAGAGCGTATTAATTTAGGTATTATAATCAAAACTCCGTCCCGTACAACTAATCCTAATTGAATAGGGGCAAAAATTTGTTTTTTCAATTTTACCGTTTTTTCCCCAACGAACCCTGTCGCTTGTAACCCAATTACCGGTAATGTGGGTAGATCTTTCCAATTTTCCTTAAATCTAATATATAAATCTTCGCTTATGCAACTTATGCTACTACCGGAATCTATATATGCCATTACTTCTACATTATTTATAAAAATTTGGACTTCCGGTTCTATATCTAAGGGTCTTCTATCTGTATTATCCTCCTCTTCTAACAAAAATTCTCGCGGGCAATCAAAAATTGAAATTACCTGCGGATTTGAAACGATTTTACTATTGTCTGACCTAATATTTACCTTATCTACTAGTTTTTTCTCTAAATCTAATTTAATTGAATTCTCGACGGTATGACTTATCTCATCTTTGTCCAGACTATCTGTTGTAACTAGGGGGGATAATTATAATTTATACCCGTACCCGAGGCACCTGTTACAACATAACCTGGTTTTCCGAACCTACCGAGATTTCCTCCACACTATCCTCGTCTACAATCTCTTGAACGCTTACCTCATTTACCTGAGCTGCTCTAAGTCCCTGACGATTATTGTTATTATTGTTAAAATTATTATTTCGATTATACCCACTATTATTCTGGGTTCTATTGAAATTATTTTGATTATTCTGGCTATTTTGGAGCCTATTTGGGGTTGAAGCCCTAAAACTCGAATTATTCTGGTTTCGATTAGTATTATTAAAATTCTACTCGGCCCTCCTCCACGATCAAACGAAACCTCATTAAAATTTTCCCGTTTTACCGTATTTATTGTCGAATTTAACGCGCAACCGTCTTCAAAAACATTCAAAAGCTCTAAAAAGTCTTCTACCGTTCTAATATTACGCATTCTAAAAGCTCCTGCGACCTGCTCATCAAAATATCTGGATAATGTAAATAAAATGTAACTATCCTCCGGAGGATTATCCAAGGATTTTAAATCATTTATTATTTTAATCACATATTCACTCCGACTTAAGTTATTTTCAGCTTTATAAAAACCTTGTTCGAGATTACGTCTTATATTTAACTGTTTTTTCCTACTCCAGAATCTAACCCTAAAAGCTCTCCGAAAGCTCTCAAAATCATTGATGCTATCCCCCACGAAAATATACCAATCTATGGCAATACCTTTAAGAGATTGGTCTAGAATATGTTTTAAATGTTGTGGCGGGATATTCATAGCCTCAATGAAGGCTTCTAAAGCCCTAAGGTAACGCGAAGGACGCTCACTAGCCAACCCTTGAAACGTGGGTATTTCCATCCGAATTCCCGCAAGCGCTGGGGTATTATCACGCCCATTCCCATTATTTAAAATATTCCCGTTAACTGGTCTCTCATTGTTTAATTGGGGTATATTGTTTCTAACTAAATCATGATTGTCCCGGTCATTAATTCGCGAAATCGCCCCTAAGTCCCGATTATTATTCTCTCGATTATTGTTTGTTTCAATTCGGGGTTGTACCTGCTCATTTTGCCCCTCACTACGTACACCGAATCGATCAATAAGGATATTATGCATATCCAGGATCCGAGCTATGTTACGTCCTTGTACACTTGTACGTTCCCGTAACAACTCCAGATCCTGGGTAAACCTACCTTGATTACGATTGTATTCTTCGTAATTCAAATTTAATTGATCAATTCTCTGTACGCAGTGATCAATTCGCTGGCCTTCCCGTTCGTTTCTTTCACGCGTTTGTGTTTCGTACACCATTAATTGATTCGTACGACGCGAAAGCTCCGCGGTTGTAACCTCATTTCGCGTCATACGCTCTTCAGTACGCCGATGTACCTGCTCAAGCTCTTCCCTCATCGCTTGTATCTCACGACGCATGTCCTCTAAACTCATCGTCCCTACCTCGGCCAACGATCTTCCGTGTGCCTGCGAATTATTCCCATTCTCCCCCCTTAGGGTTGAATTTACAAAATTTTGAGGTGCAGGGAATTCAAAAACCTCACTAACATCATTCCCTTCTAAGGGTTGAATCCCACTAACCTCCCCTTCTTGGACATAAGGTGGGGGTGGTTCAACAACCTCCTCCTCTTGTATAGCCCCAGCTACCTCATCGTCTAGTGGCTCTAATGGCCATCCCCTAGTTGGCCTACCTCGTCTACGTTCAGCCATCTTGTTTTATAACAAAAATCAAAAAAAATTTTATTTCTGAAAATATTAATATTAATTCTAATTACTATCTAGCTACTTTTATATTTGAGCTTGCAAGCTCCACAAAAAAAAACTCCCTTTCAGATAAATAAAAGAACGATTTATTACCTCCTACCCCTTTCCCTAGTCTAAATTCTAGAACAATGCTTTAATGGCAGATAATAAAAAAAATAATAAATCCATCCATAAAAAAAAAACGATTGTTTAAATTATCTAATTAATTGTTAAACTCAAAGAAGCTCAACTGGCTGTTATACCCCAACGTGGGTGCAACAAGCCCCCCCCCCCCCCAGCCTCTCAATCCTCAAATTGTCTTATTTTTCTCTCTTAATACTCCTAATCTCTAAAGAAAAAATTAATTTAAATCTCAATCATAAAATGACGATAAAAAATATCAAAAAATAAAAACATTTGTAACACATGTAACCGGTTTTTATCGGGGCCAATAGTAATTCTTCCTTCTTTCTTTCTTTTTTTTTTTTCAATTGGAAAACGAAAAAGGCATAATAAATGAAATAACATTTTTTTTTTTTTTTTTTTTTTTTTTCACCCACCGAGAATCGATCTCGGGGTTCCTGTGTACCAGTCGGGAACTATACCGACTTTACCGATACTTGTTACTACTACTCGTCATACTATATGTCTACACGGACAGAAAAAAAACAGGAATTTACTGTGGTAAGCTAACACGAAAAAATCGTGTGTTAACCTTATGCAGAAAAAATCCTAAGCGCTACTGTAGCCGAACCAATCAGGCAATCAGGTGTGACCAGAGTGATTTTGATTGGCTCTCTTACAGTAGCGCTTAGGATTTTTTCTGCGTAAGGTTAACACACGATTTTTTCGTGTTAGCTTACCACAGTAAATTCCTGTTTTTTTTCTGTCCGTGTACATATAAGTACCCGAAATTTCGACTTTTTTTTTTCAATTCTAATTTTAATTTAATTCAATCTAATGTTAATTATGTATAATTATTGTTTTAACTATCAAGTATCTTCATAACTAATATTGGCAATCAAGAAAAAACTGAAAAAATTTCCGAAAAATTTGCTGGGTCGGGAATTGATCCTTTTTTTTTTTTTTTTTAAAGATCTTTATTTGCAAGATATATACAGTATTTACATGGTAGGCGCAAACAAAAATCATGTATAAAAAAAGCCAGTAATACAAAGGTAGTGGGTTGAGTACGCAGACTCGGTCGTAACTAATAATACAGGTATATAAATTATGAATACTTTCGTGTAAATAAGAAGTGACGGACGTCAAGTTTCATACGGTATCCAGCTAAAACGCTTGCTAAAAGTAATAGGAAAAATTTTGATAAAACCTATCTAACGCTACCAAAAGAAAAAATAAAAAAAAAAAGAAAAATTTGAATAGAGACACAAGCATAAATTAAGTGATAATCTATAATCGAGAGAGATTCCACATTATGTTCAAACCGAAGATAATGAAAAAGACAAACAGCGTCATTCCACAGTTGATTATCCAATCAATACAGTGCAAAGTGAGTAATGAATTTGAAGTCTTACGCTTTACAAGAAGTTCACTACGACGCAGTGATTATCCGTGCGTTTTACGCCTCCTCAGCTCATCCATGAATTTACCGTCATTAGTAAGCCACCAATATCTATCTCTCAAGCGAGAAAAGTCATTTCTGTCTCGGTCAGGTATGGTCTTTGAGTACTTCAAGGGAGGGATATCATCGAAATTGGTTGGTAGGGATTTATTAGTCTGGTGTCGTGGGATAAAGTGGATAATTGGGATATTAAGTTCATCCTGAATTATGCCTTTCTTGTCGAAAAACATAAAGGAGTGAGGGGGCAGATAGCCAGTGCGAGCCTTAGCAGTCAAGTCTGTTGGATCGGTGCAAAATTTCTCTAAGAATTTATTATTTATTCTGGGTAGATTGGCAAAGTAGTCTCTAGCTAGCTGGATAAAAAAGTTATCTATACGGGGAATGTTAGTTTTATTGTAGATATTTTTGTAACTGATAAAATATTTACTTTCTGAGTTGCGGTAATTATGCAGGCACGCTCTGAGGCATTGTCTCTCGAATTTTCTGTATTTCTCCATCTGGAAGGCACTCACGTTCCAGGCTACAGGAGCAGCATAGGTGAGAAGGGGACGGATGAGGAGTTGATAACAGATAATTTTCGCTCTATGACAGAGCGTTTTTTTGAAGAACAGTCGGGAGTTTGCACGAAAGGCGTTTTTGGCTTTCTGAAGCTGTCTATCGTGATGGGAGGTTAGACGGAGTAGTTCATCAATGTAAAAACCGAGATATTTAACTTCCTTCCTGTGAGGGATTTCTTGCGGGATGCGGTTTTCCATAATATTGACTCTGAAGTTTTTAGCGAGATCGCGCGTGGCTCCCCTCATAGTATTGAAGGGCTTTCGAAATAATATGGTTTCACTCTTGGATGGATTAATCTTGAGATTCCATTGTCTATAAAAATCATTAAAATTATTCATTAATTTCTGAAGTCTAGTCTGTATTACTGTCGGATTTTTGTCAGCAACAACAATTATAGCGTCGTCCGCGAAGTAAGTGCTGCTCGTGTCGTTACCCGAGTGAAGATGGAAACGAGTCGGGGCTGAGTGAGTGTAGATATTGAACAAAGGAGGAGAGTTAATTGTGCCCTGCATTAGACCTTCATGAATATCAAAAGTGAGGGTAGAAATCGTAGTTCCGTCATAAGTGTTAAATTTTCTGCCTTTCGTCATGCACCATATAATTTGAATGAGGTCCACAGGAAATTCTACCTGGATTAATTTATAGAGCAGGCCGGTTACCCAGACTGAATCAAAGGCTTTCTCTAGGTCAATTAATCCCGCACCGACCATCTTTCCTTCTTGCAGATGAGTATTAATCCCTTCCAAGACTTTATGTATCGCGTGAACTGTAGAAAGTTGAAGTTCAAAACCAAATTGATTATCAGGAATGATGTTATTGTTGATGGTATGGATTTTAATCATATTGCTCAGAATCACTTCGAACGCTTTACCGATAGCATCGGTGAGGCTAATGGGCCGTAAACTAGTAACTTCGTGAGGGCTTTTATCTTTCTTAAGCAGAGGCAGAATTTTCACCTTTCTCCAGCGTAATGGGAAATATTTATTGTTCAGACAGTTATTAAAAATGACAGTGTAATCTCTGATGATGTTCACGGGTAAATGTTTGAGAACCAGGGGTGGGATGTTGTTGGGACCATGAGAGGTTTTATTTGGCAGTTTTTTAAATATATCAGCAACTCGAAAAATATCTGTGAATTTGACCATTCCTTCCTCATGAGAGGGGGAGTGGGCTGGGTTTTCAGTGGTAAAAGTCGTTATCGTTGAGCTGAAACCGGGTTTTGTAGAGTTTTGTGAGTGTTTAACAGTGAAGGTATTTGTGAAGCGATCAACATCACGTTGAATAATGTTCCTAAGGGGAGTGTTGATATTGAGGTAGCGTGGGGAGTTGATAGTTTCGAAATATGCTCCAATAATATTCATTTTATCCTGAGGTGTTTGGATTAAGAATTTATTATCATGCATGTTTAAATCATTTGGGTTTATACCACACCGTGTTATGAGATGAGCGTTATCAGCGTTAACATGAAGTTCTTCAATCTTAAGGGGGCTTTAGATCTGAAAAAACGGTTAATTTTTGGAAAAAATTTGTCTGACTTTCTGAAGTCAATGCCTTTGCTCTGTACTTCCCAGTATTTAGTGTAAGAGGATTTGTATTCGGCCTTCAGAGCTAAATTAATGTGGTCGATCAAATATTTAAGGTGATCTCTATCCAGCAACTCGTGATTTCTTTGAGAAGGTGAAGTATATATTTTATTGAGCTGAGTAACAATATATGATTTATATTTATGAAGTTTTTTGATTTTACTGTTGACGTAGTTAAGAACATTATTGGTTTTTTTATATCTAGGGACTGTGGAATTAATTACTGACTCAATCGTTGAGTCAATGGAGCTGATATAAAAGTCTATCTCAAGGTTGTTAAGATTCCTATCATAAGGGATGGGATTGCAGTGTTTTTTTTCCAAATTATTTTTTAATATATTCTACCTGGTTTTTTTGAACATAAATCTGCCGTCGTGAGAGGCATCAGTGAAAATAATGTCAGAATTCGGGTTCAGGCTAAGAAAAAGGGCTCTATGATCGCTGCCTGAATAATCGAGAGTGGTTAATTTATTGTTAACAAGATTATCAATCTGCAGGCGGTTGTCTATTATGCATAAGTCTATGAAGGATTTTCCACTCGGGAAAGAAGGGTTGGCAGGTGGGAGTAATTTAGCTCTATAGGTGAGGCCCATGGAATCAATCCATCTTTTCAAATATTTCCCTTTGTTGTTTTCTGTCTTGTTATTCCAAAACTTACTGCGAGCATTCAGGTCTCCAGCTAACTAGTAAAAGTGAGAATCATGGTGAAGTTTCAGTCTATCAAAAAGACAGTTCAATTCATTAATAAAAATAACTCGATCATCGTTACATGCGTATGCAGCTATCAAAAATATCACTTTATCACCGAGAAATAATTTAATTATCGTGTATTCAAGGATTACATTGTGGGATGATGAGGGAGAGTAAATCGTTTCGTACCTAAGATTATTTTTGATCAAAATAGCGGTGCCACCGCCTTGTGCTGTAAGTCCTCGGTCTGTCCGTATAAAGTCATAGTTTTCAAACTGAGGTTTGTACCTCTGATTAAGCTTAGTCTCGCAAAGAAGTAAGACATCAAATTCATTGTCACACATAAATCTATGCAGATCGTACCTCTTTCCCAGGGAGACTAAAGAGTTGACGTTAAGGGAGGAGATTTTCAGAGAGTCGGGTATAATCGACTCCCTGTTGATAAAATTTCCCGCAGTAGCTCCGCTACACGACATTTTCAAACTTAAGCGCGTCATCGATGGCATTTATCCTCGCCGAGTTAGCATTAACAATCTTCAACAGCGCAGTCAGCTGATTCTGGATCCGGGTCTCCGGCGTGGGAGTCTAACACTTAGCCCACTCTACCAAGCTAGCTTGTGTATCTGACAGTGTATCTCTACGTGAAATACGACTGCCGTGTACAACTATTCTATAAACAATTAATTTGTTAACTATTCTAACCCGTGTTCGGTCAGCTTCGAAAGTTTTAATTTCTTTAAACAATTAATTTCAACAAAAAAAAAATTTTATTTAATTGTACACGAAAATTTATTAGTATCTACGCCTTGTTCCGAAAATTTATTAATACTAATTTTGCACTACTGTACTTTTGCTAATCTTTTCGCAATTAAGATTTTTTTTTCAATTTTAATTTTCTACCTTTCCCGTTTTTTTTAAAATTCGCATGTGAAAGGATGAGCTAAAAAAAATCATCAATTTATTATCGCTTGTGGACGCCGGCTTCATGAGATTCACTATCTCACTTATTTAAACAATAGCTCGATAGCTATATGCCAGACACGTCTTTAATAGCGCAACAAAAATTTTCAATAAAAAAATCTTAGCCTGCAATATTTTCACCTATGCTAATAGCTCACTGTCTCACAACAATAAATATTATCCCAATCCAATACATCAGCCTCTTCGCTTTACCCTTGCACTCACCCGACTCCGGAATGCAAATAATGTCAACAACTAGAGAGAGAAACGAAAAATCAGCGAGAACAATGAAATTTTAGCGATCTGTCTCTTCCTCGTCTTCCGAGATCGTTTGACCTTCGAGGGAGTTTACACGAAGTGCGAGTTTATCGCAATCCTCCTTGATAAAATTCGCGTTGCTGTGAATTTTCTTTAGCATGTGAACCGTTTTATCATAATTGACCTCGATTACTCGCTCGGTCTCTCTCGAATCTTCATCTACGAAATTTTGCAAATCCACGAGGTTTTGCTCTGAGTCGCGTAGTCTATTTTCAACCAATTCGTTTTCTAACATTAATTTTAAAATTTCGCTCTCTAAGGAATTTAACCTTGATAGAAACTCCGCGACTTCGCGTTGTTTTTCGTCAACCGTATTTCTTTCTAAAACAATTTGCTCACGAGCGTATAGTTTTCTTAATATCGTGCCCGTGATTTTATTTAACACGAATATTATAAACATTTAAGATTTTATTTCTTTCTTCAATTTACTAATAAAAAAAAACTGAGGGTACCACTGCTAATTAATCAACGGAATGAAATTTTATCTATAATGCCCGAAAAAAAACTATATTCTTTCTTTTTTCACGATTCCTTTGGAGATTTTAGGTTAAAAAAAAAAAACACTGATTTTTATTAATTCCCGCGGGTCCCACCGAGGGTACCATGGAAGGCTCCTGGTTTTCTTGATTTTCAGCCGGAGTCTTTCGTGCGAATTTGTGTGTCGTAAGTTGACACAAAATTCGATTTCTCTCTTTCTTCCCTCTCTTAATATTTGGTTATATAAAAAAATAAATTTGTTGAGATTTTAAATAAACTGAATAAAAAAAAATCAGTTATGATTTTTATTTTTGTATCAATTGATATTTATATTTAGATTTTTTAGTTATTACTCTTTGTAGAAAAAAAAATTTTAAATAAATTATATTTTACTTTAATTCAAAAATTTTTTATAATTATGGGTGACAAAATATATAAGGGATTTTACTGGAAGATATAGGTGTAGTCATTGAGAAGAAATCTGATTTGTTTAATAATCAATATTTAATGAAATTAAATAAATCTTAATTACAGTTCATTCAGGCGCTTTGTGCCTTAATCACATATCCAAATTAATAGTTTTACTTCATTCAATAAATCTATATCAAAATATTTTAATTAATTACAAATGAACGGACAGTGAGCTATTCATATTTTTTTTTCTCCCCCACTAATTATTATTTCTCTTCCCTGAGATAAAAAAATGCAATCTAAGTAGATTGGGCCCGTAACAAAGTTTATACAAGTCAGTGATAGCGGGGTATAGTATAATATGCACTAGAAGAGAAAATAAACTGAATTTAAATTTATACGAGAAGAAAAACTCTTTGGTTTTTCATTTAATTTTCTCGACAAAAAAAAAAATCAACAAGGGCGCTGGGCAATGGGAGGTCCCGAAGAACCGCACGTGTTGGCTGTCGTTTAAACAAGAAAATGTTTAAACCGCTATTTGCGAGTTTTTCCTATTTTTGCCCAACTCGGACCTGGCAGCATTAAGTTCACTAGGAACTCGTTCTTTCGCTGGCGTGGGAAGGATGTCCACCGCTATTTGAAACTAATGCGTTGGTCCTAGTTGAAATTTATTATTGATCACCGATAATTAAGGTACTCACGGGTATTCACCAGGGTGGCAACACCAGGAAATTTCACCACGAAAACTTTGAAGTTTTACAAAGAGAAAAAAAAAACGCGGCACGAGAAAATAAATCCCGGAACACACTGCGGCACAGAGAATGAATCCCGACGAACAAAAAAAATAGCGAATCTCGAATAAGAGAGTGTATGTAGTTTTAGAAAATTTGAAAATTTTAGAGTACTGGAACAAAAAAGAGCTCCTGCGGCTCGGGGAGGTCTATTTATAGCCGGGCCAAACTGACCCCTTGGCCAATCACTAATTGACAAAATGCTTTGTCTTTGGGGTGGCATGGGAGAGTGGGGATGATCTACCTGTGGGGCAGATCATCACTCTCCCACTTCTCGCGCCCGGTAGCCGCTTAGCCATGCATGATTTGAGATGCGGGGATAGAGTACATGCAGCCAGCCGCTACCCTGACCGCGTGGTGGTGGTAGCGTGCTGCTACTCTCTCCTTGCCTCCTGGGTAGCGTTAGATACTCGCGCTGATTTTATTGCGATCTGTGTGGCGCATGGCGTTTTGCATACGCTCGGGCGTCGCACCGATACGCCGCGAAAATTTGAAATAGAATTTTAAAAATCGGAGCCCCCCGCGACTCCAGTATAAGCAATACTGGACCCTTGCAACTTTTATCTAGTAGACTAAATGAACTACACTAGAAAAACAAATATATTCTTCTATCCGAAACCCATATCTTTGACTATGTTTTTTCAATGGAGGTTTATTAAAGGTAGGACCTCAGTCAGCTATAACATGCTGCGATTTTAGTCTTACATAAACTATAGCTTCACGTGCAGGTATAGATAGAAAAGTGGGAGCAAACTTTTTTTTAATGCATTTTACACATAAATAATTTTTAATTAATACTTAACAAGATAGGAATTTATAATTAACTTGCACTTTCATGATTTTTGAATACTTAAATTAATATGAAAAAATTTGTAGCATGTTTCATTGTGTAAAAAAATTTTAAAAAGTGAGATTTCCCATAAAGTTGTGGATTAAACTGATTACATAAAATTCAAACAGAAGCATCAAATTACTATGAAAATTTATTATTAATAAAAGAAATGGCTTAATTTTCTGCAGTCCTTGTTCTTGTTCAATTTTTAACAGAGCTTTTTTTAATTTTAGGACAAAAGCTTGGCTGTGATATCCAGTTTTAGAGAATACTATGTTATTACGATTGCTTTAATTTTAGTTCAACAAAAATATTAATAAAAATTTAAAACGTGGATCTCGAAAGGGCTTACAACATTTGTTTTGGTTTAGCATTTTCCATGAAAAACGAAGCAGTTTGCATATCTTTGTGCAAAATGCCTCAGTTTTTCGGGAAATTTACTGCGATTGGTCGTGTGAATGATCAAATATTACTTAACCGATCATAAAACATCACCAAAGTTATCTAAGCATGTGTTGACAAAGTTTTGTGTACTAGAGAGGACCCAGATACTAAAGTATAGAGTCATAGAGTCTGGTACTATATCCAGATCATTGTCAACCAGGTCACCTATTACAAAATTACCTGGGTATCATCTCCGAGAATTAAAAAAAAATTTCTTGAATAGATCTGTGTCATTGAACTTATGCAGGAATTTTCAAAGAGGAAACAGAACCTGAAAAACCAGGTCGCTGACGACAATGTTACTTAGAGATCATCTCCAAGAACTTGTAAGAATTTTTCGTTGAAGAAGATTCCAACAATCTAGGGTCGTTTCCATTTGTGTCTTTATTTCTCTATGTATCTTTATTACTTACCGATTATACCCGAATCATTTACCCCGAACACCTATTTTTCCCGAATACCCATTTGCTCGACTACCCATTTGCCCGATCATCCAACGACCCAAATTTGAATATAGTCGAGTGTTGTCAGTTTAAAATTCGATTATAACCTTGATGATATAACCACTTGTCGTGTACATAAATCTAAATTTTCAAATTTCTAAATTTTTGTGTACATACTTTAAATTTTCTAGATTATTTTACAAGCAAATTTAGTGAGTGTTATCATATGTTACATGAATCTGGAACCAGAATTAATTAATGGGAACCGACTTTTTCTTGATGGATTCGTCTACGTTAGTGGTTTCTTAGTGATTTTTTTGTGAAATTACATCACTTCTATCGTCTTATTCAATCAGTTAAGAAGAAAAGAATGTACTGCACGTGCAATCAGAGTAGGTTCTGAAGATAGATTTACCGTGTTGAAGGGGACAAATCAAGGGACCAATTTTAAAGATCAGCGTTCACCGAACCGCGAGTAAGCGAAGGCAGAGAAATAAAGCCCTCATTGAAGCAAAAAGCTGCTAATCACCCAGAAGAATCTCTCGCTCGATGACTGTGAACAGAGCTCGCTTGACTTTTGGAGTCAGTTGTCAATCAATTACCAGAACGAAAAAATATAAAAAACAACAGTTGCGTACTGTTTGCAGACAGAACCTGCCCGAAAACCCTGACTCATTGATGGATGTAGGGGATCTCCCTGAAGGGTATACTAAAACGGAGACTGACGATCAGTTTCTCATGTAAGATTTGGCAGCTACATCATAGTTTTCGCAAGGCGAAGAAATTTGGCGCTGCTGTCTTCTAGCTCTATTTGATTTCTTGACTGGACTTTTAAAGTTTCCTTCCTACTTTTCACCTCTTCTTTTA
Source organism: Encarsia formosa (assembly GCA_038277355.1). Taxonomy (NCBI): domain Eukaryota; kingdom Metazoa; phylum Arthropoda; class Insecta; order Hymenoptera; family Aphelinidae; genus Encarsia; species Encarsia formosa. The sequence continues at coordinate 51,375,671 of CM076187.1, read as the reverse complement.
CATGTTATATCTATACTTACCTTTACCATTACTTACCCTCAGGTGGATGCTGCTTACTCCAGCAGCTGCGAGTTTTGGAATTTGGAAGCGCGAGCCGGAAACCGTAATGAGCGACTATGAACTCGCAATCATCATCGCCTGCCAGTCGTTGTCTCGCTTTGCTTGTGCGCGCATGCACCGCCCTTGTAGCGTGTGGAAACATGCTGTCTAAGTTGGGAACGATTTTTTTCGAAACTACTTATCCACATGTTGCCCCTAGCAACGTGACGGAAAGTAAACTTTTACGAGGGTTAACGTGTGGATAAGTAGTCTCAAAAAATATTTTTAAAATCAAGGTACGAGATTAGAAATTGTGACATTGCTGTTAGTTTTTAAAATATGTATACTAGGAGGGTATCCCCCTGCTCGCTTCGCTCGCCAACCCCCCTATATATGGGCAAATCTCACGAGAATGTCAAGTTTTACACATATTCTTTAAAAAATAGAAAAAATTGAAGCACACTCACGAAATTTTAACAACAGTTACTTATAATGATTTCTAACGCTGATCCGCAAGGAAATTGAATTCTGAATTTTGCTAGAAACGTTATTGCAAAATTAAATTGTTAATTAACAAATTGAAAAAAATTTTGTTGCAATCGATTCAGAAGAAAAAAGTAAAATGAAAATTACTTATTCTTTCTTTTGATCCGACGCATAGTTTGATTGTTAAAAATGTTTAAACATTTAAAAATGTTTAACATTACCGGAATCCAAGATTTACAAAGTTTTACGATTTTTCTTGCTTTATGTATGTAACATATTAAAACAAAAATTTAATCACAAGACATTTTTAAAAATGTTTGCTTTATTTTATTATTTATATTTTATTAAACTTTTTTCAAACAATCTAAAAAAAAAACAAAATCAAAAGCGTTTAAAAATCTTTTTGACTGTTTTTATAATTTAAAATAAAAACATTCGATTCGTAAACTCAATTAGTAAATGATATATTCTCAGAGATTTCTTTAGATTTAGAAATTTAGAAGTAGTTTGAAAGTAAGTATGAATTTTCAATCTATTATTGTTTACAATTTTGAAGCAGTGCAATTGTAGCCAAATTTCAATTTAGTGTTTCATAGACGTGAGCGTTGTGAAGATCGAGACTTTGCAAAAGTACAAATATGGGTGAGTTAACTATGCATTCATAATTTGATTTGATTTTTACTCAAATGAATTATAAACAAAAAAATTGGTAAAAAATTTTTCAACAGACCTGAATGCAGATTTGAAAATCTTGACTTTGAAAAAAAAACGGGAAAAAATGAGAGAAAAGCGGTTAGCCTCTGCAGAGTATCGTGTGCAAGAGACTTTGAGAAAAGAAATTTTTAATCGCTCTGCTAAAGAATCAAACGTAGAGAAGAAATTAGCGTAAAAAAATTAATTCAATTATTGTTTTTTTTGTTTAAGTGAATGTTACCACTTCTGTGTTTGCAAATAAAGAGAATTTTTCCGAACATTTTTTCAGGAGTAATTCCGTGACTCATACATCTGTTAGAAAATCTGATCGCTTGGAGAAAAATTTTCCTGCACAAATTTGTTTTGCACACCCATTAAGAAGATCCACTCGGCTATTAAAGACTCCAGAGGTTGATGAATGAAAATTCGTACTCGTTTTTACGGGAAACTGTTCAGTCAGACAAGGATTCCAATTCTTCATCGTTTTCTGAAAAGGTTAACAGTGCCATAAATCGTAAACATTATTTGAATCTGTCTAACACAATTAAAAATTATACTTCCTTTTTTTCTTCAAACGAAAATAAACTTACATTGTTTATGGTTAAAAATTCTTCGTTGACAACTTATTTAAATAAATTATTTTACAGGAACTAAATTTAAGAAGTGAAGACCATTTAAATGGTAACGAAATAAACGGTTGGAAGTTTCAGTACTTCAAACTTTTAAAGTTTAAAGCAAACTGACCGACAAAAACGCTACTGGCAAACCACGAATTATTTCAGGTCGTGTACAAAAAAAAAAAATAAATCTAAAAGTTCAAAAACATTTTGTGAAAATAAACGTGATGCAAAGGTGAAAAAATTGTGTGCTGGCATACAATGTTTTTTTGAAAGAGAAGATAATTCTGCAGAGACCCCAGGTTAAAAGATATTAAAGTAAAGATACTAAAGTCAAAAATAAACTAAAAAAAATAAAAAGGTTTTTATTAGATACCGTTGATAATTTGTTCATCAAATATAAAAATGAAAATTTATTGAAGCTGTCTACAGCTACATTTTACCGTCGTAAACCGTTTTGGGTCGTGAAATTAACTTGGGGGTAATAAACCAGTCTATTTATTGAACTCGCGTTTTTTTTTTTTTCTCGACGTCAGTTTTATTGGGGGGGGGGGGGCCTCAGGACACCCCCTAGCTGAAAGGAGTTGTTGCGCCCCTGGTATTAAATCATTAAATTATAACTTAAAAAATAATGTTTTTAAAAAACTAATAGTATTCATATTTACAATTTGAAATCGTGAAAAAAACCACGTGACTTTAGGGGGGGGGGGTCGAAAATTTGATACAAATACTACATTGATCTTCATGGGAGGGAGGGCCCTTCACAATCTTCGAAAAAATGACCACGTGGTTTATGAACGTTCCCTAAGTCTAAAAACTTTTTCTATTTTAAAAGTGAAATTCTATTTTTTTTAACCCCTCATTAATTTGTTTAAATAAATAAATTTTAATTACTTACAAAATATAAAAATGCAGCACATATATTTTGAGTTTGTGTTGCGTTTAAATTTTTTATTGAACATGGTAGGTACAAAGCATAGCAACAAGAATCATGAAACTTTAAAAATCTAAGATTTTGGTAATTTTTAAATGTTTAAACATTTTTAAAAATAAAACTATGCGTCGGATCAAAAAAATGAATAAGTAATTTTCATCTTATTTTTTTCTTTTGAATCGATTGCGATGAAAATTTTTTTAATTTGTTAATAAACAATTTAATTTTGCAATAACTTTTTAAGCGATTTGAATTTTTTTTTTTTTCATTTGTTTAAGTTAGAAATGATTGTAAAAAGCTGCTGTTAAAATTTCGTAAGTGTGCTTCAATTTTTACTTTTTTTTTAAGAATATTTATGAAAATTGGCATTCTTGTGAGATTTGCCCATGTACAAAATATATAATATGCATTTACTTAAGGTACAAATGAATTATTAATTAAATATTTGTAAATCAAGTAAATTAAACTATAATATGAAATAAATTATGCTTTTTACTTTAATTGTGCGGATTTCCACCCCCACCCAGGAGGTACTTACATGGCACGTTGGTTTTTTTTAACAATTTTTAAAACAATATTCAACTAACAATATTTAAATAAACAATTTGACATGACCAGCAAATACGGCATTTTCATTTATCTAAATATAGTTTAACATTTTAAAATACAAATTTAACCCTTAAAGGCCACACCCAAATCCAGAACTGCCACACTGACAGTTATGTGGGGTCATTCTGACCCCGTGTGGCATTTAAGGGTTAAAATTAAATTTTAAGGGTCCTGCCATACGAACAATTGAAAACACGAAAGATTTTTATAAAAAATTATTGAATTATTCAAACTGAAGATTTTTTGATATTGAAGATATTATTGAAAAAAAAATTTTCACGGAAGATCATTGTGAATATTAATTTTTTTAAGGAAAATAGAACTGAAAATTATTATCAAGAAAAGTTTTTTAAAATGAATTATATGTGGTTTATACGGCTACTGCCAAAGGGTCCCACCTATAGTTTCTTTTTGTTATTACATTAAATGAAAATATCAAATAGATATTTTCCGAGGAAGTTTTGACTCTGGAGAAGTCAGAATATACACCTGAAGCCCCGGTTAATAGTAAGGCCTTGGAGATGATTTCCCCAGGATGTTTTGACTCTAGAGGAGTTAGGACAGACACCTGGTGCACTTGGTAGTAGTTACACCTTAGAGATAATTTTCCCAGGAAGTTTTGACTCCGGAGAAGTCAGAATAGACACCTGGAGCCCTTTTTAATAGTAACGCCTTCGAGATGATTTCCCCAGGATGTTTTGAATCCAGATGTGTCAAGACAGATACCTAGTGCACTTGGTAGTAGTTATCCCTTGGAGATAATTTCCCTAGGAAGTTTTGACTCCAGAGGTGTCAGGACAGACACCAGGTACACTTGGTAATAGTAACGCCCTGCAGATGATTTTCCCAGGCAGTTTTGACTCCATAGGAGTCAGGGTGTATACCTGGTGCACTTGGTGACAGTAACGCCTTGGAAATGATTTTTCCAGGAAGTTTTGACTCCAGAGAAGTCAGAATAGACACCTGGAGCCCTTGTTAATAGTAACACCTTGGAGATGATTTTCTCAGGAAGTTTTGACTCCAGAGAAGTCAGGACAGACACCTTGTGAACTTGGTAGTAGTTACGCCTTGGAGATGGTTTTCCCAGAAAGTTCCGACTCCAGAGAAGTCAGAATAGATACCTGTAGCCCTTGTTAATACTAACGCCTTGGAGATGATTTCCCCAGGATGTTTTGACTCCAGAGGTGTCAGGACAGACACCTGGTGCACTTAGTAGTAGTTATGCCTTGGAGATGATTTCCACAGGAATATTTGACTCCAGAGGGGACATAACAGACGACTGGTGCACTTGGTAATAGTAACGCCTTGGAGATGATTTTCCCAGAAAGTTTTGACTCCAGAGAAGTCAGAATAGACACCTGTAGCCCTTGTTAATACTAACGCCTTGGAGAGGATTTCCCCAGGATGTTTTGACTCCAGAGGTGTTAGGACAGACACCTGGTGCACTTGGTAGTAGTTATGCCTTGGAGATGATTTCCACAGGAATTTTTGACTCCAGAGGGGTCATGACAGACGACTGGTGCACTTGTTAATAGTAACACCTTGGAGATGATATCCCCAGGATGTTTTGACTTCAAAGTTGTCAGGACAGACACCTGGTGAACTTGGTAGTAGTTACGCCTTGGAGATGGTTTTCCCAGGATGTTTTGACTCCAGAGTAGTCACGACAGATACCTGGTGCACTTGGTAGTAGTTACGCTTTGGAGATGATTTCCCCAAGAGGTTTCGACTCCAGAGTAGCCAGGACAGACACCTGGTGAACTTGGTAGTAGTTCTGCCTTGGAGATCATTTCCCCAGGAATTTTTGACTCCGGAGAATTTGAATTAGTTACTTTTCAACTTTTACTCACGTAGTGTAAATTTTTGCAAATGAGGGGGGTACAAAAAAGAGTGGTGTTGAAAGCGGGGTGGGAGCGGAATAATAGTGCAATTTTGGACCCCTTTTACGGTATAAAATGAAGAATTAAGGGTTGGAGCGGAATGGGGTGTGAAAAAAAAGGGCGAGAAAAGGTGGGGGTGAGAGCGGAATAAAAGTGCCATTTTTGACCTATTTTACGGTATAAAATGAAGAATTAAGGGTTGGAGCGGTGTCGGAGCGAAAAGCAAACTACAACTATATAATATAGCAAGATATATACTGAGGGGTGCCCCTCTGCTCGCTCTGCTCGCTAACCCCCAAGAATTTAATGCTTGTGCTTACTCCTGTCTCTGCATTTGTAGCTACCCTCGTAGCTACCATTGTATCTGCTCTTGTAGCTATCCTTGTATTTACTCCTGTGCCTATCTTTGTTTTTATGTTTGTTCATACTCGTGTGCATATCCTCACGTAACTTTATAATTACTGCTGTACCTACTGACGTGCATGAAATTACTCATATCGATGTGCTTAGCCTTGTTGGACGAAACCTTTTTCGGTGGATTTTCACCAGTTTTTGCGAATTTTGTCTAGAGGTTGGCGTTAAAACTAATGTACCGATTTTTATGAAACTTCGAATAGGGCATCTTAGAGATTCAGAGGGTGGCCTGTGTAAGTTTTAAGTCGACATTTGCAATCATTATAAACTTAAAACAGTTTTTATAAAACTCTTTATTTCAAACAAAAACGCGAATTTCAAATGTTAGGTTATTCTCTTAAAAATAAAAAAGTATATTGTCATACACTATTTTATGATCTTGAAATAGGATATTTTTTCATAATACTTTTTACTAATTAAAACTTGTCCACCAAAAAAAAAATTTTTTGTATTCGATAAAGCAAAATTTAAGTGTTTTTTCATGAATATATTTAGAAAGATCAGAGATGTATAAAATTAGGTTAAAATAAAAAACTTAAGTTCTAAATAATTTTTGAATTTGATATGTTCCGAAAATATTAACAACAAATAGATTTTAATTTTTCATACATTTTTAAGAAATAAAAAACAAAAATTAACCTACAAAGAGGAATCTATGGTAAACCAACCATCGGCTAATTAACAGCCTATGTTGAAAAAAAAGAACTGGAAAGGACTTTTTCTCAAAAATAGTGCGCAAATTAAAATAATCAACAAGTATAAATTATTTTTAGAAATTTGCATAAAATTGCAAAACAACTCAAATAATAAAAACAATAATGAATCTCAATAAAACTAATTAATTTGCTGAGTAACCTCTTAATTTATTATCAAAATGTTAACGGACTAAGAACTAAACTTGAAGATTTTAGATCTAACTTCAGAATCTTAGCCAACAAGCCTGATATTATCTTTTTGGTTGAAACAAACTTAATAAATAATTTAAGTGGTTGTGAGCTTGGTTTAAGTGAGTACATTATTATTAGAAGAGATAGGTATGAAATTGATTTAGCTAGAGGAGGTGGTATTTTAATTGCAGTCAGTAAAAAATATTCTCCAACTGTTATTTTCAATAATCATGATTATGATTGTGAACAGATTTTTGTGAAATTAACTATTAATCAAACAGATATAATTATTGGTGGTGTTTACTTACCATCTAAGTCGTCAAATGAAGTTTTTCTATATCATTTGGACATAGTTGAAAATATTTATTTTCAAAATGGAAATTTTGAGTTGATTTTATTAGGGGACTACAACTTGCCTAAAACAACTTGGATTAATAGTTCTGTCATAGATGAATCTTTGGATGTTCTTTGTTACCATCATGATAACTTAATTTTATTCAAAACAACTTGGATTAATAGTTCTGTCATAGATGAATCTTTGGATGTTCTTTGTTACCATCATGATAACTTAATTTTATTCAATTTTTAAATCATAAAACAAAAAATTATACGCTTGACCTCTGCTTTACCTTACTTGAGTATTCAAAATTACTTAATTTTAAAATTGATGAATTCTTAGTTCCTCCTGATAAACATCATGATGCTGGTGCCTTTACTATTGTCTCACAAAATGTTTGTACTTTTGAACCCAATTCATATAATAGAAACTTTTACAAAGCAGATTTTGAGGAGATAATAAAAAATTACATAGTATTGATTGGACTCAAACTTTTACTGATTTACTCAAACTGTTTTACTCTAAGTTACATGAAATAATAGACGAAAATGTTCCCAGTCAAAATCAGACAAAAAAAATCTACTTATCCAAAATGGTTCTCGTTTGAACTTATTAAAACTATCATATAAAAAAAGAAATCTCATAAGATTTGGATATCGTCTAACCTTGAAGATGGTTATATTGAATTCAAAAAACCCAGGGCTAAATGTATAAGAGTTTCCAGAATCGATGAAAAAAAATATTTTAATGAAATCGAAAAAAAGTCTTCAAGAAATTCTAAACAATTTTGGAAATATATTCATGACTTATCTAAATCAAATGGAGTTCCTGAATTAGTCAACTACAAGGGATATACTTCTGCCTCAACCACTGAAAGCTGTGATCTTTTTGCAACATACTTCAAGTCCACTTACTCATCTGCTAGTGATTTTAGTGACTGTGATTTTCTGGATAATCTAAATTGTGATAGTTCAAACATTGTGATAACTAATAATGATTTAGTTTTAGCTCTTAAAAAGTTAGGTGATAGTGTTGCCCTTGGAACTGATGATATACCATAAGTTTTTGTAAATAAGTGTGCCTCTAATTTGATTAAACCATTAATTGTTTTATTCAATAGTTCATTAAAATGTGGTATATTTCCTGTGATATGAAAAAACTCATTTATACCTATTTTTAATGCTGGAGATAAGACAAACGTTGAGAATCATAGACCAATCTCTATACTTGTTACTTTTTCCAAGTTGTTTGATGCAATCGTCTACTCTAATTTATGTAATCTATTTATTGGTAAAATTGTCACAGAGCAACATGGTTTTGTACAGGATAAGTCTACTTTGACAAATTTAGTTTGTTACAATGATTATATTGCCGAAGCCTTAAATGAGTCTTATAAAGTTGATTCTATATATTTAGATTTAAAAAAAAGCCTTTGACTGTGTTAATCATTCTATTCTTATTAGAAAATTGTTTAATCTGGGAATAAAGGGTAGTCTATTAAGTTGGTTTAAGTCATATTTAAGTAATCGAGAACAGATTGTGAGAATTAGAGGAAATAAGACTGATCCAATTTTGGCTCCCTCTGGTGTTCATCAGGGTTCAAACTTGGGACCACTGTTATTTCTCATTTTTATTGATGATTTAAGTGAAAATTTAAAATTTTCTAAAATCCTCATTTTTGCTGATGATGTAAAGTTATTTTTTACTGTAAAATCGCCACTTGATCAGTCAAGGCTTCAGAAAGACTTAAATTCTGTCATAGATTGGTCTGTTGCTAATGACCTTAGTATTAATATTGATAAAAGTTCTTTTATTACTTTTCACAGGGAACATAATTTCTTTGACACTCATTACTTAGTCGATCGTAAAAACTTAAAGAGAGTACCGAACAGAAAGATTTGGGAATTATATATCAAGATAATTTTCAATTTGATAAACAAGTACAAAACACAGTCAATAAGGCTTTTAAGGTGCTAGGTTTTGTTATTAGATCCTCACAAAAGTTTAAGATTGGCACTGTGATTCAACTCTATAAGACATTAGTCAGAACGATTTTGCTCTATAATTCTCAGGTTTGGTCTCCACACTATCAAAATACTAGAATCTGTTCAACATAAGTTTTTTAGATATTTATCATTTAGAATGGGTGTAGCAATAATAAATCACGATTACAGTACTTTTGCAAAGTCTGTCAATTTGTGTACTATATAGTCACTTCATAATTATTATGACTTATTATTAGTTAAGAAAATTCTATTTATGTCTGGTGCTTCATATTGTAATTTACCATTATCTGATTTATTTACTACTAAAGAGTTAACTTACTCCTTAAGAGATAAACGTGTGTTGAGAGAATTTGAATCAAGTAAAGATTATGTATTCCACACTGTCTCTTATAGACTGAGACGCTCATGGAATCATCTAGATTTCAAAATAAGAGACTGTTGTAATTTTCAAAGAGTTTAAGAATTTCATATTTCAAAATGTTTCTAGGTTTTATTAAATTGTTAACTTGTACACCTCTCCATGATATGTATATGTATATATTGATTCTTATTATAAATATTTTTATGTCAAAAAGGGTTATCTAGCCCGATAATACAAAATAAATAAAAAATTTGATAACATTTTATGATTTTTCATATTTTCCTTTTTAAATATATCAATAGATATAGTTAAAAACTATTTTTTGGTTTGGGAAAATTTAAATATACCCTGGTCTAGTGGGTTAATTGCTCAAATAATGTGGGTGATATGGGTTCGATTCCTCACTGTTAAAAAAAAAAAAAAAAAAAAAAAAATCAAACTCTCTTTAAAAGATTTGTGCAAATTCTTAATTTTTTTTTTTAAATATAATAAAAAAATTTCTTTTAAATATAATAAAAAGTTCTCTCAATTACATAATAAATAATTTGAAAATATTACAAAATAATACGTATTATTACATTGAAACATCTTAATCATATTGTATTTGTCTGCTCTACTGAAACCTCTAAATTCTGAAAATCTTTTGAAAAAAAAAAAAAAATCCAACTGAAAGAATTCATAAAAAAAAAATGCAACAAAAAATTGAGTTTTTTTTTTAATTTGTTAATTAACACTTGAAAATGACATTTTTGATTTTTTTGAACTACACCATCGTGTAGAGCATACCCAAAAATAGTTGTATATGGTCTTTTTGAAAATATTTTTTATCATTTTCATCAAAATTCCAGAGCTCAAAGTCCAAGAAAAATTTAAAAAATCCTGGGACTTAATGGGTTAAGCAATAAAAAGAAAGTTTAAAAGTAAAATAGAAATGGGTTATTTGGTTTATTTAAATAATAATAATAAAATTGAGTTATTTTAAGGTATGCAAGTACACGCATTCATCTTATATCACGCGCGCACTCGATTGCCTCCGCAGTCCGCTCCCTCCGCACTTTTTTCTAGGCATATAGCGTTAAGTACAAGTTATCAGCTATGTATCTATAGAAGAAATTAAAAAAGTAACTACGAAGCATTAAAAAAATTAACTTATATCCAAAGATAAAAGAGAGAACCCAAAAAGAATGTTGGCATTTTATTCGTGATGTGATTGGATGAAGAACAAAATTTAAAATTTTTATTTTTATTTTTAATTTTTATATTACAATTCAATTAAAACATCTAGAGAATAGATTTGATGAAAAAATAATTATGTAATCAAGTGTTCGAAATTATCCGATTATAATCATGAAAATAATAATTATTAGTATACAAATTGAAACAAAACCAATGAATCTATAACCACAAAAGTTTAAATGAATATGAACTCTGAACGTAGTGCAAAGGTAAAGGGTATATATAACTTATTGTCGATTAATTTAGATGAAGCTTCGACAAAACTTGTTTTAGATAATATAATACAATTAAGCGTGCGCTTCGCTTAGAGAGCTTCAAGGTTTGGCAAGAGGGTAGGTACATCGGTAGATTCAAAAGTGGGTAAGTGTTTACCTACAAAGGTTTGTACACGATCGAAAACAATAGTATAAAAGATGTTAGTTTCAGGGTTAGATGTTGAGAAAAAAAAAAAAGTACAACTTACGTTCCAAGTTACAAATTAAAGTATGAAAATAATAACAAAGTGAAAGAGGCTACACATGGCTGCAAACTGGTGTCCTAAGATAAACTTCGATATTAATCAAGATAAGTTGATTGGGACAGACCTACGTAGAAAAAGCGTTGATAACAAATGTAAAAGGATGTAGGTAATATTTGTCAAAAAAGTTAAAGAGCTGTGTGGGCTAAATTGTATGAAGATGATTAGTTTCACGATTGCAATTACAAAAAAATTTGAGAAGAACAATAGAAAAAATAGTTTTCACAAAGATGAGAACAAAGATTCAAAGTTAGAGACCAAAGCATGAAAAAAAGAAAAAAACAACAGCAAACACCAAAATTTAAGCAAGTAGATTCATATGAAAGAGATAGAAACAATATTAAGCAAAAATGTTAAGCGTAGGTTCAAAATTACAAACGTAATGACAAGTCCGGGTACGGCAGTAGGTACAATGAAGTTACCACAGTAGTTATCAAGTTATCAAGTTTGAAACAATGTTATGAACAAGGTTTGTTATAGGGTTATTTAGAATAGTAAGTACAAGAGGATAAAAAAGATTATGCACAAGGCTAGATTCAGTGCAGAAAATTAAAAAAAAAAAAAAAATAAAGAACTAGAGTTAGCATGGGAGTAGAAACAGATGTAGAAACAAATGCATGTGTAGAAGGTTCGGCGTTAGAAGCTTGAGTAAAAAATAGGTAGTAAGCACAAGATTATTAACATATGTAGGAAGTATTGGATTGAGTTGGCATCTACTTGATGAAGATTCATAATATGTAGGAAGTAAAAAAAATCAACAGACGTAGTAAAGAGAGTCTGAAAAAAATACTCAACAGACGTGGATAGTAGCAAGGTTATAAAGCAGGGAAGGTTAATAAATAAAAAGACGAAAATAAGTCGGTAAAAGCATAGAAACAGATGTTTAAAAAAGGATTGAAATGAAAGTATGATCAAAGATTAGAACAAAGTAGTCTTAGAATTAGAAATAAAAGCATGAAAAAAAATTCAAACTACAGTTATCACCATGATAGAAATATATATATAAACATGAGCATATTCCTGGGTAAGAGCTTAGTTATAAAAAGCATTAAGTGCAACGGTAAGAACAAGGGTAGTTACAAGGGTTTGGAGTAAGATGAAAGGTGAGAACAAAGGTAGGCACGAAATAAGGTGCAGGTGTAGTCACAAGCTATAAAAGTAGAAACAATGGTATGTATCAGAGTAGGTACAGAGGTAGACACAAGAGTATGTGTATAAGCGTAGGTACAAGTGTAGATTCAAGCATAAAATTCTGGGGGGTTGGCGAGCGAAGCGAGCAGGGGGGGTACCCCCCCCCCCCTAGTTTACTAAAGAAACATCTCGCTGATGTGTTAAATAAATACAAGATCCTTTCACACTTGCGTTGAGAAAACAACGCATCGAAGAATTAGATCAATACTATATTCAACCATACTTGCGTCGAAGAAACAACACATAAATGTGTTCAAGCAATACTAGATCCAATGACATTCGAGAATACAACGCATCCGTGTATTGGATAAATACTAGATTCAGCCACAGTCACGATAAAGAAACAACACACCTATGATTTCAAAAATCAAAAAGAATTCTAGAGTAAAAATTAATCAGAAATTAAAATTTGTGCAGTACGAGAAATTTTTTAGGGTAATAAAGGAATACTTAAGTGGGCAGATTTGCGCTATCACAAGCCAACTGGTTAGATAAGAGAAATACGTTAGTTTAGTGAGAGCTAATCATTTAAGTCTATTCAGGTTGGTAAGGTAGATGAGGTTCGTTAGAATCTTAATTGAGCTTTTTCAAATTTTCAAGTACTTCAACAAAACTTTAAAGTAAGTGACTGAGTTGATGAATAAGGTGAGTAGGATTTGTTGATAGATTGGGTAAGATAAGTTTGGGGGATAGAATAAGATATTTGAAGTAAATCAAATCAGTGAGGTCAGTAATGAGGATTAAACTAGGTTGGGTAGTTAAAGATGAAAAGTAAGTATAGTTAGTAGGGTTCTTAATATGGATGAGAATAGTAAATCAGGTAAGATAAGGTGAGTGATGGTTGTGGGCTGGTAGATCAGATATTAAAATTATAACTTTGGCTCTAACTAGTATTTTCGCATAAAATCATATATCATTCGAAAGGTCTTGAGCTCAGCTTTCAAATTATGTCATTCAAATTCTTATTACATACTCTTTGTTGTCGTGAGAAGGTGCTGAACATAGTCGTTTATCATTTTAAAACCAACGCTCCCCCTATAAAATCATAACCCTCTAAAACGCTTTTGTTGGCGAGTTATCATCAAAACAAGTTTGAACCAACTCTACCATGTCCAGATTGAATGTTTTTTCCTCCGACACTTAGCATACACCTTTGAAAGCTCTCTCTTCGATTCTCCATGAGTTCGCTGACACGATTTTATATTTTTTTTACCAATTTGAACTTCTGAATGTGATGGGGAACCTTTGCATTCAAAATTGTTAGAGTTTTTAGGACTTCTCGAATATTTTAAGACTATTTTCGTTGGTCCGAAAAAGACCCTCTAAAACACATTTATTGGCGGGTTATCGTCAAAACAAGTTTGAACCAACGTTACCAGGCCCAGATTAAATGTATTTTTCTCCGACACTCAGCATACATCTTTGAAAGCTCTCTCCTCGATTCTCCATGAAGTTACAGGTATGATGTACAGAAATTCTTTCTGAATCTGTCGGGAAATTTCACCATTTAGAATTATAAGAGTTTTTAAGACTTCTAGAATATTTTTAAGCTATTTTCATTGGTCTTAAAAAGACCCTATAAAACGCTTTTGTTGGCGGGTTATCGTCAAAACTAGTTTGAACCAACTCTACCAGGCCTAGATTGAATGTATTTACCTCCGACACTCAGCATACATCTTTGTAAGCTCTCTCCTCGATTCTCCCTGAAGTTTGCTGACACGATTTTATATTTTTTTTACCATTTTGAACTTCTGAATGTGATAGGGAACCTTTGCATTCAAAATTGTTAGAAATTTTAGGACTTCTAGAATATTTTAAGGCTGTTTTAATTGGTCCGAAAAAGACCCTCTAAAATGCGTGTTTTGGCGAGTTATCGTCTAGTTTGAACCAACTCTACCAGGCCTAGATTGAATGTTTTTTCCTTCGACACACCAAGTACTTTCTGGAAAAAATTATTTGAGATTTTTTTTTTATGTATTAGACCAGATATTTAAAATGAAAAAAATGACGAAAAACATCTTAATCTTACATGGTCTAATACATAAAAAAAAAATCTCAAATAATTTTTTCCAGAAAGTACTTAGAAAGACAAAAAAATGCAAGGTTTCGGAATTCTGTAAGTGTAATAGGGTCTGAGAAATGTTTTTTTGAAAATCAAGTCAAAAACAGCTTTTTATTGAAAAAGGCTGATAAAATGCTGATTTTTTAACATGGGGTGTAGAGGGAACATGACTTTAGAAGGCCCATTTAGAGAAACTGACTCTTGGAAGTTTCTTTTTGGCATATTTGGAGCCCATATACCAAGTTTTAGCCAAATCCATGACCCAAACGTCTGGTCCTCTCCTTGTGAGTCTGATTTCCGTATTTTTTTCTTTGGTGGTTTTAAACTATAATCATCAGGTACAACAGTATCTGTTGTCGTATTTTTTTTCGCACACGTTAACATGTTCAATTAACTTTTTAAACGATAAAAACTTTTCTGAACATCCCACAAAAACACAAAAAAATACTGTGATCAATAAATGAAAAATTTGACTGTGACTAAGTTTATTACAGTCTTTACAGCGCATCATGTTTTGGAAAGAAAAAAAAAATTAAGGCTACTATTCTATTTTTACGCCAATTTTGTTTAGAGAATTTATCACAGACTGAACAATCGGGTCTACCTTCTGGCTTATATTATAAACACTCAACAGAATGTATAAAAAAATGTTTTGACTATCAATGGGAAACTCAATGTTTAAAGTGATGTAAAATTGACACAAAAAATCTATAGCTTCTAGTAGCGAATTCAGTTCGTACTCTATCGACTCAACCACCACAAGAAAACTTTGTAAATTTTGAATATTCTCTCCAATTGCAATTACTAAAGGCTTCATAGGTTGTTTATACTTAATCATCTGTTCTGACCGATTCTTCAATACATTAGTCTTATCAAGTGAATTCTGTACATAATAAAAAAAAATCAGAAATATTAGTTTGAATTACAAATCATTTATCAAATTTTATAAAACACATTTAAAAAAAAATTTATTATTACCTTAGCGTGTAATAATATCCCATCTAATGATTCTTTCAAAGTTGGCCTCCAATGCTTTTTTCGAACTCCAATTGGAGTAATATCTACTCGAGCACTTGATTTAAAGATATGACTTAAAATTGAAAGCTGCATAAAGACTTTGTAGTCTGAAAAATTATTCAAGCTATCAATATTATAATTATGCAATAAAGATTTCTTAGTAATGCACAAAAAATATTTGAAATGTGTTTACCCTCCTGAATCTGCTCGATTGAATCTTTTTGTAACAACAGCGAGAAATCTATATCTATCTACATTATTATACGCAGCATCCGTATTTTTTGTCCGTCCGTCCGTCCGTCCGTCTGGGATCAACTTTAAAAATTTGATTACAACGCTCCTAATTATCGGATTCAATTCAAATTTGATATACGGATATTCTCGAAGATGTAGATTATGAATCTAATTTCAGTTTTTTTGTTTTTATTTTTTTTTAAATGACAAACATTTCTATCTTATAGATTTTTGTCATCAGTTTTATTTTAAAAATTTAACAAGGTTCTTCCAATGCATCCGATTTTTAAAAAATTACGTAGACGTATGTTTTCAAGGGTGCTGATTACAAATATCACTTTGAATTTTTAATTTGTCTGAAATAAAGTGAAATTATAATTATCTCCTAATATATTGGATTTTTACGAAAATTTGTTTTCGATGTCTTTTGAGGGTCCAGATTACGAATCTGATTTTCAATTTTAAATTTGATGACTCTAATAAGGTCTCTGCTCAAATAAAATTGATTTGAAATTTTTGCCCCATAGATCTGACTCGTAATAAGTTTTGTGTATTGGGATCTCTAATGCTCCTCATTTGAATATGACCGTAGTTTTTTATTTTACCCTGAATAAAGTTTACTTATATTAGGTAAAATTTTTCTTTGTTCTCAATCTATATTAGAACAATCAGAAATTTTGTATACACTTGTTTTCAAGGGTGCTGATTACAAGTATTACTTTGAATTTTTAATTTACCTCAATAGTTAAGAACACTTAAATAAGGTGAAATTATAATTCGCACCTAATACATTGTATTTGTTCGAAAATTTCTATTCTTTGGCTTTTGAGGGTCCAGATTATGAATCTGACCTTCAATTTGAATCTAATGACTCTAGTAAGGTCTATAGTTAAATAAAGTTAATTTGAAATTTTTGCTCCATAAATCGAACCGTAATAAGTTTTTTGTACTGAGATGTCTAAGGTTGCTCATTTTGGGTATGTATGTATCTGTATTCGAATAAGCCCAGACATTTGGACGACTTTTTTTGTTTTTTTCATCAGTAATATGGTTGTAGATTTTTGTTTTAAAATATTTTAGATTAAATTTATACTCTAAATAAAGTTTAATCATTTACGTAATATCATAATATCATAATATTTGATATTATTGAATATATTTGTCTATGCGTGAGCGAGCGTTTTATGCTAGTCATAATTATCAGAATCTTTTTTAAATTTTACTGTTTTTTTTTTATTTTTAAAAATGTTTCATCCCATTTTAACAGAAACTCAGAGTAGGTTTTTGTTGGATAATTTAAAAAAAAATCTAAATTAACCTATTAAACAGTTAAATTGATTAAATTTATAAATATAATACACATTTATAAAAATAAATAAATTAAAGGTAACATTAAAGCTTTCTCACTAATTTTGGTGCTGATGTTTCTTTTAGTATTGGCCAAGAAACATATATACTTGGGATATCTTCATATATTTTTTGAGAAGCCTCACTCATTCGTAATTCAAATGTATGACTCCAAAGCTCTTCTACTTTTGACGCATCTCTTTCGTTAATGAGATTTTTTTTGCTCTCTAAAATATCATCTGCATATTGTGCTTGAGAAGTATCTAGAAAAAAATTCTTCATTACTCAAAACATTCAATTTCATATTTGTGTCAATTTAAAAAGTAATTTGATTTATTAAAATTAAACTTTTAGTTAAAATAAAAATATAATTAAGTAAATTTACCATACAAATCTTCTGCTTGAATTGTTGCTGTTGCAGATTTTGATTGCTGCTTTGACTGGTGTATAAAATTCAAAGAGTTGCGATATTTATCACTCAACTTTCCTTTGCGTCTTTCACCGACGTTCTTAACTGAACCTTTTTTCTTAACTGGTGGTATGTAATATACTAGAGATGTTTCATCAGGGAATAATGTACATACTTTCTTGGAGAGAAGTTCAAAATCTTCATGCACTAAAGTCCTGAATATACAAATATTTCTCATTGTATTTTACTTTAGTCTGGTTCATATTCAACAATTTCAATGTCTTCATTAGAAATATGAACACGAGTGTCAATATTTTTATTAACTTCTATTAAAGTAGTAACCTCCGATATACTTTCATTTTTTGAAGAAGAAATCTGAAATTAATTTAAGGTAAAAAAAAATTTTTTTAATTCTTCATAAGTAAACAAAGGTTTCAGATTCAATATTAATAAATGAAAAATAAAATGCAAGACCATGGTTAGGATAGGAAACAACCTACATGATCATAAAACTTTGACTCCAGTTTTAATCGATGACCAAGAGCCGGCAATAGGTCTTTAAAGACATCTTTTTTTAAAAGAGCTTCAAAAATTAGTAAATCAGTTATAGCATTATCTGTAAGAAGGATTTAAGGAAGGTAAATAATTAAAAATGAAATAAAGCCAAATAAACGGAATTCTAACATTGCATAACCTCCAAAATTTACTCTATGAGCTATAGCAATTAATTTTTTTTTAGATAACTTACCTTGAAAAATAGGAATAAATTCTTCACAGAACTTTAGTACTGACTATATTGCAGAATTTTTATCATTTAGTCAATAGATTAGAAACTATTCTTATATACAAACGCTAATGAATCACAAACAGTGCATATGAGCACGCGGTCATAAGACTAAACTTTTTGTTTTTGGCGAAAGCACGCTAGGTTATTGTTGCAAGAACCTCGCCGTTCTTGCAGCAAGAACGCGGCGCTCTTGCTTTGGGACAAGATATCACTTCCCTCAGTGCAAGGATGACGGCTCGTATCGGTTTTGTGTGGACTTCCGGGAGGTTAATAAGGTAACAAAAAAGGTTGCTTTTCCACTCCTAGACATGGATTCTACCCTGGACCAACTCTCCGGGACGCAGGGTACCTGACCAAAATCATTGAAGCAGGCTTACTTTCAGATTCCGATGGCAGAAGACACTAAGCAATATACGGCCTTCGCGATCAAGGACTATGGACTGGGTACAGATGGTCTTGAAGCATCTAGCAGAGGCTGGCTTGACAGTCAACAGGAGAAAATGTTAATTTGGCTGTTCTCAGGTAGCGTACCTTGGGTTCCTTCTGGACAAAGATGGCCTCAAGCCTAACCCCGAACAAACCCGTGCAGTGCTAGAATTTCCCACACCGACCTCGGTCATGAAGCTCCGTAGCTTCCTCGCCATGGTCGACTGGTACTCACGTTTTATCCAGCATGAATCCGAGAAAAAGTTGCCCCTCTTGAAATTGTTGCGGAAAAATAAAAAATGGGAATGGGGGCCCGAACAAAACAAAGCTTTCCTCGCGCTCTAGGAAGCTCAGCACCGGTCCTAGCCCGACCTGACTTCGCTCGACCCCTCGTCCTACAGACCGACGCTAGCGCGGGGAGCCCTTGGGGCTTTTCTCACTCAAGAGTTTGAGGATGGCGAGCACCCCATCATATTTATTAGTAAAAACCTGTCAGATACCCAAAGACGATACTCCGTCTCGAAACGAGAGTACTGGGCTATCCAGTGGGCAGTGTTAAAATTAAGGCCCTACGTCGAGGGGTACGAGTTCAAGGTGATCATGGATCACTGCGCCCTCAAGTGGATCGACAACTTGAAGGACGACACGGGCCGACTGGGTCGTTGGTGTTTGAAACTCTTCCAGTTCAACTTTAAAATCGAGTACCACAACTCACAAGGGCGCTCTCAATCACGTCCCTGATGCCCTCTCGCGAATGTATGAAGGCGAGCCCGCGGAAGTTGCAAGTTTCGGGACAATCGAAGACCCATGGTATCTTAAGAAGCGCCGGTTGGTCCTGGAAGACTCCGAAAAGTATCCCGATTGGTGCGTGGTAGACGAGATGCTGTATCGCCATCTTGAGGACCCCCTTCTGAACCCGGTGATCAACGGGGAAGAGGGCTGGAGGCTGGTCGTATCAGAAGAGTACCGGGACGAGGTGCTTTGTGACGCGCACGTACACCCGTCATCCGGACACTTTGGAGTTGAGAAAACTTATGACCGGTTGATCCGAGAGTATTGCTGTCCCGGAGTGTATGCCGAGAACCGGCGGTTCATTCTGAGCTGCTTAAATGTCAGAAGTACAAGTCCCCGAATTCAGGGCCCCAAGGCCTCATGGACGAAAAGGTCGTCGAGCGGCCGTGGTCCGTGGTCTCTGTGGACCTGACTGAGTTTCCCCCAAGTAAAAATCATTTTCGTTACCTAGTGGTTTTCGTAGATTTGTTCACCAAGTGGGTAGAGTTGAAACCCTTACGGAAAGCCACTGGGAAAAATGTAGCCCTGGCCCTTGAGGACCTTATACTGTTTCGATGGGAAGCCCCGGATTATGTCCTTACAGACAACGGGACAGAATTCATTAACAAGGACCTTATGGGCCTATTCGAGGAGTATGGTATCAAACATACGACAATAACCCCTTACCATGCCCAGACAAACTCCGTAGAGAGGAGCAACAAGACTCTCAAGACTATGATCCCACTGGCTATGGGACATGCACCTTGCCGAATTCCGTCATGTCATTAACACCGCCTGCCAATCCTCTACAGGAGTCTTGCCCTCCTTGCTGAATTACGGCAGACACCCTCGCCCGGTCAAGAGCCTAAGGCGGAGGGTGAAAGCTCCGAAAACCTTGTTAAAGCTAAGTCCCGAGGTCTGGTTGGAGCGCGGCCCCGAAGGAGGTCTCGGTCTTCTCCTGGTCCGAGGTGGGTGATTTCAGAAGGAAATACACCTCGCTGGGCCCGGTCGCCCGTTGAGCAGATAGATGCACTACCTTGCCAATTGATAGGCACCCGCGCGGCCGTATGGGTAAGCCTAGAAGCGCCGAGGCAGACCATTCCACCGGTCGACATCGAGCCGACTCCGGGAGGAGCGAGACGGCGATCGAACAACAAACCCACTCCGACTACCAGGACCCCCGGGAGATGGGCCCGTATCCATATTCCGGTTGGGATTCCAGCCAGCCAATGCCACCTGATCTACCGGCCTTTGTGAGGCAAACGCTGCCCCGGCGAAAGGAGCAAGCTTACCGGAACCCCGGGCACACATCCAATCGCTGACCGAGCTACGTGGTGCCGCGATTCTGTTTTAGCTGCGGCAGGCAAGGATTGGAGGTAAAAGTCCACTCCTCGGTGTGCAGAAGAATATCACCGGCAACGCCCCTCCACCGGGGCGGTTCTGACCGTTCCGAGAGTCGCACTCCAAACAGTGGAACACCGGGTGAGTCGGAACAATACCACAGTGGCACTAGTAGGCCCCTCTGGGGTAGCCGTCGAGTCGGCCCGCGTAACCCACACAGAAGAAGCTCAGAGACCAACTCGCGTAGGCACCAGCGGAGCAACCAACGGAGTGAAAATCCTGCGAGCTGTTATCCAGGACCTGCCCGAGGACGTGCAGCTTAACATCCTTCGGACTCTATTCCCTGGTCCCTGCTGAACACCAAGAGCCTGGCTGGTCCGCTAGGACGACGATCACCTTAGTTGTTAGATCGTTAAGTGGGCCCCAAGGACGCCTGGTGAAGCCATCGGGCCATTTCTTTTATACTATTCAATTTTTTTTATTAGTTTTACATGCGTTTAGGCCCCGTTGGGCAAACCAGTTGTATTATCTATT
The DNA here is from genome assembly GCA_038277355.1 of Encarsia formosa. NCBI lineage: Eukaryota > Metazoa > Arthropoda > Insecta > Hymenoptera > Aphelinidae > Encarsia > Encarsia formosa. Next base: position 51,354,536 of record CM076187.1, on the reverse strand, counting down.
TTTCTTTAGTACTTTTTTATATGCGTTTGGGCCCCGTTGGGAAAACTAGTTGTATTATCCATTTTATTATTATTTTTCACATGCGTTTAGGCCCGTTGGGCACACTAGTCATGTATTCATTTTTTTCTTTTATCTTTTATATGCGCTTAGGCCATTGGGCCAACCCGTTTTGTGAATCATTTATATTCTTGTTTTATATGCGTCTAGGCCTCGTTGGACAACCCTTTTTGTACTATTCGTTTTATTATTTATTTATATGTACTTAAGCCGCTGGGCAAGCCGTGACTGCCGAGACGGTTATTATTATGGCTCTAGGCCAAATAGTATGCGAAACGAGAGAGCACCAAGAGTTCCCTTTCTCTCTTCTCGTTGTTCACGGGATTGTGTCAGAGTTACTAGATTGCGCTGAAAAAACGTGGCAACGCTGTAGCAGCGAGCGGCGGCGGCTCCGTCTCTCTCTCTCCTCCACGCGTGAGCCCTTCCCCCACTCTTCCAGCATGCATAGCTTGACGTTAGAAAGAAAAAAAAAAAACATAAACAAAAACAAATGTTTGAAAGGACATAATTATTTTTTTGAGCTCTTACTTGTAATTTTATTATTTTCCTTGGATTGAGCTTGATTATATTTGAAAGAATAATTCGTATAACATGACTTTTAATTATGCAAAGCTATATTATGTAAATATGTCTGAAAAAAATATACTTATGCTTAGAAATTAATGATAAAAATATTAAATTAAGATAATTATACCTGAAAAATTGAACAATGTAACTAAGCTTTTATAATTAAGCCCCAAAAGGGCACACTTTGAATATAAGTTCCAAACATTAAAAAACAGTTAACTCGATTGGTCTGGTGGCTAAAGTCACCGCTTCTCATTTTGCCGTCATCAGTTCAAATCTCGGCACTTCAATTTTTTTTCTTTTTTTTTTTTTTTTTATATTTTTTTTTGTTGATTTTTATTAAACTTTGAGATGTTTTAAGATCTTTATGGACTTTTTTTAACTTTTTTTTTTTAATTTTAAACAAATAGAGAAATGATAAAATAAACGTTGTACGTTTAAATTATGATTTTAACAAAGCAGTAACAAAAAAAAAAATTTCTATAAAACCAAAAAAAGATTTGAGAGTTCTTTTTTATAAATTTTTAATTTTTAAATAGGCTAACGAAAAGATAATTTAATAAAATGATAATCTTTGGAGTACTTAGTAATTTTTTTTAGTGAATCTCTTGAAGTATATAGAACAGGTGACTGTGTTGACAAAACAGTTAAACTGAGAGTCGAAATAAATACCTAAACAATTAAACAATGTAATAAAGTTTTTATAATTAACCCACGAAGGGGCACAATTTAAATATCAGTTCCAAACATTGAAAATCACTTAAATCGATTGGTCTGGTGGCTAAAGTCACCGCTTCTCATTTTGCCGTCATCGGTTCAAATCTCGGCACATCAATTTTTTTTTTTTTTTTTTTTTAATATTTTTTTTGTAGATTTTTGTTAAACTGAGATATTTTAAGATCTTTATGGACTTTTTTTAACTTCTTTTTTTTTTTTTTAATTTTAAACAAATAGAGAAATGATAAAATAAACAGTGTACGTTTTAATTATGATTTTAACAAAGCAGTAACTAAAAAAAAAATATTCTATAAAACCAAAAAAAGCTTTGAGTTTTTTTTTTAATTTTTAATCTCTAAATAGGCTAATGAAAAGATAATTTAATGAAGTGATAATCTTTGGAGTGCTTAGTAATTTTTTTTTTAGTAAATCTCTTTAAAAATAAAAAAACAGGTTACTGTGTTGATAAAACAGTTAAATTGAGAGTCGAAATAAATACATCAACAATTAAACAATGTCGTTAAGCTTTTATAATTAAGCCCCGAACAGGCACAATTTAAATATAAGTTCCAAACTTCATGACAATTTTTTTGGTCTGCTGGGTAAAGTCGCCGTGTTAAATTTGGCCGTTGTATACTCAAATCTCGACGCTCGTTTTTTCTCTAATTGTTTGTGTAAAATAGGATAAATAATTTTGTTCTAAACCAATTAAAAGAAAGTACATAGTCTACATAATTTAAACGTACACTACTTATTTTATTATTTCTCTATTTGTTTAAAATTAAAAAAAAAAAATTACAAAAAGTCCATAAAGATCTTAAAACATCTCAAAGTTTAATAAAAATCAACAAAAAAAAATATAAAAAAAAAAAAAGAAAAAAAATTGAAGTGCCGAGATTTGAACCGATGACGGCAAAATGAGAAGCGACGACTTTAGCCACCAGACCAATCGAATTAACTGTTTTTTAATGTTTGGAACTTATATTTAAAGTGTGCCCCTTTGGGGCTTAATTATAAAAGCTTAGTTACATTGTTTAATTGTTCAGGTATAATTATCTTCATTTAATATTTTTATCATTAATTTCTAAGCATAAGTATATATTTTTCAGACATATTTACATAATATAGCTTTGCATAATTAAAAGTCATGTTATACGAATTATTCTTTCAAATATAATCAAGCTAAATCCAAGGAAAATAATAAAATTACAAGTAAGAGCTCAAAAAAATAATTATGTCCTTTCAAACATTTGTTTTTGTTTATGTTTTTTTTTTTTCTTTCTAACGTCAAGCTATGCATGCTGGAAGAGTGGGGGAAGGGCTCACGCGTGGAGGAGAGAGAGAGACGGAGCCGCCGCCGCTCGCTGCTACAGCGTTGCCACGTTTTTTCAGCGCAATCTAGTAACTCTGACACAATCCCGTGAACAACGAGACGAGAGAAAGGGAACTCTTGGTGCTCTCTATTAACTCTGGATTGTGTTCGGTTCTCTCATAAAATTCAATTTTTTTGGGGGCGGTCGTCGTACCGCCAGGTTAGGCGTCATTCCTTGGTGGGGGGTGGTCAATTGCGGCTGCAATGTGTGTGTGCTACGGGAAGTTCGGGAGCTTGAGCACAGGCTCCCGACATTCGATATTCTCGTCCGCTGGGCTTCGAGCGGATCGTTGCGATCAGCCGGAGCCAGTCCCGAGCGTGCAGCAAGACGAGGAGGGCGAAGGCCGGGAGCTTGATTCCCCTCCCCTCCCTTACTCAGCTGAGTGGCGCTAGCGGCTTCCGCCAACGAGTTCAGTTCTTTGTCTACTATCGCAGAGTACGCACGTTTTTCTTTTTCTTGTAAGTTTTTTCGCTATTGTCGCGGAGCCGTCCCAAGCTTCGATAATTCGGTCCCCCGGTTGTAAGTAACGTGTGTGTAGGACACCGGTAACTGACTACCGCTTCGAGAGAACCGACACCGCCGACTACGAGGAGCAGATCACCCTTCCGGAGATGCGCTGACGCAAACGAGCCAATCAAGGAAAAATTCCAACAGACACCTGGACGAGCCATCTACGTACCAGGTACCTATGCGCTAAATTCCGGTGCTCCTTTGCGTCCGGCGTGTAAGGCCAGGATCAGCGGATCCTAGCCGGTGCGTGGCCTACACGGACAGAAAAAATACGTAATTTTACCGTGGAAGGAACTCCAAAATATTCGGAATTATGGGCAACTTAAAAACACCGTGCGCTCAACGATGAAATACCATGCGCTCGGAGTAGCGTCGTTTTTACGTGAGGCTAACGTAAAAACCGAAAGGGCTACGGTATTCTCAATTAGGCCCCGCCTACTTTCGCTAGCAGTAAGTTTTCACTCATTGAACTGACGAAAATTTTTTTTCTTTTATAATTGAGTATAGACTCTGGTCATAATCAGTGGCTTAATATAAAATTTTAACAAAAAATGTATTCAGGCCCTAGTTTTTTAATAATAATTAAATAAGTCTAAAAAATACTTACAAAAAATTTTGTAAAAATTTTAATCTTTTGTCAAAAATCGATTTAGAGAATTTCGGGTAAAAAATATTAAAATAAACATTTTTTTTAAATTAACGTAAGTAGTTATGATTTTGTGGTATAAAAAAAGTTTTTTATTGAAATTCTCGTTAAAAATTTTTATTGTTTAAGAAAAAATAAGACGCACCACCAGCGTACTGTGCCCTTTAACGTAAAAGTATTTCTCCATGTCGCCTTGGATTCATAGGGTGAAGGAAATAATAGGTTTCGGGTGAAGATTGACTAGGATCCATGTTCTAACCTCAAAACTTATTACTAATTGTTAAAAAATTAGTTAACACCTATTTTGTATATTCACATTGATTTGATGTAACCAACCTTAATTTTTAATTATCTTGCAATCTTGTAACAATGAATATCATAACAATGTTTGACTATTCTAAACACTTATATGAAAAATAAAAACGTGTATACGCTTCGACAACATGAAAATCGTGCGAATGAAATAGGGGGCGTGACCAAATTAAGAATACCGTAGCCCTTACAACTTTTACGTAAGCCCCACGTAAAAAACTACGCTACTCCGAGCGCACGGTGTTTTGACGTGGCCCCTAACTCCAAATATTTCGGAGTAATATTAGCACGATAAAATTACGTATTTTTTCTGTCCGTGTACGGACCTTCGATTCTTCCTCGAGCCTCGAGTCAGCCGTTGTCGACTCACCATGGTAGGAGGTTTGAAATAAAATAATTTCTGTAAATTGTTCAGATAATAACTCGCTAACAAATGCGATTTAGAGGGTCTTTTTCGGACCAATGAAAATAGCCTTTAAACATTAAATGAGGAGTCAAAACTCTACTGTAGGAAATAAAATGGTTTCAATACAAATTCAGAACTTTAAGATGGTAAAAAAATATACAATCGAGTCAGCTATTTGTTAGAAAAAATTTCATTAAAACAATCATTTACCGATTGTTTTTCAAAATAATGATTGCATATTATATCTGTAACTTCATGCAGAATCGAGGAAAAGGCTTTTTAAGATGTATGCTGAGTGTCAGAGAAAAGACATTCGATCTTTCCTAGTCCTAAAAAATCTAACTTTATTTTATGTAGTTTGAAGAAAAATTCGTTTGGAGGATCTTTTTCGGATCAATGAAAATAACCTTTAAATATTATAGAAGTCCTGAAAACTCTAATTTTATTTGATGTAGTAGTTTAAAGACAAATTCGGAAGTTGAAAATCGTACAAAAAATATACAATCGGGTCAGTGTATTTTTGAAAAAATTTCAATAGAACAATCATTTTTCGACTGTTTAGAAAAGAATCATTAGATATTATACCTTTCACTTCATTAAGAATCGAGGAAAGAGCTTTTCAAGATTTATGCTGAGTGTCAGAGAAAAATACATTTGAAATAGGTCTGGTAGAGATGGCTCAAACTTGTTTTGACGATAACTCGCTAACAAAAGCGTTTTAGGGGGCCTTTTTAGGACGAATCAAAATAGCCTTTAAATATGTTAGAAGTCCTAAAAAATCTAACTTTATTTAATGTAGTAGTTCAAAGACAAATTCGGAAGTTCAAAATGGTACAAAAAATGTACAATCGAGTCAGTGTATTTTTGAAAAAATTTCATTAAAACAATCAATTTTCAACTGAATATTAAAAGAATGATTGAAAATTATAACTGTAGCTCCATGGAGAATCGAAAAAAAGCTATTCAAGATGTATGCTGAGTGTCAGAGAAAAATACATTAGATTTGGGCCTGGTGGAGTTGGTTTGAACTTGTTTTGGCGATAACTCGCTAACAAATGCGTTTGGAGGATCTTTTTCGGACCAATGAAAATAGCCTTTAAATATTATAGAAGTCCTGAAAACTCTAATTTTATTTGATGTAGTAGTTTAAAGACAAATTCGGAAGTTGAAAATCGTACAAAAAATATACAATCAGGTCAGTGTATTTTTGAAAAAATTCCATTAAAACAATCATTTTTCGTCTGTTTTTCAAAATATTGATTGGATATTATACTTGTTACTTCATGAAAAATCGAGGTAAGAGCTTTTCAAGATGTATGATGAGTATCAGAGAAAAATACATGTGATTTGGGTCTAGTAGAGTAGGTTTAAACTTGCTTTGGCGATAATTCGCTAAAAAATGCGTTTTAAAGGATCTTTTTCAGACCAATGAAAAAAGCCTTAAAATATTCTAAAAGTCCTAAAAAATCTAACTTTATTGTATGTAGTAGTTTTCAGACAAATTCCGAACTTGAAAAGGGTCCAAAAAATATACAAAAGAGTCAGCTAATTGTTAGAAAAAATTTCATTAAAACAATCGTTTTCCGGCCGTTTATTAAAGAATGATTGGATATAATACCTGTAACTTTAGAGAGAATCGAGGAAAGAGCTTTTCAAGATGTATGCTTAGTGTCAGAGAAAAATAGATTCAGTCTGGCTCTGATAGAGTTGGTTCAAACTTTTTTTGGCAATAACTCGCTAACAAATGCGTTTTAAAGAGTCTTTATCAGACCAATGAAAATAACCTTAAAATATTCTAGAAATCCTTAAAAATCGAACTTTATTTTATGTATTAGCTTAATGACTAATTCGGAAGTTAAAAAAGTAAAAAAAATATACAATAGAGTCAATGTATTTTTGAAAAAATTTCATTAAAACAATCATTTTTCAACAGTTCATAAAAGAAGGATTGGATATAATACCTGTACCTTGATAAAGAATCGAGGAAAGAGCTTTTCAATATGTATGCTCAGTGTCAGAGAAAAATACATTAGATTCGGGCCTGGTGGTGTTGGTTTAAACTTGTTTTGGCGACAACTCGCTAACAAATGAGTTTGGAGGTTCTTTTGCGGACCAATGAAAATAAACTTTAAATATTCTAGTAGTCCTCAAAACTCTCATTTTATTTGGTGTAGTAGTTTAAAGACAAATTCGGAAGTTAAAAATGGTACAAAAAAATATACAATCGAGTCAGTGTATTTTTGAAAAAATTTCATTAAAACAATCATTTTTCGACTGTTTAGAAAAGAAACATTGGATATTATACCTTTCACTACATTAAGAATCGAAGAAAGAGCTTTTCAAGATGTATGCTGAGTGTCAGAGAAAAATACATTCGAAATAGGTCTGGTAGAGATGGCTCAAACTTGTTTTGACGATAACTCGCTAACAAAAGCGTTTTAGGGGGCCTTTTTAGGACGAATCAAAATAGCCTTTAAATATTTTAGAAGTCCTAAAAAATCTAACTTTATTTAATGTAGTAGTTCAAAGACAAATTCGGAAGTTCAAAATGGTACAAAAAATGTACAATCGAGTCAGTGTATTTTTGAAAAAATTTCATTAAAACAATCAATTTTCAACTGAATATTAAAAGAATGATTGAAAATTATACCTGTAGCTCCATGGAGAATCGAAAAAAAGCTATTCAAGATGTATGCTGAGTGTCAGAGAAAAATATATTAGATTTGGGCCTGGTGGAGTTGGTTTAAACTTGTTTTGGCGATAACTCGCTACCAAATGCGTTTAAGAGGGCCTCTTTGTGACCAATCAAAATAGCCTGAAAATATTGTAGAAGAAGTAAAAACTCCAACATTATTAAATGTAATGGTTTCAAGACAAATTCAGAAGTTAAAAATGTTACAAAAAATATACAATCAAGTCATCGTATTGTTAAAAAAAAATACAGAAAAACAATCATTTTTAGACTGTTTTTTAAAAGAATGATTGAATATCATACCATGGAGAATCGAGAAAAGAGCTTTTCAAGATGTATGCTTAGTGTCAGAGAAAAGACATTCGATCTGGCTCTGGTAGAGTTGGATCAAAATTGTATTACGATAACTCGCTAACAAATACGTTTTAGGGGGCCTTTATCAGACCAATGAAAATAACCTTAAAATATTCTAGAAATCTTTAAAAATCTAACTTTATTTTATGTAGTAGTTTAAAGACTAATTCGGAAGTTTGAAAGGATCAAAAAAATATACAATAGTGTCAGCTAATTGTTCGAAAAAATTTCGCTAAAACAATCATTTTCCGATTGTTTTTCAAAATAATGATTGCATATTATCCTTGTTACTTCATGAAGAATCGAGGTAAGAGCTTTTCAAGATGTATGATGAGTACCAGAGAAAAATACATGTGATTTGGGCCTAGTAGAGTAGGTTCAAACTTGCTTTGGCGATAATTCGCTAAAAAATGCGTTTTAAAGGATCTTTTTCAGACCAATGAAAAAAGCCTTAAAATATTCTAAAAGTCCTAAAAAAAGCTAACTTTATTTTATGTAGTAGTTTAAAGACTAATTCGGAAGTTTAAAAGGGTCAAAAAAATATACAATAGAGTCAGCTAATTGTTCGAAAAAATTTCATTAAAACAATAATTTTCCGATTGTTTTTCAAAATAATGATTGCATATTATATCTGTAACTTCATGCAGAATCGAGGAAAAGGCTTTTTAAGATGTATGCTGAGTGTCAGAGAAAAGACATTCGATCTGGCTCTGGTAGAGTTGGATCAAAATTGTTTTACGATAACTCGCTAACAAATATGTTTTAGGGGGCCTTTTTAGGACGAATCAAAAAAGCCTTTAAATATTTTAGAAGTCCTAAAAAATCTACCTTTATTTAATGTAGTAGTTCAAAGACAAATTCGGAAGTTCAAAATGGTACAAAAATGTACAATCGAGTCAGTGTATTATTGAAAAAATTTCATTAAAACAATCAATTTTCAACTGAATATTAAAAGAATGATTGAATATTATACCTGTAGCTCCATGGAGAATCGATAAAGATCTATTCAAGATGTATGCTGAGTGTCAGAGAAAAATATATTAGATTTGGGCCTTATGGAGTTGGTTTAAACTTGTTTTGGCGATAACTCGCTTCCAAATGCGTTTAAGAGGGCCTCTTTGTGACCAATCAAAATAGCCGGAAAATAATGTAGAAGGAGTCAAAACTTTAACATTACTGAATGTAATGGTTTCAAGACAAATTCGGAAGTTAAAAATGTTACAAAAAATATACAATCAAGTCATCGTATTGTTAAAAAAAATTTCATTAAATCAATCATTTTTCAACTGTTTAAAAAAGGATGATTGGAAATTATACCTGTATAATGCTAAGTGTCAGAGAAAAATACATTAGATTCGGGCCTGGTGGTGTTGGTTTAAACTTGTTTTGGCGACAACTCGCTAACAAATGAGTTTGGAGGTTCTTTTGCGGACCAATGAAAATAAACTTTAAATATTCTAGTAGTCCTCAAAACTCTCATTTTATTTGGTGTAGTAGTTTAAAGACAAATTCGGAAGTTAAAAATGGTACAAAAAAATATACAATCGAGTCAGTGTATTTTTGAAAAAATTTCATTAAAACAATCATTTTTCGACTGTTTAGAAAAGAAACATTGGATATTATACCTTTCACTACATTAAGAATCGAAGAAAGAGCTTTTCAAGATGTATGCTGAGTGTCAGAGAAAAATACATTCGAAATAGGTCTGGTAGAGATGGCTCAAACTTGTTTTGACGATAACTCGCTAACAAAAGCGTTTTAGGGGGCCTTTTTAGGACGAATCAAAATAGCCTTTAAATATTTTAGAAGTCCTAAAAAATCTAACTTTATTTAATGTAGTAGTTCAAAGACAAATTCGGAAGTTCAAAATGGTACAAAAAATGTACAATCGAGTCAGTGTATTTTTGAAAAAATTTCATTAAAACAATCAATTTTCAACTGAATATTAAAAGAATGATTGAAAATTATACCTGTAGCTCCATGGAGAATCGAAAAAAAGCTATTCAAGATGTATGCTGAGTGTCAGAGAAAAATATATTAGATTTGGGCCTGGTGGAGTTGGTTTAAACTTGTTTTGGCGATAACTCGCTACCAAATGCGTTTAAGAGGGCCTCTTTGTGACCAATCAAAATAGCCTGAAAATATTGTAGAAGAAGTAAAAACTCCAACATTATTAAAAGTAATGGTTTCAAGACAAATTCAGAAGTTAAAAATGTTACAAAAAATATACAATCAAGTCATCGTATTGTTAAAAAAAAATACAGAAAAACAATCATTTTTAGACTGTTTTTTAAAAGAATGATTGAATATCATACCATGGAGAATCGAGAAAAGAGCTTTTCAAGATGTATGCTTAGTGTCAGAGAAAAGACATTCGATCTGGCTCTGGTAGAGTTGGATCAAAATTGTATTACGATAACTCGCTAACAAATACGTTTTAGGGGGCCTTTATCAGACCAATGAAAATAACCTTAAAATATTCTAGAAATCTTTAAAAATCTAACTTTATTTTATGTAGTAGTTTAAAGACTAATTCGGAAGTTTGAAAGGATCAAAAAAATATACAATAGTGTCAGCTAATTGTTCGAAAAAATTTCGCTAAAACAATCATTTTCCGATTGTTTTTCAAAATAATGATTGCATATTATCCTTGTTACTTCATGAAGAATCGAGGTAAGAGCTTTTCAAGATGTATGATGAGTACCAGAGAAAAATACATGTGATTTGGGCCTAGTAGAGTAGGTTCAAACTTGCTTTGGCGATAATTCGCTAAAAAATGCGTTTTAAAGGATCTTTTTCAGACCAATGAAAAAAGCCTTAAAATATTCTAAAAGTCCTAAAAAAAGCTAACTTTATTTTATGTAGTAGTTTAAAGACTAATTCGGAAGTTTAAAAGGGTCAAAAAAATATACAATAGAGTCAGCTAATTGTTCGAAAAAATTTCATTAAAACAATAATTTTCCGATTGTTTTTCAAAATAATGATTGCATATTATATCTGTAACTTCATGCAGAATCGAGGAAAAGGCTTTTTAAGATGTATGCTGAGTGTCAGAGAAAAGACATTCGATCTGGCTCTGGTAGAGTTGGATCAAAATTGTTTTACGATAACTCGCTAACAAATATGTTTTAGGGGGCCTTTTTAGGACGAATCAAAAAAGCCTTTAAATATTTTAGAAGTCCTAAAAAATCTACCTTTATTTAATGTAGTAGTTCAAAGACAAATTCGGAAGTTCAAAATGGTACAAAAATGTACAATCGAGTCAGTGTATTATTGAAAAAATTTCATTAAAACAATCAATTTTCAACTGAATATTAAAAGAATGATTGAATATTATACCTGTAGCTCCATGGAGAATCGATAAAGATCTATTCAAGATGTATGCTGAGTGTCAGAGAAAAATATATTAGATTTGGGCCTTATGGAGTTGGTTTAAACTTGTTTTGGCGATAACTCGCTTCCAAATGCGTTTAAGAGGGCCTCTTTGTGACCAATCAAAATAGCCGGAAAATAATGTAGAAGGAGTCAAAACTTTAACATTACTGAATGTAATGGTTTCAAGACAAATTCGGAAGTTAAAAATGTTACAAAAAATATACAATCAAGTCATCGTATTGTTAAAAAAAATTTCATTAAATCAATCATTTTTCAACTGTTTAAAAAAGGATGATTGGAAATTATACCTGTATAATGCTAAGTGTCAGAGAAAAATACATTAGATTCGGGCCTGGTGGTGTTGGTTTAAACTTGTTTTGGCGACAACTCGCTAACAAATGAGTTTGGAGGTTCTTTTGCGGACCAATGAAAATAAACTTTAAATATTCTAGTAGTCCTCAAAACTCTTATTTTATTTGGTGTAGTAGTTTAAAGACAAATTCGGAAGTTAAAAATGGTACAAAAAAATATACAATCGAGTCAGTGTATTTTTGAAAAAATTTCATTAAAACAATCATTTTTCGACTGTTTAGAAAAGAAACATTGGATATTATACCTTTCACTACATTAAGAATCGAAGAAAGAGCTTTTCAAGATGTATGCTGAGTGTCAGAGAAAAATACATTCGAAATAGGTCTGGTAGAGATGGCTCAAACTTGTTTTGACGATAACTCGCTAACAAAAGCGTTTTAGGGGGCCTTTTTAGGACGAATCAAAATAGCCTTTAAATATTTTAGAAGTCCTAAAAAATCTAACTTTATTTAATGTAGTAGTTCAAAGACAAATTCGGAAGTTCAAAATGGTACAAAAAATGTACAATCGAGTCAGTGTATTTTTGAAAAAATTTCATTAAAACAATCAATTTTCAACTGAATATTAAAAGAATGATTGAAAATTATACCTGTAGCTCCATGGAGAATCGAAAAAAAGCTATTCAAGATGTATGCTGAGTGTCAGAGAAAAATATATTAGATTTGGGCCTGGTGGAGTTGGTTTAAACTTGTTTTGGCGATAACTCGCTACCAAATGCGTTTAAGAGGGCCTCTTTGTGACCAATCAAAATAGCCTGAAAATATTGTAGAAGGAGTAAAAACTCCAACATTATTAAATGTAATGGTTTCAAGACAAATTCAGAAGTTAAAAATGTTACAAAAAATATACAATCAAGTCATCGTATTGTTAAAAAAAATTACATAAAAACAATCATTTTTAGACTGTTTTTTAAAAGAATGATTGAATATCATACCATGGAGAATCGAGAAAAGAGCTTTTCAAGATGTATGCTTAGTGTCAGAGAAAAGACATTCGATCTGGCTCTGGTAGAGTTGGATCAAAATTGTATTACGATAACTCGCTAACAAATACGTTTTAGGGGGCCTTTATCAGACCAATGAAAATAACCTTAAAATATTCTAGAAATCTTTAAAAATCTAACTTTATTTTATGTAGTAGTTTAAAGACTAATTCGGAAGCTTGAAAGGATCAAAAAAATATACAATAGTGTCAGCTAATTGTTCGAAAAAATTTCGCTAAAACAATCATTTTCCGATTGTTTTTCAAAATAATGATTGCATATTATCCTTGTTACTTCATGAAGAATCGAGGTAAGAGCTTTTCAAGATGTATGATGAGTACCAGAGAAAAATACATGTGATTTGGGCCTAGTAGAGTAGGTTCAAACTTGCTTTGGCGATAATTCGCTAAAAAATGCGTTTTAAAGGATCTTTTTCAGACCAATGAAAAAAGCCTTAAAATATTCTAAAAGTCCTAAAAAAAGCTAACTTTATTTTATGTAGTAGTTTAAAGACTAATTCGGAAGTTTAAAAGGGTCAAAAAAATATACAATAGAGTCAGCTAATTGTTCGAAAAAATTTCATTAAAACAATAATTTTCCGATTGTTTTTCAAAATAATGATTGCATATTATATCTGTAACTTCATGCAGAATCGAGGAAAAGGCTTTTTAAGATGTATGCTGAGTGTCAGAGAAAAGACATTCGATCTGGCTCTGGTAGAGTTGGATCAAAATTGTTTTACGATAACTCGCTAACAAATATGTTTTAGGGGGCCTTTTTAGGACGAATCAAAAAAGCCTTTAAATATTTTAGAAGTCCTAAAAAATCTACCTTTATTTAATGTAGTAGTTCAAAGACACATTCGGAAGTTCAAAATGGTACAAAAATGTACAATCGAGTCAGTGTATTATTGAAAAAATTTCATTAAAACAATCAATTTTCAACTGAATATTAAAAGAATGATTGAATATTATACCTGTAGCTCCATGGAGAATCGATAAAGATCTATTCAAGATGTATGCTGAGTGTCAGAGAAAAATATATTAGATTTGGGCCTGGTGGAGTTGGTTTAAACTTGTTTTGGCGATAACTCGCTACCAAATGCGTTTAAGAGGGCCTCTTTGTGACCAATCAAAATAGCCTGAAAATATTGTAGAAGGAGTAAAAACTCCAACATTATTAAATGTAATGGTTTCAAGACAAATTCAGAAGTTAAAAATGTTACAAAAAATATACAATCAAGTCATCGTATTGTTAAAAAAAATTACATAAAAACAATCATTTTTAGACTGTTTTTTAAAAGAATGATTGAATATCATACCATGGAGAATCGAGAAAAGAGCTTTTCAAGATGTATGCTTAGTGTCAGAGAAAAGACATTCGATCTGGCTCTGGTAGAGTTGGATCAAAATTGTATTACGATAACTCGCTAACAAATACGTTTTAGGGGGCCTTTATCAGACCAATGAAAATAACCTTAAAATATTCTAGAAATCTTTAAAAATCTAACTTTATTTTATGTAGTAGTTTAAAGACTAATTCGGAAGCTTGAAAGGATCAAAAAAATATACAATAGTGTCAGCTAATTGTTCGAAAAAATTTCGCTAAAACAATCATTTTCCGATTGTTTTTCAAAATAATGATTGCATATTATCCTTGTTACTTCATGAAGAATCGAGGTAAGAGCTTTTCAAGATGTATGATGAGTACCAGAGAAAAATACATGTGATTTGGGCCTAGTAGAGTAGGTTCAAACTTGCTTTGGCGATAATTCGCTAAAAAATGCGTTTTAAAGGATCTTTTTCAGACCAATGAAAAAAGCCTTAAAATATTCTAAAAGTCCTAAAAAAAGCTAACTTTATTTTATGTAGTAGTTTAAAGACTAATTCGGAAGTTTAAAAGGGTCAAAAAAATATACAATAGAGTCAGCTAATTGTTCGAAAAAATTTCATTAAAACAATAATTTTCCGATTGTTTTTCAAAATAATGATTGCATATTATATCTGTAACTTCATGCAGAATCGAGGAAAAGGCTTTTTAAGATGTATGCTGAGTGTCAGAGAAAAGACATTCGATCTGGCTCTGGTAGAGTTGGATCAAAATTGTTTTACGATAACTCGCTAACAAATATGTTTTAGGGGGCCTTTTTAGGACGAATCAAAAAAGCCTTTAAATATTTTAGAAGTCCTAAAAAATCTACCTTTATTTAATGTAGTAGTTCAAAGACACATTCGGAAGTTCAAAATGGTACAAAAATGTACAATCGAGTCAGTGTATTATTGAAAAAATTTCATTAAAACAATCAATTTTCAACTGAATATTAAAAGAATGATTGAATATTATACCTGTAGCTCCATGGAGAATCGATAAAGATCTATTCAAGATGTATGCTGAGTGTCAGAGAAAAATATATTAGATTTGGGCCTGGTGGAGTTGGTTTAAACTTGTTTTGGCGATAACTCGCTACCAAATGCGTTTAAGAGGGCCTCTTTGTGACCAATCAAAATAGCCTGAAAATATTGTAGAAGGAGTAAAAACTCCAACATTATTAAATGTAATGGTTTCAAGACAAATTCAGAAGTTAAAAATGTTACAAAAAATATACAATCAAGTCATCGTATTGTTAAAAAAAATTACATAAAAACAATCATTTTTAGACTGTTTTTTAAAAGAATGATTGAATATCATACCATGGAGAATCGAGAAAAGAGCTTTTCAAGATGTATGCTTAGTGTCAGAGAAAAGACATTCGATCTGGCTCTGGTAGAGTTGGATCAAAATTGTATTACGATAACTCGCTAACAAATACGTTTTAGGGGGCCTTTATCAGACCAATGAAAATAACCTTAAAATATTCTAGAAATCTTTAAAAATCTAACTTTATTTTATGTAGTAGTTTAAAGACTAATTCGGAAGCTTGAAAGGATCAAAAAAATATACAATAGTGTCAGCTAATTGTTCGAAAAAATTTCGCTAAAACAATCATTTTCCGATTGTTTTTCAAAATAATGATTGCATATTATCCTTGTTACTTCATGAAGAATCGAGGTAAGAGCTTTTCAAGATGTATGATGAGTACCAGAGAAAAATACATGTGATTTGGGCCTAGTAGAGTAGGTTCAAACTTGCTTTGGCGATAATTCGCTAAAAAATGCGTTTTAAAGGATCTTTTTCAGACCAATGAAAAAAGCCTTAAAATATTCTAAAAGTCCTAAAAAAAGCTAACTTTATTTTATGTAGTAGTTTAAAGACTAATTCGGAAGTTTAAAAGGGTCAAAAAAATATACAATAGAGTCAGCTAATTGTTCGAAAAAATTTCATTAAAACAATAATTTTCCGATTGTTTTTCAAAATAATGATTGCATATTATATCTGTAACTTCATGCAGAATCGAGGAAAAGGCTTTTTAAGATGTATGCTGAGTGTCAGAGAAAAGACATTCGATCTGGCTCTGGTAGAGTTGGATCAAAATTGTTTTACGATAACTCGCTAACAAATATGTTTTAGGGGGCCTTTTTAGGACGAATCAAAAAAGCCTTTAAATATTTTAGAAGTCCTAAAAAATCTACCTTTATTTAATGTAGTAGTTCAAAGACACATTCGGAAGTTCAAAATGGTACAAAAATGTACAATCGAGTCAGTGTATTATTGAAAAAATTTCATTAAAACAATCAATTTTCAACTGAATATTAAAAGAATGATTGAATATTATACCTGTAGCTCCATGGAGAATCGATAAAGATCTATTCAAGATGTATGCTGAGTGTCAGAGAAAAATATATTAGATTTGGGCCTGGTGGAGTTGGTTTAAACTTGTTTTGGCGATAACTCGCTACCAAATGCGTTTAAGAGGGCCTCTTTGTGACCAATCAAAATAGCCTGAAAATATTGTAGAAGGAGTAAAAACTCCAACATTATTAAATGTAATGGTTTCAAGACAAATTCAGAAGTTAAAAATGTTACAAAAAATATACAATCAAGTCATCGTATTGTTAAAAAAAATTACATAAAAACAATCATTTTTAGACTGTTTTTTAAAAGAATGATTGAATATCATACCATGGAGAATCGAGAAAAGAGCTTTTCAAGATGTATGCTTAGTGTCAGAGAAAAGACATTCGATCTGGCTCTGGTAGAGTTGGATCAAAATTGTATTACGATAACTCGCTAACAAATACGTTTTAGGGGGCCTTTATCAGACCAATGAAAATAACCTTAAAATATTCTAGAAATCTTTAAAAATCTAACTATATTTTATGTAGTAGTTTAAAGACTAATTCGGAAGTTTGAAAGGATCAAAAAAATATACAATAGTGTCAGCTAATTGTTCGAAAAAATTTCGCTAAAACAATCATTTTCCGATTGTTTTTCAAAATAATGATTGCATATTATCCTTGTTACTTCATGAAGAATCGAGGTAAGAGCTTTTCAAGATGTATGATGAGTACCAGAGAAAAATACATGTGATTTGGGCCTAGTAGAGTAGGTTCAAACTTGCTTTGGCGATAATTCGCTAAAAAATGCGTTTTAAAGGATCTTTTTCAGACCAATGAAAAAAGCCTTAAAATATTCTAAAAGTCCTAAAAAAAGCTAACTTTATTTTATGTAGTAGTTTAAAGACTAATTCGGAAGTTTAAAAGGGTCAAAAAAATATACAATAGAGTCAGCTAATTGTTCGAAAAAATTTCATTAAAACAATAATTTTCCGATTGTTTTTCAAAATAATGATTGCATATTATATCTGTAACTTCATGCAGAATCGAGGAAAAGGCTTTTTAAGATGTATGCTGAGTGTCAGAGAAAAGACATTCGATCTGGCTCTGGTAGAGTTGGATCAAAATTGTTTTACGATAACTCGCTAACAAATATGTTTTAGGGGGCCTTTTTAGGACGAATCAAAAAAGCCTTTAAATATTTTAGAAGTCCTAAAAAATCTACCTTTATTTAATGTAGTAGTTCAAAGACACATTCGGAAGTTCAAAATGGTACAAAAATGTACAATCGAGTCAGTGTATTATTGAAAAAATTTCATTAAAACAATCAATTTTCAACTGAATATTAAAAGAATGATTGAATATTATACCTGTAGCTCCATGGAGAATCGATAAAGATCTATTCAAGATGTATGCTGAGTGTCAGAGAAAAATATATTAGATTTGGGCCTGGTGGAGTTGGTTTAAACTTGTTTTGGCGATAACTCGCTACCAAATGCGTTTAAGAGGGCCTCTTTGTGACCAATCAAAATAGCCTGAAAATATTGTAGAAGGAGTAAAAACTCCAACATTATTAAATGTAATGGTTTCAAGACAAATTCAGAAGTTAAAAATGTTACAAAAAATATACAATCAAGTCATCGTATTGTTAAAAAAAATTACATAAAAACAATCATTTTTAGACTGTTTTTTAAAAGAATGATTGAATATCATACCATGGAGAATCGAGAAAAGAGCTTTTCAAGATGTATGCTTAGTGTCAGAGAAAAGACATTCGATCTGGCTCTGGTAGAGTTGGATCAAAATTGTATTACGATAACTCGCTAACAAATACGTTTTAGGGGGCCTTTATCAGACCAATGAAAATAACCTTAAAATATTCTAGAAATCTTTAAAAATCTAACTTTATTTTATGTAGTAGTTTAAAGACTAATTCGGAAGCTTGAAAGGATCAAAAAAATATACAATAGTGTCAGCTAATTGTTCGAAAAAATTTCGCTAAAACAATCATTTTCCGATTGTTTTTCAAAATAATGATTGCATATTATCCTTGTTACTTCATGAAGAATCGAGGTAAGAGCTTTTCAAGATGTATGATGAGTACCAGAGAAAAATACATGTGATTTGGGCCTAGTAGAGTAGGTTCAAACTTGCTTTGGCGATAATTCGCTAAAAAATGCGTTTTAAAGGATCTTTTTCAGACCAATGAAAAAAGCCTTAAAATATTCTAAAAGTCCTAAAAAAAGCTAACTTTATTTTATGTAGTAGTTTAAAGACTAATTCGGAAGTTTAAAAGGGTCAAAAAAATATACAATAGAGTCAGCTAATTGTTCGAAAAAATTTCATTAAAACAATAATTTTCCGATTGTTTTTCAAAATAATGATTGCATATTATATCTGTAACTTCATGCAGAATCGAGGAAAAGGCTTTTTAAGATGTATGCTGAGTGTCAGAGAAAAGACATTCGATCTGGCTCTGGTAGAGTTGGATCAAAATTGTTTTACGATAACTCGCTAACAAATATGTTTTAGGGGGCCTTTTTAGGACGAATCAAAAAAGCCTTTAAATATTTTAGAAGTCCTAAAAAATCTACCTTTATTTAATGTAGTAGTTCAAAGACACATTCGGAAGTTCAAAATGGTACAAAAATGTACAATCGAGTCAGTGTATTATTGAAAAAATTTCATTAAAACAATCAATTTTCAACTGAATATTAAAAGAATGATTGAATATTATACCTGTAGCTCCATGGAGAATCGATAAAGATCTATTCAAGATGTATGCTGAGTGTCAGAGAAAAATATATTAGATTTGGGCCTGGTGGAGTTGGTTTAAACTTGTTTTGGCGATAACTCGCTACCAAATGCGTTTAAGAGGGCCTCTTTGTGACCAATCAAAATAGCCTGAAAATATTGTAGAAGGAGTAAAAACTCCAACATTATTAAATGTAATGGTTTCAAGACAAATTCAGAAGTTAAAAATGTTACAAAAAATATACAATCAAGTCATCGTATTGTTAAAAAAAATTACATAAAAACAATCATTTTTAGACTGTTTTTTAAAAGAATGATTGAATATCATACCATGGAGAATCGAGAAAAGAGCTTTTCAAGATGTATGCTTAGTGTCAGAGAAAAGACATTCGATCTGGCTCTGGTAGAGTTGGATCAAAATTGTATTACGATAACTCGCTAACAAATACGTTTTAGGGGGCCTTTATCAGACCAATGAAAATAACCTTAAAATATTCTAGAAATCTTTAAAAATCTAACTTTATTTTATGTAGTAGTTTAAAGACTAATTCGGAAGCTTGAAAGGATCAAAAAAATATACAATAGTGTCAGCTAATTGTTCGAAAAAATTTCGCTAAAACAATCATTTTCCGATTGTTTTTCAAAATAATGATTGCATATTATCCTTGTTACTTCATGAAGAATCGAGGTAAGAGCTTTTCAAGATGTATGATGAGTACCAGAGAAAAATACATGTGATTTGGGCCTAGTAGAGTAGGTTCAAACTTGCTTTGGCGATAATTCGCTAAAAAATGCGTTTTAAAGGATCTTTTTCAGACCAATGAAAAAAGCCTTAAAATATTCTAAAAGTCCTAAAAAAAGCTAACTTTATTTTATGTAGTAGTTTAAAGACTAATTCGGAAGTTTAAAAGGGTCAAAAAAATATACAATAGAGTCAGCTAATTGTTCGAAAAAATTTCATTAAAACAATAATTTTCCGATTGTTTTTCAAAATAATGATTGCATATTATATCTGTAACTTCATGCAGAATCGAGGAAAAGGCTTTTTAAGATGTATGCTGAGTGTCAGAGAAAAGACATTCGATCTGGCTCTGGTAGAGTTGGATCAAAATTGTTTTACGATAACTCGCTAACAAATATGTTTTAGGGGGCCTTTTTAGGACGAATCAAAAAAGCCTTTAAATATTTTAGAAGTCCTAAAAAATCTACCTTTATTTAATGTAGTAGTTCAAAGACACATTCGGAAGTTCAAAATGGTACAAAAATGTACAATCGAGTCAGTGTATTATTGAAAAAATTTCATTAAAACAATCAATTTTCAACTGAATATTAAAAGAATGATTGAATATTATACCTGTAGCTCCATGGAGAATCGATAAAGATCTATTCAAGATGTATGCTGAGTGTCAGAGAAAAATATATTAGATTTGGGCCTTATGGAGTTGGTTTAAACTTGTTTTGGCGATAACTCGCTTCCAAATGCGTTTAAGAGGGCCTCTTTGTGACCAATCAAAATAGCCTGAAAATAATGTAGAAGGAGTCAAAACTTTAACATTACTGAATGTAATGGTTTCAAGACAAATTCGGAAGTTAAAAATGTTACAAAAAATATACAATCAAGTCATCGTATTGTTAAAAAAAATTTCATTAAATCAATCATTTTTCAACTGTTTATAAAAGGATGATTGGATATTATACCTGTATAATGCTAAGTGTCAGAGAAAAATACATTAGATTCGGGCCTGGTGGTGTTGGTTTAAACTTGTTTTGGCGACAACTCGCTAACAAATGCGTTTTAAAGGGTCTTTTTCAGACCGATGAAAATAATCTCAAAATATTCTAGAAGTGCTAAAAAATCTAACTTTATTCCGTAGAGTAGTTTAAAGTCAAATTCGGAAGTAAAAAATGGTACAGAAAATATACAATCAAGTCAGTGTATTTTTGAAAAAATTTCATTAAAACAATCAGTTTTCGACAGTTTATAAAAGAAGGATTGGATATAATACCTGTAACTTGATAGAGAATCGAGAAAAGAGCTTTTCAATATGTATGTTTAGCGTCAGAGAAAAATACATTAGATTTGGGCCTGGTAGAGTTGGTTCAAACTTGTTTTAGCAATATCTCGCTAACAAATGCGTTTTAGAGGGTCTTTTTCAGACCAATCAAAATAACCTTAAAATTTTCTAGAAGTCCTAAAAACTCTAATTTTATTCCATGTAGTAGTTTAAAGTCAAATTCGGAAGTAAAAAATGGTACAGAAAATATACAATCGAGTCAGTGTATTTTTGAAAAAATTTCATTATATCAATCATTTTTCGACTGTATTTCAAAATAATGATTGAATTTTATACTTGTTACTTCATGGAGAATCGAGGAAAGAGCTTTTCAAGATTTATGCTGAGTGTCAGAGAAAAATACATTCGATTTTGGCCCGGTGGAGTTCGTTTAAACTTTTTTTGGTGATAACTCGCTAACAAATGCGTTGAAGAGGGCCTCTTTATGACCAATCAAAATAGCCTGAAAATCTTGTAGAAGGAATAAAAACTCTAACATTATTGAATGTAATGGTCTCAAGACAAATTCAGAAGTTTAAAAGGGAAAAAAATTATGCAATCCAGTCATCGTATTGTTGAAAAAAATTTCATTAAAACAGTCATTTTTTAACTGTTTATAAAAGAATGATTGGATATTATGCCTGTAGCTTTATAGAGAATCGAGAGAGCTTTTCAAGATGTATGCTCAGTGTCAGAGAAAAATACATTTGATTCGGGCCTGGTAGAGTTGGTTCAAACTTGTTTCAGCAATTAACTTGCTAACAAATGCGTTTCAGAGGGTCTTTTTCGGACCAATGAAAAAAGCCTTAACGTATTGTAGAAGGAGTAAAAACTCTAACATTATTAAACGCGTCGTGACGTGGCATCAGACTTTTCATCGGGTCATACTTGCGCCAAATCCTATATGTGCCAAAACTCACGTAAGACCATTGATTTTTCAATTACCCTTCCACGAGAGTGGCCTCTTGAAAAGCCATGTCATTAGCAAGAATGGTATTGGCCACCTCCCCTAAGCAACTCTTTTATGTACATATTCAAATTAATATGTCTTTGTCACCCCTCCTCGTGTATATAGACGAGATGCGAGAGTGATCAAAAGGTAGAAGATTCCTGACAGTCAAGGAGGGATTATTGGAGCTGAGAAGGGTGCACTTTGCGACGATGCAGCATATATCATCGCGGCGATCGCGCACCGATTATCCATCAGGCTTTCGTCCCTCGCGTATTCATATATTCAAGTTCAGTCCGTTTTATTCCATGAGTCCATCAACGGTCTTTTTATTGTATTAAACAGTTCGGTCATTAAAGTAAAGTTCGCTCTAAACATCTCTTCTGATTTGAATACCTTCACCTAAGTTCCAGAACCAACAAAGGTAATATCCTACATTTATTTATATATATTTTCTTTAGTTTCAAGTCATGGAGAATTTACCAAATCTTTAGACAATTGGCGCAAGCCAAAACTAAAAGTACGGTCGAGAACCTGGGCCTAGATTCCGATGTTAATACAGATTTGTTTATGATATATTTTTGTTATTTTATTTATTTTATTTTATACGTTCTTGATAAAACGTGACAAATTTTGGGGTTCGTCTAAAAAAAAAAATTGGCAGAGGCTTGGAAATTCGAAATGTCAAATAAAGATTACAATGACGTATATTATGACGCTAAAAAAATTTTTTATGAATTCGCGATTTTAGTTAAAGAAAAATTCGGTCCAATTGAATCAGTAAAAATTGAAAAACTGTTATATATTTTCGTGGACAGATATTGTGGTACTGAAATTGGGGAAGTTAATTCGGATGTAAGAAGTGTTCAAACGCTATGTAAGGTTTTCGAGAGATTCGTGGATAAACATAAAGTCGAAGCAGTTACTCGTGATCCAGTTTTTCTTAGAGTCTTATACAGTTTTTTTTATAAGAACATAAATCCAGATACGTTTATTGAATATATTATAGATGGAAATTCTCAGGAAACGATAAAGGAAATTTATACTATCATACCGGAAATTACAGATGATGAAAGTCAACGCTGGTACCAATCAGTTTTTTTTGATAATTTAAAAACTATAGAGCCAAAACTTAACGAGAACGAAAAATTGAAAATAAAACCACCCGAAACCGAAAACGATAAAATAGAAGCAACTCCAAAATTTGATAAATTTTCTCTTTTTGCATCGACAGAAAATAATTCAAAATTTCCAAATTTAAAAATGTTTAACTCTAGTATCGGGCAGGTTAAAATCTTGTCAATTAAAGACGCAATAGGGTTAATTCCATTATATTCAGGATCCAATATTAGTTTAAACTCTTTTCTTGAAGGTTATAAAAATGCGAAAGAAATTTTACCAGCCGGGTGTGAAGGTGACCTTGCAAAAATAATTAAGTTGCGGTTATCCGGAGAAGCGTTAAAATGCGTAGAAGGAAGATCATTTAACTCATTAGATGAGGCCAGAAAATTCTTAGAGGGAATGTTCGGTTCAGCCAAGACTTTACTACATTTGAATGGCGAGTTAGCTAATATCAAACAAGAAAGAGGTGAAAATGTTTTAAAATATTCTAACCGGATTCGCGCGCTGAATCAAGAAATGGTTTCAGCAGCAAAAAGAGAAAATAAATATCATATATCTTTTTTGAAAGCATTAGAAATAGAATTGGTTAAATGTTTCGTAAGGGGACTGAAATGGTTGATTAAAGCTCGTGTGGTTGCGGTGCAAAATTTGGATCAAGCAATTAAAGACGCAATAAAAATTGAACGTGAGTTCAGCTGTTATGAGCAGGAAGAAGTGCCAGATTTAAATAAATCAAGTGATTGTAAAGATCTAGTGCCAGTCCCAATAAAATTTTTTGATACGAAAGAACGAATTACCTGTCAGCTTTGTAAAAAAATCGGTCACGAAGCAAATACGTGTTTTTCGCTGGGAAAAAGAGGCATATCAAACGATAGATGGAGGAACGGCGCGCGCAGGGAAAATCGATTCAATAGCCTGCCAAGGAGTAATAACCAGAATTATAATACTCATAAAGCTGGACAGTCGGGAAATAGTCAACAACAATATAATAAATTTAATCAAAATTTTAGATCGGACGAATTATATCTTGAGAGACAACAAAACACGTTTCCGGACGGTCAAAATCCTGCAATATGTAGATATTGCAAAAAGGCAGGTCACATTTTTTTAAACTGTTATAAAAGACAAACAGCAATCAAAAACGGTTATTGTAAAAAACGTGAAACTTACTTATAATGAGGAAACGCCTACGATTAAATTACTGAACCCTTTAAATAATGAAAGAAGAATTTTTATTCTGGATTCTGGTGCAGCTCCAAATTTAATCAAAATTAGTAACATTCCGATTAATTTTCCAGTTGACATAAGCTGTATTTTAGAACTAAGAGGTGTTTCAAATACCAGCATCTATACTTTGGGGAAAATTATGATTGGTTTTGAAAATTTTTCAATTGAACTTCACTTAATAGAAAATGACTTTCCGATTAAAGAAGATGGACTTTTGGGAGTAGAATTTTTCAAAAACTTTAACGTGAGCATTGATTTTGAAAACAAAAATATTACTTCCGATCATTTCAATAATCCATTTATTTAAACTAAAGAATTATTAATTGTTACCACAAAACTCAAAACCAGTATTAATAAAGATTCTGAGATTAACGATAAAATTATAGATAAATCTCAGTGGGCTAACGCCCCAGAATTTCTGTTTAAAGGGTTCAAAAATAAAAATATAACGAATAATTTAACTGAAGAAAAAGCTCAGTTAAATAAAACCCCTCAATCTATAAAATCAAGTAAAGATAAAGCCGCTCGAAACGCAAATTCAAGTAAAAATGAAACCGCTCAAGAAATTACCGCTAATGAGAAAGAAATTAATATTGAAATTGATAATAATGATATAAAAGATGCATCTAAAATAACCACTGCTAGAAAATCCAGATCGAAACATGGTATATCGGCTGAAAAACATCAATTAATATCCTTGCTCGATTTGGATTCTGATATTGTGCACAATAATATAAACTCTCGGTATACGGATCTCGAAAATCCAAACTCTCGGGATAAGAATCTCGAAAATCCAAACTCTCGGAAAAAGGATCTCGAAAATTCAAACAACATCTTAAATTCTCGGTATAAAGACCTCGAAAATCCTAATAATAAAGAAAATAAACGGTATAAAAATCAAAATTCACGGTATAAGGAACTCGAAAATCCTAATGATAAAGAAAATCAGTGGTATAAAAATCAAAATTCACGGTATCAGGACCTCGAAAATCCTAACGAAGCAGAGCGAAATAAAAATAAAAAGCCTCTCCTTGAGGATCTCGAAAATCTCGTTGACGTCATAAATTCTAGATATCTGAAACATGAAGAATTTAAAACATGAAGAACGAAGGGAAAATATTAGTTCTCTATGTTCTGATTTTGAGAATTTCGCGAACTCTCAGGATCAAGACCTTGAATATAAAAATAAATTGGAGAATGAACTTTGTCTAAATCTTGAAAATATAAATTCGTTTGAAGAAAATTATAATAACGATATCGTGCAAGACCCTGCTTTAAAAAACTCACTAAATAAAGTATTGTTCGTAAAATATGATGACTCACGTCAATTATCAAGTGTAAATAAAAATGAGTCACCGGGAATAATTAATGTTCCGAAAAATCAAGGTTTTGATAATAAAAGTTTGATTGATGATGACAAGAATCAAAAACCTCACTTTGCTAATCAATGCGAGATGAATCACTCATTAGTGAAAGAAAACGCCAGAGTAAATAATAAGGAGATTACGCACCAATATACGGGTATAAGTACGCAGAGGGAAAAACTCTCTTACAGCCATGAAAACCTACAAGGGGAGACGCAGGGGGAATGTCTCCCCAATGCTGACCTTCATAGCGCCCTTAAAGGGGGAAACGTCGATTCTACAGCAACAAGTAGGTCAAGGACAAAAGAGTGGGGTGATGATGAAGATATCTTGGAGATGATAAATAAATGCATCCAAGTCTTAAAGAGCACGGATCTTAAGCCGGAATCTTTTAGGAATAACTTATTTTCATTAATTAATATTATTGAAAAAGACCTAAAATTAAAAAGGTATATATGTACGCTTAAAACTTTATTCTTGGACCTAATACAGCTACCCGAGGGGAACCAATCAATCATGCAACAAATAGTAGGGGAACTACTGGCGCAGCTTTCGGAAATAAAATTTATTTCCAAAGGGAAAGGCAAAGGGAAGGAAAATTCTTCTCATCACCGCGTTTTATTTTTTCAAAATGAAACTAAATCAAGGTTTGAAAAAATTAAAGAAATGTTAAAACTTGATCATTTATTGTTGGAAGAAAAAAGTGCAATTTTAAAATTAGTCGAAAAATATCAAGACATTTTTTATCTGGAACTCACCGTTACCCCCATTCTTAAATTAATGATTCATACTACGGATGATATTCCGGCGACTAAGTACCATTTACCGCCAGCTCATCGTGAGGAAATTAATAGGCAGGTAGACGAACTTTTAAGATTAGAAACAATTGAACCCTCGACATCTTCTTGGTGCAGTCCGTGTTTTCTAGTTCCTAAACCAGATAGAAAGACGGTTCTAAGAACTATCGTATGGTGATTGATTACAGGGAAGTAAATTTGAAATCAATACCAGATTCCTTTCCGTTAAGAAGTGTAACCGATATTTTAGATCAATTAGGGAATGCAAAAATCTTTTCAGTTTTTGATCTGAAGTCCTCATATCATCAACTTGAAATTGATGAAAGACACAGGTATAAAACGGCGTTTGCTACAATTAAGGGGCTATTTAACTTTGCTAGAGGAGCATTTGAACTTAAAAATATGCCAGCCACCTTCTCAAGGGTGCTAGCAATCGCATTAGCAAGTTTAATCGATAATGAATGTTTTTGCTATCTTGATGACATTATAAGTCATTCAAAAACATTTGAGGAACATGTAAAACGATTGGAACGCTTATTTCAAAGATTACGTGAAACAGTTTTTAAATTACAACCGGAAAAATGCGAATTTTTAAAAGAGGAAGTAATTTACATGGGTCATGTAATTACGCCAAACGGGCTCAAACCTAATCCAAAAATTTTGAAGGCAGTTAAACTTTTTCCAGCTCTTAGTACGCCTAAGGGGATTAAAATTTTTTTGGGTTTAGCTGGATTTTATCGTAGATTCATCAAAGATTTTTCAAAAATCGGGAAGCCCTAGACAAATTTATTACGAAAAGATATATAATTTATTTGGGATGATCAAACCTAAGAGGCTTTTGTACACTGAAAAAATGCTTGTGTGAAGCACCCTTTTTAATATATCCAGATTTTTCAAAACCATTTAATTTAACTACAGACAGCACTAGCTATGCAATTGGAGCAATACTTTCACAAGGGATCATTGGTCAAGATCAACCTTGTGCGTATTACTCGCGGGTTATGACGCCGGTGCAGTTAAGGTATGATACGTTGAATCAAGAAGGATTAGCATTAGTAAGTGCGATTAAACACTTTCGACCTTACCTATTAGATAATCAATTTAATTTAATAATAGATCATCGTGCTTTGGTCTGGATGCAAACTCATAAAGAACCAAATTCGCGAATCATGCGGTGGCGTATTGAGTTAAGCGAATTTAATTATAAAGTTATTTATCGT
The DNA here is from genome assembly GCA_038277355.1 of Encarsia formosa. Taxonomy (NCBI): domain Eukaryota; kingdom Metazoa; phylum Arthropoda; class Insecta; order Hymenoptera; family Aphelinidae; genus Encarsia; species Encarsia formosa. The sequence continues at coordinate 51,326,973 of CM076187.1, read as the reverse complement.
CCAGGTGCGCTCAACCCAGCAGACGCGTTATCTCGATTTCCGGTTGAAAACGATGAGGATATAGTACAAACCGAGGAAGATGATTTTTATTTTCCGGAACCATTGCAGTTGCAGAAAGCTATGAGAGAAAATGTCTCGCCAGCAACAAGTGTTAAGGGGCTACAACCCGTGTATATTATAACAAGAGCTCAAGCGAGGGGAGACGTGCGTGAGCAGGAAAAATCTACACGCCCTGCATGAGTAACAGTGCCAGGCAGAAAAAGGGGGAGACCGCGCAAGCTCCAATCGACTATAGCTCAACCCTCCAATGTAACGCAAGTGCACAGTTCCTCGAATAAGAATTTGGAAACTGATTTAAATGATGATCAACTTTCTGACAATAATCTATTTGATAACTCTCTTGAAGGAGATTTAAATTTAAGTCATTTATTTTAACGATGAAACTAATGAAACAAATCAAATAGAACCTCATGAAGAATTATATACAAGTTCCTCTGATTTAATCGACCCGACTAAGAAAATAATAATTACTTGCAGAGAAAAACTTTTTATGCGAAAAGATAATTATGTATATTTTATTGACTCTCTGGGTAACCCCTGTGATGAAGGAGCAAAGCAATTGCAAAAAATGAATAAATTACCATATTTTAAACACATTGAAACTACTGAACCACAATTTATGACAGTAAATAAGAAACTCCACTTTGCTCTTCTATTAAGAGGTTAAATCCCTATTAGCTCAATTTTTATTAACAAAAATCTTGATATTTTATTGATTAAATTAAAAACGTTAATAATAGAAGCAAATATTGAGTCGGTTGGTATGGCTAAATCAGAACACATAGAGCATGTAGAATGGTCGGAAATAATTTTTAAGTTCAAAGTTTTATTCAGTCAACTATCAACAAAATTGATCGTCTGTTTAAATTTAATACAATTCCCAATCGTAAGCGATAGAGAGAGGATTTTGGAAGAAGCTCATGCTTTCGCAATTGGGGGACATCGTGGTGTTACGCGATGCTACAGACGTTTACGGCAAAATTTTTATTGGGAAAATTTAAAAGAAGACGTACAAAACTTTATAAGAAACTGCTTGGATTGTCAACTTAAGAAATTGAGAAGAGTAAAGAATCGTCAACCAATGTAGATAACCGATACCCCGTGGGCAAGTTTTCTAAAAATAAGTATGGATATTATTTGTCCATTAGACCCGACGGAAGATGGTTTTACTTATATTTTAACTGTTCAAGACGTTTTCTTTAAATACGCAATTGCAGAACCGTTGCACACAATGACGGCAATCGATGTAGCAGAAGGGCTAATAAAGAAGGTTATTTGCGTTTTCAGGGCGCCGAACATAATTTTAACGGATCAGCGGAGGAATTTCGTATCTAAATTAATGAAACGTGTAGCCAAGCGTTTTCGAATCAATTAGGTTCGAACGAGTAGTTTTAGGCCCAGCTCGAATAGTAGCTTGGAACGGAGCCATCCAGCTTAATGGACTTTCTAAAAATGTTTCCTTAAAATGTAATAATATAAAAATAACTGGAATCAAAACCTAGAACTTGCATGTTTTAACTTCAATATTTCGGTTTCGGAGAGTACACTTTTTACTCCACATGAACTAGTGTTTGGACGTCTGGCCCGGGTACCAGCAAACTATAATATAGAACAAGAAGATTTAAATCCTACATATCAAGGTTATATGAAAGATTTAATTTCTGGACTAAGTAGCATGCATCAGTTCGCGAGAAATAACTTAATTAAGTCTAAAGAAAGATCAAAATTTTATTACGACCAAAAAGTAAATGAGGAAACTTTAAAAATTTGTAATTGGGTTTTTCTTCTTCGCGGGCCTAAACCAAAAAAGTTTCAGAATCACTTTTTGGGTCCGTATAAAATTGTAGATATATTGGGAAATTCAAATGTTAAAATTCAAATCGTGGAAAATAAATAAAAGGTAGTGCATGCGGATATATTAAGAAGATCATACATTGAACCAGAATAAACACAACTCAAGCACTCAATACTCAGTGGAATGTAAACTATTAAATTTTTTTTGTAATTTAGATATAGTTAACTATGCACTTATGGGTGCTCATGCACCAAATCAATCGCACTCACTGTCATTCTACACTAACACATTTGCAAAAAAAACCCAAATGATAACACAATCAACAAAAATACATTGCACTCATGAATTTTTTTTTTTGAAAAGACAAATTCATATTAATGCAAATTGATGTTACAGATGGGGTCAAATCAAACATTTATACTCTTGGTTTGCCTAGCCCTTTGCAAAGGAGGATACTGTATCATTGGGTTTGATTGTACACAAGGAGGGACCAATCTAACAACGTTTTCTTTGCTACAGGCGGCAGAGTGTGATATTCAAGAACCCATTATTAACACTAGCAAAGTGCATGTACAATTATTACAAGTACACGAATTTACTAATATTCATGTAAAATTATGTAAAATTAGAATGACGCGGCACGTGAGTAAGTGCGGCTGGCTATCGCATAATTTACAGGTTAATCGCGCGGACGCGTCATATCTTTTAGAAGTATCACGTGAACAGTGCGAAAAAATGCACTTGCATAAAACAATCTCATATCACGATGAAATAATTAGTAATCTCCAAACAAATAATTCAGTTTCATATCCAATGACATTTGTGGGAAACATTGACGATAAGGGTAATTGTAAAAACCCTGGGTACTGGAAGGACCCATATTTTGTCTATGATGATGTAATTGTTTCGGGATTTTTGGAAATATCATTGAGAGATTATCAAGCCGCAGTGAACTTAGTTACGAACGATATAATTCTAAAATCGGACACACGTTGTTAAATTACTGATATTGAATGCATCGACTTAGAAGACGGCTATGCGTTTTGGAACGCATTACCTATGCGTTCATGCAAGGAAAATAAAAATATTAACTTGTACGATGGGACGGTAAATACAATTATAGAAGACGGCGATGAAAAGTCTCCAACTTATGTAATAGAGTCGAATGAAATTACCTTTGCGTTTAAGGGTATTGGAATAATCACTCAGTGCGCACATCGATTGGTCTGAATAGAAGATCCGAAATTGTTCATTTTAGAGGATGGTGACCTTGAAAATTTTCATTCGGTAAAAAAATCATCATTGGAAAATTTGGATATATTCGTGTATTTTAATTCTAAGCATGTGTTCATTGAAAAACAAATTAAGGGACAAATTAAGCGCTTATACTATGATCTATTGATGCAAAAATGTGATCTCGAACGAAAGGTCATAGCCAATGCTTTGGATATAGCAGTCACAGCACCTGATATGTTTGCTTATTTAATCACAAAACGGTTTGGTTTCATGAGTGTAGTCAGTGGTGAAGTAGTGCATGTTTTACGTTGTCTCCAAATTGATGTTGTTAGGCGTAACGTTACTAAATGTTATCAGGAGTTATCCGTTAGTGGAGACGGTAAGGAATTTTTCCTCACGCCACGCACTTATATTTTAAAAGAGTTTGGAACAGAAATCGGCTATAATCCATTGGTACCACCAATGTACTTACTAGGAGACGCTTGGTATGCAGTTATGCCTGCATATGCAACACACGTTAAAGAACCAATAATTTTAAAACCAACCACAAAAAGCACGTGGAACTATACCGATCCAATTGACCTAGCGAGAAGTGGTGTGTACAGCTATAGTGAAGTCTAATCACTAAAACATCTAATAATGTTCTCAGTAGACAGACCTGAAGTGTTAAATAGTGTTGCAATGAGAATGACTGGAAGGGCCGCTCTAGATAAGGATTTATCAGTTTTAGGTCTTCTAAATGAAGAAGCAGTTCCCAGATTAGCTGATGTAGCTATGGCACAAATGTGGGGAAAATTTTTAAAATTCGGAAGTTTTAGCACCGGAATAATTGGTGTTTTTACTATCGCGAGATTGGTCAAATTTGTAATTGATACAATGATTCAAGGTTACGCACTCTTTAGTATTTTCGTGTGGAGCTACCATCTTATAGCTGCAGTGTGGAACTCGGCTACACAGTTATTGTTGCATTCGAATCGTGACCTTGAAAAAGGGAGTGAACAAGATAAAACAAAAGATAGGGGACAAGAGCACCAGGGTAACACGTATGTGCGCGCGCGCCAGAGGAAGAATACTTTCCCCCTCACGCGCTCGGTCTAATAACTGGGTATAGGCTAGCAGATGGATCGATTGTAGCCAAAACAGGAGAACCCATAAACGTAATAACCAATCACGTTTATCTACTGTGATGGTTTGAGGGAGGAGTATTTTGAATAAGCTTTTAGTATAAGATTAAGTATATAAGTTTATTTCACTGACGTTACATTGTGACTGGGCTCTCGTAAGAGTGTCGCTCGCTGGATATATAATGCTCGCTTGGACAACGCCTAATGCTTGATCGGCGTGTCAATAACCTGCTTGCCATACTTTCTGCTAACTATGCTTTAGCGGTTTTAATATTCTTTCTAGTTCATTCACTTACCTAAAACGCATACATCACATCCAGATCTAAATCGTGACATTATTCCGCCCCCAAGATGGAAGGGTAATGAAGGGGAAAATGTTTCAATAATAATTTCCGGTTACATATGATGCTCTTTTAATTTTAGATTTTGATATTCAATTTAACAAAATTTTAAGTAAAAACTCGTTTTTGTATTCCAAATTTGAATTAATAAGTGTGTCGATGCTTTAAATGTTGTGTAATCTAAATTTAATTTATGGGACATAATTATAATTTTTACAGATGAGTGAGCACGCAAAAAACTCGTGGGAAGAAGTTCGAAACGTTGATGTCTGGAAAGATATCGTGCGGAACCAAGAAAGAATACACTATACCGGATTACAAAAATTAACTTGCCGAAAATGTTATAAATATTCTCTGTCATATGACGAACGAGTTATGTTTGCATTAGTGGCGCTTAGAACCACTTCTGATTTAATCTCTACCAATGTGCCAATATCTTGCGAGTTATGTTAAAATCTTATACTTTTCTCGGAATGTAAAATTGAACAACGACTTAAAAATAAAGGAGACTATGCGTTTAAGGTAAATGGAAATAATTGACGAATACTTGACGAAATAATTCATAGGGGAATCGGTTATTACGGTGCACTTACTACCACGGAGTTTGCGGAAAATATCGTGGAAAAACATAATAAGGCCAAAACTAGGCGAGTAAAACGTTTACCAAACATCAAGTCTCGTTATCAATGTCAAAATTCAGCTAGAAGTCTCTTGTCAGTCACAACTAGACACCTTTTACGCCCAGCGCCGCCAGCGGGTGCACCCACGTTACAACTTATTTCATCATTTGGAGGCTCTTCCATTCCATCAAATTCCATGTCTCCTTGCATTTTAGATTTACGTACTAACCAAACTCAGGAGGTAAAAGTTTTTCCTCAACATACAATTATACCAACAAGTATGTTGAATATTCCGTTGATAACAGCAGAACATAGTAAAAATCAAATATCTTCTGAGGCAAATAGTACTGGGCTCACGAAAATTGACGCGCTCAAAATAGAGAAATTTTTTAGAGATTTGCCGTTAGCAACGGAGAACTTAATAGAAAAATAGATCTATAGTTTTCTTGATTCTTATGAAACTAATTAACACAAGTTCTTCCATAAAATTTTGTTTCTCTTCTTATTTGCATACATGAACATAAGAGTTTTTTTCTTTTCTGTTTTGATTACAGGAAAGATGTTGGCTCTACTCATTCTGGGTTTTGTGGGCCAAACACTCACAGTTTATGATTGTATTAAAATTAATAATTTGGAAAACCATCCAGGAATTATGTTTGACCATAGAGAAGAGATGCGAATTTCAAAAAAATATTATACAATAACAACTATAATAGATTTAAAAGCAATGACAGAATTAAGTAAAGACTTCGATTACATTTTTCGTGAAATCATTTACTCAAAAGCATATGTAAACACAAAAAAATCAATTACTCTGTCATTGTATAATGATTACTTAGTTAAATCAAGAAGATTTTCATTTTTTTATTCTCAGTTTAAATACTTAATACAATCAGTAGAAGCAAGGGAACGCGATAAGATAAATTTTACTAAAAATATTCTACAAGTAAATGATCTAATTAAAAAAGATGACTGGGACATGAGTCAAGACAAAAATAGTAATAATGTGTTTATTGAAAATGAATTGAGCTATGTCGCAATGAAAGGAATAAATGAAACTCGTACTTTCTTACTCACGGCACTGAAGCGCGCTCATACACCGTTTGACGATGCTAACCTTGAATATAGCTACGTAGACAGAATTACCCTATATGCGACTAGATTACTTGAATATTATACTTTAATGTCGGAAATAATCATCAATATTTTGAAAAATAAAAAATCTATTTTTTATAAAAATTAAGAAACTGCAGTGAATAAAATAGAAGATAGTTCTAATAAAATAGTATATTATGCAACGGGTTGCAGTATCGTCGCCAGGGCGGTTTTAAAGGCCCCGAGTGCGAGGCGAAGCGTAGCACGAGTGACTTTAAGACGCCCTGGTGACGTGCTGCACCCGTTGCATATACTATTTTATACCACTGGTGCGTAGGGCGAGTTTTTAAATTTCGAAGCGTGCGTAAAATCGAGTACCTACGCACTAGTGGTATAAAAGCATTTATTAAAGTAAATACTACCAATTCATCCATAATTTCCAAAGTTTTAAACTTGGAAATAATTTATCTTGAAAATAAACTCATATTTTCTTTAGAAGTTCCATTACTTGAGTCCGATGAATTTCGAGTATTTGAAACAGTACAATTTCTCAATTTCTTTGATAGAAATAAAGCGTTGTCTATCGAATCAAAAATAAAATTCGTTGGGATTACGCCTGACTTAAAAAGATACATTTATTTGTCTGAATACGACGTTTTGTCTAGTAAAAGAATTAATAATACTCTATATTTCAAGGGTAATAACCCAATTTCAGAAAAATCTAATTGCATTAGAGATATGTTTTTATTTAATGACGGTAGTAAATGCCTCGCAACAGCATTAATATAAGATAACGGGTATTTTTTCAAATATAAAAATACTTATATTTAATACAACTTTTGGATTTAGAACGCCCGCGCTATTCATATTTATTCTAGTTTAAATATTTGACAACGTTCAGTTTGTTAATTTTATGTTACTATGGTTTGTTTGTTTAAACAGTGAACAATTAATCGTGATTTAGCCTCGATACAGAATAGACGTGTCTCTTGTAATTTATTTAATTAATTATAATTAAATCTAATATTAATAAATAAAATCTGTGTTTTTATTTATTGTAATTCTAATAGGTCATGGACCGAGCACGTTTTCACTGCGTGAAATAAATTTTGATTTTTGAATATTGCCGCGCTGAGAGAGATGCGAAAATTTTATTACGCAACGAGGTGGAATTGAAACGACCGTTTGTTTTTCTCGTCGGGTTTAAACTCTGAGTGCACTTCATGAAGTATACGTGAACACGGAAATCAAGTTGACAAGGGTGAAAAATCAGGTGGAAAATTGTTGAAGAAAAAGTTTGGGTTTGTGTTAGAGGTGACAAGGTGAATTTTTGAAATGTTGGAAGGAGAAAAGGAGAACGTAAAGAGTGACAAACTCTCTGGAAACAGAGGTATGTAATTAGAGGTTAAAAGCGCTTGAAAGTTTGTTTTGATTTTAAGTATGTACTATAGTGGTGTGTGTAAGAAAAATGAAAGTGAAAATGTGAGACAGAGATGAGTGAATGAATATTTTTTTAAGATGAGGATACTTTAACTAAATTTTTTTTGTGTTTACATAGATGAGAATACGTTGCGGATTGCTTTATTGAATTTACAAGCGACGTACAATTTTGAAGAGAAACATCCCAGAGAAAAAGTTTCAATTTGTATCGGTGACGGGAAAATTACATTGATTACTGAAGGTGGTGCATCGTACGATATTGGTGTGTAAATTTTTGTATATTTTGAAATTTGAATTTGAATAACAGTTGACTGTATATAGCTGGTTCATGTATACATTTGAAAATTTGTTGTACGTTTTTAAAATGTATATGTGAGGGTGAATTTTGACAGCGCGCTTGTGTTCAGACGTGGAAAAATTTACTCAAGCTTTGTTTAATTTATTTGTGTGCAATATATTAATCTGAGTTTGTGATATCATAAATTGATTTGTAAATAATTACAGATTTTGATCAATTTACTAATGAAGAGTTGGAGGTAATAACAGAAGCTGCAGAATATCACCAGCGACAAGGAGAAATTTTTGTTTTACCTCTTAAAAACCAGCAAGGAACTGTGGATGAAATAGATGAGGATGAAGTAGATGAGAATACCCGGGTAGAGAAAGATGCGTTAATAAATGAAGATGATCTTTTGAGAGATGATTTTGAATTGCTAGAGGTAGAGAAAGAGCAAAGAGAAGATGAGAAAAGAGTTGAAATAGATGTGAAAAAGTATAGAGATAAGAAAGCAGAAACGAAAAATAAAAAGGTTATGATTGATGCTGGAAGTCAGACAGTCATAGGTACAATTTTAAAAATTAAAAATGATGAGAAAGTTAATATTGATCTTAAAACTTTTAAAGTTTTCAGCAAAAATGTAAATAGAAAGTCGGAAAAACTAAATTTAAATAATAGAGAGATAAAAATTGATGAGACTAAAAATAAAGTTGTAGATGATGTTAAAAATGTTAAAAATAATGTATTGAAACTTAACAAAATTTCAGATTTCAAAGACATGTGCATGATTTCTGAATTTCAAAAAGGTGTGTTTAATCTATTAAGTAAAACTACTGAAATTCTTAATGAAGCTAACGAGACAATTAAAACTTTAAAAGAAGAAAATAAAAAGGATCGACATGCCTTTATGAGAGAAGTGAACAAATGGAAAGCTCAAATGGATCAACATTATAATGATTTTAATGATTATGCGTATGGAATAAATAAATTGATTGAACAATATAAATTAGATGAAGATGAGAATAATGATGAAGATGATGGTTTTGAGATGCGCAATGAAAATGAAAATTATGGAAATGAGACTACAGCACAAATAAATGAAAATCGAGATGAGGTAAGAACTGAAAAATTTCAAAATGATATGAATAATTTAAAATCTGTATCTCTATCAAAGGATAATGACATGTTAAATAAAAATGATGTGAGAAACTTAATTTTAGATGAGCTAAGTAAAGTTAAATTATCAAAGTTAAATGAAATGAGAGGCAGTGAAAATTTAATTAATAAAGTAGGTGAGACAATTAAAATAATGGTTAACAAAGAATCTCTATTACCTCGTAATTATAAATTAACTTCTCAACTTAAATTTGAACATTTTTATGATCATTTGACTTCCGAATTGAGATCTTATAATTTATTATATGTGATTGATTCTAAGGAGAAAACAGGAAATGAATTGAGTGAGGAAAATTTGAAAATGGGTAAGTATAAAGTAAGAGAAATTCTGATTAATAGAATAGATCAGAATTATTATTCTAGTATTAGTGATATACAAGATCCTGTTGAAATTTTAAATAAAATAAAAGAGATGAGTGAAAATGGGTCTAATGTGACAACTGTATCAGTAAGAAAACAACTTTATAAAACTATTTATAATCCTAAACAAGATAAAGCCACTGTTTTCATATTTAAATTTGAGGAGTTAATTCGGAAATATAATAATATAACTGGAGTGAAGTCGATGAGTGATGATGAGAAACGATATATTTTTTACTAATATTTTACAAGCCATTCCTAAGGTAGAATATACGGATTTTATGACTAAAAATTCTACTGGTAATAGACTAACTTATGATGAATTGAAAACTTATATTATTCAGAGTGAAGCTAATAGAGACACTGCTGCTTCAAATGTCAAACCCCCTATTGCCTTGTCAGCTTCATCCATAAATAGATGTTTCAATTGCCAGGATAGTGGACATAAAAGTTATGATTGTCCTTATCCTAACAAAACAAATTTGAGAAAGTGTTATCGCTGTCAGAAGGTTACAGATCATTTAGCTTCAAACTGTCCCAGGCCTGTGCAAGTAGAAAGACGTGATTTTGTTGTGAGACGCGGAAGAGGAAATTACAATGGAAATAGAGGTGGAAATAGAGGAGGTTATAATGGATTTAACAGGGGAGGTTTCAACGGAACAGGTAGAGGTGGATATAATGTAAATAGAGGCGGATACAGTGGAAACAAAGGAGGATACAGTGGAGCAAATAGAGGAGTTTTTAACGGAAATTCAGGATTCAATGATGAGACGAGGTATGTTAAAATTTCAAATTTTAATTTATTGAAAGGTAACGATAAAATTATCTATCGAATGCCAAGCGTGAGAATGATTTTGAGTCATCACGTAACTCATCTAAGAAATTAAAACCAAATCGAGGTAGAGGTGGTTCCTTTAACAGGGGTAGAGGTCGTGGAAACAGTTCAAGAGGCGGAAAAGATGGGGATCGTGAGAATACTGAATATGGAAAAGTATGTTATATGAATTCTGTTTTTGATTCAGAGGTTAAGTCAATGAATGAGATGAGTGATAATGATTCTAAAATATTAGCTAGATTTTTGGCTGATTCGGGAGCGACAGAACATTTGACAAATTCTAAACTGATTCTTAAAACTTTTGATGAGAGTAAAAATGGAATAATTAGATGTGCTAATAAAGATCCATCAGCAAATTTAAAAATAGAGGGAGAGGGAGTTATTGAGGCAGAGAATAATTGTGAGTTAATTGAATTGAAGAATGTTATTTGTGCAAAAGATTTATCTGAAAATTTAATGTCATTGAGAAAATTTGCTGATGAAGGTTTGGGAATTTATTTAGATAATAAAAGAATAAATGTGTTTGACCCAGTTTCTAAAAAATTGTTTATTTCTGGTATTTATGAAAAACCTTATTGGATAGTTGAATTTGAAGTGAATAGGAATAATTCGAAAATGATTGATTCTAATTTTATGGTTAAAAATGAAATTATTGCTTACTTAACTACTAAAGATAAAGAAAATGTTCCGAGATATTTGACTAGAAGTGTTACTGCTAGACGTGATCAAAATGAATTGACAATTGAAACATTGCAAGAGAGAGAAAATGAAAATCTAGAAATACTCCTGAATCTATTCCCAAAAATATTGATGAAATAAATGAAATAGAAAGTATTAATGAAAATTTTGAAATAAACGGTAAACAAGTAAATGATGAAATTTTTGATAATTTAAATTTTGACACAACAATAGGAGATAGAAAAATTGAGAATCCAAATGAGATAGCTGAAGTTGAATTAACAAAAGATGAGATAGAAAATGATTTAAATTATAAAAATTTTATCAGAAATAATAAAGCTATGTTGTGGCATGTCAGAATGGGTCATGCATCAATTAATTATTTAAAAGCATTGCAAAGGTTATACCCACAAAATAAAGAATTGCAAAGTGTAATTTTTGATGAGTCTATATTAGATTGTAAAGTATGCATGGTATCTAAATTTAATAGATTACCTTTTGTTATAACGAGAACTAGAGCAATTTTTCCCCCACAAATAATACACTCTGACGTAATGGGTCCAATTTCTCCTGCATCATATCCTAAAGGATATAGGTTTATTTCTGTTTTTATAGATGATTATTCGCGATTAGCAATGGCGTATGCAATGAAGTATAAAAGTGAGACGGGTTTTTATTTAGAAAATTTTGTAAGAAGCGCGAGAAATTTATTAGGAAGAGATGCGAAAGTTTGTAATTTGCGGTCAGATCAGGGCAGAGAATACACAGGTGGGTACAGTGCTGGAGTATTATTAAAACTAGGTGCTGAATTTGAATTAGCTTGTCCTGACACTACTCAGCACAATGGAGTATCTGAAAGATTTAATCAGACAATCCAAAAGAAGGTGAGATCTTATATGTATGATGCGAAACTACCTGAAAATATATGGGATTTAGCTCTTCAAGTTGCAACTTATGCATATAATAGAACTCCACATAAATCAAATCAAATGAAGACTCCTTTAAAAGTTTTTGCTCCTCATAAATCCTTTGACATTAATCAGATAAAACGTTTTGGTTGTGTGGCTTATATCAAAGTTCAAAGAAAAACAGGTCCAAAATTTAGATTTTTAGGTAGACGAGTAATTTTAGTAGATTACAAATCAACAGGTTATATTTTCTTAAAGCCAGAAGATGGTAAATTTTATGAAAATAGAGATGTGAGATTTAATGAGAAATTAGTTTATGGTGATAAATATGGAAAAGGTTGTATTAATGATCATTTGGAAGTTTTTGAAAAAGTATCTAAAGAAGATTGGTTTATTAATTTTGAGAAAGATAGTTCTGAGGAAATTTTGAGAACAGAGGGAGAAATTCCTAAAAAAAGAGGCAGACCTAGAAAGAGAAAAGTTGATGAAAATGATAAAAATAAACAAACCAACGTAAAGAAAACTAAATTGATAAATGATTCAAGTTTTGATGATTTTACTGATATTGCAGAGAAAAATAATGATTTGATTATAACTGATAAATTAGATGAAGAAATAGACGAGAATTTAGGAAAAATAGATGAGGTGTACCGTGCATTGCATGTTAAAGTAATTAAAAAACAAGAAAAAGTTGATGAGTTGTATCATGCATTGTTAGCCAAAATAAATAAAGATCCCGTTTCTTATAAAGAAGCCATGCAAACAGTTGAAAAAGAAAAATGGTAAGATGCGATAAATGATGAGATAAATTCTATGATGAAAAATAATGTGTGGACTTTAGTTGATAGACCAATGAAAGATAAAAATTATAAGCCTAATATACTCGATTCTAAATGGGTACTTAAGAAAAAGATTGATAAAGAAGGTAATGTTAAGTTTAAAGCAAGATTAGTAATAAGAGGTTTTACAGATAAAAATGAATATGATTTGAGAGAGACATATGCTCCAGTATCAAGATTGTCTTTAGTTAGATCAGTTCTTGCTATAATAAATAAATACAATTTAGATGTGTGTCAATTAGATGTGAAAACTGCATTCTTAAATGGATTTATAGAGGAGGAAATATTTATGGAAATTCCAGACGGAACTCATTATCCTGCAAATATAACACGAAGATAATATGTAAAATTGAGAGAGCATTGTATGGTTTGAAAATTAGTCCTAAAAAATGGAATCAAAGATTTACAGCAGTTGCCGAAAAGATTGGTTTTAAAGCGCAAGATAATGAACCATGTTTATTTATTTTGAAAGATGGAGATAAATTTGTAATTTTACTGTTGTATGTTAATGATATGTTAATTGCTAACAATGATAAATTAAAATTAGATGAGATAAAATTAAAATTACAAAATGAAAAATTAAATATTAGACGAGACAGAAAGAATAAAATATTAACTTTGACACAGGAAAACTATGTTAAAAAATTGCTTCTGAGATTTGGTTTTGATGAGTCACATTCACAAAATACTCCTATGGTAACTAATCAAGTTGCAAATAAGATGAGAAAATTGAGAGAAGAGGAGAGTGATGAGGATACATTAATGAAAACAATTAACGATCAAAATGTACCATACAGAGAAGCTGTAGGTAGTTTACTATATCTTGCAAATGCAACCCGACCTGATATTTCTTATGCTGTGAATGTATTGAGTAGACATAAAATAAATCCAACAATAGAAGATTTGAGATGTGTTGAAAGAGTGTTTAGGTATTTGAAAGGGACGAGTGAAAAAGGTTTAATTTACAAATCGAGAAAAGACAATCTTCAAGCATTTTCAGACGCGAGTTTTGCAGATTGTAAAAATTCATTAACTACAAGTGGATTTGTTATTCAATTATATGGTGATTCGGTAGTATGGAGAACTCATAAACAAAACTATGTAGCATTATCAACATGTGAGGCTGAGTATATTTCGATGAGTGAAGCGTGTCAGGAACTTGTTGCAACTAATAATTCTTTGAAAATGATTTTAAATAAAACTTTTGCTCCAATGAAACTATGGTGTGATAATAGAGCTGCTATTGTTTGTGCGAAAACTGGTGGGAATAATAAATTGAGACATATGTGTGAAACTAAAAACCATTACGTCAGAGAGTGTGAGACGCGAGGTTTGATTAAAATTGAATGGGTATCTTCACAAAAACAATTAGCTGATATATTTACCAAATCTCTTGCTTATGAAGCTCATAATGAATTGACTAATTTAATTTTGAATGAAATAGAATAGATGTGCTTAAATGAGATGAATTAAACAAAATTTTGATTTAAATTGACTAATAATGAATTTTCCTTTTTAATTTACAGACAAAATAATGGTGATGTTGATGAGACGTGGGACTAGGTTGAACTTCTATGATGATTGAAATAGAGGGAGACCTCCTTTATCACTCCAGAAAAGGAACATAATATTTGAAGCTTGACATTTTGATTTAAATTGATTATTTAATTTATTATAATTGTTAATAAATATGTAGCGTGGACGAGAGGGAGTGTTGGATTTAGAACGCCCGCGCTATTCATATTTATTCTAGTTTAAATATTTGACAACGTTCAGTTTGTTAATTTTATGTTACTATGGTTTGTTTGTTTAAACAGTGAACAATTAATCGTGATTCAGCCTCGATACAGAATAGACGTGTCTCTTGTAATTTATTTAATTAATTATAATTAAATCTAATATTAATAAATAAAATCTATGTTTTTATTTATTGTAATTCTAATAACAACTTATATTTAATTACAAATATAAAAAAATTTAATAAAAAAAATTATTATAAAAATTAAAAAAAAAAAACGTAAATGTATGATCAATATAAACTAGCATAAAACGCTCGCTCGCTTCGCTCGCTCGCGCATAGACAAATATATTCAATAATATCATATATTATGATATTATGATATTACGTAAATGATTAAATTTTATTTAGAGTATAACTTTAATCAAAAATATTTTAAAACAAAAATCTACAACCATATTACTGATGAAAAAAAAAAAAAAAAAAGTCTTCCAAATGTCTGGGCTTATTCGAATATAGATACGTACATACCTAAAATGAGCAACCTTAGACATCCCAGTACAAAAAACTTATTATGGTTCGATTTATGGAGCAAAAATTTCAAATTAACTTTATTTGAGTATATACCTTATAAGAGTCATTAGATTCAAATTGAAGTTCAGATTCATAATCTGGACCCTCAAAAGCCAAAGAATATAAATTTTCGAACAAATACAATGTATTAGGCGCGAATTATAATTTCACCTTATTTAAGTGTACTTAAATATTGAGGCAAATTAAAAATATTTTAGGCAAATTAAAAGTTCAAAGTGATACTTGTAATCAGCACCCTTGAAAACAGGTGTATACGAAATTTCTGATTGTTCTAATATAGATTGAGAACAAAGGAAAATTTTAACTTATATAAGTAAACTTCATCTAGGGTAAAATAAAAATCTACGGTCATATTCAAAATGAGGAGCATTAGAGAT
Organism: Encarsia formosa; assembly: GCA_038277355.1. Taxonomy (NCBI): domain Eukaryota; kingdom Metazoa; phylum Arthropoda; class Insecta; order Hymenoptera; family Aphelinidae; genus Encarsia; species Encarsia formosa. The sequence goes on along the minus strand of CM076187.1, from coordinate 51,311,480 downwards.
CCCATTACACAAAACTTATTACAAGTCAGATGCATGGGGCAAAAATTTCATATCAACTTTATTTGAGTATAGACCTTATTAGAGTCATCAAATTTAAAATTTAAAGTCAGATTCGTAATCTTGACCCTCAAAAGACATCGAAAACAAATTTTCGTACAAATCCAATATATTAGGATAGAATTATAATTTCACCTTATTTTAGTGCACTTTATTTAAGACAAATTAAATATTCAAAGTGATATTTGTAATCAGCACCCTTGAAAACATACATATACGTAATTTTAAAAAAATCGGATGTATTGGAAGAGCCATGTTAAATTTTTAAAATAAAACTGATGACAAAAATCGATAAAATAGAAATGCTTGTCATTTAAAAAAAAAAATAGAAAAAAAAAATGGAAGTTAGATTCATAATATACATCTTCGAAAATATCCGTATACCAAATTTGATTTGAATCCGATTATTAGGAGCGTTGTAATCAAATTTTTAAAGTTGATCCCGGACGGACGGACGGACGGACAAAAAATACGGATGCTGCGTATAATAATGTAAATGTTTATACGTGAAAATAATATATCGTTTCAAAAAAAAGGGTATAAAATAAATATAAAAAAAACTCTTCTTATAGAGAAAGCTTTTATAATAATCCAAACTCGCTACACTATATAAGACAAACGTGCGGGGTCTACAATTCAAAATGCGTTACAATAGATCAATGAAAATTATGATCGGTATTATTGCATTCCTATGCACAAACCTACAGTTAAAATTTTATCATTAAAATGATAATTGAACATAATTTGTAAAACTGAGTACTCAGAGTAAGTGCCAATATTCGTCTAGATTAGAAGTGAAATAATAATAAAAAAAAAGTCAACGCAAAATAATTTGACTCTAGAAGAGAAGAAAGATTTACGTAAAATATTATAACTAAGCTGTGTCAAAGTAATCTTTTATGAAATTTTTAATTAATAAAATCAGGTAGCTACACTATAAGCTAATTTTATTAATCATTGAATTTTAGATGTTGTCAGTTTGTAAAATTTTAATGATGGATGCAACAAAAACTGAAAACGAATTAATTAAGTTAATTCGGTCTCATAACACAGAAGCTTTTGAGAAAATATTTCACTCAACTGAAATATTTGGGGAAATAGATTTTAAAACAGTATGATTTTACGCTGTGGTAAAAAGAAACATGGTCGCGGTCAAAGCATTATTAGACGCAAGCTTAATTTTTTGTAATGATTCTGATCTCATAGATATGCTAATAACCACACTCGAATTAAATGCGGAGGATTGTTTGAAAATGGTTTTACAAACATCTGTGAATATGAGGGAGGTTAGAAAAAAATGCCGTGGAGGCGCCACTGTCAAAGGCTCCCTATCTGCTCAACGGGTTAGACGAAGAAAGAGATATATTCATTTCATCCTAGTTTAACCCGTTGAGCAGATAAGGGGCCTTTGCCAGTGGCGCCTCCATCCCATTTTTTTCTGACCCCCCTCATAAATGGTTTGGCTGGATATAATCTTTCGCTTCTTTAAACAGCAATCATGACCAACGATGAGAGTCTTGTCCACATGATTTTAGCTGTGGGTGCCGAAATAGATTTTATTAATCCAATGGGCAGTGCTCAATAATGACCGCAGCCCAATAGAGCTCATTAAGAATGTTTAATAAACTTACAGAGTTAAGACCAAATTTACATAATTATGATCTTTCCGGAAATAATTGTGTTTTTAAAGCAATCGAAAATTTGCCAGCCATTTTAGAAAGCTTGTTAGGAAGAGAAGTAGCTCTTGATTGTAAGAATAACGAAGGTGACACTCTACTTTTGTGGGCCTGCAAAGGGGCAGAAAACCCCGAACAAGCGTGCATTTTAGTAAAAGGGGGTGCGCAGGTCAATGCACAGGATCGATCAGGAAACACAGCTCTCTTTTATGTCGTCAAGGATGGAAACCTTAATCTAATGAGGGTGTTGATAAAGCATGGCGCTATTATAAATATAATAAACGGCAGATATGAAACACCGTTGATGACAGCTGCACGCGCGGGTAAGAAAAGCGCGGTGAAACTTTTAAATAAACACGGCTCTCAAATTAATTTCATAAACGAACGAGGAAGAACCGCTTTACTTTGTTCATACGAGGCATGTTTCCTGGATACAGTAATGCCTCTCTTAAAAAACGGTGCTAACATTCAACATTGGCCATACAGTAAGCCATTTATATCATATTTAATGATTAGCCTAGGTCATGGTTTAAAAATAACTAAATTTTTGAGTTTTAAAAACAAGAGAGAATTTTGAAAGAAATAGATAATCATGTTTTATTTAGAAGCAATGTGGTCTTGTCTGAAATAATTCAGGAACTCAAAATCATGAAAAGCACTGTATTTTTTTATGAATTTCAATGTTTATAATATTTATGTTAAAAAATACACTGAGTTCATGAATGTTTTTAGAAATGACGGCCTTGCAGCAAAAAGAGCTAAAAGATTCGATCAATTCAGGTTACATAAGGAAAAATTAATTTATAAAATGAAAAAAAGCACGTTGGGCCTTCAAAAAGACACAAGAACAAGTATATGTGCTCAGAGAGAAAGAAGTATCTGAAAACACTTATTTTGGGCTATGCACTGATACGGTCATCGAAAAAATTGCGTTATATTCAATTCAAGACGAGCTATTTAATGTTTAAAATTTTTTTTTTATTTAATTTGGATTCATAATATGCTTCATGTGAAATTTAATGATCATAGTTAAAATTTGTCAATTTTTTTTTCAGAAAACTACTTGATTACAATTAATTAATATGAGTAGCTCCTCTTATATTGAAGACATAAAAGACTGTTTAGAAAGCACGTTAGAAGTAATATTGGCTGAAGCAATTTCCACAGGAGATGTTTCATTGGTGGATAGTTGTCTAGAGTATGGAAAGAAAATTCTCAAAATAAATATTCATATTCTGTGGGCAGCAGCAATTGAGTCAGGAAATTTAACTACTATAAACCGCTTAATTGCAATAGCTCCGCATCTTGAAAATCAGGAATATTGAGTTGATTTATATTTATCTTCAATTCATGTTAACTAACCAAGTATTATAAGTAATTTACTAAGTATTAAAGTACCAGTGGAAGGACCTTCGAAATATAATCTCTTGCCACTTCAAAAAGCAATTTTGGATGATTCATTTGCTTTATATTCATTATTAATTGATAATGTTAATATTGATGCAGTTAATGAAGCGGGAGAAACAGCATTATTTACGGCAGTATATAGTCAAAGATCCTTCCGCAATTGCACTGTTACTAGAAAAAGGCTGCAACCCTAACATTGCAACAACAAAGGGTGAGATACCTTTGATGATCACCGCACAAGGAGGAGATTGTTTTCAGCTATTACTAGAGTATGGTGCTAACTGTAACGCTATAGACGCGAAAAATTATTCAGTTTTGCATTATGCCTGCCTCAAAGGTAATATAAATACAAAAACGTGTTGAGCTACTAATTAATCACAAGGTAGACTTGAATACAAGTGATGACCATTTGACAACACCTCTACATCTAGCTTCTAAAGCGAATTACCCTTCATTGGTAAAATTATTAATAAAAAATGGTGCATTTGTCGATCCAGTAGATAAAGATGGCAACATGCCTTTACTCATAGCAATAAGAGTAAACGACGTTGAAGCTATTCAAATTTAAGTCATCAATAGCGCATCAGTCACTCATAAGAATAGGTGGGGGGATTCACCCCTAATACTGGCATATAACAATAAAGCAGAAGAGACAGTATACATATTACTGAAGAATGGAGCGTCGGTTCTCGATTGGCCTTATGAATGCACCTTTTTACATCAAAATGTAATTAATAAGGAATGCGCGCGGGTTATCGCAATTCATTTGGTAACTAGGACAATTGTGTACCCTTGCATGATGATAGAGATACGACTTGGTAATCCACACCTCTATGAAATGATTTAAGAACTACAACAAATGAAACAGCATATTGTGGGGAAAAATAAATCCTTTTTGGATATTTTAATCGAGCCAGTATCATGATGGGTAAGAATATTAAACCATAATTTTGCGCCGAAAATACTTAATACAATTAAAACTTTTTCTACATATAAATCTGATTTGTTATTAAAATACAAAATTGCATGGATAAGATTAGGAACTAAAACCATACGGCGTAGTTTTTCTAAGAGTAAGCTGTAAGTAGGGAAAATTACGAAAGGGCAGGTGCGGGAATCACCCTTCACCTTTGTCATTTTCTTTTCTTCGACAGTCTTATGCGACAGCTTTTCAAAAATTGTGTGTTAAGGTAAGGATGCCAATTATGATCACAAAAATCGCTATTTTTCAGCATTTTGAATTTTAATGAAAAAACAAAGCATGTTAGAGTAAATCTTATTTACATACTTAAATTTTAGGGTCTTAGGAACTTAAATAAATTTTTTTTATATGAAAATTGTATTTATTTATTGAATAATTAATGTTTAAAGACAAGACCTTTTGACCCAAGTTTATTAGACAACTTCAGCTTTGGCCCCAGTTTATGAAACACTTTTACACGTAAAATTCCGTCTGTGACTTACATACCCCAGTTGATGGAACGGTTTATCTAATTTTCATGTTAGATTTTTAATTTGTTCGTGTTTGGGAGTGATGAAACCCTCGAATTTTGACGATTCCGTTCCATCAACTGGGGCACTTAAGTCACAGACGGGATTTCACGTGTAAAAGTGTTCCATAAACTGGGGCCAAAGCTGAAGTTGTCTAATAAACTGGGGTCTTGACTTTAAACGGAGGCATAAAAGGTCTTTACTTTAAACATTAATTATTCAATAAATAAATACAATTATTATATAAAAAAAATTTATTTAAGTTCCTAAGAACCTAAAATTTAAGTATGTAAAAAAAGATTTAGTCTAATATGCTTTGTTTTTTCAATAAAATTCAAAATGCTGAAAAGTAGCGATTTTTTTAATCATAATTGGCATCTTTACCTTACATGTTCTGTTTCTTCCTCTTAAAAATTTGTAATAGATTTAAAAATTCATGATAATCGAAAGATCTTCTGTTAAAAAAATTGTAATATACAGCACTTAATTTCTTTTAAAATGTACAAGTCAAACTACCCATAGCATTTATTTTAAAAAAAAGAGGTCATTGTGATGACTAGTATGCTTAATATTTAAACTACGAAGGTATTATAATGGCTTGAAAAAAATATAAAATGTAAAAAAAACAACAACAATATTTGGTATAGTAAAAATCAAGATAATAAAACAAAGTATAAATATAATCAATAACTTTTTAAAAAGAACACTAGTAAGGGACGACGGTTTACACTGAAATTTGATCAGTAATCTAAGAGCAGAAGGGGTGGAGGAAAAGTCATCAATCTTTTTTTTTTCTATCTCTCTCCCCAGACCCTCAATTGAAATTCTGTTTAAAATCAAAGACTATAGCAAGTTATAGTCAGATTCTCTTCCCGACTAGATCTTTCATTTGAATACTATTCTAACTTATAATATATATATATATATTTACGTATTTGTGCTTATAAATATAATATCAAGCGTGTAGCTTATGTGTGTTAAAATTTTATAAAAATTTTTTTCAAAATTACAAAAAACTAATGGTAAATGTGTGTGTGTTAAAATAATTTGGATAAATTATTTCTTGAAGGTGAATATTGCGAGAATATATACTCAAAAATTACAATAATAAATTTGTAAACTCGTATCTATGTGAGAATTTAATAAAATAAAATTTGTTCTTTCCAGTGTGTAAAATTATTTAATTTATATATATATATATATATATATATATACTAGGGGGGTTCCCCCTGCTCGCTCCGCTCGCCAACCCCCCACAATAACATAATAAAATATAAAAAAACATAATAAAATGAAATAAAATGTTATCAAATATTTAAATACTTTATAATTTTATTAAATATTTTACCTTATTTTTTCGATAAAATTCTTATATCCATTTTTATTTTTTTTATATTCTTCTTCAATAATTTTGAATATTATTTGATAATATTTTAAACCAAAAATTGTATTCTGAATAAATATAATACAATTAAATATTTTAAATAATTATATAAAATTATTATTTCCAAACCTTTTTTATTTTTTTTATTTTTTTTTTTATAAGCAGATTTCCACACCACCCGTGAGGTACTGCTTCAGTGCGTTGGTTTTTTTTTTGTTTTTGTGGAACCGTTGCCAGTAGCCGTAAAAACCACAATCAATAGTATTTTCTTCTTTAAACTGTTATAATTTTTAAATTTATATAATTTACTTTTGAATATTTTACTTTTACTTTTATTGTATTTACTTTTGAATATTTTATCCATTTACTTTTTGAAAATTGTCTATTATCTCTAATTTATTTTATTTATACTTTTATAATATTTTTGTGATCGAAATAATTGTTTGATTTCTGCATTTTTTTTTTATTATTCCAATTTAATTTTTTTATAATTTTCTGCTATTTTTTTTATTTATTTCAAAATTAATTATTTCTATCTACTGCAAATTTTCTGAAAATTACTGAAAAGAAAATGAATTAATTTAATATTATTAAATTAAAATAAAAAAACCAAATTATTTAATTGAAAAAAAAAAAGTAGAAAAGTAATTATCTGAAAAACAATTATATAATGAATAATTAAAAATTTGGTTTTTTATTTAAATTTTAATCATATAAATTATTAATGATAAATAAAAAATTTTGTTTCCTTATTCTTCATTGTTTAGTTTACACGAAAATCTTTTATGTCTTTGTAAATGATCTTCACCAGTAAAACATTTTTTACAATATTTACAATCAATTTTTTTTTTTTCGTGAGTAAGTTCATGTCTTTGTAAATGACAATTTCTTTTGAATTTTTTAGTACAATTTTTTTTTGTGCATTTGTAAGTTCTATTATTATTACTATGTTCTTTTAAATGTCTTGATAAATTATCTTTTCTTTTAAATACTATTCCACAAATTGTACATGACATTCTTGTCAAAGAATGCTTTTCATAATGTAAATTTATATAATGTCTGTTATTAACAAGATTTTTTTTACATATTTTACAATAAAAAACTGTACTCTCTTCAAAATTTTCATTCATTTTTATTTATCTAAAATAAATTATTTATAATTATTTATAATATATTTTCATATAAAATAAGTTTTTATTTTATAAATTTTGGTAATTTTTTTGACTGTTTAAACAATAAAAATTTAAAAAATATATTAATTATTTTTTAATATAAATTAATATAAATTTAATATAAATTTCATATAAAATAAATTTTTATTTTATAAATTTTGGTAATTTTTTGGATTGTTTAAACAATAAAAATTAAAAAAATATTTATTATTTTTTAATATAAATTATTTATGATATATTACTTTTTTAATTAATCTGTGTCCATTTAATAAATTTTCTAGTTCCATGTACTCATATTCTATTAAAATTATATTTTCAAAACATTTTATTTTTCTGAAATAAGTAATATCTGAAATTAATCACTCCTATATATTCGTTATTAGCATTTTTTAAAATAAATTCATTTTTCAAGTATCTATTTTTTAATTTATAATTAAATAAAAAAAAAAAATTAATACTTAGAATTTTCTCCAGCAATCTGGGAACAACTTCTACATTTGCGATGATACTCTGATTTTTTTGAAGTTGTCTTACGAGACTGTGCAGAACCTCTATTTACATTTGAAACATGTTTTTTCTTATCATAATTTGCACTAAAAAAAAATTAGAAAATTATTATTAGAATTATAAATACATAGATAAAATATACATACGTTTTGTAAAGCTGTACAAAATTTTCATTGTAAAATTTTTTTCCATTTTTACAAAGTTGATCAAAAGAAAATGAATAAGCGTTCTCAATGTTGTTACTACTATAATAAAAAATATATGATAATTTATTTATATTTTTATATTACCAAAAACCAATATTACCAAAAACAATATCTTTTTAAATGCTGAACGATGCCGATTTGAACTAATTCATTGTAATGATTGGCACAAATTTTTGAATAACCAGCATTGTCAGAACTAAAAATAAATAATTTTTTTGAAATAAGTAATTAAAAAAATTTTTTTATTTTTACTCATTTATACTCACTCGACGATTCATTTACAATGTGAGCAGGTTTTATTGTAGAAATCTTCTACACACAATCGACACATTTTTGTTAAAAATATTCTTGTTTAATATTTTCAAATATCTTACTTCAATATAAAACTAAATGGTTATGTTTATCTATCTTTTTTTTTTTGTTTTACGAATGTTTAATAATTTTTAAATTAAAAGAATAAGATGTGACAGTCAGTGATCGTAATTAAATCGTCGGTAACGATTTAGGATTTGGCGCAAGTCACGTGACTGTCGAACGCAGATCAGAGCGGACCTCTGAGGTGGTAGAGCGGGAATCGGGAAGCCACTCGTAGTTTTCGTGTCCGAGTGTTCGCACGTACATGGAACTTAACTCGTCTCGGTTCGACGGCTAACCGGACTCCTCGGGAGTGGAATGTCGTCGAAGAGAGAGTTGGCAGAGACAGAAGGTGCGGGATCGATGGTCATCGCCCGGGAAGCATTCTTCCGTCTAGACGAGTCAACCGGCTTTTGGAAGCCGTGGACGTTGGGGAACCTGACCGACGTTCGGCAGACATGCAAAGATCTGGAGATCGATTCATGGCAGATCTTGAAGCAGCTTACTCGTTACGAAAGTCAAGGCAATTATTGACATTCGCGTCTCGCGTTGAGGTAGAGCCGTAGTGTGAGAGTGTGGTGTTATTTGTGAAGTTGTCATTTCACGTCATCGCCTGGACCGCTTTCAGACGGCTACACGGCGACTCGAGTATGGTAGATATTGCGGCTGGTCGGCATCGTAGCCTGGCATTTTGTTTAGCCTGACGGCTTGGTATGAGGTGCACCTTAGCGACTCCGTAAGTTAATTGTAAATGTGCGAGTGAGTGTGAATGCGTGTGAGTGTCCATAGTACACTATTATTGTCATAATCTTTGTTTTTCTCTTGCGCGCGTTAGCTGCCGATAGCAGCAGGAATTTATGTGCGCGCGCAACGATTTAGAGAGCATTGAAGATTCTTTTGTTTACTGGTTTAAACGACACCGAGTCGTAGTTCGGAATTTGTATTTGAGGTTTAGATTTGTTTTAATAAATTATTAAATTGTTAATTTAATTTTTATTGACTAAACCTGGTGTTCCTGCGAATCGATCCTGTTTTAATACCCGCACCCACTACCGAAAAACGAACCAGCCGACCGCGTCGCGAAGTATAGTAATATTCGCGGACGCGATTTCCTCATTTTATTATTTCAGGTCGACGAGTTGCAGTTCGACGAGTGCTTGGATCAGCACTAAGTACAGGTGATAAGGATTTAGTACGCACCGTGGGTATTTGTATCGGCTCATACAAACCCTTAAATCCACCCCTGTTACATGGCGCCCAACGTTTAATGGGGAGGCTAATTTTTCCACACGTGTGTGTGCCAGGTGTTATATGGCACCCAACGTTTGTGGGGAGAAAAAGTCGCCGAGGTTTGAGCGATGTTACATTGCGCTCAAAATTCAAAAGGCAGGCTAGAATCTTCTGCGAAAGAAAGATCTCGAGACGGTTGTATACCAATCTCGTGATGTTAGGCTTTTCGTGTAGGTGCGTAGGATCGACGCAGTGACGAACGGTAGCCGAAGGGTTCAAGGTGGGCCAAGTAAATAGAGAAAAACAAAGAGCTCGTTATTGCTTGGCCTAGCATAACGAGTGTGTGTGTATGTGTGTGTGAGAATTTAGATTCTTACTCTGTGTTTACAAAGTGGACAATTTTTAATTTTGCTGTGTTGTTTTGATTTCTTATATTCTCCACTTTGTAAAATACCCGGAATTTGTGACAGCCGTAAGCTATCGTATCCTAGGCTGACGACTGGTAGGACAGTCGGAAGTAATAACAGCTTACACTGGCTGGAAAATTTTCATTGGTTGGAAGATTGGATCTCAAGAGTGGAACCGGAATCTTCAAACGAAGGAAATCAGCCAGCGAGGGATGCGAGCGTAAATCCTGATGACAGCGAGCTTCAGGTAGCGGGCGTTCCCGATTAACCCGAACTGCGTTCAAGTTTTTCGAAGCGACGTATTTTCCGGATACGTCACATCTGGGAGAAGAGTGTGACAGTCAGTGATCGTAATTAAATCGTCGGTAACGATTAAGGATTTGGCGCGAGTCACGTGACTGTCGAACGCAGATCAGAGCGGACCTCTGAGGTGGTAGAGCGGGAATCGGGAAGCCACTCGTAGTTTTCGTGTCCGAGTGTTCGCACGTACATGGAACTTAACTCGTCTCGGTTCGACGGCTAACCGGACTCCTCGGGAGTGGAATGTCGTCGAAGAGAGAGTTGGCAGAGACAGAAGGTGCGGGATCGATGGTCATCGCCCGGGAAGCATTCTTCTGTCTAGACGAGTCAACCGGCTTTTGGAAGCCGTGGACGTCGGGGAACCTGACCAACGTTCGGCAGACATGCAAAGATCTGGAGATCGATTCATGGCAGATCTTGAAGCAGCTTACTCGTTACGAAAGTCAAGGCAATTATTGACATTCGCGTCGCGCGTTGTGGTAGAGCCGTAGTGTGAGAGTGTGGTGTTATTTGTGAAGTTGTCATTTCACGTCATCGCCTGGACCGCTTTCCGACGGCTACACGGCGACTCGAGTATGGTAGATATTGCGGCTGGTCGGCATCGTAGCCTGGCATTTTGTTTAGCCTGACGGCTTGGTATGTCGTAATTCGGAATTTGTATTTGAGGTTTAGATTTTTTTAAATAAATTATTAAATTGTTAATTTAATTTTTATTGACTAAACCTGGTGTTCCTGCGAATCGATCCTGTTTTAATACCCGCACCCACTACCGAAAAACGAACTAGCCGACCGCGTCGCGAAGTATAGTAATATTCGCGGACGCGATTTCCTTATTTTATTATTTCAGGTCGACGAGTTGCAGTTCGACGAGTGCTTGGATCAGCACTAAGTACAGGTGATAAGGATTTAGTACGCACCGTGGGTATTTGTATCGGCTTATACAAACCCTTAAATCCACCCCTGTTACAAAGAATAAGAATAAAAAAAAGATAAAAATTTAAAAATTTATTTGAGAATCTTCAGCCGAACATGGAATATAAAAAAATATATTTTTTAGATTTATTTTACTGAAATTTTTAATTTTTATTATTTTTTGTATTATTTTTTAATTATTTTTTCAAGTTCTTTTTATAAGCGATTAAACTGATGGAATGGGGAGGGTGGGGCTGGTGGGGCCGAAAATGGATCAGCCAAAAAAGGGGAGGGGTGGGGAAGAATGGGGGAGGAAATGGGGAGGTATTGAATAAAAAAAAATATTAAAAAATTGATATGTTTTACGGTCAAAAAGTAAAGAATTAAGGGCGGGGAGAAATGGGGAGGTGGTGGGGAGGAATGGGGAGTTAATGGGGAAAAAATGAAAAAAATGACTATATAATATAGTAAGATATATATATTCAAAAAAAAAAAAAATAAATATAATCTCGTTCATTGGATAAAAAAATAATAACAAAATATTTGTGTGGTAATTAATAATATTTGTGTTAAAAAAAATTATTATAAACGTAAACTGTGTGTATTCAGTTAGTATACTGGTGTGAATTAATACCCCATTGATATTGCGTATTCGGTGTTTGTATATATATAACGTATCCATTCAAGATTTACGAGTCCTTTCAGATTGTGAAGGAAGTATTGCACGAAGGAACATACTGCGGAACTCTTCTATTAAGAGAAAACGACGAAAAGGTACTATGCGATAAAGCACGGTACGAAAACTATTTCTATTGTCGGAATCACCTGATCAAACAAGCTCGAGACTATGAATTATATCATGTTCCGAGACAACATCAAGAGCTACACATCAGAACTGTACCAGAAGTCAGTATGTTTGAAAAATATAAATTTCTTGCTCAATGTATGAACAAAATCAATGAGGCATTCAGAGAGTTCCGGCAATACCAGCGGAGGACTACGTATGAGTTTGAATCTAATCTAAAAACAGATTATAATCACCAATTACGGACAAATTATAATTTTAATCAAGCATCAATAGTATTGAAAATAAAAGATAATGACTATCCCGAAATGAATTACAAATTTTTAAAAAATCAATTCTACAATGCAATACAAACTGATGAACTGAAATTAAACCTTCTTCCGGTACCGAGTTTATCAATAGAACATGAAGAAAACTGGGACAAGGAGTTGGAGAAAGAAAAAAGTAATCCCTCAAAACAAGAAATCGAAGAAGTCCCTGAAATAAATGATACCATGACTGAGGACCAACCTTCAGATAATATAGTGGCAGATGAAGTATCACCTGATGAGCCATCACCAGAAGGAACATACTAAATTATAATATTTAGTATTTACCGAGTTATCGCCAAAACAAGTTTGAACCTACTCTACCAGGCCCAAATCGAATGTATTTTTCTCTGTCACTCAGCATACATCTTGAAATTCTCTTTCCTTGATTCTCCATGAAGTTACAGGTATAATATCCAATCATTCTTTTGAAAAACCGTCGAAAAATGATTTTTTTGATGAAATTTTTTTTAACACTACGATGACTGGATTGTATAATTTTTTCCCCTTTTAACTCCTGAATTTGTCTTGAAACCATTACATTTGTAACGTTCTACCAAGAACGTATAAAATAAAATAAATAAAATAACAAAAATATATACTAAATAAATCTGTATTAACATCGGAATCGAGGCCCTGGTTCTCGACCGTACTTTTAGTTTTGGCTTGCGCCAATTGTCTAAAGACTTGATAAATTCTCCGTGTCTTGAAACTAAAGAAAATATATATAAATAAATGTAGGATATTTCCTTTGTTGGTTCTGAAACTTAGGTGAAGGTATTGAAATCAAAGGAGATGTTTAGAGCGAACTTTACTTTAATGACTGAACTGTTTAATACAATAAAAAGACCGTTGATGGACTCAAGGAAGAAAACAGACTGAACTTGAATATATTAATACGTGAGGGACGGGAGCCTGATGGATAATCGGTGCGTGATCGTTTCGATGGTATACGCTGCATCGTCGCAAAGTGCACCCTTCTCAGCTCCAATAATCCCTCCTTGACTGTCAGGAATCTTCTACCTCTTGATCACTCTCGCATCCCGTTTATATACCCGAGGAGGGGTAAGAAAGACATATTAATTCGAATGTGTACATGAAAGAGTTGCTTGGGGGAGGTGGTCAATCCCATCCTTGCTAATGACATGGCTTTTCGGGAGGCCACCCTTGTGGAGGAGTAATTAAAAAATCAGTGGTCCTACATGACTTTTGGCTCATATAAGATTTGGTGCGTGTATGACCCGATGAAAAGTCGTATGCCACGTCACGACGTGACACCATTCCCCATGGAGATGTTATCGCTTCCGCGATACGCGTTAAAGTAATTCAAGCAACTGTAAACTTTTGTTTTGAGTGCGTTAAAAAAAAACTTTGATCACGCATTAAGAACATACTATCAAATTGACAAACTTCGGTTCGATGATTCTTTCAGATACGTGGAAAATGAGAATACGGCACGGCCTTACGAGAGAGAAAAGAGAGAAATCAGAAATCCTACTGGTGACTTTCTGCTTTCTGGACTTTTCCTATATAGGCTGCTCTATTATTATACTTGCTTTACTCGAAGGGCGCGTACCCTTAAAACGCTAAACTACCTGCCACTATTTTATTGAAAACGGGAAAAATTCTTTTCAATACAATCTTTTGTTGGTACGGTTAATAGTTTCACATCATTTTCCCAATAGCGTAAGTACAGAAAACTGAGAAAATTTTAGTTTTTTACCAGAATTAAATATTTTTAAGTTTCTGTATAATTTTATTATGCTATTGCAGTGACATATTCGGGGCAACATGCATTAATTATTAGGTTAGTGGGTTATGTCGTGTATCAACCTTTAACACAAATAATAATACTAATAATAATCATAACCAATACCCATCACCCTCCTAAGTTGCGCTAACGACTTTTCGAATATTCTTAATTACTCCCGCCGAAAGAGTGAGGAAGGGGGCCCGTCGCGAGCCAAGCTAAAAGCTCGAGCTAATTGGATGCAGCTCCGATCCTTAAGTCCTAGGTGGGGATAATCGGCGACCTCCCGGCTCGCGCGAACCTCAAACTCTCTCTCTCGTTCCCGACACCAAGCGACCCGGAGGCCAGCGCAAGCCGAAGGTCGCAGAGGCACACCTGGACGGAAGGAGCCGGAGTTCCACGGGCTTCGACAGGCCACTGTATTCGACAGCCCTGACACGTGGGTCAACCATAGGGATCACCGGGCTAGAAACCCGGACCCCTCTCCGTCTAGCCTAGGTTCGCACCTAGTTACAAGTAAGATTTTTTTTATTGTTAATTTATAACTTCGTCGAAGGACGATAAACTTGATTCGTAAAAATTTCTATTTTATAATTATTAATAATAAAATTTACATTAACTTTAAAAATTACATTTATTTTTCCCCAAATAAATCCCACCCAAGACAAGCGAAAAGGGTGACGAGCAGATTACTGCGTAATCTGCTCATAGCGGGTAAGTTCCCACTTAAATTAAATTAAACTCAAATATAATTAAATAATTATTGTCACGTTTGCACGCGACAATTAAATTATGGCAGGTTATGGTTAAATTATGGCAGATGAATAATAATTAATCAGGCAAGAGTGCCGCCTTGCCACTTAAAAACATTTTATCAATTTAGTATTATTAATTAATTATGATAGGTTTAGAGGTTCTTTTTCGGACCAATGAAAATAGCCTTAAAATATTCTAGAAGCCCTAAGAAGCTTAATTTATTTAATAAAGTAGTTTCAAGAGAAATTCAGAAGTTTAAAATGTTAAAAAAAGTATACTTTTATTAGTATATTCATTTATAGTATATTCGACTGTTTTTCAAAATAAAGATTAAGTATTATACCTGTAACTTCATGGAGAATCGAGGAAAGAGCTCTTAAAGATGTATGCTGAGTGTCAGAGAAAAATACATTCGATTTGGGCCTGGTGGAGTTGGCTTAAACTTGTTTTGGCGATAACTCGCTAACAAATGCATTTCACGGGGCCTTTTCATGACCAATCAAAATAACCCTCAAATATTCTAGAAGCCCTAAAACTTCTAACCCAATTATATGTAGTAGTTTAAAGACAAATCTGGAAGTTTAAAATGTTTAAAAAAAGTAAACAATCGAGTCAGCGTATTTTTGAAAAAATTTCATCAAAACAATCATTTTTTGACTGTTTTTCAAGAGAATGATTGAATATTATACTTGTCACTTCATGGAGAATCAAGATAAGAGCTTTTCAAAATGTATGCTGAGGTTCAGAGACAAAAACATTCAATCTGGGTTGGGTAGAGTTGGATGAAACTTGTTCGAACCAAGTTTTGGCGATTGCTCGCTAACAAATGCGTTTTAGAGGATCTTTTTTGGACCAATGAAAATAGCCTTAAAATATTCTGAAAGTCCTAAAAACTCTCACTTTTTAAACGTAGTAGTTTCAAGACAAATTCAGAAGTTCAAAAGGGAAAAAAATTATTGAATCCAGTCATCGTATTGTTAGAAAAAATTTCATTAAAACAATAATTTTTTGACAGTTTTTGTTGGAAAGTACAAAAATTATACCTAGTGAGTACAGCTATATACATGCAGACGCTACAGTATCCCTGAGAGGCTAATAGTGTGGGTCTGTTTGTGTATGGTGCCAATGTGTCATACCACTAATTGTGAGTCAATCCGTCAGTCCTCTGCGCTGAAGTAATAAGCATATCCCCGCACGTCCATCTCGGTAGAAGTATATTAATAAAGAATTATTATAATTATTGTGATTGTTTATTGAATGCCCACCTTCAACTACAGGTTATGGGCCCTGTCACGTGTGAATAAATTTATTGTTAGTTTGTAATTTATCAGTACTCAATAATACGCGCTAGTTTAAAATTGTGGCGTTTTTTTCTCCGTGGTGTAAATTTTAATGTAAAATAAATTGTGTGCGTGAAAAATATAACTAAGTTCAAGAATTAAGTGAGCATTGATGAAATTGACAAATTTGAATAAATCGAGAATAAGAAAAAACGGAAGTGATTAAAAAGTTCATTGTTGCGACATAATTTGAAATACTGTTTAAAACTCTTAAAACTATGTGCGCGAGTGTACTGTAAATTGAGTGAAAGAAAAATTAATTAAATCAATGAATGAACAAACAAACAAAATCCAAAAATTAAAATAGTAGTAGTAATAATTGAAAGTAAAAAAAAAAAAAAAAAAAATGTGCTCGGACTCATGTGGAATTTGCTATAGAATTTGCTATAGGATTGCTGTGATTATTTTTTCTTTGTTTCTCCTCCCCCACTTCATGGCTAAATCTCCGCGCTCCAGCACTACAGCATCTTACGTGCGTACCGGCGTACCGGCATAAGTTCAAGAGTCGCGATAGCGCTTCGAGTTTAATTTTTTCTACGTTTGTGATTGCACCCGTGCCAGATTAAAAAAAAAAATGAGTAACATAAAAAAGAGAAATATCGAACCATTTGATGGCTCTGACTATCTCATTTGGAAGAGACGCATGCGTTCACACCTTAGAGAACAAGGACTGCTGGAAGTGATTGATAATGATAAGCCTGAAAATATCGTATAGCAGCTAGCGTGGGAGAAAAATAATTACAGTACAGTGAACGAAATTATAAACTACATAGCAAATTTGCACATGTCATTTGTTCAAGTAATATAATATAATGTCATTTGTTCAAGTAATATAATAATCCAATAACCCTATAGCTCGAGAGATTTTTCAAAAATTGGATGAGACATACAATAGGCAGAGTCAAGAGACTCAAATGGTATTGGGAAATAAATTAATGAAGCTCAAGTCACAGAAGGAAACATCTCTAGATGATCATTTTAGAACTTTTGATAAATTAGTGGCGGACTTCACATCAGCCGGTGGAAGTTTAACTGAAACTCATAAAGTGACTCATCTCATGAATACCTTACCAAAGGAGTACATGCCAGTACTGGATGCAACTAAGATAGTGTCAGGCAGTGCAAATATTAGCAACAACCTTACTCTCTCAGTTGTAAAAACCATGTTACTAGATAAAGAGACAGCTCTAAAAGAAGAAATCAACGATACCAGCCTGAAATTCCTCTATACCAATAATGAAGGGAACCGTGACCAACAACATCGTGGTCGTGGACTGATGAGAGGTTATAAAAACACCAGACGACGTGGGACATTTTGAAGAGGTCGAGGCCGTCCGAATTTTTCAAACACATCATACCGAGGAAGACAAAACAGAGGTGGACGTGGCAACTTCAATTACCAGAATAACGGACGTGGCAACTTCAATTACCAGAATAACGGACGTGGCAACTATGGTAATTATTGTAGCAATGCACGAGTAATATGCCATTTTTGTCATAAGCCAGGACATAAAGCGGTCGAATGCAGAACGGCTAAGAAGCTAGGTTTTGAAATAAAAAGAACTGGCTATGAAGCTAACTCACAAGCAAAATTAACTGACAAATCAGCGGATTCGGAGATTTTTCTGGAGGCTATTTTGCTTGTATGGCGGGAAATTCGAAACTACAAAAATTTGGCCAAATGGAATTCATCATCGACTCCGGAGCAAGCCACCATATAATCAACGATGATTCTTACTTCGAAGACTACATTGCATTGGAGAACCCAATTGAAATTCAAACAGCAAAGAAAGGAGTACATCTGTCGGCAGTCAAGCAAGGAACAGTGAGGATAACATCGAACACCGGAACACCAGGAGTTTTGGAAGGCGTACTCTACTGCCCAGATGCACCGACCAACTTACTTTCAGTAAGGAAATTTCAATTGGCTGGATTTGCAACAACTTTTCATACTGACGGAACTATAATCATGAAAGGCAATAATGATAAAATCATAATGAGGGGTAAAACAATAAATAACTTGCCAAGTTTAAAGTTAGAATCAAGTGCACAACTCGCGAGGACTTGTGCAAATGTTTGTAATTCTAAATGTGATTATAATCTTTGGCATAAACGTTTAGGACACATAGGTATTGATAAATTTAACAAGTTGAAAATATGGCCCTTGATAAAAATTTGATTGAGGACTAAGCTATGTTAGGACTAAGGATGACATTTGCGAGTCATGTACATGTGGCAGGCAAGACAGCCTTCAAATAAAATTAAAGATAAATCTTATGTAAATAGACCACTCTTGAATATTCATTCTGATATATGTGGTCCAATCACTCCCCCTACTTTGGATGATAAAAGTTATTTTATGATTTTCATGGATGAATATACTCATTATTGTGTTACATACTTGGCAAGTGGTAAATCTGATTTACCCAGAATATTAAAAGATTTTGTTCAGAAAGGTCAAAGCAATTATAATTTGAAGATTGTTCATTTGTATATTGATAATGGTCTGGAATATTTGTCAAATGAGATGAAGAAATATTGTGTTGACAATGGTATTACTTGTCATTTAACTATTCCCCGGACTCCTCATCAGAATGGCGTTGCAGAACGCGTAATTCGAACGTTGACTGAGAAAGCACGTACTTTATTGATTGAGGCAAAATCGACTGAGGAATTTTGGAGAGAAGCAATTTTAACTGCAACTTTTTTATTAAACAGAATACCTACGCGTGCTTTGAAACTTGATAAAACTCCGTTTGAACTTTGGCATAATAAAAAACCCCAATTAAAATATTTAAGAGTTTTCAGATCGACAGTTTATATACATAATAAAACGCGAACTACTAAGTTTGAATCAAAATCTATTAAAGGGATTTTAGTTGAGTACGTCCCGAACGGTTATAAAATTTGGCTTCCGGCAACTAATGCTTTTGTCAACGCGAGAGATGTGGTCATCGATGAAATATCCTTTTTGTCAACCAGACCAGGTAGAGTCACAGAAAACTTGTGACCTTCAAATGTTACTGATTGGTTAAATCATTTAAATCCTGACAACAGGTCAGATAAAACAATGATTCCTGACATCAGGTCAGATAAAACAATGATTCCTGACAACAGGTCAGATAAAACAATGATTCCTGACAACAGGTCAGATCAAATGAAAAATCTTGATAACAGGTCAGATAAAATGAAAAATCCTGATAACAGGTCAGATCGAATGAAAAATCCTGACAACAGGTCAGATGAAATTATGATTCCTGACAACAGGTCAGTTCAAGTAAGAAATACGGACAACAGGTCAGATCAAATGAAAAATCCTGACGAAAGCTCAGATGTGACAAATGAGAATATCAATGGTAAGGATTTGAGAAAAAGACCAAATTAACAAAATCTTAGTTTAAACTTAGAAACTAGTAAGAAATGCAGAGTTGATAGTGAAAACTTTGAGAATAATAAGGGTCTAAGAAAGAGTGATAGACTTAAAAGTAAACCAAATTGTTCATATGACGATAACAATACTATTTATGAACATATTTTCTACAGAGAAGAGTCTGTTGCCAGTGATATTCCAAAATGTTTTCAGGAAATTAAATCAAATCCAGACAGAGTACGATGGGAGCAAGCTGCGAGAGATGAACTTACTTCACTCCGGGATAACAGAACATGGATACTGGTAGACAGGCCGAAAGACAGAAACATCGTCGACTGTAAATGGATATTTACTGTAAAGCCCGATGAGTTTGGTAACCCTACTAGGTTCAAGGCAAGACTAGTTGCTCGTGGTTTTAGCCAACAATATTTGGTCGATTACGGTGAGGCTTTCGCTCCAGTGGCAAGAATTGACAGCCTTCGTTTAATGGTAGCTTTTGCGAATCAATTTAATTTGTTTGTACATCATATGGATGTAAAGACTGCTTTTTTGAATAGTGAATTGAAAGAAGAAATTTTTATGAAAGTGCCAGAGGGTATTCATTGTTCTAAGAATAAAGTATGTAGATTATTAAAATCTTTGTATGGTTTAAAACAATCAGCTAGATGCTGGTTTAAAACTTTTGAGGAAGTTTTGCTTAAGTTAGGTTTTAAAAATTCAGAGGCAGATAGATGTGTTTATATTCTAGATAAGGGCAGCGTATTAAAAAATATTTATGTTGTGTTCTATGTGAATGATGTAGTAATTATCGCTAGAGATATGATAGAGTTAAATAAATTTAAAGTATTTTTAATAAATAGATTTAAAATGTCGGATTTGGGAGAAATAAAATTATTTTTAGGGATAAGAATTTCGAGAGGAAATGGTATTGTAAGTTTAGATCAAACCTCGTATATTGATACAGTCTTGTGTAAATTTAGAATGGATGATTGCAATCCAGCTAGAACACCTCTTATAGAGAAACTCGATTTTGATGCATTAAATTCAGACGTATACTATGAATCACCATGTCAAAATTTGTTAGGCTGTTTGATGTATAAAATGGTCTGCACAAAGCCAGATTTAAGTTTTGCTGTGAATGTTTTAAGTCGATTTGTCAATAAAAATAATAAGCGAGTATGGGAGTACTTGAAGGATGTATTGAAATATTTGAAAGGTATTCGTGATTTAAAATTAGTTTATCGAAAAAACACTCGTGAGAATTTTGAAATTCTTACCGGTTATGTGGATTCTGACTGGGCTGGCGATAAGACAACTAGAAGAAGTACGACGGGTTCTTTATTTAAACTTTATGATAAATGTACTATTTGCTGGAATACTAAGAAACAGCGCTCGGTAGCTGGCTCATCCACTACGGCAGAGTATATGGCTTTGTATGAAGCAGTAAAGGAAGCGTTGTGGATTAAGTCTTTAGTAAATACTTTAAGTTTTGAAATGAATGATAGTATTTCAATTTATGAAGATAACGATGGCTGTATTTCGATAGCGGAAGGCCAGAGTCATAAGTTAGCAAAGCATTTTGATATAAAATATCATTATTCCCACGAACAGATAGAGAAAGGTATCGAGGTAAGAGTTTTTCAAAATGTATGCTGAGGTTCAGAGACAAATACATTCAATCTGGGTCTGGTAGAGTTTGTTCAAACTTGTTTGAACCAAGTTTTGGCGATTACTCGCTAACAAATGCGTTTTAGAGGATCTTTTTTGGACCAATAAAAAAAACCTTAAAATATTCTGAAAATCCTTAAATTTCTCATTTTTTGAATGTAGTAGTTTCTAGACAAATCCAGAAGTTAAAAAGGTTAAAAAAAATATACAATAGAGTCAGCTATTTGCTAAGAAAAAATTCATTAAAGCAATCAGTTTTCGACTGTTAATAAAAGAATGATTGCTTATTATATCTGTAACTTCATGCAGAATCGACGAAAAGGCTTTTCAAGATGTATGCTGTTTGTCAGAAAAAATGCATTCGATCAGTTTCTGGTAGAGTTGGTTTCAACATTGTATGTTGAATGAAATATGTTTGCTGAGTATTAGAGAAAAATACATTCGATTTGGGCCTGGTAGAGTAGGTTCAAACTTGTTTTGGCGATAACTCGCTTACAAATGCGTTTTAGAGGGTCTTTTTCGTAATAATCAAAATAGCCTTAAAATATTGTAGAAGGAGTAAGAACTCTTACTTTATTTGATAAAGTAGTTTCAAACAAATTCGGAAGTTTGAAATGGTACAAAAAATATATAATCCAGTCATCGTATTGTTAAAAAAAATTTCATTAGAACAATCATTTTTCGACTGTATTTCAAAATAAACATTTTATATTATAGCTGTAACTTTATGGAGAATTAAAGAAAGAGCTTTTCAAGATGTATGCTGAGTGTCAGAGAAAAATACATTCGATTTGGGCCTGGTGGAGTTGGCTTAAACTTGTTTTGGCGAAAACTCGCTAACTAATGCGTTTTAGGGGGCCTTTTTATGACCAATCAACAGAGCCTTAAAATATTGTAGAAGGAGTAAAAACTCTCACATTATTAAATGTAATGGTTTTTAGACGAATTCAGAAGTTTAAAAGAAAAAAAATTACAGAGAAAAAATTATACAGAGAAAAATACATTCGACTTGGGCCTGGTAGAGTTGGTTCAAACTTGTTTGAAACAAGTTTTGGCGATAACTCGTTAACAAATACGTTTTAGGGGGCCTTTTTAGGCCCCAAATAGTCTTCAAATATTCGAGAAGTCCTAAAAACTCTAACTTTATTATATGTAGTGGTTTAAAAACAAATTCGGAAGCTTAAAATGTTTAAAAAAGTAAATAATTGAGTCAGTGTATTTTTAAAACAATTTTATCAAAACAATCATTTTTCGACTTTTTTTTAAAAGAATGATTGGATATTATACCTGTAACTTAATGGAAAATCAAGGAAAGAGCTTTTCAAGATATATGCTGAGTGTCACAGGCAAATCCACTCGATTTGGGCCTGGTAGAGTAGGTTCAAAATTTTTTTGGCGATAATTCGCTAACAAATGCGTTTGAGGGGGCCTTTTTAGGACTAATCAAAATAGCCTTCAAATATTCTTGAAGCCCTAAAAACTCTGACTTTATTTGATGAAGTAGATGTAAGACAAATTCTGAAGTTCAAAATGTTAAAAAAAGTAAACAATCGAGTCTGCGTATTTTTGAAAAATTTCATCAGAACAATCATTTTTCGACTGGTTTTTAAAAGAATGATTAAATATTGTACTTGTCACTTCATGGAGAATCAAGGAAAGAGCTTTTCAAGGTGTATGCTGAGTGTCAGAGAAAAATACATTCCATTCGGGCCTAGTAGAGTTGGTTGAGCATGAGTAGAGCATGAGGACCCACCCCCGTAGAGGGGATCATGGACCCTCCCATGTGTGCCCGAATCTGGGGGAAAAACCAATGATTTGGCCTCTTTTCCACGAGGGCTTGGCCTTGGCCTAATTTATTATAATATTCCCCATGTGTGGACTCCCTCTCCTACAAGTAAAGTCCGCCTAAAATATTATGGGACCCGATTCCTTGAGGCCTCATTGGGTCAATGTCACTGACCGGTGGTCGCGGGGGATTGTTTATGGCCTCCCGCCTCCTTGCCGTGACGCTCTATTGTTGGGGTCCGTTGCTGGCTTTTCCTTTACTCAGCCAGGCGTCCCGTGCTGACGCGTTTCTTTTGTCCTCTCCCTCTCTTCTTTTTCCCAGCTCCTGTTCGCTTTTCCTCTCTCTCTCTGTTTTTCTTCTTTTTATTCTCTCTCTCTCTTACTTATACTTACTAATTTATCTTATTTAACTAATAATTGAATCATTTGTAAATAACTTAAAAATTAGCTGAAAACTATTTTAATATTAAAAAGGGGAGCTGGTGCCGACACGACATCTCTCCTTCCCCTTCGAGATTGGAGGTTGTTTAGACAACTCCAATCGTTTACTATAGTAAGAACTCCTTAGTATCAAAAATTTTGTTTAATTACTTTTATACTCTTTTTTTTTCTTAACTTTTATTAGAATCTAGGACGCCAAACAAGTTTATTTTATTATTATTAATTTGTTTGAATAATGAATAATTCGATTAATTTATGATATAGACTTATTTCGTAGTACTTAAGTAGTATTAAAAAGAAAAATATTATTCTATTCGCAATTTCTCTAAATTTATTTTAAAATAAGTCGTTTCGCTTAATATATTTTTGTTTCTATTTGTCTTTAGGAATTTCTCACTTATTAGGTGTTTTCTTATGTTGTAAAAAAATTGTTGAAATACATGATATAACTCTTTTCTTTGTTTTATGCTATAGGTTTTTTTGTAAAATTTTAATTCTCTACTAAAACAGTATTACTTATCTGTTCTTTTATTCATTCATTTATATAAAAGACTCGAAATTGATCAAACTCCAATTAAATTCATAATTTACTGTACCTTTTTCTAAATGACTTACTTCAAATATTCTGTGAACAAAATTGTGATTAGTATTTTTTTTGAATATAGGTAGTTGAAAAAGAAATCCCTTAAAATTATGTTCGTCCTTTACTCAAGGATTTCTTTTCCCTCCCTTTCTCACCAAAGCGACAAGGTCGCACCTACAATTTCCCTTCTTTTTTTTCTACAGACTCCTATGCTGGTTTGGTTTTTTTTTTCTTTTTAGCTTTTGGAAGTTATATCTTCCTGGTTATTATTATTCCCTTTTTTACAGGGAAAGACAACCCCACTCTTTTCGTTTTTCTATTATTTAACATTAGAAGCTAGAAAATTTTTTGAGGACGAGGATCCTTCTCGCGACGGAGACGATTCAGTCTCCGCTGAAGGTTTGAACAGTGCGTTTCGTATTAAAGTTAAAAAGTTCCTCCAAGATGCCTGCAGTAAAGACTGTCATGGTAAGTAAAATTTTACTTTTCTATAGGGCTGGCAACTTTTGAAATTTTTAACATTTTTTTTTTGTTTATTTAATTAAAATATCGAAAAATAATCGACACGAATTTTTTTCTCTTTTTAAAAACTACAATTATAAGAATTATAAGTGTTTAAAAATTTTTTGTTTTTCAATATATATAGATATACTTTTAATTGAATTTCGGGTTAATGACTCTTCTTAATTTTCTTCTTGCTCACTTTTGATTTAAAAATTCAAAAAAAAAATGTTAAAATTCATTAAAAATCGAGTACTTAAAAAAAATTGTTTTTTTTTTTTTTTTTTTTTTTTTTTGTACCGTTTGTCAACCCTATTTCTACATTATGATTTATAAATTATACCCCCCCTTTTTTTCTCACTACTATTATTATCATTATAATTTTTATTTTTATATATATTTTTTTTATTTATTTATTTTTTTTTTTTTTTTGTTTTTCCAGTTTGAGTTTTGGATCCAGAAGCGTAAACTACGCAAGGCACTAGCTGAGCGACGAGCCGCCGGCCTCCCGGTGTCTCCCGAGATCACCGAGCAGTACCGGATTAAGATTTGGCGTGAGCGCCTATCTCATCGGAGGATGAGAATTCCCATTAACGTAAGTCTTTTTTTTTGTTAAAAATATCTTCCTTCCTGTTTTTTTTTTTTTGATTTTATATTAATAGTTTTCCCCCCTTTTTTTTTGTTTTCAGTTTGAGCGGTGGCGTGCCATTCGCGAATGGCGGAAGAGTGAGCGAATTCTCAATCTCCGTAATTGGTGTGGCAGCAATTCGGGAAATATACTTGGGTGTATCCCCCTATTATTTGAAAGATTTTCATTCAATAATTAATTTTGGTGTATAAAAAAATATATGTATCATTTTTTTTTCATTTATTTTTTTATAATAAAAATTCAATTCAAATACAACTTTCTTTTATATTCATTTTCAAACCTTATCTCAAAAATTTTTTTTTTTCTTATCATTTATTTAATTTTTTTTTTCTTTTTTTTTTTGATTTAATGTTTAAAAGTTCTGCATTTTACGTTCTTTATTAATCACATTCCTTTTTTGTTAAACTAAAAAAATTTTTTTTTTTTTTTTCAAGATCTCAAATTTTTCACGTACTAGTCTCAATCGGCACGCGAGCGTGCTCAATTTTTTATTTTGTAATTAAACGATAATTTTTTTACTTTTGTTTTCAAAAAAAAAAAATGAAGTCAAATAAAATTTTAAACTCTTAATTCATTACTTATCGTTTGCAACCTGCAACTAAGTTCAGTTCGATATTTTTGTCGTTATGGCTTAAAGTTGTTTTTTTTTTTTTTTTTTTTTTTTTTTAAATAAAGATTCTCATTTTATCATATAGAATTTGACAAAGAAATTTAGTTCATTATTTGAAACAAAATTGTTCAAAAATTATTGCAAAAATTCTTAATAATTTTAATTTGATCAGGTGATACTTGATGCAGATCCATAGCAATTATTAAATGGTTAATAAAATAAAACAACGTTTAATTTTATGAGATCTACACAATTTATTTAAAATGGTAACATGTTTTGACGACTAAGCGTCTTTATCAAACCGAGTACAATATAATACTAAAGCTAAAGTGAGTGTACAGAGTGTTTAAGTATAGCGATAGTAAACAGTCAGGGTAGAATACGAACGGTCAATCAACTCAAGTTTAGGAGTGCGGAGTTATTTAAATCTAACTTATCATTCAATAAAACGTTCTTGTGTTTTAGTCTGTTTATTTCTAAAGATTCTAACGAATCTAGTAATTTACTTTTTCCTTGAATATAAAAATTCTCAATTTTTATCTAACTTCTGGATAATATTCTTAATTTATTTGATAAATTGCCTAAGTAACTAAAAGATAAATAATTTTTCTTTCTTAGATCATTTTGTGGGTAAATTTTGTTAAAGAACATTTTCTCCCGTTTTTTTTTTTTTTTTTTTACTTATTAAATTATCTATCAATTCCGCAGAGTAACCGTTATTAACAGCCATCTGTTTTATGAAATTCAATTCTTTATAATAGTTCATTCTAGACAAAGGAACTGAGAGTAATCTGTGAATGTAGCAATTAAAAGATGCAAGCTTATGGGGTATGGGTGGAAAGAAAAACTATTTATGACAGTATCAGTTTGTGTCTTTTTGTGATAAATGCCAAAACTAAATTCATCGTGATTTGTATTAAGATTACTGTTCTTAGTTATCGTCAGGTCCAAAAATTTCAAAGTTTTTTTTTTTTTTTTTTTCAATTTCTATTATGAATTCAATATCATCATGCACAGTGTTAATAAATTCAAAAAAAATACATATATATTTTATATATTAATAAAAGTTCTTAATAACAAAAATTTTTAATATTCTAACTTAAACGCAATTCAAATTTTGAATTTAACATACTCAACCAATCAAATCAATTATAAAACGAAGACATTCGAACTTGCTTCATAATTATAAAGAGGGATAGTTTTCAATTACAGTTAGATTTAGCATTAAATTAAATTTTAAAGATTGAGATCTAAATTCTATATCTCGCTTAAAAATATCTTACTATTAGCATTCTATTTATTTATTTAATTTTTATTATTTATTTTTTTGTAACACTATTTTACGAAAGCTATGGTATAATTTGTTATTTTAGTTCTACAAATCGGACATGTTTCTGACATTGAAGCACATCTTTTACAACAAGCTACGTGATTGCAAGGTCGGAATATCGTTTTTAACTCTCTGGTCAGGCATACTTTACATGCCAATTCTGTTTGAATATCCTCATTGTCACTCTCACCGTCTTCCTCAGCGGGGTGTTCTTTTTCTTTTAAAACTTCTTCCTCTTCTTCTTCTTCTTCCAGCTCCAACTGATCAATGACCCCTTGAACATCTATGTTGTGGTCGATGACTGGCCAATCTGTTGCTTCAAAATTATTTACTAGCTCTTGTTCCAGAGTATTTATTCACGTATCATCCGACATACTGTTGAGAAGTGTATTTATTCTATCAGTGTTGGCTATCACGAAGGCGCACCTACCACTCCAAAACATGTGTGTTATTAAAGGGTGTGAATCGTAACTCCACCCTTCTTGTCGTAATCCGCAAAAAGGGCATACGGTTTGATCACGAATTCCTGTGTATATGAACCCAGCCGCGCTTAGCCTTGCAGGGTGAAAAAGCTCGTTTGGCCAATTAATAAAAGTCTGTAACCTTATGTTTTCAATGTTGTAATCAATCGCGACTTCTTCCTCTATTTCTTCTATTGTTGGTTCTGCAACCCTTGCGTGGACCTCTGTCTCTTCAATTGTAGGCCCAGTGTAACTCAGGGCACTGCCGACTAGATCATCTACATAAAAAAAAGGTAATGCTATAAAAGGTGCTAACTCCTGCTCTAATTCCATTTGTCTTTCCGGATTATTGCTGGCACTTTCTTCTTCATGGATACTGGCTGCTTGGGGTGATTGAGGTTCTTCTGTAGGATTCCCCTCTAAGGTTATTTTATATTTTATTTCGATCACTGTGTCTGGTGATCTTATAATGCCCGCTGAGTGTAAAAATGCCCCTATCTCCAACCTGTCGTGACCTCCAAACCAAACTTTTTCAAGTTCTCTAAGGCATCCTTGGCAAACTATTAATTCACCATCGTCCTCTTTTATTTTTGTAACCTGTTCGAATTCTCCCCTGCGTTGTAAAACGCAGCGGGAACATAGTATTTCCTCGTTTGCTGACTTAAAGTAGACTTGTTTAGCGAAAGATCTCATGTTTAGATCTCGGTTTACTATAACACCTTTTGTCTTACAGAAGTACTTTTATTTTGATTGTTATGTTAAATTAATATAATTTTTTTTTTTTTCAAGGGTTTTATTTATCTTATTTTATTTGTTTTGTTTACTTCTTATTATTATGATTATTATTAGCCTTCTTTTGTACTTAACAATAGATTACAAACTAAATTATAAATTATAAATTATAAACTATCTTAAAATTAAAAGTTCCTTGTCTCTTCCTGCTGCGTTATTTTCTTCTCAAGGAGTTCTTGCCTCAGGATATTTTCTTGCAAGTCTCTGCGTTTAAAAAATTTTTTCTTACTTGTTTATTTTTATTATTATTATTATTACTATATTTTTCTTACATGCTTTTCCCGAAAATACATAAAGTTTCACATGCTTAACCTCTAACCTTACATATCAACTTATAATTAATTCCTTTCTTAACTATAACATTATAATTGCTAATATTTTTTTTTTTTTTTATAATTGCATTCTCCTACGAGCCAATCACCAAAACAAATATTAATCTCAAATTTGTTAAAATTCTACTACTATTTTTGTTGCATAATGTCTAATTTCGGTCGTTGAGTTAAAGTGTAGGCTATTCACTTGCATTTTTGTTTTTCTCCGGATTTCCCGCTGAGTCTTTTTCTACGTCTTTCTCTTTCCCCTGTTCTTTCATATTTCTTCCCATGTAAACGAAAAGTTGAGTCACCGAGTTAAACAAAGCGCCTAACAGTTTAAAGCTCACTCCGAAAATTAAGAATAATGTATGTCCTCTTATGATGGTGTCAACCATCATTTTAATAAGTTTAATAATCATAAAACATGCAATAAAAATAGAAGAAACGTTTCCCAGTGTTAAAAGATGGCTACACATTTTATTCCAAGTCTTTTCTACCAATGATTCTAGTGTGTCATTGTCGAAAAACCCCTCGATTGATAACCCCTGATCTGTTACCTTTGCTCCCGAAAAACCCCTTAGAACGTTTGACATAATCGCCTTTTTTTCTAAACTCATCATGATGTGATTTCTTAAACGTTTTGTGTCTTTCTGGTTGTAAATACCTCCCGTTGCGAGGGTTTTAGCATCTGTATAATTCCAAAAAGGTTTTGTTATGGGTTGAAGGACCTTCGGCTCACCTGTGAACGGACTCGATTTGGCTAATTTTATCCACGTATCTCCTACCTTATATATAGGTGGTAATTTCTGATTACAGTCAATCCTTGTACCTTTCTCTAATAGTATTTTTGTTCGTGGGGCTAGAAAGAATTCATCCTTCCCCCGAAAAACAGGTAACTGCTCGTAGCACTGATCTAAAGTAGGTCTCAACTCTACTTCTACCTTTAAACATTTCATGGTATAAATAATTTCCCCCACCGTCAAACTTAAAATCCCTGGCTCGTTCATTAGTTTATAACCAAAGTCGTCTGGTGAAATTGATGCGATTGATAAAGCGTTATTCAGTACTTTTCTTTCAAGCTCACATTCCCGTTTTAAAATGTCGTAATACAGATTATTAATTTGGGTTTTTATGTGTTTTTCTACGTATACAAATTTGGAATTTATATATGCAAAAAGATCTAGATTTGAGGTGGCTATACCCGTATTAAATATGTTTTCCTCGTCTACCTGTTCTTGTAAAAAGAACAGTCTCGGATGTTCAGTGCGTATTAAATTATAACCACACGTGTTTAGGTAACCTGTCTTCCAGAATGCAAAAGTATAATCTTCCGACTCTACGCTGTATAACACTTTGTTTTCTTCTGCTTCGTGAGCGATTTGCACCTTTCCGTCATATAGCACTGAATATTTTTTTAATCCACACGTGTCTGGTGGTAACATATCCCAAAAAGCCATGCTACCGTCGCAATCTGTGCAAGTTGTCATAGTTAAGGGGCATGTTAAACCCGATTGTAATCTAATTTTATTAGTTTCGATATGGACATTCGCATAATAGTCTTTCAAAATTATTTCTGCCCAACCTTGAACCACGACATCCTCCCAAGATCCCCATTTATCCGTAAATCCGCCACCCTTACAGTGACCCGATACACCGGTACTTCCCGCAAATTTAACTGGTGTGTTTGTAGTGCCGTTTCTTTTTATTCCCGTAATTTTTGTTGTGCCAAGTGTATATTCCCCCGTCATTTGAATATTTGCACACTCTTCGCGCGTTAATTCTTTATAGTACGTAATTTCCCCGTTCTGTACCCTTGAACTGTAAGATGCTATGTTTCCGCAGACCGTGATTTCGCGATTTACACGAACTGAGCAAATGAGTACCCTAGTTGAACTAAATTCATTTAATTGTAATAATTTAACATGCTTGTTTGTGACGTTTAATACAGGCGGCTGTATGTCGCAATCCCCCACTTCTACCAAGGAAATAGCCGTAATGTTTGTTAAGTCTCCCGTGCAATCGAACCCGTAAATTGCTACAGAAATTTTGACGAGATTTAATATTGCGAAAATACCGATAAATTTCTGTACCGCCATCTGAAAAATAAAATCATATTCTTTATAAAAACCGAACTACAGCCCTTTTGGGACTATCTTCAATTACTCCCCCCCTCTCGATACGTTCTGAATTAATTTCGAGTTCAACCTCGTTTGGTGTATCTTTTACTACTATAACTAATATTCCCAAAAATATAAGAACGCCAGCTGAGATTAATATTACTATCCCACAAATAATTTGTATTCTAAGTCTAGATTCTTCAAAATCTTCTTTCAGTTTGTCGTGAGCTGCATAAATTTCGCTTTCTCTCACGGCTGTCCAAAAGGAGTTATGATTATGCGAGCTTTCTAACGTTTCATAAAACTTTCTTTCTAGCGCTTTATTTGCGAAAATACTTGATAGTTCATTGAGATCTAACTTGGCTTCCGGAAAAACAATATTTTTAATTTCTGGGCTTGCGTTAAAGTGCATATTTGAATAATTTCCACTCAATTCAAATTCACAGTTCGATGGAAGAGATAAAATTCTCAACCCTTTTGTGCTTACTGCCCCCTTTATTATATTTCCGCACTTCAAGCTTAGTTTCTTTTCGTCCCCTGTCCCCACGATTGTTTTATAGAATGGTTTTAACCTCAACATGTAATTCGTAAAATTATTCGCAATTCTTATGTCGCACTCATGGAAATTTATGTCACGTGGTTTTGTTAACAAGGTCTTTTCACAGCTGTTTGTTTCTAAGTACTCGAACGTTCTTTTGGGGCATAGATGAAACCCCTTTTTCACTAGACATTTATTTAGTTCGTTGTTACTAATAAATTTATGTCCCTTATTTTTGACAATAATAAATTTATCCGTTGGATTGATAAAAGCTGTACACTTGAAGTCCTTAAAAATATTTTGCGGCAAAGGTATGGGAATTATCCTGTAAATTTTTGCTGCATCATCAAATTTCCTAGGTATAAAATATTCCGCTAAGCCCTGTGTTCCGTATATTCCTCTCTTTATTTCAACCAAAGTCAAAAATTTTAATAATTCTTGCAAGCTTTTAGGAGTGTCAAAGTTTTTATTAGTAAAACGCATGTCATATTCTAAACTCCATAAGGTGTTTTCGCACAATTTATTCTCCAGAAGTGTAGACAACTCAGTACCCTTTTGAAAAGCAGAAATCATCAATTTCAAATTAACCAGATGTTCTATCATCAATCTATATGCTTCTCTCGCTGCTTGAGCTAAGTGATAATATTCATCAAGGTATAGACGAGCTATATTAGATTCCCCCATTTTGCTTAGTTTTAATAATGCCTTAGTCTTATCAATAACTGCCGAAGTTTCCCACCAAACGTCACTCTCGCTTTCAAAAACAACCCTTCTTATTTCCTTTTGCGTTACTTCTTTCCCTAGACGCCTCCTAGTTTCTTCCCTGGGTATAGTTACCTTTGATTTGTTAAAGTAATTAATTACGGTTTCATGTTTACTCAAAATGTCATCGTAATTTCTTATAATTTCATCGAATTTTTCAAAAACAGTTTTATTTTGGTCATTGCTCATAGGTGGTATGCAAGTTTTTAACTTAATTAAATCTTCACGCGCCTCTTTAATATAATATTGTCCTATATCAAAATTAAATATTAATCTTATAACACAAAAATCTTCCGCGAAGCGAATTTCAGGTAACTCTGTAAATATTAATCCAGGATTATCTAAGGCTTCGATTTCTATTAACCTGTCAGCTTTAATATAACTCGCCCAAAGAACAAGGAGCAATAGCGACGTTTTCTGCATTCTCCTTTTTTTTTTCTGTAATTTAAAAATTACTCTAATTTAATTTAGACTTAATCGTATTTTTCCCTTCAACCTTTTACCCTACTTCATGCATTAACTACTCTAATTTTTTTGTCTTTTTTTATTTTTTTATTTATGTGTCAATTATAAACTATCGTGTAAGTTATTAACTTTCTTGCTCAACATACGAAACTCTCAGTCTATTCGCGTGCACCGTTTTTACTTTATTGTTTCTCATTCTTATGGTCATATTTCCCTTTTTATTTGGAATATCAACAACCGTGAAAGGGCCAGTATACTGATCCTCGAATTTATGTATCTCCCCACCTTTTAACAAATACACGGACATGCCGATTCTGAATTTTTGTGGGTTGATTTTTTTATCATAGTAATATTTAGCACGAATTTTTGAATTTATCAACTTTTCCCTAGCTATTCCTTGCACGCTATTTAATCGTTTGCAGAGACCTTCAATGTATTGGTCGTAGGTCAATATTTTTTTCCTAAGGTCGCCACGGGAATTCTCTGCGGGAGTTGTCGCTACCCGACCGAAAACAAGCTCGTGCGGCGAAAAAGAATGTGACGAGTGGTACGTCGTGTTGTACGAGAAGCAAGCTAATTCTAACATATCGCTCCAAGAATTATTTTTGTCAACGATTGTTTTAATGTATTCACATAAACTGTGATGCATTTTCTCTATACTGCCATTCGAGCTTGGCCTATACGGCGTAGTAAATTTTTGATTAAACCGAAATATTTTAGCGACTTCTTTCATCAATTTGCTGCAAAAATTTGTTCCCAGGTCCGATAATATAACCGAGGGTGCTCCAAATACACAGATAAACCTTTTTACTAGCGTTTCTGCTACTGTTGCGGCGGTCACGTCGCGTAGGGGCAGTGCTAAACTATATTTAGTGAAAGTACATTGAATCGTTAATATATTATTATAATTATCTGGTGTAGGCTTAAAAGGTCCTACTATATCTATCGCGGTACAAAAAAAAGGTTCAGGAACTGACGGTGTAAGAACTAGTTCCTGTTTTGTTTTTACTCTTCTCAATTTTTTTAAATTACACGTTAAACAACCTCGTATAAACTCTTGTACAGACTCCTTTAAATTTTCCCAGTAATAATTTTGTTTTAATTTTTGATAACACTTTTGTACACCTCGGTGTCCCGACATAACCGTACCATGATTTTCGCGCAATATTCGCTCTCTTTCGCTTACCGGGACGTATTCTATCAGCCCTTTACATATAATAAATTTTGTTGAACACTCTTTGAAGGTATCTGTAAAAATATTAAGTACGTCTCCCCACAATACATTTTCAATTTCGCTACTTTCTGCTAAACTAACCGAAGCTATTTCGTACTTTGTTAATAAATTTTTCAACACATTAAGTGCATTCTTTAAATTATTTTTAATCTCTTCTGTACTCAGGAGTTCCTTTCCTCGTAGTACTACCGCGAAACTGTATCTGTGTTTGCGTAAGTACGACTGTGCTCTTACTTCATGAACTTTTATTTCGCCTACATTTAAATCTTTGAAATAAGGTAACTTTTTACATTCAAATAATTGTTTAGAGCCTTCGTCACATGGTTTACCTTCCGTGGTAATGAAATATAAATAATTATCTTTTCGCATAAACAATTTTTCTCTACACTTTGCAAATAATTCCCCCTGCGCTTGGTCGAACTCGCTGTTATTAGTCACTGGTAAGGTCTCACTCAGTCCTTCCCCAATATCTCCCGCTGTGGGACTTTCCGTTCGGAGGGGTTCTATTGTTAAGTTGTTTTCCTCGTTTCTACTGACGCGCTCTTTAGTATCCATTATGGGTTTGGTTACCACAGCAGGGTTTCCCAATTTATTCACCCGCCTTTTGTACGGTTTTCTACCGCGTGCTATTTTGTAATTTTTCCTCAGAATTTTTCCTGTGGCAGATCTTGTTATTATACTTATATCCCGCATCTCTGTTTCTTTAGCATCTACGGGGTAACGACTAAGGCAATCCGCCTGTACATTTGACCTCCCTGGGAGATAAACAACTTTATAATCATAACAACTTAATTTTATCAACAATTTGCTAATTCTTGCCGTCGGATCATCAGACTTGGTAAGATAAGTTAACGGAAGGTGGTCTGTATAGACCGTAAACGTTCTGCCGAGTAAATAGCATTTAAAACTGGTAACTGTATACACAATTGCCAAAAATTCTCGCTCATATGTTGAATATCCTAATTCACTGCCGCGTAATACTCTGCTTACATACCCGATTGGTCTCTCGTATCCTTGAGCACCCTGCGCAAGCAATCCTCCAATCGATGCTTGAGCCGCATCGCAATAAACGTGTAAGGGCAAGTTCTCATCGAAAAACTGTAAAACCGGTTTTTCACATAATTTATTTTTAAGTGTTTCAAAAGCTTCATTAGCTGAGTCTGTCCATTCGAATTTCTTTTCTTTCTTTAACAGGTCGGTAAGTGGTTTTGCGATTTTAGAAAAATTTTGAATAAATCTACGGTAATAATTACACAACCCAAGAAAACTGCGAGTTGAGCGAATGTTATTTAGTTTCGGAAAATTTCGGACCGCTATTAATTTTGAACTGTCTGGTTGTATTCCGATTTCACTTAAATGATGACCCAAAAATATTATTTCGGTTTTTAAAAATTCACATTTTTCTGGTTTTAACTTTAAGCCCACCTCTCGGACTCTTTGTAGAAATTTTTCAATTTTTAAAATATGTTCTTCAATTGAATCTGAATAAATAATGCAGTCATCAATATATATAAAAATTGTTTTTTTCTGCATATCGAAAAAGGCTTTATCCATAATTCTTTGAAAAGTTGCTGGTGCGTTTGATAACCCGAAAGGAGTTCTACACCACTGGAAAAATCCCGCAGAAGTCGCAAAAGCCGTTTTGTGTCTATCGTCGGGGTGTAAAGGCACTTGCCAAAAACCCTGCGCTAAATCAAATTTACTATAATATTTTGCGCATTTCATTGCATCAAAACAGTCTAATATCGAGGGCAGCCTATATTGGTCCCTCAAAGTTACATTGTTTAACAATCTATAGTCTGATACACAGCGATAAGCTTTCTTATTAGTCCCGTCTGATGGCTTAGCCACAAGAAAAATATTATTTAAATAGTTACTATTACTTGGTTCAATAATACCATCATCTAGCATTTCTTGAACTTGGCGTTCAATTTCGCCCTTCAACGCGTGTGGTAAACGAAAAGGTTTTGAAACAATAGGTCTGTCATCTGTAGTATTAATACGATGACTCAATATTTCAATAGCGCTTAATTTTTCATCTTTCAAGTGAAAACAATCAGAATATTTTTCGATCATCCCCTCCATTTTTATTTTCTCCGGCTCATTTAAGTGATCTAATTTTATTAAATTTTTAATTTTGACTGCCCGTTCATTTTCGTCTGAAATAAAGGTACTTGCGTTTTCTTCTTCCCTCCGAGAATTTTCGAAAGTGAACAAATTTTTGATTTGATGATTGATAAACGGATTTTTGCTTTCATTTTTAAAAATTTTAAACGTGTTTATTTCTTCTAGACCTTCAAAATCGTCAAAAATTTCTGACTTGCTTTTTTCCCAGAGATCAATCTGCCCCACTCGTAAATTTGTCAGATCAACGCGCCGTGGTTGTTCTTCGAACTCTGCCGTCTTTTTGTCTGCGGGGTCGTCTTTAAAAACCCCCTGCTTGGCCTTTTCATTTAGTTCTAAAGGTAACTCGCATTCTACTCGGTTATTGCAAGCCATTACCGGGCTTTCCGTGTTTCGTAAGAAAAATTCTGCTTTTCCCATGATCAGGCTCCCTTTGTTACAGGATTCTTGTGGCCCTTCACTACCCTGAACGTCTTCCTTTTTTTCTTCATTATCGTTTTCTCTTTTTTCTTTGGTCGTCTCGCTTTCGACCGCATTGGTTTTCAAGTTAAACGATAAATTTTTGTCTAAATTGCATTTATTATAACCGACACCAGTACCTAGATTCTTTACAAAATTTTCTTGCTGCGTACTTTTCTCGTTTTTGAATTTATTCTCGAAATAGCTTTTTACCTTACCACTGAATTTATCCGTTTTCTCATTCCTGTCTTCACAGACTTTTCTAATTGGTGTAAATGATTTTTCATTCTTTAAATCGACCTTATTTAGATAATTATTATTCATAAAATTTTTATTTCGCGCATACCTATTTTTTGAATTAAATTCTTGTTCAAATTGTCTTTCATTTTTAGATTGGATTTGATTCTCGAAAAATAATATTTTCCCATCGCAGTTTAAACAATTATTTCCGTAATCAATTTTTGCAGAGCTTTCCCTAAAAAAATCTGTCCCCAAAACTCCTACCGGAAGATTAAAATCATCATCAACTAAATGTAATTCAATTTTTCTACCATTAAAATAAAAAGTTATTTTTCCTAGTGTTTGCACTAGCTGAGATGTTATCCCCTTTAAATAAATTATATGTGTAAAATCAATTTCAACATTCTCATTGATTTCGCTTTTCTTTACTATGCTTACCGATGCCCCCGTATCTAACAGAAAAATGATTGGATTTTTAAACTCTTCTGCGAATAATTTAACTGTGGGGCTTGTAAGAGCTTGCGTTATGTTTATAGTCTCGATTTTGGTATTGTGCCAGTCTCTCGCCATGGAGCTGGGTTCTGGTTGGTATTTTCGCGCGTCCCCGCCTGTTCGGCGGGGGAGTGCAGGTTTTTTGAAAAGTTTTGAGCGCTTCCGCTACCTGCGTTTGTCTGATTAGTATCGCGTAGCCATTTCATACAGGTTTTAATTCCGTGGCCTTGTTTATTACAGTAAAAACACGTCATTGAGTTAGAGTTAGTGTTATAATAGGATGCCCCCCTATTTTGTGTTTGATCAAATCTTTGATTATTGTTTTCACGATTAAAATATTCTGATCTATTAAAATTTTGATTGCTTGAGGTGTTACGCCCATCCCTATTATAATTATTTTGATTATTTCGCCAGGCTGACGAGTGGTTATTATAATAATTGTTTGAATACCGATTCCTAGGTCTTTCATTGGGAGTTCCCCTTGAAGTAAAATACCGCGGGTGGTCTCGGACGCTGTATTCTCTTTCATACACCTAGTCTCGCTTACAAGTACCGAAAGATTCTGGATCGAGTTCGGCCAATTTACGCTTTAAATTAATTACTAGTTTATCTCTTAAATTTGTATTTTCAAACATAAATTTTGCGTATCGCCAGCAGTTCATTAAATAGTGATTCATTCCGTTACAAAAACTACAAGTAGCATTATTTGTTTCTTTCTCCATAATATGTACTCTTCTTATTTCACGAGGGTTTTCGCTCCTACTTCTATTTGTATCATCGAATTGATCTAGTTCTACTAATGTTCCCGCGATTTCGCGTTCCGCTTGCAGCGCTTGCTCTCGCGCTTCTTCCCAATTTTTAGGACTATTTAATCGTGATCGTAACTCCCAAGAAAGGTTTTTAACAAAATACCGCAAACAGTCAGTTCTAATTTCAATTTCTGCTAAATCTTCCCCCAAATCTTTCCTTTCGCGACAAATTGCTTTTATCAACTCCCTTTCTAATGCTTTAATTTTGTTTAAAAATTGCATAACCGGTTCCCCCCTTTTGTGTTTCATATTTGCCAATTCCCCTGCAAGTTCAAAATACGTTCTAGTGTTCCCACAGATCGGCATGAAAAAGTCCTCAATTTCGCGAACTGTCTTAAAATTATGATCACGCGCACATCTGAGTGCGTCGCCAAATAATCTTATGCGTATTAATTTAGCTAATTCACCTTCGGCTTCAGGGGCAATTAAATTTCTTGCTTCATAACATCCCTCTAAAAATTGTTCAATCTGAACATTTGACCCTGACCAACGCGGTACTAGCTCTATAATATCCCGCAAGGATAGACCCCTCATTTGCATTATTACTGATTCCATTCCGACGGAGGTTTTATTTTCGACCTTAACTTTTTCGTTGCTCATATTTGATAAATTTTCAATGCAACTATTAAATTCAATTGACGAAGTTGAATCAATCTCTTCAATTTGGCTATTACTATTGTTTTTATTTAATTTCTCACTAAAAGCTATTATTTTATCTTTCAAAAACTGTAGTACGTTTGGGAATTTAAAATCTTTGACTAAAGATTTTTCAAGTTCGTTCAACCCTTCCTTTTCTTCGAAGAACGAATTAATTACCGCGGCTGGTAATTCTTCTGACAGACTTTCTTTAACGATTTGAACAATTAATTTTTCAGGTAAAGCCTCTTCCTCTACCTGTATTGTTTGAAAATTTAAGTTTAGTTCGAACTTCTTTAATAGTATATCGCTTGAATTTTCCTTATAGGGTGTGCTTGCGGCTATATTTCTTATTACGGGGCTTGTCTCTATTTCTAAAAGCTCGCTAATTATTTCAGAATTATCTAATTTTTCTGTCAAATTTAATACAGCTGGCTTAAGGATAGGCCTCTTGGGTGTTATTTGGCGTTCGAAAACAGTGTTCGGTTCAGATTTATCTGAAATTTCACAAAGTGTTGAAACCGACTCGACTACTTTCTCACGGTACTGTAAAAATTTATCTTTATTGTCTAAATTATCCTTTTGATTTTGGGGGTGTAAAAATGAATTTACCGGAATGTCAATATTGTATTTATCCACGGATTTAGTTAATAGCTTTTTTAAATTTTTAATTTCTCTACGTAATTGTAATATTTTAATGTCTTCCTGACCTTTCGAACTTTCTTGCTTTAATTCTTTATATTTTTGGGCTATAATCTCTTCAAGTTTATTTTTATTATTTTGTATAGTAATCCCGGATTTACTTAGACTACAGTCATTAGAAGCTGCATCCATAATTCGTCATTTTCATCAAGAAATTAAATTGTTTATCAGTTTATATAAAATTTTATATAAATATATTTATTATTTATAATTTATACTGCTTTAAAATTTTCACCGAATCACAGATTATAAAACTCTGTATTTCCTGGACTCATCAGACAAAATTTATTTATTTTTTTATCGCCTCAACTGTATGTAGGTTAGACCCTGTCAGCGCTTTGGCATATAGGTCTGAACCTCAGTCAAGTTGCAAGAGTGTTGTGCCCTTCAGAATTATTTCTCTAGCTCTTTGTGCATCGATACTTTCAATTCGTCGTAAGGGTTACTCTCTATCAGCTAACTGAAACCAAAAATTGTACAGAGTATACTAGTTACTTTTTTTTTTTTATTAAAGAAAAATTCGACCTCTCACTTCGAAAATTTCTATACTAATATCTGTGATTTCTTACAGAAAAATTTGATCTCTCACTTCAAAAATTTCTATACTAAAATCTTTACTAATTTGTTTATTATTATTATTTGAACACAATTTAATTTCTCGTAATGACCCCTTTTTTGTATATTTATAATTATTTATTTTTTTATTTATTATTGAACTTGGAAAAAAAATTTTTTTTTTTTTTTTTTCTACTTTTCTCTATTTAGTATCTGGAACTTTTTTTTCCAACTTCAACGAAAATCGGACCGACTGAAGAAAAACCCTCGTCTCTCTATTTTTTTCTTTTCTTTTTTTTTTTTTTTTATATTACCTCTCTTACTTATTTAATCTCTCAGTTATTTAAATAAAACGGCCGATGCACCAGTGTCATGTCCCAAAATCGGGACAGATCTATTACTTAATTTGAATTTACTTCACCCTTTTTTATTAACCGGGTAGGTGAATCGAATAACTGAGAGGAGGATAATTAATAAAACTACAGAACCCGAAAGACTACTAAGAAAATCTATTTATTATCAAAACCAAACCATTACAAACGTTACATGATCTACTTCCTTAAAAATAATCTTACTTCTATTAAAGTTCTGGACACTGCACACAGAGAGAGAGAGAGTGTTGAAAGCCGAAGATTCCCGCTGGGCTGCTTGAGGTGGTGAATCGGTGGTTCTACGCCGTCCTGAAGGAAATTCCAGGCTCTTTTCTTTAGTCGGACACAATGCTGTTTCTTTAAAGTCTTTAAAAATATATTCGTCACTACCGAACTCTAATTTGTGTTAACCCTCGCACTTATTCGAAAACTCGCGAATTAGGTGCACTGATTCGAAAACTCAGAAATGCCCTTAAAAATAAGACTATAAATAGTCACTCAGGTTGATCTCGATATGTTTTTAAAAATATCGAGACTTTGAAAATCTTTAACTCCCGTGAGTCAAGTCGGGAAGATCTTCCTCGCGGAGCGATGTGCACGGGTCGAGTTCTGGATCGCGACTAAAAAAACCAAGCTCCCGGGCTCGCGTTCGCGGCCCTATTTATACCCCTACGCATGAGGACCCACCCCCGTAGAGGGGATCATGGACCCTCCCATGTGTGCCCGAATCTGGGGGAAAAACCAATGATTTGGCCTCTTTTCCACGAGGGCTTGGGCTTGGCCTTGGCCTAATTTATTATAATATTCCCCATGTGTGGACTCGCTCTCCTACAAGTAAAGTCCGCCTAAAATATTATGGGACCCGATTCCTTGAGGCCTCATTGGGTCAATGTCACTGACCGGTGGTCGCGGGGGATTGTTTATGGCCTCCCGCCTCCTTGCCGTGACGCTCTATTGTTGGGGTCCGCTGCTGGCTTTTCCTTTACTCAGCCAGGCGTCCCGTGCTGACGCGTTTCTTTTGTCCTCTCCCTCTCTTCTTTTTCCCAGCTCCTGTTCGCTTTTCCTCTCTCTCTCTGTTTTTCTTCTTTTTATTCTCTCTCTCTCTTACTTATACTTACTAATTTATCTTATTTAACTAATAATTGAATCATTTGTAAATAACTTAAAAATTAGCTGAAAACTATTTTAATATTAAAAAGGGGAGCTGGTGCCGACACGACATTAGAATAAATTTTATCAAAACAATAATTTTTTGACAGTTTTTCAAAAGAATGATTGAATATTATACTTATAACTTCATGGAGAATCAAGGTAAGAGCTTTTCAAAATGTATGCTGAGGTTCAGAGACAAATACATTCAATCCGGGTCTGGTAGAGTTCGTTCAATCTTGTTTGAACCAAGTTTTGGCGATTACTCGCTAACAAATGCGTTTTAGAGGATCTTTTTTGGACCAATAAAAAAAACCTTAAAATATTCTGAAAGTCCTTAAATTTCTCATTTTTTGAATGTAGTAGTTTCTAGACAAATCCAGAAGTTAAAAAGGTTAAAAAAAATATACAATAGAGTCAGCTATTTGCTAAGAAAAAATTCATTAAAACAATCAGTTTTCGACTGTTAATAAAAGAATGATTACTTATTATATCTGTAACTTCATGCAGAATCGACGAAAAGGCTTTTCAAGATGTATGCTGTATGTCAGAAAAAATGCATTCGATCAGTTTCTGGTAGAGTTGGTTTCAACATTGTATGAAGAATGAAACATGTTTGCTGAGTATAAGAGAAAAATACATTCGATTTGGGCCTGGTAGAGTAGGTTCAAACTTGTTTTTGTGGTAACTCGCTTACAAATGCGTTTTAGAGGGTCTTTTTCGTACCAATCAAAATAGCCTTAAAATATTGTAGAAGGAGTAAGAACTCTTACTTTATTTGATAAAGTAGTTTCAAACAAATTCGGAAGTTTGAAATGGTACAAAAAATATATAATCCAGTCATCGTATTGTTAAAAAAAATTTCATTAGAACAATCATTTTTAGACTGTATTTCAAAATAAAGATTTTATATTATACTTGTAACTTCACCGAGAATCGAGGAAGAGCTTTCCAAGATGTATGCTGAGTGTCAGTGAAAATTACATTTGATTTGGGCCTGAAAGAGTTGCTTCAAATTTTTTTTGGCGATAACTCACTAACAAATGCTTTTTAGGGGGCCTTTTGAAGACCATTCAAAATAGCCTTTAAATATTCTTGAAGTCCTCAAAACTCTAACTTTATTTTATGTAGTAGTTTCAAGACAAATTCAGAAGTTTAAAATGTTAAAAATAGTAAACAATCGAGTAAGTGTATTTTTAAAAAAATTCTACCACTAACTTGATTTGATGTAGTATTTTCAAGACAAATTCAGAAGTTTAAAAGGGTAAAAAAAATATACAATAGAGTCAGCTATTTGCTAGAAAAAAATTCATTAAAACAATCATTTTTCAACTGTTAATAAAAGAATGATTACTAATTATATCTGTAACTTCTTGCAGAATCGAGGAAAAGGCTTTTCAAGATGTATGCTGTTTGCCAGAAAAAAATACATTCGATCAGTTTCTGGTAGAGTTGGTTTCAACCCGAACAAGCGTCGCCCCACCGGAGCTCCGATTGACTTGGAGGCCCTCGCTGGACAGAAACGTCAAGCCCGAGGGGGGCCTCTTAGGGTTCAGCTTAAAATGTAGTGCGGCGCTAGCGGGGGCCCGGCAGGGTGGATTTATTTTGTCAAGAAAAGGAAATTTAGGGATGCTAGGTTAGGTTCGGAAAAGTAATTTTTATTACTTTCATATTAGTAATGTTTGATTTATAATAATTTAAAAATTGACAATAGGAAAAAAAAAAAAAACCATTAAATATTCATATTTATTAAAATTTGTATAAATATATACACGGAGAAAAATAAAGTTACTTTCTTAATAAGTTACCTTCTTAATAAAGTTTGTGTATTCACCCATACTTTTTTTTCAGGCGCGCTCGAAGCGCCGAGCTGTATGCACGTGTCAGATTCCGTCTTGACATTGCTCACCTAACTTATTTTTCACGATTTAGCCCTTTTCAGTGCTATCGTTCTTCTCGGTTCATACCAAAGCCCCTGCGGGGAGGTCGGGAAAGTGTAATTGCGAGAATTCGTCCTGCCTAAGCACGAGAAAATCCTGCATTCCTCGCGCCCGTGGTTCGATCGGCCATATCCAGATCAACCTCGTGGCCCCAGTTCTACTTCCAACTCTTTCAAATGGCCGACAGAACGGGTAATGTGGGCGCCGGTCATCCCACATACACCACTCTCGTTCTTTTGAGTGAGCAGGAAGAAAAACTTAAAGAGGCTTACGCCTTGATCAACACCCTCCGAGACGAGATAAAAGCGTTAAAATCTCAAATTACCGATGCAGGGCATCACGCCCGAGCAACTACCTCGTATGCTCCCATGGAGCAGGAACATTTGTCGAGTGCAATCATTATTACCTCCACTCCGCATTTGGGAGAAACCAGTCCTCAGAGTGAGACACAAATTCAGAGTGTTAACACCCC
This sequence comes from Encarsia formosa, assembly GCA_038277355.1. Taxonomy (NCBI): domain Eukaryota; kingdom Metazoa; phylum Arthropoda; class Insecta; order Hymenoptera; family Aphelinidae; genus Encarsia; species Encarsia formosa. The sequence continues at coordinate 51,267,849 of CM076187.1, read as the reverse complement.
GAAAGTCACTGAGAGCACCGACTTTACACCTGCCAAGAATAAACGCAGGCCCCTTAAACGCACCGCCGACGGCGGCAATAAAAGTCTCTCGCCCGTCAACGAAGACATTTTTCAACTCGGAGAGCAATCTTTGGACGAAGAGTCCACCTCTGGCGAGCTATCTGGTGCTAAGAGGCCTCCCCCCATTATAGTCCGCAAACGTGAAATGTGGGAATCAGTGAAAGACGCTCTCAACTCTAGCGAGTACATTTACCGTCGCGCCGTTAATGTAGCCGATGGGGTAAAAATATATCTCGATACTATCGAGGATTTCAAGTCGACTGTCGATATGCTCAAGAAGCGCGACATTGAATAATCTACACACCAGCTGCCTGAGGATTGTAAACTGATAGAAGTAATACGTGGTGTTAACCAATCTTTCTCCGACAAGAAAGTTTCGGAAGAAATACAAAGAAAAGTGCCGGCAGTGGAGAGTGTGCACAGAATGAAGAGTAAGGACAAGATCTGGCCCTTGGTCGTAGTCCAACTCGACCCTTCTGCCTCGAGTGCAAAGTCAATCTTTGATATCAGATCCGTGGGGGGTCTATCGGTGAAGGTCGAACCTAAGAGGAAGACCAACCAGATTTCGCAGTGCCACCGATGCCAGAAGTACTTTCACACGGCTAATTTTTGTACTGCCCCTTTTGTCTGCTCTTTTTGCGGACGTAGCCACTACATCACCGATTGCAAATTCAAGGACAAGGTTGACGCAGTCCCTAGCTGCGCAATTTGCAACGGCAACCACAGAGCCAGCTACCGCGGCTGCCCCAAGGCTCCTGTGAAAGTGAGCGGCAATCAACCGAAAGTCAGCAAAAGAGGCACGCCGCCTGGTCGTCCCCCTACTAACCCACTGTCAACTCGAAAATCTGGCTCTTGCACCAAACGTGGAGTGTCATACGCCTCCGTCGTATCTCCACGGTCTCTCGGACACTCTCCCGTCACCACTGGGACGTTTGGAAACAACTTCAGCGAACAACTCCTGGCAAAGATGCAATCTGCCATGCAGTCTGCCATGCAAGCGGCCATGACCCAGGTTATGGCATCTCTTTTCACCCCACGGAATGTTTAACGCCCCTGACAGATTACTCCTATTAAACTGGAATGCAAATGGCCTTCACAGTAAAACTCTAGAACTGGAACAACTTATGGAAGACAGGAAAGTTAGTGTCGCCTGCATAACCGAAACCAAACTCGGAGCCAACATGAAAATTTATCTGAAAAACTACAGGGTGATACGCGACCAAGATTGCGACACGAGAGGGGGCGGTGTGGCCCTGCTGGTGAGAAAGAACCTGAAAGCTGAGCCCATCAGGGCAGATGCCACAGCGTGTGAATCAGTGGACGTCAGAGTTGGTTTGGCTGGTGGTCAAAGTGTGAACATATTTTCTCTCTACTCACCCCCTTCGTCCACCGATATCTCCGGGATCAAGTCTCTTCTCGACTCCGAAGTGCCCACAGTTGTGGCGGGAGATCTAAATGCCAAGCACCAAACCTGGGGCTGCGCTCAGACGGATAGCAAAGGCAAAACTCTTTTTGAGATCTCGTGTCAAGACTCGGTTAGCGTGGAAGCTCCAACGACTCCCAACCGCATACCATTGGCTGAGGGACACAGGCCAGAGATCCTGGACATCTTTGTCACGAGGAACTTACAACCGGATAAAGATCCCTGGACCGAAGCCAATCTTTCCTCTGATCACCTCCCGGCGTTCCTGGAAATACCCTTTCGCGCTATCCGGTCTCCTCCGACCGGCGCCAAGATCGACTGGCTTGGCCTCCGATATCATTTGGAGGCAGCCACATACAGATGCACCCAGCTGAGGTCCAAGACCGACATCGACGACGAGGTTGGAAGGCTGACTACGACCATCGACATGGCCATGAAGAAAGCATCGAGTCAAGTCTCTCAGGATATGTCTCACGTCGACCTGCCGCAAGACCTGAGGGACATCATCAGGAGAAAGAATTTGGTCCTCAGGCTCCTTCAACGCCCCTCGGGAAACACCCGTGAAAATAGAGAACACAGGAACGCACTACAGAGGGAAATCAAGGCGCGCACCTCCGAAATCAGCAGCTCCAACTTCAACGACTTCATAGCTGAGGCAGAGAAACACCCGAACAGCGTGTGGAAGGTAACAAAGGCGCTCAGAAATCGACAACCCATCCTCCCTCCTCGGGAAGTGGATAGAATCAGGTACTCACTGGACTCGGAAAAGGCGGACATCTTTGCCAAATCCCTTCAGCAGCAATGCTCGCGAAATCCCAGCTCGGAGGATTACCTGGCTGAACACGATAGGATCTCCCGGGTGTTACGGGAGTTCACTCCAACCGAGAACGACTTCACGCCAACCTCTCCGAGAGAGATTCGGCAGCTGATACGGGTCCTCAAGAACAGGAAAGCACCCGGGGGTGACGGCATCACGAACAAAGTGCTAAAGACACTGCCGTTCATTAACATCATGGCCATTTGCAATATCTTCAACGCCATGATGCGGCTCCATCATTTTCTGGCGGCCTGGAAAGAGGCAACGGTGATCTGTTTAACCAAACAGGACAAACCCCTTTCTCAGCCCTCCTCACACAGACCCATCAGCCTACTCCCCTCAATCAGCAAGCTGGCTGAAGCGGTTCTCCTTGCCAGGATGAATGCCCACCTCCGAGCGTGCAGCGCAATCCCTGCGTTCCAGCTTGGATTTCTCCAGAAGCACGGTACCGTACACCAATTACTGCGAATGGCCGAACATGTGGCGGACCAACTGAACGTCAAGCATAGTACGGCTATGCCCCTCCTGGATGCACAGCAGGCCTTCGACAGGGTGTGGCACGATGGCTTGATCTACAAGCTAATAAAGCTGGAATTTCCACACTACTTGGTGGCGATGCTGAAAGACTTCCTCACGGGGAGATCAATCCGGGTGCGGGTTGGAAGAGAAACCTCACGGGCCTACTCGATCATGGTCGGAGTACCGCAGGACTCCAAAATCTCACCCACCCTTTTCAACGCTTATTGCTTTAACATCCCTCAAAATGGAGAGGGCGCTCAGGGGAAGAAGAAGAAGAAGGTTAAGTCGAAGGAGAGAAAATCCAAGATCTTGATGGCGCAGTATGCCGACGACGTCGCCGTGCTGTACTCTAGGAAACAGATTGGATACTGCACCAACTACCTGAACGAGTTTATCGTTATTCTCTGCGACTGGTACAGGAGATATATACTTACAAGGAGTAACAAAGTTTCAGCCCGCACTAAACTTCGTGCTTTCTAAGCAATCGTCAAGAGCATTTCCACTTATGCCATCGCCATCTGGGGATCGGCCACTCCCCGCCGGCTGGAGAAAATCCGGGGGAGGTACATGAGGCTACTGAGCTCCGCACTCAGCACTCCATGGTGCATCACGAATGATCAGTTGATGAAGGAGCTGTCTATGAGGACGCCGAATCAGATCGCTGTCGACGCGGCGAAGAGACTACGTAGCTCCATGCTTTCCCACGAAAACCCCACTATCTCTGCACTTGCGGAGTACAAACCCAGGCCGTCGACTGACTGGGTACGTCGTCCGTGCGGCCTCCTGACGGACCCCTAGGTCAATTTCACTGTTTTTGTATATATATGTAAATAGTTTATTATTGAAAAAAAAAAAAAAAATTCCTCCTCATTCACTGCCGATTACGATGGACTTTTTCGAGCTTGGCACTTGTGCCCGAGTGCCCACCAGTTCTGTACTTCACAGTACTGAGCAAGGGCCACCGAATTCGAAGCCCCTATTCTCTTTTTCTAACTATCTATACTTCTTTCCCCATCATTTCGTCTACTCTTCGACTCTTCCTTCATCTCCTCTCTATTTTTCCTTTCGTCGGTTGAGAATCCTCGGATTGACCGGCTGAGGAGGGCTTTAGTCGGTAGGCGCATCCTACATCCTCGTAGGCTCTGCGAATCCGACACTACCCACATTGCGTGGGTGTCTTTTGAAAATTTTCCTCCCCAACAACCTCGTCTAAGAAAAAAAAAAAAAAAAAAAAAAACCCATACTTTTCTCATAGGTACTTAGAAATAACTCCTGGTGCACCCACTCGACTTCTGTTAGAACTTTTTCTCGTAGCTAGTGCTTGGAACCAAGAATACCGGGTGCTTCAGGTCGACTCCTGGTGCACCCCGTCAACTTCTACTGGAACTTTTCCTCGTGATTTAGAATAACGTATGGGGTGCCCTGGGTCGAACCCAGGATATGTCCCAGGAAAAGCCAACCGGGTGCCCTGGGTCGACTTCTGGTGCACCCGGTCGACTTCTCCTAGAACTTTTTTTCGTAAACGGTGCTCGAGATTTAGAACAAGGTACCTGGTATTCTGGGTCGAAACAAGGAAATATCCTAGGAAAAGCTGACCAGGTGCACCAGGAGTCGACCCGGGGCACCCGGTTGGCTTTTCCTGAGAAATTTCCAGGATTCGACCTGGGACACCCAGTACCTTGTTCTAAATCTCGAGCACCGTTTACGAGGAAAAGTTCTAAGAGAAGTTGACCGCGTGCACCAGGAGTCGACCCTGGGCACCCAGCTGGCTTTTCCTGAGACATTTCCAGGATTCGACCCGGGACACCAGGTACCTTGTTCTAAATTTCGAGCACCGTTTACGAGGAAAAGTTCTAGGAGAAGTCGACCGGGTGCACCAGGAGTCGACCCGGGGCACCTGGTTGGCTTTTCCTGGGTCATATCCTGGGTTCGACCCAGGGCACCCCATACGTTATTCTAAATCCCGAGGAAAAGTTCCAGCAGAAGTTGAGCGGGTGCACCAGGAATCGACCTGAAGCACCCGGTATTCTTGGTTCTAAGCACTAGCTACGAGAAAAAGTTCTAAGAGAAGTCGAGTGGGTGCACCAGGAGTTATTTCTAAGTACCTATGAGAAAAGTATGGGTGAGTACATAAACTTTATTAAGAAGGTAACTGCCGGCGAAGAGTACTGTAAAAAATAGGAGAAACTCCTATTTATTTTTCTCCGTGTATATATTTATAAAAATTTTATTAAATATGAATATTTAATGGTTTTTTTTTTGTTTTTTTTTTCCTATTGTCAATTTTTTAATTATTATAAATCAACCATTACTAATATGAAAGTAAGAAAAATTACTTTTCCGAACCTAACCTAGCATCCCTAAATTTCCTTTTCTTGGCAAAATAAATATGCCCGGCTGGGCCCCCACTAACGCTGCATTACATTTACCGTTCAGCCCTGCCGGGGCCAACCTAGAATATCGGGGCAACTGGAAAGGCCCTTGCTAGCGCCCGGCTAAACTTTTTGTTCGGGAACTTGTTTAAGCGATAATTCGATAACAAATGCGTTTTAGGAGGCCTTTTTCGTACCAATCCAAATAGCCTTAAAATATTCTAGAAGTCTTAAAAACTCTAACATTATTTAATGTAGTAGTTTAAAGACCAATTCAGTAGTTTAAAATGTTAAAAAAAGAATACAATCAATTCAGTGTATTTTTAAAAAAATTTTATCAAAACAATATATTTTCGACTGGTTTTTAAAAGAATGATTGAATACTATACCTGTAACATTATGGAGAGTCGAAGAAAGAGCTTTTCAAAATGTATGCTGAGTGTCAGAGAAAAATACATTACTTTGGGCCTGGTGGAGTTGGCTTAAACTTGTTTTGGCAATAACTTGCTAAGAAGTGCGTTTTACGGGGCCTTTTCAGGACCAATTAAAATGGCCTTCAAATTTTGTAGAAGGAGGAAGTACTCTTACTTTATAATATGAAGTTCTTTAAGGACAAATTCGAAAGTTTAAAATGGTACAAAAAATATATAATCCAGTCATCGTATTGTTAAAAAAAATTTCATTAGAACAATCAATTTTTGACTGTTTTTCAAAGCAAAGATTTTATATTATACTTGTAACTTCATGGGGAATCGAAGAAAGGAGTTTTCAAGATGTATGCTGACTGTCCGAGAAAACTACATTCGATTTGGGCCTGATGGAGTTGGCTTGAACTTATTTTGGCGATAACTCGCTATCAAATGCATTTTACGGGGCCTTTTCATGACCAATCAAAATAGCTTTCAAATATTCTAGAAGTCTTAAAAACTCTAACATTATTTAATGTAGTAGTTTAAAGACCGATTCAGTAGTTTAAAATGTTAAAAAAAGTAAACAATCGAGTCAGCGTATTTTTGAAAAAATTTCATCAAAACAATCATTTTTCGACTGGTTTTCTAAAAGAATGATTAAAAATTATACTTGTCACTTTATGGAGAATTGAGGAAAGAGCTTTTAAAGATGTATGCTGAGTGTCAGAAAAAACTACATTCGATTTGGGCCTAGTGGAGTTGTCTTGAACTTATTTTGGCGATAACTCGCTATCAAATGCATTTTACGGGGCCTTTTCATGACCAATCAAAATAGCTTTCAAATATTCTAGAAGTCTTAAAAACTCTAACTTTATTTAATGTAGTAGTTTAAAGACCGATTCAGAAGATTAAAATGTTAAAAAAAGTGAGCAATCGAGTCAGTGTATTTTAAAAAAAATTTGATTAAATCAATCATTTTTGACTGGTTTTCTAAAAGAATGATTGAAAATTATACTTGTCACTTTATGGAGAATCGAGAAAAGAGCTTTTAAAGATGTATGCTGAGTGTCAGAAAAAAATACATTCGATTTGGATCAGGTGGAGTTGGTTCAAACTAGTTTTAGAAATAACTCGCTAAGAAATGCGTTTTACGGGGCCTTTTCATGACCAATCAAAATAGCCTTCAATTATCCTAGAAGTCCTAAAAACTCTAACTTCATTATATGTAGTAGTTTAAAGACCGATTCAGAAGATTAAAATGTTAAAAAAAGTGAGCAATCGAGTCAGTGTATTTTAAAAAAAATTTGATTAAATCAATCATTTTTGACTGGTTTTCTAAAAGAATGATTGAAAATTATACTTGTCACTTTATGGAGAATCGAGAAAAGAGCTTTTAAAGATGTATGCTGAGTGTCAGAAAAAAATACATTCGATTTGGATCAGGTGGAGTTGGTTCAAACTTGTTTTAGCAATAACTCGCTAAGAAGTGCGTTTTACGGGGCCTTTTCATGACCTATCAAAATAGCCTTAAAATATTCTAGAAGTCCTAAAAACTCTAACTTTATTATATGTAGTAGTTTAAAGACCGATTCAGAAGTTTAAAATGTTTAAAAAAGTATACAATCGCGTCAGTGTATTTTTAAAAAAATTTTATCAAAACAATAATTTTTCGACTGGTTTTTAAAAGAATGATTGAATACTATACCTGTAACATTATGGAGAATCGAAGAAAGAGCTTTTCAAGATGTATGCTGAGTGTCAGAGAAAAATACATTAATTTGGGCCTGGTGGAGTTGGCTTAAACTTATTTTGGCGATAACTCGCTAACCAATGCATTTTACGGGGCCTTTTCATGACCAATCAAAATAGCCTTCAAATTTTGTAGAAGGAGTAAGAACTCTAACTTTATAATATGAAGTTCTTTAAGGACAAATTCGAAAGTTTAAAATGGTACAAAAAATATATAATCCAGTCATCGTATTGTTAAAAAAAATTTCATTAGAACAATCAATTTTTGACTGTTTTTCAAAACAAAGATTTTATATTATACTTGTAACTTCATGGGGAATCGAAGAAAGGAGTTTTCAAGATGTATGCTGACTGTCAGAGAAAACTACATTCGATTTGGGCCTAGTGGAGTTGTCTTGAACTTATTTTGGCGATAACTCGCTATCAAATGCATTTTACGGGGCCTTTTCATGACCAATCAAAATAGCTTTCAAATATTCTAGAAGTCTTAAAAACTCTAACATTATTTAATGTAGTAGTTTAAAGACCGATTCGGTAGTTTAAAATGTTCAAAAAGGAAAAGTAGTAGAGCGAAGAGAGAACGGGACCATGGTCCCGCTCTCTCCGAGAGTTCTGCGCCATGGTCCCGCTCTCTCGTACTTTTTTGGTCCCGCTCTCTCGTACTTTTTTGGTCCCGCTCTCTCGTACTTTTTGGTCCCGCTCTCTCGTATTTTTTTGGGCCCGCGCTCTCGTACTGTTTTTGGTCCCGCGCTCTCGTACTGTTTTTGGTCCCGCTCTCTCGTACCTTTTTCGGCGCAGAACTCTCGTACTTTTCGAGGGTGAGGGCTGGGGTCGTGCTAGGGGCTAGCCGCTGCTGGCTAGCCGGTAGCTCTACTCATTTTAATATTTTTATTTTAATAATATTTTAATTTTACTAATATTTTAATTACTTTTACAATTCATTGATGATATTTGAAAATTATTTTTAATAAAATTTTTAAAGAAAAAAAAAATCGGTTCAACCGGGATTCGAACCGACGATCCCAGGCACGACAGGCAGACACTCTACCACCTGAGCCATTGAGCGAATTAAAATAATCATTCTTAAATATGTTTAAAATGTAAAACTTTCAATATGAATCTTTATACTTTTACTTTAAAAGTTTAAACTTAAAGTTCAAATGTTTGAACTTACGTTATGAAATTTATACTTTTACTTCAAAAGTTCAAACTTAGACCTATAAGTTTGAACTTTACGTTTAAAAGTTTAAACTTTTAATGTGAAACCCTATACTTTTACTACAAAAGTTTAAACTTTAAGTGTTCAAACTTTCAATATAATCTATACTTTTAGTTAAAATGTTTAAACTTTCAGTAAGATACTTTATACTTTTACTTCAGACCTATTAGTTTGAACTTTATGTTTTAAAGCTTAAACTTTTACTCTAAATGTTTAAACTTTCAAGATGATACGTGATACTTTTACTTGAAAAATTCAAACTTACTTTTAGAAATTCGTTTTTCTTAAATCATATTTATTAGTCAACAGGGTTTATTGGTTTTACCAATGAGTCACCACGGCTCTTGCAAATTTACTGATTTATTTCCACACACGCAAGCATGACGGGTTGCCTAGGCGTTGAGGTTTGCCAGCCACAGCTCGGGAGCGCACTCGAGGGGGGTAACAGGCACCTGTTACGATTTAAAGCGGGGAGTCAGTAATGCACTGAGACGCAGCCGGCTGCTCTCTTGAGGTGCTGAATTGAAAGAAAAATATTTTTTTTCATTTTTAAAATTTTATTTAAAATACTATTTTGAATTTCGCGCGTGTATTCAAATTAAAATAATCATTCTTGGATAAATATGAACAACGTTAAAATACTTATTTCATTTACTAGATACATGAGTATACACTTCATATTTATCAGAAATCAATCATTGTTAAACTTAAGTTTAGTGTTTAAAAAATGTGCAACGGTGATGTATCAATCAAGCTGTGGCGCTGCAGTAGGAAGTTCCACTACATGAGGAGAAGATTTAAACTAAAGTTTAAACCTATAAGTTTGAATTTTAAGTTTAAAAGTTTAAACTTTAATGTGAAACCCTATACTTTTACTACAAAGTTTAAACTTTTAAACCTAAAATTCAAACTTGTAGGTTTAAATTTTGAACTTTTGAAAAGAATAAATTTTATAATGAAAGTTCAAACATTTGAACTTTAAGTTTTAACTTTTAAAGTTAGAGTATAAAGTTTCACATTCAAAGTTTAAACTTCTAGGTCTAAAATTAAACCTTTAAAGTAAAAGAATAGTTAAAACTTTGAAACATAAAGTTCAAACTTATAGGTCTAAAGTTTGAATTTTGAAAAGTAAGTTTGAATTTTGTAAAAGTATCATACTGAAAGTTTAAACATTCAAACTTAAAGTTTACTTTGTAGTAAAAGTATAAGATTTATTCTTTTCAAAAGTTCAAAGTTTAAACCTATAAGTTTGAATTTTATGTTTAAAAGTTTAAACTTTAATGTGAAACCCTATACTTTTACTACAAAAGTTTAAATTTTAAGTTCAAGTGTTCAAACTTTCAAGATAATAATCTATACTTTTTTTTAAATGTTTAAACATTCAGTATGATACTTTTACTTTAAAAATTTAAACTTTAGACCTATAAGTTTGAACTTTACATTTCAAGTTTTATCTATACTTTTACTTTGAAGGTTTAATCTTAGACCTAGAAGTTTAAACTTTGAATGTGAAACTTTATACTCTAACTTTAAAAGTTAAAACTTAAAGTTCAAATGTTTGAACTTTCATTATAAAATTTATTCTTTTCAAAAGTTCAAAGTTTAAACCTATAAGTTTGAATTTTACGGTTAAAATTTTAAACTTTAATGTGAAACCCTATACTTTTACTACAAAAGTTTAAACTTTAAGTTCAAGTGTTAAAACTTTCAAGATAATAATCTATACTTTTAGTTAAAATGTCTAATTTTTCAGTAAGATACTTTATACTTTTAATTCAAAAGTTCAAATTTTAATAACCCACTTTCAGTTTACATATATTTTTGCCATCCACATGTCACACTGAATAATTTTATAATCAAATTCAATCATAGATCTCAAACTCTATAATGAAATAATCTTACATTTAGTAACATTCATTTCATGTTTATTTTTCACATTTCGACTAATAAATTTATGTAAATCACTCTCTGCAATCTTATACAATCCGTTACATTGAAAATCTTGAAAAGTAGTTTTATATGATCAACAAATATCAGTATTTTAACATAATCTAGCTCAGTGGTCAAGTCATTTATAAACAAAATAAAAAGAAAAGGGTCTAAATGGAACCCCTGAGGAACCTCAGATGAAACATTATAACAATCAGACAAACGACCTTTAACTTTGTTTCTTTGACTATTAGTAGGAGACAAACCATCTAATTAGTTTACCTTCAATGTCATGAGACATTAATTTATGTAATGACAATTTAGTATTTACTCTATCAAAACCTTGGAATAATCTAAATATAAAGAATCAAACTGAGCATTTTCAGATAATACCTTGATTATACATATATTATTAAATTTTTCAAAGTAGATTCATTAATCCATGCTGTTTCTTAATTATTTTATGAGAAAGTAAAGATGATAATTTATTTGCAACCATAACATCAAACAATTTAGCAACAGAACCCATAATAGAATTAGGTCTATAATTTGAAACATACCTCCTACCCCTTTCTTGAATACAGGACTCACAAATGATAATTTCCATCTATCAGAAAAAAAAAAAAATAAAAAAAAAATAAAAATAAAAATAAAAAATCACTATTCAAAGACTTCCTATAAGTAATTATTATTGAATTTAATTTGTTTTTATTTTTATTTTATTTTTAATAACAGAAAGCGGTAGTGGTCAAGAGGTCTTGGGGTGGTCTGCTGTCAAAATCTGTCGGTTAGACCATCTAACTCTCATTAGTTTCTCGCTGATTTACCGACTGTGATCAATTTTGAAATTTACTTAAATATTCATTTTCATTTTCAATTAATTTTGTTATTAAGATAGTTACCGCAAAAATTGAGTTTCTTAAAAAAATCTCTAAAACTTTGCCTAAAAGCAGATTTTTATGTTCTCTACATGCTGGTATTTTTTCCTACACCCCCAAGCCATACTTAATTTTGAGATATTGGACTCAGAAGTTTCAATTTTTACATAAGATTCCTATGCTGAGGGTAAAAATTCATAAAAATTTGAAGGTTAATCTCGGATAGAAAACTTAATTTTCTTAAAATATTTTAAAAACAGGTTTTTCTTGAAGGGTAAGATCTAAGAAATCGAGAGGTACAAAGCTAAACATAGCAAGCGATATTAACTTCTGAGATAATGAATAGAAAAGAATGAAAAATGCATGACATCAGTATGATTTGGAGTTGCGTTGGCCGCGGCGGTGCGTGGCGTCAGAGTGGGGGTAATGAGCGTCTATATCTAGGTTAGCTATATACATAAGTCGTAACTGCCTTAAATTAGATTTTTATTTTATTGTTTGATTTTTATATTGTCGAATATGATATACAATAATTATGATCAAAGACTAAATTTTATAAATAGTAAAAGTTGCTGAATGATGGTGCTGATGTAAGTGTAGAGTACTTCAAAAGATAATTGAAGGTAAACGAATAAAGTTTTAAACTCTTAATGTGAAAATTTTTACTTTAAGACTTCCAAGTTAAAGTTCGAAAAGTATATTCTAAGTTTTGATGATATCTAATATATGTAACCACCTTCTGCTAGCTCTTCGATGATGTTATAAATTTCAAAATCGTGAGCCATACTTCCAGTAAGTTTTTTAGAGACCAGTAATTTAAGACGTTCAACAAGTTCATTGGGATCATCCTCACTAACTCCTTCTTCATTTGTAACAAGTTCATTTGGATCGACCCAGGATAGATCATCATTACTATCTAACAATCCTTCTCCAGTCTTTTCTTCTGCATTTAAAAACATGGGAGCGATAATTTTGATAAATTTTTTACTTTTCGATGTTCGTATTTTTTCATTAGGTTGACAACGAACTTTATGAGCATGAGTAGTTTCCATGATCTGCCTATAATTTTCTTTATCATTTTTATTATAATGAACTGGATCTATTTCAAACAATAATTCAAGCAACCCAGGAGTTTTTTGGTAAGTTTTATCGTTTACTTTTATAAGACTATTTAAAAAACTTATTGGAGTTTTTCCAAGTAAGAGTTTTCCTTTGTCCATTATAACTCCATAAATTTTATCTAAGCTTCCTTGATTTTGAATTGTATTGAATAATTGATACACATCTTTATCTTCATCATCTTCAGCTGCAGTTTCATAATCAGTACTTGTAACTGAATTATCGCTTTCATCAAGACAAAACTTTTCACTTGGAGTAGGGCTTTCACTCTGACTACTGTTATTTTCAAAAGTTTCTTCTGGTTCCGCGATAGTTTCATCTTGGAATAATTCTCCTTCTTCTGAGTCAGATGATTCATTGACAGTCATTAATGGTCTTTCATTATTGTCTATCAATGTTTCAGAAAATGATACTTCAAGATCGTTATCAGTTTTAACTGGGTGCACTCCTTTTGTTTTTAATTGTTTTTTCAAATGACTATTTTCTTCATTAGAATTTTGATTACTATATTTCTCATCTATACTATTAAATTTTCTTCGTTTGTAAGCGCTTAGATCAACTAACTTTTGAATAGGATCGACAATGGGCTTGAATGTTTGATGTAAAATTCTCTCAGTATCATCTCTTCGAGAACGCATAACATTATACTTGCGTTTTGCTGCTTTTTGAGCTTTAACTAGCTCTTCAAGGATTTTTTTCTGCCAGATAAAATTATCCATATTGGCTATTCGATGTCTAAATTAAGACTGAACACTTTTTCTTTCGTTCTCATATTTATAGCAAAATTGTGTAGAGTCCACTCGTACCTTACTTCATTCTTTCTCTGAGAACTAAAAGTTAAGAGTCCACTTGTACCTAACTTCATTTCTTTCTTTTATAATGATCCTTAATAAACTCACATCATTTAATACTTAAATAGATGTATTTAAATTTTTCCCGGTAGTCTATGATGATGATATTAACTGTATCCAACATTTAATTTTTGTAGTTAAGCTTCAAATTACTATAAATACAGTACATTTATTACTATTGATTTCAGTTATAAACTAACCTTCATAGAGAAATGATCATTTACAATAAAAAAAAGAAGGGGAGTTCTAGATTGATGGATACTATCATCATCAAACTCCCCTTCGAACTAAACTTGTCGGGCAACAATTACTTTATGAGACCAGCTGAAATGTATGGGAGCTTACATTCCACCAGAAAAAGCCATGCTCGGACACTTCCAAAACACTCAAGTTCTATTGAAAAAATTACTTCAACGAACCTGAAATCGAAACAAGGAATGGGTATTAAATCAAGTGTATCTTTGAAAACTGGTGGAGCTTTACCACTTACACCTTTGTTAGCTGGGTTGAGCGCAGCAAGTGCATTGGTAAGTGGTGCTCCTGAAGTTTACAAGGCTATTAAAGATACAAAAATTGATCGAGAAAAAATTGATGAAATCAAAAGAAGTAATAATGCGATAGAAGCCATAGCCCAAGGTAAAAAACCTGATATACAAGGCCAAGGTTTAATCTTTAAACCATACAAACAAATAAAGGTAAAAGAAGTAAGGCGACAGAACAATGATTCAACTATCATAAAAAATAAACTATTGGTTTCAAAGTCCAAGCATTCCAAACCACTAAAACGACAAAACCAAAATTTTTTAAAATGTCTTGGATACAACATAATAAACCCTGTTGACAAATAATTATCCTAAGATAAAAGAGAGAACCCAAAAAAGAATGTCAGCATTTTATTCGTGATGTGATTGGTTGAAGAACAAAATTTAAAATTTGAATTTTTATTTTTAATTTTTATATTACAATTCAATTAAAACATCTAGAGAATAGATTTGATAAAAAAATAATTATGTAATCAAGTGTTCAAAGTTATCCGATTAAAATCATGAAAATAATAATTATTAGTATATAAACAAAACCAATGAATTTATAACCATGAAAGTTCAAATGAACTCTGAACGTAGCGGCAAAGGTAAAAGGTATATACATAGAACTTATTGTAAGTTAATTTAAATGAAGCTTCGACAAAATTTGTTTTAGATAATGTAATACATTTGCACGCTGAGAGGAACTAGTGTTTTAAGAAAACGGGTCTCTAAAAAGTAAGTTTGAATTTTCAAGTAAAAGCATAAAAAGTCATCTTGAAAGTTTAAACATTTAGAGTAAAAGTTTAAACTTTTGAACGTAAAGTTCAAACTCATAGGTCTGAAGTTTGAATTTTGAAGTAAAAGTATAAAGTATCTTACTGAAAGTTTAAACATTTTAACTAAAAGTATAGATTATTATATTGAAAGTTTGAACACTTAAACTTAAAGTTTAAACTTTTGTAATAAAATATCGGCTTGGTGGTATATTTACTTATACCACAAGGGCCCGATAATGCCCTGCGTGTTAAATGGGACTACGTGAGGATGGATAGGATCAGGGAGTGAAATTATATTAGTCGATTTACGGAGACTCGTACTTTATTCGTCTGGCCTACACCATGGCTCAGACTCGACTGACTGCTCGCTCTGCGGCAGCACGGTACAGAGACTCGCTCGTTCGCTCGCTCTGCGGCATAAGGCCGCACCTACAGTGTCCCTACATATTTACCCCCCAATGTTGTCAGGCCTTTTTATTAAATAAAGCAACAATAAGATAGCCATGGCAACATTAAAGGAAAAAAAAAAATGATGAATGTTAGTAATCTAATTCAATTAGCGAAGAGCGAATCACAAATAAAAAATTTTTCATTTTACATTTATCAAATTTTTCTTCTTGGATTATTGAGTTTCCTTTCTTTTTTATATAAATAATATTTTTGATATCATAACCGTTTTTGATAAAAATAATTAACACTATTGTTAGTAGTTAATATTAAGTTGAAATTTGTGTAACATTGTTCTCGATCTACATTGGTATAAACTTTTTAGACAAAACAATTTTACAAGTATATTCTCTAAAACATATTTACAATATAAACAATTATTTGCAAGTTTTCCTTAGACATAGTAAATCACATCTCGCAGATTAAAAGTAACGCGTCTGCGTTTCCGCAGGATCCTAGGAATGAATTTCTTCCTCCTAGCCTTTTGATTAGATGACTGCCGAAGTTGCTGGGCCCGACAACTTCGAGGCTCATCCTGAGTTTCTGGTTGTGTCGTTCCTTTTTGAACGAGTAAGTTTGTGTCATCCAGTGGAAAATCGACGTCTCGATCTTCCTGCTCAGCAGTAGTTACCGGGATTTCTGAAATAGTCTGATCTGTCGGCTGGATATCCAAACCATCCGGAGTTCGTAACTCGGGAGGAGGCAGTTGAGGAGTTTGATTACAGATGTCCGGGTCGTCTGTCCTGTGGACGATTTCCGGAACATCTACGTCGTCAGCCGCCAAATGAGCTGGTTTCAACCGCTCGACAGACACCGCTCTCTCGTTACCATTAATGTCAACAATAAAAACTCTATCGTTAAGTCTGCGAATAACCTTATGGGGTCCGGAATACGGAGGGTCGAGACTAGATTTTTTTACCGGGCGTAAAAGAAAAACGTGGGAGCATTCGGACATTTCTTTAAAAACAAAAGCGCGGTTAACATTTTTATGTAAAACTGGCACTGGTTTGACGGTATTCATATATTCCCTGAATTGCGATAAGAAGGCTCTCTGATCGAGTTCTTCCCCGTCGGAAATAAAAAATTGTCCCGGGACACGAAGGGTGGTACCGTAAAGCATTTCGGCCGGGCTTGCATCGGTTTCGAGTCTGACTCGAGTACGAAGTCCTAACATCAAGGAGGAAAGGAGTCGACACCAATTGCTTTTAGCCAAAACACAACGAAGAGCACTTTTGAGATCCCTATGGAATCTTTCAATCATACCATTTGATGCTGGGTGGTATGTTGTAGTGCGGACTCGTCCACAGCCTACAAATTTGTTAAGTTCATCGAAAAGTTCGGCTTCAAACTGAGTGCCTTGGTCAGTTGAAATAACCTCAGGGCAGCCGAATCGAGAAATCCAAGTATCAAACAGTGCTCGAGCAACGGTAGAAGCCTTAATGTCGGGGATAGGGACAACTTCAGGCCAACGGGAATAACGATCGATGATTGTCAAAACTGTGGTAAAGCCTTCACTAGGGGTTATTGGACCAACCAGGTCTATGTGAATATGTTGAAAACGGGCGTCAGGTGCAACAAAATGATTCGGTAAAAATTTATTATAGCGTGAAACTTTTGATTGTTGACAGGGGATGCAGTGCTTACACCACCTCGCTATGTCCCTGCTCATATTAGGCCAAACATACTGTCGTCTAATCAATCTATCTGTAACTTTAGCACCGGAATGCGTCTGATTATGAAACAACTCGAAAACCATATGACGGAATGGTTCTGGAATGTAAGGTCTTAAAACTTGTCCCGTAACGTCACAATAAAAGTCTGGGTTTTTAGGTCCAGTCTTAATTTTAACAAGTTTAAGAGGATTGTCAACGTCCGTCAAAATGTTTTTCAGTTGTTCATCTTTCTGCTGTTCAGAGGCTAGATCCTTAACAGTGAAAACTGTTGGAATCTTAAAAGCACTAATATCAGCAAGGACAGGTTTCAAGGATGGTTGTGTTTCTACATTGGTTAGTCCCCAATCAAAAGTTTCAGGAGTTGTGAAAGAGTTGATACGAGACAGGCAATCTGCGACAGTATTTTCTTCACCTTTAATATAATGAATTCTAGTTGTAAACTGTGAAATATAATTCAACTGCCGAAGACGCCTGTCAAGCATTTTTTCCAAAGGTTGAGCCATTGCGTACGTCAAGGCTCGGTGGTCTGTCAAAACCTTGAAATCCCTACCTTCTATCAGATAACCGAATTCACGAATAGAATAGTAAATAGCTGCCAACTCTCTATCATAAGTACAATACCTAGCTTGAACTTTATTAAATTTCCTACTGAAAAATGCCAACGGTTTCCAAATACCATCCACCTCCTGCTCAAGAGCTGCACCCATGCCTATATCTGAGGCATCCGTAACCAGGCGGATTGGTGCATTATCAACCGGATAAGAAAGTAAAGCGACTTGAGAGAGATCGACTTTGCACTTCTCGAAGGCTTTCTCAGACTCAGGGTTCCAAATTATAGGAGTTGTATCTCGCTTTTTCGATTTATTAAGGTAGGCGTTCAAAGGAGCCTCGGTTTCTGCAAGGTGAGGAACGGTTTTATGATAACAATTAAGTAGACCGAGGAATCTTCGTAACTCAAAAACTGTCTGAGGTTTAGGGAATTTTTTAATCGATTCGACCTTATCGGGGCAAGGCTTGTAACCGGACGCGCAAATGTAATATCCCAAAAATGTCAATTCTGGAACGGCAATTTCGCATTTCTCGAGGTTAAGTTTCAAATGAAATTTGTCCAGCCTTTCGAGAACAGTCTTCAGGTGTTCAGTGTGCTCTTCCTCGGTCTCAGATGCTATAAAAATATCGTCCAGATAAGCAAAAACAAAGTCAAGATCCCCGAGTGCTCTGAAGACATACCTCTGAAAAGATGACGGTGCGTTCTTAAAACCGAACGTCATAACATTGAAGGTATACAACCCAAAAGGAGTAATCAAAGCCGTCTTAGGTTTGTCCTCAGGGGCAACCGGTATCTGATGAAAGGCACGCTCGAGATCGAGTTTCGAGAAAACTTTTTTACCGTGAAGATTATTTGCGAAGTCTGTAACGCGAGGGATTGGGAATCTGTCAGGTATGGTGACAGCATTGAGGCGTCTGTAGTCCCCACATATTCTCCATTCACCATTCGACTTCCTAACCATGTGGATGGGACTCGCCCAAGGACTACTAGACTTCTGACAGATACCCAATTTCTCCCATTTCTGGAATTCGGCAAGGGCTATCTTCGCTTTGAACGGGGCGAGAGGACGAGCGCGCTGCGCTACAGGTGGGCCATTTGTTTGAATATAATGGAAGACATCACGTTCACACACACGAGGTTGAGGTTCAAGCCCGATTACTCGAGGAAATTTCAACAAAAGGTCGGCGAAAGGAGTGTCGGGTTTTAAAACGTCGACACGATGAACGGAAGCAGGTTCGACTACACCCAAATCTGACTTATCGTCCGAATTTCGATCATAAAGTCGTTTAGCAGCTAGATCTGGCAAAAGATGAAAATGTTTAAGGGCATCGCCTCCTAGGACGGGGTATTGAACATCCGCAAGAATAAAGTCCCACTCGAGGGGGTCGCGAAAACCGAAATCAATTTTCTTGCGAACCATGCCATATATATTTATACGAGTGCCATTAGCAGCTGACAAAGCAAAGGGTAAGGCTTGGGAATTTTCCGAGTGACAACGAGGGTAAACTGAAACACCAGCACCTGTATCAATAAGGTAGACGTCTTTTGTGTTCTTGTCCTTCAAGTGGAGACAGACGTCACCGGTAACCCTGCCGAGTGTCTCCTCCACGACAGGGGTTACTGGTTTCCCTCTTTACCCGAATCGCCACTCTTACTAGACTTGTTCTTGGGGGGAGGCGGAGATTTAGCACGCGAGGGTTTTTTCTCAACCCAAGAACAAGGAGATTGACACTTCCGAGCATTAATATTATAATTTCGATGATAGTAACAAAGTTCCGATTTACGCTTACCAGGACCCGGCGTTTGTTCACGACGTCTTCTCGGAGATTTAGATCTCGAGCGAGAACTTCCACGATCGCGCGAATAATGTCGACTCTTTGATCTAGAACGATCGTCATTCTCCCTGTAGGACTTGTTGTTCGAAAGGACGCGCGAAATAGCACTAATATCTCCCAGAAAATTCTCCAAAGTATCATCCTTTGGTGGGGCTACAATGCCATTAATTAACGTGCTATCTCGAAGTTTCAATCTTTCGAACAACAAACCCGCTTTCTGCACCATCACGTGCTCGTTCAGTTCATCGACCGGATCAAGAAGATGGAGTTGATACTCCGAAGGCAGGCGTTGTTGCCATGATGCCAAAACCGAGGTTCTAGGTAACTGTCTATCGCCATAAAAAAGTAATCGTGAAAGAAATACCGATGGTTTAGAACTGCCCATTGAATCAGCAAAAAATTTATTTAATCTTGCCTGAGGGGTATCAGAAAATTTACGGATTAAAACGTCTTTCAAAGTGGTATATTTCTGTCCAGCAGTTACGACTCTAAGATCTGCCGCTATTTGTCTAACAATGTATATGCCTAAATTTCGCATCACAGCATTAAACTTGGGCTCGTCGTCCACAACCCTGTGCCAAGCAAATTGATCTTCCAGCTGAGCAAACCACTGCACTGGGTCATCCTTGAAAAAACTATAGAACTCGAAATTACGAGTCTGTGGATAAGGGTTAGGCCCATTCTGAGGTACAGTGAGTGGTTGTGCTAAGCCGGATGCAGGCTGATAAGGTAACCATTGATAGTTACCTGGCGCAAATTGTGGATTTGGGACGGAAGACGCAAGGTTAGACTGTGTGGCGGAACTAAGTTGGACTTTACTATTTACCGAAAAAGAATCAAGAGCAGGATTTAACTGCGCTGTAGCGTCGGAGTCAGAAGAAGTTGAAACTTGAGTAGTAAGAAGACAATCAGTAACTGAGGGAGTAACAAAAGTAACACAACCAGCAGCTTGCTGAAGCTGTGGAGGTACTGAAGAGCTCGGAGTGATTTGTGCAGTAGTCCGAGAAGGATTAGCAATTATTTTTCGAAGCTTTTGTAATAAGGAAGTTTCCCTAGTATCTAAAATATCATTCAATTGGTCTACGGTAACAAACGGAGTAGAAGATTGTAAACTAGGTGTATCTGACCGAGCAATATTTGGAGGTACTATGGAAACATTGAAACCGGATTGATTAAATTGAGCCTGAGAATTAAATTGAGTTTGTTCGCGTAAATTATCCAGAATTGATTGGTTCATACTATTTTCAGTCTCAGGTGAGAAATAATTGGAAATACCGGCGGATGGTAAAGACCGTGTTAAATTATTCTCGACGCCGTTCACGTTTTCCGCGACAGTGTTGGGTTGTAACGGTATTGAGTCAGGCTGAGAATTCTGAACGGAAGTAGGACCCGTTGTCCTTGGTACCGTGCCATTACTTGTAAAAATACCGATAGTCGAAGGGGTTGTATTTGGAACGCGAGTTGACGTGGTTTTTGGAGGAGCGGTGATCATCTTACGTGGTTTTACCTTCAATCTCCTTGGAGTCAAAGGAGATCTCAGCCTCTGTGCTGAATCAGCGAGGCGACTGCGAGTCAAAGGTGGCGTCCTCGTTAGCTCCTTCCGAGTGACGAATCCGGTGTTATGGTTCCAGCCGCTCATGAGAAACACCGATGATCCACAACGATTACTATGCTTGTCAAGAAGATCGAGATAAAAATCCAAAACCAAAATCAGGATCACCAAAAGTTGTCAGGTCGCAGGCATAAATCTATAAATTCAGTACAAATCAGATCCGAAATAAATTTAATTGCGTGATTGAGTGAGCTGGCTAAATGCAAGATGGAAAAATCACTCAATCACTAAGCTATTGTGAAATCTTTGAAAAGCGAAAATTCTAAATAAAACTTGCAACTAAAAATTATATTGACTATCTATCTTACTTAATTCTATATATATTTTCTACTGGAGAATCTAGAAATTTGGAATTTAGAAAACAATTAAACTTCACAAATTATTCTTACAAATCACAACAGTAAACAAAGTTAAAAATATCCCGATTAAATTTTTTAAAATTTCAATAAAAATTTTATCTACTCAAAGCTGAAAAAAAAATTTTTCATTATTCAATAACATAAACATTCACAGTAATCATCAATATTTCATAAAAGTCTTTGAGTAAATAAAAGAATTTAAAAAGTTACGACCATGTTTTGTTGTCGAGTTGAAGCCGATGAGTTGATGCTGGTTGACGTAGCAGAAGAAATCGTTGAAAATCTCGAAGAAAAAGGTGTTGAACAAGTGAATGGTGTCAAGCCAAAGTGTGCAACACGGCGAAGGACCAGTCGGCGACGAGTAGAATTGCCAATGCGTCCGACTGGCGCGCTGAGTTGCTGCGCTGCTGCTCTACAGGTGAACGTGCCAAGCGTCCGTGGGTGTGACGTACTCAGCTGGGCCAGCTAGGAGTGTGACGAAGTGGTGGTAAGCGCTGCGCGCTGCTCATCTGCCTCGTTGCTAAACTGGCTGGGCGACCACGCCCTAGGGAAGTGACGTCACGTACCACTGTGCGGCGTCGTTGTTGCTGTAGCCGCTGGCGCCGAAAAATATAGCGACGACGTCTTGTTTTTGCAAGAAATTTTCTTTCGAGAGAATTTCGATGTGAGATTTTCTGCTCACTACGTGATTTTTCTTGCGAAATATCACGACTTGTCAGCCAGCAGGTCTCAAAAAAATTTTTGTTTTTCAGGTGCAGTTTTTATGTGTATATTTGTTACTTAATCGGAAAAAAGAAAAAAATAATAATCTCGAAAATTTTATTAAAAGTAACTTGTGCTAAGTCGAATTGCGGCAGAAGTTTACGAAAATGTTAGAGAAAAAAATTGTGGGTAGCGCGGGGAACGACCGAGCAAGGCCGTTCACAAAATGGCTGACCCCACGGCTGTAAGAGAGAAAAACGCGTGCCGCTGGTGCGGACGTTCGAACAAACAAAAATCGCTCAACTCGGGGTATAGGAAGGCGAAGAAAGAAGAAAAATCTCTCTTGGAGTCTGAAAACTCCCGACCTTGCTTCGGTTGACGTTGACGACCCGCTTACCTGTGTAAAACTTTTTTGTCTCTTGAAGACAAAGAAAAACTGCACCGAAACGACGAGCTCACTAAAATCGACAAACAGCACTCCCGAATCACGCACGAGTCGAAAAAATTAAATAAACTCAAATGAGTTTTGCTTCTTGAGTTCTTCGTAATGGGTATTGCCGCGGGCGAAGAGAAAATGTAGAGTATTTCCAAAATGGCGTCTCTGGATGTGTAAGCCACGCGGCGCGGAAGAGAAAAAAAAAAAAAAAAAATAGTTCGGGGTCACCAATATCGGCTTGGTGGTATATTTACTTATACCACAAGGGCCCGATAATGCCCTGCGTGTTAAATGGGACTACGTGAGGATGGATAGGATCAGGGAGTGAAATTATATTAGTCGATTTACGGAGACTCGTACTTTATTCGTCTGGCCTACACCATGGCTCAGACTCGACTGACTGCTCGCTCTGCGGCAGCACGATACAGAGACTCGCTCGTTCGCTCGCTCTGCGGCATAAGGCCGCACCTACAGTGTCCCTACATAAAAGTATAGGGTTTCACATTAAAAGTTTAAACTTTTGAACGTAAAGTTCAAACTTATAGGTCTAAAGTTTGAACTTTTGCAGTAAAAGTATAAGGTTTTACATTTAAAGTTTAAACTTTTTAAACGTAAAGTTCAAACTTATAGGTCTATAGTCTGAACTTTTGTAGTAAAAGTATAAGGTTTCACATTAAAAGTTTAAACTTTTAAACATTAAGTTCAAACTTATAGGTTTAAAGTTTGAACTTTTGAAAGTTTAAACTTTTGAACGTAAAGTTCAAACTTATAGGTCTAAAGTTTGAACTTTTGTAGTAAAAGTATAAGGTTTTACATTTAAAGTTTAAACTTTTTAAACGTAAAGTTCAAACTTATAGGTCTAAAGTTTGAACTTTTGTAGTAAAAGTATAAGGTTTCACATTAAAAGTTTAAACTTTTAAACATTAAGTTCAAACTTATAGGTTTAAAGTTTGAAATTTTGAAGTAAAAGTATCTACAGGTTTTAAAAGTTATTCTGAGGAAAAAAGCGTCAAGATGAGCAATATAAAAGTTTTCAAAAGCTTCAAGAAGAACAAAAAACTTACGAAAAGAAAAATGAAAAAACTTGAAGGCGGATGAAGGAGGAGGCGTGAGATACAATTGTACATTAAAGGAATGAAGATAAGCGAGGTCGGATCTCGCATGTCATATTTTTAGTTTTTTACTTTGAAAGTGTGATATTTTTGGAGTCAAAACTGGAGACTACGATTTGATCTCGAAGGAGGAGGCATGAGATACAATTGTACAATAAAGAAATGTACAATATTAAATATTTAATTAATTTTTGATTATTAGTCTTTAGTTTGTATACTAATTTCCAGGTTAGTTTTTGGAAAACTAATCTGTTTGGGTTATAACTCAATTTCCAAACATCGTACTATGTCACGTTGAAATTTTTACATGGATATTACCTGTGAAACTAGAATCAAATAAAATGGCATGGAGCTTTTTGATTTTTATCAGGTTATAATCTAATTTAAAGATGTATTAGGTCCCTGTTATAACAAGTTACCGACATTCTTTGATTGACGAGAAGAAGGGCAATGAAACAATGAAGTTATCGCTCAATTTCCTTATCAGATTATAATTCTTACATATTTTAGTTAAAATATGAAAAAATATATCTAATAAATAAGAAGATGCCTGAAATGCATATATTAATGAGGAAAAAAACAAAAAAGCTCAGCTCGTCTGATACTGCAACTATAAGAAAAAGATCCAAATGAAAAATCCAACGCTCAAGGTAAGCGTCTTCTTGAGAAACGTTCCTAGCTGAGCTTGTACATCTTTCTGTGACTGAAAGATTGTCAAATTATTTGAAATACATCAGCGAACCTAATTTATAAACTTGACCGACTGGTAAATGTTCAAATCTTATTAAAAATCAATTTTTCTAAAAATTGTACTTTTCTGAACCTTATAAAAAGCCGTACACAAAATTGTGCGCTACTCATTTGAAAAAATTGTTGCAAATTATCTATAATATTGGCTTGTTTTGGTGATATAGCTAATACATTTACAATCCTCGTTAAAAAAGACCAATTCGCATCTGCAAGCAATAGCTACAAATGTACAATTTACACGTAAATTTAATATAACTTATAGCAAGTGTCTCTCCCGCTTTCGTACAAGAGATAATATATAACTTACAGTAGCTACGCCCCTAATTGGAGGTTCAAATATGGCGTTGTTCTGGATTCATTGAGTGGTGCTGTTCATTTTTATTGGCAAGCTGCATCATCAGATTAAATCAGTTGACTCAACTCCACTGAGCGAACATGAAAGTCGCCATCAACCTTTTAACCCAAACAGAACGAAAATCATAATTGTTACAACAATTAATACAAGGGTTCTGGTAACTCCCATTGTAAGTAACGTCGATTGATAATGTAGGTTATTCTTCAGATTGACTAAAATATTCTATAATATTTAATAATCTTGACGATGTATACAAAATTTTATCTTCGGTCAATTGATAAAAGACTCGATCTAAAAAGTATATATTACATTGAAAATTATTGCTATTACAACAAAATGCTCTTTAAATAAAAGTGATTGTTGTAAAAAATTTTAATTAATTGTTTAACGTGCAGTGATAAATGTGCTACAATAAAAGATTTTGATTTACTGGAACCTGAATCTATACGGTATTTCATGATATGATTGAAAATATACAAATCTGCGTAACCCTGGATATAAAAACTACGGACACGAGGCCTCGCGAGCGCAGAATTAGGGAACGTTCATAAACCACGTGGTCATTTTTTCGAAGATTTTGAAGGGCCCTCCCTCCCATGAAGATCAGCGTAGTATTTTTATCAATTTTTCGACCCCCCCCCCTAAAGTCACGTGGTTTTTTTTACGATTTCAAATTGTAAATATGAATACTATTAGTTTTTTAAAAACATTATTTTTAAAGTTATAATTTAATGATTTAATACCAGGGGCGCAACAACTCCTTTCAGCTAGGGGGTGTCCTGAGGTCTACTCCCTCCAATAAAACTGACGTCGAGAAAAAAAAAAACGATGAGTTCAATAAATAGACTGGTTAATTATCCCCCAAGCTCTCAACCCCCAAAACACTGGGCGTAGAGTTAAATGAATAATCTGATCAGCTATCCCCCAAGCCTTGAACGCCCAAAACCCTGGGCATCGAGTTCAATAAATAAACTGATCAGCTATCCCCCAAGCTCTAAGCCCCCAAAGCCCTGGGTGCCCGAGTTCAACAAAAAAACTTATCAGTTATCCCCCAAGTCTTGAACCCCCAAAACCCTGGAGGCCCGAGGTCAACGAAAAGACTATAATCAGTTGGTAACCAGAGTTTTGGGAGGTTTAGAGTTTGGGGGATAACTGATTAGTCTTCTCTTTGATCTCGGGTGCCCAGGATTTGGGGGGTTCAAGACGTGGGGGATATCTGATCAGTTTATTTATTGAACTCAAGTTCAAAGAAAAAACTGATCAGTTATCTCTTGAGCTCTGAATCCCCCAAAACCCTGGAAACCGAGGGGCTTCGAAAAATATTATTTTTAACAAAATATCAATTGAAATTGAATCCAAGGCTCAAAATATGTTAAATTTTCCAAAAGAATCAAGAAAGAATCACAAAAGAATCAAAAGAATCATCAATGATTCTGGAGTGCTTAGCCCCTCGCTGGAAACCCAAGTTCAATAAAAAAACTGATCAGCTATCTCCCAAGCTCTAAACCTCACAAAACTCTGGTTACCAAGTGAAATGATTTTATAATTAAAGCGTACTTTATATTTGAATATCAAGTCCATAAAAAAGTGTTTTTTTTGTTCCACAAAAAGGTTGTGGTGTACTTTAATATACATCACTTGGAAATATTACAAAATAATAAAAAAATAATAAAAAAGTAAATAACCAATAAACAAACAAAATTTTTTACACTTTTCCCGATGTGTCTGCTTCTTAGAAGCATTTAATTTATAGTTAAAAAAAAAAATTTGTTGATAATGTTGCAAACGAAGAGTTCACCAATAAGTAAAAATTTATAGCGTTTCCCTAATCAACCACCCCATTTTGGAGTTCAAAATTTCAGACTTACAACTTCATGATATAATTTAGTTCAGCGTAGTTAGGTATCGTTACAAAATTATTTATCTCGTTAATTAAAATGCACTCATATTTTTTGAATAATTTAAGGTAGTTCCCAAAAAAATTGAGTTTCTTAAAAAATCTCTAGAATTTTGCACAGAGCTAGATTTTTGAATCCTGTACACGCTGGTATTTTTCTTAAACCCCCAAGCCTTACTTAATTTTGAGATATTGGGCTCAGAAGTTTCAATTTTTTACATAGGATTCCTATGCTGAGCGCGTGAATTCATATTTATTTTAAAGGTTATTCTCTCATTGCAAACTCAATTTTCTTAAAATATTTTTTAAAAACAGGTTTTCTTGTAGGGCAAGATCTTAGAAATCGTATCGTACAAAGGTAAACATAGCAAGCGATATTAACTTATGAGATATACAATCAAAAAAAATGAAAAATGCATGATTTCAGCATGATTTCGAGCAGCGGTGGCGACGGCGGCGCGTGGCGTCAGAGAGGGGGCAACAAGCGTCTATAACTATATTTTAGGTTAGCTATATATACGCTTCGGAACTACCTTAACTCGGGTGCCCAGGGTCTTGGGGGTTTAGAGCTTGGAGGATAGCCGACTTTAACGTTCGACAGTAAAATATTATGAATCAAAACATCGATTCATGCACTTTAAAAACCACGTGCTTTTCTGAATCAACGGCCCTACCCCCCACGTAACCTTTCGTAGCCTTTTAATCGCCTCCCCCCCCCCCCTATTTGGGCCACGTGGTTTGTGAACGTTCCCTTATCAATAACTTTTTTATCATACTAAACGATTTAGACTTATTCATACATTTTGTTGATAATTATGGTCTATCTTCAACAAAAATTAAAGATTCAAATAGTTACCTTTATTAAGGTTTCTTCTTTGATTTTAAAATATGATAAAAAAAAAAAAATGTATTTTATTATAAAGCAAGAAATGCTGTTCTATTAATAGTTTTATTCAGCTTATAGACAAGCTATTCTAAAAATTTAAAACAGAAAAATGACTATCTCTTATAAATGATTTGTAACCAGACAACACATGGTTATACCATGCAGACAACAGCCTTAATTTGAAATTGTGGCAAAACAATATTTTAATAGTAAAAAGAAAAGGCTTGCTAAAGCTTTACCTCAATTATAAACTAATAAAGAAGAACTTACTGTTTAAGACTCTTTCTGATAAATCGAGTACTTGCCTGTATGCACAACAGTTTGTGAAAAAAACAAAAACAAAAAAAAAACAACAAAAAACCAAAAAAAACAAAAAAATTATGGTCTTAAAGTTTGAAAAATAAGTGAATAAATAAAGATGAAACCATATTTATTTTTAAAATCAAATTTAATTATAGTGTTTTGGATTTAATTTTTTAGCAAAATCTAAAAGTCATTATTAAAACTCACCGTTAAAAGGCTACCGCCCTTTAGGATTTTTTATTTAGAATTATTATACTAATTTTTTCATCAATTGCATCTATAGATTGAGTGACATTCAGATTAGACACTAATGATGTCACAAAACTTTTTAGACAGTAGTAATAAAGAATTTGAAGCCTAAAAAATTATTATTTTGTTTCTTTCATGAGATCTAAACATAGATATCGCTGATGAAAAATCTCGAAAACTTTAGCCTGAAACTAAGTTTTGTCTAATCTTAAATCTAATGGTTAAAAATTTGGTTATTCAAGTTAATCTATTGCAAGTTGATCAATCAAAAAATGCAATTGTTAATTATTTTTGAAAAAGACACCTGGGTTCAGAACAAATTTATTCTTGGTATTTTGGAGTAATTTAAATTTTTAGGGATTTTTAACTTTTTAGCATTGTTTTAAAAATGCTATATGTAAAATAGAAAGAGATAAGACAAAAGATACATTTGTTTTACCTCTACTACATATTATCTATAATTCTTTAACTTATCTCTGAACTGTAGAAAATTTTTATTAGTATCTTTACTTTAATCCTTATTATCTCTAAAGATTTTAATTATTGAAATTAATTTTTTATTATTATTTTCCTATAACAGAGGGCTACATCCGTTATAAAAGAATCTTTTCCTCTTTATAGAGAAATTTATCCACTAGCAATGATTTGTTTAAAAATTTATTTTTCTATTTGT
Organism: Encarsia formosa; assembly: GCA_038277355.1. Taxonomy (NCBI): domain Eukaryota; kingdom Metazoa; phylum Arthropoda; class Insecta; order Hymenoptera; family Aphelinidae; genus Encarsia; species Encarsia formosa. Next base: position 51,239,361 of record CM076187.1, on the reverse strand, counting down.
TTGTAGATTGAAAACAACTACACACATACGTAATTAAAAAAGTAATTAAAAATGGGAAATGAATCCTCTCGTTAATTTATAAAATTAAGAGTCTTTTACTCAAAAAACCAAGTTTTTATTTTAATTTTAATCTTCTGTCATAGATCTTACAGTCAGATCTTCTATAAGACAGATTGATATGGTCCATATTCAACTATCCATTTTTTCTAATATATATTTAGTTTTAAGAACGAAGCATTTATTAATGTTGAAAAGTTTTTATAAACCAATTAGGGCAGTCTAGATTGAATCTTACTGAGTTAAACCCTAAAATTTTAGTTTTTTCAGTTTGTAATTCATGCCATAGATCTATCACAGTAACCAAAAAATCAGGTATTGAGAATGATCAACTGCATGCTGGTCTAATAATTCGACCAGTTTTGCTTGTTTTTTTAAAACGATTTCGGTATTATTTCAAATAATGATAATAATACTTTAGCAGTATCAAATCAATAATTTTAAACTTATTTGTGTGGTTTAAAATCTCAATTTTCTATAAAATGATTTTCAATACACGACAAGTCTTAAACTCACTTAATTTTTTATAGCCGTATATTAGCTTTCGACAGCTACGACTTGATCTCGAAGGAGGAGGCGTGAAATACAATTGTACAATTGAACGAACTTCAGTGAAGTTCAATTCAAATTGTATGAACGCCTCCTCCTGAAGAGATCAATACCCACGCTGGACCCAATTTATTTTAAATCAATAAGCCCAGATTCTACGGCGAAATCTTTGAAAATAATGAAGATAAGCGAGGTTGGATCTCGCATGTCATGTGTTTTTGTTTTTTACTTTGAAAGTTGATATTATGGAGTCAAGACTGGAGACTACGATTCGATCTCGAAGGAGGAGGCGTCAGATACAATTTACTATTTTAAAAGATCTGAAAAATAATCAGTAATTTTACTCATTTTCATATAAAAGTAAAATATAGTTTTCTGACTTAAAAAAAAAAAGTAAAATATAGTTTAAATTTACTTATAATTTATCTTCACTCATTCTCAAAAACTATAACAATTACTGTGTGAATAGAAAAACTTTATAATTCTAACTAAAACTAAGCATCTAGTTAAAGATAATCCAGCAATGTTCTAATCCATAGGAAGACTGAACAGATTAGGTTATGTTTGCAGAAAGCGTAATTTTAGAATAATTTTTACTATGAATTTTTCAGCTATAAATTCTTTTAAAAATGTAAACTAGATTGATATCATTTTTTATTACATATTAGAAGTAAAGGTTAAAGTTCTAGAACAAAAGAACGATTAACGTCATTCCTATTGGTCAGTCAAAAGATTCATGAACTTACCGTTCGATCTACTAGTTTGGTGCTCACATGTACACTGATCATTAAACTCGTATTCTAAAACAATGAGTTCCAATCCTTCAGATTCTGAAATTGAAAGTTTTTTAAGTAGTTTGTCGGAAAACGAACTTATTCAATTGAATATGCAAGTTGATTATATAATAAATAACGATAATCCTAACCTAACCCCAATTGGAGGATTCAACATTGATACTTTTACATCTACTACTAATTATATCACAGTAGATGAATGTAATAATGGTTTTTATAGTAATCAAAACTTGATACATAATTGGGGAAATTTAATTGTTCAAGAGCCTGAGTCCATATTTTTTCAAAACCATTCAATAGTACAAGAACTCACACTTGATACACAACAAATTGAGCAAGAGCCCACAATCCAAGAAATAGTTCAAAACCATTCAATAGTACAAGAGCCCATACTTCAAACACCACAAATTGAGCACACAATTATGCAAGAATCGACAATTCAAGAAGCACAAATTGAGTACATAAATGTGCAAGATCAAGCCACTCGATTAGATCAACAACAAATTATTCAAGAACTTCAACCGGTACCCCAGAATGTTGGTAACATGAATTCTCAATACAATATTTGGACAGGAGCTGATATATTTGCAGAGTCTCGAGAGCAGATTATGAATCCAACCTCGCTTATCTTCATTATTTTCAAAGATTTTGCCGTAGAATCTGGGCTTATTGATTTAAAATAAATTGGGTCCAGCGTGGGTATTGATCTCTTCAGGAGGAGGCGTTCATACAATTTGAATTGAACTTCACTGAAGTTCGTTCAATTGTACAATTGTATTTCACGCCTCCTCCTTCGAGATCAAGTCGTAGCTGTCGAAAGCTAATATACGGCTATAAAAAATTAAGTGAGTTTAAGACTTGTCGTGTATTGAAAATCATTTTATAGAAAATTGAGATTTTAAACCACACAAATAAGTTTAAAATTATTGATTTGATACTGCTAAAGTATTATTATCATTATTTGAAATAATACCGAAATCGTTTTAAAAAAACAAGCAAAACTGGTCGAATTATTAGACCAGCATACAGTTGATCATTCTCAATACCTGATTTTTTGGTTACTGTGATAGATCTATGGCATGAATTACAAACTGAAAAAACTAAAATTTTAGGGTTTAACTCAGTAAGATTCAATCTAGACTGCCCTAATTGGTTTATAAAAACTTTTCAACATTAATAAATGCTTCGTTCTTAAAACTAAATATATATTAGAAAAAATGGATAGTTGAATATGGACCATATCAATCTGTCTTATAGAAGATCTGACTGTAAGATCTATGACAGAAGACTAAAATTAAAATAAAAACTTGGTTTTTCGAGTAAAAGACTCTTAATTTTATAAATTAACGAGAGGATTCATTTCCCATTTTTAATTACTTTTTTAATTACGTATGTGTGTAGTTGTTTTCAATCTACAAACAAATAGAAAAATAAATTTTTAAACAAATCATTGCTAGTGGATAAATTTCTCTATAAAGAGGAAAAGATTCTTTTATAACGGATGTAGCCCTCTGTTATAGGAAAACAATAATAAAAAATTAATTTCAATAATTAAAATCTTTAGAGATAATAAGGATTAAAGTAAAGATACTAATAAAAATTTTCTACAGTTCAGAGATAAGTTAAAGAATTATAGATAATATGTAGTAGAGGTAAAACAAATGTATCTTTTGTCTTATCTCTTTCTATTTTACATATAGCATTTTTAAAACAATGCTAAAAAGTTAAAAATCCCTAAAAATTTAAATTACTCCAAAATACCAAGAATAAATTTGTTCTGAACCCAGGTTTCTTTTTCAAAAATAATTAACAATTGCATTTTTTGATTGATCAACTTGCAATAGATTAACTTGAATAACCAAATTTTTAACCATTAGATTTAAGATTAGACAAAACTTAGTTTCAGGCTAAAGTTTTCGAGATTTTTCAACAGCGATATCTGTGTTTAGATCTCATGAAAGAAACAAAATAATAATTTTTTAGGCTTCAAATTCTTTATTACTACTGTCTAAAAAGTTTTGTGACATCATTAGTGTCTAATCTGAATGTCACTCAATCTATAGATGCAATTGATGAAAAAATTAGTATAATAATTCTAAATAAAAAATCCTAAAGGGCGGTAGCCCTTTAACGGTGAGTTTTAATAATGACTTTTAGATTTTGCTAAAAAATTAAACCCAAAACACTATAATTAAATTTGATTTTAAAAATAAATATGGTTTCATCTTTATTTATTCACTTATTTTTCAAACTTTAAGACCATAATTTTTTTGTTTTTTTTGGTTTTTTGTTGTTTTTTTTTGTTTTTGTTTTTTTCACAAACTGTTGCGCATACAGGCAAGTACTCGATTTATCAGAAAGAGTCTTAAACAGTAAGTTCTTCTTTATTAGTTTATAATTGAGGTAAAGCTTTAGCAAGCCTTTTCTTTTTACTATTAAAATATTGTTTTGCCACAATTTCAAATTAAGGCTGTTGTCTGCATGGTATTACCATGTGTTGTCTGGTTACAAATCATTTATAAGAGATAGTCATTTTTCTGTTTTAAATTTTTAGAATAGCTTGTCTATAAGCTGAATAAAACTATTAATAGAACAGCATTTCTTGCTTTATAATAAAACTAGGGGGGGTACCCCCCTGCTCGCTCCGCTCGCCAACCCCCTAATTATAATTGATGACTATAAAAATTAATCGAAACAATACGTAAGCTCTATGTTTGGTAAAATAATAAGAAGACTTAAGTGCTTAAAACCAATAAAAATTAGACACGAGAGTTCAGTTTGAACTTTACTTACTCATCATAATCTTACCAAATTATGTTACTAAAAGATTCATAACCCTACCAACCCTACTTGTCAGGGTGGGCAGTTTAAGCTAGAGATCTAAGATGAGTCAGGTCCAAAATGAATAAGGTGAGTAGGGTTTTTTGGTAGAGTGAGTGAGAGATGAGTTGGGGATTAAGTGCGGTATTTGAAGTAAGTGAAATTAGTAAGGTCTGTAATGTGGCTGAGATTAAAATATGTTAGGTGGTTAAAGATGAAAAATCAAGTAATTAGCAACTACTCGAGTAATTAGCGAAATAATAAAAAAATCACGATTATTTTCAAATTTTGCAATCTCGTATAAGCAAGCCTCGATTTTCAGTCGTAATACCCCTAGTGCTTCAAAATTGTCGATAATTTTCCGACTGTGTTTTGCGGGGCAAGTTTGACAAAAAATCACTCGCGCTTCGCGCTCGTGATTTTTAACCTGTCAAACTTGCCCCCCTCGTTGCTGTGCAAAAAAACTGGAGGAAAATTATCTAAAATTTTGAAGCACGAAGGGTTATTCGGCTGGATTATACAAAATTTTTTTACAGATTCTTCTTGAGATGAACTTACTTCCTGCATAGTACCAGCTCGCAAAATTGCGTTTAAGCTGATTTATGATTTTGTGGGGAAAGGGCTGAATTTAAAATGATAAACGGCTTTGTTCAGCACCCTCTCATGACAACAAAAAGGATTTAATAAAAATTTCAATGACATAAAATGACATAATTAGAAAGCTGCTGAGCTCAAGACCTTTTTAATGATATATGATTTTATATGAAAATTCTAATTAGAGCCAAAGTTATAATTTTAATATCTGATCTACCAGCCCACAACCACCTTACCTACACTCTACCCTCCGCACAGACTCGCCTTATCTAACCCGATTTACTATTCTCACCCATATTAAGAACCCTACTAACTATACTTGTTTTTTTATTTTCAACTACCTGATCTAGTACAATCTTAGCTACATTACTGACCTCACTAATTTGATTTACTTCAAATACCGTATTTTATCCCCCAAACTTATCTCACCCAATCTACGAACAAATCTTATTCACTTTATTCATCAACTCAGTCACTAACTTTAAAGTTTTGTTGAAGTACTTTAAATTTTGAAAAAGCTCTATTAACATTTTTAAGTGCAATAACAAACCCTTCCCACCTCATCTTCCCTTCCACGCTCCTCCCTATAACCTCCGCCTAACCAACCTCATCTACCTTACCAACCTGAAGTATTTTTCTTGTTTTTTTACATGTAGCTTCAATATTATGTTCATATAAATTTGTTATTTTCAATCTAGTTCCATTGCATACACCATCTTTTTTACTTAGATTTCTAATTAACATTACCACTGCATTTTTTTTTTAATTTTAGTTCATGGGTAGAAAGCCCGTCATTTACTGAATTTAAGTATTCAATTGGATAATCTAAACATATATTTGAATCAGTTTGATCTACTCCCTTATGAATGGCTTTGTCTAAACTGTAATATGTTTTACTTGGTCCATTTAATATGTTTAATACTTTTCTGTTAAACATTGCAACATTTTCATTTTTCGATTCTAAAATAACTTTGTTTAAATTATTATTTTCATTTATATCTCCAAAAATTTAATAACCAACATCTTTACTTTTCCATTTCATAGGTATTTTAAAATTTTCAATTTCTCCTATTTTTAGTAATAATTTAGAAAAGTTTTTATCTTTACATCTCATATTTTCAGTGAGTTTAAGAATTTTGAAATTTTTCCACAATTTACTGTATTTAATCGTATCTTCTACAATAATTTTTTCATTGCCTCTTTTGACTACAGGAAGGATTTGTCTAAAATCGTCACCTAAAATTATTAATTTTCCTACAAAAGGAAAAACTGTTTTACCTGTACCACCTGCCCATCTTTTAAGTACATATTATTTTTGTTTTTTGTTATTGTATTAAATATATTTTTTTGATCATTATTAAATTTTTCAAACATTTTTTCATACTCTTCTTTTCAGTTTATTTTGCAGTCATAATTTTCAGAAATATTAGAAATATTTTCTAAGCATGGTTCTGGTAAACCAAAACATTTATAACTTAAATTAGAATCTTCGCTAGATAGAAATTTGATTATTTCATTCAAACCTCTATCTTCTGCATTATCTTTGAAATCTTTTATAAAATGTAATTTATATTTATTCCAAATTAAATTACCAGGAATTTTTTCAGACAATAAAAATAATCCGAAAAATTCTTGTAATTTTTTCGGAGTTAAATAGTTTATAGATTCTTCAAAAATGGCATATACATTTTTATCATTTACTATTAGACCCATTTAAATAGCTCCTTCTCTATATGTTTATAAATAATTTTATTATGAGTTCTTAAGTATTCGTGAGAAGTACCACCTTTTACTTTATCTGATATTAATTTTAAGTGAAAACTCTGAATTTTTAGAAGAAACAACGTTTATTCTACCTATAGTTTGAAATTTTTTTTAATTTTTCTATCTAACAAAAGTTTTATCATCTAGAAATCTATAAAAATTTGGTATATTGGCATTTTTAATATTTCTAACAGATCAATTTTATTTAATTCAAACCAAGTTGCTAAAGTTGTTTTCCAATTTTTTAACTATTTAATTTTTTAACTATATTATGTTTTGTTGATTTTCTGTATGAATTTCTAAACGTTGTACTGAATGACTACATTTACACAATTCAAATCTTTCTATACACCAAGCTGCTTCTATAGAAAATATTACATGATAATCTAAAAAGCACCGTTTTGAGAAAAGGAGGACTCAACTTTGAGGACTCAACTTTCCCATCGTAGACTCAACTTTGAGGACTCATAAGTATCTTTTTTATGTGTCTTTTGACCGTGTTTTTATTGATTTTCAATTTTGAGGACTCAACTTTGAGGATCATAAAAAAAACCAGATTATAATATAAAAAAAATTCAAGTTGCTACATAATGGAAATTGGAATAAAATCAGAATTAGATTTTTATTCCTCTTAAAAAATTTTAATAATTCTTATACAGAAGTACATTTCATTTTAGAATTTAATAATTTTTTCTTTTAATTGAAAAGTAACAATCAAAATTATTAACTTTAGTAAATTTAAGCATAAACTTATATTAATATAATTTTTTTTAATAATTTTTTTTAAACAAATTTATTGTTATAAAAATTATAAAGAATTTTAATGGTAACATTTTATATTTTAAAACAACGAAAAGGAGGACTCAGTTTTGGGGACTCAGTTTTCACGACGCAGAGCAAGTTTTGCGGACTCAGTTTTGCGGAGCAAAAAAAGTCAAAATTTAACTGTCTTTTGACCGTGTTTTCAAGATTTTCGTCACAACAATGACCAAGTTTTGCGGACTCAGTTTTGCGGAGCAAAAAAAAAAAAGGGATTATAATATAGGGAGATACATTTTTTTTTTTTTTATCATATTTTAAAATCAAAGAAGAAACCTTAATAAAGGTAACTATTTGAATCTTTAATTTTTTTTGAAAATAGACCATAATTATCAACAAAATGTATGAATAAGTCTAAATCGTTTAGTATGATAAAAAAGTTATTGATAATTCTGCGCTCGCGAGGCCTCGTGTCCGTAGTTTTTATATCCAGGGTTACGCAGATTTGTATATTTTCAATCATATCATGAAATACCGTATAGATTCAGGTTCCAGTAAATCAAAATCTTTTATTGTAGCACATTTATCACTGCACGTTAAACAATTAATTAAAATTTTTTACAACAATCACTTTTATTTAAAGAGCATTTTGTTGTAATAGCAATAATTTTCAATGTAATATATACTTTTTAGATCGAGTCTTTTATCAATTGACCGAAGATAAAATTTTGTATACATCGTCAAGATTATTAAATATTATAGAATATTTTAGTCAATCTGAAGAATAACCTACATTATCAATCGACGTTACTTACAATGGGAGTTACCAGAACCCTTGTATTAATTGTTGTAACAATTATGATTTTCGTTCTGTTTGGGTTAAAAGGTTGATGGCGACTTTCATGTTCGCTCAGTGGAGTTGAGTCAACTGATTTAATCTGATGATGCAGCTTGCCAATAAAAATGAACAGCACCACTCAATGAATCCAGAACAACGCCATATTTGAACCTCCAATTAGGGGCGTAGCTACTGTAAGTTATATATTATCTCTTGTACGAAAGCGGGAGAGACACTTGCTATAAGTTATATTAAATTTACGTGTAAATTGTACATTTGTAGCTATTGCTTGCAGATGCGAATTGGTCTTTTTTAACGAGGATTGTAAATGTATTAGCTATATCACCAAAACAAGCCAATATTATAGATAATTTGCAACAATTTTTTCAAATGAGTAGCGCACAATTTTGTGTACGGCTTTTTATAAGGTTCAGAAAAGTACAATTTTTAGAAAAATTGATTTTTAATAAGATTTGAACATTTACCAGTCGGTCAAGTTTATAAATTAGGTTCGCTGATGTATTTCAAATAATTTGACAATCTTTCAGTCACAGAAAGATGTACAAGCTCAGCTAGGAACGTTTCTCAAGAAGACGCTTACCTTGAGCGTTGGATTTTTCATTTGGATCTTTTTCTTATAGTTGCAGTATCAGACGAGCTGAGCTTTTTTGTTTTTTTCCTCATTAATATATGCATTTCAGGCATCTTCTTATTTATTAGATATATTTTTTCATATTTTAACTAAAATATGTAAGAATTATAATCTGATAAGGAAATTGAGCGATAACTTCATTGTTTCATTGCCCTTCTTCTCGTCAATCAAAGAATGTCGGTAACTTGTTATAACAGGGACCTAATACATCTTTAAATTAGATTATAACCTGATAAAAATCAAAAAGCTCCATGCCATTTTATTTGATTCTAGTTTCACAGGTAATATCCATGTAAAAATTTCAACGTGACATAGTACGATGTTTGGAAATTGAGTTATAACCCAAACAGATTAGTTTTCCAAAAACTAACCTGGAAATTAGTATACAAACTAAAGACTAATAATCAAAAATTAATTAAATATTTAATATTGTACATTTCTTTATTGTACAATTGTATCTCATGCCTCCTCCTTCGAGATCAAATCGTAGTCTCCAGTTTTGACTCCAAAAATATCACACTTTCAAAGTAAAAAACTAAAAATATGACATGCGAGATCCGACCTCGCTTATCTTCATTCCTTTAATGTACAATTGTATCTCACGCCTCCTCCTTCGATATCAAATCGTAGTCTCCAGTTTTGACTCCAAAAATATCACAATATATTTATATAAATATTTTAACTTTATTATAGTGAATACTTTCATCACAAAAAAAAAAAAAAAAATAGACATATATAAATAATTTCTTCATCTCACTTATAAAAGTAATATTTTTAATTTGACCAAAAATAAGTAAACTTCATGATTATTTTTCAGATCTTTTACATAGTAAATTCTTTTATATAAAATTTTGGAAAAAGTTTAAAAATATATAGACCTATATATTTTTATAGAAAAAGTATATAGAAAAAGAAAAATACCACTATGGTTACTAAATTTGATTATTTAAAAAGTAAAAATAATTGATTTATCAAAAACTATAATTTCAATGTATCGGCTTAAGTCAAAGAAATGATAAATTTTTTAATTTGAAAAATAATGATGGTAGAAGCTTAGAATTGTAGATTTAGCTTTGTTATAGTGAATACTTACACTAAATAGTTCATACATTTTAAAATAGAAAAAATTATTTTTAAAACATGATGTTGTTGACTAAAAATAAATTTTAATTGAGTTTTGTTATTAAAAGTAATTGAGCAACATTTGATTATAGATATTCAGTAAAATTTTGTTAAAATATTTTTTTAAGGTGGTTTTCTACCAGAGCTACTCAAATTAAAGACCAAAAAAAAATTATTATACCAAATTACTAACAATTGGTTATTAAAATTTATTTTTTAACTTTTTATGGTATCTGAAATTATTTTCTACCAAAAAAATATTGACAATCACAACAAAACATTTTTTAAAACTTTTAACCTCACCTTTGAATACCGCAGTTTTGGAGGTTATTCACGTGAAAATTATTTTTGTAAAATTATTGTAAAATTTGCAAAAGGTCAATTTTTTGCAGTTTCAAGCAATGAATTCTTTGATAGTGAAACTATATGTATGTGGTTTTTCTAAAGGATCTCTATTGTAAGAAAACAAATATCAATAATTTAGTACACTTTTTCAGCGTAGCGGCCATACGCGTAATGAAAAAAATTCAATCTTTAACTTGCTGTAACTTTTAAATTATATGGTCAATTTTGATCAGACTTCGTAGAAATGTTTATTAATATCTAATAAACACCTCCAGAAAATTCGAGCTCATTCTCTATTGCCATGCATTTGGTAGAAAACCACCTTAAGTACTGAATCTTTCGAGATTTTTTAGAATGATAAACAAAACTTTTATATTAATTCTTTTAAAATGAATCTTTGGACAAAGATTTAAAATATTATAAGAAAATTGAAAAGTTAATTTAGATATACCTGCATTAAATATTTGAAAAAAGTTATAAAATTTTGTATATTTAAAATAATCAAAAAATGTGATTAAAATATTTAAAAAAAAAAAATGATTTTTATATTAGAATTCTTAATTGTTGTGAAACTAAGTGTGTTTTATTGTTTATTTAACTCAAAACTCAATATAACTTCAATAGAAAATAGTAGTGGTACTAGGAGAGGCGCAGAACTCTCGAGAGTTTCACGCCATGGAGCAGAACTCTCTTACCCTTTTCGGTGCAGAACTTTCGTACCTTTTTTGAGGGCGTGCTCTTGTACACCTAGGGTCGGGCAACCGCTGCTGGCTAGCCACTAGGAGGTAGCCGCTGCTGGCTAGCCGCTAGCTCTACGTTTTATACCACTTATTTTTAAGTGATAACATTTTAATTATTAGATTTCAATTAAATTTTTTTCTTTCTTTTTTATTTTCTCCTATTTAATCTTTTTTCATTTTTTTTCATCAGAATTTTTCATTTTTCTTTTCATAAGTTTTTTGTTCTTCTTGAAGCTTTTGAAAACTTTTATATTGCTCATCTTGATGCTTTTTTTCCTCAGAATAACTTTTAAAACTTGAGGATTTTTCATCTTTTATTCTGTCATAGTCAGTGGAGCTCTGTTCTTGACCCATCTTTCTCGAAGGTTAGATTAAGACTGAATCTCTTCCTACTCCATACCCTGCCACTCCAAATTTTCTAAAATAATTTTTTTCATAATTTGAGCGGTTTGCAGTGCGCATGTAGTTTTTCTGAGAAATTTGTGATTCAAGCATACCGTGGCAACTTTAGTTGGTTTCTCGGAATAATCAATGGACGTCACTTCACAAACAGGTAAGTTGAATCTTTCTAACCAGTTCTTTTTCATTTCACCTTTTACATAAATTTTTTTGGCATTTGATAAGTATTCCTTGAGCACGTTGACCACCAGCGTGTAGGGTTCTTTTCTGGAACTCCACGACAAACCATGCTTGGAGGTTTCCAGTAAACGATTGATATTTTTGTATTTATTCGATAATCTCTGCCAAGGGAACGGTTCTTGGAACATGAATACCTTTGCGTCAGAATCATCATGCAATGAAATTATTGCAAGTTCTTTGACAACAAATTCATTTCCAGGTTGCAAAAATCCTTGCATGTCTACCGCGTAGTCCACCATATATTTAGTTGGCCGTAAATACACGTTGAATCGTGTGTATACCTGCCAATACCACTTAGAAAAAACTTATGTCTACTCAGTCCGATGGCACTGTAAGGTTTTGGACAGCGTGTATCATGAAGATTTAAAGACAAATAAGTTTCATCGACGTTGGATATACCAAATCGAATATTATAAACTCTGTTTTCGTTAATTACTTTCAAGAGTTCTGATACTGTTATATCCACAAAATATCTCTCATCGGAATTATCACAGAATTCTTTTTGAGATTCTGTACAATAGAATTTGGAACAAGTATCCCAATAACTATAAGCATCAGTATATTTTAAGCATACTTTTCTTTTGAAACTTCCAAATATGGCAACGTAAAAAGTTAACTCAATTTTATTTTTTTATAAATTAACAATCCTCAGAATTTCACTAATTTCTTGTTTGACTGCAACTGTTTGTGTTTGTTGCTTTAAATGCACTAACTTTTAAATTGCTCTATGCAATGCTAAACCCTCCAATGATTTTTTGTATCCTGGATAATACTCGCAACTAGGAACATTGCAACTGGTTTCTCTGCAGCACTTGGAGACTACTTGACTCTTCGGCATCTTGAGGTACACAAAGCGACCTTTCTGACGTCTCCACTGACAGGATTGTACTCGACTATTCGATCATGTATGATCAAGCAGTAAGCAGTTGTGATTCCTGGAAAATTATCACTAGATTCAAATTCCAAACGAACATCAACTGGAGCGTTTTTCAGAGATTCGTTCTATTTACAGCAGTCCAGAACAATCAGTGGAATTTTCTTAGTAAAATTTTCTTTGCTCAACAACGGTTCTGACTCTTTACCATAGTACGAATTCTGAAAATTGACGTACATGTCGTAAAGCATAGCATACTGGTTCTGACCAATATCCTAATTACTGTAAGGATAATACTGAGAATTGAGAAACAGTTTGGCATTTCTGATATTGCAATGATCCAATTATCTCAAGTTTTTGTCTTTTTGATTTTTACAATTGGTCTGAAATGCTAGAATAACGAAGTGGGTTTTTTCAATTGATTGGATGTTTTCACTGTCCATACGTGTTTCGAAGTACTAGGAAGCATAGGATACTCAAATAATTTCCTAGATCGAAAACTCATGACCACTGGTTTACCTCTTTGTAGATGATTCAACATGCTAATTTTATTTTCGTTGGAGAGAAACACGTACGGCATGAGCCATTCGATTTTAGATAATTAGTTCGTATCGTACTCTAAATTAATAACTTCTCTAGTAGTCATTTTGAGTCAAGCTTCCTGAAGTGGGCCACTAAAAATCAAGTTATCGAGTTTGATATCTATTTTTACAGATATTTGGAGGTTTATGTGCCAATAGCAACATCCCAAAATTTTTTTTGAAAATTTCAATTATTTAAAAAGTTATAAACAAATTAATTTTAAGACAACATTTTTTTCAAATTTCAATAACTTGGAGTGGATTTGATGAAAATGCTCAAAAATTTATGAGCATGCATAAAAATATTATTAGAATAAGGAAAGATAATTGTTTCAAAAAAAAATGTAATTTGTTTATAAAAAATTAATTTTGCAATAAACAATTGGAAATTTAACAAACTTCTCGTATGGCTGGATGAAATTTTTTTTCACAAAATTATTCTGTAGACTCTAAGCTATAAGAGTCCACAAAAAAATTTTTGTGTTCTTCAATAAAGAAAAAGTTATGAGCATTTAAACATCGCTGCGTTAGCGCGGCTGGCAGCGCGGGCGCCCGGCCCGCCGCGCCGCTTGCCGCCACAAGTCAGCGCGGAACAAAATTCACACAAATTTATCAGTTTATTTATTAATTTGAATTTTTTTTTTATCATTAACAAAGTACGAATACATCACTTTTTTCGTAAGTTGAAAATATTTTACATTCTAAATTTTTTGAACTAACTGGTTTGAAACAGTGATACTGCCGAGTACCCTCAATGAGTTTAGCTTTTGAAAGTCGTGGTGCCAATTTATCCTTGTGTTTATGAAACTCATCTATTGCACAGAAGCCAAATTCAATTTTTTTGAAAAACCCACATGCCCACTCATAAAGTTTCTGAACTGTGGTAATCGTTTTATCCTGTAAACTTGCACGATATGCCATTCTCTTGACACAACCACCGTTACCATCGCATGGTCCTTTGCCGTGTGACGTTGCGAAGAAGTGCCATTCAGCGTCAATGCCAAAATCCTTTTTATGATACATCAAATTTAAAAAATTTGATTTATTTTTATATTGGGAGCTTGCTCCATCAGAAAAATAAATCAATTTTTTTACATTACGTGCTCCAAATTTCGTTTTTAAAAAGTTAATCATCTTCGAATTGTATAAGTGAACCGCTGTGGCATCGTGTTCTTTGTACTCAGAAAGAACAATATAGTTAACGTGATGAAGATCATTGTTTTTTTTATAGTAAATAGCATAAACATGCAACGTAGCTTGATCTGAGGTCCAATGATGAGCCTGGATAGCGTCCTGGATTTGAAATGTGTAGTTTTCAGAAAAATCAAGAGTCACCAGAAAGTCACCAATTTTTAGGTCAGTTTTAAGCTGCTCCAAATAAGAAGCTTGAGATTTTGCGATAAAATCGTGGATTAAAATATCTGGTAACTGAGCTGCAAAGGATTTGACAAAATTTTGAGCACTCTCACTTTGAGTAAGGTATTGACATCTAAAAAATAGAAAAATTATAATTAAAACGTTATGAATGCGACAAAAAAAAATGAGTATAAATTCTAATACCTATCAGTTGTGAGCCATTGGTTGTAAGTTATTTTTTTAATATCATACGTTTGCAAACTTCTTTTTAAATCTTGAGTAATTTTTTTCGTACCAGAACATTTTTCACAAGTACCGAGATAGCATTCAGGTGATGGTTTAGCACAAATCATTTTTTCCAAGAAGTCGTGATAAGTCGTTTGAAAATCGACATTTTTACGCGCGAATTCGTCTTTGAGCCCTCTTACTTTTAGCCGACAGTTGCCGTGAATTTTACACACACAAACATTATGTGAACCTTTAGAACCGACTGGCGTACACTGTTTTGGCCGCAAAGCTTTGAATGCGGATAAAGAAATGTGCATGTCCGGAAATTTACTCAAAAATTTTTTATGCAAATTTTCAATGTCTTCCAACAATAACCGTTTCTGAAAAACATTCAATTTTACCTTAAGAATAATTTTTAAATTATAGTACTTAAATATACTTAATTATTTATTTTCTGTAAAATATATATTTTATTTTTGGTAAATTGTTATTATTATAATTTTTATTGCTTTCGATTATTATTCAAAAAAAAAAAATTTATCATTAATTTTATAATTTCTATTAATTTATTCAAAGTTCAAAATTTAAATTTTTTTAAACCAACTCAAAATTTTAAACAAAAAATTAATTTAATGTTTTTATTTTTTATTTTTTTAGCTTATTGTTTTAAGTTGACGTTTGCCATTAATCTTAACAGATTTAACATCTTTAATTCCTGGCATAACTCTGCTGACATTATCGGAACAATAAAATTCAGTTACTGTTTTTATTAGTTCCTCGGTCATAGCACGTCCTTTTTTTTATCTGGTGTAGCACCGTAACCTTGGTCATCGTGTAATTTTCGAGCTGTGCTGACCATACGTCTGCTTACTCCAAGCTCTCTCGCGGTTTTTCGTATGGACCACTTCACCGGTATTGTTGTCAACAGAGCAATTTTATGCTGCCGATTTTCTGCTCGTAGTAAAGCCGCTTTTAAATCACGTATCCAATCCGTTACATCGATATCTCCATGATTTGAATTGACAACAATTGACTTTAAAACTAGTTCACTAACAGCGTTAGATAAAGTTAGACGTCGTTTTTTTGCCGGAGACGCTGTAATTATTTCTTGAATTTCAGCAGCAAGTTTCAGTCTCTTGTACTTATCGTCCACAGCTCTACACACATAATCGCTGTCATTTTTTGATGAATTTGATTTGATCTCTTCTTCTTCTTCAATGTCATCCTTTTCTTCTTCTTTTTCTTCTCTACTCTCTTGATCTTGATCATTTTTCGCTGTTACTTGAACAAAATCTTTTTTTTTATAGATTTGTTTTTTACAAGTAACACAAACGTACGAACCGTACAAGGCTTTGAAGTTAGAGCCGTAATTTTTTGAAATAAAGTACAAACTCTTCCTGAAACAATTATGGCCTTTCTTTTGAAAAGGATTGCAGCACTTAGGCGGTGGTGCCATGATGCAAAACAAATATACACTAACGCTGACTGACACGCACGTGCAACCAACAAACAAACAAATGAATGCATCTATTCGCGATTCGCATTTGTTACATGTGACGCTCTTGATGTGCATCGTTGTTCCACACAACATAATTCGAAAAATAATTTCAAAAGTATAAAATTTTTACAATTAATTTAAATAGTATGAGCGCTATGAATCATTTTCGTTAAACGTAATTTGAAAATAATTAAAAAAGATCCTCATTAATGTATTCTTCCTTTTATAATTTTCTAAAAATTGTGGGTAAATTTATTAATTGTTAGTTAAAATTCAAATTAATAAATAAACTGATAAATTTGTGTGAATTTTAAAATTTAGATAAATTTTTTAAGTAAGTTTAAATGTTAAAATACGCAGGGGAGAGAAGAAAGCTCGCGCTGACTTGTGGCGGCAAGCGGCGCGGCGGGCCGGGCGCCCGCGCCGCCAGCCGCGCTAACGCAGCGATGTTTAAATGCTCATAACTTTTTCTTTATTGAAGAACACAAAAATTTTTTTGTGGGCTCTTATAGCTTAGAGTCTACAGAATAATTTTGTGAAAAAAAATTTCATCCAGCCATACGAGAAGTTTGTTAAATTTCCAATTGTTTATTGCAAAATTAATTTTTTATAAACAAATTACATTTTTTTTTTTAAACAATTATCTTTCCTTATTCTAATAATATTTTTATGCATGCTCATAAATTTTTGAGCATTTTCATCAAATCCACTCCAAGTTATTGAAATTTGAAAAAAATGTTGTCTTAAAATTAATTTGTTTATAACTTTTTAAATAGTTGAAATTTTCAAAAAAAATTTTGGGATGTTGCTATTGGCACATAAACCTCCAAATATCTGTAAAAATAGATATCAAATTCGATAACTTGATTTTTAGTGGCCCACTTCAGGAAGCTTGACTCTTTATGAAAAACTAACCACTTTTCTTTACCCTTAACATAAGTCTTATCGACACTTTTAAAAATATCGCTGAGCGTACGATTGAGCGTTTTCAAAGTCACACTCCCTTCTAAATAATCTATGCTGTGTTGATTTCTTGTCAGCCAATTATTCTCTTTACGAACTTCACAAGGTAGCGAATCTACTCGATGCACAGCGCTAACAATCCAATGCGCGACAAATTCATTTTTGAAAGATAACAAAGCTATTTCTTTAGGCACCAACTTGTTATTTTTATCTTTGAACAATTGAACACCTGCAATGAGCTGCATTGTAGGACTCTATTTCGTTAACTAACTCATTTTTTAATGAGACTACCTTTATATACTTAAAAAGCGACATCTAGTGATTCAGCCGCTAAAGTCTACAAGCACCTGCCTCGATGCATCAATTTCTAAAATATTTTCATATTCCGAATAAACTATTCAATTTACTGTTTCGGTCAGAGCATCGTCAAATCTAACGTCTATTCTAATGCTACCGTTTTTAATTAAATTCCAATGAGTACACTCGTTTGCAGATAAGTCAGGTGTTGAATCGAAAGCAAAAAGGCAGTTGCCATCAGGGTAAGACTCGCGAGGTATGTTATTGCCCTCGTTAAGAAAATGAACACCGGTACCCGAAAATAGAGAGTGATAACAATCTACATACGTGCCGTTTTTTTTTTAAATCAGGCTGCAAAGGTTTCAATGGTACCTGTACACCGTCAACATACAGACATAGAAAATTAATTTTAAAATTTTTAAAGTTGAAGGGATTAAGGCGACGATCACCGTTGAAAGTTTTATTATTAACAAAACCTAAAATTATTCTTTTTGGAAGTTGCCGTAAAATGACGTTATCTAAGGTTTCACCGTGAACACCGCTGTGCATCGTAATAGATTTTGTTTCTACGCGCGTAAGGGGATACTTACTAGTTGCCTTTGAAAGCGCTCTAGCATGAGCTAACAAAACACTAGGACTGATTTTTACACGGCACACTAATAAAGACGCTTCTTCGATATGAACAGAGTAGCATCCTACAGGATGCATAAGACTAAAAGCATCTCTCGATTTTACCAAGCGAACTCTCACTTCGACCCCATTTATTAATAATTTTTCTTGATTGAAGACATCTCCGTGTAAATGGCCAATTAGATCTACATATTTTTTGTAGTTGAAAAGTTTTCTACGAGCTTCGAGGCCACTGTTTGCTGTTCCTAGGTCATCCATATTTTTAGCTGTATCGTCGTACCAAAGAACGCTTGTCAAATGAGATTTTTTGGCAGCGGGGTCGTAGTTGAGTAAAGTTTATATGTACGCTCTGCAAGCGTAAGCATGATTGGGTGGCGAAACAGCTTTTTGATTGAAAAAGACATCCACTTGGTTAAACAGGGAGTGCATAAAATTGTTAACAGGTCCAACTTTTTTTGCTTCTTCCTCTGAAGATTCTTTTGGAACTGCACCGTTTAAAGCTACTCTCAAACTCAACATCGTGTGGGTTAAATCGAGATATTCGTCTCCTATACCAGTGATAACAAACTCTATAGGTGAATCGTCAGTGAGCGAAGATATTGGTTTATATTGAACGTACTTTGAACTTTCTATAGCTGTTAAGGTTGGAGGAATATCGAATAACAAGAGCCCCGATTTTAGTATGAGAAACGCCATTTTGCTGATTAATCAAAAATATCTCTTGCACTTCTTTTCACAATTTTTTTCTTTGTTTTCTTTGCTTTATTATTATTATTTTTTTTTTTTGTACTTCTTTTAAGTGCTTTTTTTTAATTTTGATTTTCTCTTGCGCTTGCAAACAGTCTCAGAGTCGTCTAACAACTGCAAAGCGCTCATGCCGCGAGGCCTTTTATAACCTGATCCTTCCATCATCATTGCATCTAATTTATCTTCGGCTTTACGCTTCAAGTTCATTCCAGACTCACGTATGCGATTGCGCAGTGACTCTTTTACCGGAGTATTTTGAGTCACGTCGGTCACAACGTTCATACCAGCACGAAAAGCTTCTTTGCCAACGGTTCGAGCACCACTCGATAGTAAAGGTAGAACTCGCCGAAAGATGCCCGCAAGAAAAGATCCTATGCCTCCATGACCTCTTTGATAGGGAGATCCAATAAAAATATGACCTACACCTTTTCCAGCACCTCCGCTATTTTGAAGGATAAAAAATTCGTCGTAGCGCTCCATATCCATTTTTTTTTTTTTTTTTTTTTTTTTTAATAGTTTAATCCGTACATTTGAAATGTAGTGTCACTGCTAACGTACCAAAATCAAATGGTATTGGTTCACCGTGTTAGTCTCTTATATCGATTTCGATAATCTCAAAAGAATTAAATAGTAGATCCAAATGCATGGGTGGAGAGAAACTTTTGATTCGAAGACCCCCGTAAGTGTATTCATCGGTACCCAGCGAGACAACGCGTAGCAGTCGAGTTTGTACGTCACCTGTAAAATACGGCTCACAAATGTCTGTGTAAACCATCAACATCGATGGTAGACAATTTGAAAGATTAGCAGGACGAATTCTAACAATCGCCTCGTTTGATTCAAATATATTGACACTGTTGACGTCCAAGCCAAGAATAGTTTTTATTCGCGCAGAGAGATTGACTTTATGTTTGAAACCTGCACACTCTGCTTCAGTGCAGAGACGTTTAACAGATACATAATCACCGCGTTCAATGCCAAACTCTAGATGATTTTTTGTACAAGCCAAATTATTGAGTTCGTGAATAAAAGTTTTTATATCTTTATAAACGCCCGGCGATACAGTTGAAGTCGAAACCGTAGTTTCTTGATCTTCTTCATCTGTGTCAGAGGTTAAATTAGTTGCATAAGCAGCAGTCAAAGCCTGTGTTTTTTTTTCTGCGTCGAGTAACAAGCAATCTATCGTCGGTTTCTTTCGGTATCGTATTACAGAAATTAATCTCTCTTCGCGCTCAAGTGGAATTGGCTGAAAGGTCAATGGAATCCTTATCTCCGTTAAAGCGACTGCCCAGGTGCCGTGTAAGCGTATTTGCTGAGGTTGCTACGTGACGAAGCGAGTTGTAGTATTGTCAGGATAATAATGCATGCTACTGTTACTGGGAAGAACAATATAAAATTGATCCTTCGTTTTAGATTTTTCAATTGACTTGCTTTGATCCAAGAGCAAAATTTTTCTGGATAACCGCACCACCGAACAAAATATTCTTTCGAGCGACCACTGGTTCTAGTTTTCAAAATTTTTTCGACGTCAGAAAAAACCTTTTTTAAATCTTTTTTTACGCGGCTTAGCTCTTTCTCGTAGAAAAATCCATCGATTTCTTCATCGGCCAAGTCTTTTAGGTGATAAACAGGAGGATAACTAGTCAAGGATATCCGAGAAATCTTGAATAACTCCAAGGTCCAAACACTCTCGTAACCCTTTGCAAAAACGTTTCGAGCTCGACTGACGCGCACTAGGTCGTTCACGTTATATTTAGGAACTCTGACGATATGGCGTTCGTAACGATGCTTGATGTTTCTGCGAGCTTCGGCAGCGTTATCAAGGGTAACGGACGCCGGTGTCATTTTTGTAGCTGTGTGTTTAGCATGATTGTAAGCTTCCATAATGTTAGACAAAACATCTAAGTATCTATGCGTGTTTTTATGCGTTAAAAATCTGTAAATTCGCTCTTTTATCGATCTTATAAATCTCTCTACGATCACGGCTTTAACATCGGGACTACGGGCAACGCGGTACAATATATTTTTGTTTTTCAGGTAAAGTTGAAACTCGCGATTTACAAACTCTTTACCTTTGTCGAATTGCATGGAAACGGGAACTCTGTTGTTAGACTTTTTAAAGGTAGGCCATAATACAAGCTTTGCAGTCGTCTATGCATTTTTTTTATCGCTCTTTTTATTATTCTTCTTCTGCAAAGGTTGGCACTTTACTGACTTTGTCTTCTTCTTGTCCTTCCTCTTGATAGCTTTTTTTATTCAATTGAAAAATTTTTCAAATGTAATCTTGCTGACCATGCAGCAGGCTGTCATCATTGCAACTGTTCTTTCATCGGGAGGAGTCTCACCGGCTAACAAGCGAGAAAACGCTTTTTCGGCAAGCACGCGATCAGCTTGACGGTGGTTGGCCTTTTTATCGGCGTATGCTATATCGTGTTCACGACACGCTTCGTCCAGAGGATTGATGCCTGCGTAACCACGATTCAAACGCTCGGACAATTTTGTACCTGGACCGCAAAACTTATAACCTGGTACATGCATTTCAAAAGGCATCAGGTCTACGATAGCATCCAAAGAACTTTTTTCTTCCTCTTTGCTCTCGGTGAGAGTAGTGTTTTCTACAGAAACCTCCATCCTCCCTGGTTATTTAATTTTTGTTTTTTCGGAGTTCCGGTAGCGATTGAATTTTTTTCCAATGCCTTTTTAGTGTTTCTCTTTTGCCGTCTTGACAAACTTTTTTCAAAATTGTCACTTTTTTCGAAAGCACTACTTCGGTCTTCGGTAATATCAGCTGGTGAAATCAAATGAGGTCGTTCCCCTCCTGAGTTGTAACCATGAGCCAAAATATTCGAGGAAGGAGAAGAAGTAGCACTGGATGACTGACTATGAGCACTGGAAATGATTTGCTCCCACAGTTGATTATTCCCGATAAACTCGCGCGGTGTGTTTGCCTCTCAAAGAGCAGCAGCAAACTTTTTACGACCTGTAGGTGGAGCGCATTTTCTGTGTCTCAGAGCATCGCGAACCAAGTCAACGATATTAGCCCCCGCCACCGAATTCCCGTTTATGGTTACAGCGCCACTCAAGGACCATGTGACGTTACCGGCCTATTTCAAATGACGCACAAGGTTAGTAGCAGTGCTTTTAAAAGTCTTGGGTACTCCTGCGATGATGAAGCTGTCTGCCAAAAAAGTTTTTCTTTTTTTCTCTTCACTTTCATCGGTCGAGCGATCTTGAGTTAAATTAACAGGGGCCGAGACAATTTTTTTTCCGTCTTATCGTTAAAAAGAAGAAATCTCTGCAACGCACGACTGTAATCGAGTCACTTTTCTCGATCGTCTTTTCCTCTTTCGGCTGAGTTTAAAATATCGTTCAACTGCGCCCCCTGTGCTCGATTCGCGCATCAAGTCGTCAACAATTACGAGTTTTGGTCTAGGGTCGCTTGCGTAATCCCCGCTTTGAGGCAGTCCCTCGCGAAATTCAATCTTTTCATCGAGTTCGCGATAGCCGTTTTGCCACTCGGCGTAATGCAATATTATTCGTTGAAAGCGAGTGTCACACATACGATCGATGAATTTTAAAATTTTTTTCACAAACACAGTTTTTCCACTCCCTGTGGGACCACTCAGAATTGACGTAAACGGGTGCTCCCACTGTAAGGTCATCGTTACAACTGACGCGATTTACTCGATTGTCTAAATTTTGCCACCCCACCAGAGAGGGAGACGCCTGGTCTCCGACAGAGTGCAAGCGCCTGATGCTCTTTTTGCTTGAGCAAGAGCTTGAGCTAGAGCTTGAGCCTGAGCATTTGCTTGAGCTTGAGCATTTGCTTGAGCTTCTGCGTTTGTTTTTGTTTATATCAATAATATTTTTAAAAAGAAAGTGAAGACTGTTGAGAATTAAAATTGCTGCTTTTTTTTTAATTATTAAAACATGGCCTCGAAGTTCGTAGAAAACTTTTCAACTACAAAAAATATGTTGATTGGCCATTTACACGAAGATGTCTTCAATCAAGAAAAATTAATAATAAATGGCGTCGAAGTGAGAGTTCGCTTGGTAAAATCGAGAGATGCTTTTAGTCTTATGCATCCTGTAGGATGCTACTCTGTTCATATCGAAGAAGCGTCTTTATTAGTGCGCCGTGTAAAAATCAGTCCTAGTGTTTTGTTAGCTCATGCTAGAGCGCTTTCAAAGGCAACTAGTAAGTACCCCCTTACGCGCGTAGAAACAAAATCTATTACGATGCACAGCGGTGTTCACGGTGAAACCTTAGATAACGTCATTTTAGGGCAACTTCCAAAAAGAATAATTTTAGGTTTTGTTAATAATAAAGCTTTCAACGGTGATCGTCGCCTTAATCCCTTCAACTTTAAAAATTTTAACATTAATTTTCTATGTCTGTATGTTGACGGTGTACAGGTACCGTCGAAACCTTTGCAGCCTGATTTCAAAAAAAAACGGCACGTATGTAGATTGTTATCACTCTCTATTTTCGAGTACCGGTGTTCATTTTCTTAACGAGGGTAATAACATACCTCGCGAGTCTTACCCTGATGGCAACTGCCTTTTTGCTTTCGATTCAACACCTGACTTATCTGCAAACGAGTGTACTCATTGGAATTTAATTAAAAACGGTAGCATTAGAATAGACGTTAGATTTGACGATGCTCTGACCGAAACAGTAAATTGAATAGTTTATTCGGAATATGAAAATATTTTAGAAATTGATGCGTCGAGGCAGGTGCTTGTAGACTTTAGCGGCTGAATCACTAGATGTCGCTTTTTAAGTATATAAAGTTAGTCTCGTTAAAAAATGAGTTAGTTAACGAAATAGAGTCCTACAATGCAGCTCATTGCAGATGTTCAATTGTTCAAAGATAAAAATAACAAGTTGGTGCCTAAAGAAATAGCTTTGTTATCTTTCAAAAATGAATTTGTCGCGCATTGGATTGTTAGCGCTGTGCATCGAGTAGATTCGCTACCTTGTGAAGTTCGTAAAGAGAATAATTGGCTGACAAGAAATCAACATGGCATAGATTATTTAGAAGGGAGTATGAATTTGAAAACGCACAATCGTACGCTCAATGATATTTTTAAAAGTGTTGATAAAACTTATGTTAAGGGTAAAGAAAAGTGGTTAATGTTTCATAAAATGACTACTAATGACTCATTAATCCTCCCCAAGAACTCGTGAGTCATTTATGAGCTTGGGAATGCAACTTTACGATTTTCGAAAGATAAGACTTTCGTAAACAATAAGTTTTTTTCCAAGAACTCAAGGGTTGTAAGATCTTATTGTAAAAAAGAATCTTGAAAACTTTTCAATCAAAGATGAATCAAACTATCAAAAAATTCTTGAGGAATCAAACGCTATTAAAAATATCAACGGTCAATTAAAAAAACATGTTTCCAGTTGGAAATACAATAATGTAATTAAACACTTGTTCGAATCAACCGGGAGTGGACTCTTACTTCAATACAAAGTTGCTAAGCGTAATACTCGTATGGACCTTGTTTACTGGGGTAATCCTAATGAGCTCGTTGAACGCCTTTAACTTTTGATTGCCGAAAGATCAGCTGGTAATTATAATCACAAAATTCACTCAATCATCGAAGAGCTCCAAGAAGCTGACTATATATATTGATCTGATTTCGATAATTCTACATCATTATCAAAATGAGTGTCGATGTGTTCGGACGTGCTTTAAAAAAGAATACAGAGGTTGCTTGAGGTGCTCCAGGTATACGTTATAAATTAACCGAAACCGGTCAGTTTGATGCAGAAAGCAAATGAATTTGCAACCCAGCTGTACCTGTGGAATCTAAAGATGCCGTTAATTTAGAAACTATCAAAAACTTGATTAGATTGGAACTTCAAAGTCTGTACAAGATTACGAAAAGATTGAGAAGTGACGTTGATGATTTAAGTGCTATTTTAAACAATCACAAAACTGAGATAAACAACAACGTTCAGAAAAAAGTTGACGAACTATTTGAATTAATTGAAGGTCACAAAGACGACATTGACAAAAGTATTCTGCAAATAAACGCTAAAATTGTTGGAAAAGATGAATAAAAAAGAGGTGGTGGTCGAAGAACTTCACAATCCTGCTCGTCGTAATTATCCTCGAAGAAAATTCGACGTTCGAGGTATTGATGAAACCTGGCAAGCTGATCTCGTAGAGATGCAACCCTACTCTAGGGAGAATAAAAGATTCAGATACTTGCTTGCTGCGATAGATGTTTTTTCAAAGTACGCCTGGGGTGTGCCTGTTAAAGTAAAATCTGGTGAAGACGTTACCGAAGCCATGAATTTTATTCTCAATGAGAAGCGAATTCCAAAGAACCTTCATGTTGATCGTGGAAAGGAATTTTACAACAAAGACTTTCAAGGTCTCATGAAAAATCATAAAATCAATATGTATTATACTTACATTTATCTCAAAGCATCCATTGTTGAGCGATTTAATCGAACCTTAAAAAACAAGATGTAGAAACAATTCAGTTTGCAAGGATCAGTGGCTCGATCTATTACCAGGGTTAATTGAAAAATACAACAATACCAAACATCAAACAATTGGCATGATACCCAAGGACGTCACTGCTGCCAACGAACCCAAAGTTCTCATGCGTTTCATGGACAATAGAAGACTTTCAAATAAAATAAAATTTTAAGTCAATGATGAAGTTAGAGTTAGCAAAATAAAACACTTGTTCGAAAAAGGTTATACACCTAATTGGACAACGGAAATTTTCACGGCTACCAGAGTACTCAAGACTAGACCAGTTACCTATTATTTAAAGGATGATGAAGGTGAACCAATATCTGGCTGCTTTTACGAACAAGAACTTTTAAGGGTTAACCATCTGGATGTTTTTTTAGTTGAAAAAGTAATTAAAAAACAAGGTGATAAATTATATGTTAAATGTTTAGGTTTTGACAAAAATCAAAACAGCTGGATACACAAGAATGATATATAATTTGTATTATATTTGAATAAATAAATAAAAACACAATTAATTAAAATAAATTTGTTGGTTTATTGACTAATATTTACATGAATTTGAATTTACTATTACCCAAATTCAAAATGAATAGTTCTAATTTACTCGCTTTAGCTGCTTAATTATTATACATGTCGTCATCCTCGTAGAGGGCATCAGAGATGCGCGTAGGAACATAAATTTGGAATGAACTGGAACCGTCGGTGATGAAGAAGACCATCTTTTATCCGTAGCGTGTGGTAACCTTTTTGATGTCGGTGACCATGTAGTTCTCATTCAGGGCCAACTCGTTCCAGGATTTCCTAGGGAGGTAGGAGTTGGAGGCAAGGTTGTTGAGGCTGTTTAAATTCATTTTCCTGAAAAATAATATTTATAGTTAATATCTTTTTGAATACATAGAAAATAAATAGTACAGTAGTGGTCAAAAGTTTAAGCCACCCCCCGATTGCGTATTTTCACCGTTTGATTTTTGAGCTTGAAAGTGATAGAAAACTTATAAAACTTCAAACGAGTTGTAACTTCTATTTTTTATCTCTTAAAATACCTAATAACTCAAGAAAAAACCATTTACTATGTATAAATTTATCGTTTAAATTCATTTTATCTAAAGTTTTAGTTCAAAAAGTTATTTTATAAAAAAAGCTATTTTCGACGATTTTATCGTTTTCAATGAATTTTTAAAAAAATTCACAAATGTCCAGCATCATAATTTTTTTTCCTCGTATTTCTATTATAATTAAGTTTAAAGAAAAAAAATTTTCAAGTCGATTTATGAAGAATTGTTCAAACCACAACAAAATAACAAATTTTTTTTAGAGTTTAAAAATCATTGTTTTTGCGCAATTTTGCGTTATTTTAAGCTGTAATCAAATTTTTTTTCAGAATAGAGGGTCAAAATCATGTAAAAACACATACTTAATGTAGCTTTAACTGTTTGATTTAAAAAAAAAAACTTAAAAAGACTTACAGGAAATCATAAAAAGTTCTTTTTAACAATATTTTTAAAGTATTTTAATTTTAACGAAAAACTTGAATTTTTTGATAATTTAATCACATCGAGAGAAATAATCTTTTATAAAAATAAACGAGCATGTTGTAATTGGATATTTTTATTCATAATTCGATTCTTTTTAACTTGTTTTCAAATAAAATATAAGTTTTTAATATTTTGTAGCTCCACCTTTGGCTTCATAGCAAGCACGTACTCTGCGTACCATTGACTCGGCGAGCTTCTTGCAGTAGTCAAGGCTTAAACTTTGCCAATTAGCTGCTATCTCTAGCTTTAAATTGTCAATATTTTTTAAATGCTTATCTTTTATCATTCTTTCAATATGATCCCAAGCGTTTTCAATAATATTCAAGTCCGGAGAACGGGCTTGCCATTTTAAAAGTGGAATTTTTTTGCTAGCCATCCATCGTGTTGTTTTCTTCGATGTGTGACAAGGGGCGTTATCTTGTTGATACAGCCAATTTTTTCTTCTTCCGAAAATTTTTTTTTGGTTGGAAGCATGAAATTTTTCATAATAACAATGTATTTTTTACTGTCAACTGTACCATTTACAAAATGCAGTTCACCCTTTCCTTTACCAGATAAACAGCCCCAAACCATCACTGATCCGCCACCTTTTTGTACTTTTGCAGACAGACAATCTTGATTATATTTTTCACTCGGTGTACGACGCACTCGCTTAGGTCGATTAGAAAAAAGTTGAAAAGATGATTCATCACTAAAAAGTACTAAGTTCCATTTTTTCGCAGTCCATGATAATTTGTCCTTGCACCAAGCATATCGAGCTTTTTTATTTTTTGAGGTTAAAAGAGGTTTGCGTGCTGCTACAGCAGATTTCGAATTTCTTTCTAGCAAGCGCCTGTTGATCGTCTCTCTAGAAATCTTTACACAAGATTGTGTTTCTAGTTTATTTTTTAAAGTATTTGCTGTAACGGTACGATTTTTTTTTGCTTCATTAATAATGAATCTATCATCTCTAGCACTTGTTTTACGAGGTCGACCTGAACGGCTTTTGTTTTTCACTGTTTTAGATTTTTGATAAATATCGATTGTGTTTCTAACGCAACATCTGCTTGCGTTTAACGATCTAGCTATTTGTGATTTATTTTTGCCTGCTTTAAATTGGCCAATGATTTGCCACTTTGTTGCTTCAGATACAGCTCTTTTCCCCATCATGAATTTTACATCAACTGATAAAAAATGTATGCGGTAAACTTTGTTTATCTTTTTTAGTTCCAAACTTACATAAATAGGTAGCGCAACTGCGTGACAGTGTAGCGTAACAGAAATTCGAGATTTTTTGAATTTTAGACAAGCTTGTTGATGATTTGTTCTTGAAGTTTTATTGATCGATGAAAAAAGATTTCTCTCGATGTGATTAAATTATCAAAAAATTCAAGTTTTTCGTTAAAATTAAAATACTTTAAAAATATTGTTAAAAAGAACTTTTTATGATTTCCTGTAAGTCTTTTTAAGTTTTTTTTTTTAAATAAAACAGTTAAAGCTACATTCAGTATGTGTTTTTATATGATTTGGACCCTCTATTCTGAAAAAAAATTGGTTTACAGCTTAAAATAACGCAAAATTGCGCCAAAACAATGATTTTTGAACTCTAAAAAAAATTTGTTATTTTGTTGTGGTTTGAACAATTCTTCATAAATCGACTTGAAAATTTTTTTCTTTAAACTTAATCATAATAGAAATACGAGGAAAAAAAATTATGATGCTGGACATTTGTAAATTTTTTTAAAAATTCATTGAAAACGATAAAATCGTCGAAAATAGCTTTTTTTATAAAATAACGTTTTGAACTAAAACTTGAGATAAAATGAATTTAAACGATAAATTTATACATAGTAAATGGTTTTTTCTTGAGTTATTAGGTATTTTAAGAGATAAAAAATAGAAGTTACAACTCGTTTGAAGTTTTATATTTTTTTTTTATGCACTTATGCAACAACGTAGTGAGCAACTTTTTGTGTCTGGAGTTAGGTGGTGCAATATGTTCAGCTCAGAAGGGGAGATCCTGATGCTCCAGATAAAAATCTTCTGGGTACTCAATGTCCACTTCCAGAAAGTACCCTATGTCGTTGTCCTCTGGAACGACGTAGAAGTCGGGATCGCTTAAATCATCTACCCGTCTGAGCCCACCGTACGGAAGATACTGATACATAGCCCAACTGTAAATAAAAACATTAGAAATTAAAAAATGAAAAATTAATTGATAATGACGTCATAATTACCCGTATAAGTTGTTGGCGTCTAGGAAAACGAGGTATTTCTCATCTTTGTCAGGGTCATAACCTTCTTTCATGTAGGGATTGTTTGCTTCCGAGTATCGATTGGAGCACTGGCTGATATCTCCTCTGACCCCCTTTTCAATGAAGAGAAGCATATCGATGTCCGTTATCAGTTCCAACTTGACCTCTGTTTGTTTAAGCATGGCATCCCACGATAGACCAGCTGTGGTGTAATAGCAGGTAGGATCCAAGCTGTAAGCTTCCAAACACGTTGAACAGAAATTTTCAAAAACGTTGCAGAGTAACAAGACATCTGACCTGAGGTAGATATCCGAGCACTTTGAGTTATTAGGTATTTTAAGAGATAAAAAATAGAAGTTACAACTCGTTTGAAGTTTTACATGTTTTCTATCACTTTCAAGCTCAAAAATCAAATGGTGAAAATACGCAATCGGGGGGTGGCTTAAACTTTTGACCACTACTGTAGTTACTAGAAAATTGAATATAAATCTCATCAAACAAAGTTTCAAGGAAAAGAGAAAAATTGAAAACCAAACTTACTCAGGATAGACGGGGTCTCTTGACAGGTGGAAAGTCTTTAAGGTTGTAGAAGTCAAGATCCAACGGGATGTCCAGGAAATCGTCGTCGTCTGGATACTCTGCTGCTGGAGGTTTGCTCGGATGCTCGTCTTCTGGAAGTGCTGGAGCTGGAGATCTGCTGTCTGCTGCTGGAAGTCTGCTGTTCACAACTGGAATGACTTCGGGAGCCTGGGGTGCCACTGTAAGTACGGCTGTCCCCACTCCTTCTGTCGCGTCCATTGGCTCTGCCACTTGGAATTCTTCCTCCAATTCTTGGTACTTCTCGATGTCCTTGTAGCCCCATGGTAAAGCACGGTACTTCCAGGAATCAAGTACCACTTGTCATCGTAAGGGTTTGTGTGGTTCGTATTTTTAAGATGTTACAAAAATACGAATTTATTTTCTTTCATTTAAAACAAATAAATAGATATAAATATATAATCAAATAAAATAATTCGGGATAGGTAATAAAGAAAGAAAAACATCTGATGAATACAATAGAGAAAGTAATTATTCAAATTTTCATACCATGACTCATTATTTACAAACAAACTAATTTAATTCTCAACAAGGATCTATCCTACTTTCTTCTAAATTTACCACGGGAGCTTCATTTTATAATTAAACCAATTATTCTCAAAAAAAAAAATATATATATCTAACAGGAGAACGAGAGTTTTTCGCTCTTTTTTTTTTTTTTGATTTATTTCGTTCGAGATTTTACGATATCTTTTATAAAAAAAAAAATGATACTCGCGTAGGGATGCACTTATAGAACTCTCTCGGTTCGCATCTGCGATGCTAATTCGAGATCTTTTTTTTTTGAAAGGTACTCACCTCCGGACGATGATTGAATCACTCACTAAAAAACTGATTGAATTTAATTCGCTACACAATAGCTTTGGTGCGTTTCAATTCAATTGTTTTTTTTTTTTTTTTTTTTTTTTTTTTTTTTGTCGCGGCGTAAATTGTCACAAAAAAAAGAAATTTGAGATCAAATCTTTTCGCTACAGGAACGAGCCGTGCGTATTCGATTTTTTTTTTTTTCTCAAGGAATAAATAAAGGAAATAGGATTTCAAATGACGGTGCGTCCTCTACTTAGAAAAAAAAATCTTGATAGATTTTGTCTAAGAGCTTTCGCTACACGAAATTTAAAATAAAAAAAAAAACTAAGTCTTTTGTGAAAATTATTATGGGCTTGACTAGCAAGGATTTGGTGTATGTGACAAATTTTAAAGGAATATTAACTCCCGAGCGCTCCTGGGGTGCGCTATTTATACCCCGGAGGACCCGACTTTAGTTACCCCCACTTATGATTTGCAAAAGGGTACCCAAAGTTTTCCCTCTGAGCCTCACCTAGGTCTAGCAAAAATCTTAGTGTGCGTGTGGGACGCAGAGTGGGAGATGGGCTCGGAAATACTAGCCGCGCGAATAACATCGATAGTTTTATTGGCGCGTTGAATTTAAATTTCTAATTCTTTCTATAAATTCGGTACCTTGCAGGTTCAAAGCCGCTTTCTCTTGACCCACCGTAGTGACCTGATGTTTCTTGGAACGGATTAAGAATTGCAGGCATTTGACAATGGATTTCTCGAAAAGACCCTCCCTGTAATCCTCAAAAGATAGTCTTCTGAGTGCTGTTGACTTGACCCCTTTGGCTTCCATCACAGGTGCTTCATTTTCTACCAGAAGACTGTACATTTTACTGCATAATTTACTTTACTTTACTTCACCGTTGCACTCGTCTTTCATGAGGCCCACCTTCTTCTTGTGTCAGGTTTCATCCCGAAACGATTGTCTGGAGGGTAAGCTGAAGTGTCAAAGTACTCCGGATGCTCTTTCATGATCTTGTATATGACGGTTCCTTCAATTTCATAGACGAAACTGTCTGTGTCTGTGTAGAGCAGTTTACACTTGAAACCGACCCACTTCTTCATTTTGTTGTAGTGGAAATCATACATCAGGGTCTTCGAGATATCAAGCTCGCTTAAACCTATGTAGAGCGGCTTATCGATCATAATTTTACACTGTTTCATCTGGACTAGCACAGCGTCATCAGCAAGTTCCATGAGGCTGTGAAAATTCGGACAAGCGATGCAAGCCTCAGGTCCATACCAACTGGGCCAAGTTGTTACCACTCTTGCGTCCATATGATCTCGCTGTGATTCCATTGTCTTGCCAGATATTATATTGTTAAGCAGCTTGAAAAAATCACGTTCAAACTTGTTTATACCCAATCTTCACGGAGAAAGAGGTACATCATGAAACTTGGTGTACAGCGCCATCGTTTTACATGATGCGTGGTGCAGCGTGATTCCAAGTCACACTTCGTATTTCCAAGTTCATGCACCGTATTTTCCAGCGCAAAATTTTTAGAGAGACAATTTCGATAGAGCAGACGACGGTGCCCGGAACACCCACGTAATCAGTTTTTCAAAGTTTTACACTAAAAATTGTGTACGATTCTTACTTTAAAATGTTCTTGCTATCTTTCCTAACAAATTTATAAACTTCAATTATGATTTCGAACTTAATATTTATATTTATACGATTTTATAGTTTCAAGGTTACAGATTCAGCAGAACTTGAGTAACCGAGAAAAAAGCATGTGTCAAATGCGTACACTGGAAAACACAGTGCACACATTGTGTTTCATAGTGTGTCTCCTTCTCCGTGTTCTTTTCTCAGTGTTGAAGTCTATGTCTTCTTCAACCACTGCGACTGATTAAATTGAACTGCTCGGTGAATTCTCTTGACCTTGAGACCGTGTTCCCGTGCTTGCATCAAAGCCCTGTAATGAATCACGTAGTTCTCCTTATGCAACAACGTAGTGAGCAACTTTTTGTGTTTGGAGTTAGGT
This sequence comes from Encarsia formosa, assembly GCA_038277355.1. Lineage (NCBI taxonomy): Eukaryota > Metazoa > Arthropoda > Insecta > Hymenoptera > Aphelinidae > Encarsia > Encarsia formosa. The sequence continues at coordinate 51,206,823 of CM076187.1, read as the reverse complement.
GGCGCAATATGTTCAGCTCAGAAGGGGAGATCCTGATGCTCCAGATGAAAATCTTCTGGGTACTCAATGTCCACTTCCAGAAAGTACCCTATGTCGTTGTCCTCTGGAACGACGTAGAAGTCGGGATCGCTTAAATCATCTACCCACCTGAGCCCACCGTACGGAAGATACTGATACATAGCCCGACTGTAAATAAAAACAATAGAAATTAAAAAATGAAAAATTAATTGATAATGACGTCTTAATTACCCGTATAAGTTGTTGGCGTCTAGGAAAACGAGGTATTTCTCATCTTTGTCAGGGTCATAACCTTCTTTCATGTAGGGATTGTTTGCTTCCGAATATCGATTGGAGCACTGGCTGATACCTCCTCTGACCCCCTTTTCAATGAAGAGAAGCATATCGATGTCCGTTATAAGTTCCAACTTGACCTCTGTTTGTTTAAGCATGGCATCCCACGATAGGCCAGCTGTGGTGTAATAGCAGGTAGGATCCAAGCTGTAAGCTTCCAAACACGTTGAACGGAAATTTTCAAAAACGTTGCAGAGTAACAAGACATCTGACCTGAGGTAGATATCCGAGCTTCTCCAAGAGTTTGCACGTTGAGTTTGGACCATACACCCTTGGCGTGGGTGTACTCATCTTCTCCAATAGTGGTGTCAGTCAAACTGCTGTAGAATTTTTCTCGTTCAGGAAGCTCCGCCTCATTGAGTTTTTCAAAAGAGTCAGTGTACTCGTAAGGGTAATGACCTTTTACGGTGACTAACTCAATTTGATCATCTTCCAAGCCAGCTTGACGGAGATTTCCAACGGTGATGTTCTTGTCAGGGAAGTTTTTGATGAACTGGTCCAAGGATGACGCCATAAATCGAAATGAATCCAAGAATCGGAAGTTGATCACGCAACCCTTGACATCTTTTGTGAATGAAATGTAACGGTCTTTATTTTGAGCAATTACAGACATATCACCATCAAGGATTTTCTTTGAGGCAATTTTCTTGATCAAAAAGTGAGCTTCATATCCCGAAAGGTTGTGGAAAATCACAGGAACAAATTAAGCAGCCTTGAACTTCAAATTACACAACCTGAAAGAAAAATTTTATTATAAATTTGAAAACTGTTTTACCGACCCAAAATTATTTTATCAATTTACCTGTGGGCTGCGCCTCTGTATTTGCCTCTAAAATGGCAGTGGTTCTTCACTTCCTGGTCTGATTTCTTGAAAAACTCTTTGTTGCACAAATAACAAGTTGTGGCTTGATTATTGAAGTTATTCCAATCCCGTTCAGTAAGAATAATTTCTTTGGGATTTTTATGCAACAGCTCGATCTCAGACGCAATCTTTTTCAACTCTTTCACAAACCATTCTGCAGGTGACTGCTCTTCATCTTCAGTTTAGCGGTGACTTTTGTAGTACGATTGGCTATCGTCGTAGCTATTCTTCAAGTAATAACCAACGCTGAAGGCTTGCTGTTGTTGTGGGCTGCGAGGATCGCCGGTGGGCTTCAGTAAGCTTTCAAAATCGGCATAAATCACATGACTCACTTTGTCTATATTTTTAAAATTTTTAAATTTTAGTTTATTGTCTTTTTCACTGGGTAGTTCAATTTTACAAGTGTTAAACTGTTGACAGATGGCTCTGTGGTTCAAAAGTTTTTGTTCAGTGTCATAGTAGTGTAAGCAGTGGTCATAGAAGTACTTCTTACCGTTGTGGTCAGTCAACTGCCTACCAACCAATCGACTCAAATCTTTGATCCACACATAATGACTCCTGGGGATGTTGTTCATGAGTTGTCTTCATTCTCATCAGCATAGTAGTCTTGCACATAAAGCAAATTAACGTGCTTGGGTTTGTAACAGCAAGTAACATGAGCAGTACACACTTTGAACTGGTTACCACGTTTCTTTAAAACAAAAATGTTTACAGAGACATCGTTCTGACGCTCAAACTGTTTCACTTGCTTCATTTTTACTGGAAATGATATACCAGAAAAATTGAGTTCATTTGAGTATGGTGTATAGTGACTAACACGGTCAGCATGATTTTTTTTTGATACTGGATGTAAAGCGGAAAGAATTGCCCAACGGAAACACTCGTCGTCATCATTGTTGACGTTCACACAAGCTTGTTTCTTGAAAATGGGAGTCGGTAACGGAATGTAAGAGCCTGCGTGCATAGGTTGGTAGTGCTTCATGCTAACCACCATGCTTAAAATCTGCCGCAAGGTCCAATCTGAGCCGCAACCTTCAAACTCTTCTATTTGATGTAGCACAGAATCAATAAAGTTTTGATTGTACCACTCACTCAAATTGGTTGTCTCGAATATAGGATGACTCGTGGTATTGAAATGTTTCACTTCACTGGTCTCAATGTCATTTTTCAAAATCACATACTCTGATGAGAGTTCAACACTAACCATTAAAGCACTATGTTCTCGCAGAGATTCACCAACTTTTTCTTCGAATAAAGCTCTGGAATTCTCGAGAAAGGATCTCACATCTTTATGTGCAATGTTTATTATGATTCCAGATTTAATGTGATTCTGGAAAACACTAAGTAATTGTTCCCACTTTACAGAGTCTTTAGGTATTTCTGTAACACGCTGTACTTCATCAGGAACCACTAGCTCTCCATCAGTAACCACCAACAAACTTTCGAGTCTTTTTTCAATGTTGGTAAGCTGGAAAACGTAGGCTTCACACTTGCGCTACTGATGAACGGTTAAATCCCCAGAAACAAGCAAATTCTGGAGAATACCTTTCATTTCTTCAGCCTTGTCCAACCATTGCTGCAGCTCGCCGTTGTCCACTGAATCAGCATGTTGTTGAAGAGAATTCAAGAGAGCCTTAATGTTGACACCGAAGTACTCGAGTGAAGACATGATGACAAACTGGAACACTGGTTGACTTAAAGCACAAAAACACTGTTGTAAGAGAGCACTGGTTGACTCGAAGCACCGAAGTGAACTATTGAGAGAGAGAGAGAGAGGAGAGTGCTCAGTTTTATACCCTCTGTGTTAAGTTTAAACGCAATTTCGCGAGCTGTTACTATACAGGAAGTAAATTCATCTCATGAAGAATCTGTAAAAAAATTTTGTTGGAAATTGAGGCTTATTTGTACAAGATTGCAAAATTTGAAAATAATCGTGATTTTAATCGTGATAATCGCGCGTAGCGCGTGCCATCCAGTAAAAATTACGGTCTCGTGTTGAAACATCCTACTCGAGTGGGACCGACAAGGTTCACTTACATGCACAGGACTGTGCTTTCTCAAATTCGCTGAATTTCAATGCATTTTTCTATAATTCATTGACGAGAGGCTACAGAGCGGAGCGGTATCCATGTGTCCTCCCGCAGGCGGCCGGACGCTGATAAGTCGGGCATAGTGAGGGTGAAATTTGACACTTGACCTCTCATTGGTTTTAAAGTCGTAAAAATTAACAAAGAAAATGCCTAAGTGTGTTGCTTCCGACACTATACACTATGCATTTCCCATAAAATATACCTATATATATTACTTCGGTTCTTCTTTCTGCTGCTCTTTAGTAAACAGTTTCAGAGTTCAGAGAAACGACAACAGACGTGGAAAAGGCCTTTTTCCACGCGTGTTTCGCTACAGACGTGGAAACGGCCTTTTTCCACGTGTGTTTTGAAGACTACTAAACTATAGGAGAAAAGGGTCGGTTCCCTGGTTCTTCACAAGCATGGAAAAGGACGTCTTCCACTTTCGAATTTGAGAAAGATATGAAATTGATGACTTTAAGTCAAACAAAATATATTGAATCTTTGGTTGAAAAATATAATCTTGAAAATGCGAAATTATATGAAACTCCTATGGAGAGTAATTTGAAATTAAATCAAGTGACAGAAGTTGATGAAAGAATAAAATATCGAAATTTAATTGGCGGATTATTATATATCAGCACAGGCACTAGACCTAATATTACTTATAGTGTTAATTATTTAAGTAGATTTCAAAGTTGTTATGATCAAACACATTACAAATATGCTTTAAGAATTTTAAAATATCTGTATAAAACTAAGAATTTAAAATTAACATATAATGATGAAAATGTAGATAGAGTAAAGTTGGATTGTATGGTTGATTCAGATTTTGCGGGTGATAATATAGATAGAAAATCAACAACAGATTTTGTAATTAGACTTTTTGGTAATTTGATTTATTGGAAAACGCGAAAACAGAATGTAGTGACAAAATGTTCAACTTTTGCTGAATACACTGCTTTATCGGAAGCAGTAACTGAAATTTTATTTCTAAAAAATTTGTTGAATGAATCGTTTAATTTGAGAATAGAAAAACCGATAAAAATTTATGAAGATAATTCTGGTGTGGTAGCAATTGCAAAATACGGTAATTTTACAAAAAATTCGAAGCACATTGAAGTGCAATATCATTATGTTAATGAGAATTATGAGAATGGCCTGATTGATTATAAAGATAGATTCTAAATTTAATTTGGCTGATTTATTTACTAAAGTTTAGATAAAACTAAATTTGTTAAAATCAGAAATGCGTTAAGATTAATTTGAAACAATTAGATTGTAAGAACAGTTACTAAGATAAAAGTGAAATGTCGTAAATTCAAGGAGGCGTGTTGAATTATGTGAATATTCCGACATCATTTATATTATTATTTGAATACACGCGCTATAAGTGTCGTGTGCATAACTGCTACGCGCATGCGTGTGTTCTGAAGCTACTGACGAAGACCGACGGCGAAGACACTCCCTCTTCGTTCTGGTACTCGCGCGTACGGTCACTCGATGTAAGGCTTATTGAAGCCAAGTATTTATTTCATCCAATAAACTTATAATAACTATTTTAACCATACTGAACCTTTATTTCCCGATCCACGATCCCTTTATTTACAACAACAACCAAGCTCACATCTTCTCAAGCGCTCACTCAACTTCTCTGTGAAGTTCTAGGTATAAGATACGTCTTTTTTACTTAAAAACACAAAAAATCTCTACGTTGAATGATACTATGTCAGAAAATGGCTTACTTTATCAGATGCTTTTTTATTATTCAACCCTTTTTAATTTGCCAGTGAACAATAGAATTCAACTTTTCGAGCGTCTTCAAGACATTTAAACGATTATAATGATATATTACTTAACTAGTGCGGTAGGTTATTTTTTGCCATCGATAGTTTGGTTTGATTCATGAGGCGAAGCCGAGTGAAGAAATTAAACTCGAGATTACAAAGTATAACCAGTCACATTAGTTAAGTATCATATTTTACTCCATCGGGGCATGCAATTGGGTACTTTGAGAAAAAAAATAAAAAAAATTATAAAGAGATGCATTGTTCTATATTCAAACATACCCATTGATACATCAAAAAACTTGAGAAGCGGAGACGTGATTTCACGACCACGCGGGTCAGCTAAGCAACGTCGTAAAAACTATTCAAATTTTATGGTCCTTTTAATTCAAACTAGGGGGATGATAAAGTACCTTTTACCCTCCCTTCAAAGAAAATATTTTTGGGAGTTGAAAAGTAGTACCTACTACGCGTATTTTAAGCGTCGATAAGTACCTATTACATGGCCCAGTGGAGTAAATATAATTTCACTAGTGTGCCCTCTGCAGCTTCGCATGCAATAAAGCTTTGTAAACTATTAAGCAAGAAAAGTGTAAAATTGGTAAGAGTAAAAATGAAGATCACAGATGTGAATTGTAGTCAGTAATTATAATTTATTAAAAATATTCTGGCTCTCCTAATTAAATTCCTAGTATATCGGCAGAAATTAAACACAAAGTAAAAATAATATGAACAATATTTGTTAAAAAGAATGTCAATGTTGCCGTAAAACTTCTGGATAAACAACATTTTTAGTCTTCCGTGAAGGTGCAAGTAGCTTTAATAAAAGCCCTTTAGAAGAACCTTCTCTGTGGCAGGCAACGTACAGTTGACCGTGAGAAAAACATGGAAATCTCAAATCTATCCTAACCATTGTCAAAGTTTGCCCCTGGGATTTGTTTATCGTTATTGCGAAACATAATTTTACTGGAAACTGTAAACGTTTAAATTCATACGGACAATCTTGCGGAGTTATAGGTATTTTTGGAATAAAGACAATCTCTCCCTTTGCACATCCAGTTAAAATTTCTGCTTCAATAACATTTGATTGTAGTCTGGTAATGCGTAGACGTGTCCCGTTGCAGAGCCTAGGTGCTGCTAAGTTTCGCAATAACATACTAGGTGCGTGTAACTTAAGATTTAACTTTTGTGGTGGCAATCCTGGTAAATTTACAGAATTTAAAAATTCTGTGGGATAGTTAACTGCATCATCTGTATTCAACGTAGTGTCAATCGAAGTGTAAGTCACGGTTTTACCTGTACATCTCTGTAATATTATATTGTTAATCGAATCAACAGTATCATTTTTAGTAGCTTAAATAGCACGCTGACTGAATCAGTCAGACGTTTTATCCTGCAAATCATTCAAGTCTGGGTAAACATTTTTCAATAATAAATTCGTCCATAGATTCCGCAAATGTTCCAAGATTTTCTGGAAGAAGTATTTCATTATCATCTGTTCTCAAAATTCTGTCATCTCCTATATCCAGCAGTAACTTCGAAAATTGCAGTGCATCTTGATTGTTATGCAAATGAACTCGCATGTTAGTCGACAGGTGTAGTCTACATATTCGTGGCCAAATGTAAGAAGATTTTAAGCAAGCACGAACCTCATCTGCTCGTGTACCTTTTGCAATTACCGGTAATGTTTGCCTGAAATCTCCCGAAAATAATACAGTGATATCACCTGTTAAATGTCCCCGAGGACATATAACCCACTCCTAATTCGCGCAGACTCAGAAAGAAGTAAAAAAAATAAAATAAACCGGGGGCAGACGGCACCCTTCGTACGAAGACGGGAAAACGCTAAGATTACTTAATGTTAATTCTTACCTTTCTGGTGTCCCTTCTTCGGGCCCTGGCGAGGACAATGAATATAAAAAGGTAGAAGAGTACACAATTCCCTCTGGTATTTTCGAGTAATCTATTTATTTCGTATAAGGTCACAAGTTTGCTTCACAATTTTTTTAGGTCAAGATTGTTTAATTATCAATATTTAAGTCACACTAGTCAATTATAAATGAAGCCAAACACTTGGTGAATTATTTGGTCACAAGAAATAATTATAAAGTAAGCGAAACACTTGGTGAATTATTTGGTTACAAGAAATAATTATAAATTAAGCGAAACACTTTGTAAATTATTTGGCCACAAGAAATAATTATAAATTCAACGAAACACTTGGCGAAACTATTTGGTCACAAAAAATAATTATAAATTAAGCGAAACACTTTGTAAATTATTTGGCCACAAGAAATAATTATAAATTAAGCGAAACACTTGGCGAAATTATTTGGTCACAAGAAATATTTATAAATTAAGCGAAACCCTTTGTAAATTATTTGGTCACAAGAAATAAGTTATAAATGCTAAATGGTCGTATTCTGAAAATAAGTGGACTTATTAAAAATCGCGGCACGATGTCGTATGTTTTCGTATCAAAATCTAACTAACTCCCGCTCCTGCACTTGCTCCTCGCGGAGTCCAGCGGTCACCACCACCTCGATCTCTTCCTGTCGAGGTGCTGATTAAGCAGCTGGGCTCCGTGGGAACAAGTGCTGATTAATCGCTTTCATTCCAACTCTCTCCCTACACGATTATAATTATTATTAAACTATTATTATAGGTAAACTGTCACGTTACAGCATCCCCTCTTAGAATTTGCCGTCCCGAAAAATGCTAGGTCTCTAGGGATGGGTGGGTTAGAGATTTCTTATTTTTTTTTATTTTTATTTTTTTATTTTTTTTTATTATTCCCATTTTTCTTTCTTCTTCTCGGTCCATTTGGTTAAGCCTCTGGAGACGAAGTATGTCGCTGTTGAAGATACACTTTCGGTATCCGATAGTTGTTCTTCTTGGCTTGTTTCGGGGTCAAGATCCCCGAACGGGTCCTGTTTCGGGTCATTGATGTCCAATTTACCATCTCGAGTCCAAAGTAGGTTTTGTTGACGGAAATTTTGGTGGTCCTTGAGGTCGAATGGGTGCATTTGCACTTGACACTCCTTACATCAGGCGGTGTTCACTGGTTCCCTTAGTTGACTTAAAGGGCATGCAAGCCACCTGGGTGTACCCAACCGAGCTCCGTATTTTTGTCCCACTAAGTCTTGAGCAAAAATTGCACCAATCGGGTCTTGATATTTAGCAAAGGCCAAGTATAGTGGGTCCATAAACCAAGCCCCGGCGGATGTTGGCTGCTTCCAGAACCGAAGCCACAGAAGCTGTCCCCAGGCGGAAAGGTCTCTATATACCTGGCATAAAGAATGACCACGGGGCACCCTTATATCGAGGAGCGAGCTGCCTTCATCCATCAACCTTTGCTGGTTTTTTAAGGTTTGCAGTTTTTCGAGGCCGGTATGCCTGTTTTCGCTATTCATGAACTTGATGTGTAGGACGGCTACCGGGTCTTTGGGGTCGTCTTCCCAATCTTCTTCGGTTATTTGGATTGGTTCCAGCTCTTTCATTTGGGCGTGGAGACATTGAAAGTCAAAAGGTTTATTTATTATTATGATCGCCGTATCGGATGACCCGATCATCTCGACCATCATTCGCAAAACGAGCCGGTGGCTATGCTGGTCCATTAGAGGTTTCATTACCTCGTTACGTTTTACGTCAGCCGTTTTGTTTGTTGAGACTTGATGATCCCTTTTGTTGGTCGGCGTATTGCCCCTTGGTGTCGTCTGTCGTGACATGGATATCTGCTCCTTTTGACATCTTCGGAACACCTTGCCCAGGTCCTCCGCGTCCGACTGCGTGTGCAATTAGATGGTTATCGCCGGATGGATATCTTCACTTTCGGGGTGATTTAGGCACGACTTGATATCTATTTCTCCTTTGAGGTAGTTTAAAAGAGCCCGGGCCTGAAATTTCCTTTTCAGTTTCAGCACGATCACGGTTTCTCTTAACTGGCATTCTACTCCTTCAATCTCCAGTCGGACACCTTTGAAGTCCTTAAGATTCTTGAGAGACATATTTCTGCAAAAGAAAAGATTAGACCTGTAAGGACAAGCTGGTTCTTAGTCACAATTTTGTGTGTGTGTGTTTTTTTTTTTTTGTATTTAGTTTCTATACAGAGAATTAAAGGTAAGGAAGAGTTTTAGTTAGGTTGGTACGTGAAATTAAAGGGATCGTAAAGGAAGTGGTCAGGTTGGCTGCTCGCTGGTAAAGGAGATTATTTATGGAAAGACACACGGGGGGGGGGCGGGGGTGTAAGGTTTCCGAGGTTGTGGGACGACCATTATGCTTGCAACTGGATGAACATTATCCAAGATTCGAGGGGTTAAAACTTCGAGGGGTACCTCGCAATCATGTGTCTTAGTTTCGGACAACATACACCGAACAACTTACTTTCATTCAATAATTATTTACTTATTTTTAGTCGTTGTACAGATCATTTTGTTCCTAGCCCACACCGCGTAATAAATAATAAAAAAAGTCGAAATGTTCACATTATGGGTCACTCTCACACTAAGGTCTCTAAGCATTCGCTCAGCTTGCATTCTCTTTCTCTCCATTTTGTTTTTGCTTTTGTCTTTCACTATTACACTAAAGTCTCTAAACGGTCGTTAATTCTTGGTGGAAGTCCTCTCTCTTCTGCTGACGAGGGGTTTTCTTTTCCGCTGGATCTTTCGGTCTGATTTTGGTCTCTTTTTGGGATGATTTGGATTTCTATCGTTGATATTTCTCCGTCATGGGACTGTAAGGTGGTTGCTGTAGGTTTTTGCTCTTCGATTTCTACCGTGTTTCCCCGAAAATAAGACCGGTCTTATTTTCTTTTTTTTCTCCGAAAAGGGGAGGAGGCCTTATTTTCGGGGGAGGGCTTATTTTTTCAGGTAATAAATTAGAAACACCTGTTGCAAAAAAATTTATTTATTTAAGACAAATTTATAACATTTATTATTTTTTACAGTATCAATTTAAAAATTTACTCATTTATAAGAGCTATTTCATCATCTTCTGGAACGTCTCCAAAAATATTCAAGTCATCATTTACATTTGAAGCGCTTAATTTTTCGGGGGAGGGCTTATTTTCGGGGGCGGGCTTATTTTCATGGAACTTCGGAAAATTTGACTTGGCCTTATTTTCGGAACCGGTCTTATTTTCGGGGAAATACGGTATATTAATCGGTGGTGGGTGCAGGGGTCCGCTGGAAGATGGGGGTTTGGTTGTCTGGCCTTTGATCTGATTGGATTTTCTTTCTTCCCGTGTTGTCTCCATTTCCATAATGGGAAAAATGCGGGAGTCTTTACTGGCTTCGGTCTTGACGCTTTAAATGGATTTTCTGCGGTAGTCTAGTGGCACTCGATACGGGATCAAAAGGGTGGCTCCCGGGATTTCATGGACCTCGAGATCCATTGGTCACGGCAATTCCATCCGATCGGTTTGAGTGGTGCCCCTAGTCAGGCTTAGCACTTCTTTTGAGCGTAAATTTGGTCATGGTATGTATAGGTTTTCTCCCCGATCCAAGCTCCACAACTATGCCGAGTAGTTGCCGTGAGGGCCGCTGTATTGCGATAGACTGACGCATATTTAGGTTGGTAACGTTGGTCACTTTGAACTAGTGCGCGACCGGCATCCTCTTGGTGGATGTAACGCACGTAACCTCATGCGAGTTGGCCTTTTCGGTTACAAACAGTCTGACAATATCCTAAGAGACCAAATTTGGCATACTCCTTTCAATACAGATCGTACTGATACTCGCAGGGTATTGATTCTGGTAGTATACAGAAAAATCGGTTATAGTCTAGGCTTTCTAGTTGAGTCCTTCCTAAGGTGGTGCCCGTGAATTCCAGGTCCCTCGGGTATTCGCTCCAAAGACGGGGCATTTCCGGGGGCGGGAGTTCAGATCGACTTCCTAGGATGCTCGCTTTGGTAGCTTTAGTCTTGGTTTTTCCTTGTTCCCTGGTGGGATCCTGAATACTACCGGCTTCACTGGTTTACGGTTGGGTGTGGTTTCCTCTGACTGACCATTTGGTGCTCCCCGCCTTCTCTTTCCGTCATATTCTTTTTGGTTTTGGCAAACTCGCTCGACGTCTTCCAACCGTTTGAAGGTTACTCGACTTATGGTTCCAGCGGGTTCGTTGGTTTCTATTTCCCCGCTTTGAATGGGGCCATAACCACTTAGCCCTCGCAGTACTTGCCACAATCCCAGGCTGTTCGGGTGTCGAACTCTAACCAGGCAAGGGTCTTGTCCTGGTTGCTCCTTCAGGATTTGTTGAATGCTGGCTGCCTTCCTTGACTAGTCCATAATTCTGCAATTAAGAATAAGGCAAAATGGTTTTTTTTTTAGGTCCCAAATAATTATCGTGTTGGGCCTGGGACTTGTTTTTGGAATTCAATTGCATATAGACGCGGCTGCCAGGATGGTAGTTAAGGGTTCGGATGTTTCAAAGCAATTTTTGACATTGGGTTGATAGGGATTAATTGTCGGTTTCAGCATGTTGATTCGGGGTGCTGGCAACTTTCTTTTCTTTTGAGTCATGGGATTTTCGCGTGCTCTTGTTGAGGCCGCCTCGTGATGGCTCTCGTACTTCGAGAGGAATGTTTTCTTGAGTTCTCAAGGGGTCGTGGGGTTCTCGGGCTTGAATGGCGCGTATATATAATACTAGCCCGATCACAGTTGTAACTAGTGCCGTTAGAAGGAGACTGCTTATTCCGAGCCCAGTGTGCCAATGGGTGGTCTTCTGATGTTCTTCTAGTTCCTCTAGCTGAGCAAGGATTTCATGCAATGATTGTCCGGGTCGAGACTGCCAATCCTCGACTTTTGTTATCTTTTTGTCCCAGGGTAACTGTTCCAACTTATCGGCATGATCGACCAATGCCGGGTATAGAGTGTTTAGGGTGAGGTTGACCCTAGGTCTGTAGAAGTATTTTCTCCCTTGTATATACCTTTCGAGATTCGGCAGGGTAATTCCTTCGGCTTTTCCCACGCATTCTGGCGCCATTTTGAGGATTCCCAAGCCTTCTAGGCGGATAGTCTTAACTTCTTGTGGACAAAGAAGCTGTACCGTTTCCTCTTTAGTCAGCAAGAATAGCCAGGACCCTTCGGTTGCCAAATAACTCCACTGATCATGGACATGAGGATGAAACCTCACATCACATAATTTTAGCGCTTTTGTCGTATGTCGGGCGTGCAAGGATGCCTCGCAACTGGGGGCATAGGAGGTTTCCCAAATTCCCATTTCGGTATTGCACAGATATCCCGGTTGTAAATTTTGGCATTTGTCAAAATCGTCTTGATTGTACTTGAAGTATTGTAATAGGTCTTCGCTCGTACCCAGGTACCGATGGCTGGGATTGACATATGCGGTACCTTTGAAGGTTGGGCTTATCATCTGTGGAGCTGCTAACGGATGTAATCGGTGGAGTACGTAGGTCACCTGGTCCGTCAGTTACGTGTAGGGCCACCAATAGGCGTTGCTGATCATTTACTAGTTCTACACGCGAGATCTTGGAAATTTCGTTGAGTCGCCAGTGTTTTTTAGCTATTGGCATACACTCATTTTGATTTTATTAAAAAACTGTCACAATTATCATTAAATATTGTGTAATTTGGTATTTTTCGAAAGATTATCGATTGCAAATTAACTTCCAATTAGTTTATTTTTCAAATTATAAAATTTTTTTTAAAGATTAGACGCGTTCCACAGTTCATACAAAAGTTTTCATCTGCATTGGTAAATGGAATGATTCAGTTTTCTGTTCCACAACCGTATGCACGTGCATCAATAAGCTGAACGCTTTATTCAATAAATTTTATTTATTTCGAAAATATTTAAAATTAAAAAATATATTAATTCAATAAAAAAAATCAGATTTCAAGTATTGAGTTTTAAGTACACATTCAACTCAAGCTTTTACAATGTATTAATTAATTGGGTAAACATAACCCAAAAATGATTAATTTTTTTTTTTTCCTATAGATTTACTTAAGTATTAAACAAAGTTAAAAAAAAAAACCATAAGTACTTATTGTTTACTGGATATTGTTAGTGTTAGATAAATAGTATATAACTTAAGAGCTTGATGCAGGGAAAAAGAAAAAAAACAGTTCATGTAAACAAAAGTAACATAACATAAAAAAAAAATAATAAAAAAAAAAGATTGAGGAAGTGTCAGGTCTATTCTGAGAATTTAACTCAAAAAGCAATTCAAGAACTTCAAAAAGGTAGTTCTTTTAGATCTGTTTCTCAAGAATATTCAATCCCTTTATCTACATTGCACAGGAGAGAAAATTTTCCCACGCTTACTAAAAAAGGACCTGCTCCGGTTTTAAAAACTGAAGAAGAAGAAGAGATCGCTCTCTGGATTATTCATAGAGCAGGGAGTGGGTGTCCAGCGACCACAAATGAACTTTTTGAAAACGTAGAAATATTTTTAAATCACCATAACCGTTCAAACCCATTCAAAAATAATCGTGCTGGGGGTACATGGTACGAAAGTTTTAGAAAGCGTCACGTTGATGGATCTGACAAAGAAAATCTCTCTGTTCTATTCAATTATGCTGCTGATGGTACTCGAGGTCCACCTTTAGTGTTGTATAAGTATAAGTCAAAAATTCCAGAAGAGATAATCAAAAACATGCCTCCTAGATGGGGAGTTGGTTTGTCTGAAGGTGGTTGCATGCAAAGAGAAAACTTTTATGAATATGTAACAAACGTACGGTTTCCTTTTATGAAACAGAAAGGTGTTGAATTCCCAGTTGTACTGTATTGCGATGGCCATATATCTCACATAAGCATGCCATTAGTGACTTTCTGCAGAGAAAATCAAATTGAAATAGTACATTACTATCCTCACTCCACACACATTTGCCAACCATTAGACATAGCATACTTTAGTCCATTAAAGCAAACAGTATGGAAAGAGGGAACAAGAACTTTCAGATTAAAAAATAATAGAAGGGGGTTAAAAAAAGAAGAATTTTCACCGCTACTTTTAGAATGTCTTGACTCTTGGGAGAATGAAAAGCAAGTGGTGATCAGTGAATTTGAATCTAGTGGCACTTACCCCCTCAATCCAGACATTATTCAGTATGTTAAGTTGAAAAAGAAAAAAAGAAAAAAAAATTCAATTGGAATTCAAAATGATGCACCAAGTACAACCTCTAACCAAACTGCCTCTATTTCTTTATCTCGAACAAATAATGAAAATTGTCTACAGTATTTGGAAAAGTACATTCCTAGTGATATTCTTGATAAATTTAAAAGTTGCAATGACTGGTCAGGTGACGATGGGTTTACAGAACTTTTTAATGTTTGGTCAAAAATTAAAAACGAACTTGACTTGACTAACACAGAGACCAATAATTTAAGTACGTATGTATAGAATGTAAATTAAAAACATTAAATTTTTTCAAACATATTTTTTATACAATAATTTTATTAACATTTACTTACATTTTCAGTGTTTGTGCTTGTCCAAAATAATCATGTATTTTAAGATTTAAAAAAATTTTTTATTCATTCTTTTTTCAAATTTAGATCAAAGCAATAAACCCATTATCATAAACTCTGAAAAATTGCATACAAAAATCACGATTATTACCCCTAAAAACTGTGATCAATCTTTAAATGGCAATCAAGAGTCAGATATTTCTAGTTCAAATTATAATGTATCTGAATCATTCATCGAAAATAATGTAAATACGAATTTAAGTAGTGTTTATGATTCTGATAATGAGCATTTATTTGAAAATATGTCAGTATTCAGTGTAGAAATCTCTTCAAATGATCAAAATTGAGCTTGAAAAAAAAGGTATTCAATAGGAATAGGGCTTCACGATATTCGAGAAAAATATCGATATCGTCTCAACGAATGTCGATATCGATACGATAAAAATTTTTTATGAAGCCACCGATATTCTCGTATCGGCGATATTCCAGAGACGATAATATCGAAAAATATCGTCTCGAAAAAAATAAGATGTATATAGCAATTTTAAATCTTAGCGTGAATATCGTACACTGTTACTGGAGCCAATAAAACTCGAAAGTGTCAGTGGCGGATCCAGCAATCATTTTGGGGGGGGGGCTTTACTATATTATATATGTATATATGTGTGTGTGTGTGTGTGTGTGTGTATATGAGATAGCTGATCAGTTATCCCCTAAACTCTAAACTCCCAAATACCCTGGGCGCCCGAGTTCAACAAAAAAACTGATCAGCTATCCCCCAAGCTATTTACCCCCAAATACCCTGGGCACCCAAATTCAATAAATAAACTGATCAGCTATCCTCCAAGCTCTAAACCCCCAAATACCCTGGGCGCCCGAGTTCAACAAAAAAACTGATCAGCTATCCCCCAAGCTATTTACCCCCAAATACCCTGGGCACCCAAGTTCAACAAAAAAACTGATCAGCTATCCCCCAAGCTATTTACCCCCAAATACCCTGGGCACCCAAGTTCAACAAAAAAACTGATCAGCTATCCCCCAAGCTATTTACCCCCAAATACCCTGGGCGCTCGAGTTCAATAGATACACTGATCAGCTTTCCCCCAAGCTGTAGACTCCTAAATACCCTGGGCGCCCGAGTTAAATAATTTAACTGATCGGCTGTCCCTCAAGCTCTAAGCCCTCAAAACCCTGGAAGCCCGAGTTCAATAAAAAAAACTGATCAGTTATATAATTGCACCAGTGAATCGTAATTTAGGTATTGTTACAAAAATATTTACAGCTGGGCGGTGGGTCGATAAGTTTTTTTGTTGAACTCGGGCGCCCAGGGTATTTGGGGGTATACAGCTTGGGGGATAGCTGATCAGTTTATTTGTTGAATTTGCACTCGGAGAAAGATTTGATTCGATCAATTAAATATTCTTTGTTCCCTCAATAGTCTAAATATTGTAGCAGTTACAATACGTATGGTAAGGATAATAATACATTTCGTTGCGACTATAGTAAAGCAAATATGCAAAAATTTAACCTAACCTAACTATTTTTTAAAATCTTTTTTTTTTTCATTAATCTTTATTACCATTCATGGTTATTAGATACATTTTACATTAAACATATAATACTGTGGGGTACAATAGGGTTTTAACTGTAGATTTAATTGCGTCTGTCGGGTGTATCAGTCCTGAATACTTCATCTTGATAAGGTGAAGATGCCATCAAATATTCCATCAGCTATACATGGTTAGCAGCGAAAGGTTAAACGGTCCTAAGCCTTATCTGGTGCGATTCTTTATAATTCTCAGTGAGCATTAATTCATTCTTCGGTGGCCATCTCCTTTGTTCCTCAGAACAAATCAGTATTCGACCAGAATTTTTGTCTAGTCCAAGGCGGGTCACTCAGCTCGCCTCGCCGTGCTCGAAAAGTTGAGCCGGCGGGGATTCGAACCGGCGTCTCTCAGCGCGACGATGTTTCAGCCAACTAAGACGTGTGTCTTAACCGACTGAGCCATCGACGGCCTTTTTTTAAAATCTTGATTGAAGAAATTATTTTTTAAATATTGTGATTTTTATAATCATTTGTAAATTTTTTAACATTAAAACTATTCATCAAATACATTAATTATACCAAAATCACAATAAAGAAATTTTTTAAAATTAAGTTGAGCTATACCAGTGCAACTAGAAACATGTTGACCCTTAATACGCATTTAGTCAGCGCTACCATGATATTTTTACTGCTACAATGTGCATCATTGTCTCTTCATCCATTATGGCATCTTAGATGTTACAATATATTGTTGACCCAATCAAATCTTTCTCTGAGTGTGGACGCCCAGGGTATTTTAGGGTTTACAGCTTGGAAGATAGCTGATCAGTTTATTTATTGAACTATGGTGCCCAGGGAACTTGGGGGCTTAGAAGATCAATTTTTTTTAACTCGACGCCCAGGGTATTTTGGGGTTTAGAGCTTAAGGGATAGCTAATCAGTTAATTTATTGAACTCGGGCGCCCAGGGTATTTGGCTTAGATCTTGGGGGATAGCTGATCAGTTTCTTTTATTGAACTTGATGCCCAAGGTTTTGGAGGCTTACAGCTCTGGGGGATAGGTGATCGGTTTATTTAATGAACTCGGGCCCCCAGGGTTTTGGGGGTTTACAGCTTGGGGGATAGCTGATCAGTTTATTTATTGAACTATGGCGCCCAGGGTACTTGGGGGCTTAGAAGATCAATTTTTTTGAACTCGACGCCCAGGGTATTTTGGGGTTTAGAGCTTAAGGGATAGCTAATCAGTTTCTTTTATTGAACGATATCCCCAGGGTTTTGGGGGTTAACAGCTTGGGGGATAGCTGATCGGTTTTTTTGTTGAATTTGGGCGCCCAGGGTACTTGGGGGCTTAGAGCTTGGGGCATAGCTGATCAGTTTCTTTTATTGAACTTGATGCCCAAGGTTTTGGGGGTTTACAGCTTGGGGGATAGCTGATCGGTTTATTTATTGAACTTAAGCGCCCAGGGTATTTGGGAGTTTGCAGCTGTTGCGGTTGAGCGTTTTTTGAGAGCTTGCTCTCTCGTCGTGAGTGATACGAGAACTTGTTTAAAAGACGATTCTCTAAAAGCACTTTTATGTTTGAATTCGTGGTCAAAGTCTTCTTTAAATATTAGAAACAAAATATGTTTGACAGACTTAATTCATGATTAGTAACTATCCTTTTTTTTTTTTTTTTAGATTTTTTTTCTTTGCTCATTTTGTATTTTTAAAATAAATGATAATTTAAATAAAAATATATATTATAATTACTGTAATTTATTATATAAAAGTGTTTAATGAATATAATATAATTAACAACTGATTTGTAGATGAAATTTTTTGAGTCGATATTTCTCGATTCTCGGGATTGAGCCGAGACGATATCGATAAATTTACAGTAAAGTATCGTCGATACGATACTCGATACGATAAACATGCCCATATGTCGATACGATATCGATATAATTCAAAATATCGATATCGTCTCGTATCGTGAAGCCCTAAATGGGAAGAAATCCCTGTAGAAATACTACCTACAGATGTTGATCTTGATAACTGTATTAGCAGCCAGTTGATGGATAATATATCAGCTTGCGATATTGGCAATGAGGAGTTTGACTTATAACAAATTGCAAAGAATAACTCAATTAAAGATTCACCAATGCCAGGTTAGTTTTAAAAGTAATTATGCTAGTTACATTGATTTTGAATTTTTTAACTGATAAAAATTTTGTAAATAAATTTATTTTTTAATTTAGATTAAAGTCTCACTTTAGATAAAATAAATGAGAGCAATAATTCATTTGTTGCTGATGAGATTTTGAATGATGGTACTTGTTTAATTGATCATAATAGTAACTCCATTTTAAATGATCAGCCCCTAGACTTATCTGTTTTAAAAAGCAATGCAAAAATTATAAATGAAATTGTATCCGATGTTAGTAGAAACCCTGCTGAAATGAGTTTGTGCAATAAAGAAAATATTGATAGGAATAAGACCTCGGGTAAGATATATATTCATCAATATTCTATGTTTATTTTTTATAAAAATTATGAAATTTTTCCTCTAATTTTATTCTATTTTTTTTCATAAAAGTTAGTGATAAAAAAAAGAGTCTAAGAAATTTTAATATTTCCTCAAAAACATTTGACAAGTAGAAAACAAAAAGAATTAGGAACAAAAAAAAGATCTTACACAGCATCAACTATTTGTGCAGATAACAATTATAATAAAATGGTAAAAACTCAAGAAGAAAAAGATAGAATTAATTCATTGCAACAGCAAAAAATTCCTTTACTTAAAGAAAAAATAAAGTTACAAAATGAACTGAAGGTTGTAACAGGAGTATTAACTGAAAAAAAAGAGCAAAAAGGCAACACAACTTTATTAGAATTAGAAGAATTAAATAATAAAAAAAAGTATCTTGAACGACTCATAAAAGATCTTTGAAAAAAAATAACAGATATTAATAAGCAAATAAAAATTGTACCACAAAACTAATAAATAACATCTAATTTTCACTACTAATTATATTCATATTAATTATATCAAAGTTGTTTTTTAAATAAGAGAGTGTAAGTATATGATATAAAATAAATAAATAAACGTATAAATAATCTGAAAAAATGATTATATTTATTAATAACAATATCTTGTTTTACATGTTGTGATTGTGTAGATAAATTATCAAAACCAGTTTGAATTTTCATTCTAAAAATCATCTAATACTTTAGTAAAGTAGTTGTTTAAATATTATGTATCTAAAAAATTCTCAAAAGTTATTGAATATATTCAAATTTTCACCCTCAATCACGAAAAAAATGTGTTCCGTTTATACCCACAACCACACTGGAACAACACATGCATGTAAAAATTAGCATTCCATTTACCCATGCATGACACCAACTTCGAATTTTCCTGTTTTTTTTTTTTAAATTAAGCATGAAAAATAAAAAATAATTGCAGCTATTTACTCATAAGAGATACGAGAATGTAAGTAAGTAATATTTTCATAAGAGAAATATGTTATTTATTTGTTTTCTAACCTAAAAGCTACTAGGGCCCTGAACAAGCGTTCCATTACTACCACATTTACCTTGGTTGAACTATGTAATTCTGCTAATACTCATATTACAATATGAGCTTGGTGTTTTTGCAACCCTATTAATTGCTTTTAGTCGTGTTGCATTTGGTAAATCTGTTGTTGCGTTTTGTCTACGCTCTCCTCTGTGGCGAGTCCAAACAAACTTTGGCATAGGGTTTCAACAATTCCAAACGGCGCCATACGTTTATTTCGATTTGGTGTTTCTTCGTTGGTTCGATTAGGTCGTTCAAATTTTAGGTCCTTCATTTGGTCGTTTATCTCTTGCCTTAAATCCTTTAAGGCTTGATAGGTCATCCGCAAAGTGTTTTCATCAACAACCCCTCCACAGAGGGGGTTTCCTTGCCGCTGACATCTAAGAGTGAGGGCATTTATTTGGTCGCCTGCTTCATGATCATGCACTTCCACCGATACGATTATTTTGCAATCAGCTCGTCGGAGGTGTACCATCCCCACCCTTTTGTAATACAGCCCTGGATTGGTCTGTAGGGATGTGATGTTATAGGTCTCTTCTCCTAGAATCCTGGCAAGTCCCGTTATAATGCAAAGCAATTTCCACATTTCCTTTAATCAGAGTATTAAATGTTAGTCAATCTCGCGGATTCCTTCGTGGTCTGATGGGACACCCATGAGTTTGTCAGCATGCTTTCTGATCCTTTTGCCGTTAGGCAGTTCCAGAATAACATTATTCTTCCCCACGATATCAACAATTTTTAACGGCTTTTTATAATAGCTATCAAATTTCGAGATGCGAGGTTCAGACAGAACCCATGCGTATCCGTTCGGTTTACCACAGAATTTTTTGGTCTTTTGGTCATATCGGTCTTTGGTCTTTATTTTTCCAATTATCTCTCTCTCTCTCTCTCCCGCTGCCAGCTTCATTTCGTCTAACCTGACAATTAGGTCACGCAGATAAAGATTATAGGTCTGTAACTTCTCTTCGTTTGGTATTTTGATGGAAAACCTTGCCACTTTTCCGTATACCAATTCAAATGGGGTAAAATTAGTGGTAGAATGCACACTTGTATTGTACGTGAACGTAGCAAAAGGAATCAAACGGTCCTAGTCGTTATCTTTCTCCGAATAGGACCGGATGAAGTCCATGAGTGGCGCATGGTTTGTTTCTAAGCTTCCGTTCGTCTGCGGCCTATAACCTGAAGTGGTAAGGCGGTGCACTTTAAATAGTCTCAAAAGTTCGTCGATCAGCGCAGAGAGAAAACTTTTCCCTCGGTCGGATAAAAGCGCTTTCGGAGCTCCAAACTGACAAATTAGGTGTCTAACCATTACATCGGCTATCGTGCTGGCTCGTATTTCGGGGATGGGTACCACGATGACGTATTTTGTGAGGTTGCACTGCATTGTCAGAACATGTTAGTTGCCTGACGGGGTCGTCCGTAACTTTCCGACTGGGTCGATGGACACCTTATTGAAGGCCTCAATGGGCGTATCGGTAAGTATTAACTCCTCCCTGGTTTTGCACCTGTTTATCTTCATTTCCCGGCAAATACTACATCGTCGAATGTAATTAAGAACATCGTTTCGCATACCTTTCCAGTAGTACCTCTCACGGATCATCTGACACGTTTGGTTGATACCTTTGTGCCCACCGGAGAGGCTGTCGTGCAAGAGCTTGATTATTCTAGGGCGCTGTGCAGCGTCGGGCATCACAACGGTGCCAAAACAGAGGGTTATGTCAACAGGGCTATTACCAAAAATGTCGCGTAGTAATTCTTCCAGCAATCCGGGCTCCAACTGGCTAGCCAAATCCCCCTTCCGGGCAATGCGGAATTCACTGAGGTTTCGTTTTCGCAACACGCTCTTGAGCCCTTCCAGACATCTTCTCACCGTGCTGATATCCAACGGGTCATAGTAATGATTCTTTACTATTAAGGATAGGATGTTGTGGTTCTTATACGGTGTGATCATGATCTGCCCCCTTCTGGAGCGTTTCTGTCTGAGCGCTACATACTCTCGGTAGGGCTGAGAACTTCTTTCAGATGTGGAGGTATTGGTATTAGCCTCGGAGGGGGAGGTACTGACGTAGCCCTACCGGACGGAAGAGGCTGTTTGGATCTCGTACGATGAGCCACCGTACTATGGTCCAATGCGGGTGGATTTTTATTAGTTTTAGCTCCCAACGGTCTGCCACGTCGGGATTTTACCTCCTCGCCCACAGATTTCGCTCTCACGCGTTGTTGTAGGGGAGGGGCCAAACTTGACGTACTCGGTTGGCCTTTGGCCAGTTGTTCGGGCCTCATTTCTGGCGTACCAGGTGGTGGGTTATTGACCATACGGCCGGCCGGTTCCCTCCTAGATTTTTGCCTTGGTAGTTTAGCTTCTTGTCTATCTCTGTCCTTCTTGTCTTCTATGACCAAAACCTTAATCATAGATAAGGTCGCATTAATTTTGTCCTCCGGGACTGGTCGGTCTATCGGATTTCGAGATAGGGCATCAGCATTACTGTTGAGTTTGCCAGGCTTGTATTTAAAATCGTACTCGAAGTCTGTAAATCTCAACATCCAACGAAGCATTCTTTTACCAGGGTCCTTTTGGTTGTGCATCCAACTGAGAGGCTCATGGTCGCTAATCAGGGTGAATCGTCTACCCAACAAATAAGTTCTAAACTTGCGGAAAGCGTGTAGTACTGCGGCGCATTCCTTTTCCGTGGTACTGTAGTTGAGTTCCGCTTCTGTCAAACTTCGGGACAGATAAGCAACGGGATGATCAAATCCATCCTTTTCTTGACTAAGTACTGCTCCCACCGCATAATCACAGGCGTCTGTGGTGAGGGTGAATTTTTTGTTGAAGTCAGGAAACTGGAGGATTGGGGCTTCGCAGAGCTTTTGCTTCAATTGATTGAAACTTTCCTCTTGGTCCTGGGTCCATTCGGACTTGGTATCTTTCTTCAGCAGGTCATACAGGGGTCTTGCAATTTTGCTGAAGTCTTTTATGAATCGTCAGTAGTAGCCCGTTAAGGCTGTAAACGATCGAACATGAGTTACGTTACGAGGTCGGGGGAAGTTTGTTATCGCAATGATTTTGTCTGGGTCTGGCTCACAGCCGTTCTTGGACACGATATGTCCTAAAAACGCTACTTCTCTCCGGAAGAAGAGGACTTTATCAGGATGAAGCACCAGATTGGCACCCCTTAGTCGGCTGAACAGTAAATGCACTTTACGAAGGTGGTCTCTAAGGCTTTTTGCGTAGATGATAATGTCATCTAGGTACACTAGCATCTTTACGTTCTGAAGGCCCAGGAGTATTCGGTCCATGAAGCGCTGGAACGTGGCAGGGGCATTTTTGAGTCCCATGGGCATCTTTTTGAATTGCCAATGCCCCGTTATTGTGGAGAACGCCGTTTTTGGTTTGTCACTCGGTTTCATCGGGATCTGGTAGAATTCACTTGCCAAATCGAACGTGGAGAAGTACACCGAGTCTCCCAATTGGTCCAGGATGTCCGCAATACACGGAAGAGGATAGGCGTCTCCGATTGTCTTAGAATTAAGATTTCTGAAGTCTACCACCATCCGCCATCTTGGACGCCCTTGGCTATCTCTCTTTTTTGGCAAAATCCAGACGGGGGATTGGTACGGCGACGTGGAGGGTTCGATGATGCCATCCTGCAGCTTCTTGGCGATGTCCTCTCGCATCACCTCCTGATGGATGAAGGGGGGGGGGCAAATAACCTACTCCTGTGGCCGAATTGATCAAGTAAACACTAATAACTTGCTGACATAATTTCTTAAGGGTCCATTGGTTCGGTGCTAACTCGGTCATTCGAGCAGGACCGGCCTCGGACTCTTGACTTGTTGGCCTCAAGAGGGTTTTCGTGGAGGCCCTCGCGGAGAAAGAAATTTTTTTTATATGCAGTAGTTAGAATTAGAATTTTGAATTCTTTATTATTAGTTTTAAAATTTTTATTGTGCCAGGACAGTGCGTAGGCTGCTGTTCTGGAGTCTAAGTTTTAGTCGCTAAGTAAAAATAAGACAATTTAGTCGTTAAGAATAAAATAGGGTAAATAATTTAACGCACGGACGATACGCGAGAAAAGAAAAAAGGACGTAAATCTTCTAAAGCACGAAAAGTCTTGGACTACCATCCGGTGACTGAAAGTATTTTCTTATCTGCGGACAGTCTAGCACATACGGTTTTTTGTGCTGTTTTAGAGACTAAGTAATTTTTATTCACGCTATCTTTTTCAAAAAGTTTTTCAAACGAGTTATTTTATTAATATGGTTATCATTATCATTATTATTATTTTAAGTATACTCATTGCTTATAACATTTACTTACAATATTTTGTTTTATTTATTTGAACAAAAGATTTAATTTTCAAGTCACAGTAAATATAAAATTTAACACATAGTCTCTCTTGTTAATTGTTGTTAACAAATGGTAAAGGAGACAGTGATTACTTAACAGTTTTTTCTTTCAATTATTTATTAATTTTTTTGTTGTCAAGGAATCATTGTGTCCAGTATTGACGATTTTTTTTTCTTTACAAATTTTCCGAAAAGCATAGAAAGGTTTTAGAAATTGATAAAATAAAGATGGGGGTGGAAGAAAAGAATTTTTTTTATCACTAAAGCGCTATATTGTTATAACTTGCATGAGCTTTAAATTTAATGTAGTGAGGACTATTATAGTTAACTTAACGTGAACTTTTAGTAAATTTTTGCAAAATATCGAGTGAGTTTGCGTAGTTGTAAAATACATAGCGTAGAGATAGAAATATAAAATCGGAAGGAGAGAATACCGGTGGTATTCATTTACAACGCGGAGTTGCATTTTTGGTCTACGGGAACCACTGCTGACGCAGCGGCTCACACAGTGTACTAAAATTTTCCAAGTATTAATTTTGAGTTCTCAACTTTTTTTTTGAAGTTGTAATTTTTCGAAATTTTTAATTTTTCAAAATTTTATCAACTTACGAGAGTTCCAATTTTCTTGTTAATTTCAATTTTTTTCAAGTTTTCCTCTTCTTTTTCCCAATTTTTAAGTTGTCAATTTCTTAAAAGTTTAAATTTTCAAAAGGTTTCAATTTTTAAAAGTAAAATTTCAGTGTTAAGAGTAAAATTTTTCAAATTTTAATTTTTTTTCTACCTTTTCAATTTTTTTTTAAGTCTTTAAAATTTCAATTTTTCCAATTGATTAATTTTTTTTTTCAATATTTTCGGCTTTCAAAATTACCAATTTTCCCAAAGTTTTAATTTTTCGATTTTCCGAATAACTACGATTTTTGAGAGCTTCTTAATTTTTTTTTAAATTAATTTCAATTTCCGAAAGGTTTTAATTTTTTTATTAGGAGTTTTAATTTTTAAAGTTAGAATTTTCCAGCTATTTCCAATTTTGAATCTAAAGAAAGAAAATAGAGTAGAAAAAATTGAGTAAAAGGATGAAATTGAGGAGACCCAAGTGACCGAGAGAAGGAGTGTGCGCAAGTAATCGCCGTTTCACTTCATTCTCTCCTCGTTCGTATTCCCCCGCCGCGCAGCTTCAGGCCGTCTCTTCTTTGTGCCACTGTCCGCTTATCGGCGTTTCACTCCATCTCTCCTTCCGAGCGCCGGGATGACCAAATAAGCACAAGACGTACGGCCAAAAATCTATTTTATTACCTTTAAAATTCATACTAATTTACCTCTTCGACCCCACGTGGTAGCGCTACGCCCCTCCCACGTGTGACGGTGGAACATATATATATGAGTCAAAATAATACTTTTCGGCAAATCAGCCCATATAAGTTTCACGGATTTTATTGCAATTTTTTTTGGCAAAAGTACTATTTAATAGAAGACTTTTGCCGCAAATAAGAGGTCTCTATCTTATTTCTGCTTGGTGCTAGATTTTTTCAAAGATTGAAAAATGGCCTATTTTTAAGCTGTTTTAAGCGATTTTAAGGTATTTTTCGAAAAATTCTAACTTTTGATCAAAATGAGATAAAAACCTCAAATTTGCGGCAAAATTTCGTTCAAAATAAGTTCTTTTTTGTAAAAATATTTTGACAACATAGTTTGGTTATTTTTATAATAATACACTCCTGCACAGATATTGCTATTTTTGCTCCTTTGCAGGTATCTTCAAACGACTGTAGCTTTTTCTAGGCTAAATTGTTGTGCATATTAAAAAATTGTTAAATTTTTTTTATGAAAATACAAAAATTTTGCGACCAACCGGAACCCTGTACGATCTTCCGTTTCCAAGATACAGCTGTTTAAAGTTGTCAAAAAACACAAAAAACGCATTTTACGATTTTCACACGCATTTTTGAACGGTTTCGACCTTTTTTTTTCTCTCAAAAATATGTGGAATCTTCTCTTCATATGTTTCCAAACAAGCTCCCATAGTAATTGTAGTGCGGATCTAGGGTTTAAGTTGATTCCAAAGCATACACTTTTGACACATTTTATGTGCTAAACTAGTGCTTTTTTTTAACAATATAATCGCTACATTTAACTTTTTCGTTCATTACAGATGTTTTGAAATTATTTTTTGACTAAAAACTATTTAAATTTCAGCTAAAATTAGGTCGCCTGCTATGAAAAAATTGATACTCGACGAAATATTGATCTCAATATCATAATAATATACTACTTTTATTCAGTTTTTTAGTTTTTTGATTCGTTAAAAATGGGGCCGTCCACGTTAAGAATGCAGAAAAATCTCCTATTTTTTAAAATCCTTCTGCAATTTTTTTCATCGAATTCTGGTATAAAAACAGAAAGTATCCCAAAATTTTGAGTTCCAAAAAATTTTTTTGTGCCCTCTGTGAAAAAAAAGTCTTTTACGGAAATATTTCATTTGAAAAAAAATTTATCGCTGTTTTTTACTTATTCTGCTGGCATTTTGAAATGAATGGGCTGATTTTCACGCGGTTTGTTGCATTTAAAGAAGAGAAAAAAAACTATTGAAAAATGTCCGACTTTTTTAATTTTCATGTCTTCGAACCGATGTAGCAGGGAATTAAATGGGAAAATTAAATAAGCCAAAAATTGTGATAAATCTTAGAAATAGAGTTGATTTTTTTGTAATTTGAGAGGTTAAAAGACAGTTTCATTCATATGGTTTTTTTTTAAACAAACATATGAGTTTAAGACATATTTCAGGTTTACAGTTTATGTGGTACACTTTTTTTTTACCTTTAAAATCTTGTAACTTAAGATTTAGTAGGATTTTTAATACAAAATCTTATACCGTTGAAAAGCTCTTGACTTCAGATGCAACGAGATGTTACTTAAAATATTGTTTGAGCATGCTATATCAATAAAATAGGCTCCAAAGTCGAAAAAGGTTGATTTTTTAATTTCTTGAGAGTGTTATTTTTCACAAATATGTGATGAAAACGACTCTAAAATCAAATATAAAAAATTTCTTCTATAAATACTCAAAGTATAAGTCACAAAAAAAAAGTAAAAAATATAAAAAAAAAAAAACTTTTATGGACAAAGTCAAATGAGTATGCTCAGAACTAATTCCCTGCTACATCGGTTCGAAGACATGAAAATTAAAAAAGTTGGACATTTTTCAATAGTTTTTTTTCTCTTCTTTAAATGCAACAAACCGCGTGAAAATCAGCCCATTCATTTTAAAATGCCAGCAGAATTAGTAAAAAACAGCGATAAATTTTTTTTCAAATGAAATATTTCCGTAAAAGACTTTTTTTTTCACAGAGGGCACAAAATCATTTTTTGGAACTCAAAATTTTGGGATACTTTCTGTTTTTATACCAGAATTCGATGAAAAAAATTGCAGAAGGATTTTAAAAAATAGGAGATTTTTCTGCATTCTTAACGTGGACGGCCCCATTTTTAACGAATCAAAAAACTAAAAAACTGAATAAAAGTAGTATATTATTATGATATTGAGATCAATATTTCGTTGAGTATCAATTTTTTCATAGCAGGCGACCTAATTTTGGCTGAAATTTAAATAGTTTTTAGTCAAAAAATAATTTCAAAACATCTGTAATGAACGAAAAAGTTAAATGTAGCGTTTATATTGTTAAAAAAAAACACTAGTTTAGCACATAAAATGTGTCAAAAGTGTATGCTTTGGAATCAACTAAAACTCTAAATCCGCACTACAATTACTATGGGAGCTTGTTTGGAAACATATGAAGAGAAGATTCCACATATTTTTGAGAGAAAAAAAAGGTCGAAACCGTTTAAAAATGCGTGTGAAAATCGTAAAAAACGCGTTTTTTGTGTTTTTTGACAACTTTAAACACTGTATCTTGGAAGTGGAAGATCGATAAAGGGTTCCGGTTGGTCGCAAAATTTTTGTTCTTTTATAAAAAAAATTTAACAATTTTTTTATTTACACAAAAATTTAGCCTAGAAAAAGCTACGGTCGTTTGAAGATACCTGCAAATGAGCAAAAATAGCAGAATCTGTGTAGGAGTGTATTATTATAAAAATAACCAAACTATGTTGTCAAAATATTTTTACAAAAAATAACTTATTTTGACCTAAATTTTGCCGCAAACGAGAGGTTTCTATCTCATTTCGATCAAAAGATAGAATTTTTCGAAAAATACCTTAAAATTTCTGAAAATAGCTTAAAAATAGGTCATTTTTCAATCTTTGAAAAAATCTAGCACCAAGCAGAAATAAGTTAGAGACGAAGAGGTAAATTAGTATGAATTTTAAAGGTAAGTAAATAGATTTTTGGCCGTACGTCTTGTGCTTATTCAGTCAGCCCGGCGCTTGGAAGGAGAGAATGGAGTGAAACGCCGATAAGCGGACAGTGGCACAAAGAAGAGACGGCTTAGAGCTGCGTGGCGGGGGAATACGAACGAGGAGAGAATGAAGTGAAACGGCGATTACTTGCGCACACTCCTTCTCTCGGTCACTTGGATCTCCTCAATTTCAGCTTTTACTCAATTTTTTCTACTCTATTTTCTTTCTTTAGATTCAAAATTGGAAATAGCTGGAAAATTCCAACTTGAAAAATCCTAATAAAAAAATTAAAACCTTTCGGAAATTGAAATTAATTTTAAAAAAAATTAAGAAGCTCTCAAAAATCGTAGCTATTCGGAAAATCGAAAAATTAAAACTTTGGGAAAATTGGTAATTTTGAAAGCCGAAAATATTGAAAAAAAAAATTAGCCAATTGGAAAAATTGAAATTTTAAAGACTTAAAAAAAAATTGAAAAGGTAGAAAAAAAATTAAAATTTGAAAAATTTTACTCTTAACACTGAAATTTTACTTTTAAAAATTGAAACCTTTTGAAAATTTAAACTTTTGAGAAATTGACAACTTAAAAATTGGGAAAAAGAAGAGGAAAACTTGAAAAAAATTGAAATTAACAAGAAAATTGGAACTCTCGAAAGTTGATAAAATTTTGAAAAATTAAAAATCTCGAAAAACTACAACTTCAAAAAAAAAGTTGAGAACGCAAAATTAATACTTGGAAAATCTTACTACACTGTGTGAGCCGCTGCGTCAGCAGTGGTTCCCGTAGACCAAAAATGCAACTCCACGTTGTAAATGAATACCACCGGTATTCTCTCCTTCCGATTTTATATTTCTATCTCTACGCTATGTATTTTACAACTACGCAAACTCACTCGATATTTTGCAAAAATTTACTAAAATTTCACGTTAAGTTAACTATATTAGTCCTCACTACATTAAATTTAAAGCTCATGCAAGTTATAACAATATAGCGCTTTAGTGATAAAAAAAATTCTTTTCTTCCACCCCTATCTTTATTTTATCAATTTCTAAAACCTTTCTATGCTTTTCGGAAAATTTGTGAAGAAAAAAAAATCGTCAATACCGGACACAATTATTGCTTGATAACAAAAAAAATTAATAAATAATTGAAAGAAAAAACTTTTAAGTAATCACTGTCTCCCTTACCATTTGTTAACAACAATTAACAAGAGAGACTATGTGTTAAATTTTATATTTACTGTGACTCGAAAATTAAATCTTTTGTACAAATAAATAAAACAAAATTTTGTAAGTAAACTTCTATTGGAATTTTGGCTGCTGTTTTC
Organism: Encarsia formosa; assembly: GCA_038277355.1. Taxonomy (NCBI): domain Eukaryota; kingdom Metazoa; phylum Arthropoda; class Insecta; order Hymenoptera; family Aphelinidae; genus Encarsia; species Encarsia formosa. The sequence continues at coordinate 51,177,195 of CM076187.1, read as the reverse complement.
CTTGCAATTGATACATTATATCAGTTAGCAAGGGATGAGCGTTTTAAATTACCACTAGGGTCTGTGATTTTGATGCGAGACTTCTACGTGGATGATTTGTTGACTGAGGCTGATACGATTGAGAAATTTTTTGAGAATTCGGGATAAAATTATTCAGATATTGAAATGTGGTGGATTTGAAATTCGTCAGTGGGCTTCAAATTATCCGCAAGCTCTCGATGGTCTTGATGAAAAATCTGCTGACATCGATTTTCTTGTCGAAGAAAATCCGGTTCGCAATGTCAAGCCCATTGAGAGAACTAATCACGTTACCAAACGGTTACATTTTGTTGGAAATTTCAAAAATTTTCGATCCTCTTTGTTTGCTTGCTCCCGTTATTCTTGCTTCGAAACTTATTTTGCAAAACTGCTGGAAGGCAGATGCGTTATGGGACAAATCGGTGCCGGCCGATTTGTTTACAGCTTGGCAATCTTTTTTGGATCAACTCAGTCTGATCGATCATCTGAGTATAGAGCGTAAGATTCTCATTGATGATTTTGTGAATATTCAGCTTCATGGCTTTTGCGATGCAAGCTCGATTGGTTATGGCGCTTGTTTGTACGTACGATCTTGTGATAAGCAAGGGAAAACGCAAGTGCGACTTTTTTGTGCCAAAGGACGCATTTCTCCTATCGATAGAAATGACAGCGATGGGAAATTGCCTAAGAAAGCTGCTCTGAATATACCCAGACTTGAGCTTTGTGGAGCTTTGACTTTTGCTTTGTGGAGCTTTGTGGAGCTTTGACTTTTGTGTCGTGAAGTCCATGCAGTTTTTACTTTCAATTCTGACAATGTTGTTTTTTGGTCTGATTCGACTATTGTCCTGCCATGGCTTAAGAAATCGCCTGATGTTTGGAGAATTTTTGAGGCAGTTTGAATTAAAGAAATTCAAGAAATTTCGGGGGATATTATTCAATGGCCTCATGTTCGGTCAGAGCAAAATCCTGCTGATGCTTTATCGCGAAGTTAACTCCCTCAGAATTTTTTGAATAACGAAACTTGGTTTTACGGTCCTTCATGGCTCTCTCTACCCGAGTCTGATTGGCGCTGCTTGGTTGTTAAATTTGATCAAGTTTTGCCTGGGTTGAAGAAAGCAGTTTGTTTTATCACGCAGAATACGCATAACAAAACGTCAGAGAGATTTTCATCATATCCACGATTGATTCGTTTTGTTGCTTACACCACCAGATTTTTAGCATCGAATAAATATAAATATCAAGCTCTGTCTGTCTCTTAAATCGAAGAGGTAAGCCGCAGAGTTTTGAAAATTGTTCAGCAGTCAGTTTTTCACGATGAAATTAATCGTATTTCCAATTGTCAAGACCTGAAAAACTCGAAGCTTGGTTCGTTATCTCCGTTGCTCGACGAGCATGGCCTGCTTCGAATTGGGAGGCCACTTGAAAAATGCCAACATTCCGATCGGACAGAGACAACCTATTTTTTTACCCTCCTGTCATTACGTGACAGATGTGATTATTCGTGATGTTCACAAGAGACATTATCACACGGGTATTCAGTCTACTTTATATAACCTCCGATTCAAATTTTGGATTTTGAATGGAAAAAGTCGAGTACGCAAGGTTGTTCATCACTGCGTGACTTGCATGAGATTTAGAGCCAAGGCTGATAAATATATAATGGCTAATTTTTCAGTATCTCGGGTCGATAAAGTTGCAGCTTTTTATCATACTGGTCTTGATTATTTTGGGCCCATGTTTATTAAGGAAAGAAAACAGCGAAATTGCGGTCGTGTAAAGGTTTGGGGATGCATTTTCATCTGCATGTCCACGAAAGCCGTACACATTGAGATCGTGAGTGATATGGCTACGGATGCATTTTTGGCTGCATTAAGACGATTTACGGGACGTCGAGCAATCCCTGGTCATGTTTATTCTGACAATGGAAAAAACTTCGTCAAAGCGAATAATCAACTTCGTGAAATGTATGCTCTCGTGAACTCTGTCGAATTTTGCACCCGAATCAAAGATTTTGCTTTGAATCATAAAATTTCTTGGCACTTCAATCCATCTCTCAGTCCTCATTTCGGTGGAATTTGGAAGGCTGCAGTCAAATCTTGTAAGCATCATATTGAACGAGTCATTGGAGATCGTTTATTCACTTACGAAGAATTGAGTACATTTGTTGTCGAAATCGAGGCAATTCTTAATTCGAGACCTTTATGCCCAATATCGATCCCAACGATCTATAGCTTTGACACCTGCACATGTTTTAGTTGGTAAGCCTCTCACTATGTTGTCTGAAAATGATTTTTTACCTGTTTCAGAGAATCGTCTATCTTCATGGCAAGCAATTACTAAAGCACGTCAGGACTTTAATTCCGGACCTGGTCTCAAGATCGATGATATTGTTGTTTTGATCGATAAAAATCAGCCTTGTATGCAGTGGCGGCTAGGGCGAGTAATAGCGAAGCACCCTGGAGATGACGACGTGGTCCGAGTCGTCTTGGTTAGAACGTCGCAAGGAACATTTAAATGAAATGCAAATACTCTATGTTTATTACCTGTTTCGTATTAAGTGAAAGTGTAGTTTAATTTTGAAAGACAATTTTGTTTACTTTTAGAAGAGATTTTTATATTTTAATTTTTGATAGACTACTTATTTAATTTAATTATTTTTTGGATAGTTTTTAATTTTACTTGAATGATCGGACTATTTTTTAGCTATATTTGTAATGTAGATTTAGAAAGCTTGTTTATTGTATCGAATGTTCGTTTTGATGTGTACGAGTAGTAGCGTCATGTACGTTCTGGCGCAGATAGGAATCTACCTTACTGACCAAGTGGTTCGAGTCTGGGCTAAGATTCCTACCTTACCGACGCTGGTGTTACCGACCCCGTGCGCTGGGTTATCGTGGTATTACCGACCCCGTGGGCTGGGTTATCGTGGTATTACCGACCCTGAACGTGGGTTATCCCTCTACCTTAGCGACTCTTGCACTGGGTTTTTTTTACTATACTTTACCAACCCCGTGCGCTGGGTTTTACCGACATCGTGCGCTGGATTTTTACTGACGTCACACGCTGGCCTATTTTGACTGACGTCGTATACTGAAAATTTTAATATTCTTATTTAGTTTTTTAAAATGTGTCGGGTTATCCGTTAGCCTACCTTACCGACCTTATGCGCTGACCTATTTACTAATTTTTTATTCAAGCCCTACAATTTATTTACAATAGTCCTCAAGTTTTATTTACAATTTACCTGATATTTATTTACAGTGCCACTAAAATAATTTTTATTAAAAAAGTTTAAAAGTCTCGCCCGTGATTTCAATTGGAAATTCTCAGCTGGCAGAGTACGAGTGGCATCGTGAGTGCAGCTCCCATAAGTATATTACTGCTAGTGCTGCGCTGAAATGGTCATTTGCTTAGTCGAGCTTGAACTGTAAGGATCTCCTCGACAGAGCAGCTCACAGCGTGTGCGCGCATTTTCGAGTCGAGCCATATGTGAGACGCGAGTACTCGATATTATATAACCACGGACTCTGCGCCGAGCTCACCATTTGCTTTGCAGATTTCGAGCAGTACAGAGCCCTCTGCAAGAGTCAAGTGCATGCATGCCTCTTTCGAGGTAACCTCTGACGCTGCCCTGTATTCGTAACCATTCGTTTTAGAGTTCGAGCCTTTTTTTAACAAAGCCGATGTACTGCGCTGCTCCTAGGAGACTGAATTTGGATATTTAACCTCGTGCGCTTCTGCCTTATTTTATTCATACGTTGGAGCTCAACCTGGAAAGGGCCTCTCTCCCTTTGCAAACCCCCAGCAACTCACCAGAATAGGAAGAGTTCGCCATAACCTCCCGAACGCCTCATGGTTTTTCATAACCCTACTTAGCCTCATGGTTATCCACCGCTGGATCTACGTATCGATAAAATTTGACTAGGTCACGAATCACCGTATAAAAAAGTTATAATTTAAATTGAGGACTCTCAGCATTTGTCCGTCGGTCACTTTATACACCTTAATTATTGAAGAGTTAAATTTGTTGGTAACCTGCAAAGAAAAACGCCAGAAAGCTCATCTTTTTGATTGGTTCTCTCGACGCACATTTATTTTTACATTCTCTCAATCAGAGACCACCCTGACCACTACCTCGAATCTTTTGTTCACGGCATAGAGATAAAATGAAAAGAAAAAGTTCAAACTACAATGGTCCCCATCGGGTAAGTTTGAAGAGAGCATTTATTTAGATATGGAATAAAAAAGCTAAGTGAAGTTATAGTTTTTAAAAATTATTTATCTAATTAATTTTAAATTCACATCACACATGAAAAAAGTTTTTAATCTTATTATTTTTTTCATTATCTCTACTGCAAAAAAAAAAATAACAATTTGTTGATTCATTCTCAATAAATTATTTAGTATGTTGAAATAAAGTATTCTTTTTAAAAAGTACATATGTTAGAATAACTCTTCAAATTTTTTCATTTATGTAATAAACAATGAAATAAATATAACTGCTATAAATTGAGAAACTTTTTTGAAAATCCTAAGCAAATTATTGCATAAAATAGTTCTTGCTTTCACTTTTTAATTTTACTTTTTGTATAGATTGTTACTAAACATTCTTTGTTGACAAGTAGGTCATAGTGAAAATAATAGATCTATGCATAATAAATTTATCATATGAAAGTATCGCTTCAGCTTTTTTATTCAGATCTAGTTTGAATATTGCTGTTAATTATATGAGTATATTTTATAAATAAATTTTTTAGAAAATAAGAGTACAATGCTCCTTTTGCAGACTTTGTAATTGTTGTGCCAGGAACAGGAGACGTGCCCACCCTGTGGTAAGTATTCATAAATATATTAACTAAAAAAAAAAAAAAAAAAAAAAAAAAAAAAATCTACATTCTCTTATAAATTAAAATTTTTTCAGGGCATAGTTGTAACTCACTGTGGGCACAACATGACCAAAAACTGCAAATTAGTGGATGCAGCTATCAGAGGCTCTACAAGACCTGTGCGTTTAAGGACATTATTGTACCCTACAACTCCAACTATTACTCCTACTACTGTTGCTCTTGGTACAGTGTCATCCTAAGCCATGGCTACTACTGCTCTGGGTGAAGCGTCAGCCTCAACAACAACAACAGCCACAGGCGATGGTGCTCTAACAGTACCTGGTGGTGCTACTAAAGGTGATGCTGCTGGTGCTACCCGACAAGAGACTGCAACAACAGCTCTGGGAGTAAGTGTTGCTGCTCTTTTAAAATATCATGTATATATATATATATGTGGGTCAAAATAATACTTTTTTAAAAAACCGTCCGCACGAGGTTCAACGATTTTATTGCAATTTTTTTTGGCAAAAGAACTATTTAATAGAAGACTTTTGCCACAAATAAGAGGTCTCTATCTTATTTCTGCTTGGTGCTAGATTTTTTCAAAGATTGAAAAATGGCCTATTTTTAAGCTGTTTTAAGCAATTTTAAGGTATTTTTCGAAAAATTCTAACTTTTGATCAAAATGAGATAAAAACCTCAAGTTTGCGGTAAAATTTCGTTCAAAATAAGTTCTTTTTTGTAAAAATATTTTCACAACATAGTTTGGTTATTTTTATAATAATACAGTCCTACACAGATATTGCTATTTTTGCTCATTTGCAGGTATCTTCAAACGACCGTAGCTTTTTCTAGGCCTAATTTTTGTGCATATTAAAAAATTGTTAAATTTTTTTTATGAAAGAACAAAAATTTTGCGACCAACCGGAACCCTGTACGATCTTCCGTTTCCAAGATACAGCTGTTTAAAGTTGTCAAAAAACACAAAAAACGCATTTTACGATTTTCACACGCATTTTTGAACGGTTTCGACCTTTTTTTTTCTCTCAAAAATATGTGGAATCTTCTCTTCATATGTTTCCAAACAAGCTCCCAAAGTAATTGTAGTGCGGATCTAGGGTTTTAGTTGATTCCAAAGCATACACTTTTGACACATTTTATGTGCTAAACTAGTGCTTTTTTTTAACAATATAATCGCTACATTTAACTTTTTCGTTCATTACAGATGTTTTGAAATTATTTTTTGACTAAAAACTATTTAAATTTCAGCCAAAATTAGGTCACCTGTTATGAAAAAATTGATACTCGACGAAATATTGATCTCAATATCATAATAATGTACTACTTTTATTCAGTTTTTTAGTTTTTTGATTCGTTCAAAATCAATGTTCAAATATTGTAAATAATATATCACTTATTTACTTATTTTTTTCTATTTTTGAAATTACAAACAATTGATCATAGTTTATCAATTATTCTGATTATTTTCCCGAGCTGAATTTCAACTAATAGGAACGCCACATTTGACATTTGGCAGAGGGGTGTAGGTAAAATTATTTCGATAATTTTTCGGTTATTTCCAATTCGAACGTTTCAAGTCGCATAGCAACTCTAATTGTTGGACTTACTCGATTCGGCTTTGGGTTAGACCCGAGTCACTGCGGTGTATACCTATATATGAGTATTCATTATTACATTCATAGTCAACAAATGGTAATAGAACTATAACCGCAAAAATGTAAAATACAGCATTTCTATAAGTTGAAATTAAGCTGGGGAAAATAATCCAGCCGAATACCCCTCGTGCTTCAAAATTTTAGACAATTTTCCTCCAGTTTTTTTGCACAGCAACTCGCGGGGCAAGTTTGACAAAAAATCACTTGCGCTTCGCGCTCGTGATTTTTAAACTGCTAAACTTGTCCCCCTTGTTGCTGTACAACAAAACACAGTCGGAAAATAATCGACAATTTTCAAGCACTAGGGGTATTACGACTAATAAAACAATCATAGATTACTATTGCTTACTCTGAAAAAAATGAGTCCAAGTTAAAAATGTTATTTTTTGAATGCTATGAACCATAAAACAATCTACCAATCTACTTTCTACTTATAATTATATCCACTTATGAAAAAGAGAATGAGAGATTCGATTAGAAAGTCGAGTCGATATGTCGAATCGAAACTTAAACTTTGATTCTTGGAGCAAGAGCGCCCCCTTTCAAGCCTTTCAAAAATGTGAACCAGCCGGACGCGCCAAATTTAAAATCTTCAGGCATGCCTGATTTAAATTTTTTTTTTTTTTTTTTTTTTTTTTTTTTTTTTTTTTTTTTAATTAATAAAGTGAGTAACGAAATTTACATTTTTAATAGACAAATAAGCGGACAAGCTTAGGACCCCATAACCCTAGGCGTAGTGAATAACAAATAATTAACTTTTGTAATAAACAAATAAGCCGATAAGCTACAACTCCATAACACTAGGCGTACTTAGTAAAAATAATTAATTTTTTTAATAAACAAATAAGCCGATAAGCTGCAACCCCATAACCTTGGGCATGGCTGAAAAAAATGTTAATAATCAAATTTATTTGTTTATTAAAAAAATTAAAATTTTTTTTAGCCATGCCCAAGGTTATGGGGTTGTAGCTTATCGGCTTATTTGTTTATTAAAAAAAAATTAATTATTTTTACAAAGTACGCCCAGTGTTTTAGAGTTGTAGCTTATCGGCTTATCTGTTTGTTACAAAAGTTAATTATTTGTTAGTTAATTATTTGTTATTCACTACGCCTAGAGTTATGGGGTTGTAAGCTTGTCCGCTTATTTGGGTATTAAAAATTGAAATTTCGTTACTCACTTTATTCATAAAAAAAAAAAAAAAAAAAAAAAAAATTTAAATCAGGCATGCCTGAAGATTTTAAATTTGGCGCGTCTGGCTGGTTCACACCTTTGAGAAGCCTGAAAGGGGGCGCTCTTGCTCCAAGAATCAAAGATCAAGTTTTGATTCGATAAATCGACTCGACTTTCTAATCGAATCTCTCATTCTCTTTTTCATAAGTGGATATAATTATAAGTAGAATGTATATTGGTAGATTGTTTTATGCTTCATAGCATTCAAAAAATAACATTTTAAATTTAAACTCATTTTTTTCAGAGTAAGCAATAGTAATCCATGATTGTTTTATCAGAATAATTGATAAACTATGATCAATTATTTGTAATTTCAAAAATAGAAAAAAATAAATAAATAAGTGATATATTATTTACAATATTTGAACATAGATTTTTAACGAATCAAAAAACTAAAAAACTGAATAAAAGTAGTAAATCATTTTGATATTGAGATCAATATTTCGTTGAGTATCAATTTTTTCATAGCAGGTGACCTAATTTTAGCTGGAATTTAAATAGTTTTTAGTCAAAAAATAATTTCAAAACATCTATAATGACCGAAAAAGTTAAATGTAGCGTGTATATTGCTAAAAAAACACTAGTTTAGCACATAAAATCTGTCAAAAGTGTATGCTTTGGAATCAAGTAAAACCCCAAATCCGCACTACAATTACTATGGGAGCTTGTTTGGAAACATATGAAGAAAAGATTCCACATATTTTTGAGAGAAAAAAAAGGTCGAAACCGTTCAAAAATGCTTGTGAAAATCGTAAAAAACGCGTTTTTAGTGTTTTTTGACAACTTCAAACAGCTGTAACTTGGAAGCGGAAGATCGTACAGGATTCCGATTGGTCGCAAAATTTTTGTTTTTTCATAAAAAAAATTTAACAATTTTTTTATATGCACAAAAATTTAGCCTAGAAAAAGCTACGGTCGTTTGAAGATACCTGCAAATGAGCAAAAATAGCAATATCTGTGCAGGAGTGCATTATTATAAAAATAACCAAACTATGTTGTCAAAATATTTTTACAAAAAACAACTTATTTTGACCAAAATTTTGTCGCAAATTAGAGGTTTTATCTCATTTCGATCAAAAGATAGAAATTTTCGAAAAATAACTTAAAATTGCTTAAAATAGCTTAATAATTGGCCATTTTTCAATCTTTGAAAAAATCTAGCACCATGCAGAAATAAGATAGAGACCTCTAGTTTGCGGCAAAAGTCTTCTATTAAATAGTTCTTTTGCCAAATAAAATTGCAATAAAATCGGTGAACCTCGTGCGGACGGTTTTTAAAATAAGTATTATTTTGACTCATATATATATATATATATATGTGTGTGTGTGTGTGTGTGTGTGTGTGTGTGTGTGTGTGTGTGTGTGTGTGTAGGCTGTCCCAGCTGTATGGTGGCTCAAAAAGGTAGACAATCGGTAAAGACTCTTCTTCTAGAGCAATGATGGCGATCTCTTTGAAAGTAAAAGCATTCAAAGGCCTTTTGAATCCTTGTACGTCTACTATGAACTCCATTGTGAATAGAAATGATTTTCTGGCTGAGAATGCGCTGTATTTATACCCTCAAAGCAACCCCCACTACTGTCTACGCATGCGTAATTTACAAAGACAAAATTTAATAAAATGAAAAAACTCAGCGCTGAATTTTTATCGAAGTCGGAGAAAAAAATGATCAACTCGTGACACAAAGTACTCTAACGCCACCTCACACAAATTTATATAAACAGCTGCACTCTCAGCGCAGCGCTTCATTATTTGGTCTGAAGTCAAAGAGGAAGGATCATCCCTTGCACACCTCTGCTCCCACTCCATACCTACTCACGCTACCTACACTGAACTCACCCCCCTCTCCTGGAAATTGGAATAAATAGCTGCACTCTCAGCGCTGCTCTTCATTCGCTGGTCGGCAGTTGAAGCGAAAGGATCAACGCTGACACATCTCTCTCGTACCATGGAGCCACCTCTGTCACCATTGTACTGTAAGGATGTTGTAGCCAATTTCCAAAGAGCCTTGGAGCTTTTCCAAGGGGATGCTTATGATTATGATACAAAACACCACTTCATCAACGAACTGCTGCCTAATCAAGTTGAGGGTCTGCAAGGATTGCTACGACTTGACGGCTTCACAGTTCCTGAACGTGCCAGCTTTCAGAACATTATCGGGCTTCTACACTCAATCCAGCATCGAGTGAGAGGTTGTCTGAAGACTGGAGCTGGATTACAAAATCAACCTGCTATTGCCTGGAACGAGATTCAGGCAGCGTTTGATCGAAGGATCAGAACTGGTGCCATCTCAAATCTTCGACACATTGACCTTGATGCATTCCTCGACGATGCCGAACACGAGTTCGAGAATCAAGTGAACATTGGCCTGCAAGAGCATAACTCCTTGAAGGTATACGGCGTCTTGGCTGCTGAATTTTTGATAAATAAAAACAACAAGGAAATCAAAGAGATGAAATACTTCAATACTGAAGCTCATGAAATCTACCTGACAACGAATCTGTCCAACTGGATCAACGAGTATATTCAGCAATCTATTTACGTGACATCGAAGAGTTTCAAGAGAGAGAGTCTGGTTGGACGCTGCATTCGATTGTCAACTTGATATTGAACATCAACAAACTCAACCCCATGAGAGGTAGTTCTTGTATCCCTCTTCCTCCTGCTATCGAGAACAAGGGCGCGTGTATAAACTCGAAGAATGAATACGATGAGGAGTGTTTCCGTTGGGCAGTTCTTGCGGCGTTGTACCCCGCCAAACGTGATGGTCAAAGGATATCAAAGTATGAGAACTTTAAGGATGTTCTTCAATTTGGTAACATCGAGTTTTCAGTCAAGCCTGTCGACATCAAAAAGTTCGAGAAACTCAACCCTTGGTTATCGATAAACCTTTTCATGCTAGAAAAGCGTAATGGAAAGTTTAAAGTTTTTTCTTGCTACCTGACGTCTTCTAAGCTGTAGAAACACATCAACCTTTTGTTCGCGGAGGATCGATACTACGAAGAAGACGAGTACGTTCAAGAAGAGCCAAAAAACTACCACTACATGGGGATTAAAAAACTTTCGGCTCTCGTTGGGGCCGATTTGAGTAAAAACCACAAGAAAAAGCATATCTGTGACAGGTGCCTTCACTACTTTGAATCCTTGGATAAATTATCTGAACAGAGTAAGGATTGTGAGCAGATGAACCATTGCAAGGTCACATTACCGGGCAGTCACAACAATACCTTGAGTTTCAAGAACTACAAGAACCGTGAACGTGTTCTATTCACAATTTACGCAGATATAGAGTGCATGTTCAAGCCAGTGGAGGAAGATGACGAAATTTACCATGAGCATGTTCCCTACAGCATTTCATACTATCTGCAATCGAGCTTTGATGACAATCTTTCATCGTTCAAGCTCTACAGGCAAAAGTCCGATGAAGATGAGAAGCCTGCTGCCTGGTTCGTCTGGAACCAGCTAAAACATGCCCGAGAGCTCGAGAAGTACTATGAGAACCCGAAACCAATGACCCCCTTGACTCATGAAGAGATGACAGCCTATCAGTCGGCAAAAAATTGTCACGTCTGCCTCAAACCATTCACTCAAGATTCTACCAAAGTCCAGGATCACGATCATTTTACTGGAAGGTAAGAAATAAAAAATTACTAAATTTTAAATAAATTATCTAACGTTTTTCTATTAATTTCCAGGTACCGTGGCCCAGCCCACGCTGCTTGCAATATAAACTTCAAGGACTCCAGAATAATTCCAATAATCGTGCACAATTTGAGTGGCTACGATGCACACTTCATCATCGAAGAATTGGCCAATGCTGTAGAGGGTTTCATCACGCTTCTGCCCTTGACAAAGGAAAAATATATATCATTCACGAAAAAAATCAAGGGTAGCAAGATCAATCTACGGTTCATCGACTCGTACCGGTTCCTGGCATCGTCCCTGCAAACTCTGGCTGACACTTTGAACGAGCACAAAGTCACCGATCGAATTTGAAGCACGAAATACAACGACGATCAAACCAGACTGCTGAAGAAAAAAGGCTGCTTTCCATATGAGCATGTGTCACCACTTGAGTTGCTGGAGGAGACAAAACTACCCCCTCGGGAATGTTTCACGAGTACACTCACCGACAGCACGGTCTCCAAGAATGAGTACAAGCACGCTGAAGCCGTATGGGAAGCTTTCGACGTCCAAACATTAGGAAACTACTTGGACATATACCTCCAGACAGATGTCTTATTGTTGGCTGACATTTTCGAAAGCTTCAGGGACAGCTGTATAGGCGAAGACTCCTTTGGCCTTGATCCTGCTCATTACTATACAGCTCCTGGCTTCTTTTGGGCGTCTATGCTCAAGAAAACTCAAATTGAATTGGAATTGATCACCGATCCTGACATGATGCTCTTTATTCAAAAGGGAATCCATGGTGGCATCAGCCAGTGTAGCAACCGATACTCCAAGGCCAACAATCCTTACATGGACAATTATGATCCGAATCAGGACTCGAAATACCTAATGTACTTCGATGTAACGAATCTCTACGGCTGGGCTATGACGCAGGCGCTCCCCTATGATAGTTTTCGCTGGGTAACTGTTTAGCAGCTCGAAATTGGTCAAAACTTCTTCGTCCCGGACGACAACGAGTATGGTTACATCCTGCAGGTAAATCTGGAGTACCCCAAGCATCTTCACAATAGCGACAAGGACTTACTTTTCTGCCCTGAGCATCGAGCTGCGCCTGGGACCAAGGACAAGAAACTCATGACCACCCTACACCACAAAGAGAAATATGTGATCCATTACCGAGCTCTTAAGCAGGCTCTTAAGCATGGTCTGGTGTTGAAAAAAATTCACCGAGTAATTAGCTTTCAACAAAAACCTTGGCTCCAAATCTACGTGGACTTTTGCACTCAGAAACGGCGGCTAGCTAAGAATGAATTCGAGAAACTTCTATTCAAGTTGCTCGTGAATTCAGTTTTTGGTAAAACGATGGAGAACGAGACCAAGAGGCGCTTGGTAAAGCTCTCCTCTCACTGGTTTGGAATTCATGGAGCTGAGGCACTCACGGCGCATCCAAATTTCCAGAATCAGTCCATTTTTAAAAACAATCTGGTTGCCATTGAGCTAGCCCTCACCGAGGTCTCCATAAAAAAGCCCGTCTACGTAGGCTTGAGCGTTTTGGACTTGTCTAAAACCTTGGTCTATCGATTCCACTTCGACTTCATGCAACTTCACGTGGGTGATGACTTAAAGCTTTTACACACGGACTCGGGCAGCCTTGTATACGAGATAAAAAATAGTTACGTCTACCAAATAATGAAAGCAAATTCACACGAGTCCGATCTATCAACTACCCTCCCGATAACAAGTTTGGAATCATCCCCAATCAAGAAAATAAGAAGAAAGTAGGGGTCATGAAGGATGAGTGCAACGCCCGGGTCATGACAGAGTTCGTGGGTCTCAGGAGCAAGTGCTACAGCGTCAGAGTCGAGGGTGAAGATGCCATGAAAAAGTCAAAGGGTGTGAAGAGCTGTGTGGTCAAAAACACAATTTGTTTCGACGATTACCTCGAGTGCTTGACTAAAAACTGTGAGACGTCACGAGAGCAGCTCAACTTCGCTCCAAAGTCCACACGGTAAAGCAAACCAAAATCGCCTAGAGCCCGAACGATACAAAAAGATTCCTGCTAGGTGGCACCACAGACACTCTTCCATGGGGCCATCGCGACATCCCTACCGAGATCAAGATGGAGGGGGTACCTCAGCCGGTGGAGAGGGAACCTATGCGAGTGGAGGGGGTGGACACTCGAGTACTTAACAAAGCTCCCCGCAGGAAGCGAGTCACTCCAACGGCTGGACCACCGACCAGAAAGAGGTTGAAAAAACAAGAACAACAACAACAACAATAACATGGATTGTGAAAAAATTAATTCTATCACCCAGGGATTGCCCTTGAAAAAGGCGTCTGACCTGGACGTTAACCTCAACTACTGGGTTTCAGCAATAAAGAAAGTCAACACCAAGTATGGCACTAGATTCGTCGTCGAGTTGGATGATGCCATGCAAATGTTTTTGCCCGCCCGAGTCTCGGAAGCCTTGCTAGCCGACGAAAGCTTACTCGACAATATGCGCGAAGCTATTGGAAAGCGAGAACTCGCTATTAAATATGTTAATAAATGCATTCAATTCAACTGTCAAAAATAACTGTGATATAAAAAAAATGTTTGAAATATTGTAGTTTTAGAAACTGAAAAATGAAAAAGTATGAAATAAAAAAACCAATTTAATCTTATCCAATATGTTTTACCATTTACTTCAATGTGCCCATTTTTAAAATCAATAGCCGTGTCACCAATTTTAAATTGTTCATTTTCTCATCAAACACCATCAATTAGATCTAATAACGTTTTGTTATTATTCTTAACTTCAGTAAGATAACTATCAATTACCGATGAATCAATAGCGTTAGCAAAAGATTCTATATTATCCAAATTTTCAAGTCTTGCACTTTTAGCTTGAGGTTCAGTCCCTTGAATTTCGAGTTTTCTTTTAGCCACGATTTTTAATTGAGGCTTTTTTCAACCAATGATTCCAAATTGTTTGTCGCTAGTTTTTGAAGAGGCTCGATGATTGGTTTGAACGTTTGATTAAAATCGCTTTCAGCGGTAGACTTGTTGTACTTTATCAATTTACATTTACGTCTAATGTCTTCGCGGGCTTTTACAAGTTTGCTCAAAACTTCCTTTTCTCGTTCAATGTTGTCCATGTTGACGAAACAATGGTGAGCCCTTGAGTACTAAAAACTGGGGTTGTCAGATGTATTTATAGAAAAGCAATCGAAACCTCTGCGATATCGTCCATTATTGATGGGTCTATCCTTGTCGATAACGAGGGACTCATAGTTTCCTTTACTCCAACACGATGAGCACAGCTTTTTAAATTGATCATAGGTCATGTCTCTAGTCACATGATGGGCGTATATATATTTGATGATGGTCTCATGTTGCCGAAATATTGGCAATAGGTTAACGTTGTCTCGAACTAAATGTTTTTGAACGCGAGCATAAGATTGACAGAGATAGAAAGAATCATCATTTTTGTGCCTCCCCATACAGAAGAATGCCCTCACATTGTCTTGTCGTTCGGTGGAAATATCATCGAATATAATCAAAGTGTTTGGGAGTGCATTTTCCGGCGAGATAACTTCATCATGCTCCCCAAATGGAAAGTACTGAATCCCTTCCAAGGGTTCCAAAAGGTTCTTAAGAAATTGATACTTGGGTTGGTATAGAGACTTTGAATAGATGTAGATATTCTCGAATCTCAAACCGCTAGGATGGGTTATCGGCGTAAACAGTCTGTTTGTTTTACCGCAGTTTGAGGGTTCGCAGAAAATTGCTCGGATAGAACTGGGGAGTAAATTACCATGACGATTAGATTTTTTCTCTTCAACAAAGTTAAAATTTTCTATTGGAAGCTTGCAAGATTGTTCGACAAAATCTATGTTTACCGACTGAGTTCAAAAACTTGACTGTTCTTTTTATATGAATATAAGACTTTTTATACCCCCTTTATTAGTCATACTCTGACTTTAGGAGTGTTATGATTACATATAAAAATTGGTCCGGCAGAGGTTTGGTCAACAAGTTAATTAACAAATTACCTTTTGAACTTCACATCCCAGGATACCAATACTGTGGTCCTGGTATGAAGCTTACCAAACGTCTTGCCAGAGGAGATCCAAGAATCAATCTTTTAGACGCTGCTTGTAAAGAGCACGACGTAGCTTACTCACAAAATCGAGAAAACATTCAAGTAAGAAACGACGCCGACAGAGAACTTGCCAACAAAGCTTGGGAGCGAGTCAAATCGAAAGACGCTAGTTTTGGTGAAAAAGTTGCAGCCTACGCAGTAACAAACATAATGAAGGCTAAAACCAAGTTCGGGATGGGTTTGAAAAAGAGGAAGCAAAAGAAGAAGAAAGTAACTTGGAGTAGAGTGAAAAAAGCTGCTTCGATCAAAGGAATCAAAAATAAAAAGACCCGAGATGTTATTCGTCAGTCTTTGAAAAAAGCTCGAGAATAGGTGAAAAAGGCAGGTGGAAAGAGTCAAGTACAAGTCGCAAGAATATTACCGATCCCTACAAAAATGGGAGGTTATCTACCCTTTCTCGTGCCACTGTTTGCGGGATTGAGTGCTACAGGTGCCTTGTCTGGAGGAGCTGCAGGAGTAGCAAAAGCAATAAACAGCACCAAAGCTGCACAACGACAGCTTGAAGGATCTCAACGACACAATAAGACTATGGAATCTATTGCAATGGGTTAAGGACTCTATCTAAGCCCCTATAGAAAAGGTTTGGAGTTGTACTTGAAACCTGGAATGGGGCTAAAAAAAAAAGTTCGAAGAGTTGCCGAAGAAAGCATTAACCAATCTGGACCTACTGACGTTTGCTAAAAAATATAAAATTCCAAATTTGAGAGGAGTATTCGTGAGAAATGCTTTACCAGATCGACCACACCACACAGAAAATGCAATTGTAAATTTAGATGACGTGAATGGGCCTGGCACACATTGGGTAGCCTATAAAAAACATGGCAAGGATGTAACATACTTTGACAGCTTTGGGGACTTGCAGCCACCAATAGAACTCATGGTTTATCTTGGCGTGGACAGTATAAAGTACAATTTCGAGCATTATCAAGATTACGATAGTTACAATTGCGGTCATTTTTGTTTAAAGTTTCTATGTAACGATATATATAAGAAGCCACATAAACTATAAAACTCCATTATACAATGAACCAGCATGGATGATTCATTGACGCTAACATTGTCTGGGAGAACATCTGTTTTAAAGACATATTTCTTTCCACCTATCGAGCTATCAACTTCCAAAAATTACGTTCTTGGTTTAATCGAGCTCTTGACATTTAACGCGATTCCTAATATAGTCGTTGGTCATAATAAGTTTTACGTCGATAACGAAGAAATTTCCTTTCCCACGGGCAGCTACGAGATTGAAGATATTGAAAAATACTTATAAAAAGAATTAAAACCAAAAGATATCACTATATCTTTAAAGCCGAATAACAACACTCTTCGTAGCGAGATCGAGTGCAGTCACGAGATTGATTTTCAACCACAAGACTCCATTGGTCTAATTTTAGGATTTAAAAAACGGACATTTCCTGCAAACGTAAATCAAAGTTCAGATTTACACGTAGACATTCTCAATCTGAACGCCTTAAGAGTATAGTGCAACATTACATCTGGAGCCTACATAAACGGTCAAAAAGTCCACACTTTTCACGAGTTTTTACCTGCAGTGCCGCCAGGTTATAAAATTATTGAAATACCTTCGCAACCGATTTACTTACCTGTCACAGTAAACAAATTTAATCACTTGGAACTACGTATTCTTGATCAAGACGGTCGATTAGTTAATTTTCAACAGGAAGTGATTACACTCAGATTACATTTAAAGTCGATGTAATTATGGGTAGAGTATTCAATTCAAAAGGATATATAAGTAAACCAGTATGGCAACCAATTACCAGTCATCAACGGACCGTCAAACGGTCATCACGACGGCTAACAAACCAAAAAGTTCAGTTTCTAAAAAGCCTAGGGCTTAAACTTTTAAAAAAAATAGTTTGCTTTTTCTTCTGCTGCTGCAATGGACGAGATTCTTAATATTCAGGCTCCAGTTGTTTTCGATGAGTCCATTTCTCATTGTGAGATACACGCTCATCAACCGTACAATATGAGTAACTACAACAACAACAGTGATGAAATCAGAATTTCCATTCAAAATCAAGACTTGTGTGTTCTACCGTCTCGAAGTTGTCTACACATTTGCGGTAAAATGGTTAAAGCCGATGGAGCTGCATTCAGTAATACTTGGCTAGTTAACAATGCTATTTGCTACCTCTTTGAAGAGATTCGATACGAGTTAAATGCAATTGAAATTGATAAATGTAAAAATTTGGGGATAACCAGTTTAATAAAAAACTTATTATCTATAACTCCAAGTCAAAAACATATTTTGAAAAACGCTGGGTGGATCGATGTTAAAGATGAAGCTGAAGTTGGTGCTGCAGGTCATTTCGATGTTTCAATTCCATTGAGCTTAATTTTTGGTTTTGCCGAGGATTGTAAAAAGATTGTTGTCAACGCCAAACATAAACTCGTACTCATTCGTTCTAGAAATAACGTCAACGCTATTTATCAAACAAGTGCAGCTAATCCCCCTGTCTATGAAGAGTATACCATAACTTTATCAAAAATAGAGTGGTTAATGCCTTACGTTACAGTTTCAGATTGACATAAAATTTCTCTCCTGAATAAATTAAAAAAAAATATCATCATGAGCTTTCGAACTTGGGAGTTGTATGAGTATCCTGAACTCCCCGCTACCTCCAAGCATATTTGGACAGTCAAGACATCAAATCAACTCGAGGAGCCTCGTTTTGTCATACTAAGCTTTCAAACCAATCGAAAGAATAAAAACACTGCAAACTCAGGCCTATTTGATAATTGTAATCTAAGAAACGTTAAACTTTTTTTAAACTCACAGTATTATCCTCATAGTGATTTAAATTTAGACTTTACCACAGAACAGTACGCTTTGGCTTACGATATGTTTTCATCATTTCAATTAGCTTACCACAACAGTTATCCCAAACCTATTTTGGACAAAGAACAGTTCAAACCTTATATACCTTTGATTTGTATCGATTGTTCCAAGCAAAACGAGTCACTCAAAAGTACTCCTGTTGACGTTCGAATCGAGCTTGACGCAAGAGCAAATTTCCCCGTGGGTACTGCTGTTTACTGTCTCATAATTCATGACCGTATGGTGGAGTACAACCCCATGAATGGTGATGTGAAAAAACTATAAAATCAAAGTGACAAACCAGATCTACTTCAGTCAGCATGGAGTACATCGTTGACATGCAAGGCTTTAGACAGCCTAGAAATGACTACATTCTCAAAGATCTTGCAATCATCCCCATTAATGAGGACTCGGATCCCTTTGTTTTTCTTTTCAAACCACCTTTTTCTTTGAACATGCTTGATGTCGACTTGATTGAAGAAAACAATAATATTAAATGGCATCATCATGGCATTCCTTGGAAGTCTGGTGATATTCCCTACACTGAAGTTGGTAAAATAATTCGAGCGTGTCTAGGAGATTTCAAAAAAGTAATCGTGAAAGGACAAATAAGAAAAAAGTAGCTCCAAAGATTCAAATTCAATGTGCACGACATCAACGAAATGGGCTTCCCCGGATTGGATACTCTTCACAAACAAAAACTACTGACGGTATGCCCGCACCACAATGGAGCCTACGAAACTGTGTGTGCGGTGAGAAACGTCAAACTCTTGAAGAAATTCTACAAACAAAATACACCATCACTCGAGAGATCAATCAAGATTTTCAATCAAACGCGCCATCTGTCGTTCATGAAACCCGAGGACATTCGAGAGCTGTCAAAGGAATTCATCATCCAGAACGCAGCCTCCAGCATCGAGTTCGCGTTGGATAAACTACCCGAAAATTTAAAATGTGATAATGATATTCTCTTATTTATTCGTTGCTATGTTCATAATTTATACTTAAGTCCATTTAAAAAAGATTGCACTAAATGCATGAAAAAATAAATTAGTTTAAAATTACTCTCCTGTTTTCTATATTTTTCAACACTACTCGGTGACACATAATAATGTTATTAAGTAAAACTCAGCGCATGGGGTTGGTAAAGTATAGTAAAAAAAACCCAGTGCAAGAGGTCGGTAAGGTAGAGGGATAACCCAGGTTCGGGGTCGGTAATACCACGATAATCCAGCGCACGGGGTCGGTAACACCACCGTCAGTAAGGTAGAAATCTTAGCCCAGACTCGAACCACTCGGTTGGTAAGTTAGATTCCTGTCTGCGCCAGAACGTACATGTCTCTACTACTTGTATGAGTGATTCATGTTAGTTGCTCGCTTCTCTCCCAACAGGGGGAGAATGTTCCGTGTATTGACTAAATTTAATTTATATTTTTAGTTCATTTTACTTTTTATTTTACTTGCAACTTATTCTTACTAATTTTTACTTCAGATCGTTTAATTTACTACATGAATATTTTGATTCCGAAATCGATTTTATATTATTCCTTATGCATTTGGATATTTTTATTTTACGCGCGCTTTTTAAGTGCGTGTTACTGATTAACGTAACGCATGCGTTATTATGAGGACTGACGGCCTACGACGATCGACGCATCGTCATTTGTGCGTGCGACTTAGTGCCTCTTAGTTCTTCTCTGTGATACCAAGTGAGAGAAGCGAATTTTTCTCTGTGAGAGAAGTAATTACCTACTCGTTTTTTTACTTTATTTTTTAATCGATTTTTGTGAACAATTGTGCTAAATGATAAGATATATTGGGATTTTTTTGTGAATAATAAGGGTTTTTTCAGCATCGGCTTTTTCCCTTAAAATTTTGTTTTACTTGTGAATTTTAAGCCTGTCCTCACGCGAAAATAGGAAAGTCTTCCAAACCGGAAAGTTTTCCATGAAACACCTGAACTAGTGATGGTTCAGCTGGCTGGGTTTCATAAAACGTAGCTGGCGGCTGGTCTGCCGCAACTGCCTGAATTTTGAAAAGTGTTGCCGGAGTCTGAATTTGAACTAATTCAGCTGGCTGATTTTCAAAGACTGTCGCCGAACTCTGAACTAGGATTGTCTCAGGTGGCTGGACTTTAAAAGCGGTGGCTGCAGCCTGGAGTAGGGTCGTCACATGTGCCAACTCGAGAGTCATCATGGCTCCCTTGGCTTTGAAAGTCTCGAATTGAGTGGTGATTCGAGATTGGATTATGTTTTGTAAGCTTAGGGTTAGTGCAAATGAACTTGAGTTACTCATGTTGCACGATGGGGTTGAATTTTGAAAAATAAAATTCAACAAGTAAAAAGTTATAAATTAACTTTTGATTTGGGTGGCTGAAAAGCGAGTATTCAATTAAAACAAGAGTTGCTATTAGGAAATGGAAACTTGAAAAGAAAGAAAAAAGTTACAACTAATCACGACATAAATATCAGTGGTTTTGTTTGTGGTTATATGGATGGTCAGTTCGAGAAACCTATCGTGATTGGAAAAGCTGAAAATCCTAGGTGCTTCAAAAATATAGATAAAAAGAAACTTGCCGTTGAATGGCACTTCAACCAAAAAGCTTGGATGACGGCACATACAATGACTACGTGGCTTAACAAACTCAATAAAAAAATGAAAAGAAAAAAAAGAAAAATTATTCTTTTTTTAGATGATTTAACTTGCCACCCAAATTACAAACTTTCAAACGTCAAACTCGCATTTTTTCAAGCTAATACGACTAGCGTTACACAGCCCATGGATCAGGGCATGAGAAGGAACATCAAATTATTCTATAAATAAGTTTCTACTTGCTTCTTTAATTGGTTCAATTTTGCAAGCTAAAAATTCTTCTGAGTTGGCTCAGTCTGCGACAGTATTGGATGCAATATCTTGGTTATCGCAGAGTTGATAACAAAGTGTTTTGAAAAAGCTAGTTTTAGTGTAACCGTACCAGAAAATAACTCTGATTCTCTAGAACATAGTTCTCAGCGACCTACAAGCTTTGCTTAATTCAACTGGCCATAGCGCAGTAGCAGCTGTAGATTATGTCTCTTTCGATCATGGCGTACAGTTTCAATCGGATATTTTAAGTGCTAAAGAGGCAGTTGCCCAATTTTTAGATTCGAAAAGCAACGTCAAAGAAGACGAAGAAAAGGAAGAACCAGAAACTTTAGAAGAAAAAATTTGAACACATGAAGAAGCTTTAGTAACTACTTTAAATTTACTTCATTTTACTACTCAAAAAAATGAGCCAGAAATCTTTGAATTATTATCTCAAACACGAATACTTCTAGAAAGTCAAATTGCTTTTAGACCGAAAAAACAAAAAAATTTAAGTGACTTTTGGTAAAAATGAAATATTTGTGTAGTATTTTATGTTAATTTTATTGCATGTATAATAAATACTAAAAAATATCATTAATAATACGATTTTTTTGTTGTTACTATTTTATTTCCTTGAAACCTAGATATAACGGAAACCAGTGTATAGCGGAAAATTTAATTGGTCCCGTGGGTTTCCGCTGTAGACATGTTTTTACTAAGTTACTGGCATTGATCTAAGGGAACGTTCATAAACCACGTGGTCATTTTTTCGAAAATTGTGAAGGGCCCTCCCTCCCATGAAGATCAACGTAGTATTTGTATCAAATTTTCGACCCCCCCTCCCTAAAGTCGTGTGGTTTTTTTTACGATTTCAAACTGTACATATGAATACTATTAGTTTTTTAAAAACATTATTTTTGAAGTTATAATTTAATGATTCAATACCAGGGGCGCAACAACTCTTTTCAGCTAGGGGGTGTCGTGAGGTCTACCCCCCCCCCCTCAATAAAACTGACGTCAAGAAAAAAAAAAAAAAACGTGAGTTCAATAATTAGACTGGTTAATTATCCCCCAAGCTCCAAACCCCCAAAACACTGGGCGTAGAGTTCAAAGAATAATCTGATCAGCTATCCCCCAAGTCTTGAACCCCTAAAACCTTGGGCGTCGAGTTCAACGAAAAGACTGATCAGTTGGTAACCAGAGTTTTGGGAGGTTTAGAGCTTGGGGGATGACTGATCAGTCTTTTCGTTGACCTCGGGCGCCCAGGGTTGGGGGGTTCAAGACGTGGGGGATAGCTGATCAGTTTATTTATTGAACTCAAGTTCAAAGAAAAAACTGATCAGTTATCTCTTAAGCTCTGAATCCCCCATAACCTTGGAAACTCAAGTTCAATAAAAAAACTGACCAGCTATCTCCCAAGCTCTAAACCTCCCAAAACTCTGGTTACCGAGTGGAATAATTTTATAAGTGAAGCGTACTTTATATTTGAATATCAAGTCCATGAAAAAGTGTTTTTTTTTTTGTTCCACAAAAAGGTTTTGGTGTATTTTTATATACATCACTTGGAAGTATTACAAAAATAAAATAAAATAAAAAAAATAAATAACCAATAAATAAACAAAAATTTTAACACTTTTCTCGAAATGTGTCTGCTTCTTAGAAGCATTTAATTTATAGTTAAAAAAAAAAAATTTGTTTATAATGTTGCAAACGAAGAGTTCACCAATAAGTAAAAATTTATAGCGTTTTCCTAATCAACCACGTTATTTTGGAGTTGAAAGTTTTAGATTTACAACTTCATGATATAATTGCACCAGTTTAGTGTAGTTAGGTATCGTTACAAAATTATTTATTTCGTTAATTAAAATGCACTCATATTTTTGGAATAATTTAACTCGGGCGCCCAGGGTCGTGGGGATTTAGAGCTTGGGAGATATCCAACCAGTTTTCTTGTTAAATTCGGGCACCCAGGGTCTTGGGGGTTTAGAGCTTGGGGGATAGCCGACTTCAATGTTCAACAGTAAAATATTATGAATCGAAACATCGATTCATGCACTTTAAAAACCACGTGCGTTTCTGAATCAACAGCCCTCCCGTATTGAAAAAACCCCCAGAATTATCCCCAAAAAAACCCTCAAAATCACTCTCAACTAGTCACTCTCAATCGATTCTACTTTCAGACATCCCTCAACCTACTTGAGAGTTACTCTCAAATTGAGGGTAAATTTTACACTCTCAAAATTTACTCCCAGTTTACCCTCAAGTAGGTTGAGGGATGTCCGAAAGTAGACCCAACTGAGAGTAAACTCTCGCACCCTCTCAACTGAGAGTAAGAGTAACTCTCAATTGAAAGTTTTTATTTGGGGGTTAAATTTGAGAGCGAATTTTCGTTAGAATTTTATCTTCAAACTGAGAGTTAAATTCTAATTTGATTGCTTTCAAATTTGAAAGCAAACCTGAAATAAATTCAAGCAATAAGTTGATTATTTTTATTTTATTTATTTTGAACATGTATACATGAGTTTATTTCAATTAATAGCTGTATAGTTTTACTACATAAACTTAAAACCTGATTTTTTTTTCAATACCTTAAATATTCTATTCAATAATTTATGAAAAATGAAAAAAAAATGACAATCTTATGAAGTTGAAATTTTTTTTTAGTTGTAGAATAAAAACTATTTTTCATTGCACAATAGTAAAGACTTTGATGGTGAATCTTTTTAATTGTATCTTCATGATAAAAAATAAAGAATGTACTACATTGAGAGAAGATAAAGAATTTTTTTATGTATTTGATAACTAAAAAGTAATATTGTAACTACTTAAAAAAACATTTTTGAAAAGTTTTTCATCATCATATTTTTAAAATATTTTAATACTGTGATTTATTAAAAAAAAAAAAAAAAAAAAAAATGTTTTTGATCTTAACTGTATTAAGCCGAATGATTTTAATCACTTAATCAAAAGATACTTATGTTTATAAGTAATTTTAAGTATGATATTATTAGTTTGGTGTAAATACAAAAGTTTTAAAAAAATTATATTTCAAAGTCATTCAATCTTGTTCAAATATCACTCAATTATCAATACATTCTATGTAAACATAATAAAGAACTTTCTACTTACAAAGTGAAAATACCAACGTTGGCCATAGTAAATGAGAAACTATTATTTGGCTTGTTTGTTGATGAAAGTTTTTTATTTAAATAACAGAAACAAACACCTTTTCATATAATTCATAAAATACAGCAGAGTTGTATTTTTTCAGTGCTATCATATATCTTAAACCTTGACCAATATTTTGCTGTTTATTTTCTGAAACTAATTTTTGCACAAAATTAGCTTCCGGTGTAACTTGGTCAATCACTATTTACATTAATGAAAAAAGAGAAATAATCATTTGATAAATTTTCTTTTTCATTTTTAATATAAAAAACACTGTTCACTAGCACTGCAGTATTTCTGCAATTACTTTAGTTTGTTTGATGCGCATTAGAAAACTCTATCATTATGTTTACTCAAACTGCTGGTATTTTTTGGTAATTTTGTGATATTTCTGCTTGCAGGGGGGATCGTCTCGGGTAAGAGCAGTGGCAACAGAAAATTGAGCGAGCGCCATCTACAGCTATCACGGAACTACTTTTTTGTACGACGGGGTGATTTTGCTTAAATCTCTCTTTCAGGGAGTATTAAGCAAAATTGAAAAATGAACCAATAGACCTGTAAGCTTACAACCCTATAGCCCCAAGCACAACGAATATTGATAAACTAACAAACCAACAAGCCTGCAACCCCATCAGTAACGCAACGCGCAATTAGTGAAAATTAGATAGTTTACGTAAATGAAGAAAGAAACAACCCGACAAGCCTACAACCCCATAACGCCGCGCGTGGCGAGTAAAAATAATATAGTTTAGACAGGGGCGATATTTCCCTTATAGTGGGTCTGGATGCATCTAGACCCGGGCGCGTTCAACCAAACATTGATCAGTTATTTCCCAAGCCCCCAAATACCTTGGGCGTCCAAGTTCAATAAAAAAAACTTATCGGCTATCGCCTAAGCTGTACACCCTCAAATACCTTGGGCGTCCGAGCTAAATAAAAAAAAAAACTTATCGGCTATCCCCCAAGCTGTAAACCCTCAAATACCCTGGGCGTCCGAGATAAATAAAAAGACTTATCAGCTATCCCTCAAGCTGTAAGCCCTCAAATACCCTGGGCGTCCGAGTTCAATAAAAAAAACGTATCGGCTATCCCCCAAGCTGTAAACCCTCAAATACCCTGGGCGTCCGAGTTCAATAAAAAAAAAACTTATCGGCTATCCCCCAAGCTGTAAGCCTCAAATACCCTGGGCGTCCAAGTACAATAAATAAACTTATCGGCTATCTCCCAAGCTGTAAACCCTCAAAAACCCTGGGCACCCGAGTCCAATAAAAAAAACTGATCAGTTATCCTTCAAGCTCTAAACCTCCCAAAACTCTGGTTACCGATGGAATAATTTTACAGGTTCAGCGTACTTTATATTTGAATATCAAGTCCATAAAAAAGTGTTTTTTTTTTTTTTTTAATTTTTGTTCCACAAAAAGGTTGTGGTTGACTTTTATTTATTGTACTCGGATGCCCAGGGTATTTGAGGGTTTACAGCTTGGGGGATAACTGATCAATGGTTGGTTGAACGCGCCCGGGTCTGGATGCATCCAGACCCACTAGAAGGGAAATAACGCCCCTGCTAATTTTTACTCGTCTCGCGCGGCATTTTGGGGTTGTAGGATTGTCGGTTTGTTTTTTTTTATTTACATAATTGATCACTTTTCTACTTATCTCGCGCGGTTCCAGTGGGTTTCAGCTGGTTTCAGTTTATTTGCCCCTGCGCCCTTGCTATCCGTTCTTGCAATCCTATGAGCATGCCATCTAGATCTGTCGTTTTGGTACTATTGGCTGTTGCCACTGCTCTCGCCCAAGACGAATTAACATTGCATTTTCAAAGACTTTATCCATATCTTCTATCTTGAATTTAGTAAGGGACATCTTGTTTTGAGCTGAATTTAATGCAATCATTAACTTCACCCACTGCATTAAATTTAAGTTTTCACCTAATAAAACATAAATATTTACCAAAGAATCAATTCTTAAAGAATTTTTTTGATATTAATAAAAGATTGACTACTTGTAAATGTAGATAAAAATATGCTTATCTAATTCAGAAAAAAATCATAACCCTACTGATTTTTAGGTCTTCTTTCTGTTTTTAAATTTTAATTAATACATTAAAATACAGTGTAAAATTAAATTTGTTTGAATAAAATTAAAATAATGCACTGAATAATAATTAAGGGACTACTTATTAAACAATAACTTTTTAAATGAACTCTTAGAATACTACCGGTCCACCAACACGTGGTATATTAGACTCACTGGCTAACCTAACCTATACTAGCGAGTGGTCTAGCCTCCGTCTAGCAGTTATAGCAGTGTATCGTTGGGCGGGCGGGTTCTTTAAAAATACAAAATTTAAAAAACAATTTTTTTTTTGATTCTCTTCATAAATTAATTAGTTTCAGAATCAGTCGCGTATAATCTATTATTTTGATACAATCAATAAATTGTTTTAGTACAAATTTATCAATAGCACCATATTAAAAATAATGTAAACGAGATATATTTAAATCCATTATTCGTTCAATCAGAATGTAATAATTTATTAAAATAACATAACTCACCAACTTTAAAAAAAATTCGTGTAGAACAGTAGAAAATTAAAAAAAAATTTTCCGTACATGAATGAAAAATAAAACTTTTTATAAAAGATTCATGAGTTTATGCAAGCATATTAGATAGCACTGACATTTTAAGTATATAGAAATATCTTGAAAATTTTTATTTTCAAAAGCTTGTGAGATAAAATAATTTTTAATAAAGACAAAATATTAAAAGGATTGATAGCTTAAATGTAGCTTTGATATCATACATACGTCATAATTAAGCTAATAAACAGCACGTTAAAGTATAGTATTAATTTAAATTAAAAAGCTCGATTACAAGTTAAATTTTTGACAAAAAAGAAAATAAATTAAATAGATTGATTTTTGGTTAAGGTAATTCAAAATGAAAAACTAGTAGCGAATTCGAGAGTTCTGACAAAGTACTTGGTGTAAAATTTGAATATTACCTTGATTCTTTCAGAATTCTTTTCGTTCAGAAAAAAATTAAAATTGATAGTAAATCATCAAATACTTTGTAGTAACTTTAATATAATGTTTAAGTACCCATCCTTCAAATGTTGGAAGTTAAGTGGAAATATTAAGAGAGTACTCTCAAGAAGATGGAGTAAAGACTCAATGGTGAGAGCTTACTTTGAAATTTTAAAAAACACCCTCATAAGATGAGAGTGAAAAAGAAAAGACTAAACGATCAGAATTTACTCTCAAATTTTGAGAGTCACCCTCAAAAGTTGATAGTACAGTCTAAAATTTGAGGGTGTGCTCTGAAATTTTGAGAGTCACCCTCAAAAGTTGATATTACAGTCTAAAATTTGAGGGTGTGCTCTGAAATTTTGAGAGTCACCCTCAACAGTTGATAGTAAAGTCTAAAATTTGAGGGGGTGCTCTGAAATTTTGAGAGTCACCCTCAAAAGATAAGAGTACAGTCTCAAATTTGAGAGGGAACTCTCAAAAGTTGATAGTAAAGACTCAACTTTGAGAGTAAACACTCGAAATTCTAGAGTTTACTTTCAAATTTGGTACTTCACTCTGAATATTGAGTCTTTACTCCCAAAATTGGGAGTTTACGCCCAAATTTTCAGGGTTTTTTTCACACGGGCTACCCCCCACGTAACCTTTCGTAGCCTTTTAATCGCCCCCCCCCTTTTTGGACCACTTGGTTTGTGAACGTTCCCTAAACAGGAATCCAAGTCTTGCAATAATGAAGCTGACTGGAGGTAACTGTTTGATCTAATCGATAAGGTTAAGTTGACTTGGGCAACTCAAGTTGATACTAGGGTGTAAAGGGCCTACTAACAACTGCTGTGCCACGTTGGTGGCTTGGTGTGATGATACTAGCAAAATAACTAAGATTTTTCACTCTGTGGTGAGGAAATCAGCTAATGATCCTAGCAAATCTAAAAGTTTTAATTTTGGGCAAGGTTAGACTATTAAATGTAGGTTTGATTTAAATTTTGAATGTGTAAAACACAAGTAAGAATTATAATCAATTGGGTGGTAATGGAAAATTGTAAAAATGAACTTGATGTATAAAAAGGCATAAACGTTCAACAGATTCTGGTTTCTGAAGACTAAGCAGTTTAATAGGGTAAAATTATTAATGTTAGCTCCAGGTGGAAACTGTATTGAACTGAAATCTGGTATTGGTGAAAACAATGATACAGTAAAGATCATGTGTTGATTGGTTTAATTTTAGTTCAAACTTTTCTTCTTCAAAACCTAAAATTAAAAAACAAAATCAGCTTATTTTGAAAAAATGCAGGTTCCATTAAGTGATTTGGCTGTAATATAATATTTAGATAGATAATAAGAAGTAAAAGGAACTAAAATTGTTATACGATATAAGATTATTATCAAGAGAGGTCCATCGAAGGCTTGGAGCTCACTCGAATAACTTGTAAAGTCAGATTGGTTGCTCGTTTAGACACCAAGAATTGATGTGAAGTAGTTTCAAGTATTGGGTGGACAACTTGAAGGTTGGATGGGACCAGAAAACCAGCTAGTGAAGAACCAGAACTGCTTGCATTGGGTGAAGAGAGCTCCAGGAGTTGTTCGCATGTGGTTTCTGATGCTTGGACCCAATCCGATGGTTGATTTCAAAGTAAGCAGGGTGCTCGATTAGGTAACTGTTGGTTGGATAAAGCTCCAGGGCATTGGACAACCAGTGGCTGGCGAAGAAAGTCCAATTGGGTTGTACGCTGAGGTTACCTGGAGTCCAGAGCCAAGCCAAATAGTTGTAGTGTGTATTGGCAGGGTGTAACCTATAAATTCAATTGGTATTAATTATTTGTTTACTTAAAAGGTGAATTTTAAGTCGTAATAAACTTTACAAATGAAGTGTTTTCAAAACTTGATAAACTATGGATAAAATTTATAATCTTTGATTGAAATGCAAACAAGAGCATTGCACTCTTGACTGACAACAATAATCTCTAATTCAAAGGTTAAAATATCAGCAAGAGTATTAAACTTTAAATTAAATAAGAATAAACAAGTAATACAAAAAGTAAACAAATTGTGAGGTTAGAGTAAGTCGAAAAAGGTAAAAAAAGTTTCAGGTTAACTTTGTAGCTGAGCAAAAGAAATATAAACAAACAATGTTTGAAGTTAGAGAAAAAAATGTAAACAAATTTTTAGGTTAACTTTGTGGTAAAAAATTTAAAAAAGGCAGAACTAGAATGAACACACCAGAGTGAGTGATCCATTGACGCCAAGGACTGCTCCGCACGAGCTCCTCGATGATTGCGCGATGAGTTTCTAGGTGCCAAACTGCTAGGCGGTTGTGAGCAGCTAATGGGTTTGGCCGCTGCTTGCTTGGGCTGCGTGATTGTTCTGGTGCTCTAGGGTGTCTCGCCAAGTGCAGTAGTCGTCCAAGGTGTTGCTGCAGGTGGTGTGCTGCAAATGGAAGGCCAGCAAGATGGTTGCTCTTGTTGGCGGGTGAAGTGATGTTGTTGCTAGAGTTGGAGCGAAGTACGAGGCGATCAGGTGATCGTGCTTCTCGTTCGCTCACTCCCACGACGACTGGGCGTTGATGCGCACGCTGCTGGTAGCCGTCACTGATAAGCGGTTGCCTGGTCGCGGCACTGCGTGGTATGGCTTTGTTAGCCAAGGTGACTCCAGGGTATCCTTCTTCTACTCACTGCTGTTGCGTGCGGCGAGGCGATACGAGCACTGCTCCGAGCGTCGATCAGCTTGATGTGCTGCTGCGGTGCTTGGGCCAGCTAGGTGCGCTGGGCTTGAGACGGAGCGGAGAGACGCGGTGGACAGGTGGTTGTCCGCCTCTCTCGCTCCCACGACGACTGATTGCAGCTGAAGTGTGGCTATGCGGTGGTTGTGCGCGTGCCACTCGACGTCGCTGGGTCTTCTTCTTTCGATATTATCTGGCGGACGAAGGACCAATGTTTGTAATATGAGAGAAGTGGACTGTATAAGTTTTAGGGGAAAATTACCACTCGCTAGGGAGTGGGAAAAGGGAAAGAGTAAGGTCTTTTAAGCACAACACTTAAATGTTTATGCTGACAAGTGAGGAGAGAGAGCTCGCCGTTTTGGCCGGGAGTCTCTCTACCTCATTGAAACGTCACAGATAAGCGAGCGATCTCGCGACGGTGGGTTCGAGTCCCGTGACGCGTGGTTGCGGCATCACGGTTGCAGAAAGACTGGTGCAGGTGGATGTCGGTAGCTGGGACGAGTCTTGCGTCTATCGCGCCTCAACTGACCAACGTCGTGGTAAAAAAGAAGGTGGTGAATTTTGAACAGTATGATATAACTTTTTTTATCGTAAAGAGTTGTCAACAATTTTTTACTTTTACTACAGTGTTTAAGACAAAAAGTAAAATCTTTTTGCTAGCCATGTAAGTGGGTCGGGTAGCTTAAATCTGCTTTTAAAAAGTATCCAAAAATAGGGTCGTGTAAATGATTCAAAATATCAAATGCATCAAACCATACGGGCTGGACCCTTGAAAATCATTTATAAGGCATGCCTTGACATATCGCTCATCTATAGAGATTGTTTATATCGTAATAAATAATAAATGATTCTGGATTTTCAGGATCATAATCATTAAAAAATCGACTATTCCCTCCCCACAACAGTTAAACGCTTGACCTAGACGTCCTCGAATTCCTTGCTCTAAAAACATTCTCATATCAATACCTTGCGGCTGTTCCAGTTCTATTTTAGCAGTAAACAAAGGTGAAAATTCATGCGGCGTCAGCGACGCTGCGATCGCGACGAGCGACTGGTGACACGATCTGCGGAACACATATATAAATATACAGAGCTCGAGCCAACGCGAGTAGATGCTCTTGGATGCTCTCGAAAAAAGTAGTGCAAAATAGTTCAACATTGTTAAACTATTTTTACGTGTTGTCGCAGCAATCAAGGTTATTGATAAATAACCTATTAATTATTATAAAACAATATAGCAGACAAAGTACTTAAGAATAATTTAACATTTCATTAGATAATCTTCACGCAGCATAGTAGGATAAATCGTAAATATTAATCTTCGAGGCATATTTATTACCAATAATACTTAATCTAACCGAACAACAATGCAATAAAGTATTTTTATAAATTATAGGTACATAAAAACGGAAATTAGATCTCAAGTCACGAACGCTGTGATAATCAATAAATTCATCTCTCAAAGAGAAACAATCAATCAAATTATTAAATAATTTATAAAGAAAAATAAAGTCAATTCTCTCAAGGGATGAATCGATATTAGGCAACGAGACGTAGGTAGCTATGTCACTATAATCATGATCATTGAAACGCGTTGGTTTGCCAATTCTATAAGCGAGAAATCTGATGTATAAATGATTTACCCTTTAGTGCATATCGATTTGATATTTAAAATATGGCCGCCGAACTACAGAGCAGTATGTAAGAATCGGGTAAATATACGAATAGTACAGTGAACTCGCCATTAAAGTGCTACCACACTTTAGGATGTAAAAGTTGATACGTTTTTGAAATTCTTTTTAAATTTCTTTATTAAATTAATTCTCTTTGTAGCTTGGATTTTTATAGAGTTCAAATGTGAATTTATATTTAGTTTACAATCAATTATAACTCCTAGATCTCTGATTTCAGCAAGATTCTCAATAATCGCACCATCCATATTGTAAAAATTCTTCATAACTCTACCCTTGCCAAACGAAATACTATCACATTTCCCTATATTAAGAAAAATTCCATTCTTGCGACCCCAGTTAGAAATAGAATTATTATCAGATTGTAATAAAAATCTATCGTTAAGTGTATGTGTGACTTTATAAATTTTCAAATCTTCGGTAAAAATCAAAAATTGAGAATTTTTAATATAAGAGCCGATATCATTTATAAAAATTATAAACAAAATAGGATCCAAATGTGATGCTTGACCTATCCCTGTTATAACATTCATTATTTCCGAGATGAAATTTTTCAATTTAACTTATGAGTTCTATCCGATAAATCATTTTCAAACCATTTAATCAAATTACCGGTAATAACGTAAATTTCAACTTTTTGAACAAAAGGTTAATATTTATTTTATCAAAGACTCTGGAGAAATCTGTATATATAGCATCACAAATCAGGCCTGACAAAAGTTAGAAGCGATAAAATCGGCATGTACATATAAGTTAGTTGTCGTTGATCGATTTTTTACAAAGCCATGTTGATTAAATATGATATACTTAGAAAAACACGAGATCCATTTCTTAAAAACAAGAGAATCAAAAAGTTTACAAAAAACATCGTATTTAGTTATAGGTCTGTAATTATTAATATCAGACACATCACCAGATTTATGTAAAAGAGTAATAAAACTAACTTTCCATTTATCAGAAAAAATTAGCTCTTTTAAAGTCATAGAAAAATTCAGAATATGATAAAGGAACAGAGAATTCAATAGGAATTTCAAGTGAGAAAGCATAGTGAAAATTATAACAATCAAAAATAACAACACCACTTTTATCAAACTTCAACTCACAAAGAGAGGACCAGACCTTTGGGTCATGGATTTGGCTCAAATTTGGTATATGGGCTCCAAATATGCCAAAAAGAAACCTCCAAGTGTCAGTTTCTCTGAATAGGCCTTTTAAAGTCATGTTCCCTCTACACCCCATGCTAAAAAATCAGCATTTTATCAGCATTTTTCAATAAAAATGCTGATAAAATGCTGATTTTTCAATAAAAATGCTGATAAAATGCTGATTTTTTAGCATGGGGTGTAGAGGGAACATGACTTTAAAAGGCCTATTCAGAGAAACTGACACTTGGAGGTTTCTTTTTGGCATATTTGGAGCCCATATACCAAGTTTGAGCCAAATCCATGACCCAAAGGCTTGGTCCTCTCCTTGTTAGTGCCTCTTAGTTTTTCTCTGTGAGATCAAGCGAGAGAAGCTAATTTTTCTTTGTGCGACAAGCGACAGAAGTAACTACCTACTCGTTTTTTTTCTTTATTTTTTAATCGATTTTTGTGAACAATTGTGCTATACGATACGATATATTAGGATTTTTTTTGTGAATAAAAAGGGTTTTTTCAGCATCGGCTTTTTCCCTTAAAATTTTGTTTTATTTGTGAATTTTAAACCTGTCCTCACGCGAAAATAGAAAAGTCTTCCAAACCGGAAAGTTTTCCATGAAACATTTTGGTGCCTACTGTGTAAGGTATTACGCCTCCACGGATTTTATGATCGAGAGGACGGATCGATTCGACGAAATAAGTTTGGGAATTTGGAGAAGAATCATCGCATCGACAGCTCGCTACCTCGTCTCGCCTGCCCTTGCACCCGCCACCTGCTTGCTGCCAATAGTCTGACTGCGTTGATTGCCCAGATAAGTCAATTTGATTTTTTATTTTCTTGGATATTGATTTTTTCTGGCATTTTTATGCATGAATAACACCTTTGTTCCCTCTGATTATTATTTTTCCTTGATTATCAATATCGAATTACACGTTTTTTTGCCAATATGGGCATATGAAGTTAAGACGATTTTCCTAGCTTTCATTAATTATTGAATTTTATTTCGTCATCTGGTGAAATTTTTCTTTGTTCATTCTTTTACTTTGTCGCGCGCTGCGTGTTTTTTACTATCGGTTTTTTTACTACCGATTTATTTTTTTTTTGGCTTTTTCGTTTCTCGTTTTTGACGCTGCTTCTTAGTAATTCATGATCTTGGTTGCTCTGTTAAAATTTTTCTTGTTTTTTCTTCTTTTTCTTCTTACGATTATTTTAATTCAGAATGAATAATCGAGT
The DNA here is from genome assembly GCA_038277355.1 of Encarsia formosa. Classification (NCBI taxonomy): domain Eukaryota; kingdom Metazoa; phylum Arthropoda; class Insecta; order Hymenoptera; family Aphelinidae; genus Encarsia; species Encarsia formosa. Next base: position 51,143,008 of record CM076187.1, on the reverse strand, counting down.
GAATTATATTATCTAGAAACGGTCAGCGCTTAAAAGACAGTTGACAAATTTGGAGAGTTTGGTATAGCGGGAGGATATCGATAAATTTTGAAAATCAGTTCAAAAACAGCTTTTTATTGAAAAATGCTGATAAAATGCTGATTTTTTAGCATGGGGTGTAGAGGGAACATGACTTTAAAAGGCCTATTCAGAGAAACTGACACTTGGAGGTTTCTTTTTGGCATATTTGGAGCCCATATACCAAGTTTGAGCCAAATCCATGACCCAAAGGCCTCTCCTTGTAAGTCGCACGCACACATGACGATGCAACGATGACGATCCATGAGTGTGCTCGTGCCAACTTTGTACAGCTACTTATGATTAAGTGTTTTCCTGGTAATTTTCTTGAACATTCTGTTTATAAAATGTCAATTGAAAAAAGTAAAAGAAAGTATCGTAGAAAAGGTGCACCGTGGTTGTGTTGAAATAGGTGTAAAAAGATTTCTTTCTTGTGTAGCGAAAAGTTAAAAGATTATATATATATATTGAGTTTCAACTGGTTACTAGCAGCTGCCAAATAAAATATTTTGTTTAAAAAAAAAAAAAAGCTTTTCTCTAATTAACGGCACCTGAAAAATAATTACGAATCAAGCTTTTTAAAAAAAAGAAAAGCATTATACAGCTGTATCTTGGAACCAAAAGGTCGTACAGAGTTGCAAGGTCCCTTAAATTTTTTTTACATAGAAAATATAATATTTGCAGAAAGATATGCATTTAATGATAACCAAAAAAAAGGCTGAAAATTACATGTCAGGCTGTAGATATATTATCTCGGATTTGGGGCTAAAGTCTTAAATTTGCTAGTATTTTCACAAAAAAATTTTCAACTTCCTGAAATTTTTGAATCACAAAGTAAATCATAAGTAACATTTTTTTTTTCATAGATTAGAGGAACAAAACTTTTTTTGAAACATTATTCTGATACCATTTATTACGACGGATTTTTAAGAATTGCAGTACGAAATAACTAGCAGAGTTTATTTTCCAAATTAAATACTGAGGTTTTTGTTTTCTTAAAACTTTTTACGATACCAACCACTAAAAGATAAAATGATTTTACTTTTAATTTGGCTATCGTTTTTTATTTGGATGTGATTTTCAAAATTTTATTGTAAAAGTATCAACTTTTTTAAAAACAAAAACTAAAAATGTTTTTATTGTAATGAGAA